>JARGCV010000340.1:570000-1770000 GCA_034064705.1 Bothrops alternatus
TTGATTTTTGTTTCTTAAGGGAGGGACTTTCTACTTTTCCCACTTTACATTTCATTTGGTTATTTTCAGCCCTACACTGTGTAATTGATCGAGAATATTTTATATTTTAGTTCAGTCATCAAGGGTATTAAACAAACAAACAAATTAACAAGCAAGCAAGCGGTAGGCTTTCCTTCCAAACCATAATGAAAATACGGAGCGGGGGGGGGAACTTGGCACTCTGGACTGAATCTGGTGTCCCTTCTCGAGGCCTTCTCCATGCATGAATCACCCGTGACGTCTCCATTTAACCCCTGCGCTATCCAACTTACTCCTTACTAGTTCGGGGTATTGTTTTAATTTTTTCTGCTAAATCAAGCTACACCACGTCTAAAGGGAAGGCCTGGCCAACACTGGTGTGTGTGTGTGTGTGTGTGTGTGTGTGTGTGTGTGTCCTCTTGGGGATGTGCCCTACTGGGTTTGGCACCAGCCAAGACCCCAAGGCAGGAGAGGTGGGGTGGCAGTTATCATTGGAGGACCTCTCTTGGCCTTCAGGGGCCAGATCCCCCGAGTTTCCAGATGGGAGATCCAGCTTCTGAGACTGGGCTCGTGGGATCAGCATGATATCCATGTGTTTTATTACACACCACTTAAAGTTGCGTCGAACCGCAAGATAGGTGGTAAGTTTAATAATAAAAAAATAAATAAAATTCCCAGAAATGTTTCCCTGCTTCACTGCCTCTTCCCTTTCCACGAACACCATTGCTATGGCAATCAGGCCCACATGCATCTCCCAGCCTTCATTCTCTGACCTGGGTTAGGGGTCCCAGCCGCCATCTTCCGAGCTTTGCCTTTAGGCACGGGGGGCAGCAGTTCCACTTCCTCCTGAGGCATCTGGGCCACTTTCTGCAGGAAGATCTTTTCCAAGGCTTGTGCCATGAGGACAATATCGTCCGTTGGCTGGCAGAGAGGCACAGAAAGAGAAGGCAACACAGAATAACACAAGGCAAACCGAAACCCAAATGTCCACACATTGCTAACTTTTAGGATAGAGGCCGTTTGGCCTCAGAGGGTTTGGGGCCAAGGGAGAAAATTCAGAGCCAACACACCCTCTTGGTAGTGGCCAAACAACCTTCTGAACATAGCCTGTAAATACCATGAGACTCCCCCAGAAAACAGCAGACTAGATCCTTTACCTTGTTGTAAATGTAACAATTGGTAAACATGGTGTTGAAATCCTGCATGCATTCACTGGCGCTCCAGTAGTAGTTGTGCTCCAGGCGCTTCTTGATGGTGCCCATGTCCATTGGGTTCTTGATGATTTTGTGGTAATCCTGTTGGGGAGAGGAAGCAGTCAATCTTCCACTGGCATCCCGGAGATGAGAGGCTCTGTCAAGGGAAGCCCTAAATTCTGACACTGGTGAGTGATGGATGGAGTAATCAATCAGAACAGAGCTGGAAGGGATCTTGGAGGTCTCCTAGTCTAACCCCCTATACTATAGGAGACCCTATACTATTTCAGACAAGTGGCTATCCAGACTAGGGGAGACACGATAGCAACATTCCAGTATTTGAGAGATTGCCACAAAGAGGAGAGGGTCAACCTATTTTCCAAAGCACCAGAGGGCAATACAAGAAGCAATGGATGGAAACTAATCAAGGAGAGAAGCATCCTGGAATTAAGAAGAAACTTCCTAACACTGAGAACAATTAACCAGTGGAACTGCTTGCCACCAGAGGTTGTGGGTGCTTCATCACTGGAGGCTTTTAAGAAGAAGAGACTGGACAGCCACTTGTCTGAAATCTATAGGGTCTCCTGCTTGAGCGGGGGGGGGGGTTAGACTAGAAGACGTCCAAGGTCTCTTTCAGCTCTATTCTGATTATTGTTATTTAATTGGAAAAAATCTTTTTCAAAAAATGGGCAGAAAATTCATAGAAACAGGGTAAGAAATTACACTATAAAATGAAAATATTCCCTTTCCTGAGTTTCATGGATGAAGCAGCAACACCACAAATTATGGAGCCCCAGTGGTGCAGTGGTTAGAATGCAGTATTGCAGGCTAATTCACTGCTCACTGCCAGATGTTCAATCCTGACTGGCTCAAAGTTGACTCAGCCTTCCATCCTTCTGAGATCAATACAATGAGGACCCAGATGGTTGGGGGCAACATGCTGACTCTGTAAACCACTTAGAGAAGGCTGTAAAGTACTATGAAGCGATATATAAAGAAGTTGCTATTTTGTGTTTTCCTGCCTTTTATCACAAACAAAATGTTGAGCCAGATGGATAGTCGCTTTTGTTCAATGATGCCTACTTGGCTTTGTTTCATTTGAGAGGAGTACCAAAGTGCCATCGTTCCATGTGAGTGATCATGTTTGCCTTGGCTAAAATTCAACAATATTTGGGGAGGGGAATCCTTACTTTCTTCTGGATTTCAAATAAATAAATAAAATAATTGTGGGAAGAGAGAGAAAGTAGGCTGACTGGCTATTCCGCTTTGGGAATCTGGACAGTTAAGGCAAAATCCTGCAGGATCTGAGCCAGTAAGCCATCAGAAAGCTGTTATTTTTGCTGTTATGGTGTAGGCGATGCAATATTTACTCTCCAAGGACGGGGTGGGAATCTCACCATTTAGCAACACGAGCACATAGAGAGTGACTAAAGAATTCTCTTAGGAGGCAGGATGCTGACTGCTGCCTCAAAACTCAAACTCCACATACACAGGGAAACAGTGGCTATGTTATGGACCAATAACAGGAGACCTGCCCATCAAACACAGTCTTTGGTTGCAACCAGAGAGGCAACAAAACCTCCTGAATCTTGCTTTGCACCTAAAGTGACACTTACTTTTAACTGTTTAAAAAGACACCTTCACACAATATGATCTATAGCATGTCCCAATTTTAAATTTAACCACGTTGCAGGTTAAACGTTAAATGTCTTGACAGAGACATTAAAAAGGAGAAAGCCACACAGCCAAGAAATGTCACTCACCGGTAAGTTTAATTTAATGGCGTCCACTGGTTGATAGAAGGGCCAGGCAAACTGGTGCTTCCACAGGGTCTTCACCACCACGTTCTGCATATACTGCAGTTGGTTCGTCTTCCTCCCAGGCTTGCTAGGGTTGGTGACCTCTGGGGGGGGAGGATTGACTGGCCCCTGGGGGGCCTGGATGGCTGATGTAAGGGCAGACATGGTTCCCCGCCTCCGTGCTTCACTGAGGGCAGCAGCAGCAGCAAAAGGGGGGAGGAGGAGAGCCGCCTTTTATGCTCCCCGCATGGGACGGGCATCCCATTTCCTGGGACCAGCTATGCAGCCTGGAAAGCGTAAGGAGACAAAGCATGTCAGTTTCTTCTGTGGGAAAAAGATGGTATTATGGAAAACAAGATGTTTTGTGGACAAAGCATCCAACCTCTTTTTCCAGATTCCATGATTACTTGGCGCTCCAGATATAAAGTAAACCATTTGAAGAGTTTTAGTCTCCTATCTTGCATCCCCATCATTCCCTGTATCTCCCAGAGCAGAGGAAGAGGCAATCAGCTCTGGGACCATAAGCCATCCAGGCTGATGATTCAAATGAACAGCATGACAGACACAGAGCCCTGGTGGCGCAGTGGTTAGAGTGCAGTACTTTTGCTGACTGCCGGCTGCCAGCAGTTTGACAGTTCGAGTCTCACCGGCTCAAGGTTGACTCAGCCTTCCATCCTTCAGACGTGGGTAAAATGAGGACCCAGAGGCTGACTCTGTAAACAGGTCAGAGAGGGCTGTAAAGCACCGGGTGAAGCGGTATATAAGTCTAAGTGCTATTGCTATTACATAAAAGGACACATGCAGAACAGAACATTCCTAAAGGCATTGAGAGACTCCATCAGCGATATGCTTATTAAGTACAGTAAATTGCCACCTATCAACCACGGGTGACTTGAAGAAAAAGAGAATCTTTATGAACAACTGATAAGATCAGAGATTCCATCGTGACAATTACAAACATCAGGGAAAGGGGGTCTTCCATCGCATCCCCTCTTTCTAAGGCCAGGGCTAGTTCTTCCCATGGGCAGAGGGAAAAGTAGCACACATCTGAAGTCTCAAACCCAATTTACCAGAACCTAACAGCTAGGCCCCAAAGAATAGGGGCCTTTATGGTTTAATGATGGTGGATTCCCACTACATCCTGAAGCACCTTGTGTTGGCCTCATCTAGTGTGTTATACAAAACCTCAGGTGAAATTTGAACTGGAGCCCTGTCAATGTGTGCTTCTTTAAGAAAGAGCAAATAATCCTACAACCATCAATAAAGATAAAGGAATGTCTGCAAGAAAATAGCCAAGCTGAGCACTGAAACTTCCCTAATCATCAATATAACTAATGATATATAGTACAAAATGGCAAACAGGGTCCCATGTTTTTTGGTCAGAATTATGGACACAAAGGTTCATAACTGATTTTGTTCAGCTCTTTATCCCTGGAGGGATTCTGATATACGCAACGGGGTTCAAAGACAGTGGCTTGACCCACATACATGGCAACCCATACTATGACTTGGTTTTCATTTAACATGCATATGGAAACTAAGCAACAATAGTTGTTCAAAATAGCTAAACATTCTTTTTTAACATTAGACTAATGTGAAGCGAAATACTAGCAAAAGGACCGTATTAATTTAAAACTACTAACCATAAGCCTCTTGGGGCATTTCCATTCTGACAATAAAATAAAATGACACAAAGAGCAAAGTGCAAAAATCAATTTCAAGTGAATAAAGATTTTATCTTTTCAAGAATTCACATAATAATTCAAGATATAATTTGTTTTACTTATGGGAGATGTCCCAAAGAAGGCGCCAGATAAAACTACTCCAGGAGTGGCTCTTTTTCTCCCAGTAAAAACTGCAAATTCCACCAAAGGCCTCCCATCACTGGGGAAAGAGAGCTGCCCATGTGAAGAAATGAGTCACCTAGGAGGTAACACTCTTCCCGAGGGTGGAGTTTCAGTAAAACAAAAGGTTCCAAACAATAAACCAAGGGTTTCCTCAAACATTTCTGGCTATCATGTGCCAATCCACGTGGCCAGAAAAGAGTGCAAAGTACCCAGATTGCCGAGGCGTGGCCTTCTGCCACTGATCTTCCAATCTACAGGGAAGCCCACCACTTTGGGGTACATGGATCCACCTAAATGGGGAAAAATTTGGGACAGGTTGCAAAACTTCCCCCTCCCCCCCTATAGACACTCCCCAATTCCATGTTTTTCTGACATTCTGAAGCAGTTTTTCATCACCATAACAGTTTATAATTTGGTACAAATTCCCAAACTTTGGAATAGATTAAAACAACAAGTTTCCATAGCATAGAATTTACAAGGTTACTTTTGGCTATAAATGATGGAAAAGTATTCAGTAAGTTCTACCGATTGCACACAACCCGTCATCCAATTCTCCGATTCTGTTACAACTACTTGTGTTATAACAACCCAAAAGTATGTTGTTTTTCTGTTCTTTCCCTCCTGAAGAGGTACAAGATAATAGGGGAAAAATGAAGGGCTCTGGAAAACTCATCCCAGCAGTCTCCCTTTAAATGTTATACAAGCTCAATAATGACATGAGTAATGCAGAAATTATGGAGTCACTTCCTACCTTCCCAGGGCGCCTCCTGGGCACCACTACCTTTCATTATCCAGGTCTCTGCTTCAAAGCAAAGCAAGATGTTGGCTTTCTTCAGTCATCAGGTGGAGTCCAGATGCCTAGGCTGCTGCTCTTGGATCTAAGCTACAGTGTTAATCCTCCGACTCTCCTAAAGTGCAGTCAGTCCATGCTTTGAAATGTGTCTGAGAACTCAGGAGCTGCCTAGAAGCCTGTCAAAAGTGCCTCAAGGAGACTCAGAAAGCTTTTGCAGAAGATGGCTCCTCTGCCTCACAGCTCTTAGGGTTCCTCCTCAACCAGGCGCTCTCTCTGCCCTTTGGATTTCAGTTGCCATGCCGAAGGAAGAGTGGCCTCGCTGGCTGGAAACCAGAGCTGAAGGGTACCAGGAGAAGCCCACCTATTGAGCCCTGGAGCAGAGGACCAGGGACACCCCTGCTGCTGGAGAAGGACTGGCTTTGCCCTCCAACCTGCCAGACCCAAGCAGAGATGTGCAGGGAGGCTTCTGTAGCGGGTCACAAAGGAAGCTTTGGAAGGCAGCAAATACCTGGTGGGCTACTGCAAATGTTTCTCAGGTCTTGGCAATTGGGTTTACTTATAGGGTGTTATCCTGCTTTTACTTTTTAATTCAAGGCAGCATACGTCACCCATCCGGCTTTCATCCCTAAGGGAGGACTACAATTTGCCATCTTCTGGTTTCTTTTAACTGCTGCACCAAATTGGTTCTCAATTACTTCGGCAAGAAAAACTTCTGAATCCCACACACACCAAGAAAAGGCTTATTTTTTCCAAGAATGATACACACTGCTGCAATTCTGCTGACAATTTTTACTACTGTATATAAATCAAGTAAGAGATAAAGCATAAAGATCCAGCAGCCTCCAAATAACGAAGGGTCTGGCAGGCACAAAACCTGTGTTATTTTGCTCCTCAAGGAAACTTTCAGAGGCTGCTGCATCCTGGATTCCAGGAGCTTCTCTTTTACAAGATAGCCTTAAATCCCTCGCCCCCCCACAGCCCCCCCCCCCCCCCCGGCTGTCCAGGGCTTCCTTCCACCTTGGGAGTCGGCCAACCAGCCTGCTCTGCACGCTGCTCTCCTGACCATTAGGATTTTCATCATCTCTGACATTTGTGACTAGGGGTTATGGGAGTTGTAGTCCAAAACAACCATAGGGAATTGGATGATTTACTCCGAGTTTCTTTCTCTTCCTTCCACAACCTGATCGTGGGGAAGGCAAGTAATTACAAAGACTGTGATTCTAAAAAGACATTCAGCCAGCCAGCCATCCGCCTTTATTAGGATCACTCATTCACTCTCCAACTCAGCAGAACTGTTTTTTAAAAAGCCAAAGTGGTGATTTTCTTCTTAGTGGAACTTTTTGCACACTTCCATGGGATAAGCATAGATGTCCTCATGAATAAGGCTCCCATAGCACAGGAACCGGCATAAGTCCTTCTGCTTTCCTGCGATTCAGGCAGCGGGCTGTTCAAAAACCAAAACTCCCTTCCACCAACCGGTGTAGCACACAACTTCAGTACCAAACTAGGCTAACAAAGCACACCTTCTCTTCCAAAGTTCACCACAGCTTAGGAAAGGTCCTCTCTTTCACCTGTTTTCCCCAGGCAGGCCTGGAAAAGGGAGTGCCAGCATCTCTCCTAACATCTTCAACAATGTCTGTGCTGGCTGGGCTTCTCCAAGATACAGTTTAGTATCATCTGGGCAGGAATAGCAAATGTTACTTGATAACCAAAGCAGGGCCATCGCGGTGCCATTGTAATTTTGTAGGCAAATGGATTTATTCATAGGTCTTGCACTTCAGTAGTGATACATAACTCCACCCACTTAGTTGCTTAATTTCTGCTCTTCGAGAGCTTCAATCAATTAGTATCATAATCCAAACACTATCCTCCAAATGTTTAGAATAAATATTAGAAAGTAGGACTTTCCAGAGAGTTACAGGTTAGAAACCAAACTTCAGACCTAGAGTTCAGCAAAATAACTTGAAGTCTTTAATTCTCTCCTACGGCAATCTAAAAGCCTCAAATCCCCTCCTGAGAACTGGGTTAGTTAGTTCTGGTGGAGAAGAGAAAGAAAGTTCCTACCTGCTTTTTAAATAGGCTGAAAGTGGAAAAACCTTCCACAGTGCACTGGCTGCATGGGAGCTTTGCTGCCTTGGGTCAAAGTCCATAAGCTCCAAGCAATATCCAGAGAAACACTGGCTCAAACCATACTCTGCGCTTATCCATAAGAGTAGCTTTCTTATTGCTCGCTAAATAAGGCAGGATTTACAATGTGCAAAACACGGCATTTATGATGAAAATTGCATCCTGCCCTTCTGCTAATATAAAGCACTCAAGCTGGCTTGCAAGTTAAAAAAAACACAAAATATGAAGTCCATCCACCCATAAAATTAAAACCAATTAAGAGTTCAAAGCCTGATGAAAGAAATGCATTTTCACCATTTCCCTAAAGGACAAGGCAAAGGCCACCTCCTCAGGGGACAGGAAGCCTGCTGGAATCACTGACCAGCTTCCCAAGTGCCTCCCTTCCTGCTGATCTGGGCAATCAGGCTCAATCCTGGCTTCACACCTCGGTTTAGGGTCTTTCCCCAATCAATTATGGCACATTCAGCATGTTTGGCTAGCATAACTTTCACCCAGGTCTCTGTCTGGCCAAAATTCATTCGCCATTTGAACTAATGGAGAGCTGCAGTTTCCAGCCCGACTTCTCTGTCCAGCTTGAGAGCCGGGTCACCGGCAGCCGAGCGGAGCCATCCCCCACCCGCCTGTCCTCCGAAGCTTCCTCCTCAACCGACTCTTCACTTTTGACAGGTGTCACGTAAGTTTCTTTGCCGGTTCTTCCAGGCTGCCAATGCCAGTCTTTTTTTTTTTTATATCAAGGCTAAGGGCTACAGTACTTCGCGGCTTTTAAGTTTTCGAGGGCGAGAAAAAAGTAAGCCGGGCAAGCACCCGAATGGGCCAGCGATGAATGGCTGCCTGCCTCGCCCGGCTCAGCGGGGAACGGCGGCGGCATCTGCTACCTCCATCCCGGCAGCCGGCTGGCACCCGCCCGGCGGAGGCAGCCGGGCCGCGGATGCACCGACTCCACGGCCCAAGGAGGGCCGCCCTGGGCAGCCGTGGCCGAGGCCCCTTCTTGCTGCTGGAAGCCCCCAGCGAGAGCCTCTGCCGCCGCCCCCCCGCCCCGGCGCTCCCTCTTCCGCTGCCCGCCAGGGCTGGCCGAGGCCGCGTGGAAGCCCACCGGGGAGGCCGCCCCAACTTCGGGGGAAGCGCAACAGCGGAGACCGCGAGGGGCGCACCTTCCGCGGATCCCCGCCGGCAGACAGGTCGCCCAGCCAGGTCCCGGGAAGAGACCCCCCCCAGCATACTAGGGTACCCCCGCTTGCCGGCCCGGCTTCGGTCGCCCCCGGAGGCGCCACTCCGCCGGGCCCACCGAATGGCGCCGGCCTTTGTGTGGCCGCCGCGGCGCCGCCGGCGAAGATGGCGCGGAGGGAGTCGCCGCCCCCCGCCCCCCGCCCCCCGCCCGCCTTTGTCGCCGTCGCGCCCCTCCCCCGCGCGGCGGTTGGGGGGCCCGCGGCGCCCCTCCCCTCCCGGCCTGGGCCCGCCCGCCCGCTTACTTGGGCCCGCCGCCGCCGCCGCCGCCGCCGCCGCCCCCGCCTGGCCAGGCCGCCGGGCGGGCGGGCGGGCGGGAAGGCTGGCTGGCTGGCTGCTGGCTGGCTGGCTGGCGCTGCGTACCAAGCCGCTCCTGCCGCCACCGCCGCCGCTCCGGTCCACCGCCGCCCGCCGAGGCCAGTCGGGCTGATGCGCGGACGGGGCACAGCGCTGCGCTCATGCGCCGGCCGCGCGGGCCGCCGGGAAGCGTAGTTCGCTGGCGCGGCCTGGCGCGGCACTCCGCCCGGCGGGGACTACAAGCCCCAGCCTGCGCGCGCCGCCTTTCTTCGCCGCGCCGCCAACAAAGCGCTCGGCGGCCCGGCCGGGTGGGCCTCGGCTCGGGCGCCCGTCGGGGCTGCGTCGCGGGGACGGAGGCGACCTCGCGGCTGAAGGAAGCGGGGCGGCGCAGCCCGGAGCCTGCCCAGGCACCCGCCGGCCCCGCTTCTGCTCCGGAAGCCTCCGAGGTGCAGGCCGCGAAGGGCCTCGCCAAGCGACCCAGGGCGGCCGGAGCGCCTCTCCTCGGGCCCCTCCCCCTTCAAGGAGCGGCGGGGTCTCAGCGAAGACCTTTGCACGGGCCCATTCACACGGTCCCGGGTCGACACAGGGCTGGACTTCTGTCACATGCCCTGCGTGGGGCTGCCCACGAGAACCACCCAGGAGCTTCGACTGGTCCAGAATGCGGCCTCCCACATGCTCAGTTCAGAATACCTTTGTAACCCCCCCTGCCTTATGAGGTGTGTGTTGCTGGTTTATTTATTTATTTATTAAACTTATATGCCGCCCTTCTCCCAAGACTCAGGGCGGCTCACAACAAGAATACAAGCAAGCGAGATACACTGGTGTGGTTGCTGCCTATAAGCCCTCCATTGCCACAGTGCCTGGTTACTTGAGGGACCACCTGCCTCCCACAGCATCTGCTCAGCCGATTTCTTCCTGAAAGATTGGCACACTCCGTGTTCCTACAAAGCTGGCAGCTGCTCTCTGATTCCCCCAGAGATCTGGATATGCCCAACTCTGCTATTGTTGTGAAAAGCTGGCTCCAAAACTATAAATTCAGGTGGTCCTCATATACTGACCACTTGTTCAGTGACCATTCAAAGTTAACAGTGGTACTGAGTGGTACTTCAGATGGATCCTCAAAATTCTGGCTGTCCCAGCACTCCTAATGCCACATGACTGCAATCTGGGCAGCAGCTGGCTTAGACAAACAACAGTTGCAGCATCTCACAGTCAGACGATACCCATTTGCAATCTTTCCTGGCAGCTTCCCACAGGCGAAGTCAGTGGGGAAGCTGCAGGTCATGCTGGTAAGTTACTCTTGCTTTCCCCCACACACTCCTTGTGCTCATGCCATGCTGGCCACCCGCATGCCCTCCCCATATGGCGGCAGCCACTTACCTGCCTGCCAGCCTGCTTGTGAAATACCTGGGACTCGCTATCTGTGCTTAGCAATGGCAACAGAGCATCAGGATCCCTTTGGTAAATGATGCAGTCACATGATGTCACACTTTAGGACTGCACCACTTGATGACAAATTCCTCTGAATCATTGTTAACTGAGGACTTCCTCAACTAGTATAATACACTTATTGTAAGGTCACAATAACTGAATCTTGCAAGTCTGAAAGCACAGCTTCCCTCCTCCCCTGCTTTTCAGTGAAGGAGGGAGGGCCCCTTCTGAGATGCTCCCCTCCTTTAGACTCAAGATTTCATTCATCAGATCCTTGTCTAGGCCATGGCTCTTCTTCCAGTCTCCCAGTTATTTTCACATGCCTTTCACACCCCTGGCTTCCTTACACTTGCCAATTTTTATCTTTTATCGTAATAGTAATTACTTTGCTATGAACTGCCCTGTTATTGAGTGGCTTACAATTTTAATAATTATCATTATAGTATACATGGTACACATGATTGTTATTCAAGTTTCAGGTCTACCCAACACTGATTTATTTCCACAATTGCTTCTTGGAAATACTCAGTCACTGTAAAGTAATACAATCAGAAAATTGTTCACTCATTCAATTTAGGATTATTCACAAGAGGAGAAAATGATTGAATACATGTGAAATTATTACATTAAATAATTATTACATTAAATAATAACATTGAGGTTGACAAGTGGCTTAAAATGGAATATTTTAAGTCTGATGAATCAGGGAAGCTGCACAGCACCAGCTGAACCAAGCACAGGTTGAGATAGAATCAGCCCTTATTAGCCTGACTTGGGTCCTGCCCTACACAGCCACAATTGCAGAATGCTATACGTATAATTCCCGACTTACAACTGTAACAAAACCTTCCCACTACAATCATAAATTGTGGTCCTTAAGTGAGTTGCCCACATGGTTGCCTCGCCCAACAACCACTGCTCTGAGCCGTCCAGATGCTAAGCAGACCGAGTGAAAGAGGCTGGCAGCTCCCCTCCATGTGCAGAACCTGCACTTTGGGCCAGAGAAAGGCCCAAAGGATCCATGCTGCCTTCCTCCTGCCCAGTGCACCAGGTCGCCTCCTCACCAGGTGGTGGTGGTGATGGTGGCAAACTAGATTAGAGCACAAGGATGAGCTTCTTCCTTTCTCCAACTCGGCGCACAATCACCCCTGCCCTTTCTGGGCCAGGGCCCTGGTTCTGGGAACCAGGCAATCTGGACAGGAGAAAGGAAGCGGCTTGTGACCTTCCCTGACAGTCTGTTCAGCAGCACTGTCATTTCAAATGGTTGCTGAGCGGGTCGTAAGTTGAGGACTACCAGCGCTTCAAGCTGCCCTTGAAGACCATTGAGCAGCATCGTCTGGCCTAGAATGCAGCAGGACGGTCAGTAATGGGCACTTCTGCTTTGTGAACTACCCTGGTGACCAGTTTTCTCCTGGGTGCGTTTCCAGTGACCTGTAAAGCCCTGCTTCACACAGTGCCTGGTTACTCGAGAGACCACCAGCTCTCCTGCCCGGTCTGATTTGGCAGGACCCTTGGATCAAGTGGCTTCACCTCGAGGGACCCCCTAAGCCTGCCTCCGTCTCCGCTACAGCGCCTGGAAGGACGACCCCCTCCCCGAGATCCAGGCAGCGGGCGCCCTTGCGGGCGGGTAGGGGCCGCGGGCGCGGTTGGACGGATTCCTCTTCCTGTCGCTCAGTTCAGACACGGGGTTTTCCCGCTCGAGAGCTCTGGAGTCCGGAGACACCTCGGCAGAATCAACGCGTGTGCGTGTGAAGAGGTGAACCTCGCCTATGGAAGGCTACGCTTCTGTGAACCAGCCTCTTCCGAATGCTGACGGTCTCTGCCGCCGAAGGCTGTCCGCGATCCTCACGGCTACTTGCGCGCCATTCAGCTTCAGCGGGAACTGCTCCTGCCGTGCGTGGGGCAAGGGGGGAGAGCCCTTTGCCCTCGCCGGCCTGCGGGCACTGGCCGTGAGGGGCCCGGCTGAGACTCCGGAGCAGTCCCGAAGGAGCGCGGGAGCCGCCCCGCCAGCCCCCCCTTCCTGCGAAAGAAACCGGGCAGCCCCGAGCGGCCGGCAGCAGAAATCCCTCCAACCCGTGGAAGTTTCCGCTGAACTCGGCTACCCGCCTGCGCCTCTTGACCCGCTCAGCCCGCCGTAGCCGCGAGAGGCGCTTCCGCCCGGCATGTCCCGGCACGCCGTACCGGCAGCCTCTGCGCTTGCGCGAGCAGGGCAAACGGAGCGCAATAGCGGCCCCGTGCCTGACCACCCGCAGTGCGCCTGCGCGAGGCCTTGCGCGGCTTCCACTCCCTCTTCCCTCCTCCCTCCCTCCCTCCCGCCGGGCGGCCCGCAGGGAGGCGGCGGCGGCGGCGGCGGCAGAGGAGCCCGAGGAGGAGCCCGAGCCGCCCGCGAGACCCGCCGCGGAGGAGCCGCCGCGGTGAGTCAGCCGGCGGCCGCAGCCTCCGGGCTCCACGCGGCGGCGCAGGGCGGGCGGTCCGTGTGGGGCCTCCGTCCGCTGGCGTTCCTGCGGAGGCGCACCGCGCGGGGCGGTGTGGCGGGCCCGGAGCGCCGCCGGCTGCGCTTCCCCTCGCGCCGCTGCGGCTGCTCCTTCAGGCGGGAAACGCTGCCCTCCCGAGGCCTCCCGGGAGGACTCCCCACTCGCTCGCCCGCCCGCCCAGATGGCGGGCCTCCTTGCGTCGCGGGCCCCGGCCGGGAGGCGTTCCCTGCTGCGATGACCGTGGAAGGGAAGGCCTGGTCCGGGAACCCCCCAAGAGAGCCCTCCCCGGGCCTGGCCTGAGGACCCTCCCAGCGGCTCCCCCTTTGCCCAGGAGGGCCCCCCTTCTTCCTCCTGGGGGCAGCTTCAGCTGTGGCGTTAGGACTTGGACTTCAACCCCTAGAATTCCCCGACCATCTGGCTGGGAATTGTGGGACTCGAAATCCACCTTCTTCCAGTGCCAGCGCGCGCTGGGGGGGGGCACTGAGCTGCTGGAAGAGGGCTGTTCTCCCCCCCCCTCATCTTCGGGGGAGCCTGCTGCGGTTTGGGTTCCTCCTGAATAATTTACAGCAGAGAAGTCTGCCAGTCCCCCTCATATTATTGCAGTAAAAAAAAAAAATCAAATATGCCACATAGATGCCCCATGCCTGAAGGCCTGGCCCTGGGTTTGATTTCCTGGGACGGGACCAACAGAAGCTCAGCTGGGGTTGGGTGGCTTCACAATGTCCTGGGATGCATCGCCCCTCCACTTATTTCACAGGTGGGTGAAATGCCCCCCTGCATCTTCACAGCCAAGGTCACGTTGCTGCTCCTAGATGCATGTAAATAAAATTCCTGTTCTCTTTCTGCCTCTGTTTCTTCCCAGAGATAGGCAGATCCCTCCTTTGAAATCACCTAATCCTGGCTTGTGCTTCCCACCGTCATGGCTACGGAAGAGAAGAAACCTGATGCGGAATCAGCCAAACCACAGTCAGCTCCTTCCTCCTCAACCAATCAGAGCAAGGTGAGTGGGAAACTTCTGGCCCATTGTTCTGCCTGCAGGTCCAAGTAGAGTTCCTTGGGAGAGTCCGAGGAGCATGAAAACCTGCATTTTGCTAAGAGGATGATTCAGAATACTTACCTCTCTTCTTGCTTGTAGGGTTTAGTTGCTCATGGAGCCATCATATTTGAGCATAAACGATATCTGTGACAGGAGAAGCAGGCTATTGTTCCAGTACATGATAGGTTTAATGTCAACTGCAACTTTGCAATATTGAATTCACATATTTATATTCTAGTAATGTTTTGCCAGAACTTTATTGATTTCAGCAATATAAAGTAATTATGTTATCATAAATCCAAGATACAAATAAAGAAAAAATATGGGAAATATAAAAAATGTTCTATACAATGTAAATAAAGAGATGGATGCTGAGTATCTGAAAATGTGCCATATATAAAAATACAACTTTATTTCTATTCTAACTACTGATCAAACTTTTGAGATGCATGTAGTTCTCCGGTTATGGCCATTTGCTTAGCAAACGGTACTTAGGATGGGTCCTTGTAGTTCCAATTGTTACAGGGACCTTGTGGTCACATGATCGTGATTCCCAATTACCTGCTGGCTTCCCACAAGCAAAGTCAATAGGGAAACTAGAGGAAGTCAAGAGGTATGCCTCCTCAATTATCAGCTGCAACTGGGACTGCTGGAATTGCCAGTGCTAAGTGACATGGTCACATGATGTCACATTTTATGACTGTCACTTAACGACTGCCGTTCTGGTCCCAATTGCTGTTGACTGTATCTGCAATCAATAGAACAAAGCATAACTTAAATAAAACAACTTACATGTCAACAACTGAGAATAGAACCAGATACAAATGGACATTTTCCAGCAATGCAGCCTGCAATTCTTTTATCCGGAATTCTTCTATCCTCTGCATGAAGTCTGTGCTCCAGAACTGAGCCCCGATTACTACCTGTAACATTCTGAAGTGTGCCTGACTCTAAATGTGGTGTTTTTCTTAAAGAAGTTCTTGGAAAGATGCAAGCTATATTTGAATAGCCTATAAATTCATCTTAATCAGGACAGTAAAATGTTTAAGAGGAAACCACAGAGTATTGGAGATCTGACAGTTAACAGCTTTGCCAGGTGATCAGAATATACTGTTGCAAAGGAACTTAGTTCCGGTTAATCCAGCTGTTTTCCAGCTGTTTTGCTGGGAGGGTACAAATGTCACTGCCTCCCTGCCAGGCAGCCTTTGGCATTTGTAGGTACATGGCTTCTGCACAAAAAGCTTCATTTATAGACATTTACTAAAATTGTCTTATAATTTGTGAAGGAGCAGATTTCAAAAGTGACTTGGTACCTGCATTTGCACCATCTTGTTTTCACATACTTCTGTTAATTTGATAAATCCTAATAAAAGGATTCTGGAAGCCAGTTTGGTGTAGCACAGACATGTCAAACACAAAGCCCGCAGGCCGGATGCGACCTGCGAACTGGTTTCATGTGGCCCGCGAAGCCGTCCTGGAAACAGTGAGGGAATGGCCCCCTTTGCTTTGGCCCTGGCCCAGGCCGGCCGGGAGCCAATGTACAATTTTGTGGTGGCCATCTACGCTGAAACGCATTCAGTCTTGGCTCCACGAGGCCGTCTAGAAACAGCGAGGAAGCAGCCCCTGCCGCGTCAGCCCCGCCCCCTGGGTGCATCCTGGACAGGTGTCACCCTTTATGAGGAATGAAGAAATGCACCATTGCCTGGAAGTGGCCAGCAAATGGCCCTCACCTACTTCACATATCCGGCTTGATGGGCTCCGGGGGAGGGGTTTTGGCAGGCAGCGGGGTGCTTTCATAGCGCCGAGAGGCTGAGCCAGGTGGTATGAATCCAAAAAGAAGCGCGACACCACCAAGCCCCCAGCCTGCCCGGTTTCGGCCTGCAGCGAGGTGCTCTCACAGCACCAAGAGCTGAGCCGGGCGGCACGAATCTGATGAGAAGTAGGGGTTTTAAATGTTTTTTAAGGGGTTCTGGGGTGGGGGGTGGGAAGATTAATAATAGTAATGGTGTAGGCCTGGGGGGAGGTCTACGGGATAAGGGAGGGTTAGGGGGTGGGAATGAGGAGGAGAAACATGGGCCAGGCAACGGGTGGGACCGGAACCACAAGGGTGCGGATCAGGGAGGGGGCAGAGGTGATTTAGTTCCCATCGGTTTTGTAAGTGGGAGGGGCAGATATGGCGGGAGTAGGGGGCCACGTCAATTTATGGGAGCGCGCCCCCACTATCTTTGAGCGGTGCCGCGCTCTGACCCCCGCAGCTCTACTTGTGATCTGGGTTGTTTAGAGCCAAAGGGCCCGGGTTGTAGGCTGATGCTGTGCAACGCCAGGTCTGTGGTTAATAAGGCCCCCCTGATACAAGATTTAATTACGGAGGGGGCTGTAGACCTGGCGGGTATTACGGAGACCTGGTTGGGACCAGAGGGTGGTGTCCCTCTGGTGGAAATGTGCCCTCCAGGCTTCCTTGCATTTCACCAGCCGAGAACTCAGGGCAGGGGTGGGGGAGTGGCGGTTGTGATTAGGGAAGGTCTCAGGTCAAGGGAAGTCACTGTTCCTCAGACGGCAGGCTGTGAATCCCTCCTTGTGAGGTGGGACCATGGGGGTCCGAGGGCTGTGTTGCTTACGTACCTGGCTCTCTGCCACGTGTCAACCGCCCTGCCCGAACTCTTGGGCATCATCGCTGCGGTGGCGGTTGAGGCCCCCAGGCTAGTGGTCATGGGCAACTTCAATCTGCCGTCTGCGGGCGAGGCGTCTGGGGAGGTTTGGGAGTTCATGGCTTCCATGACAGCCATGGACCTGACCCAGGTAATTCAAGGTCCCACACACACAGGGGGAAACACGCTTGACCTGGTTTTTGTCTCTGGTCAGTGTCTGAGTGATCTGGATATGAGAAATATAGTTATTACACCTTTGTCATGGTCAGATCACTCTCTCCTATGCCTGGACTTTTGGACCGCTACACCCCACTGCAGGGAGGTGGAACCAATTGTTTGGTACCGCCCTAGGCGACTGATGGAACCCGAGAGGTTCCAGACGAAGCTTGGGCCAATACCGGAGGCTCTAACATATATAACACACAACTCGGTCGGGGCGCTGGTAGCTGCCTGGGATAGGGCAGCTGCTGATGCCTTGGATAGGGTTGTGCCTTTGCGGCCTCTGAGCCGGCGTGGTTCTCGATCGGCTCCCTGGTTTAACGGGGAGCTGAGGGAGATGAAGCGCCGGAAAAGACGCCTAGAGAGCAGTTGGAGGGCGAGTCGCTCTGAGTCTGACCAAACACGAGTAAGAGACCATATTAGGACTTACTTAGTGGCAATAAGGGCAGAGAAGTGTTCTTATGTCACTGCCCTTATTGCGTCATCAGATAACCGCCCAGCCTCCCTGTTTAGGGTAACCCGCTCCCTCCTTCATCGGGAGGTGAGGGGGGACCCCTTGGAGGGAAGAGCTGAGGATTTTGTGCAATACCTGTATGACAAAATCGCTCAGATTCGGGAAGGCTTTAACTTCAACGAAGGCAGTCCAGCAGAAGTGGCTGAGGCCGGTCTTGAGACTACTATCTGGGCTGAGTTTGACTACGTGACACCTGATGACGTGGACAGGTTGCTGGAAGGTCTTAGAGCAACCACATGTTTATTGGACCCGTGTCCCTCCTGGTTGGTACTGGCCTCCAGTGAGGTGACGCGAGGCTGGCTCCAGGCAATTATCAACGCCTCGTTGAGTGAGGGTGTCTTCCCCGCCGCCCTGAAAGAGGCGGTGGTGCGACCCCTCCTCAAGAAGCCGGCCTTGGACCCGGCTGTTCTATCTAATTACCGTCCTGTCTCCAACCTTCGCTTTGTTGCGAAGGTTGTTGAGAGTGTGGTTGCTCGACAGTTCCCTCAGCACCTGGAGGAATCGTCGTACCTGGACCCGTTCCAGTCGGGCTTCAGGCCGGGTTACAGCACGGAAACAGCTTTGGTCGCATTGGTGGATGATCTCTGGCGGGCCCGGGACAGGGGTTGCTCCTCTATCCTGGTGCTATTGGACCTCTCAGCGGCTTTTGATACCATCGACCATGGTATCATGCTGCACCGGCTGGCGGGGCTGGGTATAGGGGGCACCGTGCTTCGGTGGTTCTCTTCCTTCCTCTCTGGCCGGACGCAGTTTGTGTTGACGGGGTCAGAGGTCGACCCCGAGGCCCCTTGATTGTGGGGTACCTCAGGGGTCGGTCCTCTCGCCCTTGTTCAACATTTATGTGAAGCCGCTGGGTGAGATCATCCGAGGTTTTGGGGTGGAATTCCATCAGTACGCTGATGATACTCAGCTGTACATTTCCACCCCGAACCACCCAAATGAAGCTCTTGACGTGCTGACCCAGTGCCTGGAGGCCGTGCGGATCTGGATGGGGAAGAACGGTCTCAAGCTCAACCCCTCCAAGACCGAGTGGCTGTGGTTACCGTCGTCCCGGTACAACCAGCTGACTCCATCGCTGTCTATTGGGGGCGAGTCAGTGGCCCCCACGGGAAGGGCTCGCAACTTGGGAGTCCTCCTAGATTCACGGCTGTCCCTTGAGGACCATCTGACGGCCGTGGCCAGGAGGATGTTTTACCAGATTCATCTGGTACGCCAGTTGCGCCCCTTCCTAGATAAGGACGCGCTACGCACGGTCACCCATGCCTTCGTCACTTCCAGACTGGACTATTGTAATGCTCTCTACATGGGGCTCCCCTTGAAGTGCACGTGGAGGCTTCAACTGGCGCAGAATGCGGCTGCGCGGGTGGTAGTGGGGGTACCCTGGCGGGTACGAATGGCCCCTATCCTGCGCGAGCTGCACTGGTTGCCAGTGGCTTTCCGGGTGCGCTTCAAGGTACTGGTTACCACTTTTAAAGCGCTCCATGGCATAGGACCCAGTTATTTACAAGACCGCCTTCTGCCAGTAAATACCTCCCACCGACCAGTTCGCTCCCACAGAGAGGGCCTCCTCAGGGTGCCATCGGCTAAGCAGTGTCGGCTGGTGGCGCCCAGGGGGAGAGCCTTTTCTGTTGGGGCACCGACGATGTGGAACGAGCTCCCCCCAGAACTCCGGACATGTCATGATCTCCGCACCTTCAGAAGAGAGTTGAAGACTCATCTCTTCAATCAAGCCGGCCTGGCCTAGATCTCCTCGGGTTTTAAAAAATTTTTTTTAAACAAGGCTGTTTGGGTTTTAGAATTGGGTTTTTAACAGGTTTTTAGCAACAGCCTTGTATTAATATTAATTTAATTTATTTTTAAATATTTATTGTTTTTATGTTTTTACTCTGTTGTAAACCGCCCCGAGTCCTACGGGAGAGGGGCGGTATAAAAATTTAATAAATAAATAAATAAATAAATAAATAAATAAATAAATAAATAAATGCTGCCTAGCCTCCAGCCTGCCCAGTTTCAGCACACAGCAAGGTGCAAAGCTGACGAGCTTCCCACTGCCCAGCTCAACCTCTTGGCTTTGTGTGGAATGCAGGCAGGCTGAGGGCTGGGCAGTCTCGTGTTTGTTTTTGGATTCACGCTGGCTGGCTCAGTCTCTCGGCGCTGTGAGTAGAGCGCCCACTGTCTGCCGAGAGCGGGCAGGCTGGGCAACATTGCGCAGGTAATGTTGACTCTCACGCTGTTCATGGCATCCCCTCCCCCAGAGCCCACTAAGCCAGATATGTGAAGTAGGTGAGGGCCATGTGCTGGCCACTTCTAGGCGATGGTGCTTCATCGGGTGACACCTGCCCAGTTGCATTTCTTGCCTGTTTTTCTCCCTCCTTCATCTCAAATATTTTCCCACCACTCTGTACTTAGGAAGGAAGGAAGGAAGGAGAGGGAGGGTCTGAGGGAAGTCGTGCCTTAGTCCTGCCCTGCTGCCCTTTCACCATCCCCTCGCCCCCTCCTTCTGGCCTATCCTGGGGGTCTCCCATCCTATTGCTAAGGAAGCTTTGGATACAAAGCCGGGTCTCCTCCCATGGAGAGGGAATGGGCCTCCCTCTGACTCTGCCCTCGTACCCATCATGAGCAACCTGGGTAAGGAGAGCAAGCACAGCAGCAGCAGCCGCGGGTACTCGAGGGCCAGGCTGGGCATTTGACCTCTGCTCCGGGCAGCCCGCACCACCATCCCACCGTGTGGGAGCTACCTGGATGACTTTAGGCCAGTTGCTCTCCTTCAACCCTCAGAAAAAGGCACTGGCGAGCCATCTGAAAGCATTGCAGTAAAACTTCAGGGACTTGTCTTTGTGGTCACAAGGCTGATGTGACGGGCCATGAAATAAAAAAATCTCCCAGTTATTGTTTTATTGGGATTATTGGACTCCGTAAAGCCAAGGCAGCCTTCATGCAGAGCTGTGTGCCAAGACCCCAGTCCTTGTTCCTTTGCTGCCTGGAGGGAGGTACAATGGGAGCTGGGCTTGGGGGGATCCTGGGCAGTCATGAAGTGCCTGGCAGGTGGTGGCCAAAGAACTGCCTAGGCCAGTGATGGCAGTGTGTAAAGAGAACAAGTAATTTCTTCACCTAACATGATTTTCTTTTGCCAGCCTGCACCTGTGAAACCAAACTATGCCCTGAAATTCACATTGGCAGGACACACCAAAGCCGTCTCCTCTGTAAAATTCAGTCCCAACGGAGAGTGGCTGGCTAGTTCTTGTAAGTATCCTTCTGCTCTCTTCTTTCTACAGCAGTGGTTCTCAACCTGTGGGTCGCGACCCCTTTTGGGGTCGAACGACCATTTCACAGGGGTCGCCAAAGTCCTGGAGTTTTTCCTCATACTTTCCTTTTGAAACGCAGTCCGGCATTTTTTTTTTGTTTTGTTTTTTTTCCCCTTTTTCATGAGCTGTGCTACTCCCTCTTATTCTATTGGATTTTGAAAGCCAATAGAATAGACTCTATTCAAAAGAGTCTATTCTATTGCCGTTCGAAAGCCAATAGAATCTATTGGCTTTCAAACGCCAATAGAATAGAGTCTCTTGAATAGAGTCTAATTCTATTGGCTTTCAAAAGCCAATAGGAATTGTCCAGGCTGTCTCTGCCCTGCTGAGCCCGCCAAAAGTCCCAGTCTGCAAACGTTGCTGCTAGTTGTCTACAGCGAAGGCGAGCTGTCGTGAAGGTTCCACCTACTACTAAATGTAAGTAAAAGAGGGCCAGTGGTGGGAGGGCCGCCCAGGAGAGCCTGGGCCTGCCTGCCGCCGCCCCAAACGGGCAGTGGCCAAGGTAAGGCTAGCGGGGCAGCGGCGGGTACTGGTAGGCTAGCTGGCGCGCGTGGGGCCCGGCGGGTGGCTTACCTCCCTTGGGCTGGGCCAGCTGGTGGGCCAGCTGGTGGCCCAGCCGGTGGTCGGCCTGCGCCGTCGCTGCCGCTTGCCTTGGCCGACCAGGAGCGCCTGGGCCTGCCTGCCGCCGCACCGAACGGGCGGTGGCCAAGGTGAATGAGAGCGAGCAAACCTCGCCCCTCCTGCCCCCGCCCGCAGGGAAATACAGGTAGTCCTCGACTTACGACCACATGGCTGGGGGTTGTGGCATTAGGAAGGTTGAGAACCACTGCTCTACAGCATGTAATCCCAGTTGAGGGGGAAGTCAAGTGTGTGATTTTTTTTTACATTTATGGATATTTGTGTGACAGCGTGGGAGCTGAGCAAATTATTATTCAGAACCCCACCAGTGTCCTGGGAAATGCAGGGGTTCCGACTGGGGTGGCTCCAGAAAAGGCCCCTGGTGTATCCTTCTCAGATCTTCCGCAATCACCACCGCAGTTGAAGCAGCTGGTAACCTAGTATTTCTCGCCAAGGGCCCCAGTTGTGGAATGGCTTCCCATTTGTTCTCTTTGAGTATCAGGTTCAGATATTTGAATTGTTTAAAGCAATATCAATAAGATGCTATATTTTAAAATGCAGGAGTTTGGTCATCTGCTTCTTATTTATATTTTAATTGTGCATTGTGCTTTCTTTTAAGTTATACATGACATTTTAACTGAAGAAAAGTTGTTCTTGATACAGTAGGTGATCATTTCAGAACATTTGTTTTACATTTGTAAAACTGGCAGAATTAGGATTTCTTAAGGCTGTTTATAATTTATTTATTTTTATTTATTTATTTAATTTCTATGCTGCCCTATTCCGGAGAACTCAGGGCAGCTAGGGGCAAGGTGTTAGCTGCCCCAGGCCTGCCGGCAAAAGTATGTTTTAAGCGATTTACGAAAGGCGGAGAGGGTGGGGGCGACACGGATCTCCGGGGGAAGTTGGTTCCAGAGGGCCGGGGCCGCAACAGAGAAGGCGACACTGTCTGGCTGACGGGACCTGGAGAAAGCCCACTCTGTGGGCCCTAACCGGCCGCTGGGATTCATGAGGCAGCAGACGGTCCCGTAAATAACCTGGTCCAATGCCATGTAGGGCTTTATAGGTCATAACCAACACTTTGAATTGGGTTCGGAGACCAATTGGCAGCCAATGCAGCTCGCGGAGTGATGCCGAAATGTGGGCATTTCTAGGCAAGCCCAACACTGCTCGCGCGGCTGCATTCTGCATTACCTGAAGTCTCCGAACATTTTTCAAAGGTAGCCCCATGTAGAGAGCATTGCAGTAGTCGAGCCTCGAGGTGATAAGGGCATGAGTGACTGTGAGAAGAGACTCCCGGTCCAAATAAGGCCGCAACTGGTGCACCAGGCGAACCTGGGCAAATGTCCTCCTCGCCACAGCCGAAAAATGATGTTCCAAATTTAGCTGTGGATCGAGGAGGACGCCCAAGTTGCGGACCTTCTCCGAGGGGGTCAAAAGCTCCCCCCCAGGCTGATGGACGGATAGATTGAATTATCCTTGGGAGGCAGAACCCATAGCCACTCCGTCTTGTCAGGGTTGAGTTTGAGCCTGTTGGCACCCATCCAAACCCTAACAGCCTCCAGACATCGGCACATCACTTCCGCTGCTTCACTGAAATGACATGGGGTGGAGATGTAAAACTGGGTATCATCAGCATACTGATGATATCTCACCCCGTGTTGTCGGATGATCTCGCCCAGCGGTTTCATGTAGATATTAAACAGCAGAGGGGAGAGGACCGATCCCTGAGGGACCCCACAAGGGAGGAACCTAGGGGTCGACCTCTGACCCCCCCGCCAACACCGACTGCGACCGATCAGTGAGGTAGGAGGTGAACCACTGCAAAACAGTGCCCCCAACCCCTCCAGTCGGTGCAGAAGGATACCATGGTCAATGGTATCGAAAGCCGCTGAGAGGTCAAGTAGCACCAGGATAGTGGATAATCCCTTATCCTGGGCCCGCCAGAGATCATCCGTCAGCACGACCAAAGCAGTTTCCGTGGAGTAGCCGAGCCTGAATCCTGACTGTTGAGGGCCCAGATAATCGGCCTCATCCAAGGACCATTGGAGCTGGAGTGACACCACCTTCTCAACAACCTTCCCTATAAAGGGAAGATTGGAGACAGGACGGTAGTTGTTTAAAACAGCTGGGTCCACTGTAATGCTCAGTGTTGTATCACGCAAAAGCAATTTTATGATTGGTGTAAACATTTCATAATTTTGCACAATATATTCTGGTTCTCCATGATCTGGACTGGATGAAAATGAGTGGAAGGCCCTGAATTTTGGAATTCTTTTATCAGCTCGCTGTGAACGGATTTGTAGGCTGGACATTTGTAAAGATGAAAGTGAAATTTCTGTGAAGCTGTGTTCACAATACTTCATTGGTGACCCTGCTGGTTAGACTAAGCCTCTCTTGTCATCCCAGTGGGAAAGACGTTCCTACTGCTGCTGCCCTGCCTTCCCCAACTCTCACCGGGTTGGGTTAATTGTGTGCCAGTTGCCATGTGACTGCAGGGACATTCTGAGGGCCATTACCTGTCATAAGTAGCCCTTTTTCAGCACAGTCATAACTTCAGATGATGACTAAACAACATTAGATGAGGACTACTTGTTTTTGCAGCAAACAAAATTATGGGTAGCAGACTGACTTGGCCTTCATTTTCACTTCTTTTCTTTTTTCAGCGGCTGATAAGCTTATTAAAATTTGGGGTGCTTATGATGGCAAGTTTGAAAAAACAATGTCTGGACATAAACTGGTAAGTATAATACACAGGATGGAACTTTGATGCTCCTTGCAGATTTAACTGAGGATCCCAAGATACAGGATCCCCTTTCTTAGCAAACTCCTTCCCAAGGAGGCGTTGTAATAAGCCATGAGGAGGAAGTTACAGTCTGGCTTAATTATTCAGGCCTATCACTGAGGTGGTGTCTGGGTCAGAACACTAGACAGAGGACATTTAGGGACAAAAAAAAACCCCTTCCCACGGGAAGAGAGAGTTCTGGATTAAACAATGTTTGACCACAAACACAGGGAAACAGATTTTGAAAGCACTTCCCTAAACCTCTACTGAGGAATAGTTGGACACATCAGGAGTTATCAAGTGAAGCCTTTGCTGGAGGAGTGTGCTGTACAGAAACATCCTTCGGTGTGTGGAAAGATACACCTGTGCACCTGTCCCCTCCTGAGCAAAGGCTTCTGCAAGTCGAGCTGATTCTTTGTGACGTCTGCGTAGGTGTTATAAAGGAGACAACAACTTCCAAATGTCACCTGCAGCCCTGAGGTTTCCTAGCAGCCTGACTTCTCATGAGCATCTCCTGATCACCCAGGGTAGTTGGTAGTGCCAGCTGCTGGGGAGGGATAACATTTTCCAAGATGTTACCCCAAACTTTGGATGAAGAAGAAGTTATTGCAGAGGCACTTTTTCTGTTTTGCAGGGAATCTCTGATGTTGCCTGGTCATCTGATTCTAATCTTCTTGTCTCTGCCTCGGATGACAAAACTCTCAAAATTTGGGATGTCAGCTCGGTAAGAAGTTTGTGATAGAGTGATTTCAATGTCCAAGAACTTTACATTTGGAGATGCACTTCGTGCCATGCCTGATGTATGCCCCGATCCCAAAAAAATCCCCCATTTTGTTTTTTCAGTCAGACTCAATTTCAGTGCTTAATTTTCTCTTCTCTACCTTAATGAAGCAGAGAAACCTGAAGGGGGTTTCCTCCGGCGGTTCCAAGATCAGTTAACCTTTACTAAGAGACTTGATGGTTTCACAGGTGTTTAATCTTATTGTGTGTATATATAAAAACACAGAGGGGGAGTTTGCTGGTTATCCTCCCCCCCCCCCGCTCTCGTTCAGGAGGAAGTCGGGAAGTGCAGGCAGGAAGAGGCTGCTCCCTCTTGATTTGCTTCTGGCCTTGATTGGGCGGTATGGAAAACTCTTTCAGGAGAGTAAAAAGAGAATTATGAGCCAGGATACAACATCAATACCTGGGAAAATCCTAAAAAAGATAAGTAGCGAATTTGTGAGCATCTGGAAATGAATAAGGTGCTTGCTAGAAGCCGGCATGGATTTGTTAAAAACAGATCATGCTAAATAAAACCTTACATTCTTCTTTGAAAAAGTGACTAAATTAGCAGATCAGAGAAATGCTGTGAACATAGTATATTTTGATTTCAGTGAAGCATTTGACAAAGGAGACCACAACCTGTTTCTTGGCAAGATAGAAAAATAGGATAGAAAGCATGACCACCAGATGGATTCTAACAGGCTGACCAACCCCACTCAATGTATAATCTTTAATGGAGCTGTATCTACATGGAGGGAAATAAGCAGTGGGTTACCTCAAAAGTTCTGTCTTCTGCCCAGTACTCTTCAACGTTTAGATGAAGAGATAGAAGGGGAGCGTATCAGATTTGTTGGTGATATCAAGTCGAGGGGAATTGCTAACACTTGTGGAAGATAGACTCAAGATTCAGAATGATTTTGAGAGAATTAAGCATTGAGCCCGATTCACTGCCAAAAAAGCCAGTGCAGTCCTAGATTATATCAACAGAGGGAGAGCTCAAGATCACAAGATAGTAGATAGTACCACTTTATGCTGCACTGGTACAATTCTGGTCACCACAATACAAAAAAGATGTTGGGACCCTCAAAAGAGTTCAGAGAAGAGCAGCAAAGATTATTAGGGGTATGAAGGCTAGGCTAAACCATACTATGAATGGTTAAGGGAACTAGGTATGCCTAGCCTGTCGAGAAGAATTAGGGTGACATGATAGGTGTCTTCCAATATTTGAGGAGCTGTCAGAGAGAAGAGAGGATAGACTTATTCTGCAAAAAGCCTGAGGGCAGAATAAGAAGTGATGAGTATAAGCTAGATATCCAACCTGGAACTAAGGAGAAACTTCCTGACAGAACAACTTGTCTTCTGGAGTTGTGGCTGCTCCATTGCTGGAGGCTTTTAAGAAAAAATGGACAACCGTTTGTCTGGGATGTTTGAGGAAAACTGCTGGAGGGACCAGAAGAGATAAAACCAGAAATGAAACAGAAAGAATTGGCATAGAACCAACCTTTAATTACATACAAAAATAGCAAACGTGATTGTTTGCTCACCTGGAGAGGATGTCTTGGGATTCCATACCATACAAGGCATATACAAAAAGAGAAGGTAGAAGGACACGAGGCAGCCCCCAAAGAAGATGGAGAGACAACAGCAAAGACACATGACGGCAGCATCCGGTAACAAAGGTTGAGGCCGCCCGAAGAGGAAGCGCCAGAACTTCGTACTCCCTTGACACCTGAAGTGGAGAGAAGAAGAGGGAGGAGGAGGAGGAGGAGGGGGTGAAGGGGCAAGGCCTTTTGCCTGGGGCAGGGAATTCCATCCAGGTCCCTTCCAGTCCTATGATTCTGTGCTTTCCAGTGTAGCTTTTCTTTTCCACTCGGTTCAGGTTGCACGTTAGCTAGAGAAGATGTGAATGCTGGCAGAGGAGTTTAGAGATGCAAGTGGGCCCTGTCCTTTTGGCAGTTCTAACGCAGCATCTGTTTTCTGCCCAATAGAAAAGGAATTCCGTCCCATTCTCATGGAATGTAAAGATTGGAAAGCCACCAGTCCAACCCTTCCTCAGTGTGGGAATCCCCCACTGCAGCATTCTCGTAGGAGGCCCTTCAGCGAACTCTGCTTAAGCACCTTCAGCCAAGGAGGCAGCTGTTCCATTGATGAACAGCCCATAATTCCAAGAGTTTTTTCCTGAGGTCCACCAAAATCAATTTCCTTGCCGCTTAAACCTGTTGTTTCTTGCTCCTACCTTCTGGTGGAGCCTCGAGCAGTTTTCATTTATTTTCTAAATGATGGCCCTTTGGATACTTCACCACAGCTGTCATGTCTCCCTGTAGAGTTTCTCTTTTCCAATTAGACTTCTTTAAGAACCCCAATTACTCATAAGCTTTTCATTGCCGTCATAGTCTCCTCTGGACACTCCCCCTTCTGTCAAATGTCCATCTTAACATACTCTGAGCTGGATGCAGCTCTCAGAGAAGACTGATGACCCCTTGATCTTGAGGCTTGGCTTGTCCTCTGTTAATGTGGCCAATGATTGCCTTGGCCTTGGACTCAGGATGCCATCCACCGTGATATCCAGGTCCTTTGCCCATACAGTGATCCAGAATGGTTCTCCATCTCTGGGCCTTTTGATTTCTCCCACCCAAACATAGGACATCTCCTTTTGGTTTCTACCACTTATTCCAGCTTGTCAAGTTCTTCTTGAAGAGCACTATTGCCCTAGGATATTTGGTGAACTCTCATTGAAGTGATTTATAAGCCTGCTGAGCACACAGGCCCTGGAGAGAGCTCCTCCTCCCATCACTCCCACTAGGAGCATCCTTTCTGGGGCTTTTCTGGGATGTGATGATGCAGCCATCTCGTGGCAGCCCGGCTCAGTTCACATCTCTTGAATTATTTTTCAGTTTTTGACCAGACGTGTGCATCAAAGGGAAAATGTATTTTGTTTTGAAATCACTCTGGATTAGCAGAGGTAGAATAAGTGATTGCTAAAATCAGGGAAACAACTCATCTTCAGAAGTTGTGGAGGCTCCATCGCTGGAGGGCTTTAAGAAGAGACTGGGCAGCCATTTGCCCGGCATGGTATAAGGTCTCCTGTTCTGACGGGGGTTTGGACTAGGAGCCCTCCACGGTCCCTCCCAGCCCTGTTATTCCGTTATTCTTCTGTGTTTTGGCAAAAACAAAACCTGCAGGGACTTTGGCATGATTTTTACTGGGTGAAAAGGACAGTTGGTGCAGATATTTACAGATAGGGTTCTGATAGTGTTGCACTAATGCTTGTCCTGTGGGCAAAAAAACAAGATAGACACTAAAGAGTGGTATTCAAGGGAAAAGTGTCTTGCTTACTTCCCCAGCCAGTCTGGCTAGGTTGGAGAAAGCACAGCCTCGTGTGGTTTGTCTGGAAGGGCAGCTTCCTTTACGGGGCCCTGTGATGTGAGTGCATCAAGCGAAATACCACATTCTGTTGAAAGATGCCTGTCAAAAGCCAAAGTCAGCTTTATCTGCTAGTTCCTAGTTGCAAAAGAGGCCTTCCCCGTCTCCCATTTTTCAGGAGGGAAATTTGGGCAGACCTGGATTTGCTTCACCTTCCAGCCAGAGGTCTGACAAAAGAGCAAAATGTTTCACCATCACATTATCATCTGAGTCCATTTTGATTCTTTCTGCAAAGAGCTTGCTATAAAAATGCATCTCTCTCTCTCTCTCTCTCTCTCTCTCTCTCTCTCTCTCTCTCTCTCTCTCTCTCTCTCTCTCTCTCTCTCTCTCTCTCTCTCTCTCTCTCTCTCTCTCTCTCACTCTCTCACTCTAGGGGAAATGCTTAAAAACTCTGAAGGGGCACAGCAACTATGTCTTCTGCTGCAATTTCAACCCTCAGTCAAACCTCATCGTCTCAGGATCGGTAAGCATCTGGCTGGGCAAGACCTTTTTCTCATTTTAGGCAGAAATGCATGGTGGCTCTCAGGACCTGCAGCCAGGTGGGCTTCCTTAGCTTTCCAGAGCTGCAGCTCTGCCTTCAGAGGTCCCAAAGCGTAGCCCTCCCCGCCCCAGGCCCCTGTGGAAGAGAGGTGCTCTGGATTCTTCTGGGTGGAAGGGTTTCCAGCCTCAGGTGGGCGTTCTGATGCAGGATGAAGGTCTCCTATGAGTTCTGTGTCATAGGTGATAAAACCTTATTAATTAAATGTAATGTATATGACAAATAAAGTGGGAGATATCAGATCAGGTTTTACAGCAAAATAACCCTTTCAAAATACTCCATTACTTTCTATCTTATTCCAGTAGAATTTTGATTCGTCCTTTTCTATTTTCCTGAATATTATAGCTCAAATATTCATTAGTTATAGCCTCACCCCTCCCATTTAGCCGGCAGCCGTTTCATGCAAAGAAATTAAGCATTTCCACGTGAGCGTCTTCCTCCACGGGGGAATTTGGCATTTTCAATTAGTGCCCCCTCCCTAAATGGATGCTACTGGAAGGAAACCTGAGGGTGACCTGCCCTGGGAAGCCCTTGGGGGAAAGAAGGAGGGCTTCCCAAGCCCCATCAGTCTCTTGGGCCATGGGGCACGTCTGTGTGAAATGGAGGCACTCTGGGCACCCCGGGTCAGAAACAGCTGCTTTTTGCTCTTTCTGGGGCTGGGGGAGACAGAGCAGGAAATGCTCTCCTGCCGAAGCAGAAGCCCGTCCGTGTTTGGGGATCTGCAAAACACAGTTTCTGACCGTCTCCTCTGCTTCATTTCCAGTTTGACGAAAGCGTCAGGATCTGGGACGTCAAAACGGGGAAGTGCCTGAAAACACTGCCAGCCCACTCGGACCCCGTTTCTGCCGTATGTTCTCTTTGGAGGAAGGGGGTGAACATTTCCTGGGAAGCCTTGGCCGAGAAGAAGGGAGGGCCTTCCTCTCTGGGGCAAAAGGGGGATGGCCCCAGAGCTGGTTCGCTCGCTTCCCTCTGCCCTCAAATAGCAGGGTCTCTCCTTGCCTTCAGGTGCATTTTAACCGCGATGGCTCCCTGATCGTCTCTAGCAGCTATGATGGCCTGTGGTGAGTAGAGAGGAAGGGAAGGCCTGCTGCGCTGGGCCAAGGCTGGCTAGCCGGGAAAAGCAGATCCTGGGCAGAGCACAAGCCACCCTTCCATTGGGACAGGGCAGAGCGGGCCTGGCCTGGCCTGGGGGTGGGGGGATGGGGGGATGGGGCACAGGTTTCTTGAATTAATAACGGTGACTCCACCCTGGATTTTAAGAAGGGGTGGCCGTGGCCTTTCTTGCCGTGTGGCAAAAGTCGTTGAAGGCACACAGTCCCGCTTCCCACCTTCAGCCTTAAATTGCGGGCAAAGGAACCCCGTCCTTGAGCCCAAAGAGATCGGACTTCTCCCGCCTGGTTTGTGCCACCATCTCCCTCCCATATATCCTTTTGAATTTAGTTGGGGTCAGGCAGCCCTGGCCTCATTTCCGGCTCTGTTTGGCTCTTTCCCCAGACACCAGGGCCCTGGAGATGGTCTGGAGAATGGTGGGGGGGGGGGAGTCCTTTCGAAGGAGGACTGTCAGTTGTGCTTTTGTGTTGCCTTCCTTTCCCCCGTGGGCCGCATGAAGCTGCCTTTACTGTGCTATGCAATGAGCCTTGGAAGGACAGCCCTGGGTCCCTGTGGAAAAGGACAGCTTGCTGGGAGAAGCTTTGGAGCCTGGAGTTCGGGTCTTGGCTTGGCCCAAGAGTTCCTCAGCCTTTGCCGAGGCTCAAGCCGTATATTTGTGCATTCAAAGGCTTTCCCGTCCTTCCCTACCCAAACTGGGCTGGTTTGCTCTTTTGGATAACTGGAACCTGAAGACCTCCGGCGAGCCCCAGGTGCATGAAGGCCTCCTCGGCTTCTCCCGCTCTGGGCGGTTCCCCTGGTGGAAAGCAAAACCTTGGCAGTTCGGAAGAGCAACTGGTCAGGCAGGAGGGAGGGGGTTTAGGGCAGAGTGGGGCCTATTCTTGGCCTGACCCTCTTTTGCCAGCATCTCCCACCACACCAAGGCTCCTCTTCTCTTCCAAATTGGCAGAGCCCCCCATTTCTCATTCCTTTCTGAGAGCCTGTTGGGAGGGGACCATAAAAAGGAAGCACAGCAGGGTTCCTTTGTTGTAGAGAAAGCTTTAATTTGAAAAGGTTTCTTCACCCTGATGCTGAAGAGAAAACAGTGGTGCAGGGGGAAATTTTGTTATATCCAAAAGGCCTGCACAGAATTAGTAAGAATGTGGAAAAAGAACCAACCCAAATTTGCTCCATTAAAGCCAATGGGACTGGCAGGGTGAGTCGTCCTGCTCCTTGGAGCACCCCACAAAGACAGCGAAGCTGGCAGCAGCTGTGCCTCCTGCCCTGAGAATAGAGAGCTGGGCAGGGGGAATAGCAATAGCACTTGGATTTATATGCCACTTCACAGTGCTTTACAGTCCTCTCTAAGCAGTATATAAGAGTCAGCCTGTTGCCCCCAACAACCTGGGTCCTCATTTTGCCCACCTCGGAAGGATGGAAGGCTGAGTCGGTCAGAATCAAACTGCCGAACTGCTGGCAGCCGGCAGTCAGCGGAAGGAGCCTGCAGTGCCGCATTCTGACCACTGCGCCACCCCGGCTCTTGTTAATGACAGCTTCGTGAGTGGGAGTCAGGCCCTCCTCAGAGCCGGGGCAGAAGAGCACCTGGCCGCCTTCCTTCGCACTCCTAATGAGAGCCTGTGGTGGAAGGAAGAGGCAACTGGTGGAGACAGGCAGGGCCCATTCCCGAAGTACGGGGGGCAGAAACATTTTAAAATTTTGAGAAAGGGGGCAATGTTCAGAAGGGGCTCAGGCAGAGGCCTCAGCGAACGGTGGGGAGGCCCATCCGACAGACTCCCCAGGTTCTCTCCTTAGAGCCAGCGCCTGGAATGTTTTCCTGGGTCCTGGTTTCCTCTTCAGGAAAGCCCAAAGCGTCTTAAGGGGGCACCGCATGTACCTGGCCCCCTCCCCTCCCTCCCTGGCCCCCTTGCCTACCTTTGAGCTCAGCCCACTCTAATCACCCCAGCCCCTCCCTTCCCCATTCCCTGCTTAGCTGCCTTCTGGCCTCCCTTGCCCATGGAAATGTTCCTGGTTTCCATTTCAGAATAAAAGTATTTCTGGAGGGAAATTCTGAAAGCTTACTCTTTTAAAGAGTTCAGAGTCCTTCGCTCTAAAATGTGCCTGTGCTGAGAAACCGTTTGTGGTCTTTTTGGTCTGCGTTTCCTGTCAAACCAAATGAAACAATGCTACCAGACTTCAGGGTCTATTCCATTTCCATTTGGAGTGCCCGAATGGCTGTGCTGTGTGTGTGTGTGTGTGTGTGTGTGTGTGTGGTGTGTGTGTGTGTGGTCCATCCATCTTGTCATCTGCCCCCCCCCTCCCAAGCTTTTCTGCATGACTAATGTGACTCCCTTGGCATTGCAGCCGGATCTGGGACACGGCTTCTGGCCAGTGCTTGAAAACGTTGATTGGTGAGTTGGCTTCTCTCCAGAAGGAATTGGCTCAGGCAAATCCCCATTTTACCAGGCGGTACTGAAAACAGGCCTTTCTTTCATTCTCTCTTTCAGATGACGACAATCCCCCCGTGTCATTTGTGAAATTCTCTCCAAATGGCAAATATATTCTAGCAGCAACTCTGGATAAGTAAGAGCCAAAGAATTCCATTCCGATTTTCCAAAGAAAAAGGCAGCAGGGAGGAGGGAACGGCTGCCCAAGTGATGTGAGGAAGATCCCAACGGACTTCTAGCCCTGGAGAGCTCTGGGCCGGCCTGGGCCTTGATTTCCTAGGCTGGGCGTAAAAACCCGGGGAGTCGAGTTGGCCCCAAAACCTCCAAAAGGTTTTGCCAAATTGTAATTGTAAAAGTGTCAGAAAGGGAACTATGGTATTTTAAGTGCATGACATGACTGGAGAATGATATTTTTAAAAATAGCTTCAGCTTTTTTCTTGGCGCTGCCTGGTCCTCCTTGAGGAGCAGCCCCTGGCCCAAACTGCCCCGCAGGTCAGTCTACCGTTGTCTCCTCCCCTCAGGCAATTGGGTGAGCACTCCCAACTTCACTTCTCCCTTTATTTTTCCAACAGCTCTTAATTTAGTTTCCATATTTAGGAGTAGCAGCCTAGGAGCCTCCGAAGTATGAAGGGATTAGGTGAAGAATAAATTCCAAAAAATAAATATTTGGGTGTGGTTTTAAAACCCTTTCAAGAAGGGGAAAAACAGGTGGTGTGAACAAACAGGTAGATACAGGCAAAAAATTGAGAGAGCTGGAGGTCAGCGGGGGGGGGGGAGAGTTGTGGTGGGTTATTCTGTGGGCCTCTCTAACCAGAGTGTTTCCTTCTCTCCAGCACTCTCAAGCTTTGGGACTACAGCAAAGGGAAGGTGAGTTCCTGTGTTTAACTCAGAAGATGCTCTGATAAACCCCGGGAAGGCTTAGGGTTAGCCTCAGGCCCTTGTCTGCTTCTGCAGAAGTGAGCGGCTCTCTCTTCAGTCTGAGAAAGCACACCGACCGCTGACTTCGTCCCTTGCTGTCCTCCCACAGTAGAAGCTTAATTCAACAATAATGTGAAATTAATGCAGCTTGGCAAATAGCCTCCAAGTCCAGTTTTTGAATATTCCCAGACCACTAAAATTTGGGAGACTGTAGAGTTGAGGAGGATGGGGACATTATTTCTGGGGCAAAAGTTTCCTTGGGTGAAAGTCTGTGGCTTTTCAGGTAAGGGAGGATTCTGTGGTGTTCTTTTTTCCAGTGCCTCAAGACCTACACGGGCCATAAGAATGAGAAGTATTGCATCTTTGCCAACTTTTCTGTTACTGGCGGAAAGGTGAGGGTCTCTTTCCTGAGTTGCCCAGGAGGACCCCCGTGTTTTCTTCATCCGCGCAAATGCCCTCTGAGCAACAGTGCAGAGCAGCATTTGAATTCAGGGGAGGGCCTGGGTGAGGGGACAAGGTCGAGTAAGCAGCTCTGCTCCAGGGGATCTGAGGGGTGGACTGGCAGGGTGTTGACTTTGAGGCTGCTGCCCTTTTTGGGATGTGCATCATCCAAGATGAGAATTGTTGAGGTCTTGCTATTTTAAAAAACCGGCTCTGAAGCCAGATTTCTGACGGGGTGACTGATGGGTGGCTGGTAGATCGGGTGAAGGAGGAGGAGGAGGGAGGAGAGTGAGAAGTGGCCCCTGCAATGGGATCTGCGGTTGGTCACCGGGACCCACCCGGGCTCTCCCCTCCTGTTCTGAATGCCTCTTTCCTTTAGTGGATCGTGTCGGGTTCGGAGGACAACCTAGTTTACATCTGGAACCTCCAAACAAAAGAGATTGTACAGAAGCTGCAAGGGCACACAGGTAGGAGCGCTTGGGCTCATTGTGGTGCACAAGGCCCCCTCGGGGGCTCTCGGGCCTTGGCCTCAAACAGCTGCGGCTTTGGGGACAGGTGTTCCCAGTTTAATGCCAAGCACATATTTAAGGAGCCTCTTTGGGACCTGCTGCTGTAGCCTAGATCTTTGGGGCCTCAATCCTGCATTCCGGCTACTCCCACTATTTGCCCCCAGGATCCCCTCCCTCCTGCTTGAGGGGTGCCCCAGGAGGAATCCGCCTTCCGTCCTAGAGGAAAGGGTGCAGGGCCTTCGTGGGCTTGGTTCCCGTGGCTGGGGTTAGGGCTGCAAGCAGTCAAGGGGCTCTCCTTGGGCTGGGTGGGAATATTGAGGACTCCTTGAAGTAGTTGTGCCTCCCCCCAGACCCAGGACTGTTGGCATAGGGTCAAAGTTAGTGTTACTGCTAATAAAAAATGAGATGGTGCCACACACTTTCGTTGACTAGGAACATAAGAACACAGTGCCCCTGGCCGCAAAAGTAACACACAGTTGGAACTACTGGTCTTATCCAGTCCCGCTCCTTGGTGGCTGTCCACCGCCCACCCACCCCCGGCCAGGGGGAGAATGGGGAGAAGCACCTTCAGGACACAAGGAAAGCTTTCCCCACCTGCAAAGCTGTCTCTTGGTGTCCACGTGACGTGGTTCTTTGCCCCTGGGGAGTTGGCCATAACAGGGAGGCTAATGCCAGCCAAAGGGGTGAGGCCATGCCTGGGATTCTTCTAGCCCAAGGAGGGACCCAGCCCTTCAGTGGTAACGGTGGAGGTGGGTAGTGGCTTCTCCTCAAGGCTCCTTGGGTTGGCAGCCCAGGCTTATTCTTGTGTGGAGCCAGGCAGGTGTTGGCTGGTAACGGGCATCTTGGTCCCTCTTTCCCAACAGACGTTGTGATCTCCACGGCTTGCCATCCGACCGAAAACATCATTGCCTCTGCAGCCCTAGAGAACGACAAAACGATTAAACTTTGGAAGAGTGACTGTTAAGTGCTTTTGGCACCGGCATCATGTAGAGACTGTTGGGGTGGTGTCCATAAAATTGGAGGGTATTTTGTGTTTGTGTTTTTTAAAAAAGGAAAAAAAAAACCCACATTTCAGCCACATTAGCAGGAAATCTGGAGTGGTGTTGCAGCCTCGGCTGATGGAGAATGGAAGCATCCTTTCCTTTGGCCCAGCCCTTGTGTTGGGAACCCCTTGGCTTTCTCAGAGAAGGCTATCGCCCCTGCTTGGAGTGGGGGTGTTTGGTTGCCCCCCCAGCTAGAAAGAAGGTGAATCTTTTTAAAGTTCTTATTTAAGAGCCAGCTAAGGCAGAGGAGCTCCATACTTAACGATACGCCTCATCAGTGAAGACAAGAATATTTTCAGTGCGACCAAATAAATGTGTCCCTTGTTGTCCCCCCCCCCCCCGCCCAGGTTCCAGAGCCTCCCCTCCTGTTTGCTCTGGTAGAGGCTATTGCGGTGGAAAATCTTCCAGGCTTTTTCCCTTTTAGCCCCCCCTCCCCCTCCATAAAAAAGAACCAGCTCTTGTGACCCTTTTTTGTTTTTACTTTTTAAAACCATTTGGCAAATTTCACAATATGTGTACAGTTACTTAAGTGTAAAAATTTTTTTTACCTGGAAAATTTCTCTGTGTGAACTTGTACTGCTAATAGTATGACTGTATCTTTTCTGGTGTCGACACTTCTTCATCCTTTTCCTTTCTCTACGGTACTCTTGCTGTCCTACGCATCCCAGACAGGGACCCTACGGCAGAATAAAAAGTGGGATTGAATGTGGTTGACAGCAGGATCGCTGCCTGGCGTGAGTGCTTTCAGGGTGGCATCCAAGAAGCTTTGCCCGGATGCCAGTAACCTGGTTTGGGTGAACAAGGCAGCCACGGAGCCTGCCTAGGGAGGCCCCGGCGGGGGGGGGGCACCGAGGGGGTTAGTCTCAGCTCTTCCCCCCCTACAGATTCCAGAAACCCCCCCCCCTGGGAATTTTGGCCAAGAAGAAGCAAAGGCTGCAAGGCGGGTGGTGAGTCAAAGCAGCTGCCACGCTTAGAGCACCAGTGGCCTCCCCCCCCCCCCCGTTCGGGCTGCCCTCCTCAGGCGGGGGGGGGGATGGGGTGGTCATCCTGGTGCTGGAGCAGGGGCTTTGTTTTCCCTTTTCCTCCCATGGGAAAAGCAGCAATGTGCAGCTTTTTTAACACAAAAGACAGAGCAAGCTGCCTATCTTGCTAACCAAAGCAGCTGGCTGTGTTTGTGGGTCCTTTTAAAATGACTCCAGAGCTGCTTTCCTGATTCTCTGATTAGGAAATGAGAATATGGGGAAAGAGTGGAAGGGGAACCCGCAAGGAGCATTCAGCCGCCATGGATTTACAGAGGCTGCCTGGCCTCTCTTGGTAGTCTCCCTCCCGTTCAGGCTCCAGCCCTGCTCGGCTTTCCAGAGGTCAGGTTGGGGGGGGGGGGCTGATTTCAGAAAGCACCCAAATGCAAAAAGGCAGCGTCGCTGTATGCCGAGCTAGGTCGGAGTAGGAGGGCGTCTATGGCAGCCGCCTGCTGCGGCACGGGGCCTCCCGTTGGGGAGGGGGGGGTGAGGCCGGCGGAGCGGGCCTCTGCCCCAAAAGTGGTTAGATGCCACGACGTAAGTGGCAGCGCCTTAACCATATGCGTGTTGCACAGACCACAAGGGCCTCTTCCATCCTTATCAAGGGGAGTGCTAACCTTCTCTCCTTTCATACAACACAACTCGAAAAGCCACGCTATGGCTATTTAAACCTCAGAGAAAGTTAAGCTTCCAAGTTATGGTTAGCAAACTGGGATGCCGGCAAGGAGATTTGGCCTTTTTAGATATTTTCTAATACTATGTGGTTAATCTAGAGCATATCTTCAGTGCAACATAGCTAATAAATCTAAGGCAATTGGATTCTGTTCTCGTCAGTGACCACTTTCCCATGCAGCCTGTGATAATATATGCACGGGTTTATCCAATCGGAACGCAAAGCGCATCTTCGCTTTGCCTCTGCGAAACGAGCAAGATGTTTACCGACTCCCCTTCGGGGAGGACGCCTTGCGATAAGAGAAGTCACCGCCGAAACAAAGGATCCCGGGGGCGTCGGCTTCTCCTGCCCTTCTCCAAGATGGCGGCCGAGGAAAATTTAAGGCGCCGGGAACCTCGAGTTCGAATCCCCGCAGCTCTGTTTCCTCGCCTCCCCTCCAGGCGGTAGCAGAGAGCGCAGGCTGCCGCCCCCCCACCCCGTCCCAAGAGCGGCAACTGGGCGCCCGCTTCGACCGGCGGCCCGTGCCCGCGGGGCCGCTTCGGAAAGGGGCGCGGCGGGGCGCCGGCTGGGGGTCCGCGCGAGGGCGACGGGGGAGTTGGGGGACCCCGGCCTGAATCCAAGCCGACGTGGCTCCTAGAGGCGGCGCGGGGTCGCTGGCTGCCCCGGGGAGGATGCCAGGCGGACGGGGGCGAAGGCTGCTCTGCTGGGCCCCCGGCCAAAGACCCGCGCCCGGGAGCTCTCGGACTGGCTGGAGGGGCCCGCCTGCTCCCGCCCACGCCCGACCCTCGCCCGGACCAAAGAGGCGGGTGGCGGCTGATCAAGGCGCCTCCCGTCTTCGAGCCTCAAGGAAGACCGCAGGACCGTCGAGGCCGCTTTGTGGGCGCCGCTGGCCCGCCCGACGTGCCCCGAGACCTCCTGGCCGCAGCTGGACTCGACTCCCCCGCGGCAGCTCCCGGCGCCCCCCGGAGGAACGTCGAATTCGAAGAGCAGTTGCGACGCCGCTTCCTCCTGGTGCGGCTCCTTTGCCGGCGTTGCTGAGCCGCCTCGACTTTTCTCAGCTCTGACCGTCCGGCTGCGCCCCCCCCCCTCCCGGCCACCTGCGCTCTCTGCCCGGCGCCGGGTCAGACTGAAAAGCCGCCTTCCCGCTCCGGGCGCCAACGCGACGGCTTGGGGCTTTCTCCTGCTGGTTAGACGCCACCCGGGAGCTGCGGAGAGCAAGAGCGCCCTCGCCTAAGCCGACGCGAGGATCTCGAAAGGGATTTAGAGCTAAACCTGGGCTAAAGAGAATCCCTTTCCCGTTAGCCGGGAACGCTCGCGGGAAGGAGGCGAGGGGCAGCAAGGGCCGGGGGGGAGGGGCGCCGCCCGCCACAGCCCCCCCGGCCTCTGCTCGAAGGCGCGGACAGGCCTCTCGCGGCCCCCGAGGGAGGGGGGAGCTGCTACTTCCCTGCCCCCCTTTGGAAAGATCCAGCAGCCCCCCCCTTCCCCGCGCGGGCTTCTGGGCATCTGGAACGGGGGGGGCTCTTGTCCCCGGCCGGCGTGACAGGCAGAGCGGCGCCTTGCGTGGGAAGCCGGCCCGGTCGGTCTTCGCGTGTTTTCAGTCCGATGGCTGTGCTTCGCTGCCGGCGGGACCCTCCGCCTCCTGCTCGGATCCTTCTTGTTGACTATAGTAAGCGCTCGGGGGGGGGGAGGTCGGTCCCTTCGATCAAGTCAGGCTGGAGAAGTCGGTGGGCTCCGCGGCCCGGCCGGTCCTCGCCACCTTCGGAGGCAGCTCTGCAGAATCCCCTGGTCTCGAGCGACTTAAGCCGAGGCTCCCTCCGAGCCCGCCGAGGCGGCTCCCTGTCCGGGAGCAGCAGCCCTTTTCGGGGCTGCCCCTTCCCCGCCCCTCCCCCGCCCGCTCAAAGCTCTTCCCTCCCTTGACAAGGTGGATCGTTGAGATAAGATAATGTCATTTTTTTACTGTGGGCACATCAAAAATGAAATTTAGTTGCTGGCTCTCAAAGTGAAACATACATGACACACACCTAAACATACTATGAACAACATGTGTTCAGACCCACATCCCTACATATAGTAGCAACAAATATTAAATGCTGTCCATCTTGAATATATGACGGAAGGAGGAAGCTTGAGAGTTCACAAGGTTCATGCTGCATGGGATGAAACTCTGGCTGAATCTGGATGTTCTGCTTCGGATCCCACAGAGCCTCCAGATGGAAAGCGGTGCCCATCTTCCTCTTGGCTTCTTCCAGGGCTCTGGGCAAGCGGACGGGAGGGAAGGCAGAGCTTCCTGGTAATCCGAAGCTGTAGCTGGTGGGGAAAGCAGGTCAGTGGTGCCACTTCGGCCTCTGCAGCTTCAGGAAGGGCACAGCTGCTCCTCCCTGCCCTGATGCACTGCCTGTTTTGCAGTGAGGAGGCCCCACTGTAGAACGCAGCACCTTCTGGAAGGAAAACTGTCAGCAGCAGTTACTCCTCTGTGTTGTAGGTGTCAAATTCAAGTCCGTAATCCCAGGAGAAGCTCACTTCTTTCTCTGTTTAGGAGAAAACGTTAACTCCTTCTCACGGCTGGGGGGTTCCAAGCCAGAGAGGTGCTGAGCAGGAGTTGGTCATGAAATCAAAGAGCTAAAGTCCCCATCAAAGTCTCAGAGAGGCTGTCAACACAGCTAATGTGTGGCTCGCAGGTCACTGGAGTGGCTGCCACCCTGAGTTCCCTCCGTGGCCCTCTCTGTCCTTGGCAGCAGGGCTGGGGATCCTTTTGACCAGCGGATGTGCCACCTCCCACCATTGCCAGCAGCAGGAGCTGCCAGGGATCCAGATCCACTGCTGCAGCAGAGACCTCTGCAATGGATCCCCTGCTCACTCCTCCTGATCCTGGGGACGGTCCTGCTTTCCTTCCTCCTCTGAGCACAGAGAAGCCAAAGGGCCAGAGCAGGATGGTCCTGCTGCCCGTTGGCCCCGGATCGCCTCTTTCACCCATCTTGGTCCCCTGGCAGCCATCAGACGAGGTGGCTTCCCTGGCATTCTTCACTGAGTTTTGTAAGAACTGGCAAGTCCAAATAAAGCATCTGACAAAGTGCTTTCGGACATGATAACGTTTTCCCCTGGCCTTCCTCCCTCTGGCCAGGGCCTTTTTCCCCAGAGGCTCCCAGAGACTTCAGCTCCTCCAGAGTTCCTCATGCAAAGGCCACGGAGTCTCCCCTCCCGATGCCTGTCACTCCAACCTGGGTTTTGTTTCAGGGATCTACACGTATTTGTAGATGATAAACTGTCCCTCATTTTGTGTGTGTCTTTGAGTCAATGTTGACTCTGAGCAGCCTCAAGATTTTAGAAGTCGCTTGCCTGCCTAGTAGGCTGAGAGAGAGGGACTGGCTTCACGCCTAGGAAGGTCTAGCACCCACGCTGTCACTTTTTCTAGCCTGGTGCCTCAACCATTGCATCAAAGTGGCTCTTGAGATAAATTTATCTAGGCTTATGTATTATAGGGCGAAGATCAGGGACTCATAGAATTGAGTGCAGGAATCCTCTGACAGCCCCACTTGCAAAGGTCTCTAGCCAAGAAGAGGTTTCTGCATCCTGAGGCATCTGCTGTCCTCGGGAACAGCTCTTGCTCAGATTCTTCCTGATGCCCACCAAAAGCTCCTTTCTGGTCGTTCCCAGTGCTGTTCCTTGCCCGTCTCCTGGAACGCCTCTGCTCTGGGCTGGAGAATTGGCAGCTGGAGGCCTCACCTGGTCATCTTTCCTCACCCTCTCCTGCCAGACAAAATCTGCTTTTGGTTCCCAAGGCAAGATGCAGCCGGCACTTCTTCAGGACTGGAGCCATTCTGCCGGCATTTGCGAGACCCTAAGGACATCCTGCACTCCTCCAGGGATTTTGTTCCAGCTCTCCCTTTTGCAAAAGATGTTACCATGGGTCAGCCCATTAGCAGCTGATTTCCTCTACTCCATTTGCACAGGTGCCCTCTTGCACGCTCTGGCCTCACGGGGTCACTGCTGCTCGTGCAAGAGGGGCACGCCCCTCTTCCTGAGGCCAAAGGCCTCGCCTGGCAAGGTGGCTGGGAGGTGAGAGAAGGCGGGGCTTCCCCAGCTGTCTCAGCCCTGCTTTCTGCTCTGCCTCCTGCACTTGCCAAGGGAGGGAGGCTGCCTGCCTGCCTACCTGGCAGTTTCATCAGTTGCCACCCCTTTTCCTCCTGCTACTCCCAGATTGCCAAAGTGCTGCTCTGCTGGCATACTTTGCGGGAAGTGGGTGACAAACACTTACCTAGTGGCCCAGGAGAAAAGTGAACTGGTTGCAAAGAAGCCCAGGGCTGAGAAGGCATGGTGTAAGGACCTGCCTCAATTAGCTCTCCCAAGAAAGCAGAACTCTTGAAACTGGCATTGTTTCAAAAGGAACTTTTATTGAGAGTTAATGACAGCAGGAGAGTAAGGCAGGATCTAAAGTTTTCCTGTACAAAATGTTACATTAAAGATGCCCTTTCAAAACCCCTCCCCAGTGTCCAACCAGTTGGTTTGATTTAGCCAATTCACAGGTGTTATGTTGTTGTGGGAAACCAGCGATAAGGCGCCATTCTCAAGGCTGTCAGCTCCTCCGGGGCTCCATCCCATCCAATAAGGCAGATGGCTGCAGGCACATTCCTCCCTCCTTTCACACCCCAAGAAAGATACTTCAAAGGGGGCAGAACAAAGCAAAGGAAATTCTAGGCTTCCCAAACTATCCCCCTCTTGGCACAAACCTCCCCCCTCCCAACAGAATGACATCCCCCGAAATGAAATGAAATGCGCAGAGAAAGAAATACATTGAGGGCCTGACACATGGAAGAAGCAGACCCTCTAAGGTGGCCAGCGAAGGTCTTCAGAAGATGCCAGGGCTTTTAACTGCTGCAAGCTCACCCTGTTCCTTCCCTCCATTCAGAGGAAGCTCTGGGCCTGCAAAACTCCCCCCCCCACCCCCAAAGCCAATGGTCAAAATGTTCTTTGGTTTCCTGGTAAGGCACTGACCTTGGCCCCCCTTCCAGTCCAGATCTAGGGGTGAGCAAGAGTCTTCATCTCACCCAAGTGCTGTGGCTCCCCCTTCTCCTGGGCAGGAGCTCCTCCGATGCTGGGGAAAGAAGGATTTGGCTTCAACTCCTCCACGGTCCCTCATCTGCCAGCTTGAGGTGGGCTCTCCAAAGCCAAGACCATTTATCTGCCGGAAAGAAACTTGTAAAGCTAAATACCCTCTGCAAGATCAGTATTTCAGTGCATACCTGCACTCTCGTTTACAGAACGTTGTGGGTCTCTGCACACCTATACACACACCCACACCATAGGAAGCCACAGAAAGGCAGTCCCAGGCCATTCTGCTCCTGGTGCCTTCTACAGGACTCCTGGTGCTGCTTCTGCACCACCACAGACTCTGCTCCCATTCTATCTGGAGGGGCTTCTGCTGGCTGCTCAGGCCAGGGCACCCTGAGACTGGGAGCCTCGGGTGGGCCGGGCCGGGGGGGGGAGTTCCTGCTCTTCTCACCACAGAAGAGCTGGGCAGAGCGCACCCCAGCAGCTTCCTGGAAGAGCCCTGCAAAACCTCCAGAAAGAGCACATGGGAAATGGAGATTGTCCGAACACTTCTGGCAGGCTGCTTTTTTGCACCCCATGGGACCTCTTCGGTTCTCCTGCCCCATTTCTTCATTCTTCCCAAGCTACCCACAGTTTGAAAAGCAGGAAAGAGGGAATGAAGGCATTGAAGAGCCCCAGAAACTGGTCCAAACATCTGCATGGTTGGCATGGCAGCCACCCCGCACTGGCAATCGGCAGCTGCCTGAGGGGTGGGGGGCAAGATGGGCAGCTGTCTCTCTCTAAAACTGGCAGGGCTTTAAGGGGAGGGTTGCCATGTGAGTTGTCATGCAGATAAGCTCACGTACTTGTGCCAAAGCTCAGCACAACTGCATTCTTACATCATTTGCACAATAACATCATGGTTTGCAAGACACCATTTGGGCGTCACTGAAGCTCAGGAGGGATGACCCTGGTGTCTTATGAAGGCCAGTCTGGTGAAAAGATGAGCAGCTGCCAGGGCAAGAAAAAGCATGGAGGCCTTGGTGTTCTCCGAGTGGCATCATTTGCTTTCAGATGTTTCACCGCCTGACTTGGGCTACCCCACTCGCACTGATGTTCTCTGCAAGCCAGCAACCAAGCTTGGAGAGCGCCATGGGCTCCACAGCCCAGCCCTGAGCTAGAGGTTCGCTTCTTTTGCCAAAATAAAACCTGCCAGCATGTCTGCGCCTGGGTTGGGGGTAAGTGAGAAAATGGGAGGATTAGAATTAGGAGCTTCATCCCCCAATAGAGCAGTGAGGGCTCCTTTGGTGGGAGAATGGAGCAGCTTCTGTCTGAGCAATGCCACTACACAAGCGGGTCCACAGAAATAGTTTTTGTAGAGGGAGAATTTTATAAATTATTTATTAACATTTCTGTACTCCGAACTATAAATAGTTCTCACAGTGGTGAACAATCCAGATAAAAGCAAAAGCATGTTTAAAACTCATCAACAGTATTTAATTCCTGCAATAAAACTATCTCTGAGAAATTGCTGGGGAAAAGTAATTTCATTAATTTCCAGAAGGGTGGGGTTAGCACGTCAACTCCTGATTTGCAGGAGATCCAGGAGAAAGTGGCAAAACCTGGGTGTGTGGGGAGGGTGAGCAGGACTCCTGCAGGCTGGCCCTGGTGACTGGGAAGGATGGGTTTTAGAGCAGCTGTGCCTGACTCTGTGTCTTTTCTAGATTCCCCATACTTTTCAAAACATAAGTTGCATGTTTCTCTTTCCCCAAAACATTTTGCTTTGTATCATTGATCAGTTCAAAAAGTGGTCCTTGCTCAGGTTTATCATAACTGGCTGGCCCTCCTTTCTTCTACATGTCATCACCAGGACCAAAGAGCAAATCTGGGGAATGGGGTGTGGGGGTGTGCTCCTGGCACACCTGTGGATCTCCCCCACAGAGGCATCTGGCCTCTTTGCACAGCACATGTGGGGCAGGATGGAGACCAGCTGGCTGGCCGGCTGCCACAACTCTGGTCGATCCAGTGCCAGCCTTCCCACTCTGCCTTCTCCACCTCCCTCACTTACGCTGCAGGTTCAGCCCCTGCAAGAGACTCAGATCTCCTCCTCCTTTGCTCAGAATGGCAGCCCTTTGCCCATAGCTCTCATTTTTTCACCACCAGCCACGTTGCTGGCTGCACCACCATCTCCCCGTAACAGGATGCCTTGAAGCTGGGCTGCAGTATGCCAGCTGCTGAAAGAGCCAGCTGGCCCTCGAACCCAGAGCAGTGGCCATTTTCCTCCTGCAGCCATCTTATCACGTGGGAATGCTCTGCCTGGAAACCTTTCAGCATTGCTGGTCCTGGTGAAGGGAGCCTCAGAGTGGTGCCCTTCCCTCCACGTCAGCTCCTGTTTCCTGTGAAATTGAGGGGGAGGGCTCAGTATCCAGACTCACCCTCCCCAAGGAAAATTCCCTCCCTCCCACCCGTCCAACTGTGACATAAGCTGGGCTCCCTTTTACACCAGGAGGGCTGCCTGGGCCTGTCCTGCAGGACGTCCCCAAAGGTGCTGTTGAGGGGGCTGAGAGTGGCAGAAGGGGCTCCCCCTGGGGTGGAAACTTGGGAGGGTGTTTTAAAGCATCTCCCCTACCCAGGGGGATTTCTTCCATATTCTTTCACAAGAAGCCTCTAATATCTTTGCAGCATATCTAAAACTAGTTCAGTACATTTTGAGAGGAGATACGGTTGACTGAATAGTAATATCTTAGGCTGAAATGGGAGTCCAACCCTTGATATTACTTTCATGCTAGTTTGAACAATTTTTCATAATAATTGAGCATTGTTGGCAGCATTTATGAAAAGATCTGCTCTGCTGATTGTATTTCCAGTAATCTCCTGAAAATTAAACATTCATTTCGGCAATCAAACCAACAATAATACATCTTATATCAGCTCTCTGAGTATAATGTTGGGAGTAAATTTAATGTTCTTCCGTTGAAATTCCCATGGTGGCATCTCTAGTGGTATATTCAAGTTCTATATCCTTTTAATCATCCTGTCCTTGACCTGTTTGGTTTCTAAGTCATTCTTTACCAGCTGTCTCTAAATATGGACCACAAATGTTCCAACATTGGAAGATTCTCAGTCAAAGCTCTCTTTGATAATTATGCTGTGTATTTGGAGGCTTTGAAGGTCATCAGATTAACTATTATTTCTATTAGATAAGAATTTCAGGGCATTTTGAGTTTGCCATTTACATCAATTGTTCTCTGCTGAATGAATTTCTTAATTTATAAAAATTATGTTGCAAGAGGGGAGAGATTTGGATGGATTCTTTTGCTGTATTTATCCCAGATGTTTAGTATATTATTTAGCATTGCACAATCTCCTATAGGCTGCTTGTTTCTGCTTGTGTCTACCCAGATAGGAATGCAAAGCATCTGCTGACAATTTTTGACACTCCTGGAGCTCTGGCAAGGAGCTTTCTGCTCCTCGTATGATCCGTCTATAGACCTGAAACTGGATCCAGGTGGGACTTGCTCAGAGACACAACAAACATCCTTGCAAGTCTATAGGTAGCTCAGGTGGAAAGGTGAATCACATGTAGCACGCAGTTGAAACTGAGAATGCTATAAAGCTCATGTATTTGGATGAATGTGTGAATGGCTCAAAGTGAACTGATGCCGGCTCTTGCCTTTTATTCTCCCCATCCTCAACACATCCAGCTTCAAGGAGGGCTTCCTATGGCTTCTCCAGATGATCCAGGTCCTAAAAAGACAAGGTCCCAACTCAACGTGTGGATGTTAGGGAGGGTAGGATGGTGGTGTCTGTCAATCCTTTCGAGCTGGACATGCATGTCTTCTGCTGGCTGCAGAGATGCAGCCTTTCACAAATTTCAGCAAGGTCAAGATAACCCCCCCCCCGCAAGGATGTTAGGGATGCTGATGTATTTCAATGGGTGCTTGAGGAATTCCATGGTTCCAGCAAGCATCCTGTTAACCTCTGGACTGAGGAAGTCCCTGGAGAGCCTGATGTGATGGTCCAGAGCATTTTCTCACTCTGCGGATCTCAAGGAGTTCTTGGTTTAGGGAGGCACTCAGGCAGTTGAAATGATCAGGTTTGCCTTCTGCAATAAAGACCTCTCTGCCCTCCCTGGATCAACTTCCTCTTGCAGAGGGGTAGGCAAGAAGATCCACAGCCAGGCAAGCCGCTGCACTGTGTTTGCACCGCATTTTGCTGACAAAGTTTGGTCAAATTCTCTCAAGTCTTTATGAAGGGGAACATGGGAGTGATTCTGTGATTTATTTCAGGCAAAGGACTCTGAAATTGTAGATAAACTGTAGGGCCCTTGTGTGGTTCTCTGCCTCTTTCTTGGCTCCTTGGGTGTTTGAGAGTGAGTATGTGGGGCTGGACCCAGAACATGGTCAATACTTCTGTAGATAAAGCCTTCCAAGTGGTGGTGGGTGCAGCCCCTCCTGGAGAGGCATCTTGGGATCTGGCTCTTGTCTGTCCCCAACCTTCCCTTTATAGGGAAGAGGGTGAAGGCCATAGAATGCCCTCAAGGAAGCAGATTGTTTTAGTCAGGATTCAGGCATGAACATGGGTGGAAATGACCCTGGTTGCTCTGATGGATTACTTTGACTGGACTGGAAGCAGGGAGCAAACTCTTGCTGATCCTACTTGAGCTTTTGGGCACGTTTCATACCATCAACCATGGTATCTTTCTGCTTGACCATTGGGGCCACAGTTCCAATCTTTCTGTGCAGGCAGTTCCAGCTAATGTGTGTTGGGGAGGGCGAGGCTGGCCTGGCATGTACTCCTTGGTAAGGTGCTGCAGAATATAGTCCTCTTGCTCAGTGGTGGGAATCAAATATGTGAACAACCAGTTCTCTATGTGGATGCCACTTCTGGAAGTCCATTCTGGGCCTGGGCAACAAAAAAAATTAGCTACCAGTTTGGGCGAAGTGGTGTTTACCGGCTGAATCCCACCACTGCTCTTGCTGCTACTTTTAAACATCCACGTCAAACCACTGGATGAGATTATTTTGGATTTGAAATAAGGTAACACTAGGATAATTCTCAATATGCACCCTGGGCCAGGCTAGAGTCCTGGATCCACCAGCTAAAGGGTCTGGATGGGCTAGAGCCAAATCCTGAAATTGCGCCACCTGCTCCATTACTGGCTCCAGGTGGAAAAGCAAAGGTTCCATCAACCAAAATGGGCGTCAGGTCCTGCCTCAGCTGTCCCCTCAGAAAAGCAGGACTTTTGAAACAAGCGTTATTCAAAAGGATCTTTTATAGAGAGAAAGTAATTGCAGAGAGGTCAGGCGGAATCTGAAGTTCCTGTGCAAAGCGTCAAGCTAAATTTCCCATTGTCCAAACCCCACCTCAATGCCCTCAATGTCCATCAGGAGCCAATCTGCTGGCGTGAAGTTGTTGTGAGAACTTTGAGCCGCAAAGGTGATAACAAATCGTTCTCTGGCGCTGCAATCTTGCTAGCAGGCAGGAGTTCGCTGGAAAGGAGTCAGACCAGATGGCCCTGAGAGCCCCCCTCCCCAAATCCCATGCAGATACATCAAAGTGAAAGAGCAAAAAAGAGAAACAAAGTAGAAACATCTTCAACCCCCAACTTGTACTCCCCCTCCCTCCAGAATGGTAGCGTTCCGTTAGGGACCTGACATGCTGCCCCCCCTAAAGAAAACAAAGGTCCACCTGGAGAAGAGAAAATAATAAAGAGGGAACAAGAAAACAGTGATTAAATATTCATTTAGGCTTATCCAGGTAGCAATCATGGAAACGCTTAAGTAATCTAGAGGCTTTTACATGTTTCCTTTGTACCTGTTCATTCTGAGCCTCGGAAATGTTTTTCCATCAACTAAGTATTGAGTGCCCCCTCTATATATGCATTTTCTTGATTTCAAAGTGTTGCTCTCCTTTCACCATAAGGGATTCGGGCACTGGAGGGTGTACTGGCCTTAGAGAAGAAACCACCTCAGGTTTTAGCTTGGTAGGCAACCCTAGCCTCTGCAAGGGCCTTGCATACAACAGGCCAAGTATTTTTTAATTGATCTATCTGCTCTTTGAGAAAGGGAATGGTGGGGTCTTTTGTGGGTAGCTGGGACATTAAATTAAAGTCTACTTGAAAAGGCATTGCTACTTGAAAAGGCATGAAGCCTGTGCCAGTGTGTACATTGTTGTTGTACGCTACCTCACCAAATGGCAGTCCAGTCCAATCATCTTGTTGGTAGTTAATGAAGCAATGCAAGTACAGCTCCAAAACTGAGTTCCATCATTCTGTTCCCCCCATTCATTTGTGGATGGTGATTAAGTCCTTGGTCAGTTCTTAGGAGGTCCAATAAAGCTCTCCAAAACATATAAGTGAACTGGACCCCTCTATCTGAGATGACATGTTAGGGTGCTCCATGTATTATTATTATTATTTATTAAATTTCTATACCGCCCCTCTCCCGTAGGACTCGGGGCGGTTCACAATCCAATAAAAACATATAAAAACAATAAATATTTAAAAATAAATTAAATTAAATTAATATTAATACAAGGCTGTTACTAAAAACCTGTTAAAAACCCAATTCTAAAACTCAAACAGCCTTGTTTAAAAATTTTAAAACCCGAGGAGATCTAGGCCAGGCCGGCTTGATTGAAGAGATGGGTCTTCAATTCTCTTCTGAAGGTGCGGAGATCATGACACATCCGGAGTTCTGGGGGGAGCTCGTTCCACATCGTAGATGTAGATGGTAAATGTGGTGCAGGAACATTATTTGTCAGTCCTTTGGCTGTTGGGATCTTCTGGCAGGGAATAAAATGCACCTGTTTGGAGAACAGGTCAGTCATGACCCAAAGCACTGTATTTCTCACACTTTTGGGAAGCTCCACAATAAAGTCCATGGAGATCTCTCTGCAGGATGCTGACAGTTTAGCTACCATTTGAAGCAGCCCTAGCATTTTCCCGTCTCCACTTCACAATTGCAGCTGGAGACATAACTCTCAATGTCTTTTTTTGAGTGACATGCACCAGAACTGTCTCTTGAGGAGGTGCAGGGTTTTCATGAACCCCAAGTGCCCCGCTAACTTTGAGTCATGACAGATTTGCATGGTTTTTAGTCTCTGGCTGGCAGGTACATACAACTTCCTACCTGCCCAGGCTAGTCCATCCTGCATGGAGCAGACATTTTTGTGGCTGCCAAACCACTTGTCTTCTTCCAGGACTTTCTTAAAAGCTGTTGTTGTAGCACTGTCCATGGGTGGCTTCTCTTTCTGCTATGCTCTTGTCACCTGGGCTACTAGCTCATGTGAGGGTAGGAGGGGTTTGATTACTTCTTCTTCAGAGCTGTTGTATTGCAACATCTTTGTCAAAGTGTTTGCCAAGAAATTTTTTCCCCAGTAGGTAGCATGAGGTGAAGTTAAAACATTGGACGTTTTGAGCCCATCATTATTGTTTAGGGGACAACTTTTGAGGGGTTTTCAAAGCCTTCAGGTTTTTGTGATCAGTCCAGACCTGGAATGGAATTTTATTCCCCTCTAGGAAATGACTCCAGCTAAGGAAAGCCCATCTGACTGCATAGGCCTCCTTCTCCCACACTGCCCATCATTGTTCAGTTTCAGTCAGCTTTCTTGATGTGTAAGTTCATGGCTGTAACTTTCCCTCCTTATTCTCCTGCAGTAGTACCATCCCCACCATGATGTCTCTGGCATCAGCCTGGATGACAAAGTTTTTTTGGGGGGGGGGGTTGGATGTTTTAATACTGCTCGGTGGAAAAAGTCTTTTGAGCTTTTCTAATGCTACCTGGCATTCCATAGTCCATTTCAAAGGTTAGCTGGGTTTTGGCTTGACCCCCACTTTTGTCTTTAGCAAATTGGTGATGGGGAGGGCTATGTGAGCAAACAAGGGGATGAACAGTCGATAAAAGTTGGCAAATCCCAGGAAACTCTGTAATTATTTCCTGGTTCAGGGAGGTACCCACTCCAGTACTGCCCATACCATTTCCATATCCATCTCAATCCCCTCATGAGAAATATAATAGCCCAGGTAGTCAATCTTTTTTGTTGTGAAACTCACACTTGGACAATTTGGCACATAGTTTGGCTATGTGGAGCTTTTTCAATATAGCCCTGACCAGTTTTATGTGCTCTGCTTTTTTTTCTGTGTAAATTAGAATGTCATCAAGGTACACTAGGACCCCCTTGTATAAATGCTTATGGAGCACTTTGTTTATCAGCTGCATGAACACTGCTTGGGGTCCTTGCAGGCCAAAGGGGAAACTTTGAATTGGAAGCAGCCTAATGGGCAGTTAAAAGTAGTCTTTCATTCATCCCCTTCCTTGATCCTGACATGGTAATAAGCTTCTTGCAAGTCCAATTTTGAAAACAAAAATCCCTTTGGCTTGGTGGGCTAGCATATCCTTTGTGAGGGGGAGGAGGTAAAAATTCTGCATGCACACTGCATTCAATCATCTATAATCTATGCAGAGATTAAGAGAGCCATTCTTCTTCTCTCAGAATAGGACAGGAGCTGCCATCCTAGGTTGGGACAGTTGGATGCATCCCCGGGCTAGGTTTGTATCATTGAAAGCATGCAGTTCATCTAGCTCCCTAGGGGTCATTGAGTAAAGTTTTGGTTTCAGTAACTTGGTCCCTGGGACAATCTTCATTGGTGGGTCAGTGAGGAGGGAGTTCATCTGACCCACGCTCGCTGAATACATCTTTCAGGTACTGGTATTCTCTCGGTATGTCTGGAACTGGCTCTCCCCTTGCAGCTGCTACTGATTCTCTCTGGGGGCCCTCAGGTGAGGGGTGCGATGCTCAGTGCACTGGGGAGGTTTCCCTCTCACTGGGAATTTTAAGAGCGCTTTCCTCCAGTCCACCTGGGGTTCCACTACTTTAACCAGGCTAGCCTCAGGATGAGAGGCCTTTTCATTCCCGATGCTACTACGAAGCTTAAAGTCTCTGAATGGGTTCCCATTGTCATCTCCAGTGGCACAGTGGTGAAAGTGGCCAGGATGCTTCCTGCGACTGACCCATCTAGTTGGCAGAAGGTGATAGGGGTTTTTAGCCTTCTCAGGTGGACTCCTATCTTCTCTACTAGAGCTGGGCTGACCAGATACCTGGTATACCTGGAGGGAAGCATTCTGCCCAGTGTCATGGAGGTGTAGTTCTGTGGGCATAGTCACTGGTGCAATCGGCCCACATACCAAGGGGTCATCTTCGTAGTCGGTGTTCGAGAACCCATGGTCTTCCTCCAGTCGGTAGTCTTCAGGGTACCTTCCTTCGTGTGAGGCTGCAACTTAATGGGTTTCCCACTTGTTGTGTGTTATCCCTTCTTCACTGGGGTTTTTGCCCTGCATTCGGCTGCTTGGTAACCTTCCTTCCTGCACTTGAAACAGGTGGTGGAACATGCCAACTGGGTTTGGGTCTATTTGCCTCTCATTTCCTCTTGGGGGGGGGTGCTGTCTTCCAGACTTTGCTGGAGTGGTATTTATTCCAGGCATGGTTGATTTCAGCCTCCTTGGCTAGCATGCACCAGTCATGGAGACGTGCTCGAACCCCCCTCACAAGGCAGGTGTTGTACAGGTCATCATTCAGACCTTGAAACAGCTCACCAGGATATCCTCTGGCCAGTTGAGGTGGAAAACCAGGTCCTGGAACTCCTTGGTGTACTTAGTGAGCAGGTGATGCCCTTGCCTCACTGTTTTGATGCAATCTCAGGCTTTGTGATCGGCAAGAGGGTCTTCAAATTGCCATCTCAGTGCTGTCATGAAGCAATTGAAGCTCTGGGGCATTTGGGTTGTGGAGGGTCACCATCCACCTAGCTGCAGCCCCTTCCAGGCTCAGGATGACGACGCTGACCCTAGCCTCCTCAGTGGACATCTCTCGGCTGTATTCCTGCATGTAGGTGTGGATGTGGGCCAGGAAGAACCTGAGCTGCTGAGAGTCCCTATCGAATTTCACGCAAGGGCAGGAGAAGGTCTTAATGAGAACTCTTTGTATGGCTTCAATAGACTGTAGTGAAATATAGGGTGAATTTTTTCTAAAAGGGGAAGAAGCTTTAATTCTACTGTGACTGGGTTTATAATCCACACTATGGGGAAAGGTCTAAGGAACTTTGGTCCCAATTTTTTGCTAGGTAGTTTAAGTCTTAGTTATTTTGTAGAGAGGTAAACTCCACCCCCCACATGAAATGACCTCTGAGGAGTCCTCTTCTTCTGCCTGCTCTTTGTAAATCTTTGAGGCTTTAGTAAGAGCCACTTTTGCATTGTCCCACACAGTTTTCCAAGAAGTGATATTGATTTAAAGTCTGAGAAATCGGAGGGTCCTGAGGGAGTTCAGGCATGGGAATGAATTCCCTACCCTAGCTATTTTAAAAGGAGTGAGTCCAGTGCTGCTATGTACTGTGTTATTGTAAGCCACCTCAGCAAAGGGGAGGAGGTCAGCTCAAGTAGTCTGTTGGTAGTCCACGTAGCACCTAATATATTGTTCCACCATAAAGTTAGCTTTTTCAGAAGCTCCATTAGTAGACGGATGAAAAGCTGATGACAGTCCCTGTGTGGACCCAATAAGTTTCAGAAAGTCTCTCCAGCAGCGAATTGCACCCCTCATCTGATATTATCCACTTCGGAGCACCATGGAGTTGGTAGATATGTTTGAGAAATATTCTAGCCAACTTCTTAGTGGTGAGAAGACTGGTGCAGGCAATGAAATGAGTTTATTTAGAAAAATGGTCAATCACAGGCCATATTACCATATTTCCCTTACTTTCCGGTAATTCTACAATAAAATCCATGGCAATTTCTTCCCAAGGTTGGGAAGGGTCTGCGACTTGCTGTGGCAAACCAGGAGGCTTGCCTGGGTGTTTCTTCATTGTTGCGCACATTGCACAGCTTTTCACATAATTCTCAACATCTTTCTTTAGTCCTGGCCACCAGAACTGCCTTTGAATCAAATGTAAAGTTTTTAGGTAGCCAAAATGACCCACTTGTTTACTATTGTGGCTATGTTGGAGAGTTTGAACTCTGAGAGTCTATGATACATACAGTTTCAATCCCTTCCAAGCTAACCCGTCCCAACAAGCCAGTATGGTCTTATTTGCTAGGAACCAGGGATCGGTTTTCAACTCCTCCTTCAGCATCTTTGTAATCGGATTATCAGGTTCAGCTGATTTTGCATGTGAGGGGATCCAGTGTTTGCTTGAGAAACCACCTCTGGTTGTGGAATAACAGAATTCACAATCTCCTCTCAATGGCTTTTGTATTGGGGCAGTCTAGATAGGGCGTCAGCTAGGAAATTTTTTCCTCCTGGAATATATTTTAGTGTAAAGTTGAAACGGTTAAAGCTTAGGGGATAATTTGCGAGGGGTTTTTAGTGCCTCTAGATTTTTGTGGTCAGTCTACACCTCAAAAGGCACGTTGCTCCCTTCAAGAAAGTGACGCCAAGTAAGCAGAGCCCACCTCACAGCTAAAGCCTCTTTCTCCCAGACTTCCCACATTCACTCAGTGTCCGTTAACTTTTTGGAGGTGTAAGCGCAGGTGTCAACGCTGTAACATTGGGTGTTCCTGCTCTGACAACTGAAGGAAATTGCAGCCATTTTTACTTTGCTTTTAACATGCTTTTTCTTCTGTTTAGAAATTAGATGTTGAAGGGGAGATGGGGTGAGTGCTTGAGCTCAGCTAGCTCAATGCAGGTCTGTGGGAAACTCAAGGACACAAACTGATGTTTTGGCAGGCTGAGGAGCTGGGAAGAGAGCCTGTGCTCCTGGCTAATTGGAGAATGTGATTTATGACTGCTTTGTGGGTGTGGGACTTGCATTCTGTTACTTTGCATCTGGGGGAAGGGAATATAGTTTTGGGTTCAACTATGTAGTGCCAATACTTTGTTTCCTGAATAAAATGTTCTTTGAAGAAGAATTTTTGCCTTGAAGTTCTTTTGATGAGTTTCATCTATCGGAATCATGACAGCTGTAAATTTCCACTATCATTCCTTTGCAAAAGAACAGCCCCCACTGCTATATTGCTGGCGTCGGCTTGGATGGTAAATTGTTTATCAGGATTGGGATGCTTGAGAATGGGTTCTGCTGCAAACAATCTCTTTAAATTCTCAAAAGCAGTTTGGCATTCAATAGACCATGGGAGTGGTTGGCAGGGTGGCAGCTTCCCACCTCTTTTCCCTGTCTTTAACAGTTCAGGGGATTGCCACTCCAGTACTGCTTTCAATTTAGCTGGGTCCATTTCAATGCCTTCACTGGAAATTCTATATCCTAAGTAATACAGGCGTGTTTGATGGAACTTGTATTTTGAGAGTTTCGCATAAATTTTAGCATTTAATAGCTTTTTTAACACTTCGCGTACTAATTTAACATGCTCAGCCATGGTCTCAGTATAGATGAGGATGTCATCAAGGTAAACTAAAAAAAAACCTTATATAGGTGATTATGCAGTACTTGATTTATCAATGGCAGGAATACAGCAAGAACCCCTTGCATACTGAAAGGCATGACACTGAATTGGAAGATGCCTAAGGGGCTGTTAAAAGCAGTTTTCCACTCATCTCTTTCCTTGTGGTAATACGCCTCTCTTAGGTCCAATTTGGTAAAAACTTTTCCTTTTGCCAAATAGGCTAACATGTCCTTCATCAAGGGGAAGGGGTACATATTCTCTACACTAACACAATTTAACCCTTTATAATCCACGGAGAGCCTCATCGACCCATTTTTCTTTTCCTTAAAAAGTACTGAGGTGGCTATTCAGGATTTTGCTGGTTGGATGAATCCCCTTATTGATGTATGATCTCAGCTCATTCAGTTCACGAGGGGTCATTGAATACATTTTTGGTTTGGGTAATTTTGCCTCCAGTAAAATCTCAATGGCACAGTCTGTGGTTCGGTGGGGTGGCAAGATGTTACACTTCACCTCACTGAACACTTCTGCTAAGTTTCTATATTCCCTTGGGATGATTGGCTCTCCCGGCGGGGAACTCACAGAAGACTTCAAGGTTTCCAGGTGCTGCACCTGGCTTTCAACTGGGCTGCTGATTGGGGTAGGAGGTGACAGTCCAATTGCTAATCTTAAAGTCCTCACTCCGTTCTCCCACCAAATCATGGGGCACCATTTATTAAACCAGGCGAACCCCAGAATCACTGCTTCAGTCATTTTGGGGATCACCACAAAGTAGATTAACTCCCAATGCTCCCCAATTTCTAGACACACTAGTTCAGTTAGGTGGGTAGCTGGGGCTCCCCCTATGAGAAATCCATCAGCCTGCTCAAACCTCATGGGTAGAGGTAGCAATTTTGCTCTAATGCGCAGTTTTAGTATGGTAGGGAGGTTGGTACATTCCGAATCAACTAAAATGTTCAAGTCCAACTGAGCCCCTGATTTAGGCACCATTATTTTGTCAGAAAAGGCAAAAGGTGGGACAGGCTGACTCACCATCAGGTCATCTCCCCCCCCAATCATTGCTGTCATACGGATCTGGTGCGGGCAGGCTTTCAGCTGGCTACTTTTGCTTCTCCTGGGAGGAGAGGTGACTTGTACAACTTGCCCCTGGCTGGCCCAATTCAACTTCTCTTGCGTCGGCTGAGGCTGTCTCTTTGGCTTCGCTGGAACTGTGGTTGCACTTTTCGGCAGAGGGAAAGGGACCGGGCACTCTGCAACTCGATGTCCAGGTTGTCCAAATCTGAAGCACTTGATCTGGGGTCCAGCAGAGGCTCGAACAGACCCATGCATCATGGCAGGTGGAGACCGTTGCAATGGTTGACGCCTCACAGGGTCTCGCTTTGGTTGAGGTCCTGAAGCAGCAGGCTTATCGTAACGTGTCAGCTCAATATCCATGTTTGTAGCTAAGCAGTACTAATCATGGAGTTGATTAAGATTGCCTCTGCAGATGCACGTCTGGAATAGGTTGCGATCCAACCCTGCTTTGAAGTAGTGGATCAATGACTGCTCAGGACATTGCTTGATTCTCCTTGCCAATCTTCGAAAATCTCTCACATATCCTCTTGCTGGCTGACCCCTCTGCTTCACATCATGGAGGTCTTTTTCTGCTTGTACCTTTTGGGATTCATCTTCGAATCTGGCCCTCAATCATTGTGTGAACAGATCGAAGTTCCATAGCTTGGGTGCCTGCACTTCTTGTAGACCAGCCACCCACTCCGCAGCCTCCCCCTCCACATTGGCAGCCACGGCATCAATCATCTCAGCTTCATCCAAATATGCCTGTTCATAACAATTAACGTGAGACCACACCTGATTAAGGAAGATAGTCACCTTCTCGGGGTCTCCATCGAAGGTGAGCTTAAGAGGAGATGGGTTGGCTGGGCAGCAATCCCAAAGAGCCTGCAGTAAGCCAGGGAACTGTGGTTGGGACTGCTGCAATCCAATGCAATAATTGGAAAACCCCTGGTGGAGGTCTTGGGCTGGGAGGACACCGATGGCAGTCAGGGCTGGCACGATGTCGATAGGGGTCAGGTTCCACTGGGTGCTGGTCACAATCTGGGCTAGCCAGATGCCAATGGCGATCGGGGCTAGCCTAACTCTGATAGCGCTCAGGGCTTGCAGGGCATTGGTAGCGACCGGAACTAGGAGAATGACAGTGCCGTTTTGGGCTAATGGGAGGCCTCCATTGCTTGGGGCTAGCAGAACACCTATAATATTTAGGACTAACCTGTTGTTGGGGTTGATCCAGGCTGGCATGGCATCGGTAGCAGTTGGGGCTTCAGCAGTGGGGAGGTGGCCTGCTCAATTACCACAGGGCTGGGACTCCATTGGGGTGGCGGAGGTTCATGCGACCAGTTGTCCTCTCGCCCACCTGAAAACACCTGGCGGATGGCCTGTCTTCCTTCACCCATCTCCAGCCGATTGAACTTCTCCTTCAGGTGTTCCACTGAGTTGCTATGGATAGCTATCAAATACTTCCACTCACTGGATTTGTCCCTGGCTGCTGGCCGCTTTGCTTTCAGCATCACAGGTGAAGGGAGACCCTGCAATGAAATCAGTGGGAACTCAACTGTCATGTGTCTGATTAACAAAACACTTCAAAGAACTTTCAGGCATTTTTTTTAGCCTAAAAAGCCTTTTAGGCTCTGTAAAGCCTCTTTACAGAGATGTCAGCACGGCATGGTGGAAATGCTAAGATCTGAATTTCCCTTCCTTTGCACATAACATTCCAGGCATTTCCCCTCCCCTATTTTGGGGTCATGATTCACATCTTCCAATTAACTTGGTGGGCAAAGATTCACTTCCGTTTCTTTTTCCCAGGCTTTCCTTATATTCTCCTCCCCTTTCACTGTCAACTGATTTAACTCTAAAAATACCAGACAGTTCTGCATATATTGTCAAAGCAAGAATATTCAGTATTAGCAGCGTTGACATCCGGCCCTCCTGACAAAAAGGACAGATCCTATAATGTAGCCAAAGCATATGTTAATGACTAGTTCTTGGTTTGTTGGGGTATTTCGCCTGAAACCTTTTGACGAGCCTGTCAGCTTTCACCTCACTGGATTTCACCCAGGTGGCTTCAGACAATGGGTATCCCTTCCATTGTACTAGGTACTGCAATTTCCCTTTAAAAACTCTAGAGTCAAGAATACGTTTCACTTCATAGTGAGTCTGTCCCGCAACTACGAGGGGCCCAGGTGTCTTCTTTGGGGGAGGTCTTAGAGTGGAGCCCCAATAAGGTTTCAACAAGCTACGATGAAAAACTGGGTGAATTTTCCCTAGAAGTCTAGGGAGTTTTAGTTCTACTGTGACCGGATTGATGATCCTTACTATGGGGAAAGGCCCCAAGAATTTGGTCCTAATTTCTTGCTGGGCAATTTGAGGCGTAGATATTTAGTTGACAAATAAACCTTTTCCCCAACTTGGAATGTTCTTTGGGGAGCCCTCTTCCTATCAGCCTGCTTTTTATAGGTTTCAAAAGTCTTTTTTAAAGCAGTTTTTGTGTTTCTCCAAACTTCTTCCCACCCTCTCACCCACTGGTCAAGCGTCTGGGAAGCGGAGGGCACCTGAGGATATTCAGGTATTGGGCTGAACTCTTTTCCTGTGGCCACTCTGAAAGGCGTGTAGCCGGTGATGCTGTGCACAGAATTATTGTACGCCATCTCCACAAAAGGGAGGAGGTCAGTCCAGTTTGTCTGCTGGTAAGAAATGTAGCATCTAAGATATTGCTCCACCATTTTGTTAGCGGATTCTGCAGCTAACATGGCATCCCATTCATGGCAAGATGAAAAGCATATGATAAACCTTGAGATGATCCAATTAATTTAAGAAAACTCCTCCAAAAGTTCGCTGTGAACTTGTACCCCCCCTGTCCGAAATTATTCGCTTAGGGGCGCCATGCAGCCGGTAGATATGTTTCAGGAACAATTTGGTCAGTCGTTGGGCAGATGGGAGTCCTTTGCAGGCGATGAAATGAGCCTGCTTTGAGAACAGGTCTATTACAGTCCAGATGACAGTGTTTCCACTACTTTCAGGTAGGTCTACTATGAAGTCCATAGCTATTTCTTCCAATGGTTGGGAAGGGTCTGCTATGGGTTGCAGTAACCCAGGGGTTTTCCCTGGGATTCTTTTCATTGTGGCACATACAGTACAACTTTTTACATAGTTTTCCACATCCCTTTTCAGCCCCGGCCACCAAAATTGCCGGAAGGTGAGGTATAGGGTTTTCAAATATCCAAAGTGTCCAGCCTGTTTTACATCATGGCTGTGTTTGAGAGCATTAAGATGGAGGGCTTCTGGCAAATATAGTTTCCCCCCTTTGTAAGCCAAGCCATCCCGGCACTTTAGGGAGGTGTGATTATCTTTGAACCATTGGTCGGTAAGGAGCTCTCGTTTTATTTTCTTTACTCCAGGGTCATCAGGATTGGGGACCCTGCGAGGTGTAAGTTGAGTGGCAGTATGTGGATTGGGGATAATTGCCTTGTTAACCTCCTCCTGTTTGCTCTTGTATTGGGGTAACCGGGATAGTGCATCAGCTAGGAAGTTCTTTCCTCCTGGTATGTACTTTAGAGTGAAGTTGAAGCGGTTAAAGTACTGTGCCCACCGTACTTGCTTTGGGGACAATTTGCGGGGAGTTTTCAGTGCTTCTAGATTTTTGTGATCTGTCCATACCTCAAATGGCACCTTGCTCCCTTCTACATAGTGTCGCCAGTTTAATAGCGCCCATCTAATCATGAAAGCCTCTTTCTCCCAGATTGCCCATCTCCTCTCACTCTCACTCTCCGCTCACTCTCTTAGAGGTGTAGGCATAGGGTTGCAGGATCCCACTTTTGTTCTTTTGCAGTAACACAGCTCCAACTGCCACATCGCTGGCATCGGCTTGAATCACAAAGGGGTCCCCTGGACAGGGGTGCTTTAGGACCAGTTCAGCAGCAAATAGTCTCTTTAAATTCTCAAAAGCTGTTTGACAGCCCATCGTCCATGCTAGTGGTTGGCCCGCTTGTGGCTTCCCTCCTCCTTTGCCTGTTTTGAGTAGTTCTGTAAGGGGTAGGGCAATCTCGGCAAAAGAGGGGATGAATTAACGATAAAAGTTGGCAAAACCCAGAAAGCTCTGGAGCTGTTTGTGAGCCATTCGATTATAGCTTTCACCTTGGCTGGATCAATTTCAATACCCTCGTTGGAAATTCTGTAGCCAAGATAGTCTAATCGGGTTTGGTGAAATTCACATTTCGACAATTTGGCATAAAGCTTGGTATTCAATAGTTTCTTTAACACTTCTCTCACCAGCTTTATGTGATCAGTCATATTCGTGCTGTATATCAGGATATCATCAAGATACACCAAAACCCCGTTGTACAAGTGGTCATGTAGGACCTCATTAATCAACTGCATAAATACGGCTGGGGCCCCCTGTAATCCAAATGGCATGACTTTGAACTGATAGCTCCCCATAGGACAGTTGAAGGCAGTTTTCCACTCGTCTCCCTCTTTTATTCTCACCCGGTAGTATGCCTCTCTCATGTCTAATTTAGTGAAGACACTCCCCTTAGCCAGATGGGTTAATAAGTTCTTTAGGAGGGGGAGAGGGTATTTGTTTTCCACACACACAGCATTGAGACCTTTATAGTATACGCAGAGACGAAGAGACCCATCTTTTTTCTCTTTGAACAACACAGGGGCTCCCACAGTGGATTTGGCCCGTTCAATGAACCCCCTCGCTAGGTTTTTGTTCACATATCACTGCATCTTTCATTTCGAGGGGGGACATAGCATACATTTTCGGTTGTGGGAGTTTGGCTCCTGGCACCAGTTCGATGGAGCAGTCATTGGGACTGTGAGGGGGTAGGGCATCACATTCTTTTTCACTAAAAGCCTCCACCAGGTCCCAGTAGTCATTGGGGATGACTGGTTCGCCTGGCGGCAGTCAGGCAGCCATGTGCGCTCGCTCATTGGGTGGCCTAAGGTGCCCTGCAACATCTGTTGAATCAATGGGGGGATTAGGCCCTATAGGTAGTCTCATGGTTCTCATTCCTTTCTCCCACCAGATAAATGGCTTCCATTTGTCTAACCAGGCTAGCCCTAGGATTACCACCTCAGTCATTTTTGGAGCCACCAGGAAGCGAATAAACTTCCAGTGTGCACCTATTTCTAGGCGTAAGGGCTCGGTTAATTGTGTGACAAGAGTCACACATCAGGGAGCCATCGGCTTGCTCAAACCTCACTGGTTTGGAAAGCTGTTTTGCCTGTATGCCCATTTTCATGGCAAACTGCAGACTAATAATGCAGCGGGTGCATTCAGAATCAATCACCACGTTTAAGTCCATTTGTGCCCCAGACTTAGGGATTATAAATTTGGCAGCCAGTGAAAAAGGCGGGATTTGTCGACTCACTATTGGGTCGTTCTCTCCTTCATCATCACTGTCAAAGGAGGGTAGAGCAGGGGCGGGTCCACCCGGAGTCCCGGCAGCCTCCTGTGTGGGTTGTGTAATCTGGGCGACAGATTCCTGTGTGAGCCGGTTGGATTTTTCTCTCGTTAGCCGCTGAGCAGGTTTCTTTCATATTGCTGGTTCTGGTCTGCTCTGTAGATGGGGGTAGGGGACTGGACAGGTGGCTGCTCGATATCCTTCTTGCCCACACCAGAAACACTTAAAGGAAGGGCATGTAGGTGGCCTGGGTCTCTCAGCCATTGCAGTAGGAGGAGGCTTTCGTGGGGGTGATTGCTGTCCGGGTAGCTATGGTTGCTGTTCGGGTTCGTGTGGGGGAGGCTTCTTATAGCGAGAGAGCTTAACATCTAGCTTCACTGCTGTCTGGTACCACTCCTGTAGCCGATCATAGATGCAGGCCTGAGAGAGGTGATCGTCGATAGATGCAGGCCTGAGAGAGGTGATCGTCTAATCCCTCAATGAAGTATTGAATCAGGGATTGTTTGGCCCACCCCTCTATTCGGCCTGCTATCTTGCAGAACTCTTGCACGTACTCCAGGGCAGGCCTGCTGGCTTGTTTTATTTTGTGGATCTGTTCTGCTGCTTTGAGGCCTATGGATGGGTCCTCAAATCTTTCTCTCAGTCCTAGGAGGAAAAGGTGGGGATCTCCCAGTTTGGTGGCTTGCTCACTATATAGATTGTTCAGCCATTCAGATGCTTCTCCCTCTAGGTTGTACGCAATAATGTTGACCATGGCACCTGGGTCCGGATAGTGGTAGGCCCAGCGGTTCAAGTGAGAGCGCCCTTGGTTGAGAAAAAACATCAGCTTCTCTGGGTCCCCATCGAAGGTTGCTCTGAAAGGTGGTGCCAATATGGCTGTTGCTGCTGGCCCCACCCTGGTTACTGGTTCCATGGCTGCTGGACTAGTCTCCGTGCTTGTGGTGCCCCCAGTTGCTGTTGGCCCCATCCTGCCTGCTGATCCAATGGTTGCTGGGCTCTCTGCTGTTGATATGGTGCCCCCAGTTGCTGTTGGCCCCATCCTGCCTGCTAATCCAACGGTTGCTGGGCTCTCTGCTACTGGCCAGCGGGGGCTGGTGTGCCCCCTGCTGCTGTAGGCCTCCCAATGGTGGCTGTGCAAGTGGGGGTGGTTGCTGGGCCTCCCTCATCTGCGGGCCCTCTCCTGGCTTTTGCACCACCCCAAGCTGCTGCAAGGCCTCCATTAGCTGTGGTATGCTCAGTTGCTGCTGATCATCTATCTGTGGGGGGTGCCAATCTGCCCATTGCTGCAGAGGCCTCAGTTTGGGATTCCTTCTGTCTTCAGGACTGCAGTCCCTGGTTGGGGAACCCAGGATCTGATCTACAAGGGAGGGACTGTAGGCTTCTCTCTGCAGGAATTGATTTCTGCTTTTCACATCTGGGGTTTGAAATCTTTCTAGCGACTCACCCAAAACTTCGTTATCTCTGCATTCTGCTTTTGAAGTCTTTGCTCTCGGCTTGGTGATCTGCCAATTCTTTCTCCCGGCTGGCTGCCATTCCACTGATTTGTATGTGTCTGCCAAAATTCATCTTCCCACAGCATGCTGTCTTCAAGTAAACTCCCTTTTCTCATAATAGAGATTTTTTTTCCTGAATCTTTACCAGCTCCTCTCAAGTTTAGAGGCAGTGGACAGAGTTCAGGACCCCAGATCATTTGAAAAGGATTTGAGATCTTAGCATGATGTCATGTGTCTGATTAACGAAACACTTCAAAGAACTTTCAGGCATTTTTTTAGCCTAAAAAGCCTTTATTAGTATTACAGAGATGTCAGCACGGCATGGTGGAAATGCTAAGATCTGAATTTCCCTTCCTTTGCACATAACATTCCAGGCATTTCCCCTCCCCTATTTTGGGGTCATGATTCACATCTTCCAATTAACTTGGTGGGCAAAGATTCACTTCCGTTTCTTTTTCCCGGGCTTTCCTTATATTCTCCTCCCCTTTCACTGTCAACTGATTTAACTCTAAAAATACCAGACAGTTCTGCATATATTGTCAAAGCAAGAATATTCAATTCTCTGCAGCCTTCAGTGTGCTCTTAAGAGGCAGGCCAGCATCGGACTGCCAGATCCCCCCAAGGGTGGTTGCTTCCTCCTTCTGAGTCCAGGACTTCACGGGCCTTTGGTCTTGCTCAAGTTGACAGGACCACGCTCTCCATGAAAGTAGCAGCCCGTGTCGCATCTGCTGCAGCCGCTCCAAGGTTCGAGATTGATTCCACTTTCTTTTCCATCTCTGCTTCTTCCCTGAGTCTTTGTCGGCCTCCCAAAAGTTTGGGCAGGTGACTAGAGCTCAGGACCCCGTGGATAAATTTGGAGTTTTGGTTTAATGTCATGGTTCCGATAAATGAGACCAGTAGAAAAAAGAGCTCGGAGGCAATTGCTTTCCTCAAAGAACACTTTTAATGGCTACATAATATCAGCACAAACAAAGGTGAAACCAAGAGTGAAAATCCCTCCCCCAAAAAAGGTTACAAACTAAAAGTTGAACTCCCCACCCCTTGGTGTGTCATAAATCACAATCCCCATTTAACACCTTTGGCAGGTTATTATTATTTTGACTAAACTATAAGAATGCATCTCCCTGTTCCCATTGCTGTGGCAACCGAAAAATGAAGAAACATGGCTGTATTCAGAGTGCTTGAAGGTTTGACATATACATTTTTATATGCAGAAAATAATAATACAAGAAATCAAAACATGGGGAAATGGCAAGGCTATGGGGCCTGATAACATCTTGGCAGGACTATTTAGACTGATGGGCAAACTGGTATCAGTGATTTAACAGAAATTGGTCAATAAATATTGGATGAAGGGATTATTCCGGAAGGTTATCTTATATTGATGTTTTTTATTCTAACTAAAGCAAATGCAGATAACCAACCAGTAAACTTAGTTTTGTCATGCCTTAAAAGCTTTTCTTAAAGTGGAGGCCCAGCAGGGGCAGGTCAGCAATGTTAAGCTGCTTTGAATCTAGTCTGGATCCAGATACCTGAGATGCTCTTTTTGAAAAGACCAAATACAATACAAGAGACCCAGCTGTGGGTGTTTGAGCATGTTTCATGACTCTGAAAAGGCATCGATGGAATGGAATATGAAAAGTTGCTATTGAAAACTGTGGGGCTAAATGATGGAAACACACAGTATGTAGGCATTTTTATGGATGTATATTACAAGCAAACATCAGCTGTTAAAGTAGAAGGGAAAATAAAAATAATTTGAAATACAATGTGGAGTGTCCATTTCCTGTCTTACTATTTATCATATATTCTGAAACTGTTTTCAGAAAATCTTTAGATTGTCAGGATGATATACTATAATCATTAATAGCACAGGAATAAACAACAAAAACTATGCAAATAACTCATTTCTTTTGGCAAAAGGTAGATACGTTTACAAAGTTTAATCAGGTATATCAACTGAATCACATGTCAACAGAAAAAGGTTGGGTTGAATCTTGCATGCTCAATCATTGTTGTTGATTCATTTATTTATTTGAGCTTATATGGCATTCCAAGAAAAACATTCTGAGTCTACAGTTGTCAGATTAAAATACAATTAACAAACAATAAGTGCAAAAGGCCTCTATTACATAAGTATAATCTGCTTCATGCTCCTTCACAATCATCTGGGACAATGTCTCCTGCCCACAGAGACCTGAGCTCCCTCAGACCTGGCCCTGGGTCTTCCCTCCATGGTCTCCCAGGATGCCTACAGGGATCTCTCCAGCCATCTCATCACCAGCAGTAACTGGGGGTCCTCAGGCAGGAACCCCAGTGACCCCCGGAGGATGAGGGGTTGAGAAGATTTTGAAACTTACAGAATGGGATAATATGCACTAACTGTTATGGCCCTTCAAGAAAGATGCAGATAATGTGAAGAAGATAGATAACCTTTATTGTAATTTTTTACTGTGGGCACAATGGCACACATTAAAAATGAAATTTAGTTGCTTGCTCTCAAAGCGTGCACATATGTAACATATTTAAATATACTATATAAAGTACAACATATGTATAGATCTACACCCTTACATATAAGGAGGAGGAGGAGGACGACGATGACGACGACGACGAGAAGGAGAAGGAGAAGGAGAAGGAGAAGGAGAAGGAGAAGGAGAAGGAGAAGAAGAAGAAGAAGAAGAAGAAGAAGAAGAAGAAGAAGAAGAAGAAGAAGAAGAAGAAGAAGAAGAAGAAGAAGAAGAAGAAGAAGAAGAAGAAGAAGAAGAAGAAGAAGAAGAAGAAGAAGAAGAAGAAGAAGAAGAAGAAGAAGAAGAAGACAACTTGGCATGGAAGCATCAGAAGGGAACTGTGGGCCATCTAATCCAACTCCCACTCAGTACAAAAACCATTACAACAGCAATTGTCCATCTCACAAATGTGGGACTCTTTCCTTGAGTCTCTAGTCAACTTGAGTACAGTTTTGTAGTGAAAATGCGGCATGGGTTATAATCTTAACGACCAAGCAACAATACAGCTTCTTGTAATACAGATCTTTATGAGAGGGGAAAAAATTGAGTTCACAATTGATTAAGAAAATAAACATAGATACAAGAAAGGAAAAATTGTTTTTTTATTGTAAAGTATGGAGCAACCACAATAATCAGTAGCACCGGAAGTTGTCGCAAAAAAAATTCCAGCCACAAGAAAGGGGTTTCTTTTGCAAACTGGTGAGGCAGGATTGGCGTGTATGTGCGTGCGTGCGTGTGTGTGTGTGTGTGTGTGTGTGTGTGAGAGAGAGAGAGAGAGAGAGAGAAAATTTCTGGCTTTTCTCTTGAGAGCAATCAGAATCACTTCTGCTTTTCGCTGACTGACCCCGTCCTGCTCGGAGGCCTTGGGTCTGGCCCAAGCCACTCAGCCCCCGTCGGCCACCGTGTGTCTTCGGCAGAGACTCATTAATGCAGCCCCAGCAATGAAAATCAATCCTCTTAAGTGGAAATCGATAGCTGTAACTAATATTAATAGTGATTATGCCGTCTCTATTGCACTTTGCAGTTGGAAATGGATTATTTTTAGCAGCCGCTCAGCTTCCCCGGGGGGAAGAGAAGGCTTGGGATTTAGTGTGGTCCAGGGGGCTCCGCTGCCAGAGAGAGGGCAAGAAAGTCAAAGGTTGGGGAGGGGTGTCAACCACTGCCACCATTAGACCTGGGGAGGGGTTGCAAGGAAGGCCCGTTATGAAAGGGCACCAGGCAGAGGAGCCTCAGGAGGAGATGCGGGTCCGGCTGCTGGAACTGCAGGAGGAGGTTTCAGTGCCACCCATCCGGGAAATTGCAGCTCCTCTTGGTGCCAAATACTTGTTAGCAGAAAGTCCGGCTGCCCCTGTGTGTGTATATGTGACTCTTTGCCAGGGATGACTTTGGCCTGGCCTCTCTTTCTCTGACTCTGCGCAGCCTGCCTTGAGGGAGATTGTTGAAGGGAAAAGAAGAGGAAGTCACCTTTTTATAGTGTCTCAGAGAAAAGAGGGTAGGAAGAAGCAAGAGACAGGCTAAAGCACTCCTTCCAGCCAGCCCAGCTGCTGGCCAGGATCAAACCTTGTTTAACAGATTAATAGGCAGTCTGTGTGGCAGGCGGGTCCCTCTCCCTTCCTGCTGTGGGGCTGGGCTGGGGACCCCGAGCAATATGGACCCCATCGAGTGGTTGGTTTGATTGCAGTCATTGGGGGGTGGGGGGATGTATTGGATTTTGAATTTGGAGTTGTATTTCTGTAAGCCACCTGGAATCAGGAGTGAGCTGGGCTGTCACACCTGCCCTGACCTGGGCTCTTAGGAAGGAAAGATGCTGGGCTCCATTTGAGGGAAAGGAATACTTCTACTAAAAGCCAAGCGGTTAGAGTGCAGCAAAGCCAGAACTCAAGGTTTGCCCACGTAGATTCCCCAGTTAACTTTCCTTTTCCCGTTCCTCCCCCCCTTATTTCCCTATTGTCCAGTTACATTCAAAGGAATTCTTTTAGTAACCGTCCCTGTATTGGCGGGATAAATGGCAAGCCATTAGCATTCCCCTCCCAGGTCTCTGCCTTGGCTTGGGACATGAGCCGATGTCTCTGAAAGACACAATGAGTAGTTTCAGTTCCCCCTTCCCCCATTATCTATGGCAGGCTGGCATCTAGCAAAGCTAAGCTGAAGCTCAGGAGGGCAGTTCTGACATATAAATTTGCTAAATAAATAAACATTTAAATGAATTAATGAGCAAGATATTTGTTTATTTGTGTCAGAAGCATCACAATTAAAATAAAGCATATTGTAAGGACCCACCCCACTTTGCATCTTAAGAAGACAGAACTCTTGGAATATTTCTTCCAACAGGCATCCTTTATTAAAAGAAAATGGTTGCAGGCGTTCTAGACAGGACCTGGGGCCCAAGCCCTATGGTTCAAGGTTTTAAGGGGTCCCCAGCAGCTCCACCCCACCCCACCATCTTTCCAGCGACAATCCCCGGCATTACATTTCCACCCCCTTTTTCCTCACTGCCGGTGGGAGACTTCAGAGAGGAGTAGATGAAAGCTGATGGCCCCATTGTCATGATTTAGTCCTTTTGGTGGTATCCACATTCAATCCCTTTGAAGCTGTATAGAAGGAAGTGAGGGCCATAAAACCCCTTTGTTCACCCACCCTTCCCCTTCATCGTAGGACAGAATCCAGAGAGGGCAGAAATGGGGTTTTCCATAGTCGATAACTAGAGATGAAATATAATTGGATTCTGACACATATTATATGACATAAAATATAAAATATAAAACGCCAGATGAAAATATGTACAAGTGTTCTGTCATTGCCGTGAAGTCCTTAGGTGTACACTGATCGGGCTACAAAGGGCGGGTATCCATGTATGTGCTCTCTTCTGAGGCGATCTGAAACCTGCCTACCCAGAAGAGACCCCATCCAACTCTTTCTAGACTCCTCCCTGCAGTTTTCTTGGCAGGGCCTTTCAGAGGTGCTTGCTGTTGCGTGATCCACACGACATTAAGTTACATTCCTTTTTTTCATCCAGGCTGCTCCCCAGCTTATAGGCTCACTCCTTGGAGTGAGAAGAACTACTTACTTTGTGTTACTTTTTTCAAAGATTTAATTTTGACATGGCACAAGTTGTGATTAAAAAAAGGCTAAACATCAAGAGGAAATTCACAGTTATAGGCTTCCCAGTTCCAGAAACAAAGTCTAGTTCAGATGCTTCTTATTTGTGATGCACCTGGAACTGCAAGGGAGCCAGAAGTGGCAAGGAACAGCTGCCCAGGCCTGAACCTTCGTCCTAAAAGGGGCTGGTGGGTGGGGGAGACTTTGCCGGAGGGCCCATGCTGCTGTGTGGGCAGCCCCCTCCTCCCGCTCAACTCGGCTGACCTCAGATCCTCCACCCCAAAGAGGCTCTTGAGATGAGGGGGGCCCAAGGCAGGGGCTGGCCCTAAAGCCCCCCCAACCACTCTGCCTGCCAGGGAGGCTTTGCAGTCACTCAGCTTTGCATCAGTGTGTTAACCCCCCCATTCCATGAGGAAGGGGACGCTCCTTTTGGAGGACAAAAGGCAGAAAAAAGGCCAGAAGCAGTGCCCCCCTCTCTGCCGCTACTGAAGGAGGAGCCGGTTGGGGGCACAGGCGCCATTGGTCTTCCCTGTGATGGCGGGGGGGGCAGGGGAAGAGCAGCAGCCTGGCGTAGGGCAGCTAACCTCCCCCCCAGCTCGCAACTCAAGGGCCAGAAGAGCTGAGTTTGGCCCCTGTGACCCGTGGCTGCTGCCCTTGTCAGGCGCAGAAATCCCGCTGGAATGAAAACGTGTCTGAGGAGGCGGGCGGGAAGATCAGTCGGTCTTTCAGGAGCTCCCGAGCAGTGTCCTGCCGCAGAATGTGGGGTTCCTGCCCTATAACGGGGATCCCCTTCACCAGTTTCCAAAGGGGAGGGGGCCTTGCTAGCTCTCCCTCCAAAAAGGCCTCTCCAGCGGTGGGAGCTGTCTGCGGGGGGCCCTCCTTGGAGAAGCTCTCCCCACTCTTGAAGGAATTTTACTCTGGTCCCCATTTTAAGAGTCATTGAGTAGATGTTTTAGAACAAAGTTTTCCGATCTTGGCAGCTTGAAGGTGTCTGGACTTCAACTTCCAGGTTTCCCCAACGAGCAGTTGCCGAGGTTGAAAGACACTTTTAGAACTAGCATTCTGCTGCCATTTCATTATCAGGGTTTATACCGTAGATGTTACATTATTGTTGCAGTTTCTGACTTTGTTTAACCAATATATTTATCTTGATTACCACTGATGACCACTAAGATGTAAATAACAGAGGTACAGAAGTGTTCAGGCTGAATAAATTACTAGGACAGTTCATTGAATTGGAAAGTACACTATTTAAATACATTCAATTATATTTGGAATTAAAGTATAGCATATTTCTTTTTAAAAAAGCAAAGTCATTCATATAAAAAAGGGGTTAACAGGACAAATAGGAAATACTAAAAAAGTAAAATAAGATTGGATTCCTTATTTATTTATATGATTTATACAGCTGCTTCTCTCACACATGTGACTCTGGGCAACTCACAAGATTAAAACCAACAAGCCCACCAAATATAAGAAGTGGTAAAGGACCTCCTCTACCCACAAATGCTGGGGAAACAGCTGACAGGGTTGGGGCCATCCAAATTTTTTTTGTGGGGGTAGAATGCTGTGGTGCCCTTGAGAAGGCAACATTCCAGGGCCCAAACAGATGACAGGGTCCCATAGGGTGGACCCAGAGCTTGCCCCCTCTACTAGATCTGGTGGGGCCTCACAAGTAGCTGTCCCTATGCCAATTTTCAGCCATTCTTGTACGTAAATTGCAGATGAACAAAATTTCCAGACTGCCTGTAAAGCAACTGGAAACAAATTGTGGAGGAATATATTCACTTATGGTAAACCCTCCTATTTGACAGCCCTGATTTATTGGGCCTCTGAATTAATGAACATAAGTAGCCAGGCAGGGATTTTTTGTGTGCTGGGATCTGAAAAAGCAGAATGGCTGATGGGGAGCCCTGGAATACGGTCTGCTGAAGGGGGTAGAGGGACGCCCCGGTCCCCCCATTCATCTCAATTAAACAGACTTCTGCCCCTTTGGGTCATCGTTTCAGGAATATTTCCTTACCTAAACGGAGAGACAGAATGATCAAAAAAGCAGTGGGAACAGGAGCAACTTCCCGCTCATTTCTTCCTTGTTTTCTTGATTTTGAATTTAGCTCAGACTTTTTCTGCTGATGAATTCTTTTTGTGTCACACTGTTTTGGCTGATGAGAGGAAACCATAACATAAAATTCATTGGTGGAACCAAACTTGTTAGTAGGGGAATCTACAAAGTAGGAGAATCTACAAAGAACTGGGCTGTTTGAGGGGGGGGGGGAGAAAACCTATTTGTCTACTGTAAATAAAACCCAAGGCCTGCCCTGGACTAGTAAAACAAGCCTTTCTGTTTACAGCGAAGAAAAGAGGCTTTATGTATTTATGAACTCTTTCTAGGCATCCAAGTGTACAGCTCCAGATGGCTTACAACAAATAAAATCAAACCTAACAGAAACAAAGAGAGAATAACAGGTCAAATATAATAAAGCAGCAGCTCCCCCCAGGTGTCCTTCAGTGTCCCATCTGTCCCTCCTGGGGGGCTTTTCAGCTGGATTGGGGAATCATATCCCCCTTGCAGAGTCAGCCCGCTTTGGAGCTCTTTGTTGGGCTGGACCCAAATGGCCTTTATGGATTCTGTTAAATACTTCGTTCGCATGCGAATGATGAAGACACATGGCAATGTTAAACAGCTCTTTATTCTTCCAGGCTTTTTTATGTGGCCAGAGACCCAGAAAATGGCAAACAAAGTAACAGAGCGTTTTCTCACCTTGCGCATGCACACAAGGCTGGCACAGCTCTGTCTGGTCCCGGGCAGCTTTTGGAATGCCCGGGACCAATGCAACTTCCTGAGCCTGCTTTTGCAGGCTCGGGACACAACACCCCTCCCCCCTAGATGGAACATACTTTGTGCACACACATGTGCACCATGCAATGGGAAGAGTGTCATACGGTTTCAGTAATCAAATGCAAGAAGTGTGGAATACTCGCGTCTGCCCTCAGGCAAACCCCCTTTAATCTTAGTAATACAATGAATGTATCCGAAATAAAAAAATACTATAAAATAATCTACCCACGAGTTGCTCTATTATTCAGGGGCCTCATGTACAGGTCCCTCATGATTTGACAGCAACTTCACAAAGTCTCTCAGATGTTTGGGTGGGCACTTGGTCCATTGCGACCTTCTAATGCCCGGAGAGATTGCCTGGCCCACCTGCTTGCCTACCAGGCTAGGCAGGCCAGGGTGTTGCCACCTAAATGTCCAGTTGATCTGCCCCACTGCTGGCTGGCTGGACCCTCTAAGACCAAGCCAGCATACCCTGGAGGGGTGGAATTCCCCAAGTCCACAATGGACCCCTCTTGGGAAGACTGTCCCTCAAGCCCAAGGCCAGCAGATGGAGAGGACTGGGTAGTGGAAGTGCCCCAGTACTCTGTGGCCCCCAAGCATGTGCCCGAGGTGCCAGAGTCAGGAGTCACCTCCATGGCAACCCCCTTTGCTGGTGACCTCCTTTGGGGAGCAATTGCGGAATTTGGCAAGCACCCCTGATGTAATTCTTTTTCTCTTGCTGCTTGTGATTTGTGTGGATACCCCCGGTCAGTCTCCCTGTCTGGAGCACTATCTGACATATATGAATACTGTGGATATCCCCGGTGTGACTCCCTGTCTGGAGTGATTATGGATGTGTGGGATGACCCCCTATCCCATGAATTCCTGTTAGGAGCACTTGCGGAACCTTGGGATGAATCCCAAATAGCCTCAGTAGCAGCTAGTGAGGGCCTGTTAGTCCTGGGAAACTGACCCAGAATGCATATTATGGTCCTCTTCCCCCCCCCCCACAGCAGAGCCAGGAGCGGAAGGGTGAGAGTCCAGTCTCCAACTCAGTTGGTCTATGTGCCTGCAAAGAACGCGGCCGTCCCCCAATGCAACTTCATATGACAACGGCCCAGAGACCTTGCAGACCACAGTTGTGACCCAGAGATGACCAGGCCCATAGTTTTTTGCCCAAACCAGATTGCCCACCAAGAGTCTCCTAGGTGCCCGTGGTTGTGAAACCTGTGAAGCCACCCGGTCAGGGTGCAACCTGTCCAGTTTAGTGATGAGGCGGCGACCCCAGCAGAGTTCAGCAGGGCTCTTCCCTGTGGCTGTGCATGGTGTGGTGCCGTGTGCAAGAAGGAAATCTGCTAACCTGTAATGCCAGTTACTATAAGTCAGTTTCTTGAGGGTATCTTTGGTAGTACGCACCATCCTCTCTGCCATTCCGTTGGAGGATGGATGGAAGGGAATCGAAGTTGCATGGCAGATCAGGTTGGCCTGAAGAAAAGCCTGGAACTCAGAAGAGGTAAATTGAGGGCCATTATCTGAAACCAGAATATCTGGAAGACCGTGTGATGCAATAATTCCTCTCAACACCTGGATGGTCCTGGCAGTAATAGTGGAGGAAACAGGAACAACCTCTAGCCACTTGGAATGGCTATCAACAACAACCAGGAAGAATTGCCCCTGAAAGGGCCCAGCGTAATCTATATGCACCCTAGACCATAGGGTTTGAGTTTGAGTTTCCTCCCACCTATGTACTGGGGCCTGAGGCATTTCAGGCCGAGACTGTTGGCACATTTGGCACCTGTGCACCTGGGCCTCGATGGCTTTATCGAGTCCAGTCCACCAAATATGGCTGCGCACAAGCGCTTTCATCCTTACTATACCAGGATGTCCCTCATGCAGACAGATCAAGATTCTAGACCTCAATGAGGCTGGGATCACTACCCTGCTACCCCATAACAGGCAACCCTTGAAAGTGGAAAACTCATGCTTCTTGTGCCAGAAGCTTTGGAACTCAGTATCTGGGCGCTTGTCAGGCCATCCTGATAACACCCATGTCAGCATCCATGTAAGTGTGTGATCAGTGGCAGTTTCTGCAGCCACATGCCTAGCATTGAGGGGAGACTCAGGCAACTCCTGAATGGACAGAATATTAATGGCTGGAGCAGGATCCGACTCTACTTGGTTCAGGGGTAATCTGCTCAGGCCATCTACATGGCCCATTTCTTTTCCAGGTTTGTGAACTAATGTATAGTCATATGCTGACAGGAAAATGGACCATCTCAGCATACAAGGAGAAATGATATGTGGGGTCTGTTTGTTAGTGGTAAACAAACCCAGCAGAGGCTTATGGTCAGTATAGACCGTGAAATGGCGGCCATATAAGACATCATGAAATTTGTTAATGCCAGCCACTATGGCCAAGGCTTCTCTGTCAATTTGAGTGTAATTCTGCTCTGCAGAAGACAGAGTCCTTGAATAATAGGCCACAGGGGCCTGTGTCCCATCAGCCTTCAGATAGCTAAGTACAGCTCCCACTCCATAAGGAGATGCATCGCATGCGATGCAAACAAGCAGTTGCTCATTGAAATGTGCTAAAACAGCATTAGAAGTGAGCAAGGCCTTAACCTCATTGAAGCTCTTGTCATGGACTTTAGTCTACTACCAAGGAGCCTGCTTGTCTAAGAGCTTGTGTAATGGCTCTGCCACTGCAGCTTTATGTGGGAGAAATGCATGATAAAAATTTAATAGCCCCAAGAAGGCTGGCAGCTCACTCTTAGATTTAGGGCTTGGGGCCTACTGGATAGCTTGCAATTTAGTTTCAGCAGGGTGAATGCCTTGAGCATCTATCCTGAATCCTAAGAAGTCAGTAGAAGTTAGCAGAGAGATTAAGGGCTGTCTTGCTTTGTTTTCGAAATGCAGGCCTTAAACTAAAGAAGGATAAATTTACATTTATCCTTCTTTAGTTTAAGGCCTGCATTTCGAAAACAAAGCAAGACAGCCCTTAATCTCTCTGCTAAATTTTAAGATGACTCCCCAGCAATGAGGACATCATCAAAGTAGGGACAGACCCCAGGAATACCTCGAAGTGTGCTCTCCATGACACTTTGGAATATGCCAGGGGCTACATTTACCCGAAATTGCAGTCTCTTGACCTTGAATACGAGTTACAATAGTCTGGGCCTCTGCAGCTGCCTCATCAACAGGTAGCTGTTGATAGGCCTGTGCCAAGTCAAGCTTCGCAAAAATGCACCCCCCTTGAGGGAGGCCAGAATGTGACTTACCACAGGCACTGGATAAGCATGCTGTTGCAGCGTCTTATTCAGTGTGCACTTGTAATCTGCACATATACGTATGTCCCCATTAGCCTTTAGAGGCGTTACTATGGGGATTTCCCATGGACTTGAATCCACAGGTTCTAGAATGCCTTACTGGAGCAATTTGTCCAGCTCAGCATCAATCTTACTCTTGAGGGCAAAAGGTACCCTCCTAGGTTTAACCCTGATGGGCGTGATGGTTGGGTCTAACCATAGTAAAATGGGAGGCCCCTTGTAGGATCCTAGCTCTGAACTAAACACAACTGCAAACTCCTTGCAGACTTCTGCAAGGCTCAACGTTTGCAAATGGTGCAGCCCAGTTACCTGATTCCCAGAACCTCGAACCAATCTAGTCCAATAAAACTCGTATGTTCACTCCCAACAACCACCACATCTAGGGGACCTTCAAAATCCTTATGCTGTACTCTAAGGGTGGCGTCCCCCTTAACACACACCATAGAATTCTGAAAATCTGTAAGTATTAGATTGGATGGCCTGAGTTTAACTTGAAGGCCACTGCTGCTGCATATCCTTTTGAATGTGTTAATAGAAATAATGGAGAGAGCGGACCCAGTGTCCAACTCTATTGATAAGGGGATCCCTTGCAACCTTATGTTAATGGAAAGTTTCTTCTTAAGGGGCTTATGTGTCCCTGTCCTCAAAATACTCCTGCGCAATGCGCAGAAACCCACCCTATGTTGGCTGGGGACCCTGGTACCTTTCAGACGTAATTCTTCACGAGGTTGGACCTTCTGGCGACCCAAACAGATGGATGCGATGTGGCCTTGCCTGCCACATGCTGTGCAAATGGCGGAGTGGAACCTGCAGTCAGTTTGCTTGTGGTGTTCTCCGCACCTGAAGCATTGAAGAGATGCTGGGGCCTTGTCCGGACGTTCCTTCTGTCTCCTTTCAGCTGGCTGGTGAAGTCTATCCACCTCTTCTTCAGGATCCACTTCCGATCCTTCTCGAACGTCCTCTTGATGGACGGTAGCTGTCTCTAGAGGGCTCCTGGTGAGCCGTAAGGTCTTCACTGCCCTTCTTACTGCTTCCTCAGCTGTCACCTCTCGTAGCACATCTTGGAAAGAGACTTCTTCTTTAGCAAAAATCTTCTGCTGTAAGTCTCTGTTCCTTAAACCACATATGAAGCGATCTCGCAGCCTCTCTTCCAGATCCTTGAACTCACAAGGTCTGGCTGCTCGCCTTAAGGCTGCAATAAAATCCATTGCAGATTCACCTGGCCTCTGGTCCCTCTGCTCAAATGCGTGCCTCCAAGCAATAACAGACAACTTTGGCTGGAAGTGTTCCTTCAACAGTTTCTTCAAGTCAGTATATGTTACTGACTCCAGAGGTGCAGGGGCCACCAGGTTCTCTGCGATTTCAAAAGCTTCCTGTCCACAAACACACAAAAGAGTTGCAGCCTTCAAGCCACCTTCTCTAATCTGATTTACTCTGAAGTAATTCTCCACCCCTGCAATGTAGGAATTCCATCTCTCTGGGTGTGAGACATCAAAATCAGACAAACGGCCAATCTTCGCCATCCTTTAGTTTACAACCTTCACCACTCGCTCCTCTGCAAACTGCTATAGGGGAAAGGGGCCTTTAGCTGAGCTCACTCTCCAGCGACGCTATACTGGCAGGCTGGGATGCTGATTCAGACGCCATCTTCCCCTCTTCAGGACTTCCTGTTTAAGTTTTTAAAGCTTTTTTTTTCAGCTTGCAAAGGATCCCACCTTCGTCGCCAGTGTTAAATACTTTGTTCGCGTGCGAATGATGAAGACACATGGCGTTGTTAAACAGCTCTTTATTCTTCTTCTAACAACCGAACGAACAGGCAAAGGCATGCAACCAGAGACCCGGACAATGGCAAACAAAGTAACAGAGCATTTTCTCACCTTGCACATGTGCACAAAGCTGGCGCAGCTCTGTCTGGTCCGGGCAGCAAACACCTTGCGCATGCGCACAATGCTGACGCTGCTCTGTCTGGTCCCGGGCAGCTTTTGGAATGCCCAGGACCAATGCAACGTCCCGAGCCTGCTTTTGCAGGCTCCGGACACAACAGATTCCCTACCCAGCACATGGGTCGAGAACAGAGGGGGAAGCGATTTCCCTGGTCACTGCTTTCCCTCCCGAAGCCTTCCTGCCACTGGAGGGCAGGGGGAGGCAGGGGGGACAGGTGGCCTGCAGTGAAAGCAGCTGCTCAGACACACCCGGAGCGTTCTTCTTGTCCCTCAGAAACTGGAAGAAGACCCTCTCACCCAGCTTCAGTTCCTGGGAAGGGCCTCTAAAACCGGTTCTGGCTCTGATGAAACTATCAGGAACCCAGGGGCAGGAATATAGGTAGATAATTATTTGCCTGGCCTCTCCCCGCTCTCCTGAGAGTCACGTCTCGGACAGGTTGGGGACTGGAGGCAAAGCAGGGGAGAAGAAAGGGCACACAGACACACACACACACACACACACACATCCCTGCCCCAGAGAGCAGATGCTTAGCAAGCCCCTCCCACTGCTTGGGGAGTCCCACCCCTTCATCCCAGAGGTTCCTCTTCAAAGCCTCCTCTTGATTCTACTAATTAAACCCATCCCTGAGACACACACCCCCACCTACTCACCAAGGGATTCTTTTTTTCACCACTGCCCTTCACAAAAGCAGGAGGGAATTTAAGTTCTCCTCTATCTTCCTGGGGAGAAGAGAGGCCTTGCAGCAGGCCGGCCAGCCAGGCCTTTGTCTCTGCAAGCTTTGGAACGGTCCATATTCATTGTTAAGCAGTGCAGGTGTTAAAGTGAGACAACAAAGATGATTAGGGGGCTGGAGGTTAACACATATATGAAGAATGGTTGCAAGAATTGGGCAGGTCTATTCTAGCAAAAAGAAGGACTAGGGGGGACATGATAGCAGTGTTCCAGTATTTGAGGGATTGCCATAAAGAAGAGGTGGGGGTGATCTGTTCTCCAAAGCACCCAAAGGTGGGACAAGAAAGAATGGTTGGAAACTAATCAAGAAGAAAAGCAACCAAGAACTAAGGAGAAATTTCCTGACAGTGAAAACAATCAATCAGTGGAACAACTTGCCTCCAGAAGTTGTGGGTACTCCATCACTGGAAGTTTTTAAGAAGAGATTGGACAAACATTTGTCTGAAGTGGTATAGGGCAGTGGTGCGATTCAGCTGATTCGCACCACTTCAGCAGAACCAGTAGCTAACTTTTTGTTGCCCAGGTCCAGAATGGACTTCCGGAATCAGCATCCACACAGACAGCTGGTTGTTCACATATTTGAATCCCACCACTGGTATAGGGTCTCCTGCTTGGACTAGAAGACCTCCAAGATCCCTTCTAACTCTGCTATTTTGTTAAAATGAAAAGCCCACTGGCATGCTGCAGCAGCTGTGCTAAAGAGTATTGCAGAGAATGCCTTTGAGCAGCAAGCCCAATTCACTTCCCTGGCCTTGTGGTGATGTGACAGTGCAGCTGCAGTATTACAGCCCTGCTGAGTGGAAGGTGCCTGCTGCCCCTCTGAATACTGATGCATCCAGAGATTGCACAAAGGTTCCTCTTCAGGTTGCTAATTTTTTGAAGGGCTGCCTGCAGAGATACTAGCCTCGGCTTGAAGGGAGTGGGGAGGAAGCTCAGTGTTTGAAGCCTGCAATGCTGGCTTAGCATGTGCCTGCAAGGACCTCATTTCAGAGGTCCATCTGAAGACACAGACCCCCTTTCTGTTTCTGGACGTCAGGCAAAGTTCATGGCAGCTACACAGGGCAGTTAAACTTTAACCAAGAAAGTTGCAACACCCACTAGGCACTGGCAAGGGAAGAGTGCTAGTCTCTCACGCACACACCCCTGGCTGTCCTGGCGCCAAGGATGGATCAGCAAGAACTGTTGCATCAATTTGAACAAATCTCTACTGGGATTTTCATCATTTGCCCAGATATGGCAGCCTTAATTCTTACTTCCCCCTCCCCATTCAGAGAACACTCAAGAAACACAGTGATGTTGTGGTCAAAAACCATAATGGTTGAATCCATGCCACAGACTTAAAATGGTTTGTTTAGTTATTTTATTAATTGAAAATTTATATGATTGCCAACTCATTCACAGTGACTCCAGGTAGCTTACAAAAATAAACCCTAATACAAAAGCTAATAAACTCCTAACCCTAGTTATTGAATTAATTAATGCATTTTCTAGGTTTCTACAACATGCCAAGCCATACAAAAAGGGCCGATTGTGATCATGTGGTGCCATGGCTGAAACTTCCAGGACAGACCCGAAACCCTTTTTCCAAGGCCGACATAAGTTCAGATTGTTTTTAAATGAACATGAGAAAAGATCTACTGCTATAGGAACTGTTAATTCTTTATTTCACTCATTTCTTAACTGTAAGGAACCACTTCGATCCACATCTTAAGAAAGCAGAACTCTTGGAAACGATCTCTTCCAACAGGAACTTTTATTAAGAGAAATTGATAGCAGGCATGATACAGGATCTGAGGGACTTCCTTACAAATCGATCTTTTAAAGTGTCCCTAAGCAAACCCCACCCCCCCAGTTCATCCGGGCGGTTCAGACCGGCAGATTTTTAGGTATTAAATCCAGGAAAGATAACATCAATCCGGTTCCGTTGTGCACAATCAAAGATAACATCAATCCGGTTCCGTTGTGCACCTTATTTTGATGACGGAGAAATAAACCAGATCCTGGAGGGCTGCATCTTTTCACCACCACCCCTTTCTAGCTGGCTGGTAAGGAGGAGAAGTTCAGAGGGGGGCTAGGATAAGAGGCAAATTGTTACATTGTAATGGTTAGCAGACTCAAAGGCGAATAAACAAAAGGTTACTTTGTAGTGAATAGAGGAAATGAAAGCAATAAACCCGCATGCATATCCCCCCTCCCCCTTGGGAGTATGGTAGCATCCAGGAAAGGGTAAGAATTGGTTTTAGATCAGAGGAGATAGATAGAAAGGAAATATAACTGGATTCTGACATCTTGCCCCCCCCTTAAAAATAAGAGAGATCCACCTGTAGAGAAAACAAAACAGGTATAAAAGTTAGTCTGGCTTGTTAGGATACTCTGTATGAAATTTCTTTAATAGCTTTGGGGCTCTGACATGACGTTTATGGACCCACTCGTTTTGTGAGGAGGGGAGGTGTTTCCATGCTACTAGGTATCGAGTTGCCCCATGATATCTCCTAGAATCTAGGATTTCCTTTATCTCGAAGTGTTGTTCTCCTTCCACCATGATTTTAGATATTTTGTAGACAAATATACCATTTCTCCTACAATGAATGGGGTGGGTTCAACTCTTTTTTTATCTGCTTGTGCTTTGTATGCTTGCCTAGCTTCGTCTAAGGCTTTTCTAACTATTGGCCAGATGTTTTGTAATTGTTCTAACCATTTTTTCAGTGATGGGATTGCCGGTTCGTTTGGGATTAATTCTGGCAAGGGGTTGAAACTTTGACCAGTGGCTATTTGAAAAGGAGTGTAACCTGTGCTGGAGTGGGTAAGCAACTTCTGCGAAAGGAAGCAGGTCCGTCCAATTTGACTGCTGGAAATTAATAAAGCATCTTAAGTATTGCTCAAGTACTGAGTTCGAGCATTCTGATTGGCCATTCCCCTGAGGATGATGACTAGATGACAGTCCCTGGGTGGTTCCTAAGAGGGATAAGAATTCCTTCCAAAATGCTGATGTAAATTGCATGCCCCTTCAGATATGATGAGTTGGGATGCCCCATGCAATCTGTAAATGTGCTGCATGAAAAGTTTCGCTAGGTTTTTGCGGTGGGAATCTTTTGGCAAGGGATAAAGTGCACCTGTTTGGAAAACAAGTCTGTAACCATCCAGATGACAGTGTTTCCATTGCTTTCTGGTAATTCCACTATAAAATCCATGGCTATTTCCCTTCAGGGGGCTGAGGGATTTGCCACTGGTTGTAACAGTCTGGGTAATTTCCCTTGCAACCTCTTGGCAGTTGCACTCATTGGGCAGCTGGCCACATAATTTTCTATGTCCTTTTTCATGGATGGCCACCAAAATTGCACCACCTCGCACAAGTGTAATGTTTCTATAAGTGTAAAAAGTGTAATGTTTTTACAAATCCAAAATGCCCTGCTGATTTTGTGTCATGGCAAAGCTACATGAATGTGACCCTCTGGTATATATAACTTTTCCCCCACCCAAGGCAGTCTGTCCTTAATTGTGCACACGTGTCTATTTTTCTGGAACCATTCATCTGTTTCCAAAGTTTTCCGGAATTTGATTCTGGTTTGGCTACTCAGCTGCAGTTTTAATTTAGCTTGGGCTCTGGTGGTTACTGGCGCTGCCAGTTTTGATTCCGCCATAAGTGGCTCGCATGCTGTTATATTGGGGCATGCAAGATAGTGATTCTGCCAGGAAGTTCTTTCCCCCCGGCAAATGCTTGAGCGTAAATTGGAACTTGTGAAAATGCTGGGACCAGTGAGCTTGCTTGGGGTTGAGCTTCCTGGGTGTTTTCAGAGCTTCCAACTTTTTGTGGTCAGTCCACACCTGGAAGGGGATTTTGTTGCCTTCAAGGAACTGGCGCCACGTGAGTGTATCCCATATGCCTCTTTCTCCCACAAGAGCTAGCGCTGTTCCGTTTCGGTGAGTTTCTTGGATGTATATGCACAGGGTTGCAATACCCCTTCATCGTTTTCTTGTAATAGTACAGCCCCCACTGCCACATCATTTGCATCCGCCTGTATTACGAAGGGCTTATCCATGTCTGGGTGCCTCAGTACTGGTTTGGCGGAAAAGAGTCTCTTTAATCTCTCAAACACCGCTTGGCACTCCATTGTCCATTTTAGTGGCTGGCTAGGTTTCACTGAGGATTCTCCTTTCGTTTTTAGTAAGTTCATGAGGGGCAGGGTTATCTGGGCAAATGAGGGAATGAATTGGCGGTAAACGTTTGCGAAGCCCAGGAAACTTTGCAGTTGCTTTCTTGTGTGAGGTGGTGCCCATTCTAATACCGCTCTGACCTTCTCAGGGTCCATTTCAATGCCCTGTGAGGATATGAGATAACCTAGGTAGTCTATCCTTTCCTGGTGGAATTCGCATTTCGAGAGTTTGGCATATAGGTGGGTGGCTCGCAGTTTCTTTAAAACTGCTCTGACTAGGTTGACATGTTCCTCTTTTGATTTGGTGAAGATAAGAATGTCGTCTAAGTAAACCAGGACACCCTTAAATAGGTGCTCCCTTAGAACGTCATTGATTAATTGCATAAATACTGCGCCCCCCCCCTGTAATCCAAATGGCAAGACTTTGAATTGGTAGCACCCCATGGGGCAGTTAAATGCGGTCTTCCATTCATCCCCTTCTTTAATTCTCACGCGATACTAAGCTTCCCTTAGATCTGGTTCATACTGATGACCATTGCTGTGTCCCAGGGTCACGTGATCACCTTTTGCGACCTTCTCACAAGCAAAGTCAATGGGGAAGCCAGATTCACTTAGCAACCAGGTTACTAACTTATCAATTGCAGTGATTCACTTAACAACTGAGGCAAGAAAGATTGTAAAATAGGGCAAACTCACTTAACAAATGTCTCATTTAATCATAGAAATTTGGAGCTCAATTGAGGTCGTAAGTCAAGGACTACCTGTACTTAGATCCTAATACTGTCCATCCACCTAAAGATGCTATATATATATATATATATTCCAAAGTTGCCCAAATCGGAAAATGATCACCAACTGGTGGCTTCCAAAACTTAATATTCAGGCAACATTCCCTGCCCCCAATTTCATGTACTTCCTGCACCTCGGTTTCTTCCTCTGGGAATCCCATTCGGCATGGGCTGAAACAGTCCCAGTCGGGAACCCCTGCTTGAGTCCTGCTCGACAGAGGCCTACGGGGGACAGAGTAGCGAGCCAATCCACAGCCTCGCAGAGTGGTGTGGGGGAGGGATGAACTGAGCGCCTTCCCAGCAATCGGCTCTTGCGGGAGGGCTGTCGGCCCCACTGCTCTTCTGGCCCTCGAGCCTCGGGGGCAGACCGGGGACCGGGCAGAGCCCTCCAGGCGGCCGGCCCAAGCTGCTCCTTTCCTGCGGTCTGCCTGTGCAGCCGCCCCCCACAAAACTCCTGAGATGGAGAGGAGCACCCACCGCTCTCGCTCCCTGAGTCGCCGGGGCAGGGGGTGAGGGGTGGGGCAAAAGGAGCCACGGCCAATCAGCACGCTCTCCTCTGACGTCACTACGTCCTTTCCCTGGCGGGAGGCTGCCCTCTTCTCTCCCTCCCCGCCCGCCTTCACCTGCCTTTGACTCCGAGTACCCCTCTTGGCCGGCAGCTCCGGCGTGCAGTGCCTCATGCTGGTGGAGAAACAGCGGCACCCACAGGGGAACGAAAAGGGGCAGCGGAGCCACCTCTCCAGCCCCCCGAGCTTCCGCCTGCCTCCATTTCTCTTTTGTCATCGGTCAGTTTTCTAGGTGTCTCCCAGCACCGCTTCCCCTCCCGGGATGCCCGCTGGCAGCGCGCACCCCAAGGAGGCCAAAGGCAGGAGCACCACCCTGACCGTTGACCGGAGAGGATCAACCGCCACTCTCTGGGCCTTCTGGGGCCCACGCATCTGCGCCTGCCAAAGGGAGCACGAGCTGCAGAAGGGACGGCGGCTTTGTCAGTGGCAGCTCGTGCTCCCGCTCAGCCGACCTCAGGAGACACACTCCCCCTCTGCAAGATTTAAAGCTCTGGTCTGGCTCCCCACCAAGACCAGCCCCCCCTCTTCCGCCCCTGGCCCTTCAGGGGGTCTCTTCCTCACGGGCACCTCGCCCCGCTCAGGAGATGAAGGGCAGCCATGGGGCTCCCTCCCACTTCACTCCTCCCATCCTGACTCTTGTGTTTGTGCGTTTGGGGTGTGAGGGTGTTGCGCGCCCGCTCCCTTGTTCCTGCCTTAGCTCCACCCAGGGCCGGCTGCTGGTGGCTTCAGGGGTGGCCCGAACATCGTCCCCAGCAGGGCAACAGGGATGACCGGAACCTTACAAGTATGTCCATGTGCATGAGCACGCATGTGTGGGAGACTAATGTCACAGTCCATGGGTGGCCCAGGGTTGGACTGTGGCTGTCTGGCACAGCAAATTCCACCTTGGCCAAGAAGCTGCCAGAGCTCCTTCCTTTCCTGTTTCTGTGCCAAGGGGAGACGAAGAAAGGAACTTTCACTTACAATAACCAGAACCTCTGATTGTACTCTGAAGTGTCCCTCACCCTATCCTGGCAACCAGTACAGTTCATGCAGCAGAGCTTGTGTCAGGTGTACCAAGGCATGCCCATTACTGCCTACATCAGCTATAGCTTCCCAGTGATGTTCAAGGGCAGTCCCAAGTAGAATGCATTGTGGTAGCCAACTATAAGGTGGCTACATAAGCACATAAACCAGCCCTTGATGGATTGGAACCCTGACCCTCTAACCTACCAGTCTTTTCACAGTGGTGAACAACTACACAAGGAAGCCCACAAACCTCCCAGCAGAGAGCCTTCGGAGACAGTCCCACCACCCCTGAGGTTAATTGCCATTAATCCCCATGGCTTCTGTTAATTGATCCGGCCCTCCTTTGATGCCAAACCAGTTAGTAGTCAGCATCGCCTCTTGAGGCACTGAATTCTAAAGTTTAATTATGCGTTGGGTAAATGTCTCCTGCTTCTTCCAAGAGGCACATTCACAGGGTGACCTTTGGTTCTAGCATTTTGGGAAGGGGAAAGAGCTTCTGTTTGTGCAACGTATCCATGCCATGCATAATTTTGTATGCCTCAGTCATGTCCTTGATTGGTCATGTCAGGTCGAAAGGAGTTCATTTGCCTCTTTTCTAGGCCAAAAGGCCCCAGATGTCACCCCCTGTGCCACCCCCAATCAGCTTCATTGGCACCTCTGGATCTTCTCCAGCTCCACCAACTCCTTGAGGTGTGGCCACACCAGATGCGGCTGCACTATTGGTACCTATTGGGGCATCATGTGGTTGGCATCTCTAGTTTCCATATTGTTTCTTGTTATCCCTAAGATACTGTTGGCCTTTTTTTACGGTGGATGCAAACTCTGTTGACCCCCTTCATGGAACACTCATGCTGCGGTGCACAGATAGACAGACAGACAGACAGACAGAGACAGACAGACAGACAGACTGACCTTTATTGCCATTTTTACTGTGGGCACAATGGCATACATTAAATGAAATTTAGTTGCTTGCTCTCAAAGTGTACACGTACATAACACACATTTGAACATATGTATAGACCTACATCCTTCCGTATAAGTAACATATAAATATTAATCACTGTCCATCTTGAATACATAACATGTATTCAACATGTATGGAAGAAGACCTTGTGCTGGCGAGAGAAAATGCTGTTGGTGTGAAACTGGGCAAATGTAATTTAGTTTTAATCCTATTTATTTACATACTTTTTAGATGTGCTATATTTTTATGACCTTTTTATATCTATTTTATTTGCTCAATATTGAAGGTTATATATGTACAGTTTGAAAGTGTTTCTGACACGAATAAAGAACTGTTCCTGAAATCTCTTTTCCCGATCAGCTCAGATCCTGTTAATTAGCAGTTTGGATTTTTTGGCACCAGTGTGCATCGCCATATATTTCCTCACATTGAATGACCTCTGTCGTTTTGAACATCTGCCATTTATCTAAACGTTAACTTCGTGGCCTAGATCAGCTGGGCAGAGCTGGTCCCTTATTCCTCACCCCAGGAGCATCCAGGCCGAAGACCTTCTCAGCCTGGTGTCTGGCTGCCCTGGTTCCTCTGGAGCAGCTGGATCTCTCCCCTCCCTGTGGATGGACGCTCAGGGCACCCAGGCCAAGCTTTCCGATGGCTGAGAGAGCTCCCTGCTCGGTTTCACAAGGCAGTCCAAGATCAGCATTGGCCAAGGGAGAGCAAGAAGCAGGGTAAAGAAGCTTGGAGTGCAAAGAGCAGCTCCAGTTTGGTTGTCAATCTCTTGGCTCCACATACGTCCCTTAGTAGTAACAACAACAACAACAACAACAACAACAACAACAACAATAATAATAATAATAATAAAGTTGGAAGGTACCTTGGAGGTCATCTAGTCCAACCCTCTGCTCAGGCAGGAAACCCTACACTATTTCGGACAAATGGCTGTCCAGTCTCTTCTTAAAAACTTCCAGTGTTGGAGCATTCACCGCTTCTGGAAGCAGGTTGTTCCACTGGTTAATTGTTCTCACTGTTGGGAAGTTTCTCCTTAGTTCTAGGTTGCTTCTCTCCTTGGTTAGTTTCCACCCATTGCTTCTTGTCCTGCCTTCAGGCACCTTGGAGAATAGCTTGACTCCCTCTTCTTTGTGGCAGCCCCTGAGATATTGGAACACTGCTATCATGTCCCCCCTCGTCCTTCTCTTCGTTAAACTAGACATACCCAATTCCAGCAGCCGTTCCTTATATGCTTTAGCCTCCAGTCCCCTGATCCTCTTTGTTGGTCTTCTCTGTACTCTTTCAGCACATCTTTTTTACATCACTGTGACCAAACCTGAATGCAGTATTCCAAGTGTGGCCTTACCAAGGCATTGTCAAGTGGTATTAATACTTCATGTGATCTTGATTCTATCCCTCTGTAAATGCAGCCTAGCACTGTGTTGGCCTTTTTGGCAGCTGCAGCACACTGCTGGCTCATATTTAGGCGAATGTCCACTAGGACTCCGAGGTCCCTCTCACAGTTACTACTATTGAGCAAGGTACCCCCTACACTATACCTGTACATTTGTTTTTTCTTGCCTGAATATAGAACCTTACTTTTTTCACCATTGAATTTCATTTTGTTAGATAGCACCCAGTGTTCAAGTCTGTCCAGATCCTCCTGTATCCTAAGCCTGTCTTCTGGAGTGTTGGCTATTCCTGCCAGCTTGGGTGTCATCTACATATTGCTCCCCTTAAGCAATATGCTTGCCTATTAGCCCCCCCCAGGCCAGATGAACGTTGATGTGACAGCAAGGCCATGCAGCATAATGGAATATTCATGGTGGCCTAAGGATTTATCCCTATCCATCCCTGAGCCTTGGTGCAGTCCACTCAGGCCAGGCCCCGCCAGCCTTTCCTCCCCAAGTCTGTGGCTCTCTCTTCTGCCTAGTTTGGAGGCAATTTCTCTGCCAGGCCTGAATCCTGCTGCAGAATCAGAAGGAAGGAGGCAACCTCTCCATCCGCACACATTCCTTGGAGGGGAACCCCCAGAGGCATCACTGCTGCAGGGATGAAAGCTGGAAGATGAGAACCGGTTGATTGGGGAGCCCAGTTCCCAGCTCTAGCCGTCTTTGGCCAGCATGTTGCATTTCTATCCAGCCTTTCTCCAAGCACGTTTCTCTACCCACCTTTTTTATAGTTACAACAACACTGTGATGTGAAGGATAGTGGTTCCCCAGGAACCAGGGGCATCAACTGTGGAGGGGGGGGACTTAGTCCACCCCCAGTACTCTAACTACTACTGCACCACACTAGGTGTTCAAACATCACCACATAACTTAAGATATACTTTTCAGAGGAAGAATGCAATGAAACCATTATAGAAAAGAAAAAAGCAAGCTCGTGTGCTGGCCTCCAACAGAGGCGAGTCTGGAAGAGAAACCACGGCCACAGGAGAGGCGGCTGAAACTGTCCCCAGACCTCCCTCCAAGCCCATCAGGCAAAAGGCATCTCCTGCAAGGGGGACAAGCAGCCTGCCCCACTGCGCTCTCAGTAATTCGGTCCGTCTGTGCTGCAAGGAGGTTTTCCAGGAAAAAGGAAGGGAGGGAGGCTGCAGCGGATGCAAAAGGACACTGTCTGAATGGCGTGGAGCCTCTGTGCAAAGAGGAGGAACCAGGAGCAGACTTAAAACGACCTCTCTGCTTTGGCAGCTCAGCTTCACCCATCTTTGGGGCTCTCCTGACTGAAAGAAATGCCCTGGGGAGTGTGTCGGATGCTGGGCCGACACCAGGGGTGGCAGGGGGAAAGGGCTGCCCCTGATGGAGCCCTGAAGGGGAGCTAGCGATTTGTGCTTCCTTCCTCCACCTCGGATGAGCCATCATTATTGTCATAACTTCAGATAGACTGCAGTGGGGTTCCCCCCACCCAAAAGCCGGAAGGCGTTTCACCTTTCTTTTAAGAGACAGCTTTAATTTAAATTTGACCACCATGAGTCATTGTGTTCACATTTCTGCGGTTGATCAGTGGCTAGAAAAGACTAAGAAATTCATTGTCTTCGGGTTTTCATGTAAACTTTAGCTAAGATAAAAGAACTTGCCTTTTGTAATATTCATACCTCCCAGATTTTGCATGCTTTTCTTAGAAAATCACTGTATTTGTAGGAAAGTAAATAAATGGCCACTTCAAACTTTGTGCTGGTTTGCAGAAATGAGATGGGACAAACTTTGGGTTAGATCAGTGAGAAATGAACAAAATCCAACCTGACTGACGGTAACCAAGCAAAAGACTTGCTCTTGGTTCAAATACCCGCTGATGAGGCCTGAGCTGGGTTAACTGACCAGAGAGAGGTGAGGAGGTGGCCCTTGCAAATGCAGAGCCTTCTAGGAAAGAGACAATATTCCTCCTGGAGGTCATGGAATGAAAACATTGAATTATCAATATTTCACATGAAAATACGCCTCCTGCAATGAAGCTATTCAGATTTGATTTCTTTGGTGCCAAAACAGAATATAGAAATGTTGGAAAAAATGCAGAAAAGGGCCGGGCAGATGGAGAGAGGGAGAGACAAGATGGCTGGTGGAATCAACCCCGCAAGATGAACTGAAGGCCACTCAGTTCAAAGAGTTGAAGTTTAAACCAATTTATGGAAGACTTTCCACACTTGAGTTGGTGACTCCATTTCCCCTGAGGGAGGTGGAGGCAAATATGGCTGCTCTTGGGGGGGGGGGAGAACCAAGCATTTGTGCTTTTCCTCTGTTGGAGAAGCCCCACTTGTTGCATCCCTGAGGACGTACGTGTTTCCCCGAAAATAAGACCCGGTCTTATATTTTTCTTTTCCTCCAAAAGAGGCAGTAGGTCTTACTTTCTGAGGATGTCTTCCTCCCCCCCCCCAAAAAATCTGCCTCGCCTTGTGGTAGTGGTACCAGCAGCCCCATCCAGGAGCCCCCATGGCTGCTGGCCCACTTCTGCGGCTGCTCGTTGCAGTAGGCCGCATGGCCCACCGCGCTGTGCCACCACCACGAGGCAAGGCAGGTGGGGAGGAGGTGGAGCCGCCCCAAGCGCCCCACAGGCACCCAAACACTTTTTGCCCAGAGAGAGACTGGAACTTTCGTCTGCTTGCAAATGGGGCAGCTGGGAACCAAGGGATTCACTTGGTTTCCAAGCGCCCCATAGGTGTCCGGACAGAGAAACGACAGAGACTGGAAGCCTCGTCTGCTTGCAAATGGGGTGGTTGGAAACGGAGCAAATCCCTTCGTTTCCAACACTCCCCATTTGCAAGCAGACGAAGCTTCCAGTCTTCCTCTGGGCAAAAAGTGCACATTGCGTCTGGATCACTTGCCTCCGCCCCCCACCACCACCTCTGCCTCTGCACTGGACTCAGCTGGGCTGCTCCAAGGGCTGGCGGGCTGCTGCCACTGCTGGACACCATCGGCACCCGCTCACTCACCTCCACTTGGGCTGGCCATGCCCACCCACCCAAGCTTACTTTGGGGGTAGGACTTACATTAGGCCCACCCCAAAAAAAATCAGGCTAGGGCTTATTTTCGGGGTAGGTCTTATTTTGGGGGAAACGCGATAGAAGATAAAGTGAAGCAATGGCTGCTCCTCATGAGACCTTGTGCCAGGACCCTTGTGAAAGCATGGAGGGAGGGAGACTCAGCAGCCACCCTTTCCAAGGGAAGGGGCCTTGGGGGGCCTCCTCTGGCACTGATGTCTCACCACCAGTCTCTTCGCCAGAATCGTTCACCATCCCTGACCCAAGGAGTTGTAGTTGAAAAGACTATTCCAGAAATGTCAACTTTCTCCTACCAGGTTTTGTGTGTTAGAGGAGCCATGGATTCCTTCAAAGGCCCTGCCTGATTTTTGAAGAAGGGGAGAGAGGAAGAGGACTGGAAGAGAGGCGGCCTGTAGATGCTGACAAGGGGTCCATTCAGTCAGTGACGCTTGTCAGCACAAAAAGATATTTATGTTCACTTTTATACATGCTGCAGTTAGTCCATATAGAATACTTCAGCCACATGTCCTGGGAGGCTTTAGAGATGGTGCTGTGGCCCTCTGGGTGGCCATTTCCAGTGGTTGCTTTTCCCTCTCCATATTAATTAAAGATGTGCTTAGTGGGTAGAGATTTACAGCCATTGCCAGGAAAAAATGACCCCAGCCAAGAAAGCGGCCTTCTCATCCAATTCCCAGGGAATCAGAAGTGGTGGCTGCCTTGAGAGGCTCTTGGCCCTTCTGAGTGGAAAGACGCTTCCTTTTCTTCCGCAGAAGTTCTCCTTCTCTGAATCTCCTTCCTCTTCACTGAGCACTCTGGGACAGGCCATGTCACTATCAGGCCATGTCACTGTGAGTGCCATAGCTTTCTCTGACCATGATTTTGTTGAACAGGACACAATACAGTTTTTGCATTAACTGTAACTAATGTTCAAAAGGCATTTGTTAGATAGCATAGTAAGGTTAAGGAGCTGCTAATTCATTCTTTATATATCCCATTTACCTCGTGAGCATTATTGACCTTTGATTTCTTCTAAATCTGAATTTTACAAGTTCTACGGTGCCAGCATGAGTTATGAGCTTAATGGGCAACACAGCTAGATCTTTAGAAATCCATGTGAAATCTAAATCAGTTAATTATCAGTTTTTAAAATTTTACATCAACAAAATATTTTTCTTGCAGGTGAGACTATCGTGTCTATCATAAACTCAACAGATTACTGACTTCTCTTTACTCAGTGTAAATTTTTGTAATCACAAATTATGATGACAGTTCAATCCACAAACCTGAAGAACAGCCCAGATGGCTTCGCTCCAGCTGACTGATTTCACACCGCAGGTTGGTATCTGATCTGTTCTTTTAGTGGAGAAGAACCCTGACCTCTTAGTCTCTATGAAGTGAGTGTGATGTAATCCTTGAGCAAGATAAAGATCCTGTTATCTGTTCCTGTTTGTTTGATATCTGTACAACCTAATATTTCAGCCAGTCTCGGCTAAGATCTGCGCCAGGAGATCTCCGGTTCTTCTTCTGGTTATGATAGATCCCAGCTCCACCTGGATTCATACAAGATAACATTAAAATAGTGGAGTTGCCTCAACAGAATTTATTTTGAAAGCTTCTGCCCTGGTTACCTGGAGGTTTCTGAGACAGGTGTTGATATAAGGGAGATTTCTTCACAGTTATGTGGCTGGCATGCCAGTTTCCCTCCGTGCTTTTTCACTTATTTCCTAAATCATATACAATTTTCAGGGCATCATCTTTGTGATTATCTTGGATTAAAGATGCAAATAAACATCTGAAGGATACTTTATATTTCCCATCTGGCCTTAGTGTCTCTTCCTTGTGCTATTAAAAACCCCGAGGACATGAAAGGGGTCACAGCAGAGTGCCAGGGGGCAGTCCACACATTTTATACTTCAGCCAGAAACTCCCATCCCTAATCTCATTTTGATAACTGGTCTGTTTATAACATAATTGGAGAAAACCAACTGGATGCCATTGGGTCTCTAAAATTAATTTAACTCAGTTCAGCTGCTGCACAACTCCCATCAACTTTGGGTGGTTTACAAATGATTTAAAAGATTAAAAACAAGACAATAAAAATCTACCCAAGGTCAAAGGTGGACTATTCCCTGTTTTGCATGGTACCGTTCCATTCTGGTAGGATTTAAGAACTCCGTTTTGACAACGATGCAATTAGAGGGTTGAACTTATATTCTGCTTCATGTCTTTTGATTCAGAGATTCCTAGAAAGTTTTCTCAGTGGGTAATTCTGAACTTTATCCTTGGTTTTGATGAAGAAGGAAGTGGCTTTACTGTTCCCCCAGGATTTCATGGAGTATCTGGGGAAGATGAATATGGCTAATATGATTTTAGCTGCAAGTTTGACTTACATTCTTGAAGGTCGTCTTAGCTTTATTCTTTCATAATAGTTCAAATAACTTTATAGCATATACACTAACTTTATATGACAGGGTATCGCTCAAAATTTCCAACAGGTAAATTACTGTCACCTCTTGGGAAAACTTTGTTTTTATTTATGATAACAGTGGTGAGACTCTATATGCACAAAAGTGGAAGGGTTTACAAATACTTACATGGGAAGAATGGCTGGCTAAACTGATGGAACTGGTGGAGATGGTGAAATTGGCAGCTTTGATTAGAAAAAAGATGTTGACCAATTTTATTTTTACTTGGAAAATGTAGACTTTTGACACTTTACGAAAAACTGAGAAATGACATTTTGATTTTGGGCTTTGATGATAAGAGAGATAGAAGTAAGATAGACCACAGTTAATTTTAGAGTAAGAATTGAATGTATAGAATTTTATATTTATATTTGTACCAAAGAAAGTCACTTTTTCTTTCTTCTTTCTTTCTTTCTTTCTTTCTTCTTTTCTTCACACTTTTATCTCACTGTTTGATTCATTCTTTTCTACTTTCTTCTTCCTTATTTTTTCTTCATGTTTTTGAAATTGAGTAAGATCATATTAAGAAAGCTTATGCCTTTTAATAGCCTCCCTGAGTCCTGATTCCCCTCCCCCCATAGAGGAAGGGGCTCCCCTCCCCAGAGACTGCTTGGCTCCGCCAGTGAAGGATGGGCGGTGAGCAGTTCAGAGCTGACACATGTAGAAACTACCACTGGTCACAATCACAATTAACAGGCAGGCCGAAAAGGGGGCGAGACCTGGCTCAACACTTGTGTCTGTGAGAGGCATCTGGGAGTCCTATAAGTGGACAATCACTGAAATATGAGCCAGCCGGGTGTGGCAGCAGCCAAAAAGGCCAGCGCAGCCCTAGGCTGCATTAACTGAGAAACAGAATCAAGAGCGTGTGACGTGCTAATACCACTTTATAATACCTCGGCAAGACCACACTTGAAATGTTGCATTCAGTTTTGGTCGCCACGATATAAAAAAGATGTTGAGACTCTAGAAAGAGTACAGAGAAGAGCAACAAAGATGATTCAGGGGCTAAAGCCTAAAACATATGACAAAACCATTGCAGGAATTGGATATGTCTAGTGAAAACAAGGACTACCGTAGGAGTGGCATGATAGCAGTGTACCAATATCTGAGGGGCTGCCCCAGAGAAGAGGGGCTCAACCTATTCTCCAAAGCACCTGAAAGCTGAACAGGAAGCAATGGATGGAAACTTATCAAAGAGAACCAACTTAGAACTAAGGAGAAATGTCCTGATAGAACAATTAATCATGGAATGGCTTGTCTCCAGAAGTTGTGGGTGGAAGTTTTTAAGAAGAGATTGGGCAACCATTTGTCTGAAATGGCAAAGGGCCGCTGCTGGAGCAGGGGGCTGGAGCGGAGAACTTCTGAGTTGATGTGTTTGATGATTCATCGGTAAGTTTTCTTGGTTGTCCACGGGAGTCTTCTCCAACAAAAGTTTTTGAACTTTTTGAACAATCCTATCCTATCCTGCTTCTTCAAAATCTAGTCTCCAGTAAAACCTTAGCAAATATTAGACAAGCACATTTGTTCTGGGATCAGTTTCAATAACTGTATAGTATTTAATACCAAAGATATCTGTGTAAAATATTGGGCCATAAAATTAACATTGATTATTTAACCTTAGGAAAGCTTACATTACAGACCATTGCATTTCAGGTAGAAAATCTGCTTTTTAAAAAAATTGTGTCACTGCTGCCTTTCACAACATTATTTATTGGTGTCTTCAAGTCATTGCTGATTCTGGCAACTGCTGGGTCAGCCTCAGCAGCTTCACAACATAAAATAGTATATGGTTTATTTAAGAGAGGGCATTTGGGCCGTCTCTTGCTACAGCTAGTCCTTGACTCACAACCACAATTGAGCCCAAAATTTGCTAAGTGACTTTTGCCCCATTTTACAACCTTTCTTGCTACAGTTGCTAAGTGAATCACTGCAGTTCCTAACACACTTGTTAGGGGAATCTAGCTTCCCTGTTGACTGTCAGGTCGCAAAAGGGATCATGTGACCCTGGGAGGCTGCAATCCTCACAATTGTGAGTCAAGCATCTGAACCATCGTCTGATGAGTGGCAATAAGTCAATTTTTCAGTGCTGTTGTAACTTGGAACGGTCACTAAATGAACTGTTGTAAGTCAAGGACTACCTGTATTAAACTGAAGCATTTGTTTTTGGGCTCTTGATTTCAGTTGACAGAACTTGGGAGGAATCGCTTGGAGCTCCTATGCTGCTGAAGGAAGATTACGAAACGGACTTAAATTATTTATGCAGACTTGGAAATGGTTATCTCCTTTCCAATCAGGTGATTAAAGGTAAACATCTCCAAGTTCAGCTTGATTCCTGGTGACTTTATGGACACCCCACCCATTCTTCTGTTGGCAACCATAAAGGTGAGGTTCACCCTTGGCTCCTCCCAAGAAGAGCCACTGCCCTGGAATTTTCTAGAGGTTTTCCATCCTAGTACTAACTAGACTGGCCCTGCTTAGTCTGAGCTCAGGGTTTCTACCAAGTAAAGTTAACCCAAGTTGCCATTCTTTTAATCTGAACATTTGCTTCCTAACAAAAGAGAGTGCACCACTCATGCATTGGGCTTGGGCAGAGGTGAAAGGCAACCCTTCTAATTCTGGAGATGCAGTTCAGAGATTGGAAGACCAATTCGTTGGGTTTATTTATTTTATTTTATTTTATTTATTCGGATTTGTATGCCGCTCCTCTCCGAAGACTCGGAGCGGCTCACAACATATATATATAAACAATTGCAACAAATCCGAACAACATTAAAAATACAAACCCCATACATACTCATCAATCACACCACAATCAACAATCATCCCCAGGCCTGCCGGCAGAGGTAGGTTTTTAAATTCTTTCGGAAGGCCAGGAGGGTCGGAGAAACGCGGACTTCAGGAGGTAGTTGGTTCCAGAGGGTGGGCGCCGCAACAGAGAAAGCCCTCCCCCCAGGGCCCGCCAGACGACATTGTTTCGCTGACGGGACCCAGAGGAGGCCGACCCTGTGCGCTCTCACCGGTCGTAGAGAAGTATGTGGCAGAAGGCGGTCCCGTAAGTATCCTGCTCCCAAGCCATGAAGGGCTTTATAGGTAATAACCAACACCTTGAATTGGGCTCGGAGACCAATAGGCAACCAATGCAGCGTGCGGAGAGTTGATGAAATGTGGGCACAACGAGGAAGACCCACAACTGCTCGCGCAGCTGCATTTTGCACTAATTGTAGTCTCCGAACACTCTTCAAGGGTAGCCCCATGTAGAGAGCGTTGCAGTAGTCGATCCTCGAGGTGACAAGGGCATGTGTGACTGTGAGGAGTGACTCCCGATCCAAGTAAGGACGCAACTGGTGCACCAGGCGAACCTGGGCAAATGCCCCCCTCGCCACTGCCGACAAATGATGATCCAATGTCAGCTGTGGATCGAGGAGGACTCCCAAGTTGCGAACCTTCTCTGAGGGGTTTATAGATTCACCCTCCAGGGTAATCGAAGGGCAGATAGAAGTGTCCTTGGGAGGCATCACCCACAGCCACTCTGTCTTATCGGGGTTGAGCCTTAATCTGTTAACACCCATCCAAACCCTCACAGCCTCCAGACACCGGCACATCACCTCAGCCGCTTCACTGATATGGCCAGGAGTGGAAATGTACAGCTGAGTATCATCAGCGTACTGATGGTATCTCACTCCGTGGCAGTGGATGATCTCACCCAGTGGCTTCATGTAAATGTTAAAAAGTAGGGGGGAGAGAACCGACCCCTGAGGCACCCCACATGGGAGTAACCTAGAGGTGGACCTTCGATCCCCCACAAACACCGACTGCGACCGACCAGTGAGATAGGAGGAGAACCACCGCAATACGGTGTCCCCCACTCCCAATCCCTCCAACTGGCGCAGAAGGATACCGTGGTCAATGGTATCGAACGCCGCTGAGAGGTCAAGAAGCACCAGGACAGAGGACTGGCCTCTATCCCGGGCTCACCAGAGATCATCCATCAGAGCGACCAAAGCAGTTTTGGTGCTGTAGCCGGGCCTGAACCCCGACTGCAGAGGGCCCAGATAATCGGCTTCCTCCAGAGACCGCTGGAGCTGATGCGCCACCACCTTCTCGACAACCTTCCCCACAAAGGGAAGGTTGGAGACCGGATGATAGTTGGTCAAAATTTCTGGATCCAGGGAAGGCTTCTTGAGGAGGGGGCGCACAAGTGCCTCCTTTAAGGGAGCTGGAAAGGACCCCTCCCTCAAAGAAGCGTTGACAATCTCCTGGATCCAGGTACGTGTCACCACCCTACTGGCCGAAACCAGCCAGGAGGGACACGGGTCCAACAAACAGGTGGCAGAACATACAGATCCAATGGCCCTGTCCACTTCCTCAGGCGTAACAACCTCAAACTCTCCCCAGATGACCGGACAAGAACATGCCCCTGTCCCCTCAACTGAATCATTATCAGTCAACTCTGCTACACAATTGGAGTCTAGGTCAGCCCGGATCTGAGCCACTTTGTCTGCGAAACAGTTATTAAAGTCCTCGGCACTACCCTGCAAGGGAGGCCCCGGACCCCTTGGGTTAATAAGGGATCGGGTCACCCTAAACAGGGCGGCCGGACGAGATTCCGCAGATGCGATCAAAGCAGAAAGATACAAAGATCTTGCCACCTTAATCGCCTTCAGATAGGCTTTAATAAATAAGCTCAATCTGGTTCGGTCAGATCCGGACTTACTTTGTCTCCATCGCTTCTCTAGACGTCTCTTATGGCGCTTCATCCCCCTGAGCTCCTCAGTAAACCAAGGAGACCTCCTGGGGCCAGCACCACGGAGAGGTCGCAAAGGCGCAATCCGGTCAATAGCCCCCTTCGTGGCCGTATTCCATGCCGCTACCAGGGACTCCGCCGGACTGTGAATGAGGGAGCTCGGTAATTTGGAACTGCCCTTCTGTGGCTAAAATCCACAAGATTCCCCATGTAAGTTGAGCTTGGTCATTAATTGTACAAATGCATCTTTTCTGCTTTAGCAGTACTCCCAGATGTGAGAGTGGTCAAGAAAAGGGAAGCACTTCCCCACGTAGGCTATTCAAAGGACCGTGAACCGCTAGTGTGTGGGATGAGTCAGCTTTTGAACTTTTTTCCACAAAAGGACAAGAAAAATCACGTAGGAACAATCTGATCGATATTCTGGAGAATTCTTTAATTTATAGGATAAATGTTTAGATCTTCTCTTGATAATTTTCAGATTGGTGTTATGTCCATAATTTTCTTTATGTATGAAGAAAGAGCTCTTCCATTCTAAAGCTCTCCTCAAACAAGGTAGCAGTGAAAGACAATCAGCAGGCCAAAAGAGGAGACGTGTGTGCACAAGGGGACCCGGAAAAGCAGAAGAGAAATGTAAAAGGAGCATGTTGTCCTGTACAGGTGTGTAATTAAGCTTAGCGCGGTGTAGCTCAATGTCTTCAGCTGTTACTTTCCTTGACTGACATCACCCAAGAGCGGCAAGGGCCCTGCAGGCTCCCTGACAGATGGCTGCCTGCCCGAGTCTTCAACCCACCAGCTTCTGGGTCAGTTTCATCATCCAAACTGCTGTTACTCAATTGGTACATCGTGGAACTTAAACTCATGTTTTGTGTCCTGGAATGAGAATGGACAGGTCTTAAACTTTACCCCTGTGGTGTTATTTCAGTTATGTGAAGAACAGTTTCAGGTTTCCACCTCAATCTTCTCAAGACTCAACATCCATCCAGACTGCTGGTCTAGAAGTCCTCCAACGTCCCTTCCAACCCTATTATTCTATGTTCTAACCTCCAACTTTCCCATTGTTCAGGGGGTGGATGCTGGAGAAGGCGCTGGAGAGTTCCTTGTGAATCTCTGTGTAGCCTTCGGTACCACCGACCACGATGTCCTGGGTATTCAGGGTCCCAGTCCGAAAGGCTTCAGTGTCCCTTTACGAGGGTTCTGCTTTTCCTTGGGCGAGTGGTCAGTTCCAGGTAGTAGTCAGGGTTCAGCAGTGGGGCCCCTGGTTGTTCTAATATGGGCTCCCTTAAATCCATACAAATTGCTCCAAGGGGTCACCTGCTGATTTGGAGTGAGGCTTCATCACTGTCCTAATAACACTCACTTGGGTACCTTTCCGTGTTGTGCCGGCCATGTTCTCTGGTGACAGCGATACAAGTAAGTCCTCATTGCTGCACTGTTAGACCGCTGCTCTGCCCTCTAGATGGGGCAGTCCCTGAGACATCACAGAAGCAGGGCTGCTGCTGCTTTGCACCCCAAGGTCATCCCTAGGTGGTCCTGCTGCAGCTTTCCGGTCCTTTCCAAAGTGATCTTGGCTATTAGCTAGAAGGTCTAGCCCCCCCCCCACTTGGCTTGGCTATTCCTTCCCCGGTCTGGCTGCCCGACACGAGGGCGGGCCTCAATCCTAGGAGGCTCTGCAACTGCCATCGCGATGGGGGATCTTGAGAACGTCTGCATCCACGCGAGGTTTCTCGCAGATGTTTCTATAAACGTGTCATCCTCTTCGCACAACTCTGCCTGCCCACACGAGGCGCTTGCCTGGCAGGCGGCCCCCTCAGCGAGTCCCGTTCCCGGCTTCCCAGCTCCGTCTGCCCGCGTCTCTGGGGGCTTCTGCCGCGCGCGCGCGTCCCCTCCACGAACCCAAAACTGGGGCCGTGCGCGCTACAGGGCCCGCCCCCTGGCTGTGATTGGAGGCCCGGAACAGAGGCGCCGATCCCCGCTAGAATAAGCGGGGCGGGGGAGGGGACGAGTCGGGCTCCAGGCTTCGGTCCGTCCTTCCGGGCAGCCAATGGCCGTCCGGGGTCGGGCGCCCGTCCGCCTCGGTCTACTTGTGGTTGTGCGCGCCCGCCCGCGCTGTTTTTTTTGAGGCGACGCCAAGTCCAGCCGGGCTCGGGGGCCCCCTGCGTGGGGCTGCGGGCGGCCCGGTGGGGGTCGCGCCGGGCGAGCGCCGACAATCCCATCCCGGCTTCGCTTTTCAGGCCAGGAGCGACCGAGAGCAGCCGCCGCCGGAAGACCGCTGCCCCGTGCCTCGCCTGGCGCGGGCGGTTGGCCAGAGCACTGCCGAGAGGGGGGCGGCGCTCGCCCCCCGCCCTCCGCGGCGCCCGGATGGCTCCGGCGACTGGGCTTCCTTCCGCGCGGGACCCGCCGCCGCTTCCCCCCCTCCCCAGGAACCTCGTCCAGCCGATCGCGGACCGCCAGGGTCCGGGAGCCCGGCGGCTTCCACGCCGTTCCCCCCCCGGAAGCCCCCGTTCTGCGGCTGGGACCCGAGGCGTCGCCCACCCAGGCCGGAGACGCCCGAGCCGGTCCGGGAAAGCCGGTCCTCTGGGCGCGCGGGGAGGGCCGGGGGGAGCCGCCGCCCCGAGGACGGCCCCGCGCACCGCCCCGTCGCCGAGGCCGGACGGCCGTCGGGCTCCCCCTTCGCTGGGCCCCTTGGCCAGGCAGCTCCGGGGTTGGGGAGCGCGCGAGGCGGGGGCGCGCGCGCACTCGCAGCTCGCAGCTCGCTCGCCCCCGGACCGCCAGCTGCGGCCGCGCGCAGGCACTGAGACAAGTCCTGTACTTTAGTTACATTGTTGGGCGACTTTTCCCAACTCCCTCCGCCGCGGCGTTGCGGCCCCTCCGTGGCCTGGCTGGGCTCCTCTCGGCTCTGCCTCCGGCGGCCTTTCGAGACGCGCCTTCGCCTGCGAGGAGGCGAGGGAGGGAGCGAGGCGCCAGAGCCGCGGCGGCGGCGGCGGCGGCGGCAGGGGGGAGGAGAGCCCCGGCCCCCCCCACCCGCCAGCGCGACGCGGAGAGACGCGGAAGGGCCCTTCCAGCCGGCCGCCCCGGGATCCGCCTCCCTGCGCCTCTGGCTCGGCGGGCGACTCTCTCGGCGGGCTCCGCACCGCCCCCCCCGCTTCGCCTCGGCTCTTTCCCGCCGCCGACCTCCACGCCGCGCCGCTGGGCATGAGTTAAATCGCGGACATGGACACCAAACACTTCCTCCCGCTGGGTGAGTTGCTGCTGGCTTCTCTCTCTCGAGAATGGGGGGGGGGCTTGGGACACACGGGAGTTCCGCGCGCTGGGCAGCGGCCGCCTCTTTTGCCCCGGGCAGATTCGGGCCGGGCGGCGGCGGCCGGAGCGGGAGCGGCCGCCTCTGCCAGTTGCGCGGCCCGGCGCGTTTCTCCGCGTGGCTGGAAGCTTCGGTCGGGCGCCAGGCCTCGCCGCCGGGCGGGCTCAGTCCAGTTGCCGGTAGCGGCGGCAAGTCGCGGGGGTCTGCAAGTCCCGGGCCCGGGCAAGGCGAGACCGCGGGCGAGAGGCCGAAGTGGCCCGCGACGGGGAGGAGCCGAAGCTTCCTGGACGCCCCGGCCGGAGGGGGCGACCTTCCTGCCCGGCCTGGCCGAGGGTCCTCCCGGGCTGCTCGAGAGGCGCCGCCGGGACCTTCGGAAGAGCTGCCCGGCCGCCCTTCGGCGCTCCCTCCCGCCGCCGCCCCCGCGTCAAACTTGCCGCGCTCCGGCCTCGCCTCCCCGCCCTGTTCGCGGGCCGGCCGCAGTTTTCCGCCTCGCGGAACCTCGCCTAGCCGCTTTTCCCGGAGCCGGCAGCGGGCCGGCCTGTCCTTTGAGAGGCCTCCGGGGGAGGGAGCGCCGGAGGGAGAGTCAGGCGAGAAGGGGCCGCGCTCGGGAGCGACGCGGAGGGAGGCCACGGCCCGTCGTCGCTCCGGAGGGCCGCAGCCAGAGCTCAGCGGCGGGGCTGGCCTGCGCTGCGCTTTCCGCTTCCCCGCGAACTCTGCCCCCAAAGCCCGGGGCAGGAAGGCTGGAGCCTCGGAAGGCCCGGAGGCCGCTGGAGGTGTTGTTTACAACTGCGAGCATCAGCGGGGGTGTTGGTTCTGTTGCGGGTGTGAAGCAGAGGCGCTCCGGAGCGTTTGTAGTGTGTGTGGCGGGGCGGTTCGGGCTCAGCAGGCATGTAAACAACTCATTAGTTTGAAATCACCTCCGTCGCTCCTGCTTGGTTGGTCCTTCTCTGTTTCGAAGGGAAGAAGAGATTCCTGCAGAGTGAAAGGCAGGTTTTATCGTGAAAAACCGCAATTCTGTAGCTGAAGCTCCACAGAGAATGGCTGTGCTTGTTGTGGTAGTTTGTCAAGAGCTAATCAGCTAATCACAAACCGAGTGATTAAAGTATGATTCAGGCTGACACCGAAGCGGGAGAATTGGTTGAGTGAGAGAAACAATTGAGCCTGGAAAGCATGTGGGGCAGAAGTGCCCCACGCCTGGGCTCAGAGGGGAGCCGCATTCGCTGACAGCCAGCGAGGTGCCTTGTTGCATTTGCACAGCAACCTATGATTCACAATCTCTGGGAGGCTGATGCAGGGAGGACCAGAGACCATCACAGGGGTGTGTATTATTTCTGATCCAGGTGACGCAGGCAGGAATTTGCTCTCTTAGTTGCAGATGCCAGGGCCAGGGTCCAATGTGCCAGAATTGTCACTGGATGATAATATTTCCTGTCTCCATTAGGCACAATATGGTAATTATATTTAGCTTTCATTAACACAATTTTAATTAAGTGATTTTAACTTTTCCCCCACTGCAGTTGCCCTGCCACAGCTTAAGTGAGATTAGTCTCACTGCTATAAGGCCCTGACTATTGGCTGATGGGCCGTGATGTCACAGAAGGATCATGTACCTTGCAGCCACTGCTGCTGTTGTCACACGGAGCCAGGCTCCTCAGGGGCTGCCCCAAAGGATGCTGGGTAGGGAGCATCCGCCTGTCTGGTGGTGGTGGCTCTGCTGCTCCCATTAGCCTATGGGGGAACCTTTGGGGGGGGTGTTGCACCCCATTCCCTGCTTGACAGTTGGGCATCCAGGGCCACTGTTCTGGTTACACAATGAATTACTGAAATGTTAATTTATCTATTTTTCTTTTTTAAACAGAAATTGCTGCTGGTTAAACTTTTGTGGGTCTGTTTGTCTTGTACTCAAGCCAGCTACGGTATGTTCCTTTCCCAAGAAGTGTCCAGCCTCCCAGCCAAGTTGGTGTCTTTGCACACAGTGCCAGGGCTCTGCCCCCCCCCTCCCTTTTGTGCCCAGGCAGAGTTGGCCTGTTGGGAGAACCTGGCCCTTGTCTTGGTGCAAGAGTGACCGGTGTCATCCCATTAAGGCATCCGGTCCAGTCAATTGGCAGTAGTGAGGAATGTAGCAACTGCATTAAGCTTAGGATCAGGGGTTGGAAGTTTGGCTGAGTCCCGTGGCAGAGTCATGAGGGTCTGTGTGTGTGTCCAGCTGGCTCCTGTAGGGAAAGCACCTGGGCAGGTGCCCTTCTTCACGGGGGGGGGGGCTGGACTTATTTACATGCTTGCTTTCCAGCTGGAGGGAAGGGAGAAAAAAAAAAACATCTCCTGGGACTCCGGTTGCAGTGGATTCTTCCAGGCAGTCAGTGCATCTTGCTTGGCTGGGCTCCCTTCCAAGCGCCAGCGGGCCTGGGGGCCTGCAGTGACTGTGCTCGCTTCCAAGCCCCTCTCTGGGAGCCAGAAACTTGAGCAGGACAAATGGGGGGGAGCACTGGAGTGAACGATCGGCCATTGGGGAAGGGGCGGGGCGTGGCCTTCCTCCATTGCGCGCGGGGGGGGGAGTCCAGCGGCGGACCCGCGCGGGTCTTTCCGGCTCCGCAGCCCGCGCCGTCCGCGGCTTCCCGAGAAGGCCAGGAAGGGGGCGAGGCGGGTTCGCGGCGTCTTCGGCGACTGACGCGGCCTCCGCAGGGCGCCCGGCGGCTACTCGGCCCCGAAAGCGCGTCGTCCGCGGCGCCCTCGGTCAGCGCCAGGTCCGGCCGCGGGGCGCGGTGAGGGCGAGGCTGGAGAGCTTCCGGGGAGTCGGACGCCGAGCGAGGCGGGAACCGGCGGAGGGGAGGGGGATTTGTTGCAGCTGTCGGGCAGAGGCGGAATTCGGTCACTTTTAACCGGGGTTATTATTTTGGACGGCTCGGCTTCTTGCGCAAATCCGGCCTGGGTTCAGGATACGGTGTGAACGCTGGCGCCGGCCGAGCCTTTGGGGTCAGGGGCCGAATCTGGCTGCTCCTGTGCGGATGGCATCCGGAGCAGCAGTTGGTTAGGAAGGAGAGAGAGCCAGGATGGGAGCTTAGGAAGTGTTGTGCGTTGGGAAACTACAGTTGCTGGGTCCATGGCCTGTGTGTGAATCCAGCCCCTATATCTTGAGTCTATCTTCAGAAATGTTGCCTGCAAATTTGATGCGTTCCCCTTCTATCCCCTCATCCCAATATTGAAGCGAACTGGGCCTAAGACAGAAAGAACCCCGAGGTCCCCCACTGCTTGCTTCCCTCCATGTCAATAAATGTACTTCCATTGAGGACAATACATTGAGTGCTGGTTACAAATGAATCTGGTGGTGATGCTGCCTATCCCACATTTTTCTATCAAGAAGAAGGTTGTGGTCTACTTTGTCAAATGCCTTACTGTAGTCCAAGTACGCTATGTTCACAGCATTTCACTCGTTCACTAATTTAATCACTGTCAAAGAATGCAATAAGGTTTATCTGGCATGATCTGTCTTTGACAAACCCGTGTTGGTTTCTAGTAATAATTTTGCTTGTTTCTCGATGTTCACAGATCCATTGCTTGATTATCTTTTCCACAGTTTTCTCAGGTATTGATGTCAGGCTGATTGATCTGTAGTATCATGAATCCCTTTTTGTTGTCACTGTGAGTTGTGTCTGGGGGGGTGCACGAAGGGAGGCTTAGCCAATCTCATTGTATCCATGTTGTACTTCGACAATATAAAGGTTGATTTGATTTGATTTTGAAGATTGAAACTGTCAGCTTGTTTTCCAGTCCTCTGGTAGTTCCCAGGTGCTCCAGGATATTCAAAAGATACAGTTCAGCAGTTCCGAGATCACATCTGTCGGCTCCTTCAGTACCCTGGGATGCAGTTCATCTGGTCCCAGTGACTGAACTCTTGTTTAGAGTGGACAGATGTCTTACCACTTTCTTGCCTATTTTGATTTATATACCTAATCTGTCTTTTACGGTACTCTTTTGTTAGGCTGAACTATTGTTTTCCTTTTGTGTAAAGACAAATGCAAAAAATGAAAGTTCCACTTTCTCCCTGCTGCCCATAAGCTCCTTGCCATCTTCTCCCATTAGTGGACTGATCATTTCCTTGACCTTTTTCTTGGTTTTTACATATTGAAAGAAACTTTCATTATTGTTGAAATGTCTTATTGACATTTGTTGCCAGTCTTAATTCATTCTGAACCTTAGCTTTCCTGACTTCATTTTTGTAGATTTGGGCTATTTGTTGGTGTTCTGCCTTAGTTATGTGTCCCTCTTTCAATTTTTAATACTTGCCCAGTTTATCAGAAAGTTCTTTAAGTAGCCATGCTGGTTTCTTCTGGGGTCTCTTATTTTACTTTTTCAGTGGCTTTTATAATCTCATTTTTCAGAGTTTCCCAAGCTTCTTGGATTGTTTTTCCCTTTAAGATCTTCATCTATTTTATGGTCAAACTCGCAACGTCACATGATGTGTTGCGACATATCTCAACTTTTTTTCCATTGCTGGCAATGGGGTGGGTGTGGTTTTGGCATGATGCATCTGGCCCATGGGCCGGCAGTTTGACACCTCTGATCTATGGAATCCTTTCCAAGCTTTAAGTTTGTTGAAATTAGTTCTTTTAAAGTTTAAGGCTAGTTTGACTTTGTTCTATTGCGTGTATCTGCATTATATTGAATTCCAATATTATATGGTCACTGTCACCCAAAGTTCCCACAACTTCAACCCCCTCTATCATTTCATCTCTGCTGGTAAGAATTAAGTCCAGTATAGCTGACCCTCTAGTCCTCTCCTCTACCTTTTGACTGACAAAGTTATTTGCTAGATTCATCTTCCAGTAGGTGCAGAGTTTGTCTCCCTGTTGATTTCAGGGTAGTTAAGTTCCCCATTACTATTGTAGTGTGCTTCCCGCAGACCTCAGCTAAATGATTAGCAAAAAGTTCATCTATTCCCTTTGTTTGGTTGGGCGATCTGTAATATACACCCGTGGCAATGATATTCCTTTCTCCTTTTATATGACCCCAAATGCATTCAAGAAAGTTTTCATCCTTCTTCTTTTGCTTTTCTATGGAGGTTTATCTATTTCTTACATACCATGTAACTCCACCTCTTCTTTTGTTAGATCTGTTTCTTTTGAACAATTTAAATCCCTCCAGGACAGGGTCCTTCCCGTCCTGTCCTGTCCTGTAGTTAGGAAGCCCTTTGCTTCCAGCCATGTCCCACTAATTTCTTTCTCTGCTGTTTCTGTTCACCGTGTTCCTCCCCATTGTGTCCTTGGGGATTTAACGGGGGGGGGGCATTTTTAAAAGGCACCTCAGCTTTGTCCAGAGAGGGAGGAATCTGTTGGGAGACAGAAGCCACCGAGGCTTGCCTGGTGCTCCGATACCAGCTGCTCCCAGGAGCTGAAATGCAGTTATTCTCTTGTGGGAATGTGGCAGAAACGATGGGTAGGTTTGGGAGGAAACACACAGGGCCACCGTCTCCCTCCTTTGTGCTCCAGGAAGAAAATGGGGCTGTACCAGTGTTTTCTTCCTCTCCTCCCTGCAGTCCTGCATCAAAATGGAATTTTGATAAAACTGTTGATAAAACTCAGGATGGGGGGGGGAAGAGGGGGGATCCAAGGACTTTTCTGTCTCCTTGTCTGCTCTGATTTTTGCTCCAGCCATAGGAGACATGGCTGTCCTTTGCAAGTCTGTCCCCCCCCCACTTCCTGCATTGTGGTGCCAGGCACATCTGGCAGAAGCAGCGGCTGTGGTGTGGTCTGTGGTTGCCGAGATGCCCCCAGACTTTCCTCCCCTGTGCCCCATGTGCAGAGGTGCCCGCTTCTTCCTGGGGGTGTGAGCGTTGTGCATGGGAGATAGGCACTTGAATGGGTTGTTGGCAGGGGTACCTTGTTTTAAAACAGCCAGATATTAATATTTATATTATGCCGCCAGGTGTGTTGCACCTGCAGATGGGCTCGATGCTGGTTTCTTCCTTTCCCCCTTTCAACTACAGATCCGGGTTGTGCTCTGCCTACCGGTGCTGCCCTCTCCGCTTTTTTGGCTTTTTAGTGGCTCACGCTAGTCTTCAGCCAAAGAAGTTGAGCTCAGGATCTTGCAGTGAGACTGGATGGACACTGTGGAGCTGAGGGCAGCGGTTGTGATTACAGACTTCTCTTTGTACTTTCAGACTTTTCTCTGTGGCCATGAGGACTAGGGTTTGCATGGGTGCAATGAGGGGGCTGAGCGGGTGAGGCTTCGTGGGGCCGTTGTTGCCAGTCCTTCCCTAGAATAATTAGAACCTTTTCTACTTCCCCATGTTGCAGCTTGATGTGGCAGAAGGACCCTCTCTTTTGGGGAGCACTGAAGTCCCCAGGGAGGGTGGTGTGGAGGTGATGCCCTTGAAGACACCTGGAGTGGAGCTTTTTCCCTTCCCTCCACCTGGGCAAGGAGACCCACCACTGTTGCCTTTCCTAGCCCCCCCCCCCTTGAAGGACTCATATTGGGTCCCTGCCTTTGCAAGGAGGGGCTGGCCTGGCTTTGTGAGGGAGGAGGGAGGGAGGGAGGGAGGCTGCGGCTGTTCATCCCCTGGGCTCCTTGGAAAGCTGGGGAGGGGGTGTCAGAGCTCCAATTTCCCCACCCTGTTTTTCTCAACTGGGTGAAATGAAGATTTTGGAGAGGTGAAAGGTTATAGAGATAAGCCAACCTGATGGGGTCTCCAGCAGAAAGCCCCTCTCTGTGCCCCCCTGAGGCCCACCACGACATGAGCGCCTGGCCCTGTTCCTAACACAAATGGAGTTTGCAGAGAGGAGGCTCTGCAGACGATGGAGTACAAGGTCCAGCGGCTTTAGCTTCTGGTGTCCCTAGGAGCTGTCCTCGCTTAAGGCCTTAAGGTCACAAGCACCAGTTTCCTCTAGCGGTGGCCATTGCAGGCTGCTGTCAAGCTGATCCGTGAGGGCCAGAAGCATGTCTTCTCTTTTGAACAACAATGACAGCAGGAAGTTCTCAGAAGCTGAATTTCCTGCTCTGCAGCTTTTCCAGTCCTCTGGATGACCTCCTTGGCCAACCTCCTGGGAAGAGACATCACCTTCCTAAAATGACAGGGTTGTCAGCCAATAAAGCCAGGCAGGAGCATGGTGTGGCCAGGAAGAGTAGGAGAGCCGTTCCTTGGACTAAGGGCAGATCTTGCTCTGCTGAGAATTCGGTCTGGGACAGCTGTGAGCCTGGAGAGTGTCCAACGGAGGCCCTTCTCTGTCTGAGTTTTCCCTGCTTTGAGCCCTTGCCCAGGCCATCTGCAGCTGGACAGCTCTGCTCCTTAGCCCTTATCATCGCCCTCCCTCATTGGAGGTGGAATGGCCTCTGGGCCCTGCAGAGACCTCAAAGGGGGAGGGAGAATCCTTTGGAAACTGCCCCCCTTGCTTCAAGAGGGAGCCTACCCCCTGAGGTAGGAAAGGGATGGATTAGCACTTCTAAACAGGCAAAGCACGCTGGGTCATTGGCCCAAATGAGAAAGGTGGCTGGGTCCTCCGCAAGCGTGGAGCAGCGTGGGCATCCTGGACCAGTTCAAAAGTCTCAAACCATCCCTCAGCCCAGAAGACCCCATCCTGGCCCTGCAGAGGAACGTCCGCTGCTGGGTTGGGGCCGCTGGGATTCTCCAGCCATGGGAAGCTGGACCAGTCTTAGCACAGGTGAACAAACCCCAACTCATGAATCGTTTGTTCAGTCAAAGTTCACTCTGTGTTGGCTTCAATCATGGCAATGAGACCTTTGTAGTTCTGCTCGCTCTGCCTCCTCATCTTCCTCTGTGGAGACTTGTGGCTTCTTGGGAGCCTTTCACCCCTTGCGGTCCTGAGGTAGGGCTTGCTGGAGAGGCCAGGAGGTCTAAATGGGGTGTCCACTGTGGGACTGTTCCCCTCCAGTTCTGGAAGGCAACAAGGGCAAAGCTGTCCTAAATACGGAGAGGGCTACACCTCCCAACAAATTTGCAACAACTCCACAATATTTTCCTGAGCGGAGTTGAAACTTGATGGAAGGATTTGCCTCCAGATCCAATCAAACATCCTGTAGCCTCTTTTTGCATAAGTGGCACCCAAGATGGGCAGGTGCTACTTGTGCCTTGTGGGGAATCTTTTGATAGGCAATGAATTCAAGGCATAAACAGACCCATTTCCTCCTCCTTTGTGAAAGACACAGAGGGCCAGGGCCACTGACTGACCCATATCCACATGCGAGTCAGTTAAGACTTCAGAGTATGGTTTGAATTTGGGTGTGTGCATGCACGTGTGCGTGCACCTGGAGGCCTTGGTTACTTCTGGATTTCCTATTCACAGGGGGTGGGGGACTGGACTCAGGGGCATCCAAGCTGGCCCCAGTCTAGGAGCTCACTAGCCCCCTCCTGGGCTACCAGGCCTGGCGGGCAGCCCCACATTCTTGGGCCCCAGAGAGCTGTTTCTGGGGTGAGGGCGATCGCTGCAGGAGGGGAGCGGCAGTGCCAGGTGGGCAGGCATTTTAGAAGTTTTCTGGGGGGTTTTCCTGGGAGGGGTGGGAGGCTTCCTTTCTACAAAGTGAAGAGGGGCTCCTGCTCATTCTGGGTGGGGCTGGGGAGAGCCGCTCATCTATCTGGCTTTGAAGCCAAGGTGGGACTGGAGCTTGGAGCTGAACCACTACACCGAACTGACCCCCTTAAGCATTTCTGGATGTCCAATTGAAATCTCACCCACCATCTCCGTCCTTGTAATAGAAACCCCTTGTCCTGTCTTTGGAACAACTAGGGATGGACAGCCATTCACCTCTGTCGATTTCTTCTTCAGGCTGAACGCATCCGGCTGCTCCTCAAAAGCTTTTCCTTCGTCCTTGTTTCTCTCCTTCCTAAAATCTGATGCCCAGAATTGGATGCATCTTTCTAGCAGTGAGCTGACCAGGGCAGAATAGAGAGAAAGGTCCTCAGCAAAGTAGTTCTGTTGATGTATCCTAGAAATTTTGCATTGGCTTTTCCTGCAGCTGCCTCATTTCCGCCAAAATACCCAACTGGATGGGTGGGATTCTTCTCAAAGTACCGAATCCAGTAGGATTTTCCCCATCCTATACCTATGTCTTTGTTTTCTACCCACACGAAGGTGGGTCCCTTTAATAGATCCCCACTAAAATTCCTTTTACTGGTTTGTGTTCCATCTTGTCAAGATCCTGAATCATAAGACGCTGGGATTTGTTGCTGGGGACATTCAAATGACTCTTTGGCTTGCCGGTTCCCAGGCCTTGAGTGCAGGTTTGAGGTGGTGCAAAGAGTAGCTTGTTCAAGGTTGGTAAGAACATCAGCCGTGGGTTCTGTTGCGTAGGAAGCCTTGCCGGCTGTTGAGTGCTAAATGCAGAGAAACTCTGCAAGCTCCATGTAACAAGTCAGAGCAGCCTGGATGAGATCTTCTGGCTTTCCAAGTGTTGCCCAGGACTTGGACGTAGAGCTCTGATTCTCTTAGAAGAGGATCAGACTAGCAAAATGGCAGCATTGTGAATGGGATCTGGTGTAGGCAAAGCTAGTAGTTGGTGGGCTTCAGGCTAAAGCCCCTTCCCACCCTTTAAGTCAGACGTGTCAAACACAAGGCCTGGGGGCTGGATGCGGCCCGTGAAGTGGTTTCCTGTGGCCCGCAAAGCCATCCTGGAAACAGTGAGGGAACGGCCCCCGCTGCCTTGGCCCTGGCCCAGGCTGGCCGGGAGCCAATGTACAATTTTTGTGGTGGCCATCTATCCTGAAATGCATTCAGTCTTAGCTCCACAAGGCCGTCCGGAAACAGCCAGGAACCAGCCCCTGCTGTGTCGGCCCCACCCCCTGGGTGCATGCTGGACAGGTGTCCCCTTTGTGAGGAATAAAGAAATGGACCATGCCTTGACGCTTGCCCCAATTCCCCCCTCCTTCTGCCAGAGACCCTCAGATCTGTCCCACTCCTGCCCAGGCCCCCACAGGCACCCTTGACGCGAACGATGTAGAGCTGGCCACGCCCACCCAGCAGGCCACACCCACTCCGTCCACGCCCACCCAGTAGGCTGCACCCACCCTGGCCACCCCCCCTCCCGGGCAACCGCAATGCTGATGCGGTCCTTAGTGAAATTGAGTTTGATACCCCTGCTCTAAGTGCAGCTTTGCCGCTGCTCGTCCAGCCCTGCTCTGCCCACTTCTCACTGGCCTTCCCAGGCCCAGTTTGCAGCCACTGGCTTCTCGTCCAGACTCAGCTAAACGGGGGCTTTGTAGCTGTTTTTTCACCTGTGAGAGTTGACCGGGGGCAAGTGACAAACTCTGACGGTGTCGTCCTACAAATATATGATTTCAGCCTTGCAGGATGATGTGATTGACGTGGGTATTGTCATTTTGGCATCATCACGGCTTGCTCTGGCTGTTGCTGGAAGGGAAGAGATTCCTTTCTTGCCTTGCCCATCAGATGGCCATCAAATCCACATTTTGAGGGTGGGTTTCAGATTTGATTTCCAAAGGCTGGTTTGCCCGAGGCGGCCCTAACTGCGGCAGGAAAGGGCTCCATAGGTTAATCCCCGCTGGGCTGCTGGAAGAGCTCCGGTGCCCTTTGGACGGCTGTTTCATTCCTCCCTGTGTTTGTTCCCATGTTCGGAGGCAGCCCTGGGCCACGCTGCTAATGGGTGACCTTGCTGTGCCCCACCCAGGACATTCCCAGCTGCCTTGCAGAGGAGATGCTCGAGGACCCATTTTAGCATCGGATCAGATGTTTGTCTGCAAAAGGACACTGCAGCATTCCAAGACGATGTGCGTCTAGGCTGGGTGAAAACAGACACATCTGTCACAGCAGTTGATGTGTTGCTCCTTGTGAAGCAAGGAAGGTGGTGGTGGGCAGGGCAGATCTGAGCGGGAGTGCCCGCCCAAGAAAGCTGCGGAAGAGGAAAGAGGACGGGCATCTCCAGGATAATGAGAGGCTTATTTAGACTTTGCGTGACAAGTACTCGGCTTGCTTTTTTTTTTTTTTTATAAAATTTCTTTTATTAAAACAATCAACATTGAACATAAAATCAATCGTCATAGCACCTGATATACAACACTAAGTATTAATCTTTGTAAACGTCTGGTTTGGCAAACATTTTTCACTCCTCACGTCAAGCCTCAACTATATGCCTGTTACACTTTATTTGATTGGTGTTTCTCTTTTCTATAGTCTATCCACAGTTCCTAGTCTATCACATATTATTCATCTCAGTGTTAGTACAGTCTTTTATGATCCCTAACCAAAAATCCTGAGGCAGAAATTTGATAACCTGAGGTAAATCTTATAAGAGAGGTGTGGATCAAGGCTTGCCTTTCGACTTCTAGCAGAGAATTCTAAATGTGCTATCCTAGTTTTGTTGCAGCTGACGCAGTCTCAAAGGTGATACAAAGCCAATGTGTGTTTTTGTGCCTCGTGAAACTGGACAGAGCTTGAATTCATCCCATTCAAATGGAACCCTTTATTGTAAAGGCACTTAAAGTCTTGCATCTCCCTGCCAAGCAGGCCATTCAAAGCAGAAATCCCAGTTCTCAGCGACATTTTGCCAGGTGGGCATTGCCTGGCAAAGCCCTTTTGGAACAGAATAACAGAGTGGGAAGGAACCCTGGAGGTCTTCTAGTCCAACCCCCTGCTCAAGCCAGAGACCCTCTACCATTCCAGATGAATGGCTGACCAGTCTCTTCCTCCATACTGATGACCACAGGGGTGGTGGCAGAGGGAAAGCTCTTGGCAAGAAGACTTGGGTTTTGCCAAATTGTTAAAACAGCTACTCTCCTGTCCTCCTTTTCTGCAAAGGAGAAACAACTTGCCTTGGTTGCCTTTTGTTCTTGTCCACCCCAAGCCAGACGGCATCCAAACTATGTTTCTCGAATGTGGAAATTCCAGGTTGAGTTTGCATTAAAACAACCGCTCTTTGCCAAGCAGCGCCTTCATGTTTTAGAATAGAAGAGATGCTGGAAGAGACCTTGGAGATCTTCTAGTCCTGCCCCCTGCTCAAGCAGGAGAACCTATACCATCTCAGACAAGTGACTGTCTAGGGCCGCTCTTCTTAAAAACCTCCAGTGATAGAGCGCCCATGATTTCTGGAGGCAAGCTGTTCCACTGGTTAATTGTCCTCACTGTCAGGAAGTTTCTCTTTAGTTCCAGGTTGCTTCTCTCTTTGATCAGTTTCCTACCATTGTTTCTTATCCTTCCCTCTGGTGCTTTGGAGAATAACGGGACCCCCTCTTCTTGGTGGCAGCCCCCCAAATACGAATACTGCTATCATGTTGCCCCTATTTCTTCTTTTCTTTAGACTCACTAGCCAAATGCAAATCCTGCAGCCGTTCTTCATATGTTTTAGTCTCCAGGACTTCGATTATCTTAGTACTTAGTTGCTCTTTTCTGCACTTTTTCCAAGCTCTCAACATCTCTTTTGTAGTACGGTGACCAAAATTGGCTGCAGCATTCCAGGTGTGGTCTTACTAGGGTTTTATAAAGCGGCACTAATACTTTGCCTGATCTTGATTCTATGCCTCTGTTTATACAGCCCAGGATTGTATTAGCTTTTTTGGCTGCTGCTGCACCCTGCAGGCTCATAGTCAAGTGATCGTCCACTAGGACTCCAAGGTCCCTCTCACAGTTACTGTTTTTGAGCCAGGTCTCGCCCAATCTGTACTTAAACCTTTGGTTTTTCCTGCCTACATGTAAAACTTAGCTTTTCTCCACATTAGAACTCATTTTGTTGGACAGGGTCCATTGTTCAAGTCTGTCAAGATCTTTTTGGATCCTGAGCTCGTCTTCTGGGGTGTTGGCTATTCCTGCCAGTTTGGTGTCATCTGCAAATGTGAGGAGTTCCCCTTCTATGCTCTCATGTAAGTCATTGATGAAGATATTGAAGAGTACTGTAACATGAGGGCATCTGGAATTAGCAGAGGGTTCTGTAGATAAAGAAAGACCAGTCTAGTCCCACCTTAGGCACAGGGCCCGTTGGCTGACCTGGGGACCGCCCTGAGAAGAAAGAACTGGCAAGTCTCTCCTGGAAACCCTGCCTGGGAAAACTGCAGGGACCAGCCCAACCAGTTGCCAGGAGCCAAAAACTGACTTGAAGGTGCATTAAGTCAACTGCTTGGACGTGTGGGAGCCATGGGCTTTTGTTCTGCTTTGCGTCAGGTGCTGTGTGCGTCTTTGTGCTGCATGTAAGTGTGCAGATGGCACTTTTCCTGCATGAACTAGGATCGTGTGAGTCTCAACTAAAGGTGTTACTTTGGATTTTGATTTTGTGAGAAGCGCTCCTGTCTTTGTAAAGATGCGTTTAACTCCTTGGCTCTCTGCTCCTTGGCTTCTGACCTGGGATCATGAATTGGGCAGCTTCCCGACAGGTGTTTTGTTACAATGCCGTGGTGGCCAGGGTCCTCAAGCCAGTGAAGGCACTCACGCCCACGCACAAAGTCATGCCAACGAGATCAGCTTACTTAACTTTTCAGGGGACTAATTAGTTCCTTGGCAAAGTGCTTGGAGAGCAAGCACTAATTAATTGGCATTATTTATGATGGCTCCCTGGGGCCTGTGATCTTCAGGGCCTCAGCTTCAGAAAGATATTTGTGCTGCAAAAGGCAGCTCCCTCCCTCCCTCCCTGCTGTTTCCTCCAGTGTTTTGCCTCGGCCAGCCTCGGATCAACCTGGGCAGGTGAAGTCTGGAGGCAGCAGTGTAACTCAGGACCACTGAGGCGCAGCCTGCTTGTCCAGGGAGCGGAAGATAATCTATCTGCATCCTCTCTATGGTCCATTAAATTGCAACGCTGTGTTGGGGGCTCAAGGGAGTAGAGGAGAGATCTTGTGACAGGGCAGTTAACCTTTAGTCCCGGTAGTCTAAAGTGGGTGGGAGGGGAGCATGCCGCTGCCACCGCCTCTTGGCTCTCTCGCCAGACCCGCCTCCCTGGCGGGGGTCATCCAGAGTCAACAACGGTCCAGCCAGGGAAAGCTGCAGGCCAGGGATCTCAGAGGAAAGCTGTGTGTGTCTCCTACCACGTGAGGCGCAGAGGGGATGGTGAGCCAGGGCTGGCAGAGGAGGAGGAAGCGGCAGGGGTTTTTTGCTACCCGTTGCTGGGCAGAGGACGTCTTTAACGGAAAGGATGCAGTTTGTACAACCAAGAAGAGAATGTAAGCGGTCAACTCTGCTGGGCTTTCATTACAACCTCGGTTCTTGCCCATTTATTTTGGACATCAATAACTTCCTGTAGGGCACCGTCTGCCACATTGCTGGAATGATAAGCAGCAAGACCAACGTCTGTGCCCTGATGTGAGCTCTCTTGCCTCCTTGCCTTGGCAGAGTTGCTCAAGAGGCTGTTCGTTGCAGGTTGAACTCTAAACCAAGTAGAAGCGGTGGAAACCAAGTCCGGTGTTTGTAGTGTGCTCTGGAAAATGATCCGTCATGTCAAGAGTTGATTGGAGTTGATGCCCAGAGGTAGGCGGAGGATTGAGTTCCCTGGAGATGCCTGTTGACCCACTGATGACCCGATAAGGGCGAACTGCCTGGAGTCCTTGTCTGCATTTACAAAGCCCCCCTTCCCTCAGTTTAATTTGCCAACCGCGATTTGAACAAAATTGCAAGATGAGTTTTCAGGTCCTTGCTCAAGAAAATCATTTGAAGAAATTTCAAGAGGCTCCTCTGAGAAATGTTACTAGTCCTGTTGGGAAGTTGATAAATGTGGAGAGTCTGGGAGTGAAGCCTGAGTCCTGGGGACCCTTGGATAGGTTTGGGAAGCCACTTGGCCAGCCGTTGCCTTTTCTGAGTTTGACTGATCCTCCTCCCCAAGTCTTTGAGCTCATATTCCTCAAACTTTGAACAGCAAAATTAGCATGTGTGATGGAGAGTGTATGGGTGGTAGGATGTGGTTGGCATGCAAGCTTTACACTTTGGCCCGGCCACCCAAGCAAGCTTTGCAAACCATCATTTGTACCATTTGTTGCATTCAAATAAACCATAATCTGGCTTAAGATGATGATGGCCTGAGTCACACAGTGGCTGAGCTCTTGGAACACTCCCAATGATGAAGCATCCAGTTCTGTCTTGCTCCAGTGGGCTGTGTGCTAACAAGCATGATTGTCAGTTGTGTGAATGGCCACTATTGATTGGTTACTTTCTAAGAATCCCAGGACCCTGTTAGAAAAACAAGATCTGCAGTCCAGCCCCTTTTCTAAGTAGCCCCTGATCTGAATAGAATAGAGCTGGAAGGGACCTTGGAGGTCTTCTAGTCCAGCCCCCTGCTCAAGCAGGAGAACCTATACCAGTGGTGGCAAACCTATGGCACGGGTGCCAGAGGCAGCACTCGGAGCCCTCTCTGTGGACACGCATGCTGTCGCCCCAGTCCTAGGCCTTCAGCTGGGTTTTATAAAACCTTTTTAGGCCTCCGCCACCATGTGCAAAAAAAAAAAAAAAGGGTTCAATCATTTTCAACTTCTCGCGGAAAAAAAAAAGATCTTGCAAAGTTGGAATTGATTGATTAAACTTTTTAGACCCACTCAGCCTGACATTACCACCACAGCCACGCCCACCCAATGGGCCACACCCACCCAGCACTCGATGCATAAGTGGGGCTTGGGTTGCAGTATGGGCACTCAGTCTCTAAAACAGTGTTTCTCAACCTTGACAATTTTAAGGCATGTGGACTTCAACTCTCAGAATTCCACAGCCAGCATTGCTGGCTGTGGAATTCTGGGAGTTGAAGTCCACATGCCTTAAAATTGTCAAGGTTGAGAAACACTGCTCTAAAAGGTTCGCTATCACTGACCTATACCATCTCACACAAGTGACTGTCCAGTCTCTTCTTAAAAACCTCCAGTGATAAAAGCACCCACAACTCCTGAAGGCAACTTCTGTTCCACTGGTTGATTGTCCTCACTGTCAGGAAGTTTCTCCTTAATTCCAGGTTGCTTCTCTGTTTGATCAGTTTCCAACTATTGTTTCTTGTCCTGCCCTCTGGTGCTTTGGTGAATAATGTGGCCCCCTCTTCTTGGTGGGCACAGTCAGACCCATTCTGCAGGTTTCCTATTTTCTAGCATTGGGTTGACACCCCCCTTCTCCTTCCCTCCAGGTGTCTGCCACATTGATTCTGATTTTGGGGCTTCTGCTCTCTGTAGGTGTGATTGTGTTTTCCTGCACCAGGTACTGTAAACAATCTTCTGTCTGAGATCCAGCCAAGGTCAGTGCCATTTCCTCCGGGAACAGGAGCCAAACCCAGGAATTGCTGGCGGAGGGGAGAGGGGTGCTGAGTCTTGAGCCAGCTGTGCGCTTCCATTGCAACTGGCTTGAGGGAGTATTGCCTCTTTCTGGAAGGCTTGTTAGGCCTTCCAACAGGCAGCCATACAGCCTTGTCCTCAACAGGACAAGCAAAGCATTTATTGTCCCCGTTGATAAGATCCATCTGTGCCACACACCTGGGTTTGGGCCCTTAGGAGAACGTTCTTTCAGTTCTTCCTGTCTGGGAGAGAGGTGGGCACCATCAACTGGAAGTGCCAAGAGACCCTGGCCAGTTGCCTGTGCTTGCTTTTATCCCAAGATGGTTGTTTTCCAGCCGCTTTCTAGAAAACCTGGAGATGTTTTTACACCGAGGGCCAGAAATGGAGAGGAAAATTCCCCGGAAAAGAGTTGCCCGTGTCGTGGGTCTTTCCTGCCAGGATGACCCCGAGAGCAGCCAGGTCGCTGCTGGGACAGATGCCTCTGTGGTCCTGTCTCAGAAGGAGGGAGGCTCTCGAACTGCAGCACGGCAGGAGGGTCTGAGCTGGTGGGGAACCAGAGGAAGGGCAGCGCTAGAGGGCGAAGGTGGGCACTCTCAAAAGGGGCCCTTGAGGGCAGGGGCCCTCCAGCAGGGCCCCCGGCTGAGATCGTGGGCTGGCCAGGAGGTTGCGGCGGGGATTCACGGCAACGATTGGGGCCTGCTGTCCTGTGACCGAAACGCCCCTGGCAACATGGAGCCTCTCCGTTCAGGGCATAAACGGGACACAGGTCACACATTGGGCTAATCTGAACCATTGCAAAAGGCAGCATGTTATGTGTGCAGCATTTTATTTAAATACCTAATATTCTTTATTTGATTAAATTCCCAGGAACGCATCAGTCCATTAACATCACCACATCGTGTGTGATTACAGTTTACCTCCCAGAGTCTTAACTCTCTTCTCCTTTCCCTTCATGCTGCCATTCCCAGAGTTGCTCCTGCCAGATGAATCTGGTCCTACAACTCCCATCATCCCCAGCTAGGGGAGCAGCCAGCCTGGTGGGGATGCTGTTCTCTGAATTCAATTCAGCCAATATGAAACCTCCTGATGGAAAGCAGGCTTGGACAGGCGATCCAGGCCGCCCCTGGCTTCCCTTGCCGCAACACAGCAAGTTGTGTCTGTGTGTCAGTGTTTTCACAGCACCTGCACCCTGGTTTCTTCTTGGGACCCCAGGAAGCCTGACTTTTCTGTGTCTGCTGGAACCGTCTCTTTCCCACATGCGATGGGCCCGACTTGGCTCCCCTGAAGGAAGCCATCAAGCCCTCTTCCCCTGTTCCAGCATCAGGGGCCGCTTGAGAGGGCAGCCCCCTCCGGTTCTCCTGTTTTTTATACTTGTACTTTATTCCTTTATATTATATAGTACCAGCGTCATGTGGTGGAGTTTTGGAGGGGCATTGTTTGCTTTCTGTTGTATGCCACAGAGTGACCTGATTCGAGTTGGGCAGCCTTATAAATCTAATAAATGTTTGCCAAGTTGTGCTGCATAATCTTTCCAATGTGGGTGATGCACCCTAATGTTTTCTGCCCAAGTTTAGGAGGAAAAGAAGAAGAGGAAACTCCATCTCACAACAACCCAGCTGGCGTTTCCTCCTCCCCCCCCGCAGAGATTATTGTTTTGTGGAGGGGGGCAGCCTGGTCCTGCCCCCTCTCCAATCTGTGGCCATGACGTGGGGCCAGCGGTGGCTGAGGGCGAGGAAGAGGAAGAACACGGGGTCTGTCTGCAGCGCATAAAGTGGCGGAGAGAATGCAGAATAATAGACCTGGGAGGGACCTTGGAGGTCTAATCCAGCCCCTGCTCAAGCAGGAGACCCTAGATTATTCTGGACAAATGGCTGTCCAGCCTCTTCTTAAAAACCTCCAGCCATGGAGCACCCACAACTTCTGAAGGCAACTTCTCTTCCACTGATTCATTGTTCTTCCTGTCCGGAAGTTTCTCCTTAATTCCAGGTTGCTGCTCTCCTTGATTAGTTTCCATCCGTTGCTTCTTGTCCTGCTCTCTGGTGCTTTGGAGAATAGGTGGACCCTCTCTTCTCTGTGTGAGCTCCCACCAATATTGGAACGCTGCTATCATTCCCCCCCTCCTCCTTTTCGCTAGACCAGCCATGCCCAGTTCCTGTAACTGTTCTTCATATGTTTTAGCCTCCAGTCCCCTAATCATCTTTGTTGCTCTTCTCTGCACTCTTTCTAGAATCAGCATCTTTTTTGTATCATGATCACAAAAACTGGGTGCAGTATTCCAAGTGTGGTCTCTTGACTGCTAAAGAGGAGAGGTAACCCCCTTCATCCAAGGAGCAACACTGGTCCAGACCTTGGTGGGGAAGGTCTTCTCAGGAGCATCCCAGTGAAGAGCAGGACCTGGAGAGCATTTCTGAACAGGCTCCTCACATAGAAAATGTTCAAAGTGGGGGCTGAGATCAGCAGCCCAGGCGATGCCAGTGGACCAGTTAGTGTAAAGGAATCTCTGATTAAGGCAATAATCTGTTTAAGTTTGCTTTGGTATGATGCCGCCCCTCCCATGTTCACCCAGGTGATTAGCTGGGAACCTGGAGGACTTGGACTTGCGCCTGTCCGGATGCTCTACTCATCCCTTCCAGAGGCAGAGCAGCGGTTACTCTGCCACTCCCAGGACTTCGCCTGCAAGACCACAGATTTGTTAGGAAGAGGGCTAGAAGCTTGCGGTCTCTTACACTCTTCCTGTTGCTGCCTGTCTGAAGTGTGCAACAAAGCCACACGGCCAATCAGAGAAATTGTGGTGGCTCCGTATCTGACAAACATGAAGCTGGCTTGCCACCAAGTTACAATGATGGCTTCAATCCACTCACTTTTGTGGCTGTACAGGCAGTCCTTGAGTTATGACCGTTCAATCTGTAACTGTCTGAAGTTACAGCAGTGCACTGGTGGTACCGAGGTCTGGTCCCTGAAGGTCGGTGATCAAAATTCGGACTCCACACTTGGGACTACGGGGGTGCTTCAGCTCCCTCTCTGGCCCATCTCCCCCCTCTTCTACCCCTTTGGCCACTTTGCAAAGGGCTCTCCTGGGTGGCGCAATGGGGCTGGGTCTGAACTAGAGGTCTGGGGTCTTCAGCAGGCTCAGACGGTGCCCCACCCTTGGGGCTGTACCTCAACCCATGCGGTGGCACGGCCACCTCAGGAAGTGCCGCCTCAAGCCCCACGCCACGGCTGGCCAGTCCAGTGCCACATCACCAACCCCAGCCTCCCTGCCGGGCCAAGCAGACCTTTGCGGCCTTCCTTCCGCAGCTGATGAGGCCGCTTGCACCCTTCCCCACGTGGCAGCCGGAGGGGCAGCAGGGCAAGGGGGTGAGGCCAAGAGGGCAAGGTGGCCAAAGGGCGGGGGGGGGGACAGAAGAGGAGGCAGGCCCTCATCTTACTTAGGCTGGGCAGGGAGGGGCCAGCCAGGAGTGGTGTGATCAGGGCAGGTCCTCATGTAATAATCGGTGGCATTTGGTTAACAAGAGCAACAGGGAAGCCCCCCCATTGCCCTGGCTGCTCTTCCTGGGCTGTCCATGGTCGTGCTCAGCCCCTGCAAGGGAGCAGGCAGGGGCCTCGGTGGGTCAGGACTGCCGGTTCTTCAAAGAACAGGACAACATGGATGCGCAGGCACTGGAGTTGCTTCCCCCAGCCAAAGCCCAGGCCCCACAGTTCCCAGACAGGAGTCCCATCCGGCTGCTTGCTCGAATGAGGGCTGCTCCCCAAAACACGGAGATGGACCCCAAACAGGCCCATCAGCGCCTCCCCGGTCGTTACGTTGGCCCTGTGATTGGCCCTCCAGGGTCATTGTTAGGTGACTTTAAAAAGGGAGAGTTTCTCTGGCTCATTAGTCACTTAATAGAGGGAGGGAAGGGTCAGCAGCTGCAGACACAAAGTGTGCAAACCCAATTTGAGCAGCACTTAGCACTCAGGTGAGAAAAAAGTAATCTGGGACCTGGGGGTGAACTTTAGGTTATTCACAGGAAGGCCTTTGATTCGATCCCTTTGCCTTCTTAACCACTCTTTTTTGCACCCACCCAGTGGCATCCCACCCAGTGTCAGATGGGCTGGGCGCGTTTGCTTTAGGAACACAATGCAGGATTATCTTACTTTTTAAGGGAAAATAGGAGCTATGGTATCCACACACCTGTGCAAAAGTGCACAATCCTGCTTGCTGGGACTTTTTCTTGCTGGCTGCTGAAGGAGGCAGAGTGTGGATGGGTTGGTGTGATTTATTAGACACAAATTTATTGGAGTGGGGGGTGGGTGGGTGGGATGGTGGATAAATTCTCTTTTTGTCTGAGCCTCTCCCACTTCTTGGATGCCTCCCAAAGCTGCCTTTCCCATCCAGGTGATGGATGTGTCTGTTTTGGGCTCTGCACAGGCAGGCAGGCAGGCAGGCAGGCTCTCCCGTGCAAGCCTCGACTTCTCCGCGTTCCCTGGAGGCCTGGGCAGAAAACAGCCTTTTGGAAACAAGTATTAACTGGTGGGGCCAGCAGGGCACTCCTTAGGCAGAGATCACGTGACCTGCCTACCTGCATTTTGCGCCTTCCCCTCTGTCTCTTCCTCCAGTGAAGACCTGGGGTGGGGAATCCCTTGAACCGAGATGGAGCCAGGGTGGTGGGACAGTTCCCCAGCCTCCCCCAGATGCCTCTTGCCCTCCCTTTGGAGGAAATTGGAGGCGAGGGGTGGGAGGGCAGTTGCCACAAGGCAAACAGATTGGGGACCTGACCACCCCCTTGTCCCGCCCCCCACAAAGCTCCATCATGACAGGGTCTGGAGGCTTTAGAAATGGGGGAAGGAAGGAGCGGGAGGGGGCATTGCAGATGCCCTCCCCCCCCAGTGATTCCAGGGAGGATGGGCTGGACGGTTCTGTGAAGCAGCAGGAGACCCAGGAATAGCAACAACCGGGTGAAAAAGCAACATGTCAAAACAGGTGAAGAAAAATGAAATGCATTGCTAATTAGGCCAGGTTAACAAATTATGTACAGATTGTGTAATCTTGCTATTTTTATGAAATATTAGGATCTGAGATATTGAAGGAGCTCATGGATAAATTAGAGTGATGGGATTTGTCGATCAGTGGGGGATCTCCAGAGTCACTGGGTGCAGGTGGCGAACGTGTTTGTAATAATAATAATAATTTAATTTGTCTTACCAGTCTTACCAGTTGCATAGCTTTATCTTTAAAACTATAAAAATTAAAAGTTCAATATCAGTAACACCTATGAAAAGTTTTCCAAAACAGAGATCTGCCCATAAGCTTTCCAAATAGCACTGGGACTATTCATACCAGATAGATGAATCATGGTGTGAATTGCCAGTTGAATGTGGCCATAAAAGCTTCTTCAGGTGGGCACCAGAGCCCGGAAAGTCCCTCCCGCTTTTAAAGGACAGGCTTCCCTCCCTCTCTGGGGTGAGCCGGGGAAGAGCCTGTCCTTCTGCACCTGGACGCTCTTTGCAAGGGTCCTGCCTATTAATCCACAACTGACTGATGCAGGAAGACAACTTCTGGTTGACTCTTTCATTGCATTAAGAAACGCAGCAACCTCCCCCCTCTTCTGAGCCTATACAGGCTGAAAGCAGCAGCAGCTGAAGCACAAGGAGGCCAGAGAATGGAAAGGGTTGGTTTTGGGGGGAGACTAAATGCCAGACGCATGATGACCCAGATCCAGGGGATCCATGCCAGCCATTGGGGGTGCTGGGGAGGAGCCTGGCCAGGGGATGTTTCCTGGCAGGAAGGGGGGCTGGAGTTGCATCTCTTCCACCAGGGAGACCCTCGAAGCCCCCCAGCCCCATCTGGCCCCTTTCCCAACTCCCAAAAGGACCGAAGATGTGTGGCCCTTGCAAAGAGTCGGCTCTCTTCTCAGAAACTCTGGGTAGGATGAAGGCGTTCATTTAGAGAGGGACTTTGGCCTCGTGGTCACGGTTCCAGGCCAGAGATCAAGGAGCCAGGAGTGCTAGCCCTTCCCTTTCACGAAGGCAGCTGGGGGATCCTCTCAGCCCACCCCTGAAGCCAAGAAAACGGCAGGATTAGTCCAGGCAGTCGCCCGGAGTCAAGAGTAACTTAAAGGCACCAAATAAAGTAACTAACTCTAAAAGCCTCGGATGCTCCGGCTGATCTTGCAGCTGGTGCAACGGTTTGGCAGTTGCACTGTGGGTGTTCCCTGGTCAGTGCCACCCCTCATCCCCCCACCTGGAGCCCCTGCCCCTCTGGGGCCACCGTTCTGGACTCCCTCAGGAGGCGTTTCCCTTTCAGACAACCTCTCTAAGTGCACAAAAGCTTTGCAAGTGCAAAGGAAAGGATGACCCTGCAGTGGGAACCGAAGCAGAGCTGGGAGGAGAATCTTGGGCACCCGGGCCCCTTTATTCGGGCCCTCCCTTCCCTCGGAGCCTATTGCCTGCTCCAGCCATGCAGGCAGCCTCCCTGACTTTGGTCTCAGCAGAGTGCAGAAGAAGCCAGAGGGCCCAGTGGTTACAATGCTGGGCAGGGAGCAGGGACTCCCAGCCTGGATTTAGTCATGAAGGCAGCTGGTTACTTTGGGTAGCCCCTTTCTCTCAGCCCTCAGGAGGAGGGCAGGCAAGGCAGCCCCTTTGGGGAAGCAGAAGGACTCTTCTGGGGGCTTGCCAGGAGTCTGGTCAGTGCTGGGCGCACAAGAGGGCACCTGGGCAGCCGCTTCACCCTTCTGGGAGGACAGAAACGTTGGCTGGCTGTCCTCCGCAGAGGCCGGAGCACCCGGCCTGGTGCCCTGGGAGGCGGAAGGGAAGTCCTCTGTCTGCAGGCGATAATATTTTGGATGTTCTCCCGGGGTGAGCCTGCCAGGCCTTTGGGAGGAAGCCCGAGGGCTGCCTGCCTTTTGGGCGCCTTCTTCCTCTGAGACGTTCAGGGAGGATCCGGCTACTTGAGAAGCATCATCTCTTTTTTCTCTCGGCCGTCAATATTGCATGAGGATATTAAATATTTAAACTCAGATGAGCCTTGCTGTGGAGGAGAGGGGGGAGGACTCGGTTTCAAGTTCTGGTTAAATATTTTTTTTCTTTTATTATGCAGCTGTGTCAATTAGAAAAATGACACTGCTATTTAAAATGCTGTTCCGTGTCCCGCTTTAATTAAGGCAACAGCATAATACCGATCTGCCCTCATTAATGAATTTTTAACTATCAAGATGAGAGCGCGATGGCTTGCTGGAGGCTGGGGCCGTGGGCTGCTTCGGCATATGGGGATCCTCGCCTGAAGTTCCAGAGGGGATCGCATAAAGGCGATGGCGCTCTGCGGTCGGCTCTCTTGCATTTTTAAGAAATGACCTTGAGCTATTTGGAGAGGAGGGCGGCTGCGGCCTCTTTGTTGATGCCAGTTGGTCTTCTTAGCCTGCAGGAGGCCTGGGAGTGCCATCCTGGCATGTGGGGCGTGTTGCGCAAGGGGCTCCTCTTTGTCCCCTCCCTCTTTCAGGCCTTATCAAAATGGTGTGAATTGTAGAAACCTGCTGGGGTGTTATTTTTGTTAGCTTCTGGGCCTTGGAAGGCCAGGTGGGGGCTTGGCCGAGACTTCTCAAGGGGTTGCTTGGAAGACGGGGGGGGGGCAACGGCCCCTGGAGCTCTTGGCAGTGGCTAATGGTGCCCGTCAGGAGGAGTGGGGCCCCGGGGCCACGCTGCCTGCCCATCTGTCCCAAGCAGGCAGCCCTCAGGGCCACAGAGACCCCTCCAGCAACGGAGATCTCCCTGTGGCCTCCAGGGTCCTTGGGCACATGGGATCTCTGTGTGTGTGTGTGTGTGTGTGTGTGTGTTACCAGAGGATCAGGCCTGCCTGAGAAAAGGAGGCTCCCTTTCCGGCCTTTGGCCCCTCATCCTAGAGGGCTGCCCCACAGCTGTCAATGGGGGCTCAGAAGGAGCCTGACAGGAGAGCAGGGGTCCTGGCCATCTGTGCAGGAGGGAGTGGGCTGGTGGGCAGGACCCCCTCTGCCCCCCAAGCGAATTGGGGGCGTGGCTTATATCTGTAGTGAGAGCTGTGCAGAAATGAAGCAAACTAGATGGAGGAGGGTGGAGAAGGAACAAAACTGGCTTAGGACCCCCGTTTCTCTGGCTCCCCCCCCCATTGGAGGGAAGGCATTAGTTTGGGTTTTCTCTCCTTAGGAAGCTTCCTTTTCCCCAGCTGCCCTCAGGGCCCTTGGAGGGGAGGAGTGCTCTGGGCCAGCGGGGCTCCCCATAGACCCCTGGGGGGGGTGTCAGCCTCCTTGCTGGTCTAGATGGACTTTCCACCTGATTGGGCCCAGACGGGGGAGGCGGGAGTGGGGCCTGCGGCTTTTTTACGAGGAGTTTGGGAAGAGTAACTCCTGGGAGCCCACAGGAATTCCCATCTGCCGTGCAGGTGGGCGAGGCAAACGGGGGGCAAAGGGGGCCACCAGCAGCTGAATTCATCAAGAGCAGAATCGATACACCGGCCAGAGCTTCTCCGCCCAACATGGCTGGGCTAGAAAACCCGAAGCGGCGGCCAGCGTGAAGTTCAGACTCTGTCTGTGGCCTTGCCTTCTTGGGTGCTGGCAATCACAGCTGGGGTGCTCCCAACCCCTTCTCCCTTGGGGATGACCGGGCCGTGCAGGTGGCAGCAGAGGAGGCAGGGAAAGAGACTTGGGACCCGGGCCGGGATCCTCTTGGCAGCCAGCCTGGGCTGTCCCTTCTCTGTCTTTGCCAGCATTTTCCTCCGGCTGCACCTTCTCTGCTTACTGCCTTGCTTCTTAAACTGCTCATCCCTTTGGGCATCTTGACTCTCCCCCATCATCCTTTCTGCCTTGGCTCCTCTGGAGGTGCCCACCGGCCTCTTGAATGCCACCCGCTCCTCTCAGCAGGCAGCCCGTCCTCCTTGGCCTGGCCTTTCCCCCTCCAAGAGCCAGTGGGATGCCAGGCTGTCCATGGATGCCCATCCGCTGCCTCCTGCCAGCTTTGAGGCTTCTCCGGACAGGCCAGTTCTCCCAGAGTGGGCAGCATCTGGAGCCTCTTGGCTCCTTGTTTGAAATAATCACCCTTCTCCACAGACTGCCGGCTTCCTCTCCTTTGCTTCCAGCATTTGCGGCTTTAATATTTCTTGGTTTCATGACATCCTACTTGCTGGACTCTGTAATCAAAACCTTGCTGCACTACATTTATTTTCTCAGCCAATGTTATTTATAAAAAATAAATCCCGGATAAATAAATAAAAATAAAGTCAAATAAAATAAAACATGACATCACCTGCACATAAAAGTGCATATCCTTTCATGTCCCCAAGCCAAACCTCTTTGCTGTTACCAGAAGGCTTGCTTCTGATTTATCAATTAATACCTTAAAGAACCAGGCGATGTAACCAAGCCTTGTCTTATTCCCTGCTCATAATTCACCTTATTGTATACTTTCTCTAATGTGCAGAAAAATCAAGTGCTCTCACATTTATATTGCGGTCTGCAGACCGTCCCTGCCTGACAAGGCCACACGGCTCTTCCCCGGTTTCGCCTCTTGTGGCTTCTTGTATCCCCCATCAGGATTCTGCCAAATGCCTCCTTTCCCAGGGACATTCGCGGTTGCTGCGTTCCCTTTGCAGAGGGGAGCAATCGTGGCTAGTCCAGCATGGATGCAGCCTCCCTGCACACAGCAAGTAAACACCTGATGTCTGTAGTTTAGCATTTCTTCAGCACCTGCAGTCGGAGCTTTTTCAACCCTCTGTAAGTTACAGAGTTTGTGACTTGCTCTTTTAATGGCACTTAGACTTACAGTTTACAGTCCTCTCTGAGCAGTTTGCGGAGTCAGCACCTTGCCCCCAACAATCTGGGTCCTGGGAAGGCTGAGTCAACTTTGAGCCCGTCCGGATCGAACTCCTGGCTGTGGGCAGAGTTAGCCTGCAGTGCTGCACTCTGACCATTGCACCACCAGGGCACGTCTCTAAAAACCTACTTCCAGCCTTTGCTCCCTTTGCATCCCAAATGTCTTCACTTTTGTTCTCCTGCTGGCCTTCTCGGTCTTCATCCGCTTCCTTAACAATGTTACATTTCTGTCATAATTTCTCTGTGTTTTTCTTTGTCTGCATTCTGGGCAGTGTCTCTGTCTGCCTTCCTGCCAGGCGGGGCCTCTCCCCTCATAGCTGTGGCCCTCAAAATCTCTTGTGGGCATTTTTCTCCCAACTGCAGCTCTGCCTTCATTCTCGCCAGAAGCACCTTCTTCATTCTTCCTGCTCCCGTGACAAGCCCCCTTGCTTTCCCTTCATTGCCCACCTTCCGTCCACCTGGTCAGGGGAGCTGCCTCTCTTTCCTGGCTGCTCTCCTGCTGCTTGTCAGCCTTGAGTTCCCAGCTTGCCGCCTCCTCCCCTTGTCCATCTCCCTTTTACTCCCAAGATCCACTCTTGAGGATTCCCCTAGAAAAACGGTCAGATTTGCACCCCACACCAACTCCTGAACTTGGGGCAAAGGTGCAGCTGTGCTATACTTGCACTTAATTTCTGGCGTGGAGGCCAAGAAAGTCGGGCCTTTTGCCCTCTTGGGAGAAACTCTCCAGTACAAGAATTCCTTGACTTACAACAGTTCATTCAGTGACTGTTCAAAGTCACAACGTCACTGAAAAAAGGGACTTACGACAGTTTTTCACAGCCTTTGCAGCATTCCCCCCCTGATCCTGCGATCCAGGCCCAGCCTCTCGGCCACTGGCCGCTGTTTATGACGGCTGCAGCATCCTGTGACCCCCTGTGGCCACCTTCTCCCAAGCACAGTCCCTGCGGCGGAGGCCAGGTTCACTTAGCAGCCCTGTTACTCACTTAACAACTGCAGCGATTCACTTAACAGCTGTGGCAAGAAAGGTTGTAAAACGGGGCAAATGCATTTAACAAAGGTCTCACTTAGCAACAGAAATTTTGGGCTCAATTATCATCGTAAGTCGAGGACTGCCTGTATTTAAAAGTGATAAAAATCAACCCTTATTGACCCCGATGATTAGCTCAACCTGTTGACTGCTTTTTCGTCTTTTATACATATAAGTGTGTGTGTGTGTGTGTGTGTATGCACATGTATATGGAGAAGAATTTACTGCTTTTTCTTTTCTTTCAGCACCCAGCCAGGGTGTTAAATTTAATTGACCACTTTTTCCTTCTTTTTTTGTACACTATTTTTTTCTTTTTTGTTGTTGTTGGGGTTGAATGTGTGCTTTTGTTTCATTTTGTTTGTTTCTTTTACTGTTTAGTATTTTATTCTCTATGATAAAAAATAAATGAATAAAAATGGATCCTTCTTGCCACTAGTTTGTTGCTTCTTTGGCTAAGTGAGTCAGGGGAAGGCTAGTCTTACACCGTATCTTCACGATCACTGAGATTTTGCAGTTTGATCCTTTTAGTTGCCCAGTTCACGCATTTCACAAGGCCATTGTGCACTTTAGTTAATGTTAACCTTGGTTTTTTTTTGTGGCTAAGCATGTTGTATGAGCATCGCTAAGTTGGTCTGTTTATGGATTGTTGCATTGTGAGAACCAAGAAAGTGGTTCACACCAAGTCAAAGGTGGGACATGACCCCTGGTGATACCGGATCTGCATCTCTGAGTCCATGTTTGATTAAAAGAAGCCACTTTCCAGCTCTTGTCCTCCCTGGGCTAGGAATGCTTTCGCTGCCCTGGATGCCCCCTCCAAGTCATTTGGGGCCCATGAATCTGGCTGGCTGATGAGGTGAGCATCTGCACTCCTCTGTCAGGCCTGGCCTTCTCCGGGGCCCTGCCTGCCTCTCATGCCACAGGAGCTGGGCTGAGCAAAAGGGAAGCTTGCAAACGCTGCAGAGTTATGCAGAAAATCCTCCCTCCCAGTTTGCGACACACACACCCAGAAACACAACCCACCCTTCCAAGGGAAGCATCCACTGCGGAAGGGGGGGAGAGGAGTCCTCCTCCAGGAGTGCCAGTCCGACCTCTGGGTGTTCTTCTGGGGAGGAACGAGCCCCCCCCCCCGCCTCCCCTCACTCTCAGCGGGAGGAATGTAGCTCAGGGCTGCCCCAGAGCCTTGACTGCTGCTCTCTTGGCCAAGTTTCCCCACAGCTATTTCTGTCTCAGAGCCTGTAGGAGGATCTGGAGATATATTTGTAAGTCTCTTTTTGAAAATAGCAACAGGGACGGTCAATAGGCCATTTGGGAACTTGTCAGGGAGGCGCAGGGATCCGGCAACCTCCCAGGAGCATCTTGCTCCCCCCCCAGCCTTTTCAGGGGATGGCGAGGGGGGTCGTTGGGGAGCCAGAAAGACCCCTGAGGCAGAACCGAGCAGCTGCAGGCAGCTCCTGCTTCTGCTGCTTTTCCCCATTCTGACCCGCTGCTGGCTGCAGCCACGTCTGCCAATCTGGGCAACCCTTTGGCAGGATCCTTGCAGGGCAAGGGTGCCCAGTGCGCCATTTGGTGCTGCTTGGGTGTTTCCCTGTTGCTAAAACTGGGCAGGGAGTCACCTCCACCAGGGCTCTGGCAGGCCCAGGCCGAAGGGGGCCTCTGCCCTCCTCTGCTGCCCTCCACCCGCTTCCCAATCCATCAAGTGTATTGCAGGCCCTCTGGCCACGTTGGCCAGCGCTGGTTCGCCAGGCGGAAGTGATTTCTCCTCCTGGGTCACTCACACCCAGCCACTGTTTTGCCTGAAAATATTAATGCCACAAATTCGTGGCCTTGGTGGGAGATGGGGCCCTCGTTTGCCAGCAAGGAGGCCTTTTCTGGACCAGCTTTCTGGCTTTTTCTTCCCTTTAATTTGGGGCTGCTTTGGACTGTCTCTTCACTGCGGACTTGGGCTGCAAATGCTCCAAAGGGCTTTTGTGTGGTGCATGAGGCTGTCATAGAGACGGTCCCTAAAAGGATCTGGCAAATATCTTGCTGACTGCTGCAGCACGCATTGCTCACAAATAAGGGGGGGAGGAGGAGAGAAAGAGAGAGAGAGGGCGAGGGAGGGATTTAGGGAGGGAGTGTGTTTTCCCAGCTCTTCCTGGGGCTTCTGGCACGAATGGAGACACAATCCTGACTGACTCCAGCGTCTTTCAGAAGCTAAGCGGGGCCTGCCTTGGCTGTCTGTGGGAATGCAGGAAACGTCTCAAAGTTTGTTTGTTTAGCTCCAAGCACACACATAGGTGACTCTGGGTGCCCTACGAAATTTAAACAATCCACCCTATAATAAAAGCCCCCCTCCCCCCACCCCAGGATGGGGTTGCCTGGAAAGCCGCACCTTTCTTGGGGCTGTTGTGGCTCGACACAGCCTCTCAGTTGCTTCTCCTGCGAGTGGTGACTCTGGCTGGGCACAAAGCAGCAGGAATGTGGGATCAGCCGAAGGAAGCTGTTCACTGGAAGCAGCTTCCCCACCTTGGAGCTTTGGGGTTCACGGGCAACTTTGCTATCCTAGGAAGGGTCGACCTCCTGCCTGGGGGGGGGCTGGGCTTCTAGGAAATCCTGCAGATTGTCTGCAGGATATTCTTGGGGCCCCTGGCATTCGGAAGCCCAGCAGAGGCCAGTGGTCCCTTGTCTGAGAGCCTCTCCAGACCATACTTCAGCAGGGGATGGGACAGATGACCATTAAGGCATTCCCCCTTCTGGTCTTCAGAAGGAACTGAAGAAGGAACCTTTTGGGTGCGGAGGCTGTTCTGCTGGTGTCCCCTTGTTAGGTCTGCAGAGGTTGCCTTGTGCAGGAGGCGGCCAGAGGAGCTGGGAATGATGGACTTAAGGTGCCTCTGCATCTGGATTGGCTGGTTTAAAAGAGGTTCTTCTCTAGTCAGCTGTGCTTGTTGCATGCCCCCTCCCCCCCTGTGACTGATGCGGTGGAAACAGAAGAGCATCTCTGGGATTCAGGGTGGAATTGGGAGCGGCTTGCCCTGATCAGGACCAGGAGGCAAGTGGCCCGATCCAGATGTGCCTGGGGAGCGAGCACATCCAGTCCTTCCCTTTGGCTGCTTGGAGGGATTTCCCAGAGTGATGAAGGGGAGGGCAGTAATCCTTCCTGGGGAGGCGCTTTCTGGAGGGTGTGGCTGTTGACGCTTCCCAAGGATGCCCTGGGGCCACAGGCAGACTGGAAGAGGTAAGCAGCCATTCCAAGGCCGAGCACGGGGAGGGTAGCTCTCCTGATGGCCTGGGACCCCCACAGCATAGGGACCCCTTCCCAATGGATCTGGATCATAGCCCCTCCCCCTGGCCCTGGGAAAGCTTCCCAGGGGACCCCCAGGCTTTGGGCTGGGGTGCCTTTCCTGCAGGGAAGAGGGCTGTGGGGCTGGCTTGCTTTGAACCAAGAGCTTCCCCCCCCCCTTCAGGAGCACCCCTTCCCTCTCCGAAACCATTTCCGGCCCGGCTTCTCTTGCTCCAGCCCTGCATCTGGAAATAGTTACTGCTGGAGGCTGGCCTTGGTGCAGAGGCGGCTGGTGCCTCCCCCTCCTGGTGCCCCCTCGATTCTGCGGGCAGAGGGGGGGGCTCTTCTGTAAGCCTGACCTGGTGGTTTGTGTGTGTATGCCCGGGATGGTGCCTGGGCTGCTCCTGGCCACTCCCCCCCTCCAGGTGTGGCTGGGCTGTGGGTGGTGGCCTGGAGGTTGCCTAAAGTTCCATGGGAGTCTGTGGCCTTCAGTGGGCTGGCCCACCAAGGGACAGGATCTCTTCCTTCCTTCGGCTGGGGTGGCCGGGGTTTCGGTGCCCAGGCGGCTCAGGGCCCCTTGGGAAGCCTGGCAGTCAGTCGTGGCCAGTCGGTTGCTGCTGCTGCTCCTGACCCAGCCGGTTGTGGGGAGACCTGTGGCCCATTTCTGGCCCACGATCTGGTCTGGGGCCTTGGAAAGGGGCCGGGAGCTTCCCCAGTGATTTTGGGGCTGGCAGCTGAAACTGCAGCAAAGCTCCTCTCCCCCCTTCTGTGCCTGGAAAGTTTTGTTTGCTCCGAGGATTCCTTTTCATTCCAGAGGATGGTTGGGCGGGTGGGCTGGCCTGGTGCTCTCTGCCCTTCGGCCCCACTCTTTCACTCGGGACTTGGCACCGGAGGATTCGGGGTTCCCAACCCTGGAAGAAGCCCCAGCAGCAAAGGGGTTCTCTCTGGATGCAGCAGCCCAAATGCCCTGGTGGGCAAGTCAGGGGCAGAAGATCCGATTCAGCCATGCTGGGCAAACCCCAACTTCCTCAGGCCATTGACGGCCAGGGTCTCTCCCTCTCTGAGTTTCCCTTTGGGGCAACATCTGGTCTGAGCCACAGCCTGAGAAGGAGGGCGGCCCCCCTGCCCTGCCAGTGACAGCTTGGATCATCAGGCTGTCTCTGCAGGTGCCCCCCCAAGTCTTATTGCCTTTTTTAATGCCCCCGGGCAGAGGCTCCCTGAGGCCCCCTCCCAGACCAGGAGCGAACTTAAGGGTCCATGGCTGGAACTTGTGCCACAGGGACCCGTTTTGTGACCACCTCACTCAAGCGAGCAAACGGGAAACACTTCCCTGCACTTGGGGGTGCCCAGAGCAAGGGGGCCAGGCTTTCAGGGCTGAGCTGGGTGGTCATCAGTGAGATGGATGCCTGAGCCCATTCCTGTGCCCATCCATCTCGGAGAGCAGCTTGTCCTGCCCAGCCCTGGGGGGGGCGCTTTCTTCCCAGCCAGACGAAGTGCATGGCCCTCCTTGCAAGGCTGCAGTCCCTGCACCTGGATTGGGTGGGTGGGGGCCAGGCCCACTCCTCTTGGATGCCCCTGGCCCTTTCTCCACCTGGTCCCCTGGTTTGCACAAAGGCTTAGTTCAGAAACGAGGAGGAAAATAGCCACCTTCCTCTTTCTCTGGGTAAGCAGAAGCTGCCAGCATCTCGAGGAACTGGGCAAGCGAGTCCGTTGTGCCAGTCCCCGAGAGCAAAGGCGGAGCAATGTAGAGACTTGCCCTCGGGCCAGCAAGGGGCACTAATGTTCTCCTGGGCCCCTCCAGCCTGGGTGGGGAGGGGGCTCATACCAAGCCAGCCCTGTGTTGCCTCTTCTTCCACCAAGTGGAGCCCCCAGAAACAAGGCACCCAGAATAATAAACATAAGAACATAAGAACATAAGAAGAGCCATGCTGAATCAGGCCAAAGCCCATCGAGTCCAGCATTCTGTGTCACACACAGTGGCCCACCAATTGTACATGGGGATCTTGAGCAGAAAGAGAAGGCAAAACCCTCCCTTTCCCTTGACCCCCAACAAATGGTACCCAAGGGAATCCTGCCTGCCTCAACCAACATAGAGGCGGCACATGGACATCCATTTTAATAACCACCGATACACTTGGCATCCATGAATCTATCTAGCCCTGCCTTGAAGCTGTCAAGGCTGACAGCTGTCATGACCCCTTCAGGAAGTGAATTCCATAAATCAATGAGCTTTAGGGAGTGCCCCCTTGTCCTGGTATTGTGTGATAGAGAAAAGAATTTTTCTCTATCCACCTTTTCTATCCCATGCATGATTTTATACACTTCGATCAAGTCACCCCTTAAACGCCGTCTTTCAAGGCTGAAGAGACCAAGGCGTTGCAATCTGGTTTCATAAGGGAGGCGCTCCATTTCCTTGATCATTCTTGTTGCCCTTTTTTGCACCTTTTCCAGTTCCATTATATCCTTCTTGAGGTGCGGTGACCAGAACTGTACACAGTACTCCAAGTGTGGTCTCACCATCGATTTGTACAGAGGCAATACAACACTTGCTGACTTATTTTCGATTCCCTTCCTAATCATGCCAAGCATGGAATTTGCTTTTTTTACTGCTGCTGCGCATTGGGTTGACATCTTCATCGAGCTGTCCACCAAAACCCCAAGATCCCTTTCTTGGGTTGTCTCAGAAAGTTTGGTCCCCATCAGTTGGTAAGTATAATTGCGGTTCTTTGCCCCGATGTGCATAACTTTGCACTTGTTTAGGTTAAAATGCATTTGCCACTTTGTTGCCCACTCACACAATTTCGAGAGATCCTTCTGGAGCTCCCGACAATCAGTTTCACTTTTCACAACCCGGAACAATTTAGTGTCATCAGCAAACTTGGCTACCTCACTATTAACTTCTACATCCAGATCATTGATGAATAAATTAAAAAGTAAAGGTCCCAAAACTGAACCTTGGGGTACACCACTTCTCACTTCTTTCCATCCGGAGAATTGTCAATCACTACTTTCCTAGCACAAATAATATTTTAAACAGAAAGACTCCAAAGTAAACTTAGTAATTCCTAGCTAGAGATCACAAACGGCCCCATAATCAAGAAGTTGATTTTAAGAAGGGGCTTTTTTTAGGGTATATATTTTTTCGGCTCACTGGGGCTTCTGGGTTCTGAAATTGGACTGGGGTGTGTGTACTTCTTAGCGGGGGGGGGCTGCAACTCTTAATCTGCAGACCGGAGGGACTGTTTCCCTTTTGCCCCCTCCCTTCAGTGTCCCCCCCCTTCCATATCTCTTCACCAGTTCAGGCACTGCAGTGCAGCCATGCATGCATTCCTTTGGGAAAGCTCCTGGTCACTCGGTAGGTCCTCCTTTTATGTCCCAGGCAGAGGAGTTGTTAAAAACAGTGGGAGGAAGGCAGCTTGCAGTCCCTTCTTAGTAGCCTCTAGTTCTTTTTTTATCAAGTCACAAATGCACAGAGTATGAACTACTGATGTGAAGAGTGGCGTGTTGGTATTAGTTGCTTATTTTGTGGGTACAACACGGATTGGGGAAGGGAACACTTGTGGTTTAGCTTGACAGGCTCTGTTCAGTGGCTGTGCCAATCCTGTCTTTGAATGAACTTGGCAATTCCTGCTCCTCAAAGCATCTGGAGAGGCTTGCAAGGCAGACTGGCCTGTGATGGGACCAGGGGGTTTTGCTCCTCCAACGCTTTGCAGCTGCGCTCCAGGGAGGCCTTGCAGGCATCTGTGCATGTGAATATTTAAGAATGGAAGACTTTAGATCAGCGGTTCTCAACCTTTATCAGGCAGCGACCCCAACCTGCGCCGCGCATGCGTGGTGCTGCCCCTGTGCCGGCCGAGGCGTAGGCCGCCGCCCGTTTGGGATGGCGGCAGGCAGGCCCAGGTGCTCAGGTGCTCCTGGGTGGCTGCGGCGGCGACGGTGCAGGGCGACCACGGGCTGGGCCAACAGCTGGCCCAGCCCAAGGGAGGTAAGCCACCCGCCGGGCCCCACGTGCGCCAAAAACCTTCCCTGCACCCGCCGCTGCCCCGCTAGCCTTACCTTCGCTGCCGCCCATTCAGGACGGCGGCAGGCAGGCCCAGGCGCTCCTGGGCGGCCGCAGCAGCGACGGCGCAGGGCGACCACGGGCTGGGCCACCAGCTGGCCCAGCCCAAAGGAGGTAAAAACCCTCCCTGTGCCCACCGGCCTCCCACCTCCCACCCCTGGCCCTCTTTTACTTATAGTTTTAGTAGTTGCTCAGCAGGGAGGGGTGGAAACTTCCGGAGAGCTCGCCTTCGCTGCAGACAACTTGCAGCACCGTTTGCAGACTGGGACTTTTGGCGGGCTCAGCAGGGCGGAGACAGCCTGGACAATTCCTATTGGCTTTTGAAAGCCAATAGAATTAGACTCTATTCAAGAGAGTCTATTCTATTGGCTTTCAAAAGCCAATAGAATAAGAGGGAGTAGCACAGCTAAGGGAAAGGGGAAAAAAATGGCGGACTGCGTTATTTGGCGACCCCGTGAAATGGTCGTTCGACCCCAAATGGGGTCACGACCCACAGGTTGAGAACCGCTGCTTTAGATGGAGTGAAGTTGCAGAGAGAGTTAGGTTCACTCTGCTGTCTTCCTTGACATAGAATTTGTCAGACAGCACAACAACATTTCCCTTTTTCTTTTTGTGTTTATTATTTTAATGCTGACTTGTGTAAAGGTTGGGTATTCATCTACAATATAAAATCGGTACTACTTGTCCAAATTTCACATTTGTGTAATTATGGAATTCTGGAAGTTGAAGTCTATGCATCTTAAAGTCCAAGGCTGAGAATCACTGTAGTAGAGACTAAGTAGTAGTGGACATCTTGTGGCCTTATTTGATTTACTAGCTCCAGGAGAGTCCTAGAGGGAGGCCTGCAGGGGGGCTTGTACCATCCTCTCTAGCCCTTTGCCGCCTTTGCTCTGGGGCTGTTCCCACCCAACCTCTTGGTCATTCTTTGGGGGCAGCTCTTTGGCAGAGACAGGTTGCTCCCTCTGGGAGGAGGTTTTGAAGTATTTATAGCAGAACTACTAGATTCTGTAACAGCTTCGTTCCTTATACCATCCGTCCTGTAAATTTGCAGGATTCTTTTTTCCCTGCCATGTATATTACATTCAAATTAGACAATGATGTTTCTCTGTGTCATATGTGTGTGTATGTGGGTATATGCATGATGAGCTGAGTGCAACGAAATTTCATTTTAATGTGTGCTGAATAGTGTACATTTAAAGTGACAATAAAGTTTTTTTTTAAATTTTTTATTATTAGATATCCATTTGTACATGCAAACAAAGAAAAAATTCAAGTTAAAGCCATTCAACTTAATACAATCATTTTAAATTTGTAGACCTTCTTCACTCCGTATATCAAAGTTTAACTATAAGCCAACTACATTTTAAAAATTTTAAGTTTCACTTCTTTTCAGATCTATCCATTGTACATCAAACAAACAAGTCTTCTTATTAAAGTTAATAATTTTCATGTCGATACACCCCTCCCTTCAATGTGTACATTCTTAGTCTATTTAATATATATCTTCCATTAATCACCCTCTCATGTCTCTTGCTCTTACACTTAGTCTTTAAATCAGTCCATAATTCTTTACCTTTAATTCCTTGCATAAAATATTAAGCTTCTCTTCTTTTCAGTTGAATTCTGGGTTTCTTCCTCTGCCAGGTGGATTTCCATAACACAGCTTCCCTTCCAAGTAATAAGTCTCTCTTTATTGCTTGCAATGTCCCTTGGTTCCATATAAGCCATACTCTATGGATTCTGTCAGTTTGCCAAGAGAAATTTTTAGCCTCCTCTCCTAGATATTTTTCCAATGCTTTTATAACAATTCTTTTCAAATCTTCTTGTTTCTTATTTGGGGATTTTTCCAGTCTCTTGCCCCTAATTGCTGTTATCATCTGGCGATGGTACATCATAGTTGAGCGGTTTTGCACCTCACTTTTCATTTCAGTAAGTTGTCTCTCTTCTTGTCTCTCCACCTCTTCCATCTTTTCTTCAACCCCTTCCCTGACCCTCTTCGAATTTCTCCCAGTATCTTCTCTCATTTTCCCACTGTGCGTTTGTACTGTTTCTCCGGTTTGGTCCAAGTCCTCAATAACTGCTTTGCTTTGATCTTCCACCATCTTCTCCACTTCTCTGCTTTGTTCCACTGCCTCTAATGTCCTCATCCTTTCTTCCCACCTTTTCTCATATATGTCTATTATAATGTCCATCTTTCTCCTTATTTTTTCAAAAGTTGTTGACGTTGCATCTTTTAATTCTTTCATCGTCATTTCTGGAGAGCTTATATACATCCTTAGGTTTATTTTGCAAAGTTTTTTTAAGTTATGCGTCTCTGCTGCCCTCTAGAGGTCTCTTTCGCATTACAGTTTCTCCTTCGCCTTTCTCTTCCGGTAGCTATCACTTTAAATTAAAAACGGTCGCCATCTTGGGTGCATTTTGTTTATTGTGAACGTAATTGATCCGAGGTAAAATATAAGAAATACTTGCTTTTTAAGCTCCTGCGTTCAGTCTGTCAATCTCTGTGCTTCTTTGAAATGTTTTCCTTGAGTGGTGGCTGGTCTCAGCGTCTTGGTCTGTCAGCTGACAGATGCTGCGCCGGGCTGGAGCTATTGTGAGCTCATGGGGAGTCCTCTTTCTTCCCCCCCAAACGTTTTTTCGGGGGGTTTTCAGAGGATCTCAACCCACACTCACAGCTCTTCGCCCCTTCTCCGAACGAGGAGGGTTTTTTTCCGCCGCGAAAAACAGCTGTTTTGCACTGTTTTGGCGGCTTTACAGGTCCCGTGTCGCAGAGCCTCCGAACAAGGCTATCGTGACAATAAAGTTTTCATTGTATTCTTCTATTATGGGACGTGATCCTTTATAGTGGCAAAGCATCCAGAGGAATCTAGCAGCAGCTTTTCTGCGTCCTGGACACCATGAAAAGGCATCTGCTTTTGTGAGCGGCAACGTTAGAATAGAATAGAGCCGGAAGGGAGCTTGGAGGTCTTCTAGTCCAGCCCCCCACTTAAGCAGGAGAACCTGCCCTATAGCATCTCAGACAAGTTACTTTCTAGCCTCTTCTTTTTTTTTTTGTATAAAAATTCCTTTATTAAAACCATCAACATTGTACATGAAATCTTTGTATGCATCAAGCATCATAGCATCTGATATACAACACTACGTATTATTCTTTGTAAACGTCTGGTTTGATAAACATTTTTCACTCCTCACTTCAATCCTCTATTATACACTTGTTATATTTTTTATTCTCTACGATCCCTAGCAATAGGTCCTGAGGTAGTAGTTGCACATTAAATATAAGATCACATTAATAATCAATCATCATAGAACACAACATATAACACTAGGTATTAATCTTTGTAGACTTCTGACTTGGTAAATATTCTTTACTCCTCACTTCCAGCCTCAACTATATGTCCGTTGTATTTTATCTTTTATGATCCCTAGCAAAAGATCCTGAGGTAGAGATTCAGTAACCTGGGGTAGGAATTCAGTCTGCTTTTTCAATATTAAAGTGTTTAACCTTAAGCATAAGATCATATTAATAAGCAATCATAATAAGAAGCGATCATCGTAGAACATAACTTACAACAATAGGTATACATTCTTCACTTTTCACTTCAAGCTTCTACTATACTCCTGTTATGTTTTTTTTAAACCTGTATGGTCCCTACCAATACTTTCTAGCCTCTTCTTAAAAACCTCCAGTGATGGAGCGTCCATGATTTCTGGAGGCAAGCTGTTCACTGGTTAATTGTCCTGCAGCTCATCAGATTCCTGGGGTGACCGGACGGAGGGAGGGTGGCACTTGGGCTGAGGTGGGGAGAGGTGGGTAGGTCACACATGAGACAGGTTACAATAAGCTGCCAACTTTCATGCCAGAGCAGGACTAGAACTCACCCACTCCCGCTTTCTAGGCACACGTTCACCCCTAGATTAAACTGGCCCTCTTTATCAAGTGCCACTACAAAGCAAACATTGTGTGTGTTGTCCCTGCTCAGCTCTGCTTTTCTTGTTTTTTTTGCAAAGTGGCCCCTTCAAGGCCGGTAATGGACTATCCGGGAGGTAAAAGAACTTCCGAGTCCCGACAACCACCTGGCATCCTAAATTCTTTTGCACAAAGTTGGTCCTATTCGTTCTGTGTCCAGAGGCGCATGGTTGGCGGATGATGGGGGAGGAGCAGGCGAAGGAGCCGCTAACCTCAGGTGTGAGATGCCGCAGTGGGTGCTGTGGCTGTGAGGGCAAAGTGTGGCCCGCTGGGTTTGCTGCAGGATCTGGATCCTTTGCTGGCATCCTTGGCCGGCTGCTCTTTGCGCTTGTGAGTCTCTGGTCTCTCTGCAAGTCTGGGCCTGCCACCCTGAGGCGGCATAGGGAGCCAGCAGGGGGGCGGATGGGGGGCGGGTTAGCCCAACCTCTGAACAAAAGCAAAAATGAAGTGGATGCATTCAGAAACCCCCCTTCAAGCCAGGGTGAGAGGAGCATCTTAGGACGGTCCTAATTGCCCTCACAAATCTTGGTCCGTTATGACAGTTTCTGCCAGGCCTGATGCTGCTGACGGGGGTAGCTGGACAAGACAAAGGCACCTCAGAAATTAAGGCTCCTTTGGCTTCCCGGCTTTGGGCATGGGGGTGGGGGTGGGGTGGAATAGCGATGTCCCTTCAGACTCTTCTCCGGGTAGGAGAGGAGAGGTGGGACACATGGTGCCCCTCCCTGCACGCTGCCCACCTCCCTCTTCTGCAGGGCAGGCACAGCTGGTGGGTCTGCCCGGCCTGGCAGAGGCGGATGTCATGGCAGGGATGCCCTGGCTGATGTTGGCTCTGTGTGCCTGGAGACGCAAGAGTTTGTTGCAGCTCCAGGGGTGAGCAGCTGGCCCTTCGTTGGCAGGAGGATTGGAGAGAGAAATTGAATTTCTTCTAGCCTTCCGGCTTCCTCAAGCGGTTTTGTGCTGGTGATTCTGGGTCTTTAGCTCTGGCCAAGGGGCTCTTGAGAGGCTGAGAAAAATAGAGAAGGTCTTTGGGCTGCTTGTTTTATCTTCTCCTCAGCCTGGCCAAGGTTGAGGCCCCCAAGAGGTGGATGGAGGTTGCAGGCTGACCGTTGTCCTCTCCCACCTTTCCTGCTTCCTCTGCGGAGCCAACAGCCCCTTTGAACTCGTCACCCCTCCCCCTTTGAATAGAATAGAAGAGATGCTGGAAGAGACCTTGGAGGTCTTCTAGTCCAGCCCCCCGCTCAAGCAGGAGAACCTATACCATCTCAGACAAGTGGCTGTCCAGTCTCTTCTTAAAAACCTCCAGTGATGGAGCGCCCACGATTTCTGGAGGCAATTTCTGTTCCACCGGTTGATTGTCCTCACTGCTAGGAACTTTCGCCTTAATTCCAGGTTGCTGGCATTAAGGGGTGGAATGAACCTGGGTGAAGCCGCCTCCCTCCCTTTAAAGTGCCCTCACTCCCTAAGCCCCTTGGGATCTGAATGAAAGCCCAGCATTGGCATTGTCTGACCTCTGCAGGCATCGGGGAGCTGACTAGATGTTTGCAGCTGGCTCTGGAGTGTCTCCCGCCAGGCCTGCCCAGGATGGTGGGTTCCGGGCCACACAATTAGGCCGAGCGTGAGGAGCAGCTTCATTGAAGAGCATAAAAGGCTGGTCTGGAGGGAATCCAAATGGGGCACCTCACAGATGCAGCCCAGCCCCAGAAGTTGGGCGCCCCGAGTTCAACTGCTACAGAGGAGCCTTGCAGAGCTGGGGCGTCACAGTCAACAGGACGGATCAGGCTGCTTTTTTGAAATGGTTGAGGGTTTCTCCTGTCACATGGCGAGCATTAGAAGGACAAACAAACAGACTGCTTTTGACCCAGGCATTGTGCAGCAAAGTCAACAAGCCTGGCGCCAGAGGCCAGGGCCAAACTGGGAGCATGAGAAAAAAAGGGGGCTGCAGCAGACCTTTCCCTGAATGGAGGATGGGCCACCCACCGGGACTCGGGTCTGGGGTCTGTGTTTGCTAGAGAAGGCCCTGAGCCCCTCTTACCTGAGGGCAGAGCTGGGGGATCATAGTCCACCCTGGGTCCTTGTAGCCGGCAGCTTCATTTCCTTGGAGTTTTAGAACTTCTCGTTGGTGTCCTAGTAAAGTTTTCATGAATTTCAGGAAAGTTTCTAAGAAAATGTGAAAAGATCAGAGAATCATGGAAAATTTCTAGTAACATAAATTATTTATATGAGTTTGGATAGCCTGTTGTGCTCATTCAGAAATTGCTCGTGGCAGTTTATGAAATAGATTTTAAATGACTAGATTTTAAATCATGCGCACACACTTGCATGAAACGTGCAGCAAAAGCAACACGAGATGAAGTGTGCAGACTGAACAGGAGGGGAGAAATGCCCACAGCCAGGGCCCAATTGGGGGTTCTTTCCTCCAGCCCCAGTGACCACCTCCTGGGCCAGGAAAGCCAGAGCTATCATAAAAGGAAGAAAGCAAGATTTTCCGAGTATTTTCCGGAGCTAAGGAATCCAGATTGTGTGCCAAGAAAAGAGCGTGCGGTAGATGTGGTGTTTTTCCCTCCGATGCTTGAATCTGGTTCTGCTCTTTGAGGGGAGTGGGGGAAGAGGCCCCTCCTTGGCCTCAGGGGTTTCAGAAACAGCTTCCCACGGGGCCTGGGACCTTCAGGCTCCCACCATTGGCCGCGCCCACGTCGCCTCCAGCCAGCCACCTCAGCCCATTCCCAGCCAACTTTCTTCCCCCGCTGGCCCTGCCCCGGCCATTTTCCCTGGCCAATGGGCCCCTGCTCCTCTGCCCCAGCCCAGACGCCGTTGGTCCTGGGTGCTTCGCTCCACGGGACAAGAAGCCTCCAGTCGATCGGGTGGCAGGCGGCAACAATGGTGCTGGGAAGGGTCACTGAGGGGGCTCTGAGGGGCCTGCGATGGGTGACAGGTTATGGGAGAGAGTAAGATCTGCCGGGGTGGTGGTGGCAGGCAAACACTGCTTGCGCATGGCTTCTGGTGGTGTGAGAGGGAGTGCAGGACATTAGTGGTAAGTGCAGCTGCTGGCGGTGTGTGTGGGCGAACAGTGGTGGCACGCAGTGGGGGACAGCTGAACTGCCCATTTGGCATCAGGCCAGCTGGATGAGGTGCAGGGTGGGGGGCAGCAGCCAAACTCCCTGTTTGGTTTTAGGCCGGAGTCCCGGTGCAGAGGCAATGGCAGTGGGGAGAGGTCAAAATGGGAAGCCTCTGCCCACTGCCGTGCTTAGCAATGATGCCTTGCCGTCCCCCCACCCTGCCAGAAGCCGTGTGCAAGCAGTGTTTGCACCCATGGGACATCTTTCCCTTCTAGGTTTTGTTTTGTATGCTCCCCCCCCCCGTGGGCTGTAGGCAGTGGGCACCAGCTCTTGCCCTTTGGGCTGCGGAGGCCACCTGTGCCAGGTGAGACTCAGTGTCTGCCCAGAGGAGCGCCAGAGGGACGGCTGCTGGGGCCCCCCAGCGGGGCTGCCTGAAGGAGGAGAGGGAAGTCCAGCTGGTGCTGAATGCCTGGGGGGGGCTGAGGTTGGAGAGCGCCTCCGGCCCCTGCTGCATGGGGCACTTCTGGGACTGTGAGGGGAACTCCTCTTCAGCCGAGCTTGGCCAAAGCAGTTTGTGGTTGTTGTCTTCTGCAACTGCCTTTTTGGCCCTCGATCCGATGCTTGGCCCCCAAATTTCCTGACAGTCCAGGCCCAGGGAAGAGCTGGCCCTGCTTGGGTTCCAAGCCTGGCTGAGACCTGAAAGATCTCAAGAACTTCTGGCCAGGAGATTGGTCTTCTCTGCTCCCCATCCTGGCCAGAGTCCACCTTGCATCCATGATGCTGGTTTCATTGTTTGTGTGTGTGTGTGTGTGTGTGTGTTCTTGGACGCCCACGCTCAGGCCATTGTTCCTCAAGAGGTGCTTGGCTTTTAAATCAATTCTGAGACCCACTTTCTCTACGCAGCCTTTTTCTCAGGAGAAGCTGCTCTTGGCATGAAATTGGTGTTGAAATGTCCCCCCCCCAATTGGCCTGTTAGGGTAATGTTGTGCAGTCCGGACGCATTAACTTTCACTCTATAAACATCTTATCATATAAACATGTTCAGAATATTTGGTTTTCTGCCCAGCTGCCCTTGGGACAGCCTCATCTGCCTGTCTTCCTCTGAGGTTGGCCCAAAAAAGCCCAGTCCGGTGGGGGCCACTTGCTGGCCAGAGGCCCCCCCCCAGCGCTTCTCCTGCTGGCAAAGAAATTCCTTATGGAAGGGGCTCTTCCCCACATGCGCGAGCAGCCCCAGCCTTTATAAGCACCGATGGCATCAGGCGATTCACTGACAAGTAACAGTTCCCTACAATCTTTGCGTGTGTGTGTGTCTGTCTGTCTGTCTAATGTTTTTAAAGTATTTCTGAAAGACTTTTTTGAAACCTGTAAACCTGGAATCCCTCTCATTTTAGAGGCAGCAGATTTGGACTTTTGAACAGTGTTTGGAGGCACCGTCACCACGAGAGGCTGGTGGGAAAAGGGTGGCCAGGCAAAGATCCCCCCAGGCAAAGAAGGCAAACCAATGAAGTGGCTCCTGCCACTCCTGAACCATGGCCAGTTTTATGGCGCATTATGCAGTGTTGCACAAGACTTAATCACACCAAATGCATCTCTCTGAGACCAGCTCTGCTCTCTTGGCCGAGAGTCTTCTGAGCGGGAGAGTCTGCTCCTTCACTCGGGAACCCTTGGCTGTCCCTCGAGCGGAGCGTTGCAGCAGGATGCCCAGCCCCCCCTCCTTCCTCTTGCGGAAAGCATTGGCACTGCCCTTTCTGAGCTCCTGAAGGATTTTTCCCAGTGAGTTGCTCCGGTCAGAAGGGCTGTGGCCCAGCCCTTGGCATAAAAGGGGGCAACCAGAAACGCCTTTGGGGCAGTTGTAGGAGTGATTTGAGAGGAAGTGTGTTAAGGCGGCAGGTGAGGGCAACGGCATGTGCTGTTGTGTTTCAGGCTTCCTCTGAATGTCATTTCCTTGGAGCAGAACGTGCAAAAGGGAGGGGCAAAGGTTGCTGATGCTCACAGGCAGAAATGTTTATGGGCTGCCTCTTGAAAGAGCACTTAGAGTAGTTTAACTTTCAAGATGTTCTGGTCGGCGTTTGTAAGCAGCTCAACTATAAAGCAAGCTACGGTAGTTTGCACAGGGACTAGCTACGGTACTACTGAGTGCAAGACTCACTGGCACCCTCTGGCTCTGCTAGCTGCCAGATGGAAGCCCTTGCCCTGTCCTGACGGTCACAATATGGCTCAGGACGCAGGGCAAGACGGGCCACTTTGCTGCGGGTGCCCACCGGCCCTTTCGGTTCCGAATTCAGTTCTATTATGGTTTCTCTCGGTTGCTGGTCTTGGATACAGGAATCAGCCTGGACAACAGGAGGCTTCCTAGACATTCCACATCGACCCTAGCAAAGGTCCTCCCTTCTCTTTCCTGCCCCAAATTGGCAGGGCTCGTGAGTGTTAGTGCAGCTGCCTTCCTCAGAGGGGCCCGAAGGAGGCAGGCAGAGATGGTGCACCTTTTCTGCATCTTGCACAATGCTGCTTACGGAAGAAACATTGGGGTGGCTCTGTTTGTTAGCAAATTAGAGAAATGGGCTGGAAGGGACAGAATAATACTGCAAGAAAATAACATACACCCAGACAGGATGGGCAAGATGGTACCTGGAGCAAGATTAGAGCAAAGAGGTCGAGGGTTGACGGACTCTGAGTGGAGGAGTCTAAGGCTTCTTTCCCAGATCAGGGGAGAGCCGTTCCATTCTTCCCTAGAGCTGCTCCAGAGAAGCGCAGCCGGACAGGCCGTCCTGCCAGCCGGGGAAGTCGCGATGGCCGGCCCTGCCTGCCTCTCCTCACGCATCCCGGATCTTTGTCAGAGATTGGTTGGGGGTTGCATCCAAACTAGGAAATGCCTGCTTTGCTCCCCAGACCAAAATTGGAGCCCCTCCCTGGATGAATTCACCTGTGTGATGTTTCCCGACATTTCTTGACCTCCCGAGGCCTCCTTGCCTGGGCAGCCCACGGGAAGCCTGGATCCAGGATCTCCAGGCCTCCTCTCCTGGGAGCCCAGCCTTGTGGCAGTCGGAGGGCACTCCCCCTGGGTACCTTGGCCTGGATGTGGACAACTGCCTCCCAGTGTGGGCCTTTTTTCTTCTTTAAGCAAGATGCCACATTTGAGTTCAGTTCTTCAATGTCTTTGTTTTTAAGGAAGCGGAAGTGCTTGGAGCAGGAGAGATCAGCGTCTGGTGCCTGCCATCCAAATGCTGCAAATAGAACTGCAAGCAGAGCAAACGGGGCAGTTAGGGAGAGCTGATCAAGATGGCCATGAACCGCCTTTGGCAGGTCTCTGGGCTGGCCGGGTGCAGCGCCTGCCTGTGAGCTCACTTGGAACCAGCCTTACTCCCCTCTCTGCCCTGCCAGGGACGGGACTGTTTCCCTGGGTGGGCCCCCCACTTTTGGGCTCTACTCCCACCCTGAGCAGAGCGGAGCAGGCAGTTCCTCCCGCTGTGCCCGTGGGACGGGTCCTGGCGCAATGGCCTGCCCTTGTGCAATTCAACACGAGGCGTCCTTGTCAAAGCTTGCAATTATGTTTGGGGAAGGAAGTAAAAAATCCTGGTATCCCAGAACAGGTCTAGCCACCAACTCATTCGGTAGTGCTGCAGGGGATTTGTGCGGGGGGGGGGGGGGGTTGGGTGGGGGGAGGGAGGGAGGGAGGCCTGTGAAGAAGGGGAGGGGCTTTCCGGAAGGGAGAGCCGTCAGTGGCAAAAGCAGGCCGCCCATTCTGAGATAGCCCCAAGGGAAGCTGCCTGCAGCTCTGCTTCTCAGGAGAGACCCCAAAGCAGACCCCTCGCTGTGTATGGGGGGAGGGGAGGAAGTGGGATTTTACAGATTCCCCACCTCGCAAGAGAGGCGGAATTTTGGTGAAGAGGAACTTCTAAGCGGCTGCTGGAGAAGGGCCTGACCGTCTCCCTGCCCTCGGAGAAGGAGGGGGGCACATGCGCGGGGGGGGGAACAAATGAAGTGCCCAGTGTGTGTGCATTCTCCCTCTCTCTTCAATGTGGTTTTTATTGAAGATTTTACAAGAATAAAAATAAATATAGAATAAAAATTAAGCAACAGATTTAAAAAAAAAAGCTGAAAAGAAAAGAATAACTGTGAAAGGCCATAGAGATAGGAAAGAATAATTAAAGAAGTGACCTCTGTTCATTACAGCAGTTACAAGCAAACTTGAAGCTTGCTCTGACATTACATAGTTGCCTTCCGTCGGTCCCTGATTCAACCTTTTAAATCTATAAATCCAAAAGTCAGCAACTTATTTACCCTCACCCCATTTTCAGCAAAAAGTCCACAAAGGGCTTCCAGCTGTTTAATAAAACTCTTAGTTTTATAAACAGATCAAACAGATCAATTCCAAATTCAGGGGATTTGGGACATGGACTCCCAGAAGATGCTCAGCAATTCTCCCCCACTCCCACCTGGCACAGATTCCCCCCCTTTCCTACCACTAATCTGCTGAGATTTGAGCTGGAAGGAGCCCTTGAGGCCATCCATACCAACCTTTTAAAGCATGAATCCAAATGGGAGCCTCCCCCCCCCTTCATCTGTCCAGCTGCCCCCAAGGGGAAGCTGATTTCTCCCAGGTGGGTAGATCAGTTTGTCAGCCATGGGCCCCGTGATACAGGCAGTCCTCAATTTACAACAGTTCATTTAGTGACCATTCAAAGTTACAATGGCACTGAGAAAAAGTGACTTATGGCCGTTTTTCACACGACCCTTGCAGCATCCCCAAGGTCACATGATCAAAATTCAGACACTAGACAACTGATCCATATTTATGACGGTCGCAGTATCCCAGGGTCACGTGATCCCCTTCTGCAACGTTCTGACAAGCAAAGTCAATGGGGAAGCCAGATTCACTTAACAATCATGTTGATAACAATTGCAGTGATTCACTTAACAACTGTGGCAAGAAAAGTTGTAAAATGTTGTTAAATGTTTCACTTAAGAGCAATTTTGGGCTCAGTTGTGGTTGTAAGTTGAGGAGTATCTGTACATGTCAGTGAGCAAGGAGTGTGTGTGTTTGTGCGCGCGCCTTACAGCTTCTTGGAAGCTTCCAGCCTCAGACAGGCACCGGCCCCCAAGGCCAAGAGGGGATGGAGCCCTGCGTGGCTGCCTCTCCCCACCAGAGCACGGAGGAGGAGAGAGCCCGAGTGGGCCGGATCGGGAGTGCCTGCAAGGGGCCCATCCTGGCACGTCAACCCAGCGCTGACTCAGACCTGAGCCATGCGCCTACCCAGAGATCCAGCCACTGGTTTCCTTCAGAGGCACAGGATTCCCCCCTCCCACGAGTCTGCACATAAGTGGTTCAGAGATTCAGAGACACAGGCAGCCTTTGCCAACCAGTCCTCTTCCCCACATCTTTCGGCCAGGGGTGTGACCCAGGCCTGCCACCCCAAACTGGCCCCGCAGGGCCCCCTCCCCGGGGACTTCCCAGCATGCTCCCAGCCTGGTTGCCTTCTGAAGCCCTGCGTCTCCAGGAATGCTGCGGTGAGAGCACTTCTCCCCACACGTTCACAGGCATGGGGAGGGGTTGAAGGGAATGGCCGGTGGCTTTCTTTGTGACCAAACTCCATCTGCTCTTCTGTGTAGCCTTCACAGGAGATGCAGTGGGGCAGGAAAGCTTTGGTACGGGGAGGGGGGTGGGGTGCCGTCAGGAGGTTCTCTAGCTCACCTGCCTCCCTCTCTCTTGGGAAAAGGCACCAGAAAAGAGCAGGGTTCCTGTTCAGGCTATTTTGAGAGGAAGGGAGGATGTTCCCACAGGCAAATACATGCGCACACAACAATCACACCGCTCAGCGCTTGGCCACCCAAATACGCTTATCTCCCGAAAGGAGCTAAAACAAGAAGTGCCTCTGGTCGGAAAGGGAAAGGGAAGCGGCAGGAGAGTGCAGGAGAACGTCTCTCTCCAGCTCTAGAAATGAAACCAGGACAGAGATTTTCCCTTCTTGCGGACTTTCTTGTCATTTGAGTCTTCAGTCCAGAGCAGAAAGCAGCCTGGTCGGTTAGCCGCCTTCCCCCTTTCTCTCTGCTCTCAGGGTCCTTTTCATCCAGTGCAGCTGAAAGACTTCCCACGGGAGATGGGGGGGGTGTCATTTGGCGGAAGACATGGTGAAGACCCCCAGCTGAGAGCGCTTGAGGCAGGTGGGACAGGCTCTCAGAGAAGAAGGTGGATCTGGGGTTTTGGCATGGTGGAACGTCCAGATGCAGCCTAGAGAACCAGAGTCTTCAGCTGCTCCTGGCTGGACACAGGGCAGGGCTGGGGGATCGGATACAGGTTGCCTCCTGCCCGGACCGCCTCCTTCTCTCCCTTTTCCTGATTTCCCTCAGCCCCATCTTCAGGCGGCTTCCGCCCACCTGCCCATCCTCCTGGCCTCCTCCTTGGTGTCTTCAAGCCTGGTGCTCTGTTGTCTTCTCCTTGCAGGGACCTTGCAAGCCCAGAGAAAGCCCTTTTGTGTAGTGGAAGGCGGGGAATGGCCACCGGGAGGCAGGTGATGCAAAAGAAGGACCCTCCCCCTGCCCCCCCTCGGTGAATATAGCCACTGCCTCCCTCTCAACACGGAGGCCTGTTCTAGGGGAATGAGCTGAGGCTTCTGGGGTGGCAGGGGTCTCTGCCTTTCTGGCTTCGGGTTTTGCAGAAGAGGCGGGATGGAGATGGGTCAGTGCTCTGGACAGTGAAAGAACTCCTGTCCCCCCCCCAAATTAATATTCTTAATCTTAGCAAATTGTGGTCTGACTGTAAAATGAAGGGAGTGATGCACATCGTAATTTAATTATGTCAAAATGCCACTTGGTTGGTGTGCACTGCCCAGGGTGTCTAATGTCATTGTGCTTGCACTGAGCATTGTTGAACTTGTGATGAGCGCTTTTGTGGCTTAGCCACCTCAGGGCGGTTCAGTTTTCATTGTAGGCTGTAACAAGTGTGTGTGGAGTTGATTGTGTGTGCATTCAAGAAATAAACAGGGATGCCCCCAAACCAAACCTCCTGCGGCCATATCCTCACTCAGGCATCATGGGAATTACGGACTTGCTTCCTGCAGGTCAGGGGCAGAGTTGGGGGGGCAAGTGCTACAATTTCACTCTCTTGGGAGAATTTCTGCTCACCTGGATTTGGAAAAGGAGCTGGCCATTTTCAAATCGAGGAGAGAGGCAGGTAGCCCCTTCCCCAAAGAGACAGGTTGCCTCCCCTGTATTGCCCAAGTGCCATAGATGGAGGGAGCCTCTCCGCCACATTTGAAAGCGAAGCCTTGTGTGAATTATCCCGCTGCATCTTTAACCTCTCCAGATCTTTAACCTCTCCAGATCGATGCTGTCTGCTGGGCTCTGGAGCAAAGGCAAAGCACTTAAGTGTGGCAAGAATTTTGGCAGCTGGCAGAGAGCGGACGCTGGGCTGCCGGTTCCCACGGGGGAAAATCCAGTTCAGGGAATCTCTGCTCTGTTTCTGCTGGCTGCCTGGTCATTGCCCGAGACCACCAACTCCGCCACCCCGATTAGAGAACTTCCTCCTTCCCAATTAGGCCGGGAGCCAAGAGGGGAAGTGAGGGGGATGGAAGGACACATCCTTTGGGATCAGAGGTGATGGTCCAACTCTTCCCAGCTGGCTTCCTTGCAAAAAATGGAAGAGGGGGAAATGTCCAAACAGCTGGAAAGAAAACAAGACATCTTTTTTTCTCACATGGAGTAGGGTGCAGCTGGGGGGGGGATAGAGTAAAAAGAGAAATAAATGATCTGTATGGTCAGATCATACAGTTTTCTACTAGTAAATCTCCAGTAGCCAGAAGCTGCCAGGTTTATCAGTGGGGATGGTGAAGGTGTCTCTGTCATCTTCACATAGAGTAGATCATGGGTGCAAGAAATAAACAGGCCAAAAATGTCAGTTGTTTTGGATATCTTGCATCCTTCAAGAATAAAACTGAATGTTTAAGCCAGGGGTCCCCAACCCCTGGTCAGTGGAGTAGTACCGGGCTGCGGCATGCCAGCAACCAGTCTGCACAAACAAGCAAAGCCCCATCCGTGGGATGCAACACACAAAACCACACACTCTCTGGTCCATGGAACCGGTCCCTGGTGCCCAGAAGGTTGGGGACCTCTGGTTTAAGCTTTTCTGGTAATTCAGGCACTGAGTTAGCCCTTAAAATGCCTGTCTCCAACTGGCTTCTGATCCAGCCTAATTGGGCAACTGTCCACTGCTGGAGTCGATTGCAAACGTAGCAACTGCCCTGGCTCAGGTGCCTGTTTCTGCCTGCCAAGCAGCTTGTGTGAGTCTCAGAAATTGAACCGAGGCCACTGGATCCTCCGTTTTCAAGGGTGGGAGGAACAGCCGTTATCGCTTGTCCCATTCCTATTTTGAACTTCAGCTTCTCGTCCATCGAGGCCTGTCTGTCTTTGTCTGCCTGAAGCGTCTGGCCATGTGCAAGGCGTCCCTGCCCCCCAGCCCCCCAATGCCTTTATGGGCTCTCTCTGAGATCTCAAGAGGTAGCCCCGATCTATGATCCAGGATCTGTTTGGTAATTGATGTGGTTTCTTTGACGGTTCTGCTGATACTGTAAATGGGGAACTCAGATAAAGAAGTGTCAGACCTGCCCCAGTTTGCTCTCTCGGGAAAGCAAGACGCCTGACTCCATTTAATTGAAGCAGAGGAACCTTTACTGAAAGAAAGTGGTTGCAGCAAAGTCAGGAAGAATCTGGTGCTCCCGTGCAAAATACAAAGCTATTCTTTCCAACTCCCAATCTCGCCCCCATGACCAGTTCCCCCCTCTCCAGCCAGCCAACGTGATGCCAGTGTGATATTTTGAGGAACTCTTGAGATGTCAAACTGGCAACCTTCCATTTTCAGGGCAAAGGGTCTTGAAGATCCTGGCACAAGCTGATTTGGTGGAGATCTGGTCTTCTGTTGTCCCTTCCCCCTCCCCATTTCCTACCATTTCATACCCAGGTGTGGGTTGCCCCAAAATACCTCCCCCTCCCTTCCCCTTTGATGGCCGAGGATGAAGATCCTGAGGGTGGGATCCCTCCAAGACATCCATGGGGAAACAACTTCCGTCCCCCTATTTGAGGCTTGTGATTGCAGACGTTAGACTCAAGCAATTTGAGTGGGAGGGATGAAAGACACGAGTTACTCTTTATTCCCCCCTTGGCTGTTCTTGCAAAGAATTTCTGGAAATTTTCCTCCAATGCTTCAGATTAACATTTTCTGATGGGGGAAGGGCTGCTAAGTCCCAAGCAGTGCTAGAAAAAGGCAGCTGCTTCTTTTCACAGCTCGGTTCTGCTGGGGCGCTCTGACTATCCGGGGCTGCACAGAAGGGGTCGAAGGGGGCCGAGTGTGGCACCGTTTGGGGGCTGGCATCTCTCCAGCATCGCCCTCGCCCTCCCACCAATTTCTCAAGGCCTCCCCAGAATGGCTTTCGCTCTCCTGCCCGTTTCCAGCCTCAGCAAACAGACCTTGGACTTTGTGCCCTGCCTGCCCAGCCCTTCCCGGCTTCCTCTTGGGTCGAGGTTCAGCTCCTCCCGAGGGACCATGAGGCCATTTCCATTCAGGTGCTGTTGCTGCAGTTTAGAGGCTGCAACCTGCCGCCTGGGCCCGGCCTCCCCTCCTGGACGGTCAGTTCAGAGCAAGTCTCACCTTCCTGAGGTGAAGGGGCTCTCGGGTCATTTCCAGAGTGTCCTGCAGCTGTGGTGGCCACCCCATCCCAAAGCAAGCAGTGGTGGGATTTGAGCTTCAGCATTTCTCCTTATTGATTACTGTTGCCGATATTTCTGCAAAGTTGACTTGAGGAAGAGCTGCAAAGTCACAACTGAATTTCTTGAAGTGTCTTAATTTTATCTTCTTTTATTTCATCATTAGCTTTCACCCCCGTTTAGAGTGGGGAAAAAACATGTCCATTTGGTGCTCAGCATATTTGGGTGGCTCATGTGAAACAGGAAATCCAGATTGTGAAGTGTCCCAACTTGTTGCTCACCAGAGCTCCTTCTTCTCACAGGGCTCCTGTTTGGTTCCAAAGAGCCCCGGGAAACTTCCAAAGCTGGCTTGGCTGGGCCTCGAGTCTTCTTCCAAGGCAGAAAAAATTGGGCTTCCAGAGGGTGAGAAACTGGCCTGGCTGACCCTCCAAACAAAGCGGCTCTGGAAATGAGGGGCAGCCATGTCCAAGCAGCTCCTGGGGAGCCTCAGAGCCTGTGCTGGGAGGGGGGGTCAAGCACGGGTCACCCAAGGACTCCAAGGCCCTCAAGAGAAAGGTCGAAGAAACCAGGTAGGCTGAGTGGTGATGATCACCCAAAATGTCAGGAACTGCTCTTTGGCTCTGTGGTGCAGAAACCGGAAGAAGGATTTGGCTACACCAGTGGTTCTCAACCTTTTTCAGGTTGAGACCCCACTTGCGCCGCCCATGCGCGCCGCGACCCTGACCTGGGCGCGCGCACGATGGGCCGATCCGCGCATGCGCTGCACGCGCGCGACAAAAAAAAATAAAAAATAAAAAAAATGGAAAAAAACCCCAAAATGGCGGACCGTGACGGGCTGATCCGCGCATGCGCATGCAACGGGCCGATATGCGCATGCGCGCGACGTGCCGAACTGCGCATGCGCAGAACCAGCAGGCCGGCCGGCTCCAGACAAGGCCGGCCTCGCCTCCCACCGCTGCCTCAGAGACTCCGGCAGGCACACCGAGGAGCAGTCCAGAGCAGTCGGGCGCAAAGCTGCCTCCTTCCCCCTCCGCTCCGCCACGTCCCAGGCCCAGCCTCCTCCTCGCACTCCGGCAGCCGGCCAAGCGGTTGGGGTAGCCGGACCTCGAGGCGGGCCAACACTTCACTGAGACCGGCCCGGCTATGGCGAGAGGCGCCCAGCGGCCCAAGAGAAGCGAAAGGCGCCCAGCGGCCGCCTCCGGCCCCCAAGTCCGCGCTCCGGACTGGCGTCCAGGTCGCAGCACTCCGCCTGCCAGGCTCGTCCGGGACTCCCACGCCTTCCGCAGGGCCGGCAGCGGCCACAGGTAGGTAGGTGGGCGGCAGGACTGGGGAGCCCGCCTGGGACAGCTCGCTCTCGGCGCCAGTCCCGCTCGGGTCGGGCCGGCCAGCCGGGCAGGGGGCGTCTGACCAGGCTCCCCGGCTCCCTCCCCAGCTCGGCCTCCCCCCACGCCCGGCAGGGACTCACCAGGTAGTTCATCTTGCCGATCCGCTGGCTGGGCGCCTTACCGCCTGCTTCGGCCGCCGCCGCCAAGGGAGGGAGCGAGCAGGGCCGAGCCAGAGCCAGAGCCAGGCAGGCAGGCAGGCAGGCAGGCAGGCAGCCCCTGCGCGCCCGGCCGGCCCCCCGCGGTGCCTGGGAGGAGGAAGGGGAGCCGGAGCCCCGCCGCCCCCATTGGCCGCCGCGGAGAAAAGGGGGCGGCACTGGCGAGGGCCGGCCGGGGAGGAGGGCGAGGAGAGGAGCGCGGACATGGGGGCCGGAGGCGGCCGCTGGGCGCCTCTTGCCACAGCCGGGCGGGTCTCAGTGAAGTGCGGGCCCGCCTCGAGGTCCGGCTGCCCCGACCGCTTGGCCGGCTGCCGGAGGGCGAGTTGGAGGCCGGGCCTGGGACGTGGCGGAGCGGAGCGGGAAGGAGGCAGCTTTGCACCCGCCTGCTCCGGACCGCTCCTCGGTGTGCCTGCCGGAGTCTCTGAGGCAGCGGTGGGAGGCGAGCGGCCCGGTTGTGCTGCGCATGCGCAGTTCGGCCCGTTGTGCTGCGCATGCATGGATTGGGTCGTCATGCGTGCCGCATATGTGTGGTTTGGCCCGTCGCGTGCACGCGACGGGCCGAACTGCGCATGCGCCGTCCGAAAAAAATAAAAAAAATGGAAAAAAAATGGCGGATGGCGGCATTTGGCGACCCCTGTGAAATGGTCGTTCAACCCCAAATGGGGTCGCGACCCATAGGATGAGAACCGCTGGGCTACAGGAAGGTGAACTCTGTGGGACGTTAGTAAATAGTGTCACGTAGCAGGAAAGTGGAGCCCTGGACCTTGGGCAGAAGTTCATTTCTTGGGGATGCTTCAATTTGGAGTCCTGCACCAAAGAGGGGGTTGGAATGGATGGCCTTAGGGTGATTTTGATCCTGTGCCTCTGTTTATACAACCAAGAATTGTATTAGCTTTTTTGGCTGCTGCTACATACTGCTGACTCATGTTTAAGTGATCGTCCACTAGGACTCCAAGGTCCCTCTCACAATCACTGTTTTTGAGCCAGGTCTCGCCTAATCTCTACTTGTACCTTTGGTTTTTCCTGCCTAGGTGTAAAACCTTGCTTTTCTCCACATTAGAACTCATTTTGTTGGATAGGCCCCATTGTTCAAGTCTGTCAAGATCTTTTTGGATCCTGAGTTTGTCTTCTGGGGTGTTGGCTGCTCCTGCCAGTTTGGTGTCATCTGCAAATGTGAGGAGTTCCCCTTCTATGCTCTCATGTAAGTCATTGATGAAGATATTGAAGAGTCCTGGGCCTAAGACGGAACCTTGTGGTACCCCACTGCTTACTTCCCTCCATGTAGACGTAATGCCACTAAGGACAACTCGCTGAGTATAGTTTGTCAGCCAGTTACAAATCCATCTGGTGGTGATGCTATCTATCCCACATTTTTGTAATTTACCAAGATGTAGGTTGTGGTCTACTTCGTCGAATGCCTTGGTGAAGTCTACTATGTCCACAGCATTTCGCTGATCTACTAATTTAGTCATTTTATCAACGAATGAAATAAAACTGGTTTGGCATGATTTTTTTTAACAAGCCCATGTTGTCTTTTAGTTATAACTTTGTTTCTAGATGTTCGCAGATCTATTTTTTGATTATCTTTTCCAGTATCTTCTCAGGTATTGATTGATATTGGTCTGTATTTTCCTGGATCTGTTTTTTCCCCCTTTCTTGAAGATGAGAACTACATCAGCTCTTTTCCAGTCCTCAGGTAATTCCCCGGTGTTCCAGGATTTTTGAAAAATATGGTACAATGGTTCAGAGATAACATCTGACAGCTCCTTCAGAACTCTGGGATCTGATCAGATCCCAGTTATTTATATTCGTTAAGATCAGATAGGCGTTTTCTAAACATTTTCTTGCTTATTTTAATTTTTATTTCTAGTCTGTCTTTTACAGTTAAGACTGATGCAAAGAATGAGTTAAGCAAGTCTGCTTTCTCTCTATTATCTGTTACTTCCTTGCCATCTTCTCTCTTTAGTGGAATGACTTTTTTATTTATATGTTGAAAGAAACTTTTTTTATTATTATCTTTGACTTTTGTTGCAAGCCTTTGTTTATTCTGAGCCTTGACTTTCCTGACTTCATCTTTGCAGATTCGGGCTATCTGCTGATATTCTGACTTAGTTATATGTCCCTCTTTCCATTTTTTGTACTTATCCTTTTTGTCTTTCAGTTTATCAGGGAGATCTTTGTGCAACCATGCTTGTTCCTTCTTGGATTTCTTTCTTTTTCACTGGTTTTGTGGTGGACTTGGCTTTTATGATCATATTTTTCAGAGTTTTCCATGGTTCTTTTTTTTTATTATTAAAACAATCAACATTGAACATAAAATCATAGCATGCATCAATCGTCATAGCACCTGATATACAACACTAAGTATTAATCTTTGTAAACGTCTGGTTTGGCAAACATTTTTCACTCCTCACGTCAAGCCTCAACTATACGCCTGTTACACTTTATTTGATTGGTGTTTCTCTTTTCTATAGTTGAGTTGTTTTCCCCTTTAGGATTTTTATCCATGGAATTTTTCTTAGGCTGTCTCTGAGTTTGTTAAAATCAGCTCTTTTGAAGACACTGGCTGGATTATGTTCTATTGCTTATGTTTGCATTACATTGAATTCCAATATGACGTGGTCACCCTTGCCTAAAGTTCCAGCAACTTCAACTCCCTCTGTCACTTCTTCTCTATTTGTAAGAATTAAGTCTAGTATAACTTTTCCTCTAGTTGCCTCTTCTACCTTTTGGTTGACAAAGTTGTTAGCTAGGTTGGTTAGGAATACCGTATGTTTGAAGTCTCCCATTAGTACTATAGTATATTTCCTACATACATTTGTTAGTTGTTTAGCAAAGAGTTCATCTATTTCTTCTGCTTGGTTGGCTGGCCTGTAGTATACATCTATAGCAGTGTCGTTCTTTTTTCCTTTTATATTGACCCATATAGATTCTAGGAGGTTTTCATCCTTGGTTATAGTTTTGTGGATTTCTGTAAAGATGTGGCGATCTTTTATATATAATGCAACTCCATCTCCTCTTTTATTGGGTCTGTTTCTTTTGAATGGCTTGTATCCTTCCATCAGTGCATTCCAGTCATGAGTTTTATCCCATTATGGGTTTCAGTAATGGCAACTATATTTGAACAAAAACAAGGTGCTCTGTTTCTCACCCCACGGTGGGCAGGGGGGCTCCTTGGGGGTCCCAGCCGCGTGTCGGGTTGACCTTCTTGGCAAAGGAAGGGAATGTCCACCTTTAGCTGGCTGGTGTTTACTAGCCGGTGTTGATGCCCCCTTTCTGAGCCTTTGAGTGCTTGACCTAGGGTCAAATTGGAACCAGATTTTCTGTGGCAAAGCCAGGTGATTCTTAAGTGAGTCATGCCCAATTTTATGACTTTTTTGCCATGGTTGTTATCTTTAGTTGTTAAGCGAATCATGCAGTTGTTAATTGATTTTGCTTGCCAAAAGCTGGCTGGGAAGGTCACAAATGGCAATCAAGTGTCCCCAGAACACTGCAACTGCCCTCAATGCATGCCGGTTGCCAAATGGCCAAATTTTGATCACGTGACCCTGGGGATGCTGTGACTGTTGCATGAGAACCAATTGTAAGTGCTGTTGTAACTTTGAACAGTCACTAAATGAATGGTTGCAACTCTGAGACATTGTATTGATGGGAGTTCGGGCAAGGCCAAGAGATGGCCCCTTTAAAACTCACCCACTTTTTGCAGGAAGGGGTTGGATGGGGAAGCTGGCTTGTTTCCCACCCACCCCTCTTTCGGGGCAAAGCCAATCCCCACCCCGGAGGGGAGGCAAAGAATTGCTCTCTCTCATGTAACCGTCCGTGCTCTGCATTCTCTCCTCCACGGGCTGAGTTGTAGACTTGCTCTGCTTATTGTGGCTTCGTGTGCAAAGTGGAGAACGTCGTAGCCTCTGAAGCATCCCAGGGAAACCCAACCATGGGGCTGTTCACACATCAGCTGTGCCTAAAATAAGTCGCCCACGTCACTCTTGGCTTCAGGCCCCAGTCTGTGGAAGGGCTGCCTGCTTGCCTGTGGCCTCTGCTTTGGGCAACCTGGGCTGGGCCTGGGGCACGGGGAATGGAACGGAGCCTGACTTGGGGACAGTAGAGCAGTTATGTGTGAGGCGGCCGAGGGCCCAGGCGCAACCCCAGGATGCCCGTGAAAGGGGCCCCTTCCGCCCCCTTGTAATCCAGGTGCGCATTGCATTCCAGGGCTGAAGGTTTGCACCCTCCCCATATTTGCCCTGCTGTTGAACCTGGGAAGCTCCCCCCTTGCCTTAAGGCTGGAAGAAAGCAGGTGGGTGAATGAGAGCTTTGCTTAGTTGGAGGGTGGGCACACCTGGGTGTGCAATCAAAACCGTACGTGCTGAGACGGGACTTGCTGGCTTCTGCCGTAGATGTTATTCCCCAGGGAGGCTCATGGAAATAAGCCAACCCTCTTATCATCGAGGTTGCCATCTTCTGACAAGGCAAAATTGCCCCTTGCTGTGCCTGGACATCCTGGCCCTTTTCTCTGCAGATAGAAATGGGGTGCCAGAAAACGGCCTGAGCCTTTGGGCCTCCAGCTGGCCAGAGATGAACTTCCTCTCGCTTCCCTTCCCTTGAGCCGGAGGGGCAGGCACAGTGGCCGTGGACAGCCCTCTTGCTTGCTGAATAGCACGGCAGGGCCGGTGGTCTGGAGGGTGGCAGCAGGTGGGGGCTGCGACAGGGGAGCCCAAACATGGGCCAGCTGCAAGCAGCAGCAGTAGCAGCCGGATCCGTAGAGGTTTGGGTTCAGGGTTAACCCTGCTTAACCTAGGCAGCTCCTGCTCTTACCACTGGATCGGGCACCCCCGTGGCAGCCCACTCTGCTGACCTTGCCCAGGGAAAGATGGCAAGGCTCCCTCAAGGAGCACCCCTTCCCATTGTCCAGGCAGGCAGCAGGGCTGTGGGCTGGACAGGCGGCCGGTCAGCCAAGAAGCTTCCTTCGAGTGCCAGGTCTGGCAGGGAGGTTGGCATTCTCAGCTGCTTTGCAACTCGACCTTGTTTTCTCAGAGGACCGACTGGGCAGCACTTGGTCGCCCCCCCCCATCAGTGGGTTTGTCCTCCCTAAATGTGCCTGGTCGGCAGGAGGGCAAGGCAGGCAGTTCAGTTGGCCAGGCATTGGCAGGCGTGGTACACAACACACTGTGCCTCCCCTCCGCCACACCTGATTAAGTAAGTTGTGTGACTCAGGCCTGTGCTGTGGTGGGGAGGAGAATCCAGCACTGACCCTCCCATTTGTGGAGCTGCAACTGATGTAAGCAGGAGCTTTGCTGGGCCTTCCAGAGCGGTCTCTGCGATCTGTGCCCCGGGCTCCCTGGCAAGAAGTTCTCCTGGCCACTCAGTTGAAGGCTGTGCCTGAGCAGCCGGGGGGGGGGCATGTGGGACCCTGGTTTGGGTTATCCTTCCCTCCCCCAAAGGGTTTTTAGGAAAATGGTTGCAGGTGGGTGGTTTGATTTGATCTTAATTTGGTAATTTCACATGCTGCGCAGCACAGTGTTGGTTGCAGAAAGTAGACCTTTCCAAAAGAAGAACTGATTTGCTTGGTTACTGCATTCATGCTTTTAAAATACTGAATTTTTGATGTGCCTTCGGGTCTACGTTAAAGTGATTTTCCTCCTGCCTTAAAATAGGTCATTTAGTCTGATGCTCTGCAGCTGCAGAGGGAGATTCTTGCAGCATGTCAGAGATGACCCAACGGATCGTGGCCACACTGCCCCCCCCCAGTGTTGGAAGGGGAGATGCTCTACAAATGCTCTCTATTTCTACACATCCTACCTCCTCACTGATGCCCCTGCAGCAGGGCTGATATGTGGGTGTCAGGGGGCGGTGGGGGGGGGACCATTGCTCCTGCTCTGGGCTGGTGTGGGTCACAGTCAAGACACCCGCACCCCGGATGGCTCCCAGGAGGCCCATCAGCACAAAAGAGACTTCAGGCAGGCAAAATGTCGGGCCCCGGTGCAGTGTGTCTCTGTGTGTGCATTTACAGGCCCATCTTGGGATGGGTGGGTGTTCTCTATGCCTGTGAAGACCACCCCACCCCTGCCCCACGTGCTCCTTCAGCTGAGCCTGGACTGTCGACCCAAACCAGGTCCCTGGGAACTCTCCCCCCAAGTCCCAGAGGGCCAGGCTCTGTCCTCTGTGAGTGTGCGTTGGTGTATGTGTGTGTTATATACTGAGGCTGGATGTTTTGAACCCCTGAAAGGCACCCAGCAGCTTTTAGCTGCGTGGGGCGGAGGCAGGTGGAGCTGGCCTAGGGAATCAGCCCCCCCCTCGTCGAAATGCATGTCTCCCTATACATAGCCTGAGCTAACGGAATCCGAGCGAGGCCTGGGTGCTCTGAATGGAGACCACTGGGATTCTGCTTTGGGTTTCACTCCATTCCCAGGAGGCCATTTTCACACACCCCCAGACGGGCTGAGGGTCAGGAAACGCTGGGCTCCTCCTGGAGCTTCACGGGTGGTTCCTGCATTGGGCTCCACAGCCAAGAACATCGATGGAACCTCTCAGAATGTGTAAAGATTGAAATTGGGGAGGGGGCTCCCGGGGAGAGAGATCAGGAAATGCTGCCCAGTGAGGGTCCTGAGCATTTGAGCCATTCTGGTCAAAGGCTGAAACTTAGGAGATGTTTTCAATTGTCTCAGTGTGGAAATTCCTAGAGAAAATGTTCACTCCAGCCAAGCCAACAACACAAAATTCCAGAGAGTTTCTCTGCCTTGTGGTGAAAGAGGTTTTCATGGCATTATTGATTATGAGGCCTGTTGTGGCCTCTGATGCTTCTGTGCCCCATGTTGCTACACTGAGCCTCTCCCCCCATTCCAAGAATAGGCCTCTCTAACATGCCACGGACTCCTCTTTCCTTCCGGTTTGAGAGGAGGGTGTTTGGGGTCGGAAGGTGGGAGCCTCAGAAATGCCCCCCTTCTCAACGGGCTTCCTTTCTTTGCTTGACAGATTTTTCCGTCCAAGTGAATTCGACCTCCTTAAGTTCTCCGTCTGTCCGGGGGGGCCCTATGGCCACGCCTGCCCTCCACCCCTCCATGGGGCCCAGCCTCGGGGGCCCCTTGGGGTCACCCAGCCAGCTCCACTCGCCCATCAACGGCATGGGGCCGCCCTTCTCCGTCATCAGCTCCCCGATGGGGCCTCATGCCATGTCTGGACCGTCCACCCCCAGCCTCGGATTCGGAGCTGGCAGCCCACAGGTGAGTCCCCGGCTGGCTGGCTGAGTTGGGGGGAGGGGGGATTTGGAGGGGGCACTTCCGAGGGGCTGCTGTGGCCAGTTCCATTTCGAAGGCTGTGGGGGAGGGGGAGTTGCTTAGCCCCTCTCCCCACTTTTGCTTCAGGTTGCCTGTGCCACCTCAGTCCTCTCCACCTTCATGCCTTGGTGGTGGTGGGAGGACCCACTTTTGGTCTTCTTGATGTAGATTTTCTGTGGAATATATTAAATATTAAGAACACATGACTGGGAGGTTCTTAGAAAAACATGCAGGACTGAATGTGCCTTTCATTGGATAAGAATAAATAGGCACCATTGCTGCCCACTGGAAGACATGCTGTGTGTCCTTCCTAGGACTTTCCCCCATAAATGGCACACTGAGCATCGCGTGGGGAGGTGGGGTTATAGCCTGACCGTCTGGCACCATCTCCCTCTCCCTCTCTCCCCCTCTCCCCCCTTTCTCTCTCCCTCTGCACCCCACTGCAGAGAAGACCTCCTTGTCTGGGGACCTCTGCTGCAGGTGTCTGGGGGTGTGTTGTGTTTCTTCAGAGAAAATGTGCTCTTGCTGAAGATGATGAAGGAGGCTGTGTGAATGGAGGCCTTCTGCGGGTGCCCGAGCTGCAGCTCCTTGGCCTCCCCCCCCAAGCAGCTGGTGCAGGTTCAGGCTGCTCGTCCTCCCCCTGAGTGGGGGAGGGGCCCAAGGGGCCTGGGCTACGCTGGAGGGCCAAGGGGCCCTTTCCTCCCCTGGGATATAGGAGGTCCTGCTGGCTAGGCAGAGCTGATGGTGTTGTTTTCCAGGGCAGAAACTCTTGGCACATTCAGGCAGGGAAGGAGGGGAGGGGTGGCCAGGAGGCCCCACATGTTGCTTGGCCTTGCTGATTCACAGATGGGGGGCCCCTGGGCTCAGGCAAGGGGGCTCAAGACAGCGGCTTCCTGCAGGCTGAGGGCCCAACCCACTTCCAAGTGGGGTCTCTTGTTTGTTGCAAGGAGGCTGGAGAGATGTGGGGAGTTGCCTGGTTGTGCCCTACATTTCCCCATCCCCCACACTCTTATTTGTGCCCTTCTGGAGGGAGAGTCCCTAAGGGCTCTGAGGGAGAACCGGAAGCTCGGTTTGGCTGAGGTCCAGTGCAGAGCCTCTGGTGGAGACGGGCAACCTCACACATGGCCTGGTTCAGCTGACAGAGATTGTGAAGAGCTCTGTTGTTGAGGGCAGGTGGCTTCTGAGCATGCACAGAAGGCTTTCCCAGATGGCCTGCATGGCAGTGGGAGAAGGAGTGACTTTGGGGATTGCTGCATTCAAGTGCTGTCCACCTTGGTCCACCCTTAAATGCTACTGGGGGGCATTTCCTTAACCTCCCTGAAAAAGCGGCCTGGGGCATCCAGACAATGGGGAGGGGGGGTGATGTCAGGCAACTCAGGGCTGTTTAATGGAGTGCTGTTGTGTGATTGGGATGGCTTAGGGAGTTTCTGAGCCTGCTGTGACATCACAGCAGTTCAGCCAATGGCTGCAGGCCAGAGAAGCCCAGCGATTGGTTTTCTTTGGTTTGTCATGGACTTTCCTTCCCTTTCCAGGAGGCCAGCCTGGATAGTCCCTCCCCAGGGTCAGCGGTTCACCAAAAGTGAACCGCTGAGGAGGCTGGACTCCCCATATCTTGACAGCACCCAGGGACTCCAGGAGGGGGGCCTGCCCACCCCATGGCCCTTTTCTTCCCTCCCCTCCTTGACTCGCCCGCCCTCCTCCTCCTCCTCCTCCTCCTCTCTGCCCTCTGGCAGAGGAACCCAGCATGGCGGGGGTGGGGGGGAGGAGGGCGAGGGGAGATGGGAGTGGGCCCCTGTCCATGGAGAGGGTCTCCCTCCCAACCTCCCTCCCTCCCTCAGGCTCACCAGGCGGTGAGTTAATGAAGGGTGTGCCCCATCACTGGTGGGAGGCGCCCAGCCGCTTGCCCTCCGCCTCAGCCGCTTCATTGGATGCTCAGACACAGAGGATGGCGAGGGGGGCTGCCTTGGCCCTCCACTCCCCCCACGAGGTGGGAGTTAAATGGGTTTCATCACATGGTGCAATTTGGGGCCATCTTGCTGTTTCCCATTGAACGGGTGCCCGTAATCTGTGCCCTGTGATAGAAAATGTTTTTGGGAGCATCTCCTGGCCTGTTTTTATGCTAAAACGGCACGGTGGCTCAGTGGTTAAGACTCTGGACTTCTGGGCCGGAAAGCCGGCAGCCCAGGTGGGAGACCCAAGCGTCACCTGATGGGGAGAGCTCCCATTCCTTGGCCCAGCTCCCGCCAACCTTTGTCTGTAAGCATGCAAATGAAGCACCTAAATAGATACCAATTGGAGGGGAAGGCAATGGCGCTCTGGGACATCATGCTGGCCACACGACTGCGGAAATGTCTTCGGACAGCACTGAAATGGGGATGAGCCCCATGCCGCCTAGTCAGCAATGACTGGCGGAGTAAAATATACCGGGACTCCTTTCCTCTGCCCTTTGACCTTTCCTTTAAGGAAGTGGTTGCCTGTGAAGTGCACACCTCTGTCAATTATCTTTTTCTTTTGCAACGGGTATGATCTTGCAGAATAATGTTCCAATTTTGCTAACTGAGGGGGTCTCCTCTCTTCAGGACTGCTACCCCCCAGATGCTTCCTGCTCAGTTTCCAGCCTATCTAGGCAGCCTTATTGCTCAGAGCCTGACCTGCCAAAGACCCGTCTCAGTACAGGGTGCATTGTTCCTAGAAACACAGGGATGGCGGTCAGGGCCAGCTCTCTCACTGTTTAGGGAGGAGGTCTGAGGACTGAACTGCTTATTTATGTAAAGAAGCTCATCCAATCTTTGGCTGCAGAGCTGACTGACCAGCCAGCAGCCCCCTCCCTTCCTTTGCCCACTCACTGCAGGGGCACCACTGCTGCGCCTCTTGGCCTGTTTGGGTCAGAAGCTGAAGCTTGGAGCAGCCTTGGTGGCTCCCCCGTTGACTCCTTCACTGCCCTCTTTGCCCTCCACCCAGTGGGTTGGGCAGCCTTCCTGGCTCCCTCCCTGCCCCCTCGCTGCACCCCCCCCCAGTGCTGGCCAGACAGAGGCTTCCTCTCCTTTCTAAAGAACTTTGTACTACTACTCCCAGGGAGCAAGGGGAATCGTGCCACGTGCCAGATACATTTTGCTCCTTGTCTCCTGGAGTTGGGCAGCTCATACATTTAAATAAATAGCTCTACAAGCAAGTTCCAGATAAGAGCCAGGAGCGGGCCAGGCTCAGGGACACTAGATGGTGCCATGGAAAGGGCAGTTGCTCATCACCCAGAGGATGCACAGACCAGTAGTGCACAGCCAGACAGGCTGGCACCATCTTTGGAGATATCAGTTTGTGGGGCGCAGTGTCCTTTTCGTGGCTTTTACGGCACAAATACATCCACAATTGTCCTGCACATTAGGGATGCATGTAAAAATTGGGCTTCCAATTGCTGCGAAGGCCTCCAGCGTTGGTTCCCTTTGAGCAAGACAGGCATCCGTGGGCCGGAGGGGAGAGGGCCACTTCTTTGCTTTCTCCCCTCTGGTTGGAGAGCCCCGCGTGGGCAACGGTCTCTCCTCTTCCTGCCCTTCTGCGCGCAAGGAGGCCTCTCCCCTTTGCCCGGGACTTCTTTTTCGACCATCTCTTCAGGTGGGCCAGTTGCAGACCTTCACTTCAGACCAAACCCAGAAAGAAGAAAGAGAAACGAGATGAATCCAAGCCAGAAAGACCCGCTGGAGGACCCCCTGAGGGGAAACTTCAAGGGCTGCTGGCAGAGTGGGGAGCCTGAAGAGACCAAACCAGAAACCCCAAAATGTCTGTCCAGGAAGCTTCTCTCAGCTGGCCATAACTCTGGGCTTTCCGGCTTCCAGCCCCCTCCCCACCTTCCCCAGCGGGTGGGCTGCCTGTCCCCCACACCCCACATGTGAGCACCTTGAATCAGTGTCTGAAAGCCTCACCCTGAGAGGCAGCAGGGAAATGCTGCTGGAAATACGGACTCCCCCAGCCCCTCCTGCTTTATTAGGGTGCTGGAGAGGGTCTTTTCCAGAAATGGGTGGGGGTCTCTGCACAAGGTCTCTGCAGTGCAACCTGCTAGGGCTTTGCCTAACAGATGGGGCAGCCATTTGGCAGCCTGGCTGCTCTGGGGGCCCTTCTGTTTCCCTTGAGGAAAGAGGAAGGGATCCCAAGTGGAAGAGCCCCACCCAGAAGGGTCTCGCCATCTTTGCTCGGGTCGTCTTCTGGGGGGGAGGGTAGAAAGATTTTGCTGACGGAAGAGCGGAGGGGGGGAGGGGGGGAGTTACCCCTTCTTCACCAGGGGAATTTCAGGCTCCCCTGAGAGGCCCCCTTGAGGGGAAGAGCAGCCCTGGTCTTGGGGTCTGAGTGTGTGTCAAGACTGGACAGCCGTCTTCTTGGTCCCCCCGCTGGGTCCTCACCCTGGGCACCCTGGCACCGCACGAGTGGGAGAGGAGAGCTGCTGGCGCCTGGTGGGGAGGAAGGAAGCAAAGTGGCGCCAGGCTGGGCCAAAAGGGGAACCCCTGGTGGTTGTGGGGGTGTCCCCTCTGGAAGCTCTGAGTCAGCAGCTGCTCCTGTGAGCATCAGGACAGGCTGGGCAGAGAAGCAGCCACCCCCACGTGTCCTTCTCTCTGTCTCCTCCAGTGGAGCATCTCCCCCAAGCCCCCTTCACCCCGCCCCCAGAGAGGCCTTCGGTGGAGTTTTGTGGGGTGACATGCAGGGAGAGTGGGAGTGGGGATCTCCTCACTGGCCAGAGTCCCCCCAGGTCAGAAGCTCTTTTGTTCTCTTCACCCCACAGGCTCCCCGGGACTGGCATGCAGAGGGTGGGGAGAGCATCCTGGGTGTAGTGGAGGGGGGGGTCTCGTGTTCAGGCATAGCAAATGCATGCTGGTGTTTCGAAGGTTAAGGAGACAATTGCTTTGGGCTTTAATGATTATCTGATATCTCAGAATTCTGTATTGTTCCTACAGCATCTTGAAATATGTTGGTTCTTTCATGAGACTCGAAGGGGATTAGGCTGCTTCTCTGCCCTTCCCAGTCATACCAAGAGCCTCGCTAAGGCTGCCCTTGCTTGAATACTTGCTTGGAAGGGCACTGGGCTTCGCCCCTGGCACAGACACCCCTGTCTCTCTGGCAGCTGAGCTGAGCGAGCGGGGAATTTTGCCGGAGGAAGGAAGGAAGCAGCCGTAGGAAGAGCAGCCATGTCTCCACTGGGGATTCTTGGCTCTGCCCAAGCACTGCTGCCCACGAGGGGCCCGCCCGCCACCCAGCAGCCAGGGAGGCACGTTGGGGCCCCACGTGTTTGCACACAAAGGAAAGCAGCAGGCTAGATCTCCCCCTTTGGAGCCTGTGCATCTCCAGACCTCTGGCTTCCCCCGAGGGGCCGGGCTCCTGCTTGACTCCTGCAGTGAAAGTGCCCCCGAAGAGCAAGAACAGCAGCACTTGCACGGGAGACCCCACTTTCCTTTCTGTGCTTGCTCACCTGCTGATGTGAGCTCGGTGTGAGGAGCATTTGGGGCTCCCAGAGGATCCGGGCTATGGGGACTGCCTTCCGTTGGTCTTCGCCCTGCATTTCAGGAGAGCCGGCCTTTCCCAGAAGGTGGGCTGGGGGGAGCAGGAGGGGGTCCACAGCTGATTGGCTGTGGGTTAACTTTATGCCGAACATTGCGCTGCGCACTCCCCTGACAGGCTGGATTGGGGCTGGATGCTCAGCCCCAGCCCTGCAGGAGAGCTGCAGCTACCGGTAGAAGCAATCTCTGCCTAATTCAGCTTCTCCATCTTAAGATGGGAGGGAGCCCATTTCTTACTTAACTTTTCTGGTTTCTGAGCTTTTGTGCCAGACCTCCCCATATCTGACCCAGTTTCGCACTTTGGGCTTTTCGACTTGGGGGCTTTGCATGAGATGAACTCCCTGCTGCCATGAAGCTGCTCCCGGACCCAGACCGGAACCCCCGGCCTGGAGCTGCCAGCCGGGGGAGTGGAGGGCTGGAGCCCAAGAGGTTTTATGGTGGAGCCCTTCAGGCAGGCAGTGGGTGGGGGGGAGACGGATGGGACAGGAGAGGCCTGTGGAGAGAGGACCAGGTCACCTGCCTTGGGGATTTTGACTGAGACCAGGAGTGGCGGGATAAATGGAACAAACCTAATAAATGTTCAGAAATGCGCTTTCATAGAAATGCGATTCATGTTACTGAAAGAAATAAAAAATATTTAATACAAATCTACTCCTAAGCTCTTTTAGCTGAATCTGTCTGCAGTGTTGGTTTCATGTGATGGGGGGGGAGGGGAAGAAGGTTCCTGGCCTTTTGGCACGGGACCAGCCCAGTCAGGAGGTCTGCCCTCAGCCTGGGCACAGCAGGGCCTGGCCCCACCGAGGTTTTCCCTTCCTCTTTTGTGGCGGGAAGAGTCGATTCTCACTTCCCAAACAAGCAGGGGAGCCAGGAGATCGGATTCTGCAGAGGGCAGCATTTTTCGAGAGACAGCAGGGCGGTGAAAAAAGCTCACAAGCCACATTAGATCTGGGAAAATTCCTTGGGAAAATGTGAAAGTGGAGATGCAAACACGCATTAGAAGAAAGTGCTTGAAAAGATGCACGTTGCCAACTGGGGTGGACATCAGGAAAATGAAAAATGGGGTCAGCGCAGAAATGGCAGGAAGTGTCTCCCCTCCCCAATTTGCGTGAGCAAAGCTGTTCACAATGAAGAGGCTGAAATGGATGCCCCTCCCCAGCCTCAGCCCACTGAGAAGTCACTCCTCCAAGGAGTGTGTGTGTGTGTGTGTGTTGCTGGGTGCTTTGGGATCAGCCAGGCCTCCCTCCTTAGGTGGGCTTTCCATTCTGAAGCTGCCATTCAAGCTGGCCCATCAGCTCCAGAAAAAGGGGGGGGGGGGTCAAGGGAAATGGCAGTCCTGGCTGCCCAGCACTGGGACAGGAGCCCTGAGGACTTTGGGGTTTCGGGGTTTCTAACCACGGCCTCCTTTTCTTGCCCCCTTTTCCTCCCAGCTCAACTCCCCCCTGAACCCCATGAGCAGCACAGAAGACATCAAGCCCCCCCTGGGCATCAACGGGGTTCTCAAAGTGCCAATGCACCCCTCCTCCATCATGCCCGCCTTCACCAAGCACATCTGTGCCATCTGTGGAGACCGCTCCTCAGGTAATGCCAACCTTGCTCTGTTTCTAGCTGGCATCACTGCCCTGCCAAGGTCTCTGCTCCCAGTTAGTCTTCATCTGCCCGCTTGGCAGGGAGGGCATTTTCCACTAATGGCTGTGACTAGCCAAGGGCTCTCCTCCCTCCGGCATGAAAGCTCCCAAGCAGACAGCAGGTCGGCTCTCCCTGCCTGGTGGGACGCCAAGCTGGGCAGCTGAATCTCTCCCTTCTCCCCACCCCCCGGGGCTGGTGCCTTCGTTCTGCGTGGGCATCGCTCCTGTCCCCTAACCTTGGACCGAGTGCCTCCCTGGGTGGCGAGAGGCTCTTCTGAAAAAGGAACAGGCTGGCACTTGCCAGCCAGATGCTGAAGGGAAACATCTCTTGGAGGCAGCCCTCCCTCCCACTTGCCCTGCCCTGCCTGTCCCGCTTCCCCTTCCCACTGGGTCCCGGTGCCAAGCGGGACCTCCTTCCTTCCCTACCAGCCCCGTCTGTCTCCTCCCCCCACCCCCAGGCAAGCATTACGGGGTATACAGCTGCGAGGGCTGCAAAGGCTTCTTCAAACGGACGGTGCGAAAGGACCTGACCTACACCTGCCGGGACAACAAGGACTGCCTGATTGACAAGCGCCAGCGGAACCGGTGCCAGTATTGCCGCTACCAGAAGTGCCTGGCGATGGGCATGAAGAGGGAAGGTGAGGCCAGCGAGCACTCAGACCATGGAGGAGCAGTCCTAATTCGGAAGGCTGCCCCTTGTGGTGGTCAGGGAATCATAGAATGGAAGGGCTAGAACAGTGGTGGCTTTAACCTATGGCACGGGCGCCAGAGGCGGCCCTCAGAGCCCTCTCTGTGGGCACACGCGCCATCGCCCCAGTCCTAGGCCTTCAGCTGGGTTTTATAAAACCTTTTCGCTTTAGGCCTCTGCCGCCATGTGCAAAAAAAAAAAAAAAATTCAATCAGTCAATTTCAACTTCTCGAAAAAAAGCTCTTGCAAAGTTGGAATTGATTGATTGAACTTTTTAGTCCCACCCAGTCTGCCGTTACCACCGCAGCCACGCCCACCCGATGGGCCACACCCACCCAATGGGCCACACCCACCCGGCACCCAATGATGCATACGTGGGTTTTGGGTTGCAGTTTGGGCACTCGGTCTCTAAAAGGTTTGCCATCGCTGGGCTAGAAGGTGATTTGGAGGTCATCTAGACCAGCGTTGGCAAACCTTTTAGAGACTGAGTGCCCAAACTGCAACCCAAAATCCACGTATGCATCGTCGAGTGCCGGGTGGGTGTGGCCCAATGGCTGGGCGTGGCCAATTGGGTGGGTGTGGCCAATTGGGTGGGCATGGCTGCGAAGGTAACGGCAGACTGAGTGGGACTAAAAAGTTCAATCAATCAATTCCAACTTTGCAAGAACTTTTTTTTCCCGCGAGAAGTTGAAATTGACTGAACCTTTTTTTTTTTTGCACATGGCGGCAGAGGCCTAAGGCAAAAAAGTTTTATAAAACCCAGCTGAAGGCCCAGGACTGGGGTGACGACGCAGGTGCCCACAGAGAGGGCTCTGAGTGTCGCCTCTGGCACCCGGGCCATAGGTTTGCCACCACTGATCTAGACCAACTTCCTCTCAACTGGACAGTTATATTGTTTTCACATTTATCCATTGACAGTGCAGAATCAGTTCCCCCCCCCTTTTTTTAGACATTGCCTTGTTCCTTGTTTATCTGCTGTTTGATATAAATGTCAGGCCTGCCCCATTCAGATCCCTACGCAAGAAAGACTCTCGACTCCATTGGGTTGAAGTGATGGGTTCTTTTACTAAGGATTAGTAGTTGCAATGAAAGCAAGGCTAGGTCTGAATATTCCCGCACAAAGGTTACACTTTCCCCCTTTCCGTGGCCCTCCTCCCTTTGTCTCTTTCATGGGTGTCCAAGTGTCCAGTAGGAAGCCGCTCAGATGTTTTAGGAACCACTTGGATGTTTGGCGCGTCTCGGTGCAATTTCTCACTCCGCTCCCAGGCTAGGTGTCCTTGGTGGCTGCTTCATTCTGGTGTGGTATGATGGAGGGGAGTCCAGGCAGGCCGGTCTGAGAACTGTAGCACCTGACCCAGGACAGGCAGGGAGCCCTGCATGCTCGGAAAAGGAGGACAGCAGTAAGCAGAGTTTTTGTTAAGCAGGAGCACTGCTTGCTCAGTGCAAATCAATTTGCATCACTTGTTTTATTCCTCACATCTCTACATTTTTCCATGATTTCATTTTGCATCAGTGTCCATCCCGTGACCACAAGACATTGCGTTTTGGTGTCCCTCCCATTCTCTTTGAAACATTTGGATGTGATCATAAGGGCTAGGGTTTTATATATATATATATACTGCTCAAAAAAATAAAGGTAACACAAGCGTATAGGATCCTATACGTTTGTGTTCCCTTTATTTTTTTGAGCAACTTTGGCACCGTCCCTTCTCCTCTTCACGTCCTTGAAAGCCACCAGGAAACAGCTCCCTTGTCTAGGCTGAGAAGAAGGCCAGGCCTGGTTGCACCCTCGGCCAGTGAAGCCCCTTCCCCAGCCATGCATCTCTCCTGGGTTTGGGGTGCTCCAGCTCCCTGCAGCGTGTGCCTGTTCCCCCTCCTCCCTCTGTGGCCTCTTCCAGAATTTCTGACTGGGGTGCAGGGGTGGGAATTCCCAAGGAGAGCATTCAGACGGGGGGGGGGTTAAGCCAGCTGCCTGCCAGATGTAGACTAGATATGTCAGCCCTTCAAGGTAGACAAGACTAGGAAACAAAGTCACGCATGCTAATACCACTCTTATGGTAAGGGTGCAATAAGAGAATCTTACAACTCTGAATGCGCCTCCCCTCCCCTCCCTTTATGCGCCTGAGAACCAGGGAGGGTCTCTTCTGAGACGCTCTCTCAGATTACATTTCTGCCCAGGACTCGGATTTCTTTTATCTGACCATCGTCTTGCTCTTCCTCGTGGTCATTCCCGCTGGTCATTGCAGGACAAAGCAGCCATGTCTGCAGGCCCTACAGAGCTTTTCGCCAATTGGATGAGTAATGGGGGGGTCCTTGGTGCTCTCTGAGCTTGGTTGTTTTCTTACAGACATTTCGTGACCCAACTAGGTAACATCATCAGTGTTAGAAGGGAGGGGGGTTTGCTCTCTATCTACTTTCCTTTTCAGCAACCTCTGCCCTGTGGCTGGCTCTGTAGAAGGTGTTCAGCACAACTGCCAGGTCCACAAAAGGGATACCTCTGGGTGCTCTCCCAAGCCAGTGAATCCCAAGAGAAAACTGGAACTGGGGCGAGATGGCTTCTCTGGCACCTCTGGCAGCCTTTGGGGTAGCTGCTCAGGCTGCTTGTGGGGACAAGCCCTGGCGGTCCCTGCCTTGGGGGTGTGGGCCGATCATCTGCAGGTGGACGGGGTACAGTCTGGCTTTACTTCTGGACCAAAGACCCCAGAAGCAAGAGACATCCCAGGCAGGATAGGAGAGAAGTGCCTCTGCTGTTCTCTGGCAACTCCTCCTCTTCAAGATAGTCTACCTCTGCAAGTGGAGGTTCCATCTGGATAGGACCCTTCCTTACCTGCACCAGACTCGGGAAAATAAAACTGTCTGGTAAGCAAGCTATTCTTGAGAGCCATTTTTTATTTCCCTCTTTTCAGATTAATAAAGGTGTCTCACAAGAAGTAGAAATAATGGTAAATTATTAGGACGGGGTGGGGGTGCATGTGGAGAAGAGCTCTCGACCTCCCCTTGTTTGACAGACCTTCTGGAGTTTATTGTAATGAGTTATTTAAGCAGTTGTAAGCCACCAACTTCTTTTAATGGCTTGCAGCCATCTCGTTAGAACATCAGAGGTACAATTACGGCAAAGTTTAACACAATGAAGCTCTGGGTTTTAAATCAGTTAAATGTTATGTAATTAAGAGGCTTGGATAAACAGCTGTGCTCTGGGCATCCTCCCTACGGCTAGCAAAGAGGCAACTTGTTGCAAGCCGAGGCTGCCCAAAGAAAGCAGAAGGCACCAGAGAAGGACGACTGCAGGCACACGAGGACCCGCCAGACGGGCTCAGCCTCCACTCCCCACGGTCTTCTTCTGGCTGGTGCCCGAGTCACCAAAACTTGGTCTTTCTCCTCCAGGTGGGAGCCAGGTGGTTTCTCAGCCAAAGCTGCTCTAGGCTCTCTTGTCAGGCTCTCTGTCCAGGATTCTGCAGGACCAGCAGGTGCCCCAGGCTGCCACCTGGCACTCTGCAGGGGTGGTGTGACCCCACCTGGGCCATAGCCAGGTCTAGACCCAGGTTGAAAAGGATGAGGACAACGGAATTTCTGAGCAGTCGCCTTCTCCGCCAGCCTGGCTAAGTGTGGGATATCGAGCCTGTTTGAATTGAGGCAGGAAACTGCTGCCGAGAGCATTAATATTTGTGGGCAAAGTTTTTAAACGGCCTTTATAACCAATCCGGACAGGAACCCAGCCTACAGGTAGTAGCATAAACAGATTCTAGAAGCTTCTCCATTGTTGGACTGTGTGATGGACTCGGTAGGCATGGGTCCCAGCCCAAGCTGTGTGTGAAGCAGCACCCAGATTGCTCGCAGTTGGGCTCCGATGCCATCTGGACATCAGCCAGAATCACAAAAGTCATGGTCATCTGCTCAAAAAGTGTCCCTTGGACAGTTCTCCAAGGAAGCCACGTGCATCCACAGAAGATGTGGCGATGCCACTATTGTGCCTGCGCATCTCCATCAGTGGCCATAGTTAAAAGGGCTATCTCCCCCTGAAGACACCTTTTCTCAAGATGAGATGTATTCTGCTCCCTTCTCTTCTTGTCTTCTAGTTCCTGTCATCCTCACTGCTGCTCTCCAAACTTGTTGAGGCCAGAGTGATGGTTTGTGTTCCTCCAGATTCTGTGGCCAGATGGGAAGAGGGGCTCGCTCCCTTCTAGGATCTGAGGCTTTATGTTCTGTGGGGCTTCCAGAAATTGCCTATGAATTTGGCCCGGCTGTTCTGCACTCTGTCGTGAGCCCTGGCGATCTGAACTCACGGGAGGTCAAGGGAGCCTCCCTGATCAGGTCCCTGAGATGCCTCAGCTGGGATCCTGTTCCTTCCACCGCCCTTCTTAATTTCTCAGGGGACCACTTATCCTCTCCTCAGAGGAGAGGGCCCGCTCCCCGCCCTGAGCTGAGAATTCCTGACTTGTTATTTGTTGTTCTTTGGCTGTCTTCCCTGAGTATCTGACACACCAGTATATGATTCTTTCTCTTCTGAGCTCAACGTATCTCAGAAGCTCATCTTGCTCTCCTTAACAGTGTCTGTGGCTTCTGGGCACGAGGTTTCAAAGCCATTGCCACCCTTCTTCTGCCCTTCCTTGGCAGCTTTCCCTGCTTGGCCTGTCTCTGGTTTCTGCCCTCCTACAAGCACCCGGGGGTGACCGGGCAGAAGGAACCCAGGACCCAGCACGATCGGCCCTCAGTGGAGAGGCCGGGAGGGGATCCAGAAAAGCATGACAAATCCCTTGGCAAGCTGGAGGAACAGACCTCAAATGTGGCAAAAATGCTAGCGAATGCCATCGTTCTGGAAGGTCAGAATACTGGCATTGGCGGGCATTGTCCCCTCCGATGAGAAAAACATAATGGATGCCTTTGAGAATGCTGCCGTTTGCTAGCTTTTTCCATCCCAGAGGGGAAAACACCAGCGAGGGCAAGCATTTCTGCCCCTCCAGTGGGGGAAACGTGGCAAATGCCAACGTTCTGAGGATGGCATTTACTAGCGTTGTCACCAGATTTGAGGCCCACTCCCTCAGGGCATGGCGGGTTTTCTCTCCCTGCGTGGAGCAGAGGTGAAACCCCTCCTGGTGCTGCAAGAACAGACCTCAAATCCGATCTCCCCCCTGCTTGCAACCTTTCCTTTCCTGCTGGCTTCTTCATCGACTGGGGAAGCCAGCAGAGAAAACTGCAAATGGCGATCACATGATCAATTGCAGGGCACTCGATCAGAATAAATCAGAATAGTTTCCCAAGTACTTGAAATGCAGTCATATGGCGGGATGGCACAATGTTTTACATAGGGGCCATGAGCCACCTGTTTTTGAGGCTCTTGTAACGGCAGACAGTGAACAAATGAGCAGTCATAAGTTGCGGGCTGCCTGTGTTGGATACACAGGCTGAACAACCATGAGAAAATAACAGAAAAACGTGCCCTCTCTTGATTCGATTTAGCCAGGCAAAAAAGTTCTTAGTTTCCCTAGTATACAATTTCTGACCTTGATTAATTATCAGAGCCTTTCTCAGAATTGTAAAAACATTAAATATTCTTATCAGTACCTAACTGAGGAAGCCCACTGCAGAAAGATCCGGGAGCTGAGCTGAGGAGGCTGATTCTTCTCCTCCGGAATATGTGTGAATGGTGAACGTAGACTTTGCTCTGCAGAGGACAGCCACACACGTTCCCAGTCCAGGAAATGGTTGTGGCTTCCATGTGGTAGACATTTGTGAAAGAGAGAATCCACAGAGGGGCTGAGTTTCTCAATCTGAGAACTCAGAAAGAACCAGAAATGGCCTGGGTTTAAAAGCAGGCAGGCAGGCTGCAGAGATGCACCCGCCAGGCGTACTGAACTAAGAGCGCAGTCCTCTTCTAGGAATGAGCTTGACGTGACCCATGGGATGGGATGCGGGGTGGGGGTGTGCTCTTTATGCCAGGCGCTGCCCTCGGGGGGGGTAGAAGTCTCCTGCCGGACGTGAAGGCTGTCATGCGCCATCTCAGTGCTCGGCTGCTACGCTTTGAGAGGCTCTTTCCGTGCCAATCCGCCATAAACTCTGGGAACCTGATGGAGTCCAAGCTGAGGCAGGGCTGACAAAGGCCATCCATCAACTGTGTTCCTTTCTTTGGCTGGGCCCAAACTGGCCCCTATCCTGGAAAAATGAGTTTTATTTGATGGTAAACTAAGACAGGTGCTGGAAACCCCCAGGCTGCCTCCTGTGTTCTCTGGAAGTTGTCCTGCTCCAGCACAGTGCCAGGATGCCCACCTTATTTTCCCAGGGATGTCTTCTTTTGGCTTGGGAGGGGCAGGGGGTTGTGGCCAGAGGCGCTTAGCTCCTTCCCCCACCCCCTCCTAAGAAAGGCTAAGCCCAGAAACCCCCCAGCATTCCTTGAATGTGTTTGCAGCCTCTCTTCAGCCCAGCCGGCTCCCTGGAATATTCGCCAGGGAACAAAATAGCACTAGCACTTGTAGGCACCTTCACACAGTGCTTTGCAGCCCTCTCTAAGCGGTATACACAGTCAGCATGCTGCCCCCATCAGTCTGGGCCCTCATTTTACCCACCTCGGAAGGACAGAAGCCTGCCTGCAGATAGGACAGAGAGGCAGAGAGAGAGAAAAGGGGGCTTGGGGGGACCAGTCGCCCTACGGCCGCAAAGATTTCATCTGAGAGGAGTAAGGAAGAAGACCACCTTATAAAAAGTGGGCCAGAAATACCCCCCCCCCTGACTTTCTCTCTGGGAAAATGTACAAGTGCCATGTATTTGGGTGGTGCTGCCACAGTCAAGAGCAGCAATTTAATGACTGAAACATGCATAGCAGCGATAGCTGCCTTTCTTCTAATGATGTTTCATTTCCAAATCTCTACTCTATTGCAGGGATGGAGCACCATCCATCCCGACCCACAAGACTCCCTGGAAGGCAGGAGCAACCAGGTACTCCCATTTCAATCTTACTAGACCAGCTGTTAAACAGCAAATCTCTTGGTGTCTCCAGAGGGTGACCTGGAGAGGCTGAGTCCTCCCAGAATCGGCCGAGTCCTTCTCACTCCGTAGGGGCAGATTCTCTGGCAAGGCAAGGAAAAAAAATGCCAGAGAGACTCCCCGGATGGAGGGTGAAATCCCAGAGGAACTGCAGGGCCAAGAAGAGGCAGACCCTCGGTGCAGACTGCCCTGCCCAGGGATGCATCAGGGCCAAGAGGCTGTGGCTGTGGCTTGTGGTGGGCTGGAATGTGCCTCCCTGCAGGGCCAGTTCCACCTTGCACCACCTAAGCTTTAATGCACTCGAGACAGTCAGAAGGACTCAAGGCAGCAGGCTGTGGGTTAAAATTCAGGCAGACTGAGGAAGGCAGTTGTGGCTCGGAATCTGCATTCGCGACCACTCTGGCCATTTTCTCCAAGGCAGATGCTGGGTGGAGGATCCTTTGAGCAGCACTTGTGTTGCTAATGCAACAGGGTGCTGACATGGGAGGATTCGGGCAGACGTTCTTGGTTCATGGGGCCCTTAGCAGTTTCCACACCACACCGTGCAATGCCCAAGGTGTCACAACAAATGCAGTACTTAACAACTCCCTTTATTAAATAGTGAACTGTTCTGTGGCAGCCCTGAGGATTTGGGAAGGGTGGCATCAGCAATGGTTGCATTCACATCGTTAACCTGACAGGAGTGGGTCTGCAGTTCCTGAGAATAAACAGGCAGGTGTTCTGTGGGTTTTGCCTTAACTAAAGCCTCCATGTGCAAAGGCAGTGTAGCTCAGCGTTACAGCGGGCCTGGGAACAGGTGGTGGGCAGCCTCTCCTCCTCTTCATTTCTGCTGAAGCCTTTCTTACTCGGCTGGTGGGCAGGCAGGCCGGCCACTGTGTGACCCACCCCGAAATCTTCCGCAGCAGCGTCCCCAAAGACGTGGGTGGGTGTGAAGTTCTGGGCTGGGCTTTAGGTCTTCCTTGTGTCTTGGCAGTGAGTGTCACACACAGAGAATAGGTCCCACGAAGGAGATGGTGGGCCATTCAGAAGGGGGGAGGGCAGAAGGGCCAACAAGAAATGAGTGGCACCAAGAAAGGCACCTGCAGCAGTGCAAGAGTGGGCAGCAAAACTGGGTGCTGCAGAGTTTGGCCAATTCAGGAGACTGGATGCCTTGCCCTGCAGCAAGTAGAGAGCAAGTTTGTGTTTGTCTTTGTCGGATGGTGGCTGAAAACAGGAGGTGGGGAAAGTGCTGTCTTTTCACCCTGGAACTGGCCACTGTGCTCTTGTGGTCGGTCTGCTTTAGAGAGAGGAATGCAGAGCAGAGCAAATGAAAAGCAAAGCCGAGGAACAGATCTTCTTACGTGTTGCACTGGGCCTCCCAGCAGTAGAATCAGTGTCTGGGCATCGTTCCAGATTGGGAGCCCCTACCATCCCTCTCAAGCCCTGGCCCCCGAGGGGTGGGGGTGCCCTCCCCATACGTGTGCCTGGAGGGCTCTGGCCCCTTTTGCCATTTTGCCCTGTGGCTCATTTCCTCTTCCCAAGAGCTGCAGGAGCCAAGAGCGAAATCCTGGTCAACCCCCACCAGGTGGGCAGACATTAGTCCCCTTCCCTGCTGGCCCTTTAAAGAAAAGAAGTAATTCCAGGAAGGGGAAATTCCATCCCGTTTCTCACCAGGGTGTCAGTTTGCCATCCCGTTCCAGATTCTGGACATGCCAGCAAATGCCAGAACAAATAATACCCAAATAACCCTCAGTAAATGACTTGGCACAAAGGAGCCAGATTTAGTCAAGTCTACCTTGATTAAATTCACTGTAATTTGGGGGGGAGCAGAGTCAGGGTGGAAGCAAAGAATGGTGCTTTGCCTTGTTATCGAGAAGAAGGTCCATCTGAAAGCCAGCTGGGGTTCGGCTGCATCAGTGTGTATAGGTGGAGTCCAGGGGAGGCGGGAAGCAGCCCTCCTCCGATCTCTTAGGGCAGCCCTTGGCCACGACCGGAAGGGACCTGAGCTCCTGGAAAGGAAGGCGCCGGATGGATGGGTTAGTCAGGCGTCCCTCTAGGTACAGCTGTTCAGGCCGCTTTGCAGGGCAACTGTGAGCTGCCAGCTAAACCACCAAGATCAGCAAGTCTTTAGAGTTGTACAGTAGCCAAATTTTGCACCATTGCTATGACAATTAAAAGTCTTTGGAGCTAATTGTTTCCCCGGTGTGTCTAGTGTATGGTTGAATAGGTTTTATTGGCCACTGCTTGTGATGTATTGTTGGGCTTCAGTGTGTTTGGTCTGTGACTGTATATTTTAATGAGCTAAACTGACAGCCAAAGGCAGGAGCTCAGCCAGGGCAAATCTCCCGTCTTCACTGCTTCTGGAGGGTCAGGGGGCGCCTGCTCCTCCTCCTCCTCCTCCTCCTCCATCAGGAGCAAGCCCACTCATTCCGAGTGGAAACATAGCACAGCATCACAATGCTTTGAACCACCATCAAACTGGGCTTCTGGGGCTGAGCACCAGCAGGGTCAAGCGATCCAGGCCTGGACAAAGTCAGGGCTCCCCGAGGGCCAGCACCCCACGGGCCAAGCGGGGCCTCGCCCAGGAGAGGTGGGTCCTGCCCCTGGGTGACCCCAGGTGTCCCCAGGCCACTCGCCAAAATGGGAGGGCAGTTCCTGGGCTTGGGGGCCACTTTTTGTCCCCCTGTCCTGCCTGAGGACCAGGAGGGTTTGGCCAGCCGGGTTTTCCAGCCCAGCCGGGTTGTGCCTGGAACGGAGCTTCTGGGTGAAATGGGCACATGAAGCCTTGCAGGGGGTTAGGGTCCCACTTAAAACCATACAACACCCCCCCAAAAAACCAGGGGAGATTAGCTCAGTTTCGGCTGGCAAAAGGTTTTTAAGGCTGAATGTTCCCCTAAGCCTCAAGACAGTCATTTTCCCTGCCCCCCCAAACAAAAAGATGAGACTACGTAGTCCTCGTTTAGTGATTGCTTCATTCAGCAACTGCTTGCTGTTACAATACTGATGAAAAAATAACTTTATGACCAGTCCTCCCATTTACGACCTTTGCAAGTCTGTAAAGCTGACTTTACAGGAAAGCCAAATTAAGGAAAGGGAGATCATAAGCACAGCAGCTGTGTTTTTACTTGCCAGCTGCTTTGTTTAATGACTGAGTTGCTGGTCCCAATTGGGTCACTAAATGAGGACTACTTGTACATTGCTGCCCACACCCATAGAGCACAACGCCCCGCCTCATTTCCAAGCCCCCTGCCTCGAAAGCTTTCAGCATCCAAATCTGATGGATTGACACCCCCCCCTTTGGCCCTTCCAGCTGTCCAGGAGGAGCGGCAACGAGGCAAAGACCGCAACGAGAACGAGGTTGAATCCACCAGCAACGCTCACGAGGACATGCCGGTGGAGAAGATCCTGGAAGCTGAACTGGCGGTGGAGCCCAAGACGGAGACCTACATCGAAGCCAACATGGGCCTGACGCCTAGTTCGGTAAGCAAGCGGCCCGTCTAGTCCCTGGACGGCCAGGCGGGAACTCTTGGGTCAACGGCTCCAGACCCTCCTTTCCTGCTGCAATGATGTCCTTCCACAAGGCCTTAGCTGGCGGTAGCTCTCCTCTCCCTTCTTCCCTTTTTGGGTGGGCTGAAGGAATGGCCAGGACGGTCCGGCCATTCTCTTCCAGCCCCATTGGAGAAGAGGAGCGTTTGAGAAGGAGCTTCCGGGGTGTCCAGGAAGCACCAACAGCCTTTCCACAACCCCCTCAAAGTCACAGGCAGTGCATGCGGAGGTGGCTGATCCAGATTTCTCCAGGGCCGGAGTGACCCTGCAGAGTCTCTGGGCAGGACTCCCAGCTGCCAGGAGCAGTCGGGGCAGTTTGCCCTGGATGGAGGGCGGGAAGCCAGGAGGCGAGAGGGTAGCCAGAGGACACAAGACATGCTCGAAGGGCTCCTCACCCAGCAGCCTTTCCCTGAGAATTCAGCAGAATTCCCCCAATTCCTCCTCCTCGTTGTTTCTCTGGGGTGAGAAAGGAGTTGTAGGGGAGTAAGCGCTTTCCCCCTTCCACAGACTCCCGCCAATCCTGCCAAAGGGAGCCTGGCCCACCGCCAGTCGGCCTGTGACTTTCCTGGGCCAGCCTGAGTCTGAGATGCTCCTTGGTCAAGCAGTGCCTGAGGACGGGGTGGGTGTGCTGAGAAGGGAACCTGGGGCAGCCGCAGGGACGTCGGCATCCCAGGGGCTGCCCTTGATTTTGCAGACTCGGGAGAACGACCCATTTGCTCCTGGGCAGCCGCCTTGTGAAGGGGTCTCCCGGTGCCAAGGCTTGCGGGCGGCATTGTGGGTCCTTCCCCAGTGACTCCAGAGCTGGCCTGGGAGAGCTGGCTGGAGCGAGAGGCAAGGGGTGCTGGCCTCAGAGACCCTGGAGGACAAAGCGTGAGAAGGGTGCAGCTGGAGACCCCCATCAGCAGGGGGGAGGTCTCTTGCTTCCCCCTCCGATGGCATCGTCTCTTTGTCTGGAGGTGCTCTGGGCTCCCTGGCCGAAGAGTCTGGCCTTGGACCTCTTGGCTTGCCTGGTTAGCTAACACTGGGGGGGGGCTGCCTTGCAAGGGGCCCTGGGAGACTCTTTGGCTGAGCGATGAGCCAAGGAAGGGCAGGGAAGTGGGATCTGCTGCACGGGTCTCTCTGCTGCGGCTCCCTGGGATGCCCTCTCTGCTCACTGGCTTAGAGCACTGATGGGAAGGGGAGGAGGAGGAGGAGGAGGAACTGGGGGGGGCTGAAGAGGGGAGCCTTGAGCCCTGTCTGTGAATTTTTCTACCGGAGACCTCCCGTTGGGGTTGGGTGCCACAGCCTTCAATCCTGGTATCCGGGAGCTTCACCGAAGGGAAGTAAATCTGTATCTGACCGAACACTATTAAGATCTTATATTAAGACTTATCAGGTGGCGCTCAAGGCGGCAAGATGCGCATATCATTCCGCCTTGATTGCATCCGCGGAATCCCGCCCAGCCGCCCTGTTTAGGGTGACTTGCTCCCTCCTTAATCGGGGGGGGGGGTTGATGCACCCTTGCAGGGTAGTGCTGAGGATTTTAATAAGTTTTTCGCTGATAAAATCGCCCAGATTCGGATGGACCTTGACTCCAATTGGAATGCAGTGTCGGCTGACAATGAGTCAGTCGAGATGACAGGGACTCGTCTTGATCCTGTTGTGTGGACGGAGTTTGACCCCATAGCACCCGATGAAGTGGACAAGGCCATTGGAACTGTGAGCTCCGCCACCTGTTTATTGGACCCGTGCCCCTCCTGACTGGTTTCGGCCAGCAGGGAGGTGACGCGGGGCTGGGTTCAGGAGATTGTCAACGCTTCTTTGAAGGAGGGGTCCTTTCCGGCTCCCTGCAAGGAGGCAATTGTGTGCCCCCTCCTCAAGAAGCTTTCCCTGGACCCAGCTGTTTTAAACAACTACCGTCCTGTCTCCAATCTTCCCTTTATAGGTAAGGTTGTTGAGAAGGTGGTGTCACTCCAGCTCCAACGGTCCTTGGATGAGGCCGATTATCTGGGCCCTCAACAGTCAGGATTCAGGCTCGGCTACTCCATGGAAACTGCTTTGGTCGCGCTGATGGATGATCTCTGACGGGCCCGGGATAGGGGACTTTCCACTATCCTGGTGCTACTTGACCTCTCAGCGGCTTTCGATACCATTGACCATGGTATCCTTCTGCACCGACTGGAGGGGTTGGGGGTTGGGGGCACTGTTTTGCAGTGGTTCACCTCCTACCTCACTGATCGGTCGCAGTCGGTGTTGGCGGGGGGTCAGAGGTCGACCCCTAGGTTCCTCCCTTGTGGGGTCCCTCAGGGATCGGTCCTCTCCCCTCTGCTGTTTAATATCTACATGAAACCACTGGGCGAGATCATCCGACAACACGGGGTGAGATATCATCAGTATGCTGATGATACCCAGCTTTACATCTCCACCCCGTGTCATTTCAGTGAAGCAGCGGAAGTGATGTGCCGATGTCTGGAGGCTGTTAGGGTTTGGATGGGTGCCAACAGGCTCAAACTCAACCCCGACAAGACGGAGTGGCTATGGGTTCTGCCTCCCAAAGATATTTCAATCTATCCGTCCATTAGCCTGGGGGGGGGAGCTTTTGACCCCCTCGGAGAAGGTCCGCAACTTGGGCGTCCTCCTCGATCCACAGCTAAATTTGGAACATCATCTTTCAGCTGTGGCGAGGAGGACATTTGCCCAGGTTCGCCTGGTGCACCAGTTGCGGCCCTATTTGGACCGGGAGTCTCTTCTCACAGTCACTCATGCCCTTATCACCTCGAGGCTCGACTACTGCAATGCTCTCTACATGGGGCTACCTTTGAAAAATGTTCGGAGACTTCAGGTAATGCAGAATGCAGCCGCGCGAGCAGTGTTGGGCTTGCCCAGAAACGCCCACATTTCGGCATCACTCCACGAGCTGCATTGGCTGCCAATTGGTCTCCGAACCCAATTCAAAGTGTTGGTTATGACCTATAAAGCCCTACATGGCATTGGACCAGGTTACTTACGGGACCGTCTGCTGCCCCATGAATCCCAGCGGCCGGTTAGGGCCCACAGAGTCGGCCTTCTCCAGGTCCCGTCAGCCAGACAGTGTCACCTGGCGGGGCCTAGGGGAAGAGCCTTCTCTGTTGCAGCCCCGGCCCTCTGGAACCAACTCCCCCCGGAGATCCGTATCGCCCCCACCCTCTCCACCTTTCGTAAACTGCTTAAAACACACCTCTGCCGGCAGGCCTGGGGCAGCTAACATCTTGCCCCTAGCCAGTGTATGTTTGTGTGTATGTTTGTTGAATGATTGGCTTTCTTTTAACTTAGGGGTTTTTATATATGTATTTTTAATTGGTGATTTCTATTTATGTTGTGAGCCGCCTTGAGTTCTCCGGAATAGGGCGGCATAGAAGTCAAATCAAATAAATAAATAAATAAATTCTTTGGGGCAGGGGTGTTTCCCGTCGGAGCTGCACATCCTTCTCGCCCCCTTTCCTTCCAGCTCTGCTTCCTTCTCTCTGACTCCCAGCCCCTCAGATGCAGACCTGCTCCCCTTGGCATCTGCCTGGCTTCATAGCAGCCCCTCTGTGCACGGGAATGGCACTGCAGCCCTGGAGCCCTGGAGGCAGAGGGGGCCACTTCAGCTCCAGACGCCTGCCTCCCCTCCCCTCCCCTCCCCTCCCCCAGGGCCTCCATTGCTCTCTTCTTCAGGAGGCCAGGCTGGATGTGCACCCTTCTCACCCCTTAACCTCTTTGCCAAAGCTGAAAAGATCAAGGTGTGAGAAATGGAAGACAAAATGCTGGCAAGAACTATCTTGTGGGGATCTCACCTCCCCAAGACACCCTGACTGTGCTTGGGGGAGGGGGAAGCAGCACCAACCAAGGAAGATTAGGAGAAGGCCAGCCCCTTCGCAGAATCCAGGTTTCCAAACCTCCCCACTTGTATTCCAGGGGCAGAAGGGATTGCCAACTGCCCCCTTCGGTGCACACAGGGCAGAAGAGGTTGCAGGGGGCTTTTGGCCTAAGGAGGGGGCCTGCAGGGGACGGGGAGATTGGCAGGCCCTCTGACGCCCCATGGGGGGTCTCTTCTCTCGGCAGCCCAATGACCCAGTCACCAACATCTGCCAAGCGGCAGACAAGCAGCTCTTCACACTGGTGGAGTGGGCCAAGCGGATCCCCCATTTCTCGGAGCTCCCACTGGACGACCAGGTCATCCTGCTCCGAGCCGGTGAGTAGCGAGTCGGCCGGAGCTGGCAGGAAAGCTGGGGCTGCAGCCCTTGGCTGCGATCGCAGAGCCAAGTGGCCCAACAGAGCCCCTGGGTGGCGGGGCTCCGTGAGGGAGGGTCTGGGCAACTGAGGAGGCCTTCAGGCGTATTCGGAGGTCTCACCACACTCCAGAAAGAGAAGCAGGAGGAGGGAAGGGGGGCTGGGGCCAGGTCCCCTGGCGCCTTTCCCTTCTCTGGAGCTGGAGACGGTAATCTGGACTGAGGGACGAAGGGAAGCCCCTGCGGCTGCCTGACCCCAGTCTCTCGTGGGTGGCTGAGAGGGACCTCAGGGTGGTCTTCCCCTGGCAAAAAGGCAACGTGTGGCATTCAGGCCCGTCAGCTGCTTCCCCTGCTTTGCCGAGCACCTCCGGCAACTGCAGGGGCATCCAGAGGAGAGATGGGGCTCGTTGGCTCTTACCCCCGATGGCAGGGCCAGGACTGGGGCTCAGACAAGAGGAAAGGAGTCTGGGACGAGGAAGAATGTCCTGAAGGAACCAATTCTTCTTCACCAGAGATACAAAATACAGAATAAGGAGAGTTGGATGGGACTTGGGAGATCTTCTAGTCCAACCAAGGGGGAAACCCTGTTGCATTCCAGACAAGCCCTTGTCCAGTCTCTTCCTGAAAACTTCCAGTGATGGTGTACCCACAACTTCTGAATTGTTGCACTGATTAATTGTTGTCATTGGCAGGAAATTTTTCCTTAGTTCTAGTTGAATCTCTTTCTAATGGTCCTCCATCCATTACTTTTTGTCCTGCCCTCGGGTGCTTCGGAGAACGGGTGGACCCCCTCTTCTCTCTGACGGCCCCTCAAGTCCTGGAAGAGTATCACGACACCCCAGCCCTTCTCTTGGCTAGACTAGACATAGCCAGATCCTACAGTCGTTCACTGTATGTTTTAACCTCCATCTTTGTTGCTCTTCTCTGCACTCTTTCTAGAGTCTTGACCTCTTTTTTGCATCATGGGGGCCAAACCTAGACACAGTATTCCAGTTTTGGTCACCACGATTGAAAAAAAGAGGTCAAGACTCTAGAAAGAGTGCAGAGAAGAGCAACAAAGATGATACTCAAATAGAGGCTGGATGTCAACAATCCTCTTATCCTGCACTGAGCAGAAGATTGGACTATATGGCCTCTAAAGTCCTCCCAACTCCATGGTTCTGCTCACCACCTGCTTGTTCCCCCCCCCCACCAATCCTGCAAGCCCAAGAGAACTTGGGTGGTAATCAGGATGGAGCAAGAGAGGGAAAAGAACTGTGGTGGTTAATACTAGCAGCGTGTATGGAGGAGGAGGAGGAGGAGGAGAGGGATATTCAGCTCCACGTGCAGAGTGCAGCCTTAGGCAAAGGCCCTCCCACCTGGGAATAGGGGGAGCCTCCTAGAAAGGCTGAGGACCTGAAGTGGCTGGAGGAGTTGCTGGCTGAGCTTCCCGACGGCTTCCTCTGGTGCATCTTGGCAAGCAGGTCCCAGTTCGCACCTCTGGAATCATTCGGGACAGAAGCTTCTCCCAAAAGTTGTTTATTACTCTCAAAGGGCTGTTTATTTCCTCCGCACACATATCTGGGGCGGGGAGCGAAGGACCCAGATCCAGCGACTTCCTTGAGACTCCAAATGTGGGGGGAAACTGGCTGTGGCAAGTCAAAGGAGCCGGAAGGCTGCGGGGGACCGGGCAGCAGGTCAAAGTTGGGGTGATCTGGAAAGCAGGCCCGAGCCCGGCCACTTCGGCTTCTGCCTGCCTGCCGTTTATCTCGGTTGCGACTGCTACATGGGCTGGGAATGGCAGCATTCGCACAGCCAGAATTGCTGTTTGGAAAACTCGGGCAGGCTGAGGGTCCTTTTGTGGACTTTGCAGTAGCAGCAAAGAGATCCCCCTCCATCGGCTGCTGCTTTCAAGACTCCCCTTCCCCAAAAGCCCCGCTCGCCTGCCTCGGAAAAGAATGCTGCTTGAATGGTTGAGCGGGAAGAAACTGGTGTCCTGGTCCCCTTTCAGACGGGAGCGGTTCCCACTGTGGGAAAGGCGAGGGTGGCGTCCAGGGGTCTCCCAGACCGTCTGAGCATTTGGATCTCAGGGAGAGACTGGCTTGTTATTCAATTTCATTCTGCCCCAGAGCCAAGATAATTAGTTTCCTCCTGACATGAAGCTCTGGGGCGCAATGCCACCCCCCCTTGCAAGGCTTTGGCTGACTTCTCCATCCTCCCCCCTTGCTTTTCCCCAGGTTGGAACGAGTTGCTGATCGCCTCCTTCTCCCACCGATCCATCGCGGTCAAAGACGGGATCCTCCTGGCCACAGGCCTCCACGTCCACAGGAACAGTGCCCACAGTGCGGGAGTCGGGGCCATCTTTGACAGGTGAGGAGCAGCGGCTGGTGGGAGGGGCACCCACGGCCTTGCCCGCTCCCCTCTTGTGCCCGGGACCCAGCCGTGGCCTTTGTGGTGAAGAACGAGACCACGACCGGCCCTTGGGATGCCGGAGAGTCCGCGAAATTCTCTCAGCCCCCCTGCAAAAGGGGCAGGGAAAGACCGTTGGCTTCAAAGCAAGGCCAACTCACGCCACTTCCTCTCCTCTTGTGGCCCCTGCAGGGTATTGACCGAACTTGTGTCGAAGATGCGAGACATGCAGATGGACAAGACCGAGCTGGGGTGCCTGCGAGCGATCGTCCTCTTCAACCCAGGTGACTGAGCTCTCTCCTCCGCAAGGAAGGAAGGACAGGCAAGATCCCCCCACCCTTTGGCAACCTGCCCTTCACCCAACGCAGAGCTGGGAGAAGGTGGCAGCCCTCTCCGCTGTGGCTGGGTCTTCTGTCAGCAGGACAGGCTGTCCTTGCGCCAACGCTCTCGCTGCGAGGAAAGGAGCATTCATGAACAAGGAGATCTGAGCAGCTCCCACAACTGGAACTGGCATTGCCATCATCAGTTGGTGTGGTCGTAAAGCGAGACGTCATCTGAATGCACTAATGACAACAATCCTGGCACTCCCCATTGTGGTTGTTAATTGAGAATCGCAGGTCATTGAGTGAGTGCCCACCCAGTCCAAGCCCTTCCAGGCTCGATTCCTCCTGGCCCCCCCCCGCCTCTGTAAGGCAAGGCACTGCCTCCCGCTGCCTGTCTCCCCCCACCACTTCCGCCCTTTGGCTTACGGGGCAGCCAGCATGGCTCCGGGGCTGCCTGCCACATCCTGGGAGGCCTCAGCCGGCCAGCAGGCCTGTGCCCACCCGGCTGCCTTTGCTCCCCATCCCCTGCCTGCCCTCTGGAGTCTGGAAGCCCCCCACCTGCCGGGGTGCCCTAATTCCGACTCTTTTGGCTTCTTTTTGATCCTGCAGTCAGGCTTAGAGGGGCCTTGCCATCTCTGTGGCTGGGAGTGCCCGCGGGCCAGGCTGAGGGCTTCCCTCTGCGTTGATCATCCCAGTGCTAGTCTGGGTTCAGCTTCAGAGAGCGAGAGCCTCCGGGAGCTTCCATAGAGAGGTGCTGTCACAGCGCATTAAGGCCAGGGAACTTTCCAAAGCCAGGCCATTACGGCAGGAGACCTGCAGAAGGACCAGTTCGGTTGACAGCCTGAACGTTCAGCTCCTTGGGCCCTCTTAAGCTTTGGGGGGAAATCCTACTGGATGGTGTTGTGGAAGAAAGCTTTTTGTAAGATGTGAGTGTCACATTAGATAAATGAAAGAGTTGAAGCATCTGAGAGAGTAACTGAATTTGTCAGGTTATGAAATCCTGACCAATTGTGGAGCAACATGGAGAGGAACGGGCTGATGTAGAACCAAATTCCATCAAGATCATTTTGATGTTCTCTCGTGCGATCCCGTCTTGGCTCTCATGTCAGGTTCCCACTCACAAAACTCTCTTGGGCAGCATCAACTTGGTCCTCGGTGCCCGCCGGGCTGCTGTCATCTCAAAGCAGAGACTGCGTTGCATCTTACGGTTGCGGTGCCTGTTGCTAGACAGCCTGTGTTCCCTTCACATGGCCCTGACCTCCCTGGGGGGCCCTGAACGGTCTCAGGCTTTAAGCCTTCCCTTCCCTCCTTCTCTTGCAGACTCAAAGGGCCTCTCTAACCCTGCTGAGGTCGAAGCACTGCGGGAAAAGGTCTACGCCTCACTGGAGGCCTACTGCAAACAGAAGTATCCTGAGCAGCCAGGGAGGTGAGTCTCTTCTCGCTTGGGATGCCCTTTGCACAGCATTCTCATAAGCAGAGAGCTGGGTGCGAAATAACCTTGTGAGCAGGAGGATGGCCAGCGCTTGCTTGGTCTGGCGTCAGCTCCCCGAATTCCTCTCGGCTCGCGTTCTGACCCAATTCCAGGATCAACCTAGGCAGGGCACGGGAATTTCCTGAATCTTGCAAGACGTTCATCTTTCGTGGGTGGTCTTTTTTTAACCAGAATTCCCCCCCTTCCATTTCCTCTGCATGATGAAATCAGAGTAACCTAATGGTAATTAACGACTGAGGCTGGACCGGGGCCAGGATCCCATTGCTCCTCTCCAGACTGGCTGCCTCCCAAGCTGGAGGCTGCTGCTGAGAGCTGGTTGACTCCGCTGGCCGAGAGGTTTGCCTTCTGAGCCTCCTGGAGGGCAGGAGCACGACTGGGCCCCCCCAGCTTCTCCAAGGAACTTGTGGCTGGGGAGGGAAGTCCCCTGCGCACAGCCAGAGAAGGAAAAATGCCCTCTCCCCCCCCCCAGCAATGGATCAGTCTGCTCCCTGGGAACAGTTTTGCTATGGCCCATCTGGGCTTTGTGGTGCCAGGTCTTGTGAAGAGGACAGTTCTTTCCCTTCTCTTAAGCAAGACAGACCTGAGGTGTTTGCTGCTGGGGGGGAGGTGTGTGTGTGGGGTGGGGCTGTCGGTGGCTGCTTTCCTTGCGAGATGCCCCTCCTGCCAGTGACGGGGCCAGAGGAAGCCAGCCAAGCCAAGACAGGCCTCTCCGCCTTGCTCTTCCCTGACCACTCGGTGGGGATGTGACCATCAATGTAGCCACCTGGGTCCCCTCCCGAAACACACACACACACACACACACACACACACACACACACCGCCTTCCTGTTATCTTTCAGCCAAATGATTCTTAAAAGCTGGTTGTTTCATAGTTAAAATGTTTCTGTACGTCTGTCATCTGTTTTAGTTTAAATATGAAGGGTTTGAGCTGGAGGGAAGAGATTGGTAGGGCTGGGTTTGGATTTTCCTGGCCTTGCGCCCTCCCGCCTGCGCTACTTGCCAGCTCAGCATCTGAAGGAAATGCTAGTCAGGATGCAGCCCTCCCCGTTTTGCCCCCCCCGTAGCCAGGAGTGCAGCAGCCCTCAGCCCTTGGAGCACTCTGGGGAGGACCCCAGACCCCTCGTGGAGGGCCTGAAGGGAAGAGCAATGGGGCAGGAGGGACTGAGAACACCAGAGGGGCTGCTGGAAAGCGGATGCAGCCTGCTGGAGCCCACAGTCTCTCTCTGCGTGTGCTTGTGTGTTTGTTGTGGCATTTCCTGAATGAAAGGAAGCAGCAGTGAGATCTGGAAACTGGGGGCCAAGGGCTTGGCCAGGGTGTTCCGGGAAGGGCGCACTGTCTCTCATGCGCCCTGGAGACGGTCATTTGCACAGTCAGCTCTGCCTGGTCATTCAGGGGCCCTTAGCCGGATCGACTCGAAGCCGATCCCGTGTCCTGCACTTGGGCCACCCACTGAGCCAGGCACCAGGTTCATGAATAGAAGGTCTGCGAACACCCGGAATCCCAAACCAACCATCCACATTGTGGCTTACCGGGCAGGCTGGGTCATTCCACAGGCTAAAACCGGGACTGGGGCCCAACCGGCTCCCAGCCACAGGAGCCAGATGAACCACACGATGGGAAAACGGTGGCCAAGGGGCCAGTGCAGCTGATTTTAACATTAAAGAGCCCGCAATAGAATGAAGAAAAGAGCCATTAATTGCCAGAGAAGGAGGCTGCCTGGCCTTCCGGGAGGCCTGGGCGAAGGAAGGCTGATTTTGCGGGGGGGGGGGGGGGGCTTGAAAAGTCTCCTTCTGAACAGGCAGGCGGGGGCTGTTGTGACACCCCTCCCTCTTTTCTAGGTTCGCCAAGCTGCTGCTCCGCCTGCCCGCCCTCCGGTCCATCGGCCTGAAGTGCTTGGAGCACCTCTTCTTCTTCAAGCTCATAGGGGACACGCCCATCGACACCTTCCTGATGGAGATGCTGGAAGCGCCACACCAGATGACTTAAAGGACGCTGGGCCGGGCCAGCTGCTCTCCTCAGCCCAGGGGGCTGCCTGCCACCCACCGGGACCTCCGCTCTGAGACCCGTCCTGCTGCCACCTCCCCCCCACCCACCGTGGAAGGGTGGCCGCCTGCCCCATCCATCCCCCACCACCCCACCCAGGAATGTTGGCCTGGCTGGCTTGGCCCTTCGCTGCTTCCGCAATCAACCTGCGTCTGAGGACAACCAGCTTTTGCAGGTGGAGAATTGTTCGAAGAGCAACCGCTGCCTGCTTGCACGTGGGGCCCTGCCCCTCCTCCATCAAGGCTTTGGTTCCCCCCCCCCCAGGTGCAGAAGGCTGAATTTACTCCAACTGCCTTGAAGGGTTTCAGGATTCTGTGACACCGCCTTTGTTTAAGAACAAGGGATTGTGGGAAACAAGGCATGTGTTGCCGGAGGGCCTAAGAGAGGCCGGCCAGCTGCCCCTGTAGAGAGAGGGCACTTCCTGGGCGTGAGCCGAGGGCCTAAGAGAGGCCGGCCAGCTGCCCCTGTAGAGAGAGGGCACTTCCTGGGCGTGAGCCGGAGCAAGGCTGCCTCCTCAAGCCGGGGTGGGCAGGGCTACGAGCCAGCCTTCGCGGCCCCTCGGCTGCCCCTGCTTGCTTATGTGGGCAGACCAGGAGGGCAGAGGGTCTTTGCTGACAGATGGCAGGCCGAGCCGCCCTGCGCAGGCTCTCCCCATTCTTGCACAGAGCAGCACAGAAGTCCTCTGAGAGCCGCCCCCTTTTTCCTGGGAGGGAAGGAGGGGGGGCCTTGGCTGTGAGGAGAGATTCGGGGCTCACAGGAGTCGGGGGGGGGGGAAGCTCTGGCTTGCTGGGAGTCGGTGGGCATCGGGCTCCCCTGGAGGCAGGCTCGCTCTCTCTCTTTCTCTCTCTCTCTCTCTCTCTCCCCCCCTCTCTCTCTCTCTCTCTCTCTCACGCCTCCCCCCCCCCGACAGCCCAGCGAGCTTGCCGCGAGTGGCTGGGCGCCCCATCGGCGCTTGCTTGTCGCTTCTCCTCGCCCGCCCCCCCCCCGTTGGTGACCCTGCCCGGGTGGCTGAGGAAGCCGGGCTCGCCCAGGCGCGGGAGACGCAGCCGCTTGAGGGGGAAACGGGGGATTTCCTGACTAGGAAAGGCTCCGCCTTCAGGAGACCGCTGGGGGGGGGGAGCTGCCCCGCCCCCCCGTGTTGCCAGAAGAGGGATGCAGGCAGGAAGCGGAGTCGTGTGGGGCGTCCCTGGGGGACTACAGCCTTCCCCCCCCAGGAGTTTCTGCTCCGGGGCAAGGGAGTGCGGGGGGGGGTCTCCTATACTTGAGGTGGCGCGATGCGTGTTGTGTATACATGTATGTAGTGTAGATATATACACTGTACAAATCTCATTCACATCTGCATCATAATCCCCCCGCCTTTGGGGTTCATTTTCTGCTCTCCGTTCTCCGACCTGCTTTCTCTCCCTGCGGCTCTTCTGCCTCCCCCCTGAGCCGGTGGCGAAGGAAACTGGAGCTCTGGAACCCGAGCAGAGGGGGCCGCATCTATTTTCAGATGCCGGAGCGCCCGGGGGGGGAGGCGGGAGGGGGGGCCAGCCGGGCTTAGCGATTCCCGGCCTTTGGGGAAGAGGGCCGCCGCCTTCGCCCGCCGGGGCGCGTGGCTGAAGCAGGCGATAAAAGGAAAACTTTTGGGAGAGAGAGAGAAGGCGAGCGAAATATCTAAGTGTCAATAAAGCTAAATATCTATTTTTGTACAAATGTAATTTTATCCCTTACGTATGCTTAATTTGGGGGGGAGGGGGCTGCTTTTATAGGATTTGTCCTAAATTTCTCGTTAATATGCTCAGCCTTAAGAGCCCTCCGTGAAGCAAAGGACAAGCTTTATTTCTCAAATCTAAGAAATCATTTTTCGGCGAAGGGATTTCGGTCCCCTCCCAGTCCGGAGACACACAGATCACGGCAACGGCTGGTTGCGCCCCCTCCGAGAGTCTCTTCTTGCAGCATTATCTCTACTGTGAAACCACGGCCCTATATTATTGTTCACTAAAAATAAAGCTAATTAATAAAAAATCTGCTGGAAATGCCAGTATTTTGATGAAATGTATTAGGGTTTTAAAAAAAAAGGTAAAGGAAAATATACGAGCGTGTTAAAGCACCGGCGTTCTGGTTCTCTTTTCTTTCGGTCGTTCCGCGCTGGCTTAAATTGGCCCCTCGGGAGCCCCGTTTCAGTTACTGTTTGCTACTTAGAGCGAAGTCCGAGAGCGTCCGTATATAGCAGGACACGGGACCCTGACCTGGAAACGGCGTGGAGGGTGAAGACTCGGACTTCGGCTGTCACTCTGCTTCCTGTTGCTGGGGGTGAGGGGGCGGCGGGGCGTGGGGGGGTCCGCTGCACCCCGGTCAAGCGGCGACGGCTGGCCCTCCATGCGATTGATGGAGAACGCGGGGGGGAGGGGGGCAGAGCGGCGGCTTCCTCGCTTGGCCTCCCCGGGGTTTCCTTCTTTCGGGGCCCCCGTCGCCTTGCGCAGCTGGGGCAATGACTCGTTCCACAGAGCCGGCTCAGGACGGCAGCGATGCCCTCAGCAGCAAAGAGCCCGAATTGCCTTGAAAGCCTCTGCCTGACGGCCCTCGGAGAAGGGGAGGGGTCGGCTGTGGGGCTTGCCTGGGTGTGGCGGTTGCAGGAGGTCCCTGGAAGGCCAGCCCAGCTCTTTCATTGGCCCAGACCTCAGAGCCCCCCCCCCACCAAGGCAGGGGAGTCTGGGAAGGTAGAGAATGGGGCGCTGCCCCTTTTCTCCTCACCAATACTCGGCTGATGGATCATGAACCTACCGTAGATAGAACCTAGGCGCCCAGGGCTGGGAGGAACCTCGGAGGTCTTTCATCCAACCAGCCCCCGACTCGAGGAGGCAGGAGCCTTATACCATCCCAGCCAAGTGGTTGTCCAGTCTGTTTTTAAAAACTTCCAGCGACGGAGCGCTGGAAGGCTTCCTTCGTGTCTCCCCTCCACCCAATCTTTCTTCTCTTCCTTAGGCTACTAGTCAGACCTAGTTCCCTCACGCATTCATCCTCCTGTCCCACCTTGAGGGCACTTAGATCGAGAGAGCAAACGCCGCGTTCCTCCGAACTTCTCCATCTGGGGCTCCTCCTGCCCAGCCGATTGCAGAGGATCCGGGCATCTTGCAGCAAGCTAGGAAGCTTTCAGGCTCACTACTCCTTTGGTCCCAGGCATTCCTGTCAGGAAGGAGAACCAGCTGGGCACCACAGCAGGTGTGTTGTTTTGCAGCTGCTGGACCTTTCAAGGTTGCTGTTCCTCACACAAGAGCAGCTGGGCAGGGATGATTCTTGCTGCCACCCAAGGCCCTCCCCTAGTACTTTAAACACTATTTCACAGCATGACTGTGAATGTAGAAACAGAAATGATAAATAAGATTTATACAGCCTTTACAATATATGCAGAGGAACCCAGAAGTGAATGAATTGGGATTTAATTAACAGGTAAGTTTGTCTAGGATTGTAACCTAAACATTAAATGACAAATATGTGCCAAGGAATTCAAAGTGGCAATTAGCAAAGAGGCAACAGTTCTGCACAAAGGATCCACTGGATTGAGACCTCATATTTCCCCCTTTTTAGACAGCTGCACCACAAACTCCATTTCATGAAAAACCCCAACGCTGCAAAATGTGCTCTGGGCTGCTTTTCTCCATTTGAGATCCCCAATTTTTCTTTTTCTTGCAGGTGTCGAGGCATCCTAGTATCTCACTAAGAATCAACCAAGAAAAAGATCACTATCCATTTTAGAAAAAAGAGAACCACGTAGAAACAAAGGAAATGAACTACAAATCCTTGCAGCCAGTTTGGAGTAGTTGGATTTCAGCTGCTCAGTAAATCAATAAATGCAATGTCAAGAGACAGCATTTCCATTTCAAACGTAAGACAATCTAAAAGCTGCAGAGCAAAGCCCCCCCCCCGGGCCGCCTTCCGGGAGGAACAGGGCTCTTTGGCCCTGCTGGCAGAAGGCGGATGAGAAGAGCAGGACCAGGTGCCAGGGGGTTCCAAAGGAGGGGCTGCCTTTGGGCAGAGTCGGGCAGGGTCCTCGGACGGAGCATGGAGATGGGGCGCAAAGCTGACAAGCAGGTCCTTCTAAGACAGTTTCCCACACACATGGACTTCAACTCCCAGAATTCCCCAACTAGCCGTATGCTGGCTGGGAAATTCTGGGAGCTGAAGTGCACTCTTAAAATTGCCAGGCTGGGAAATGCTGAGAGCGATCAGCTGCAGCTGTGCTGGGATCTCTTTGGCCCCACCCAGGGAGGGCGAGCGCCATCAGTTGAGGGAGAAGCGCTGTCACATTCACGCATTTGACAACATTTAGACATTCACGGGGCCCTGAGAACTTCACAGGACCGGCAGTACACTTCAGAAATACATTGTAAGTAACAATGTTACTTACAAGCAGGGGGTTGGACTCGATGACCCGGGAGGTCCCCTCCAACTCTACGATTCTATGATAATAACGTCCATTTATATTTTTCTCAGCACCTCCCCCCCCCGAAATGACCCATCCCCAGCCTCGCATCTTCCAAAGCGACGAGGGGGTAGCTCCACGGAGGCCCACCTTCGTGCCACGGCCTTCCCTCGCATGGACGGCTGTAAGGACGACGGGCCACCCGACGGCGGCCCTACAAGAGGTAGCGCGTGGCCCCGCCCGCCGCGGGGCCCAACGTTCGTCCTCCGGGGGAAGAAATCCACCAAGCGCCCCGGGACCGTGGCTGCGCCTTGCTGGCCCGAAGAGGGGCGGCGGGAACCTGCCCGAGGGCCGCCGAGGGGGGAGGAGGGGAATGCCCGCAGCTGCAGCCCGCTGCCGACGGGACCCGAGGGCCCAGGTCGCCGCGCGCGCTCCAGCCCCGCCGGGCCGCCGTCCCCACAACCGGGCGAGATTCCCTGGAGGGGGGCGAGGGAAGAAGGCGCCGGGGGGGGGACGGTCGAAGCCGAGCAGCCCAGGAGGCGGTGGCGGGCAGGGCGAGCGACGGGCCGCGTGGGAAGCGCGGAGCCTTCCCTGCTCGCTATGGGGACGCCGGCCGACCGGCCGGCCAGGGGAGCACCCTGGGGAAGACCCCCCCGGGACCCCGAGAGCAGAGCCGGCCCCGCCGAGCCCGGCAGCGAGCGCGCCTTCCAGGGCGGCCCTCTGCTGCCTCCCGGCGGCCTCCCGGCGCTCCTGCACCGCAACTCGCCGGCTAGGAGGGAGGGGCGGCCGGAGCCAGAGGTCCCGCCACCGGAGCGGAGGAAGGCGGGGCCTGAGCGGGCAGTGGCGTCATGGAGGGCGGGGCAGCCGCAGGAGAGGCCCCGCCTCGGGACGGGGGAGCCGGGAGCCGGGGCAGCTCCTTCACCCCCCCCCCGCGATGCCCCCTCCCGGGCGGCCTTTTGGTAGCTGCAGTCCCGGCCCCTCAGGCGGCCCCGCCCCCCCGGAACCCTTTCGGCCGGGCGGGGCCCGAAGGCGCGCGGGCTGCCCAGCCCCCCCAGTCCCCCCCCCGAAAGCTTCCCGCCCAGCCTGAGCGCCGCGGCCTCGCCGGAGGCCGGGAGGGAGGGAGGGAGCGGCCGGCTGCCTGCTGCAAGGGCGGCAGAGGGAGCCCGTCCTCCACGCCGCGCGCCCTGGCCCAGCGCCGGCTGCTCTTCCCAAGCCTGCTCGCGCCTGGGCCCCGGAGAGGCTGCCCGCAGCGGAGGAGCCCGCCCGGCCAAGCGGCCGGCCGCTCCCCTTCCCCGGCGCCCGGCCCGGGGGAGAGGGGAGGATCGGGACGGGACGCCCCCATTCAGGGCTGGCGCATCTCGGCTTCCGAAGGTCTGGAGATGGGTCGGGCCACGCGTGGCGCAAAGAGAGGGGAAGCCCCCTCGGGCGCCCTTTCCTCGGCCTCAGAGAGGAGCGGGGGTCACCTGCCTGTCTCTGGCCGGCTGAAGGGCCCCAGAACGGAGCGGGGCGACTCCCGGTGTGCTCGGCCTTGGGCGACATCTTCTCTGCCTTCTGGGGCTGTTTCTGCACTGCGGTCCCGGTTCTGTCGTCTGAATTGCGCGAAGCACTTTTGCGAAGGAGATGCCTTCAAACGTGCCAGGGTGTGAATCTTCTGGGGTGGGGGGAGCGGTTCCCGGTGGGCCCCAGATTGCAAGGGGGAAGATGCTTCGCTCTCCACGGTTCTGACTGGGAAAGGTGGTCTCTGGGCAGGGCTGGAGCGGACTCTCTTGCTTCTGGCGGGACCCCTAAATCTTGCACAACGTGGAGCTTCTATCTAGAGCAATTCATCTAGCAGGCCAGGATCCGAAGGTTGCTTTCCCTTTTTAAGGGAGAAACAGGCTGCTGTTAACTAGAAGAACATTTAATTCCGTTCAAACTGCGGGACTTGCTCCTGGAGGAGTATCACAAATGGCCGGGTCAACATTTGCCCAAGAAAGGCAGCTAATAAAAGCAGCACTTTGCTTGAATCTGGTTTTGGTTTCTTATTTTAATCTGTGGTTTCATTAAATTCTTTTCTTGTTTCATATGCAATTTTTTGTGAGCTTTCTGGAGCATCTTAATAACCGAAAGATGGAATGAAAATGTTTGATAAATCAAACAAATGCTGAAATTCTCCACAAACCACAAAGTGCTTTGTACAGCTAGTACAAATGAACACGAAGCAGGGAGGGGAGGACCCAGCAGACAAAAAGCTTATTCCCTTATTCTGTCACAGTTTTAAAGGAAACGAGAAAAGTCCGTCCACCAAGAGAAGACGCCAAAACATGAGCAAAGAAGAGGTTGCATAAGGTTAAGTTCTCAGCAAGGGCAATTCTTTGGATTCCTTGGTGCCTAGACCTTAGCACCGTAAATATTAGCGTAGTTTAGCTGAACCCTGGAAGATTTAGAATAGAATAGAGCTGGAAGGGACCTTGGAGGTCTTCTAGTCCAGCCCCCACTCAAGCAGGAGAACCTATACCATCTCAGACAAGTGACTGTCTAGTCCAGTGATGGCGAACCTTTTAGAGACCGAGTGTCCAAACTGCAACCCAAAACCCACTTATGCATCGTCGAGTTATGGGTGGGTGTGGCCCATTGGATGGGCGTGGCTGCGGTGGTAACGGCAGACTGGGTGGGACTAAAAAGTTCAATCAATCAATTCCAACTTTGCAAGTTCTTTTTTTTCCACAAGAAGTTGAAATTGACTGAACCTTTTTTTTTTTTTTTTTTTGCACACGGCAGAGGCCTAAAGCGAAAAGGTTTCATAAAACCCAGCTGAAGGCCTAGGACTGGGGCGACGGCGCGCATGCCCACAGAGAGGGCTCTGAGTGCCATCTCTGGGACCCGTGCCATAGGTTCGCCACCACTGGTGTAGTCTCTTCTTAAAAGACTCCAGTGATGGAGTGCCCATGATTTCTGGAGGCAAGCTGTTCCATGATCTTTTCTGGCTGTTCGTGCATCTTTATTTGCATGGTTTAACACAGAGGTGGAGTGGAGTGGAATTATTTATTCAGCATCCGAAATCCAGCCCTGGAAAGTGGGCAGAAAAATCACAAAGCGGCTGAGCTTTATGGTGAAAGAGGCAGCCCTGGGAAGGGGCTTGGACAATTCCAAGGGTCTGGGCAGCTGTTGTTGAGGACGCGGGGGAGAAGGCCGATGTGCAAACTTTTGGGTCCTCCAGTGAATCTACAACTTGTCATTTCTGTTTCTTTCGGGGCCTCCTATGAAGAGTCTCCAACTACTGCAAGTGGACCTCAGGGTGGTGATATGATACTGTGGGGGAAAAGCGTAGGATTGGAGCAAAGTGTTGATTCTTGGAAAGATTATGGAGCAGATCTGAAGGAGATCCCTCTAACTTTCCACTTCCTTGATTTAACTGTATTTTCTTTTGTTTGGCTTTTTATTTATTTTTTACTCTTCTAGCCTTTGCATTGGATTGTTTCCCCCCAATGGGAATAGTGTGATGCCTGGAGCACAGGCTGGATGGAGTCCAGGCTCCCTTGTCATTAATGACCTTGGCTAAGTGGGGCAGGAGAAGGTAACGGGTCATGCCAACATGCCAATCTAGTCAATCAGTTCTTAACATTTACGCGGAAAGAGGTGAGCGCAAAGCATGGACTAGCAAGTGGACAGGAGGGCAGGGCTTCAGTTTTCCCTTCCCAGCTCAGAGATTGGGTTGTAGCAAAGCTGCAAAGGCAGCCCATCTCTACAATGCCCTTCCGGACTTGACCAAAGAGTTTAATCACCTTGCATTGCCTATGTAGAGGTCTCCCAATTGAAAGCTGGGTTCTTGCTGGAATTCTTGGACTGGAACTTTCCCCCTAATATATTCTATTGATCTGGACTCTCGGATTCTTGTCCAGGGATGCTGGCTCTGACTAGTCTAGGCTACAAGATTGAAGAGACAGAAGGGGAGGTGGTGGTGGAGAATGGCCCTTGATTGTTCAACTAATTTAATGAGAATAAGGACTAGGGGTTACATGGTGGCAGTGCCCCAATATTTAAGAGGCTGCCACAAAGAAGGGGGGCTCAACCTATTCTCCAAAGCAGCTGAAGGCAGGACAAGAAACAACGGATGGAAACTAATCAAGGAGAGAAGCAACCTGGAATTAAGGAGAAACTTCCTGACAGTGAGGACAATTAACCAGTGGAACAGAAGTTGCCTTCAGAAATCCTGGGCGCTCCATCACTTGAGGTTTTTAAGAAGAGACTGGACAGCCATTTGTCCAGAATTGTATAGGGTCTCCTGCTTCAGCCGTCTCTTCCAGCTCTGTTATTCTGTTATTCTCAAAGGGCCTGGTTAGCTGAGAAATCATCTGTGTTTGAGGCAGAAGAGGAATAAGTTCTCGAACTAAAAAGAGGCATCTGAGGGGCTGGACTAGGAAGCCCTTGAGGAAGAGGCTTTTTCAATTCCAGCAGAATCTCATCTTCTCTGTCCCTCAGACAGACGTGTGGATCTATATTCTCACTTCTGCTGTAGAAAATCAGCTTCTAACAGATTAAAGACATCAGTTTACATGTATTCCAACAATATTTTTATTGAAAATATCCCCTGAATTACCAGCTGAAAGCAATTTCTGAATATTATTTACATTCATACACATTATATATTCTTTACATATAGTTTTGAGAGAAATTGCATGAGAAAAAACAATTACAAATTAATGCAGAAATGAAAGAATCAGTGAAACACGCCAGGATGACCCAGGTTAGGTAATGAGAGCTAATTGTCTGACAGTTGTCTGGACTTGGTGGGCTCCCAGCATCTTGTGTAGAATCACGTCTGTATCCTCTATTTTTTAGAAGAGCTGGAAGAAACTATGCAGCAGTGGTTACAACATGTAAACAAACAAAATCGTGGGCGCTCCATCACTGGAGGTTTTTAAGAAGAGACTGTCAATGCTGCATTAACAACAGATGGAAACCTTTTGCTTTTAGAGTTAGATGATGCTGGGAGGGGGGATGTGAACAAGAGTCCAGCTAGACATAACACACCAAACCTAGCGTGAGAAACAAGGTTATTGTAACCAGAGCTGATAAGGAATTGGCGGCTGGAGAGCTGGAGAGGAAGCCCACTGCTTCAAGCTAATTGGGGAATGTGATTTATGACTGTTAATTGGAGGAGGGAATTGTGCTTCGATACTATGTGCTCAGGGGAGGGGAATTCAGTTTTTGGCTTCGATTATGCAATGCCAATATTATGCTACTTAAAATAAAGATTCTTTAAGGTAAACAATGCCTCGAAGTTCTTTTGAAGAGTTTCATCTGTTGAAACCATGACAAAGACCGGACAGTCACTTGTCTGAGACGGTATAGGTTCTCCTGCTTGAGTGGGGGGCTGGACTAGAAGACCTCCAAGGTCCCTTCCAGCTCTATTCTATTCTAATATTCTAATGCTTGAAGACTGGTCTACTTTGAAGGGCTGACACCTTAAAACCTCCTGTTGGTTGTCCTAACCTGGTGCTGTCTTGGATGGCCTGCAGGTCCTCTCGCTGATTCCCAACCGGTCCTGAGCCAGACTGCCATGCCAGGAGAGGACTGGCTTAGAGCTTCCGAGACTGGCACCACAGGCTGCCCCAAGTCTTAGGATTGACCTAAACTGAGAGCCGGTTTGGTGTAGTGGTGGAAGTGCTGGGCAACAAACCAGGAGTTGGTGAGTTCTAGTGCCGCCTTAGCCATGAAAGCCAGCTGGGGAACCTTGGGCCAGTCACTCTCTCTTAGCCCTCCCCTGAAGGATTGTCACTGTGGGGAAAAGAGGAGAAGGAAGGAGTATTAGGTATGTTTGCTGAGTTTATATTTAAAAGGCAAAACCACCACACTGGAATAAGAAGAATTCAGAAGATCCTTTAGCTGGGGGGCCCCACAGAGAGCCTGAGGTCACCTCCTTGCCCAAAGTGGGGCTCCAGATGGAGGCATGGCTGGCACCTGTCCCACCCTCCGCAGGCGCCTCTGCAAGTGAAGGGAAAGCACAAGAAGGGCTCCTGGTATTTTATGCTTGATGTTGTTATTACTATTTGGGGTTGGCTGATGTTCTTAGCTTGGTGGGGGGCCAAGAGGTGCTGTGGGCTGCCATCTCTTTTCTAGTTGGGCAAGATGGAAACGGGGCCCAGCAGCGTTGCCTTCTTGCACCGAGATTGGCCTGCTGATTTGCCCAGTTACTCAGTTACGCAAGGCTGTCCAAACGCCGTGGGAGAGGGCAGTGCAATAGATCTGCTTCCTGTGCAGGAACCCCTCTTTCCCCCTTCCTTGTGCACTCAGCGATTCAAGGCTGGCTTGACACCTCAGAAAACTGAGGGAGAAAGTACACATCTGGATTCCTTTTTCCTCTTGATTCACAGATTCCAGAAACCAATCTTGTAATAACTGCCCCCCCATCAGACAATCTGCTGTTCATAGTTTCCCAGTTGCGTCATCCAGCTCGACTAAAACTGCCATTGGCTGGGGAGCCTCAGAGCCACAAATGCAGTTGCTTCTCTTCAGGGAGGAGATGGCTGGGGTGGCTTCCCACCATCCGGAGAGAGGAAAGGAGCAACACCTGGGCAGTGCCCCCCTCGGCTTCTGCATCTTCCCTGCCAGCACCAGCAAAGTCAGTGCCCAGCATCCACCTGGGAAGCGGAGCCCTTAAGAGAGCTCTGGTGAGGGGGGCAATGGAGCGTAGAGCCGGATCTGGGTGATCCTATTTGAACACTGGATCTGTCCTGCACAAAGAGCATAGCCCAACCTCCAGAAGTGATACTCTCTGGAGCCGCACTCACAGTGCCAAGGCACAGCCCTCCAGCCCGATTAAACCTGCAGCTATTTAATCCCAGCTACGAGGAGCTTTTGTCCACATTTCAGTCCTGCATAAATGGGAAGCAAAGGCTCTCTGTGGGGTGACCCTTCCAGGTTGTGAAAACCCAAGGTGGAAGTTGGCCAGCTACGAGGGGAATGAGACCGACTGACCGACTGACAGTGGGATTGCCCTTTGTCCCGGAAGATGAGAAAAATTTGGGCTCACCTCTGGCTGATGCCCAGGTGGACGGGCAGCACCTCAGCGGCCTTGCTGGTCCCCTTGGCAGGCCGGAGTTAGGTAGGTCTCCCCAGTGGCCAGAGCCCCCGGGCAGAGGGATTCAGCCCCCCAGTGAGGCTCTGGGGGGGTCTCCCCTGCAGTGTCCCTGCGTGGGGTTCCCTGACTAATGGGTGGGGCACGAGACTGTGTGTTTCCCCCACCAAGTTCCGTCCACACAGACACATCAGGGCAGAGGTGAGTTAAAAGGAACAGGCAACTTGCCGTGAAACAGCAAATACGATTTAAAGAAAAGAACGTGAAGCAAATGAACTCCTTTTGATTTTTTAAAAATGAAATATTTAAAGCCTAATCAAGAAGGAAAAGTAGGAAAGGAAAAAAGTGAAGAGATTTAGAAGCCTTATATAATATTTTATTTATTTGTATCCTGCCTTTATTATTTTTACAAATAACTCAAGGCAGCAAACACACCTTCCTCCTCCTGTTTTCCCCACAACAACAACCCTGTGGGGTGGTCCGGGCTGAGAGAGCGCAAGTGGGCCAAGGTCAGCCAGCCGCCTCCCGTGGCTCAGGGGGAGCTGGAACTCTGCCCTCTCCAGCTTCCTGGCCTGGAGGAGACCAAACTGGCTCTCCATCAACACTGCAAAGTAACCCAAGGTGGTTCTAGGTATTAGGATACTTTATGGCAATTGAGAATTTCAGATCACCTTAAAATCAAGATAATGTGCCATAGCTGATTATAATGGCCAGGGTAGCATAAATCAGAAATCCAATCCAATCTAAAAATTCTACCTGAATTTAGCAAGTTATGGTGAGACAAAATGTCAAAACATTACATTAAAAGAGGCAAATGTATACAAGCCCATATGTGGAATTATAATCAAGAAAGGCTTTCTGGGTCAATTCCTTAAAAATTCTCTTAATAAAGGAAGGGAGCAAAAGGCTGCCCACACCGAGACTCTGAGTGGGGCAGGAGGGGGCTGTGCGGGTCGAGAGCCTGATAGACAGATGGCTTCTGCTCCCTCTGACTGCTGCCGGGTAGGGGGCTTGTGCTGCTCCTGCCCCAGAGGGTGCAAAGGACTTGCTCTGCCCCCAGGTCACCCCCATGGAGACCTTTCCTGAGCCCCACTCTTTGTAGCTAATGGAATGGGGGGGCACTCTGGCTCTCCCCGTTTCAGTGCAGAGCTGGGTCTAATTCTTCCCAAGATACCCGATGCCATGCCACTGGGTGCCCGAGACTGGTGTGGCAGGGGCCCCGGGAAGGAGAAGGGGCCCGGGGCCCTGCCACCTGCAAGCCATCTTCCTCTGGACACTTTAACTTTCCACACAGAGCTAAAGGCGTTGCGGGGGAGATTTGGGTGGAAACATTTCCCTAAATGATCTCAGGAAACCAAAGTCAGGGTTGAGCTGCATTCCTTGCTTCTCTCAGAGATCCCCCCCCCTTTTTTTTAAGAAAACAAAGTACGGTGAATTTCAAGGAACCCGGAGAGTGGTGCCATTTGGCAGAGAGAGGCCTCTCTGTGCGGCTGGCTGGCTCACATGCTCGGCCTGTAACATGGATGCTTGACAACCACACGATCTCGGTTCAACGGCACTGCGAAGCCAAGCTGGCAACTCTGAAGACAACCTTTGCAAGCTGCCAAATGTTCAGAAAAGCCGTGAAACAACAACCAGAGCTTGTGAGGAAGGGAAGGAGCAGGAAGCTGTTTTAGGAAACTTTGCAACCGGACAAGCTGTCCAGCTCGCTTACTCCAGTAAGACAGCTGCTGCAAGGCTGGTTTCTTTTATACCTTTTGGTTTGCACACAATAATCTTTTCAGGGAGTTTAGATGGCTCCAGTAAAGAGGGCAAAAGCCAGCCATCAATTCTCAGCAGCATAAGATGTACCGTTTCCTTCAAATCTGAACAGCACAAGCAATAAACTGATTATTTAAGAACCAGGGCAAATAAATGCCTTTCTGCAGGGATAAGCAGACGCCCCCTTGGGGAGCATTCTGGGCATGGCTGCTGTGGGTGAGAAGGCCTCAGATCTGCCAAGGGGGCCTCTGAGGAGAATGAGCGTCCTGCAACTGAAGGAACTAGCCACGGGCAGGCTGTTCCGGCCTCAGGAGCAGCCTTGGTTTTCCCCCTGGGAGGGGAGGGGTGCCAGCAGCCCTTCAGGACCAAAACATCTTCAAGAAAAGTCTTCCATCCTGAGCTCAGTGTAGATCCATGGAAGTCCTTTGGCTCCAGAGGGGAAACCCACCAAGTATCAGAAAAAGAGTCTTCTGATAGAGCTCACAGAGGTTGTGACTGAAATTCCTCTCCATCCCTCACTGCCTCCATTCTCACTGAGTGGCCCCCTTCTCTAGGTCACGGCCGGACCACTCCTGGGAATTATTTCACAGAATACCAGGCTGGGAAAGGCTGCTGCGGCATGGAATGAAAACCACAAATGGTCCCGGGGACGTCGTAAAGCCTCTCAATGGTTTCAGGTATTTCCAGAAGTGATCTGTGCAGCTTTCTCCTTGACCTCCACGCAGGCTCTTAGTCCGGCTCTCACTATGGTCAGTCAATAACAAACTCCTTGAATGGTTTGGACGGAAAAAACAACTGTAACCAAAAATTCAAGAGGAGTGGAAATGTGTTTTGAGTCAAGCTCTCCAACTGCTAGGCTCCCTGCAGGCTTAAGGTTTCAGGGGTCCAAAGGTCTAGGGAAGCTCTACATGGAAGCTCAAGTGGAAACACCACAAGAACTCAGCCATTCAATGAACGTCAGGCAAAAATGGGGACCTGAAAGAACAGCTGGTGAAGGTGTCATCAACATTACTTGCAAAGGAGGCTTTATGCTCACATTTTAGTTCGCCTCTTGCTCCAGAATTCCTGACTTCCACCAAATGTTCCACAGCTGCAACTAACGTTTCTTGGAGTGTCTTGTGTTGCGAGCAGCCATCTGGCAGGCTCAGAGTATCTCCGTCTGCCTGATTCGGTCAGCCTGCAACTTTCGCTTGGACGCAAACCTTCCCATCGCAGAGGCTCCTTGGCCGAAAGCTCCCCAAAACGGTTTTCTAGGGTTTTCCATAGCAACTCATTTTGGTCACTGCCTCGGCAATGGGAGCTTTGCCTCCTGCTGCATTAATAAGTTCTAGACTGCCGATTCTCCGCTGTGTCAGGGCACAGGAGGGCACCATGAGAGGAATGCAAAAGTGCATCGGAGAATTAAGCAACTCTGTAGAATATTCAGTGACCCCAGGAATTTGTAAATTGATATACATTTACAAACAAAATGTTCTACAGCATTTTACACCTTCTAAGTTTAATATGTGAAGTAGAATTTAATTGACTTTCTGTTTTCTAATGTCTCCAAATCTTGTGAAGCTGTTATCTGATTTAAAATACAGCAAGAAGACTTCCTTGCAATAATCTGCAGGTATGAGAGAAAATAGGGCACACAAATTTCAAATATGCATTAGTGTTCATGTACTATCCTTTTTGTAAGTGGGGTAGAAACAAGGCTAAATGTTTGCTTTTAAACATCCAGATGTTATAGACCAGAAACAGAGATGTGGATCTTTTAGCCTAGAGCCGCTAAGCAGCCCAGATGCTCCCGGCTGAACAAATGTGGCTTCCAGTCAAGTAAATGGTGCAGCTGGATTCCCAGACTTGGCAGGATCCCCAGAGCTCCCCTTTTGCACAGAAATCCTGCTCCAGGAAACTGGTGGCCTCTTTTTTTTTAAAATCTGAAGTGGCTTCTCTCAGCTTCTCTCAGCCCTTATCCAGAAGCTTGGAGACACCTGAGATCCTTTCCAGTGAGGGCGACAGAAGCGTCCCCGCAGACCTCCACAGCTCAGGTCCCATCTGATGATCTCCATCCTGCTCTGTGCACCTTCAGCTGCTGAAGACCATTGGTGAACGCTGCATTGCTACAAAGAATCAGATTCTGACCTCAGATACCACCAGGGGAAAGCGCCTCTGGGCAGCCATTGGAGCGGAAAGCCTAGGGTGGCAGTCCCAGGGAAGTGCAGCTGCCGTTTGCTGCTCCTGCAGGAATTGAGCATCATCCAGTGGAAACGGAGGTGCTGCAGTGGTCCCCGAGCACCCTCCTTGTGTAGGGTGAGCAGAGTGTGCAGTTGTGCCTGTGTGACGTGCGTGAAAAAGAGGCAGGGCTTCCTTTGAGTAGACATGGGCATCAATGTGCAGAAGCCTTGGGAGGGAGTGAGGGGGGAAGATGCTTGAATTCTCCATGCTCTGCTTAAGGCTTTCAGTGAAAAACAAAATAATCTGTCCAAATTTTCCATTTCTGACAATGTGACAGGCGACGACCCATCTTGCAGCAAATCCCACATTTCAGAGTCTCAGGGTTTCCCAAGGTTTCTCTTCCCACCTTACGTTTTGGCGGATTCTTGATGCCAACCGGGCAATGCAACACAGGCTATGTTGTGGTGTCACCAGTCGGAGCTTTCATGGCCCAAACCTTAACTGGGCCACGATGCTGGGTTCCATTTGTTTCGGGGCTGTTGGGCCCAGTTAAATATTTGGTCAGAAAACTCACGCTCGGTGGTAGAATCATCACGTAGGGGCCCTTGGGGGCCCCAGGCCTTCCTTGCTGCTCAGAGCTGAAGCAAAAGCCCCTTTCAGAGGAAGCAGGTTCACAATCCATCTGCCTTTCGATGAAACAGGTTTGTCTGCAGAGGGGCAACCAGACACTTCTGATCCTTGTGATCTGGTCACTCCTGGAGGCAGACGCAAGGTCAGGCAACACCAGGTGGCATGCGCATTTCCCAAACTTTCTGCGCTTCACCCAGACCTGGGCCTGAGTGCACCTGGCTCAGACCGAGGGGCTGTGGGGTGGGAGGCAGCAGAGAGCGCGCCAGGGCGTTGGCCACGGCACCAGTGCCAAGTGGAGGGAGGGGGGCTGCTTCAGGATGCCGGGTGTGAACTCAGGCGCCGCAGCAGGGAGACCTAAGAGAGGTGGGCTGGTGAGCAGGCCATAGGGAGGGGGGAGAGCACTTTCTTCTGGCCCTTCTTCCCCACAAGATCCTCTTGATCCCTCCATAGGCTGAAAAGGAACATTATCAGTAAAAAAAAAGTCCCGGGTTTCCTCTCCCGTCTGTCCCCCGGAGATTTTGGGTTACTTGAAGGCTCTTGGGAGGCTCTGTAGACTCGTCTCCGCTTTGGGTGCCTGGAGAGTGATGGCCACAGCAACAGAACTGCTTCTATTTGGGCCGCCTCTTATTTTAAACCAAATGCTTTCTACGGTATCAGAAGGGCTTGTGTTTCTGAGCAGGAGCATTTTTTTTACCCTCCACGTGGCTCCTCTTTCTTGTGAACTGGTACCTTTCAGGTGCTGAAATCCCATCGCAGGAACCATCCCATCACTTCTCAGTTCGACCCGTTGAGTCCTGCATGTCTCGAAAAGAAGCTCATTTTGTTTACTCTCAAATTGACACACAATATCAGTGTGATATACCATACCCTAAGTTTTTAGCCCAAGACCTTTACTTCAAGGTTTGGATTTCCACCTTCAGAACTAACCCCTGATCATGCTCGACATTTTGTCAGTCCTGACAACTCTTTCCTGAGCAAACTGACAAACATCTGCCACCTCCCTGCTCTCCTGCTCTCTGGAACAGGAGCCGAGTATTCCTCCTGCCGTCTCTGCTTACTCCATGTCATCACCCCAAATCAACAAGTCTTCAGAGACCTCCTTGCAATCAGCAGTTTTTCAGAAGTTGACTCTTATTGTTCATAGCTGAGGACACAATTCCGCGGACCCTTTCGGCTTTGGTTCCTCTTCTCAGTCTCCTCTTGAGCTCCAGGGCCAGACCGCATTCGTTCTCCCTGCTCACATCCTGAGTGAAATAGGTCCTTTGTGTGCAGAAGATCCTTGCTTTAATTCCTGGCATCTCCAGAGATGTCTTGGAGAGATCTCGGATGAGGATGATGGCAGCATTTAGGACAACTGGAAGAGGCCACTGAAAATGGCCACCCCTTGCTCCAGATTAAAGTCTCCAGGGCAGGTGGGGGCTAGCTTGTGCTTGAACACATCCAATGAAGGGAGTTCATGGCCCAAGCTTTGGCACAAGCCCTTTGGTGCCTTCAGACAATCTGGATCACCTACTTTAGGAACCAGAGAGGACTCAGCTGGAATAATTGCTAACAGATGGCTACTCTGTCAAGGGCACAGAGGCCCAGGAACTGTCCAATTGGTGACCCACTCCAGGGACTTTTTTGAGCAAGAGAAGGGAGCTGTCTCCAGCCTTGGCAGGGGCAAGGAGGGGGCTCTCTCATGCAGGAGGTTGGGAGGGGGCAGAAGGTGGGCAGCTCATGAGGCCATCAACATTTGTAGGAAGGCCAGATTAAGGAGCCAGGCTGGAATGTCAGTAGAAAAGGCAGGTTTTGTGGAAGAATAACAACTCGGGGCGGGGGGGGGACAGCATTTGGGGCTGGGGACACCCAGGTGGAAAGGAGGCATCTCAGAGGGGCCAAGGAAGGGCAGCCGGCAGATAATTGGGGTGAGGTTAAGAAGAAGAAAGGGAGCCAAGAGCAGCTCACAGAAGGGCTGGGCTGCCTTTGCTGTTCTGGAGTGCTAGGAAGTGGACCGGCCTTGGAGGCATCGCCCACCATTCACAGCTTCCTGCTCAGGTGGCAGCGAGGGGGCCCACGGCTCCTTCCACCAGCAGAGATAGCACACAGGGCGGTGCATGAAACCAGCTTTCACCCACCCTGAGAAAACAACAACTTTGCTGAAATTCTGCGGAAGGAAAACAACAAATCCAAAGCAAAATTCTTTCTCCTGCACAGTTGGTACAAAAAGGACAAAACGGGATTACTTTTTCCTTTCCGTAAGTCACTTTGCATGAAAGTGTGGCTAAAAAAAAGGCTGCAGTCAGGATCACTTGCTGACTTTGACTCCCAAGGCTCATCCCGGCCTCCGGCTGCCCCAGGCGGAGATGGCCGGCTGGCACCACCTCAGCTGGGCACCTCCGTCTGGGTGAGGGCCTGCTGCTGAGACCTGCTAAAGCCGTTTCTGGTGGAATGCCAAGCCCAGCTTCTGATGCGAAGGTCCCGAGCTGCAGGGCTGCTTTCCACCGGCCCGTTTCTGCTTTGGGGGCTGGAGGCGAGACCCTCTCTGGGGAAGGAAGCTGCTGTGGGGGGAGGGGAACCTCTCCACGAGGATGTGGCTCTCCCAGGATCCTTGCCTTCCCCTCAGCAGCAGGGAGGCCATCCCGCCTTCCTCGGGAGAGCAACGTCTGGAGCTCCAGGGATCCTTCAACCCCTCCTCCCGCCCCCGATTCTCTGCCTGGCGTGGAAGAGGAGCCTTCAGCCGCCTTGGTCGACCTCCAAAGGGGCCCGAGAGGAGCGGGAGGCCCTTTCGCCAAAGTGGAAGCGAAGCTGCGATTCGCCCTAGTCTAAAGTGTCTCTTTGCCAGTCGCGGGTGGCACCGCTGCTGCCTCTTTGGGCAACGGGGCTTTCTTGGAAGAGGGCAGGAGAGGGAAAGGCGGGGGCTCCGGGAGGGCAACATGGCGGCCGGCGCAGCCGCTTCCGGGATCAACCCCTCTCCCGGGCTGGATCCCCCCCACGACCGAAGGCGAGAGCGCCGGTGCTGACCCGGAAAGCGGAACGTGACCGGGCGCCCCTTCCAGCTCAGCCGGGAGAAGCGGCGCCGCCGGGGGCCTGCAGGGCGCTCTGCCTCCGCCAGGGGGCAGGCCAGGCCTCCGCTGCCGGGCCCCGGAGAGAACCGGGCGGCCCCAGTGAGGAACGGGCGCCGCAGAGGCCGGGCAGCCGCCGCCGCCGCCACCTCCAGCCTCTCCGGGGAGAAGGCGCTGCTTGGCGGGCGAGGGCCGGCCCTGCGGCCGCGGGGCGGGCGAAGGCGCCCGTGCGAGCGGCCCGGCTGAAGACTTCCAGATGTGCGGCGATGAGGTCATCCCGGGACTCGCGCTCCCTCCCCCCCGTCCCAGCTGGCCGGAAGCGGGGCTGCCGGGGGGGGGCGGCGGGCTCTGCAGCGCGGCCAGGACAGGCGGGCGGGCGGGGCGGGAGGGAAGGCGGGGCCTCGGCACAGGTGAGAGCCGGGCAGCGAGAGAGGCAGCCGGCCTGCTGTCCTCCCCAGGGCGGCTCAGCGGATCCTTCCAGCCCCCTAAGGCAGCCCCGCCGATCCCCCGGGGCTGAGGGCTTCCGTGGCTGGAGAGCAGAAGCCTTTAAGAGCCTTGATGTGTTCCTTTGGGACAGAACCAGAAAGTCACATCTTTGCTACTTTAAATTCACTGGTCTTTCCGAAGGCCGCTGAAGCCCTGGCCTTCCCAGAGGGGGCCTGGACGGTGCCCGGACAGGGCTCTGCCGGGGCCGGGCCAGGTGTGGAGAGCCAGGTGAGCATCCCCAATTGGGGAAGCAGATTTGGGGCATGAGCCTTGAGCCCCCCCCCCCACAGGACACAGAGGAAGGAGCAGTGCCAGCAGAAGGCTGGTTTGGGGATGTTCAAAGGGAACCAGGAAAGGTGGGGGCTCTTTCAGGTGGGGGGGGGAATGTCAGGCTCTTCTATTCTTTGAAATGCCTCCAGAGCCAGAGGACAGAATCTTGGTGGATGCTGGCTCTCAACTGGCGCTTCACCAGGACCATGAATGAGGCCTTGTAGGTCGTTGTCATCTGGAAGAAGATGGAAAAGGCCACTTTGGAGCACCTAAGGATGAGCGTAGGCTGGCTTTTTGGTAAGGACGGGGCAAAGGCTGTGACATCTTCCAAAGCCACTTAGTAAGGCGTCTTTGGGTTATGTGGAAGACCCCATAAAAGACATTCTGCGTTGCTGAAGCTCATGTTTGCAGGCCCATCAAATGGGACACGCTCTGTAGGTCCTTGGAGAGGAAAAGAGACCATGGACCAGAAGGAGCAGCAGGGGGAATGCCCCTTGTCCTCTAAGAAGACCAAGAAGATAGTTGAGGTCCAAAAGAATTTAAGCCCACTTATTAAGCTAAGCCTATTCGTGTGTGAAGGGTGAAGGAGTCAGGGATGCAACATACTGTTTGCAACATTTACAAAACTTGAGGGGACATACAGCAAGGGCAGCCACAGCCATCTCGGCCCAGACTTTAAGATGAAGTCAAGACGACTGGGTGGGCTTCTCACTTGCCCATCTCTCCGTTCCACAGGAGATGGTGAGAAAGAAAAGAGGAGTCCTGCTCTGCCAAGGACACTGATGGGAAAGAAATCGGGGTTCTGGAGCCACCACCGGAGGTGCCTGGGGGCCCATCGCCAGCAGGAGAAAAATGTCTTTGGGGAAAGCACGGAGGCGGCTTCGTTAGGAGTGCTTGAAATTACATCCTGTGGGAAGTGGAAATTGTACCCCCAAGTAAGGACCCTCGGAAGAAGCCAGAGTGTGGCTGAAGGACCGTTCAGGGATGGAGAGATCCGCAGGAAGGTTGGCTCGTAAAGTTCATGGCTCTCATTGTTCATACGCTGACAACCAGCATGTCTGGAATAAACAATGCGAGCCTGAGCTACTAGCAGAGAAGGGAAAATGTGACCTCATGGGTATAACAGGGCTTGTGGGATGACTCCCACGGCTGCAATGCAGCAGCTGAAGGAGGCCGTTTGTTCCGAAGGAAGAGCTGGGAGACGGGTCAGAAATACCCAGTCCTGGAATCCAAATGGATGAAGTTGGCAATTCTGTAAAGAATTTCTGGGTTAAAATAAGCGGAGAAAAAATAAAACCGATACGGTTATTAATGTCTATTCCTGCCCACACAGCCAAAGTGCTGCCCAAAGCAAACTGCTGATTCCTTCAGAGAGGCCAGAAACACCAGGCTGGGAGGCTTTAAGAACCCATTTTAAAAGAGTAACACAGTTGGAAGGGACCTTGGAGGTCTTCTAGACCAACCCGCTGCTCAGGCAGGAAACCCGGTACCATTTCAAATTGTCCAATCTCTTCTTAAAAAGTTCCAGTGAAGGAGCAGCATCCACAACTTCCGAAAGCAAGCCATTGCCCTGTCAGGAAATGTCCCCTTAGTTCAAGGTTGGTTCTCTCCTTGGTTAGTTTCCATCCATTGTTTCTTGTCTTGTCATTTGGTGCTTTGGAAAATAGTTTGCCCCTCTCATTTTTGTAGCATCCTCAAATATGGGAGCTATCCTGTCTCCACTGGTCCTTCTTTTCATTAGACTCTAGACATACTCAGTTCCTGCAGCTGTTCTTCAGATGTTTTAGCCTCCAGCCCCCAATCATTCTTTTTTTTTTAATTAAAATTTTTTTTATTAAAACAATCAACATGAAACATAAGGTCATATTAAGAAGCAATCATCATAGAACCTGAAATACAACACTAAGTATTAGTCTTTGTAAACGTCTGGTTTGGTAAACATTCCTCACTCCTCGTGTCAAGCCTCAACTATACGCCTGATACATTTTATTTGATTGGTGTTTCTCTTATATATGGTCTATCTATTGTTTCTAGACTATCACGTATTGTTCATTCGAGCAATCCTTCAAGTATGCCTAAATTTTTGCTATTTCTGCCAAATGTATTACTTTCAGAGTCCAATCTTCAATAGGTGGTATTTCTGGCTTCTTCCAATATTGTCCCACCAGCTATCTAGCTGCTGTGACCAAATTCAGAATTAAATTCGTCTCAGTAGTAGTGCAGTCTTTTATGATCCCTAACCAACGATCCTGAGGTAGAAATTCAATAACCTGAGTTAGAAATTCAGTACGCTTTTTCAATATTAAAGCCCCCAATCATTCTTGTTGCTCTTCTCTGCACTCTTTCCAGAGTCTCAACAACTTTTTTATATTATGGTGACCAGAATTGGATGCAGGATTCCAAGTGTTTGTCCATTTAGGATTCCAAAATCCCACTCACAGTTACTGGCATTAAACCAAGTTTCACTAGTTTGTACCTATTCAGTTGGTTTTTCTTGCCAAAGTGTAAAACTTTATTTTACCTATGTTGATTTTCATTTCGTTAGATAAAGCCCTGTGATCAAGTCTGTCAAGGCCTTTTTGGACCTTTCTTCCCTCCATGTGGACATAGTTCCTTCCATTCAGGACCACATGGTGAGTATCAATTGTCAGCCAGTTACAGACCGACATTTTTCTAGCTTGCCAAGAAGTACTTGTGGTCTACTTTGTCAAATGCTTTGCTGAAATCTCAGTAAACACTATCTACACCCCAACATTTAGCTAATACACTAATTTAGTCATTTTGTCGAAGAACGAAATAAGATTTGTTTGGCATGATCTGTTTTTGATGAACTCCTGTTGGCTATTGGTTATAACTTTATTTGCTTCTAGGTGTTCACAGGTTTGTTGCTTGATTATCTTTTCCAAGATCTTCTCAGATATTGAAATCAGGCTGATTGGTCTGAAATTTCCTGGACCCACTTTTTTTAACCTTTTTTGAAGATGGGAACCATATTAGCTTTTTTCCAGTCCTCAGGTAGTTACATGGTTCTCCAAGAACTTTAAAAGATATGTTTCAATGGTTCTGAAATCATGTCTGCTAGTTCCTTTAAAACTTTGGAGGTAGTCCATTGGGACTCGGTGATTTGAGCTGACAGATGTTCTCTTACCTTTTTTTTTTTTTTTGCATATTTTAATTTGCAGTCCTAACTTGTCATTCACAGTTCTGGTTTTGGTAACTTGAGTTCTTTTTGCATGAAGACAGATGAAAATATGAATTAAGTCATTCTGCTTTCTCTCTACTGCCCGTTACTTCCTTGCCATCTTCTCCATTAGAGGACTGATTGTTTCTTTGACTTTTTTCTTGATTTGTATGTGTTAAGAAAAACCTTTTGTAATTGTTTTTGACATTTGTTGCAAGTTTTACTTCTTTCAAAGCCTTAGCTTTCCTGATTTCATCTTTGCAGGTTTGGGCTATTTGTTGGTATTCTTCCTTAGTTATGTGTCCCTCTTTACATTTTTTATACTTATCCTTTTTTTCTCTGTTGGTCTGAGAATTCTTTGTGCAACCATGCTGGTTTTCTGCATGCCTGGTTTAGCTCTGTCAATCAGTTGAGCATCTCAGGCAGGTGGGACAGGACGAATGCCCTGAGATTGATGGATTGTGTGCCACCCGCTCAGGGTCCGCTCTTAGCAACCAGTTGATGGGGTCTTTCCCTGCAATGTGCCCCTAACCTGGCTCCCCATGGCTGCTGTCATCCAGTCCACCCACCTCACTGCTCCCCTCCCTTCCGCCCTTCTGAGCACGAGGGGCTCCTTGGCATATCGTGCCCAATATAGGATGACTTGAGCTGGGTCATTTGCACCTCAAGTGGAAACTCTGGATTGATTTCTTCAGTGATCCGTGTGTTTGTTTCCTTGGCTGCCTGTGGCCTTCTCAGGGCCTCCTCCAACACCACATTTCAAAAGCGTCAAGGCTCTTTTTGTTCTGCTGCTTCAAAGCAAAATTTTTGCTGGCTGTAGCAGAGACCCCAGCTATAGATGTTGTGTGTGTGTGTGTGTGTGTGTGCACGCGCGCGTGTGTGTGTTCTGGATGGGTGCTGGCCACCTGTGGGTTTCCTGCATAATGGTATTTATTTATCTTGCGTGGCTTGTAGCTTGTTAGTAACGCACTTAAGTGACTTGGCCTCGGTCTTGTTTTGTAGCCTGTCTTTTATTAGGTCTTCCCTGAGAATCAATCCGGCTGTATTGATTTGGCTATTGATCTTCCTGGGTAGCCGGTTAATTATTCACCAGCAACAACCCACACTGGCTGCACTTTCTCTGATCCTGGATGGCAGGTCACACATGAAGCTTTTGTGTGGGTGGTTTCTTGAGTCAACTCAGAAGACTCAAGCTCAGGAGCGGAAGCGGAATGAGACGGAGTCGTTGTGGGACCACTCCCTGCGGGTTGCCTGAAAGCAGACCCATCTAGCAGGGAAGGCTGGGACATTTTCAGCTTAGCCCCTTGACCTGGATTCCCCGGAATGGAATAACAGTTGTGGGGGGGGGGGGGCAGAAGAGCTGAGGGGGCAGAATTATGGATTTCTGGACAAGCCCCTGGGAGGAACGGACAGTCATCCCTGTTGATGAGTAGATCTGCATTCTGAGCAGAGGTTTGAAGGTGATGATGTTTTAAAAAGCTCCACAGGGAGAAGCTCAGAACTGACTCCTTGAACCTTGGCCTGCCTGGTCCTGCCACCCCCTTCCTGGATTCACCTTCTGATTCCACATCCTGGACTCGCCTGGCTCTCCGGCTACTTCCCCCATTTGGATCTTGAAGCTGGAATTGTTTGCTGACGTGCTGAAAGGCAGCTGGGCCTCTTCTGGCCTCTGCATCCAAGTGGGATGATGCACAGGGCAGGTTCTTTGCTGAACTGGCATCCTGGTCAGTCCCAGAACTGAGTTATTGAAAAAAGGTGCAGATGGGCCGGGTGTAAAGATCAAAGCATCCTGCGCTGGATGAAAACATCTCGCTGGGAAATGAAAAATACTTGGCATCGCAGAGAGGCGCCCGAGGCCTCGGGGTCTGCGTGTGGAAGAGCCGCTCCAGGCCTTCTGCCAGCCTCACCAAAGGCTGGTGGCTGCTGCAGCCCAGCTGGGTCTCTTTCCCACCTCTGCTGCCGCTGGGGACGTTGCTGGGATGGCCTGCTGGAGGGACACGTCCGTCTGCAGCCTTCCCCATTATATTCAACTGCCTGGAAGTGGAAAGAGAGTAACATGCGGTTATCAAACAGGAGACTTAAATCCACAACAGTAATCAAACCAACATTTTATTTCACTTTGTCCCTCCTTTGGCATCCTTTCTATAATGACTCTATTCCACTTTTTCTCCAATATTAGGGCAACTCTTCTCCCGCAGCAAGTTGTCATAGACCCCCTGCAGTGATGCCCCAGATAAAGGGGTACCGCTGACTAAGGAGGGGCAGCTCAGGTCTGCCCCCATCTCCCCTCATGGCCCAGGGAAGCAGAAACCTCGTCCCCTGGGGCTCCAGGTTGGATTAGCCCCCCATTGCCGAGGGGTTTTATTAGCTCACGCTGTCAGCCTCAAGGAGGGCGATGTGGTGGGCGAAGCCATCGCGATGAAGCAGGCTCCTCTCCAAAGCCCCCAAACAGAGACGGCCTTCCGTAGGTCCGAAGAGCAGGAGGGCCACTGGACCGAGGACTTTCCAGCTATTCCCCAGCCGTTTAAATGGGAATATTCCATCCGGCATCGAAATCAGAGAGCAGAATTCCTGCCTTGCATTTCTGCCCTGGCTTCCCTTTGATACCCGGGAGAGGCTTGCAAGCCAAGTTCCCTCGGTTTTTCCCCAACAACAGCAATCTTGGAGGTTGACCAGCCCAAGGCTGCTCTCCCCGCCCCCCCCCCTGTGGCCTCCTTGATTAGAGGCCGGCTGTTTCGGCCAGCTGGTCCCAGATGGAGGAATGGGCCAAGTGACAGGACCTGGTCAAGAGCCTTTTCCCCTGAGAGGCTTCCGGGGGTTTCCCTGTGTTTTCAGAAGAATTAGTCTTGCATCCCAAATAGGAATACCAGCATGCTAAAATCTGAGATAGTTGAAGGATGATTATGATCAGCCTCCAAAATTAAGTGCAAAGTTTAAATTGCTAAGAAAATTAGAAAGGATAATAGGATGAAATGGGATAGTAAGAATATTTTTAAGATTTAGAAATGCACAGTGCTGGTTTCACCCCCAGAGCCAGCTAGCCTGCCCAGGGACCGGGACGAAGCCCCTTTGTCTGCTGCGCTGAGGACTTTCAAAGTACGTCGCCCCAACCAAGAGCCAAAGCCGAAGGACCCCCCCCCCCCACGGGATCTGTGCTGCCTGGGCTCCAATCACACAGTCAGTGACAGAAAATGCACAGTGGCATATAGAGACCTGAAGCTAAGGATCACAAAACAAATTTATTCCAGAGACACAATTTTAAATTTAAAAAATGAGGAAACCCACCCTACATCAAATGGGATTGATATATATATATTTATTTTCCAATCCTCCAGAGTTTAGTCCTGTCTAACTGAGCCAACAAATAAAAGAATAGATTGTAATTTTATGGGATGTCACGTACATAAAATCAGAACAAGGGTGGAAAACGTGGCAGCTTTGGAGGAGCACTTTGAGTGAAGCCCACAGCCTCAAGGGCCAGCGAGGGCCCTTTGGTTTTCAAAGGGGGGGAATGGCAGGGAGGATCCCCCCCCACTTGCTGGGTGAAGGAGGCTGTGCTTTGCAAAGGTGACCGGAGGGCATCAGGAGTGCCTCACTAGGCCTAATTTAAAATAAATTGGGAACAGCCATCGCAGATGTTGGCTCTGCTTGAACAGGACACGGATGAATTTGAGGGCACTGAAGGCTTTATAGATCAGGAACAGGCCTTAGTTGTGCCTGGAGATGCTTCCTGGATGTTTTTGTTATTAGTCTTATATAAGGAATATTGTTTCCACCAGCTGTCACGGCAGCCCAGAAACATTTCCAGCTGGAACTATGCCTAGTCTGCTTCTAGAAAGTGCCCTGCATGTTCTATGCACATCCATCCACCCGTGTGCATCCACGGTGAGCCCGGCTGTGCATCCCAGGGCTTGGCAGGAACAGCCCTGCAGGAGCTGGGGCTGAAATCTGACTGACCTCTAAAGCAAGAAGAAGAGGACAGAGTCAAGTTGTTGGCTTCCGCTTGTTGGCCAACCTTTCGAAGGACTGGAGGAGCAGAAGTCCTCTTCAATGGCTGGAGGTCACGTGGGGGGGGGAGGGAGGGGGAGATGGCAAAAGCTGCAGAGGAAACCAGGACAGGCTACAGCCCCTCCCAAGGCTTGGGGCAAGTTGCCTTCCTTTTGGGCCCCTACCTGACTTCCGGTCTGCTTCCAAGTAACGGCAACAGAAGAAGAGAGCCGGAAGGGGCCTTGGAGGTCTTTTAATCAAACAGGAGACCACATACCATTCTGGACCAATGCCAGTTAGCTGTCCAACTGACGGTGATGCTCTCTATCCCACACTGTTCTGTCTTGCCAGGAAGTGGGCTGTGGTCCACTTTGTCAAATGCTTTGCTGAAGTGAAAGTAAACTCTCTTCACAGAATTTCACTGGTCCACAATCAAGCACACACACACACACAACCTGATTTATATCAGGCAACCCAAATGTTGACCTTTCCCTGCCTCCTCATTCTATTCCATCCCCTACAGAATTTCTCTCCTCTCTCAGTTCGCTGCTTGTGGAAAGGAAATCAGGACTGGAAATGGATCTCTGGGGGATCCCCTCCCCAGCAGTTCCATTCCCACTGCAATCCCGGCTTCCCCCCCTCGGTTCCCAAAGTCTGTGCTGGCGCCTGGGCGGAAGAAGGAGAGATGCTCTATTTGACATCAAAACAGCATCGGGTGAGCGGATTCTCTGGCCGCAGGATCTGCTGCTCAGAAGGCAGGCTAGATCCATGTTGGGAAGTAGCCCGGCTGAAACACGCATGGCCAAGGGGAGGTGGTGAAGTAGGAATGCTGGTGGTGGTATAACAAGTTACTGCCATCTTGGCACCAAATCACTGAGGAATCCATTTCTGCTCCGAAGGCTGGCCACATTTACTGCTGCAAAAGCTGTGTGGGAACCCCAAACTCCTCAGCCCTTTCCCAAACTCTCGTCGCATTTTCCATCTTTCCGAAGAGCCCCAGAAGTAGGACACCGCAAGCGCTCTCTGGGGCTCGGTCAGCCATTACACGGGCAGAGGGTCTGCAGAAGCCAGAGGGATCGTCTCTACTGCAGTTGAGGCCAAACTGGCCCTGCTGATGGGGCAGCACGTCCAGCAGCAGGAAGGCCAGGCCTCTGACAGCTTCCTAGGGCAGCAGTTGCTGGACAGATGCCCTCTCTGGCTTCATGGATGACAACACTGGTGAAGCATCCCAGATGGTGTCCATGGGGAGAAGGGGCTGAAAGAAGAAACTCTGCTTAAAAATGAGCACTTGGGATGGGAGGGGGCTTCCCAACTATCCAACCTCTCATCCGAAATCTTCAGCAGCCTCTTTCACTGGGCTGACAACTTGTATACAGGCAGTCCTCAACTTACAACACAACTGAGCCCAAGATGTATGTGGCTAAGGGAGACATTTGTTGAGTTTTGCCCCATTTTCTGACTTTTCTCACCCCGGTTGTTATTTAAATCACTTTTCAAATTAGTAACACGGTTCTTAAGTGAATCTGGCTTCCCATTGACTTTGCTTGTCAGAAGGTCGCGAAAGGGGATCCTGTGACCCAGGATGCTGTGAAAGTCATATATAGTTGCCAAGCAACCAGATGTAAATCACGTGACCATGAGGAGGCTACAATGGTCATAAGTGTGAAAAGTGGCCATAAGTCATTTTTTCAGTGCCATTACCATTCAGCAACTTTGAATGGTCACTAAGGGAACCATTGTAAGTCGAGGACTCCCTGCATTCAGGGAGATTCCCTTGACACCGAGCCTCCCCTCCCTCCTCCTCGACTGAGTCCCCTGATCCCGATCCTTCCCACACGTCTTCCAAGGCTGCGCTGGGGTCTCCCCTCGGAGGCTGTTCCCTGCAGCTGCTGCAGGCTGTGCACAGCCTTTCATGCGGCTGCCCAGAACTGGACGCAGGGGAACGTGGGCACGCCTGGCCAGAACAGTGCAGCAGTTGCTCCCCGCAATCTGGACTTTGGGCTTCTGTCATTTCCCCTCCCGGAGCCGTTGCCTTTTCCGCAGCCACCTGGGGGTGCTGCACCCCCCCAGCCGGCCGAGAGCCCCCCCAATTCATATTTTATCTTTATGGAGAATCTCACATGGTATTTTGTCGAAGTCCTTTCTGAGGCCAGGATGCACCACCCCCAGGGCCTTTCCCAGATTCACTAAATTATGAATAAAGAAGAGGAGGTGTTAGAGTGGCACACTTTGTTTGTGACAAACGCACAGCGACTCCTGTGCGTCACCTGCTGAGCATTTATGGCAGGGGTGTCAAACTGCTGGAGCGCGGGCCGGATGCATCACCCCATTCCCAGCAATGGCAAAACAGTCCCGATACGATGCACAACCTCATGTGACGTCGCGAGTTTGATGTGTCTGGTTTATGGGCAATACAGCTGGATAAACCTTTCAAAGTCTTTGCCCAAAAGAGATCTCAAACTAGAGGCTTTTTTCCTAGCTTTTTGCATCACACTAAATCCATTTATTCCTGTCCTTACGTGCTGCAAAATGTGACAGTCATCTACTGGCTCCATAAGGTTCATATAATGGTCCTCGACTTACGAACACAATTGAGCCAAACATTTATATTGCTGAGATTTCTTAAGTGAGTTTTACTCCGTTTTATGACTTTTCTTGACATAGTTGTTAAGTGAATCGCTGCAATTGTTAAGTTAGTCACATGGTTGTTAAGTGAATCTGCCTTCCCCCATTGACTTTGCTTGTCAGAAGGTCGCAAAAGATCACATGATCCCGGGACACTGCGACCATCGTAAATGAGAGCCGGTTGCTGATTGTCTGAATTTTGATCACGTAGCTATGGGATGCTGCAATGGTCATAAGTCACTTTTTTCAGTGATGTAACCTTGAATGGTCACTAAATGAACTGTTGTAAGTTGAGGACTGCCTGTAATACACCAAATCTGTCTCATTTTAGTCTGGTGCAAATCCATGAATCTTTGAGAAAAAGCCTCGTCTGGTAATTTGGCAAAGCTGGCCAGTCGAGAGACGACAGGATCTCTGAACAGGAAGGAGCAGAAAAGTCCCTCCTGGCTCCAAAGCGATGGGGAAAGGGCAAAGAAGGACAGGTGAGGTGTGCAGCGCAACTGCACAATCCCCCGGGTGCTGCCGAAACTGTTGGGGGGCACTCCAGAAGGGCCCCCCTGGCATCCCTTGACCTGGGGGCTTCCGCTGACCATCCGGCCTTACAGGCACCGGTTGCTGCCAGCTGGCTGGCTCCTCGCTCTCCTCGTTTTCCCGTGATGACCCAGATACAAACACTGAGCGGAAAGACTTTGTGCTCATTTCATCAGTAGCACCGGGCAATTTTTAAATTTTGTTTCTATGCATTTTTATTGGATCTTTAATTGATGATAACCCAGGCTTTTAAATAATCTTATTATACAACTTTGTATAAATGTATGCATCCAGCTAAACATCGATTAACTGAAAAAAGATCATGTTTTGGCTTCGCTTCCGCAATCCAGCCTTCTTCCCTTGCAAAAGAGCGTCCTGTGCTCCAGGAATGGAAGCCAAAGTTTAGGAACATTATATACATTTTGCAACAGCGAGGGTGGGGTGGGGGGCTGCCACGTTGCCGGGAGTGTGGAGGGTGGAGTTTTTGAGGGAGGCCTGCTGGATTCCGGGAAATGGCAACACTCCGGCTGCAGTCCTCGGCTCTGCCTCTGCTGCGGGAAGAGCCCAGCACTCCTGCGGAGCCCAGCGGGAGGCCTCCGTGGCCCTGGAGCCCTTTTGCTGCTGGTGGTGCAAGGAGGAAGGCTGGCCAGAGGCAGCAGCTGCTGAGGCCAGATGCAAAGCTGCTGTGGCATGCCAGCCAGCACTCATAGCTCCCAAAATAGGCATGCCACTCAGAAACACAGTAAATAGATTTCCTTCTTTCTCTCATAAAAACAAAATGACAGAGAGAGAGAGAGAAATATACTACTTTAATTTCTCTGCTGTACTAAGAGCAATTTATTGTAAGGATTAATTTACCTCCTCCTAAAATCTGTGGTGTGGGCTTTTTCCTGCAGACCAGCCAAACGTTGCTGTGTGGAAAGGAAAGTGGTTTTTCCTTTTGATTTTCCATCATTGCTCAGCTGGGCCAGGCAGGTCTTCCTATCACTGGCCCTGGCATTCTTGTAGGCAAGGTTGCTCCTGGCCATGATATCCTTCTGGACCGCTGGGCAGTATTTGGCCTCGGGATGTAGCATTTTACAGGAGTGATGCTCTTCTTTGGCACACAGGCAGCTTACGGGGTCCCCACCGAAATCCTTGCTGTTGCATCTGTGGTCCAATCTGGGGAAGGTCATCGGGATCAGCAGGACATCAAGGTCTACGTCTTCTTGCTTTCTTCCTCCAAATAGGCAGTTTGGTCACTGCTTAAACTTGATAATAAACTTGGGCTGGGGGAAGCTAGCAATTTGAAACTAAACCAGAGGAGATTAAGAGTTTTGGCCAGCAAGAAGCCAGGCTCTGGACTAGGGTTCAACCCCTTCTGAAGGGGATTGTCTTAAAGCTCCTGGCTTTCCAGCCATCTCTGGACTTGTAGTAACAGCAGGACAGTGTTGGTCTTTGACGCAGCCCTTGAAATAATTCCTGAGCAATTCAGCTCTGGCAGAAAAGTATCTGGCCGGACTTACCCCATGCTCAGTTACACTACATCATATGGTGCCCATAGTTTCCCTTCCATCCTGGCCTCTTCCCTTGAGTGCAGGGAAGATGAATCAAGGGGGAAGGGGAGACGTGATCCCTCAACCCCCATTCTTCCAAGGCTTGGTGTTCTTCCTTTGGAGGAGGCTGAGGTGATTGGTCGGAGTCTTTTCTTGGACTTGATTTCAGCCTCTGTGGCTGGATGGTGGGAACCAGACAGTGAAGGCTATCTGGGTGCAGGTTCTGTAGGAAGAGGAGTGGCAGAGTCAAAAGAGCAATCAGCCTAGAGTCTCTGTGTAGCCACATTTTGTTGACCCTTATCTGGCTTCAAAATAGTGCTAACCTTTAGTTGAGTAGTTTCCTGTGAGTAGGGATGATTAGTAATAAATCAGTTTAATTGGAGCTTCATGTGTGGTCCTGATCTTTCTCACCTGACAGATGTCTTTGTGAGCTGCCGCCCCCTTCATTGGTGGTATGGACTCTTCCCGGTCCTTTGCCTCCAAAGACTAACCATGTCTGCAGTTGGCACAGTGAGACTCCTGAAGTGGAGGAGGGGTTGCCTTGGGGGCTAAATGCTTGCAGCAGAACATGTTTTCTCTGTCCCTAGGACTTCTGGGCCCTTGCCATGGGGCTTCACCAAGTGGTGCTGTCTCCTGTGGCCCGGCTGGGTGCAGTTTCTGTAGGGCTGGGCACTCTCCCATTCCGAGGAGGGGAGGGCTTGCCTTGGCCGAATCCTGAGCTTCTCCTTCAGGAGATTTCACAGGCCCCCAGAGGCTCCTCAGTCAGCCTCAAGTTGGGTTTACGATCCCTGTAAAAATGGATTTGCATGATTTGCCTGCTTAGAGAACATGCTGAGGAGGAGAAGGAGGCGGAGGGGGGGAGGGCGATTGCGTGGCCCTGCTTCTTTCCTGGATCCCTCTGCCAGAAAAGGGACCCAGGGGCCACCATGGAAAAGGCCCCTGCCTGAGGAAAAGGGCAGGGAAAGGAAGGCGGGGAAGGCCTGGCTGTCCTGTTTTTCATCCAGGCTCTGCTCTCTGCCCTCAAAAGGTTTCAGAAATTTCAAATCATTTTAATTTCCTCTGAAATTCCTCTGAAAGGACAACGTTCTTCTCTTCAGGCATCTTCCTGCCCATCTGCTCCCAGACTGAGCCTCGAGGCTGACACCTCACAGTCTCCGGCCGCCATTCAGTGCTTTGTGGGCTCCTCCTGTGTTTCTGTCCTCTCCAGAGGAAAACATGGGAGAAAGAGGGCAACAACCTTTGACCATAGGAGGGACCTTCACGGCTTGCAGGAATGCCCTGCCTAAAGTTGTTCTCTTTTGTGTGTAGAGGTGGATGAGACCAGGATCATCTTAAGAGGCTCCGAAAAAGGAACAACCTTTTTTTGTTGCTCCTTTTCACGAGCTTCAGAATTCCAACGATGGCAAATTTAGTGGTACTGAAAAGATCCAGGTGCTTAGCTGTGCTGCCTAGTTTCTGCCAGATTTGATAAACTGCAGAAAATCTCTGGGGTTCCTCGTTACCCCACTTAAGTACCATCTTCCAACATCCCACCCAGTGTGGCCCACAAGTGCACCAAAATCCTGCAGGGGAAGATGTTCCTGTTCAGTGTGCCAGACCATTGGCCATGCCCTTTTCCAGGCGACACCATTCCGTATTGTCTCCTGCTTGAAGTTCAGTTCTTCCTCCCAGCTGTCAGGGTATGCAACCACTTGTCCGGAATGGCACAGGGTCTCCTGCTCAAGGAGGGGGTTGGACTAGAAGACCTCCAAGGTCCCTTCCAGCTCTCTCATTCTGTCGTTCTATAGTTCTATACGGGGGGGGGAGTCTCCTCCATTCCAGCAGGAGCTTCCTCCTTGCAGAAGTGCTGTGCTGTGCAAAGGTTGGCCAGTCCCTCTTCGCCCTCTTCAAGGTTCACCACTGAAGACTTGACAAGGAGAGAACCAGACGGCCCTCATGCTGTGGGGTTTCTAGCCCTGGAGCAGCTCTCGAGCTGCTCTTTCTAGTTGCCAGCCAGCCAGCCAGCCAGCAGCAGGCCCACGGAACCAGGTGCCATCCCGCAATGGAAGGGGGCTTCCTCCGCTTGGCATCGTGAAACGCTCCTGGGCCAGGCCCTTTTGGAGAAGCCTGGCATGCCATTCAGCTCCCTGGGAGGGAGACCCTCTCCTTCATCTCGGCTGGTGGGATTTCCCCACTTTTGTGTTCAAGGCCAGCCGGGCAGAATCTTCTCTGCCTCAAAAGCAGCTGAAAAAGAATCAGCCAAGACGGAGGCTGCAGAATCTGTGCAGGGAAAGCCGTCGGGTGATGGGCCAGACTGCAGAAGCCCCGGGATGGGCAGAGCTCTGTGGGAAGCGGGTGCAATTTCATAGGTGCAAACTGCACGGAATGCAAGTTCGTAAGAAAGGAACCTGTTGTTGTTATTGTTGTGTTGTTGTTAGTCTTCAGTTCGATTCACAGTTTGGGACTGGTAAAAACTTAACAGTTCAAGTCCTAACCAAGGACCTAAGAGCTGTTCAGGTGGAGTCTGAGTATATAGGCAGTTCCGAATAAGGTGGGTTCTTTTCAAAGTCGGGATATCCAGGTGTGATAAGTTCAACATTTCCCTTTGGGTATTGCTCCAAGGGCTCCTCTTAAACGTTGGTCTACACATTTTGGGACATTATCGACCTCCAAGATAAAATGTTTTAATTCCAGCAACCTGGAATTAAGGAGAAAGCTCCTAACAGTGAGGACAATTAACCAGTGGGACAGAAGTTGCCTTCAGAAGTTGTGGGTGCTTTTTATCACTGGAGGTCTTTAAGAAGAGACTGGACAGTCACTTGTCTGAAATGGTATAGGGTCTCCTGCTTGAGCGAGGGGCTGGACTAGAAGATCTTCAAGGTCCCTTCCAGCTCTATTGTATTCTAATTCTTACATATTTTGATTAGATGAATTAGAAAACAGGTGGTAAAGGTGCTGGTTGGCTAAAGTTTTCAAGATATTTCACAATAAAGATTTATACACAGGCGAGTATATTTGCCTACAAGGGAGGGAGGTGTCTAATGATCACGATGCCTCGTAACTTCTCAACAAATTACAGTAGAACAATGAAAATGGTACCACATGGAAATGTATACATTTATCTTCACTTTGAGACTAAAGATTATTACCTAATTGTAATTTATTGTTTTTTTATTGCATGTATATTTGTCTTGGTCAGATCTACACATCATACAGTTACATCTGTGGTTTGGTGAAAGTGTTATTGCCTAACATTTCTCAGGAACGGTTGCCGTGATATTTTCCCTCAGAAGCCAAGATGCCACAAAACTGTGTAAACAATGAGATAACTTCTGCTACATTTGTGGTGAGGTGACATTTGCATCTCAAAAGTGCAGTATGACCGCAGTGGTAAAAAAGGCATACCACCTATATCTTGGATGCAAAACAGGGGATCAGGATAAGTGTTGGGCCCCTCATTATTGTTGCATTACATGTGCAACTTATCTGCATCGTTGGCCAAACAAGAAGAAAAAGTCCATTCCTTTTGCAGTTCCAATGGTGTGGAAGGAACCCAGCAATCATAGTTGCAACTGCTCCTTTCGCATGGTTCCCCCAATTGCAAAAGGGATCTCAGGAAAGAAAAAGTGGACCGTGGAATATCCAAACATGCCATCCGCACTGCATCCTGTTCCCATGGTGAGGACTTGCCAATTCCAGATCCACCAGAATCCTACTCTCTAGACTCGGATGATGATAAAGACATTGAACAGGATGCAGCTGATCCGGAACCGTTGACGTCAACAGACCCAAACTTTAGCCCACCGTCTGCTCCTCCTGAACCACATCCAATTTCACAGAGTAAATTAAATGACCTGGTCAGGGATTTGGAATTTGGCTCCATATTACAACAGTGGAACCTTGTCATTTAATCTGATGTTAGAGCTTGTCAGTTTTTCATGCAAAAAGCATGAAAATGTTACATGAAAAACCAATAAATGAATGTAAAGTTATGTTATTGGTATCAATAAAAAGATAAATTTATAATGATTGGTGTGGCACCATTCTCATTGCTGTATCACATTTTGCAGAAAAGGTATGGAGCATAATCACACATCCCCCTAATTTTGAATTATTTTGATGCAATTTTGATCTGAAGCTGTATCTTGGAAACTGGAGCGAATTATTACTCCAGACTTAATTTTCCTTTATTAGTGACCCAATTCAGCTACTTTCATTGCCAAGGCTTTCTCGTTGTAGACCATTGGTACAACCATTAATTTCTTCCTCCACAATTGCTTAGCTTCAATCTGCAAATCATGGTATTTCGTGATGTCAGGCATGTTGTGGGCCTGTTTGGATCCGAAAGTCCCACAGGATCTTGACCTATTTACTTTCAGGAACGTTGTCAGCAGTGATTTCTGCTGCATTCAAACCCAAATTTCTGGCAAAGCTTCCAATGTTCAATATGATTTTGGCAATTTGATCATAATGTTGTAGATAATCGGTCTGCGAGATTTTGCTACAGCCATTGACATGGGGACCCACTGTTTCATCCTTCTTGTATGGTGGAAGTCAGCACCCACCCACCCTCCTAGAGAAGGGGAATATTAAAAAAGCAGAATATTATATTTCCCCAAAGGAACCATGAAAAATCTTAGGTAAAGACAGCCCCCTGCCCCAAGCAGAAACTGAGCAGAAACCAGCTTTTAGAAATGCAGATTCAGTAATTTATTCAGAAAGACTGAGGCCCCATTCATGAGCAAACAAATACTAACAGCAGAAGCCCATTCAAGACAGGATCTTTTGAAATCCCTTGGAGCAAGATTTGACAGCTAACAATGGCAGAGTGATAGAATTAGAACCAGCAACCCCTCACCCAAAAAATCCAACAGAGGACATAGACATCAGCCAGAATAGAAGTTGCTCAACACTCTTTTAGAACACAAAAGCCCACCTCATTGCACAACCCCCTGGAGCATTCCAAACACAAAACCCCAAAGAATGTATAAAAGCCCACCTATCCCAACCCCGCTTGGTCAGCTGTTGGTTCTGTTCTTCAATAAACTAACCTTTCCAAACAGCCTCCATTTTATTCCCAGCTTGGAAGTGGACCTGATTTTTCTTTCAACATGTTGTTATTGTTGTTGTTAATTATGGTTTGTTGTACAGACCGGATTTGGCATTTTTATCTACCTATTGAACCCTTCTCAAGGATATGGGAGAGACATGCTGTAGTTTGATAGGCTTAAAGGTCTCATTGAGGTATATGAGCTATTCTGAGTAAAGCTACCTTTTGCAAGTGACTGAGGCTGAATTTGTCAATGCTGACTCCAGCCTATTGCAGCCAAGGCACCTATTGCTTTCAATACTATCTTTGCTTTCTTTTGCCACAGTCATTCTATTTCTATTATTTCTATTTCTATTATTTGTAGATCTTTGTATTCTGTTATGTTCTCCAGTTCTTTCTCTTCTCTTCAGCTGTCTCCAGGTACTGCCATATCCACTATCCAGACTTTTTTGGATTTTTAATCAACAATTGTTAAGTCTGGTGTATTTCGCAGCAGGCGCCTGTCCTGTTTGAATTATAAAGTCCCAGAGCAATTTAGCTTCTTCGTTTTCTATTACTTTCTTTTAAGGTCCCACCAATTCTTGCTTACAGGCAAATGGTGTTTCTACAGATCTTCCAATGCACCCTTGTTGCTATTTTGTCAGGCTGTTGTTTGTAGTCAGTCTGTAAGATCCTCTTGCAGCAGCTAACCAGGGCTCCACTGTTTCTTCAACTTCTTTGCAGAGGAAAGATTTGCTGTCTATTGCTGTCTTCTCAATTCTGGCTTTGTATGCATTTGTTGTTGGTCTTGTGCAGCCAGAATTAGCTGGATTTGGCATTTTTATCAGCCTTTCAAGTCCTTACGAACGAAGGCAAATATACGCGTCCCAGGATAATTTTGCAAGATCAAATCTGGGTTGGTCACCAGGACCAGAGGTTTAGTCTTCCAAGCTTTCCGACTCATGCTGGATAGGCTTAGAATGACCAAGCTACATTCTTGGTTATTCTAAAGAGCCCAGAGTTTCTTTTGCTGAATGGGATGCCAAATGGGATGGTTGACACAGAGGCCTGTAGCACATTTGATGACAAGGACATTTGAGACACAGCCAGCAGGACTCCCAAGAGAAACCGTTCTTCTCCAAGAAGACAGTTTCAAGAAAAACAGCTTATTATTTTAACTTTTCTTGACCATTTGTAAGTAACTTAGAGGCAAGTTCTTCTTCTTGCTTCAGTACATTAAAGGCAAACAGCTGACGGCTCTGGAGGCATCCCTAAAAGACAGCACTGAGCACTCCCATAGCCAAATTCTTCTCCAGCTCAACAGGAAATAACTCTCCTCTCCTTCCCTATAACCCCAAAAGGCAAAAAATTCGTTCCCATGTTCAGCATTTGCAAAAGTAAAATTCCAACCATTGTGCCTGTTGGGCTTCCTGCATCCTTTCCCTTCTCCATTTCCTCTAAAGACCCCCCCCCCAAGAAATACAGTCTTTCCTCAAGGATTGTCTGGCCCTCCTGTCTCCCTCTGGCTTGACCCCCAAATCAAGATATTCATTTATTTATTTGTATCTGGCCATTATTATTATTATTTTGCAAACTACCCAAGATGGAGAACATATGCAACACATCTTCCTTCTCTTATTTTCCCTGCAACAACAACCCTGTGAGGTGGGCTGGGCTGAGAGAATGGGACTGGCCCAACGTCACCCGATGGGCTTTCATGGCTAAGACGGGACTAGAACTCACAGTCTCCCAGTCGCTAGCCTGGTGCTTAGCCACTAAACCAAAGTGGCTCTCATCCCTCAATCTACGGAAGGGGAAAAGTATTGGAGAAGAAGACTATTTTGGCCACCACAGCTTGACAAGGTCATTATGAGTCTGAAAAGATGCCGGACGCTACATTGAGTTAATCCAGTTGGTCCTGATAGAAGTCTTTTTCTGCGTCAACAGGTGAGCCATTGCCTTTTATGAACTTGGAGTTCAAGGGCCTTGATCACCAGGAGACAATCTAGGAATGCAGTTTTTTGCTCACTCCTGGAGCTGACTAAAAGGCAGAAGAGGCCCTAAGCACCAGATCCACAGACACCGAGGCCTCCCAGGCCAGACGGGGCCTAAGGGGCAGACTGTGCAGAGAGGCCTCACAGAGTGGCAAGGTGTCAGAGTCAGGTGGGAACAGCATACACTGAGCTGCTGGCCCTGAGCACAAGAACATCTGCCCAGTTTTGGGCTACATCCTCCCAGGTCCAGATGGGAGATTCCACAAAAGGGTCATGGGATACGACAAGGCTAAGATCCGGTGGGACTTCCAGATCCTGATAGACAGGCAGGTACCAGCCCATCAACCAGACATCATGGCAGTAGACAAAGTCCAGAAGACAGCGGTGGTGATAGTGGAGCAGTGCCAAGTGACAGCAACATCAGGAAGGAGGAGGCTGAGAAGCTGGAAAAGGACCAGGGCCGAAAGGAGGAATCGGAGGGGGTGTAGAAAGTAAAGGCCAAACTGGTAAGAGCACAGGAGCTGTGACCCCTAAGCTGGGGGAGGGGCTCCAACAGATCCCAGGAATGATGTCACAGACATCCAAAAGAGGGCAGTGCTGGGAATAGCTAAGATCCCGCACAGAACCTTCAAACTTCCTAGGGCCGTGATGGCGAACCTTTTAGAGACCGAGTGCCCAAACCGCAACCCAAAACCCACTTATTTATCGCAAAGTGCCAGGGCCGCATCAGCATTGTGGTGCCTTCATGGGGGGGGGCAGGTAGGCGCCTCTGAGTGCCGCCTCTGCCATGCAAAACCCGGGGACACAAATATGGGCCGTGCTGCAAGGCGCAAAAACGGCCGTGCCTTGGGGTGAACATACAAGGCACTGCACCATGCAAGAACGGGGCAGGGCTAGTGAGTATCATGCAGGCACTAGCCCTGCCGCATTTGCAGCACATGCATGCTCGCAGCCCCGTGCACGCATGTAAAATGCTTCCCCCTCCCTTTTCTTCCAGTCTACCAATCGACAATGGTCGGTGACCTCTGCTCTACCACCTCTGCTCGAGCTTGCTAGTTGGCTGCTTTGCCTCCTTTGTGCTGGGCGGGGCTCCTGCTCCGGGCAGCAGTGGTGGCCTGATGCACCTGCTGCTGGCGGCGATGGCCCATGTGCCAACAGAGAGGGCTCTGAGTGCCGCCTCTGGCACGCGTGCCTTAGCTTCACCACCACCGCCCTAGGGCCTAGCCTCTATGGAGGATTGAAGAAGACACAGACCACGCTGAAGACCGAGAAGGGAGGATGATGATGGAAGGATAGTTAGATAGCTAGATACAGACAGACAGACAGACAGGAATATATAATTGGATAGCTAAATAGCCATGCTTGTATAGGAAAAGGACTTTTTACTTTATGTGAAGTGGGACTGTAAATTTAGGAGATTCAATGTTTAGAAGGTTTCAGTTTCAGTGGCAATTCTAAGCAGTGTGGCCTGACCGTTTGTGTACTTTGTGAAAGAGGCAGAATTATTTGTTGGCTTGGCTACATAAAATCCATTATATATGTGAAAACAACAAAGAGCTTACTGGGGGGAAAAATCCGTTTTTGCACCATGCTGTGCTCTTGGTCTGAGTCTTCAGCTCCCATTCGACCCAGAGGCAGAGGACAGTTCCCCAGGACTTGGAGCTTCCTCCTCAAGAGTTGACAGGGATCTGCAAAATGATGCTTTCTGTGGACAGACAAAGAAGACTTAGGCGAGGTTTGCTAGCGATGCTCAGGTACCTCAAGGGAAACTACAGGGATCAAGATGGTCAGGAATTCTGCCCACTCTCTTCAAACACTAGGCCAGGAATAACAGGTATTAGTTGCAATTCCCTAACTTCCATTTACAGTGCTGTGAATACAAGGAAGAACTTCCTGGTGAGAAGGTCTGTTTTCCCGTAGACGAGGATGTTGTGGTTCTCCATCTCTGGGGCTTTTTAAGAAGAGGCCAAACCACAACGTCTTGTGGGTGTCTTCCCGCACATTCTCCTTCATGGCAGATCTTAATCAGAGACCTGAACGGCCAACATCCAGAGATGCCGTAGCTTTCCTGCATTGTTAGGTGGTTGAGGAGTTTTGGGTCACTTCCAAATAGAGTAACAGAATTGGAAGGGATCGTGTAGGTCTTCTAGTCCAGGCCCCAACTCAGGCAGGAAACTCTGTACCATGTCAGAGAAATGGTTCTCCAATCTCTTTTTCAAAACTTCCAGTATTATTTGATAAAACATAATATATACACAAAAAACCCCTTCAGTGTCAGAGCACCCACAACTTCTGGAGGCAAGCCATTCCGCTGGTTAATTGTTCAATCAGGAAATTTCTCCTTAGTTCTGGGTTTCTTCTCTCCTTGATTAGTTTCCATCTGTTGCTTCTGGTGCTTTGGAGAATGGCTTGACTCCCTCTTCTTTGGGGCAGCCCCTCAAATACTGGAACATTGCCGTCACATCAGCCCTAGTCCATCTCTTCATTAAACTAGACATACAGGACCTAATTTCTGCAATTGTTCTTTTTTTTCTTTTAGACTCCGGTCCCCTAATCATCTTTGTTGCTCTTCTCTGCACTCTTTCTACCGCAGTGGTGGCAAACCTATGGCATGGGTGCCAGAGCCGGCACTCACAGCCCTCTCTGTGGGCACGCGCACCATGCCCCAGAGACGGCAACTGTCCCTCTTCAACCAGCCGCCCGCTAACTCGCCGAGGTCCCACATGGCCAGATGCATCCCAGCACCCATGTGCTTTGCTGGCCTGTGTGCAGGAGTTGATGGTATCAGGCAGAAGCTGCTCCGGCCTCGCCTTGCCCTGCGACAATGGCACTCCCACCCTGCCTCACCTCAGCCCACAGGACGAGCCTCCTGCCCATCGTCCCACCTGCCAGAGACCCTGTCTGGCTCCCCATGAGGAACATCGAGGTGACCACGCCCACCTCGGCCACACCCATCCCGTCTGCCATGCCCACCACAGCCACGTCCACCCAGTGGGCCACGCCCACCTGGCCCCCCACGATAAATAAGTGGGTTTGGGGTTGAGGTTTGGTCACTCGGTCTCTAAAAGGTTCGCCATCGCTGGTCTAGAGTCTGAACATCTTTTTTATGTCATGGCAACCAAAACTGGATGCAGGGTTCCAAGTGTGCCTTACCAAGGTGTTATAAAGTAGCATTAATATTTTACGGGCTGCGTGGTGTGACTTGCACTGTATGATTCCTTGTGGATGGGCTACCCCAATTCCTGGGTTTGTGCTGGAGGCCGACTCCGCCAGCTGCGCCGCCTTGGCCACGTGCCAAGGCCCCGACCGAGCTGCTCCGCTCCGGAGGTGCTGGTGGTGCGAACCAGCCAGGGGTTGTTGCGCTTTGCTCCTCCTTTGAGGGAGCCGGAGCAGAGGGAAGGGGGCGACGAAGAGGCGCCCGCCTTGGCTGGGGGTCCAAGGGAAGGGCGGGCAGGCAGGTGCCTCCTTGCAGAAAGGCCGGGGAGAAGCCCTCCCGCCGGGCAGGGCGGGCGCTTGGCGGGGGCCACGGCAGCTGCCCCCCTCTCCCCCCTTCGGCGGGGGGACAGGAGGCAGAAACGGACGGCTCTCCCACCGGAGAGGCTGGCCAGAGATCCGGAGCCAAAAGGAGCGGGGGGGGGGCGGAGGAGGGCAGGGGGAGCCGGCGGGGGTCGTTCAGCCTACAGCCCCCTTTACGCGCCCAGCCAGGGGCCGCCCCGCCCGAGCCCGAGGCGGACCGCCGCTCCGGCCTTCCCCGCGAGGGAAGGGCGAAAGGAGGGCGGGGGCCGGAGGGACGGAGCGCAACCGCTGCCCGCCGATCCCCGAGCCCGGGAAGGCGGCGGCCGAGCGAGCCGGCCCAGCTGCTTCCACTCAACCGCCGGGGGAGGTCGGCCTCCCGAAGGCCGCGATAGTTCGGCACGCAGCGCCCGCGGCCCTTTCGACGGCCCGGCCCTCCGCGGGGAGCGGAGCTCGGCGGTGCGGCGGGAGGGTCAGCCGGGGGCCACAGGGCCTCCCCCGGCCAGCGGGCGGGCGGGCGGCCCGGGGGAGGGAGGGAGCGTAGCGGAGTCGGAGGGAGACGAGCCAGGCAGGCAGGCAGGGAGGGACGAGACCCTGCCCAGCCCGGAGCCCTTCCGCCTGGCTCAGTAAGGGAGCCGCTGGCAAGGCCTGTCCAGGCCCGGAGGGGTTAAGTGGGTCCCCTCCCCTTTCCCCTTTCCCCTCCTCCCCCTCCCCTCCCTCTTTTGTGAGCGCGCCCAAACTCTGGAATGCCTGACTGCGCCGCGCTCTCCACGCAACCAGCAGCCTCCAAGTGGACCCTGTCGAGAGCCGCCTCGGAGCGTCTGTCAGGGAACATGTGTTTCTTGTAAGGCGGTTTTGGGCCACAAGAGCTTGGTAGGAAACTGTTTATCTCTGGCTCCCTCTCCCTCGTCTCCTCACTGTACGTACCCCGCCCCCAACAGACACACACACACACACACACACACACAGACACACACGCGTGTTCCAAAGTGGGTGTCCAAGAGTGCGAGATGGGAGCCCTCCAAAAGCGGACGCAGCTTTTCCTCGCCCTTGAGCCGACCTTGGGCGGGCGCAACAGAAGCCTCCCAGGGTGGCTGGAGAGGGGCTTTCGCTGCTTCGGGAATTTGAACTTTTCTCCCGGAGTCGCTATGCGGAGGCCGGGCGTCTCTTCCTGCGCAGAGGGCCCCCCCTGCACCCCGTCCGCCAGCCGCGGCCGGCAACGTTTCAGGAGGCAGAGCAAGCAGCCCCTGCGCCCCCGGGCTGGGCTGGGCTGGGCTGGGCTGGGGGCTGCCGGCTCAAGTCCAGTTGCAAGAGAACCTGGGGAATGTTGCTTAGGCCCAACGTGCCCTGGACGTCTGAAAGAGGCCTGAGAGGAGAGGTGGGAATTCTCAGGGTAGGGAACCCCATAATGAGGTGCCTGGAGACAGCCCAGGCTGAATCCTGCTATCCCGGTGGCTGCGATTTCAATGAAAGATAATAATTTTATATGAAAAGACAAATGTTTCCCTACAGCTTGGATGCAAAGGGCCTTTAAAAACTCTCCATTCGGTTTCTGAGTGGAAAATTATCTTTTTAACATTTTTCTTAATTTAGGTTTCAGCAAAAGATAAAAAAAGACTTGGGTTTAGGGAAAGGGGAGGTTAAAAAAAAAATCAGAAGTACAAAATAAAAAAGGGAGAAAAGGAAAAAAAGAATAACTTCTTACTTTTTGATACAGAAATAGATATAAAATATATTGATCTCTTACTTTAAAATCATCAGTAATACACGGTATTTTTATAACATCGCAGAATTAAATGTTCATTTCTTCATTTCCAGCAAGAATTCCAACAGTAGTTTCCACTTAGGAAGTCTTTAATCAGAGTAATCAGTTTCATTGCCTCGGCCAGTTCCGTCAGCTTCAACCTCCATCCTCCCACTGTGTTCCATCTCTGGGTATACAGGAGCCTTACTGCTGTCCCCAGAATGTCCAAATTCTCTGCGGGAAATAGAAATTCTCCTGCCATTTTTCAAGGGGGCTGTTTTAGAAGGGGCAGAGGCACAATAGTAATCAGATGGATTCAATTTGAACAAGGCTTCATTCCTACTAACGAAGGAAAATTGGGGCAACCCGACGTCCAAGAGGGAATGGGCTCCCCAAGCAGGCAAAACGGATAAAGGATCAGGGTGGAAACGGTGGATCGGAGACTGATGAAAGACGGCCATGGAACACATCTTGACTTTGAATGAGTTTAAATCTGCAGAACTTGCATCCGAGGCTACGGGGGAAGCTCCTTCATGCTCTGGGCCAAACTCTTTATCCTTACATACATGGAATTGTAATATATATTAACATTTCACCTAGATTAATAAAACACAAGAAAATATAAATGTTAAAATCACCTATATTCAAGGCTATCTAACCACTGAAGTGCAGCATTGTTTATATGGAAAAAAAAAGTCAGACACTGGACCAGTATGCATTGGTATATATCATCATCATCGCCGTCGTCATCAGTCTCTATATCATTATCTATCTCTGTGTATTTGATTTGAAGGTGCAGGTTTTATCTTTTAAAGTCTTTTGTGGCTTGATTCCTGAATACCTGCCTCTTCTGGCATAGCCCAACCAATGGAAAAGGAGAGAAACTGTCACCCCACATTTTTTGGGAGGGGCTGAAGATGGGGGGGGCTTCTGGGAAATGCTTCCTGTTGAGATCATCCCACCCCGCCATATTTGAGAAGCTTTGAAAGACTGAGTCGTTCCAGCAAACCTTCTGGTTTTGTGAAGCCGTCTCTATTCTCTATTTTTGTTGCTTATTGTAGTTTTTGTTTGGGAAGGTTTGTTTTGTTGTTCCTAATTTTATTTTGGTTGGTTTCATACTTCATGTAATCTGCCAAGAATCCTCTGGATTGCAGCAGAGTAGAAACTTCTTAAATAAATACTTCAGTACTTTATTGCAGTCCCTAACTAGAATTTAATAAGTTAACAGCATAAGAAAGAGTATCAAATAGCATACTTTATGACTAGATCGTTGATGCAATCACAGCCTGCTTTTACAACCAATATAGCAAAATCTGGCCAAGTTCATAGAAACCGAATAGTACTGATAATAATAACTGTGCATAGAACAAATCCAAATTGCCTGGATACTTTGTTAAAGAAGGAGTGATTAGATGGGCCCTTCCGTCCTCATAGAAAATGCGGCACACATGGGCTATGGAGTCAGCAGATCCTACCCCACAACGCCACAATCAGAGATTTTTTCTACCTGCCCTCAAGAGCTGCTAGGAGGACACGAAAGCCCACTGTGGCCGGTGCTCTCTGGAATTCAGGGATAGATTTCCTGATTGCTCAGAAAAATATTCCTGGATAGGAAAAATTGATCCATTTGGGCTTCCAAAAGATGGACATCTTGCTTAAGTGGAATGAGTCCTTGGTCATAACACATCATGGAAAAGGCTTCCTGAGGGGAAAAAAAATACCATATTGCAATTTAGGAGGTGGAGGCAAACAAAGTAGCAATAGGAAGGAAGGCCGAGTCAACCTTGATCTGGTCAGGATAGACTCGCAAGAGAGACTCAAGCAAAGTAGATGCAGCTTGGTTGGCTCCGAGAAGGAAAATTTCACAGTCGTGGAAAGCCCAAAGCTCTGCCTTCCTCTGCCTGGGTCAGGCCCTGCACTGGACAGTTGTGTGCCTTTGGGGGTCTGGGGGGCATCCTTCCATCCTTTTGGTGTGGAGTGAGTTCATCTGCACTTACCTGCTCTTTTGAAAATATGGGGGGGGGGAATCATGGAAAGCAAATGCAAACAATTTAAAATAATAAATAAAAGAGCAAGTGAGTGGTTTTAGCACTGTGATTTTATCCCCATCTGAATTTGGATGCCCGTTCTTTCTGTTTTGTGCTAAAGTAACTTTAAGACTTTGCAAAGCTTGAGCAGCAGCAGATTGAAAATAACTTGCTCTGACTTAGAGGAACTGTTTGAATCAATCTCGTTTGACAGATCGCTCCAAATATTTAGTCCTTGCTTTCCTTCGGCACTTTGCAAGAAAGCTCGCTGCTCAGTACAGATGTCTTGGCTGGCTCCAAGCTGATGAGAACATCAATTCCCACCGCAGAAAATGTTTCCCTGAGATGGGACGGCCTTCAAAGGGCCTGTCCATGTTGACTTGTTATGGGAGAGACTCTGATTCACAGAGGCCAGGACCGTTGCCTTTTCTTTTCCGTTGCCTTTTCTTTTGTAATAGTTTTTATTAGACTGTAAATGCAAAGATACAAACTAAGAAAAATAGAAAAATAGGAGTGCAAAGGGAGTAAAAAGAAAGAAAGGCATAGGAAAGGTGATTCCTCTATCCCGCCAGACAAGCATAAACAACTTCAGTAACTTAATGTCTTCTCTAATACTTGATTTTAAAAAAAAAAAACTTCCCATAACCATAATTAAATTTAAAAACACATTGCTGAGTTCTAATCAATAAACTACCAGAAACATTTTATATTCATTTTGTATTCCATTTCCACTTTCTCTAAGAAATACAGAAAAACAATTTTCTCCCCATTTGTAAGCAGATCCTAAAGCCTTTAGTCAAAATGGAATTCCATTAATATCTATCAGAAATCACAGGGTCTGTAAGATTATCCAGGACACTACACATCCTCTTCACGACCTGTTTTCCTTGTTACTTTCTGGGAGGGGGGGGGGCTCCGTGATATCCGAAGCAGAACATCCAGATTCAGCCAGAGTTTCATCCCATACAGCATGAACCTTGCGAACTCTCAAGCTTCCTCCTTCCGTTATGTATTCCAAATGGACAGTATTTAGTATTTATTTGCTATGTATATGTAGGGTCTATGCATATGTTGGGTCTATCATATGTTGTTCATAGTATGTTCAGGTGTGCGTTATGTATGTGTTTCACTTTGAGAGCGGGCAACTAAATTTCATTTTTGATGTGTGCCGTTGTGCCCACAGTAAAAAAAAAATGACAATAAAGGTTATTTTATCTTATATATTAACTCTGATCAAATGAGTCCACTTTGAATTCCTTCAATTTACTTTCCTTGATCTTTGATCCTGTTAAACAATGTCCCACAATCTGCTTTCTTCTCATCTTCTCTTGGTTTCATCTCAGGAGCAGCTTCATTAGTTTAACACGACCCTTTGCAAATTTAAGATAAAAAGCCCATTAAGACATCAGCTGGTTTCATTTCTAAAGCCAATGTGGCATCTTTTTCCATATCATTCTTATATTCAGGCCTTTTTAAATCCACTTTTAGATCCAAAGCATCTTTTCCCCTATCATTTGGCTTATCAAAGAATTCTGTAACCAAATTTGGTCACAAGGCAGTTTTGGCTGCCTCAGCAGAAGGAAGCTTGTCCAGACAGCATGCTGTGATCCTCCCAAAAGGAACTGTTGCTACTGACCCCCATCGCCCACCATACTTGGGCCCATCACAGCTTTCTGGAGAGAATATGCCCAAAGAGAACAGCCTGGCTTGCTGTTAGCACCAAAGGCTGCTGGGTGGCCTGGCTGGATATGGTTGGTGGGTTGCTCTGTGCTTTTTGCGCCTTGCTGACAAGGGTTAAGGGTGTTGGGCCAGCTCCTTTGTATTGCGACAAAAGTCTCTTTGCCAGAGCTGCCACCTGTTCTCTGCAGCCCTGGGGGACCAGTGGTTAGAGGGCAAGATTGCAGGTGATAGGAGTAACTGAACGGTCTTCAAAATTTAAAATTGTAAGAGGAAGTAACTACAGGAGGAAATAGCTAATGTAAAGGTAAAACAAAATGAATTGAAAAAAACAGGAAAGACAAAATGAATAACAGGAAAACTAAATGAACTGAATAACAGGAAAGAGCCTATTCTAAGAATCCATAAAATAACCAGGAACTCGAAAACAAGCTAAAAGAACATGCTCAGTATGCTTTTGAATATTATCTGACACACCTTGCATACATTGTCTGCTCATTTAAATGCGCATGCAATGTATGGTTTAGTATGTTTGGGGAGGATAGCAGGAAATATGTAGAAGGAGGTCAGAGAGAATGTAACCTTATAGTACCTCAGCCAATGGAGACGAGGGATGAGCGGCCGGTGTAGTGAAGGTATAAAGATGTTGATTTGAGTTGATGGACTTTGGAGAGAACCAAGCTTTGGTAGCTTCTCCCTGCTTTATTGCAATAAGTGAAACAAATGTTTATTGGTCAGGCAGGTTTGCCACTGGCTGCGAACGAAAGGCAAACTCTGCCCATAGCTAAGAGTTCAATACTAATGGGCTCAAGATTGACTCAGACTTCCATCCTTTCAAGGTTGGTAAAAGGAGGACCCAGATTGTTGGGGGCAATTTGCTGACATTTATAAACTGCTCAGAGAGTGCAGTAAAGAAGGGGTACCCAACGCCTGGGCTGCAGCCCTTCAGAACCGGGCCACGTAAGTGGCGGGCGCATTCCAACTTGCGTGAACAATGGGCAAGCGTGGGTGCAGGCGCTCCATATGCATGAGCAGCATGTGTGCATGCCCACCACTCACTTTTAAATGGAGCTGTGCATGCGTGCGCGCTTGCCCACCGCTCGCGCGTAACCATCTCCTCTCCCCCTCCCCCAAGCTGGTCCACAAAGCTGGAAAGGTTGGGGAACTCTGTAGTAAAGCGCTGTCGAGCGGTATATAAGTCTGAGTGTTATTGCTATTGATCTCCCTACAGTATAGGAGAGGCCCCATCTCTGCTCACCTTTAGAAGAGCCATCTCTGTTGCTAAATTGGGAGGCTGCCCAGCTCAGACTCAGCTGGCTTGCTAATCAGCATATCATGATTACTTTGTCTAATGCTGAAACCAAGATAGATTCCTGGCATTTCTGCAATCAATTAAGGAAGTTGCCCAATGAAAAAGTGAGATAAGATTACTCATGAGGGACTCGTCCCTGAGAAATTCATGTGGATATCTTGGAATTTACAACGTCTTCATAAAAGTGCTTGCAGATGATCACTTTATGAGGGTTTTACCATTTTCTCAAGCGTTGATGCCACACTGACTGGACCACAACTCCCTGCATTCCCCTCTCCTTTGCCCTTCCGTTTGTCGGGTGCTTCTCCCATTTGCTTCTTGCTTCCTGCTGAACCAAATCTGACGGTCAGCTTTTTCTCCAGGGTCTCTTATCTCCTGCTATTTCCAGTGCACAGCTGGCAGGCTGTTCCTGCCTTTGGTCTTGAACCCCTCAGAGGCCTCATGCTTTACTGTCCTCCGCAGGGTCTGCCCTTCTCCATCCCTGATACTTCTGCTCCGGAAGCCTTCCTCTCATCAGGCTCCTGCTGAACTGAAGGACTTGCATCATCTGCTGATTTGTTAGCGCCCCGACCTACTTGAGCCCGGGAGTTCTCTACCTCCAACCCTCAACTTTTAACATACAATGAAACCTTTCCTCCTTTTGTAAGGAGCTTGGATTTCAGCAGGTGCTGGATCTGGGCTTGCTCGATTGACTCCTTGGCAGGGCAGGAAAGGCCGGGTCTCCGAGTCTGCAAGGCCAAGGAGGGAAAAAGCTTCAGGGTTTGAATATCGCTGCGCTTTACGGTGCTTCACGAGGAGAGCCCCACGCTTGCTTGCTTTGGAAACGTGGCCCACTCATAGGAAGAAAAAGAAGGGGGGAGGGAGGGAGGGGGCATTTCTGTGCCAGCCTGAAGGAGAGGCCTCTTAGTCTAAAACCAAATCAGGAGGAGGCTGGTAGCACCGTTTTTTTCCCCCCCAATATAAAAATTCTTTTATTAAAACAATCAACATTGAACATAAAAACATATTATGCAGCAATCATCATGACACCTGGTATACAACACTAAGTAGCACCGTTTTTGACTACCATATTTTATTAGAGGTGAGCTGCAGCTAACAAAAACTTACACCTTTTTTTGGGCAAAAAATCTTGGATATAATAATATACTGTTGGACCAACGGGAGAATATGTGGAAGAGAGGGTTGATACTCACATTGAATTACAGCCTTAAAGATAATATGTAGAAAATAAAGTGTCGCTGATATTTGACACTGGATAAATGGTCAGAAATGTATAACAGAAATTCAAATATTCCTTGGAAATGTAATCAGTCTTTTCTACTTTCTTTTTTCTTCCTTATTTATTTTTTCTTCATGTTTTTGAAATTGAGTAAGATCATGTTAAGAAAGTTTATGCCTTTTAATAGCCTCCCTGAGTCCTGATTCCCCCCCCCCAAAGAGGAAGGGGCTCCCCTCCCCAGAGACTGCTTGGCTCGGCCAGTGAAGGATGGGCGGTGAGCAGTTCAGAGCTGACACATGTAGAAACTACCACTGGTCACAATCACAATTAACAGGCAGGCCGAACAGGGGGCGAGAGCCACTTGTGTCTGTGAGAGGCATCTGGGAGTCCTAAGTGGACAATCACTGAAATATGAGCCAGCCGGGTGCGGCAGCAGCCAAAAAGGCCAGCGCAGCCCTAGGCTGCATTAACCGAAAAACAGAATCAAGAGCGTGTGACATGCTAATATCACTTTATATTACCTCAATAAGACCACACTTGGAATTCAGTTTTGGTCGCCACGATATAAAAAAGATGTTGAGACTCTAGAAAGAGTGCAGAGAAGATTAGGGTGCTGGAGGCTAAAACATATAAAGAACGGTTGCTGGAATTGGGTATGTCTAGATTAATGAAGAGAAGGACTAGGGCTGACATGATAACAGTATTCCAATATCTCAGGGGCTGCCCCAGAGAAGAGGGGCTCAACCTATTCTCCAAAGCACCTGAAGGCAGGACAAGAAGCAATGGATGGAAACTAAACAAGGAGAGAAGCAACCTAGAACTAAGAAGAAATTTACTAACAGTGAGACCAATCAATCAGTGGAACGACTTGTCTCAGAAGTTGTGGATGTTCCAACACTAGTTTTAAGAGGAGACTGAACAGTCATTTGTCCAGGATGGTATAAGAAATCGGCCTTGGGTAGTGGGTTGGACTACTGAAGACCTCCAAGGACCCTTTCCACCCATGATTCTGTTCTATTCTAACTTCAACCCACACCTCACAAGGCCGTCTGGGAGAGGGGAAGAAACCTCTCGTGGGAATATAGCAGAATGAAGCAGCTGCCAGGGAAGGCCCTTCCTGGTGTTAAACACAGGGGGAGGCCCTCCATCCGAAAACTGTGGGATGGCACCAAGCTAGAGAGCCACGTGACATAAGCAGCTAGCAAAAAAACTGCTGTATTCTCCTTCTGCATAGCTTGCAATTTGAGGTTTAGCAGGCACAGTGGCTGAGGCAGCAGAATTCTAAATACCCATCATTTGGTAAGTGCCTTCTCCATTACAAATAATTGGAATAACATGAAAATAAGAGATTGCGACATGGTGGAATAAGAAACAAACCTGCAAAGTAAAAAAGGAGAGACTTCCGATAACCTTTTACACTCCTCATACGAAAAACAAAAAGAGCCTTCTGTGGTGGCTGCGTTTGGGCCAGAGGGGGGCACTTTTACAGCTGTTTTGTAGTGGTCAGTGGCTCCATGGGGAAGTGGCTCTGCCCTGCAGATGGGCAAGCAAAGCCTGCCCTCCAGTCTCAACTCTGATGCCCTTCCAGATTCTGTCAGATGGTTTCACTCAGAGTGAAACTTTGGGGGTTGCATGGCAGGAAGGCCAGCCATGCAACCCCCAAAGTGGGCAAGCAATCAGAGCAGAGTGAATATGGATCCCCCCAGCCTTTGCAAAGAAGTCAGACTTTTTCCTTCAAAGTCCCACAAAACAGTGTTCAGTAGACGTTCCTTGTGGTCCAAAGCTTGCTGTCATCAGTGTCCTCGTGCCGTTGGGCTGCACTGTCCAGAGGGTTCAACTGTGAATCGATAAGGTAGGAAGGGAGATCCAAACTGGAACAAAGGAGACATTTCCTATCATTGAGAACAGTTAAAGAACAGAAGGGCTTGCCTCTCAGAGTGGTGCTCCATTGCTGGAGGTCTTCAAGAAAAGATTGGACAGCCATTTGTCTGGAAAGTCATGAAGTCTCCTGCCTTGGGCAGAGGGTTGGACGAGGAGGCCTACAAAGTCCCTTCCACCCCTATGACCCCACGATTCTAAGGGGCTTCAAATCTGTTTCACGTGTAGTCTACATCTGCTTAGCTGCCTCCCCCTCCCCTCCCTCCCTCCCTCCGCATCCCAATTTCATCAACCCACCTCAACCAAGCCGCTCTGTGCAGCTGAGGAGGGGAGCTGCAGCCCACCAAAGTTTCTGTGCTCTGAACCACCTGGGATGCCAAGCCCACGACGGCCTTGCCACGGATAGGATTGGAGAGCTCAGGTCATGGGAAATAAGTAAATAATTGGACTCTGCCAAGCCAGATCCAGTTTGGAGAATTATGCCCAGTTTTGAGCACCACCTTAAAGTATAAAAAGGACAAAGTCAGACTGAAGCAATCCAGAGAAGAGCTACTGAAAACCAAGTTCTGTGAGTCATGTAAAGGATCTCGCCACGTTTAGAAAAGACAAGTGAGAAAAAGTACAATACTGATCTTCAAATACCTGATAAGTTGCCCTAGAGAAGAAGAGGACTTCTCTTCTGTTGCCCCAGGGGCAGCTCCAAGGAGGTTCAGGCTAAAAGCCAGGGGGATCTTCTTGGCAGCAGGAGCTACCACCGGGATCAGCCACATGAAGCTTCAAGCAGAGGCTGAAAGGCATCTGCATCACCAGCTCCATTCTCACAACACAAATGCAAGGAGGGAGCCTTTGAGGTATTCTGGTCCTGGGGCAAGGAGGGCCATGGAGACAGGAGAAATCCTCACCTTCAAGCAGATTCAGAAAGAAATTGGATGCTGCTGCTGGTGATATCTGGTTCCTGAAACAGAAGTCAGGAAAGTTTAGTCATCTCATTCAGCCCAAGCAACTTTTTTTTGCTCTTATTTCATTAAAAAGCAATGAAAAATTGATAAAAAAGAAGGGAAAGTAAAGAAGGGAAAGTAAAGAAGAAACAAACAGTAGAAAAATGTGATAAAAGTATAACCAAAGATTGCATACTATCAAGTTGTTTTCAACCCCTAACGCCTCATCCTGTAGATTGGTTTTTTCCATCATGATCTGTCACTAACCTGGTCCTCCTTGAGTCCACCCACTTTGCTGCTGGTCCTTCTTGCCTTCTTCTTCCTTTCACATTTCCCAGTATCAGAGCCTTCTCCAGAGAGAATAATGTCTCTGAAGAAGGGCAATTTGATCCTGGTCATTTGTGCCTCATGTGAAATCTCTGGGTTGATGTCTTTGATGATCTATTGCTTTTTTTCCTTGGTGGTCCACAATATTTTCACAAGTAGCTTTACACAAGAGCTTCTATAAACAATGACCATATTTTATTGTCTATATAAGATCTGTTTCTGTAAGCAATGAATTGCAAGTAAACATTAGGTCTTCAATTCACTCAATAACTGAGCCCATAAATTTCTCTCACCAACATTTAAGGATTGGTTTCTTAAGGATAAGAGAGGATCCATTTTCTGAATCCAGCTGATAATTTCTATCTAATATGCACATAGTTCAAAGAAATATAAGCAGCCTTAAGGACAAATGCATACAAAGCCAGGACTGAGAAGACAGCAACAGACAGTAAGTGCTATCTCTGCAAAGAAGCTGAAGAAACAGTGGACCACCTGGTAAGCTGCTGCAAGAAGATCGCCCAGACTGACTACAAGCAGCAGCATGATAAAGTAGCAACAATGGTACATTGGAAGATCTGCAAGAAATATCATTTGCCTAAGCAAGAATTGGTGGGACCATAAAATAGAGAAAATAATAGAAAATAAAGACACTAAAGTGTTTTGGTACTTCAGAATTCAAACAGGCATGACATCCCAGACTTAACAATTGTCAATAATAAAAATAAAAAAGTCTGGATAGTGGACCTGGAGACAGCATAAGAGAAAGAACTGGAGAAGATAACAAAATACAAAGACCCGTAAATAGAAATAGCATGACTGCGCAAAAGAAAGCAAAGATAGTACCAATAGTCATAGGCACCTTGGGTGCAATCTGAAAAAAAATGGAGCACCACTTGAACGCCATCGGCATTGACAACTTTGCCATGAGTCAATTGCAAAAATTAGCTTTACTTGGAGCAGCTTCCATCCTGCGATGATATCTGTAACACTGTGAAACATCCCAGGTCCTTGGAGAGGACAAAAATGCCAAATCCAATCTGAACATCTGGCTGACTGTGTGACGATCCAAAATATTCCGGCTACTTTCAGCTCTTCTGCCCAGAATTACAATGTTTATCTTTCCAAGGAGGGAAAGCAAGCATGGGGTCAACACATTATTTCATATCAATGACATAGTAACATATTAATCAGTATTCAACTAGGGGAGATAATACTGTATATATGTTGGGGCTTTTTTGAATGCAGCTTTTCTTTTTTAATGTCTTGATTGTTTTGTGTTTTTTCTTCTTTTTTGTCCTGTTTGGATTTTTTTCGGAGTTTTGGATTTTAACCTTATCTTGAACAAGGCATTGAAAAGTTTATTTGATATTACCAGATATAAAAAAAGAGTGAGGGAAATTTTCATGGTGAAAAACTAATGTAATCTGTAAAGTTTCTAAATCTTTTATTATCTCTAATCTTTATTTTTCTTAATGGGGGAGGGGGTATCCTTCCTGAACAAGTTGAGCCAATTTTATATTTGCTTATTTCTCCCGTCTCGAGACTGAAATGCATGTAATTCTTGTGTTTATAGTCACAGAAAGAGGTTTCCATAAGGACATCTGCTTCTTTCATACATCCTGTCTCATCTATCATCATCTCTCTCCCTTCCCTCTCGCTCTACCTCTCTTTCTCCCCCCTCTCCACATCCATGTTCCATCTATTCATTTATCAATCATTCTACTTATTCTATAGCAGCCCCCCCAAATCTTTTTGGCACAAGGGACCAGTTCCGTGGACCGGAGGGGGGGGGGCTGGTTTTGCATGCTGCCTGCATCGCACAGATGGGGCTTCCCTTGTTTGCGCGGCCCAGTTTCTGGCGGTTCACGGACTGGGGGTTGGGGGCCCCCGTTCTATAGCCTTTCCAGAGGGGCCTTTCTGAAGATGTTCTCATTGGGAGAAACTTACCCAGTTTATGGGAGGGGTTTTTCTCCTGGGCGGCCCCTATGCCAGGGATTCTCTCCCCAGGGACCCACTCTCTCATACAGGCAATCCTTGACTTATAGCAGTTCATTTAGTGACTGTTACAATGGCATGAAAAGAGTGACTTATGACCATTTTTCACTCGTGCAGCCTTTGCAGCATCCCCATGGTCACACGATCAAAATTCAGACGCTGGGCCAGCATTTCAGGGTCTCGTGATCCCCTTTTGCGACCTTCTGGCGAAGTCAATGGAAAAGGGTCATGGCCGACTGGCTGCACACTTCTGCTCGCAGCCGGACCACAGAAACCAGGGAGGGGAGGGGGAATTGAGGAATTCACAGATGCTGTTGGGGGCCTGGGAGAATCTCAACACCTCCTGGTTGAAGGAGGGAGCCTTCTGAGCCAAGCAGACTCTTTCCCAAAACAAATGGACAGTGGGTGGCCCGGGCGGGGGGCGGGCGGGAGAAACGGGGGATTTCAACACTGCAATTTTTCGTGTGAAAACTTCAGAACTGGCTTTGCTTCCATTGTGCCTATGTGGATCTCTCAGTAAAGTTATCCTCTTCGTAAAGTAATGTCCAGGAGTTTTGCTGCATGTGCCAACGGGACAGTTGACTTAAGCCAGATTCCCTTAACAACCGTGTTACTAACTTGACAACTGAAGTGATTCATTTATCAACTGTAGCAAGAAAGGTCATAAAATGGGGCAAAACTCACTTAACAAATGTCTTACTTAGCAACAGAAATGTTGGGCTCAGTTGTGGTCATAAGTCAAGGACTACCTGTACTCTATTTAGGAAAAAGCAAAAGTTCATCATGTTTCAATATGTTTTTACTAATTTGTTGAACTGAATTTGTCTTCCTTATGAATTTATGTTTTATAATTTGTACATTTAATTGTTGTGAGCCACAACGAAACCAGCAGGGCGATAGAAATTCAATAGAGAAGCAGTAAATAAATTGAGAAGCAGAGAAAGTATTGGCCAAGACCTTCTCTCTGGAGGCCTGGGTCACAAGAGGCAGCCCCCGAGGCCTGCGTCTGCTTCAATGGACTCCCCCCTCCTTTGGGACCGAGGCCTCCAGGTGGCCTCTGTCTGGCCGGGCAGCCTTGGCCCCTGGGAGCCAGAGCTGCGGCTCTTGACTCATGGGTGCCCTTCTAGCGAGGGGTTCTCAGACTGCCTTTGCTGCTCCCCGCCTGGTTGAGCTCATATATTTCTTGGAAATCAAAGGCAGTTGCACTTCTGTGGTTGTCTACATTTTTCAAACATGTGCTGTCCAACTTCCCAAGAGATGAGAAAGAAGTTTCTTCTTTGAGTAAGTAAATGCTACTTTTAGGTAGTCCTACATACTGTATAATCTTACTATTCTTAATTCATCCTGGAATGAATGAACTCAACTCCATGACTGTAATCAAACATTTCTCCTGTTCCAGAACTTTGCATCCCAGCATATTTTTGGGGTTTAGGTTTCCTCCCTGTGTGGAATACATAACCTGAAAATCAAATCATTACAATGGAGGACAGGATACAAGGGATATTTTTGGATGCATAATTGTGCTACTTTTATAAACTTTGAATTCCATTTTGATGGAAAAGGAATGTACTGTTTAACTGCTACTGTCTGCTATCTTGCAACCCCTTTCCTTTCCTTTCCTTTCCTTTCCTTTCCTTTCCTTTCCTTTCCTTTCCTTTCCTTTCCTTTCCTTTCCTTTCCTTTCCTTCCCTTCCCTTCCCTTCCCTTCCCTTCCCTTCCCTTTCCTCCCCAAATGTATTTTTGACCACAAATGCCTTTAAGGCCACATTTGGAATACTGTGTTCAGTTTTGGTCCTTTCAATACAAACAACATGTTGAGATGCTAGAAAGAATGCGGAGAAGAGCAACCGATGAGCAGAAGTCTGGAAGCTAAACCATAGGATGAACAGTTGCAGGAACTGGGTCTACCTTGTTTAATGAAGGGAAGGACTAGGAGCCACATGATAGCAGTCTTCCAATATCTGAGGGGCTGTCACAGAGAAGGGGTGTGTGACCTGTTCTTCAAAGCACCTGAGGGCAGGACAAGAAGCAACAGTTGGAAGCTTAACAAAGAGACATCCAACCTCCAACTAAGGAGAAATTTCCTGAGAGTGAGAACAATCCATCAGCAGGTCTTGCTGCTCCATCATTGGAGATTTTGAAGAAGAGATTGGACAGCCACGTGTCTAAGATGGTATAGGGTCTCCCGTTGGAGCAGGGGGTTGGACTAGAAGACCTCCAAGGTCCCTTCCGACGCTATTATTCTGTATTCTGTATGCATGTGGGTGCATTCAGAAATGGGTTGGAAGATGACCTCTCTTTTACACTCTTACTCTCCTTTGGTTATTTAATGGTGCCCTTTTGATGCTAGAGACAGCAAACAGTCGTTGAGGTTAGTTTCTTTTAAAAACGATCAATGTATTGACAATATCTATACAGTGCATCAAATGGCAACAAATTCCACAGTTCCTTTGCTTCAGGCAAACTTCCTCACAAAAGTGTAGACCAAGATGCTGGAATCAGAATAACAGAATCTTAATAACAGAATCTCCCATAAACCAACTGTAGATATGGAGGAGCAACTTAAATTCCAGTTTTCGATAATTTGCACATTAAAAAAGTGATTTCCATCAGTACCTCCAGATGTGGTTGACTACACTCAAGAGGCAACCTAAGGGAAGGTGAGATGCCAGAAACCTGGAAGGGGTGCGTCTCCTGAAGAGGCCACCACTTCATCCAGCTGTACTGGGCAATTTTTGCTCAGTCTCCCAATTTCACTTTTTGAGTGAAGGAAGAATAACAGAGGATGTGAGAGGAGAGGGCTTGTCTACATCTAGCCTAGAGCAAGCATTCAGACCTAGAGAATGTCCCACCAGCCAGATCAGAGAAGCTGTGGAAGCCAAAGGCTGTTAGAGACTGAATGGATAAAAACTAGCTTAGGTCAAATTCTAGCAAGTTTGTCTGCTGTTTAACCAAAAACATTTAGCCTCTGTGGAACGTGGGGCTGGTACATCATCATGGCCCTATCTGGTGATTTCTCTTATCAGAAGACAACCTCCAGGCATCCCAACCTATCCTGACCTAGGGAACCTGAGTTGTTTATCCTGAGGCTTAGGAATGTTAGAAGTTATCGATCAAACCATTAAAATCATTTAAAAAGAGAGAAAAAATAAGTCAAATTAAAATACAAAATAACTATGCTAATTAGAAGTACAACAATACTACAAAGTCCATGCTGTTGGTATTACAAATTCCATCTTGTGTGGCTCTCAGGACCTTGAAGGTCTTTTAGTCCAACCTCCTGCTCGAGGAGACCCCATACCACTCTGGACAAATGGCTGACCAATCTTTCTTTAAAAGCCTCCAGTGATAAAAGCACCCACAACCTCTGAAGGCAACTTCTATTCCACTGCTTAATTGTTCTGACTGTCAGGAAATTTCTCCTTAATTCCAGGTTGCTTCTCCCTCTGATTAGGTTCCACCCGTAGCTTCTTGTCTTGCCCTCTGGTGCTTTCGAGAAAAGGTCACCCCCTCTTCTCTGTGACAGCTTTTCAAATACTGGAAAAGTGCTATCATGTCACCCCGGTCCGCCTTTTCTCTAGACTGGCCATAGCCAGTTCCTGCAACTGTTCATCTTATGTTTTAACTTCCAACACCCTTAAACATCTTTGTTGCTCTTTCTAGGGCCTCTGCATCTTTTTTGTATCATAGTGACCAGAACTGAATGCAGTAGTCCAAGCGTTTGTGTCTTCATGTGGCCTAAGCAGGTAAGATTTATCCTGGTTTGTTTTAACTGTGCCCATTGATTGAAACATCCAACAAAATGAGTTTCAATGTGGAGAAAAGCAAAGTCTTACATTTAGGCAGGAAAAACCAAAGGTACAAGTACAGATTGGGCGAGACCTGGCTCAAAGGCAGCAACTGTGAGAGGGACCTTGGGGTCCTAGTGGACGATCACTTAAATATGAGCATAAGAACCTAAGAAGAGCCATGCTGAATCAGGCCAAAGCCCATCGAGTCCAGCATTCTGTGTCACACAGTGGCCCACCAAATGTACATGGGGATCTTGAGCAGAAAGAGAAGGCAAAACCCTCCCTTTCCCTTGACCCCCAACAAATGGTACTCAAGGGAAGAAAATGGTACTCAAGAGCCAGCAGTGTGTAGCCGCTGCCAAAAGAGCTAATACAATCCTGGGTTGTATAAATTAGAGGCATAGAATCAAGATCACATGAAGTACTAGTACCGCTTTACAAAGTCCTAGTAAGACCACACTTGGAATACTGCAGCCAATTTTGGTCACTATATCACAAAAAAGATGTTGAGAGTTTGGAGAAAATTCAGAGAAGAGCAACTAAGATGATTCAAGGCCTGGAGACTAAAACATACGAAGAACAGCTATGGGACTTGGGTTTGGCTAGTCTAAAGAAAAGAAGAAATAGGGGAGACAGGATAGCAGTATTCCAGTATCTGAGGGGCTGCCACCAAGAAGAGGTGGACAAGAAACAATGGTTGGAAACCGATCAAAGAGAGAAGCAACCTGGAATTAAGGAGAAACTTCCTGACAGTGAGGACAATTAACCAGTGGAACAGCAGCCTCCAGAAATCCTGGGCGCTCCATCACTGGAGATTTTTAAGAGACTAGACAGCCACTTGTCTGAGATGGTCTAGGTTCTCCTGCTTGAGCAGGTAGCTGGACTAGAAGACCTCTAAGGTCCCTTCTCATTCTATTCTATTCTATTCTATTCTATTCTATTCTATTCTATTCTATTCTATTCTATTCTATTCTATTCTATTCTATTCTATTCTATTCTATTCTATTCTATTCCAGTCCAGTCCAGTCCAGTCCAGTCCATTCCAGTCCAGTATCTATTCTATTCCATTCCATTCCATTCCATTCCATTCCATTCCATTCCATTCCATTCCATTCTATTCTATTCTATTCTATTCTATTCTATTCTATTCTATTCTATTCTATTCTATTCTATTCTATTCTATTCTATTCTATTCTATTCATGTGAGTTGGCTCTCTAAATGAAAGCCCAGCTGCTGCCAAGCAGGAAATGCTGACTAGAGCCGGTCCTGTTGCAGTTAGAATCTAGATTAATTAGAATTCTAGATCACTAGAAGTTATGCCAAATCCGGAGGAAAAAAACAAACAAGAAAAGGAAATCTCACCCTCAGGATCGGGAATGGAATGGCCCCCTCCCCCTTTGAAATGCCACATTGCCCCTCTGGGAAGTCACAAGCAACAGCCCTGAGGTCAGACATCTGAATGGGGCAGTCAAATGCCACGTTGGAAAGAGACTGGCTCTTTGTGTGGGAGGGAAGCCCGGCTGACCCAGGAAAGAGCAACCTGGAGGAATTCTCCTCCCTGGACCCTGCATTTTTTCCCAATGAAGCTGCAAAGCCACTGGCAGCTCCTGAGGTCAGCTCCCGGCCCTTAAAAGGAAGAGGCGGGGGGGGGGGGAGAAGCTGAGTCATCTCCCAGGTGGCTGCTGCCGCCAGGCCTCCCTACTAGCCTGGAGGGGCTTGGCCTGAGGCTGGCCAACACTGGACTTTGGCTGGAGGCTGAGACATTTTACCAAGGATTTGTATGTGTGAGAAAATTGTTCTGAAAAACATTGAACTTGACATCTTTCTGTGTTAAAAAAAGAAAACAGTGTCATTTCCCAGTTACCCTGGCATCGTCAGAAGTTGCATCGTCAAAAGTCGAGGCAGTGCTCCTGAGCAGGAGGGGAGAGGTTGGCTCTGAAAGAAAGTGGGGGAAGTTGCAAGAAAAGAATGAAACCTGACATTTTTTTCCTACCAGAACACCGAACTTCCCACCAGCTACTTCCTTCTATCACAACTACGTGCCAAATTCTCCACAAGATCTTACGAACTGTATATATACTAACTATACTAATTACATTTAGATTAGATATTTTCTTTCCCACCTGTCTCACTTCTGACATTAACCGGGTCTGGCTCTGTTTAGATTAAACTAACTCATTGTATTTTCCTCCTGGACCCCCTTGAGGGCTGAAAAGAGTGGGGGTCCTGGCCCTAGGGCAGTGGTGGTGAACCTATGGCACGGGTGCCGGAGGCGGCACTCGGAGCCCTCTCTGTGGGCACACATGCCGTTGCCCCAGCCTTGCCTCCGCCCACGACCCCCTCCTCACCAGCAGCCTCCCTGGAGGAGAATTGCCCCTGAGCGTGGCCCACGCAGAGCAGCGCAGCGCAGCCAAGGACATGGCAGCCAGGCAGCGTAGACAAGACTCTGCCCTCACGCCCCAACGTGCAGTTGATGCTGCAGGGCGTGGGCAGAGGGCGTGGCCACTGTGGCGCTGCTGGGCTGCCTGGGCGATCTGCAGCGGACCCTGGAGGCGGTGAGTGGCCCTGCAGGCAGGCAGGGTGGGGCGGAGCATGGGCGGGGCAGGGGGTGGGCCAGGGGTGGGCGGGGCCAGTTTTTGGGCACTCGGCCTCTAAAAGGTTCGCCATCACTGCCATAGGACTTCCTTCAGGTTGCCCACTCACTGGGCAGCAGAGAAACAAGGAACCGTGCAGGCGCAACATCAAACTATGCGGAGGCTGACAGACTAGCTCCCCTCTTTGCTGGCCTCTAGCCACTTGAAAGTGGGATCCAAGGCTGGTTCCCCCCACCCCTTCTAGATCTAGTGACAGCTGATTCCCTTGGGAGGAGGCAGCCCTGCAAACAGGATAGAATAGAATAGAGCTGGAAGGGACCCTGGAGGTCTTCTAGTCCAGCCCCCTGCTCAAGCAGGAGAAACGGCCGCAGAGCTTCCTAGCTGATAACCTGCACTTTTAACTGCTCCCAGAAGTCTGTGGGGAGCCCTCCAGCTCACAGGGCAGAGGTGTTACATGGGTACAACAAGGAATGCCCTCAATTGTTTCATCTTCTACTCAGAAAAACCTCGTCAGAATTCTCTTCTTTGAAAGAAGTGTGGAAAGCCAAATCTTTCTCATCCGGCAGAATTCAGAATTTCTCTGCTCAATACCATTTTCAGCTACAGTTTTCAGCAAGGTAGCTCAGGCATGAGCAAAGGGCATCCCGTTGGGCACAGGGCCTTCTTGCCTCTGGCAGGATTCAGGCTGAGGGACAGTAACAGAATCACAGCGTTGGGAGGGACCTTGGAGGTCATCTTGCTCAAGCAGAAAACCCCACATACACCATTTCAGACAAGTGGTTGTGCAGTCTCTTCTTAAAACCTCCAGTGTTGGACCATCCACAACTTCTGGAGGGAAACTGTTCCACTGATTGATTGTTCTCCCTGTCAGGAAAGTTCCTACCTGAAAAGACACGCCTCCCAATCATGAGTTCCTGCTCCAGAGAGAAGACGTCCTGCAGATACCAACGGCCAGGGACCTACACTGGGGGGGGGGTATCCCAGGGGGTGGGCCTTCTCTGCTGTGAGTGATTTCCCTCACCAGCCATTAAGTCAGGTCCATCCCTCTTTTAATGTCCAGGAAGTCTCTTGAGACCTCTCTCCTTGGAGTTTGTGTATATTTTAATTTTAGTTAATCTTCGTTTTAGATTTTTATATTTTAAATGTTTGTTTTCATATGCATATACACACGCACATCATTTAGCTTAAAATAAACCTGAAAAGGAGCCAGGTTGTATTCACCAAAGAAAGAAAAAAAATTATATCTGGAGAAGAACTAGACACAGTAGACCAAGATCCCAGTGGAAGGTGATGCAATAAAGGAAATTGAACGGCATGTTAAATATGGTTGGCAGGCATTCGCCAAGCTAGGCGTAATCTTCAAGGACAACCAGTTTATGCTACCTGCTCTAACCTATGCCGGTGAAACACGGACACCAATTTACAGTCTAGGAGCAAGGAGCCATGGAAAGATACAAGACAAGCCAAAAAGACCCGCACGTGGATTGGAGAACAAACAAAGGTATACGGTAACATCAAGAGAGTAAAAGAATAGAAATGGAAAATGGGGGGGGGCACCTAGCAAGAAGAACCGAGGGCAGGTGGACGAAGGCAGTCCTAGAATGGATCCCACTTGATCAAAAGCATCCACGAAAGAGACCTAAAACAAGATGGACCCAACTGGCAAAAGAAAGCCCAGGATGCGATGGGTTGGAGACAGGTGGAAGAGGCCTTCATCCTGCAGTGGATAGGCAAAGGCTAGAATGGCGGTGATCACACACACACACACACACACACACACACACACTTTTTTATTGATTTACTTCACCCAGAATCTCATGAGATGGCTGGGTATAAAAATTTAATTAATAAATACATGACCATTGGCCCTCCCACACTCAATAACTCATCCTTTCCTCCCTCTGAAGGTTCTGCGTGGAGCATTAGCAACTTCTGCAACCCTTCCCGGCGTGCCTGGAGGCCACCATCCGCTTCAACTGGGGCCGGCTGGAGGGCCAGAAGGCCGGGAGCCTCCGAAGGGCGCCCTCTTCTCCTGGCCACTTGGGCGCTTTCCCTCGTCCCGAAGGCCGGGAGGGAGCGGGGAGGCCTCGGGAGATGTTCCCGGGGAGTCTTGGGCTGGGAGGACACGCATCTCCCTTGCGTGGGTACTCGCGCGCACAGGCGCGCGTGAAGGGAAAAGTAATGGGGCCGTTCGGGCGCAGGCCCTCCCACCCGGCTGTGGGGACCGGCTCTTTTCCCAGGGGGCGCAATCCCAGAAGCGGGACGGTGCTGCCCGGGAGCTCCGCGTGCAACGGCCGGGCCGGGCCGGGCCGGGAGGCGAGCGAGGGAGGGAGGGAGCGAGCGGGGCCTCCGCGCTACCGTTGCTCACACGGCTGCTGACCCGGAGGGACGCTGTACGTTTTGGGAAAGGAAGCCCTTCAGGACATTCCTCAGGAGCGAGTCAGGGATGGACGCCGGCCAGCCGAGCCGAGCCGAGCCGCTCGCGGCCCTCGCCCTCGCCCTCCCCTCCGGCGCTCCGCTCGCCTGCCCGGCTGCTCTCGGCAAGCGCGTCCCGGGCGGCGGCGGCGGCGGCGGCGGCGGGCGATGCATTGGCGAGCGCGGAGGGCACAGACATCCGGAGCCCCGAAGGCCCCGCGCCGCGGCCCTCTCCCCACGCCAGGCCCGGTCCTTGTGCCGCTCGCGCGATGCCCGAGGCGGGTTGCGGGACTTCCCGAAATGGGCAGCCTTCCTCTCCGCCACTTTTGCAACCCTTCCCCGGGGCCTTGCATGAGGTGGTGGACCCGAGGCTTTGGTGCAGGAACAAGGGGGGGGGGGCAAAATAGCCAGTCTAGAGAAAAGGAGGACCGGGCGGGGGGGGCGGGGGGACACGATAGCAGCATTCCAGCATTGGAGGGGCTGCCACAAGGAGGAGGGGGTCACCTTCTTCTTCAAAGCACCAGAAGGCAAGAGAAGAAACCACAGATGGAAACTGACCAAACAGAGAAGTAATCTGGAATTAAGGAGAAACTTCCTAACAATGAGGACAATTAACCAGTGGAACAGAAGTTGCCTTCAGAAATGGTGGGTGTTCCATCACTGGAGGCTTTTAAAGAGACTAGACTAGAGAGTCACTTGTCTGAAATGGCCTACGTTCTCCTGCTTGAGCAGGGGGCTGGACCAGAAGACCTCCACGGTCCCTTTCAGCTCTATTCTGGTTATTAAATCCCAGGCACAGCTGGAGCCAGGCTGGAGGGGGCAGGAGGAGGGAAGGGCGCACCTGGCCCACCGCTCTACCTTTGGTGCCCAGACCAGAATCAAGAAGCAACCACCCCTCCACAGCTCCCCCCAGTTCAGGGACAAAAGGGAATCCGCCAGAAGGATCCAGCTTTGTTCTGCCAGGAGATCTTCCGCTGTGGCTTTAGAAACCTTATCAGGTAGTTCTTTTTTTTTCCCCCAGTATAAAAATTCTTTTATTAAAACAATCAACATTGAACATAAAAACATATTATGCAGCAATCATCATGACACCTGGTATACAATACTAAGTATTAGTCTTTGAAAACGTCTGAATTAGTAAGCCTTTTTCCACTCCTCGCGTCTAGCCTCAACTAAACTCCTGTTACATTTTATTTGATTGGTGTTTCTCTTATCTGGTTCAATATTAATGTGATCAACATTAAACATAAGATCCTATTGCTAAGCAATCATCCTAGAACATAGCATACAACATTAAGTATTAATCTTTGTAAACATCTGTTTTAGTAAACGTTCTTCCCTCCTCCCTTCCCTCTTCAAGTATACTCCGAATACATTTTGTTTGATTGGTGTTTCTCTTATATATGGTCTATCTACTGTATCTAGTCTATCGCATATTGTTCGTTTGCGCTTCTGAATTGACTTCATCCCATTACTAGTGCAATCTTTTATAGTCCCTAACCAGAGATCCTGAGGTAAAAGTTTCATATCCTGAGGTAGAGATTCAGTCTGCTTTAACAGTATTAAAGCAAACAACATTAGTCATAAGGTTATGTTAAGAGGCATTAGTTATAGAACATATACATTCAACATTGGGTGTTAGTTTTTGTAAACATTTGATTTGTTAACCCTTCTTCCCTCCTCTCATCAAGCCTCAGCTAAACACCAGCTGCATTCTGTTTGATTGGTATCTCTCTTGGATATAGTCTATCCACTGTTTCCAGTCTGTCAAAAATTGTTCATTGGAGCGATTTTTCAAGTATGCTGATATTTTCGCCATTTCTGCCAAATTTGTTACTTTCACAGTCCATTCTTCAATAGGCAGTATTTCCGGATTCTTCCAGTATTGTCCCACCAACAATCTTGCTGCTGTAATTAAGTTCAAAAATAAATTTGTCTCTGAGGTAGTGAAATCCTTTGTGATCCCTAACAGAAAAGCCTGAGGTAGAAATTCTATACGCTTTTTGAAAATGGTTTGGAGTGTCCACCATATCTTCCTCCAGAATGCTTTGATTTTTCTGCATGTCTACCATATGTGGAAGTAAGTAGCCTCCCCGTCCCCGCACCTCCAGCATTTGGGCTGGGAGTCCGGGTAGATGAGTGATATTTTTTTCGGGTCTAGGTGCCATCTATAGAACATCTTGTAGAAGTTTTCCCTTAAGTGTTGCGATTTCGTGAATTCTACATTCCTCACCCAGATTTTCTCCCATGTGTCCATGGTGATAGAGTGTCCGAAGTCTTGTGCCCACCTTATCATACAGTTCTTGACTAGCTCGGTTTCAGAGTCCATTTCTATCAGAATGCTGTACACTCGTTTGATGTGCTTGATCTCCTGTTCTCTAATCTGTTTAATTAGATTCTCGTCGGTCTGGGAGAAGCCCTTCTTCTTATCTTTACGCCACCTTGATTGCAGTTGTATATATGTGTTGTGGGTGTCTCTAGACCAGCTGGGGAAATGTCAGATGAGGATGAAGAACAAACAGGCCCCTCTGGGTATTTTCCCCTCCCGGCAGCCGAGCCAGACAGTGAGGAGATTTGTATGCAGTCTGAATCAGACTCTCAAAGCGAGGACAATATATGGCTTGATCCGAGATTCCGAAGGTTTGATAGGCGAAGGGTTCAGTTACGTGGAAAAAGGAAGTAATGGGGGAAGTGACGTATCGGAAACTATATTAGAAGATAAAGGAGGGACTAATTCTTTGTCACGAGCAACGTTAATATCAAGGAGTAGCTTGATGCCTTGCGCAGTTCGTTTGAACTCAGTTTTCTGGTGTTTTTGGACTCTACGGAAGATTAATGAGCTCTTGGACAACCTGAGAGATAAAGAGTGAGTTAATTGGAAGGGAGGGAGATATTTATGTGGATTTCACTCAGCTGAGAAGGGCCAGACATAACAGATTGCTCGTGACCTAGACAAAAATTAGTCCGAGTTTTCAGTACTGCGCAAGTCCAGTGACGTCATGGAACAGCTTCTCGCTGATAATCCTGCTCTGTATCAACTAGTTCAAAGTCTCCAGCTACAAATTGGCAATTTGCAGTAGCAGATTCAGCAGGCTGCAGGAGCCCCAGCCGCAGCTCCAGCCCCCCCTCCCAGAAGAAGCAGGTGTTATTTAGCATTGCCTGATAAGTTTACTGGAGAGCGTAGTAAATTTCCAGCTTTTTTAAACCAATGCAGAACGTTCATTGCTTCAACTCCAGCAGATTTCCAGCTTGATGAGACTAAAGTGGCTTTCATTTTAAGTTTACTCTCTGGTCCAGCTGCTGATTGGTCATCTCCTCTGATAGACGGACAAGATCCTGTCCTGCGCAATTATGCAGGATTCTGCCAGCTGATGGAAGAAGAATTTGCTGACCCCCTTCGTAGACAAAATGCCACCAGGCGGATACGAGAGCTACGTCAAGGATCACGCTGCGTAGCGGAATATATATCAGATTTTCGCCGCCTAGCTCAAGAAATTAATTGGAATGAAGAGGCTCTCATGGAAATCTTTCAAGATGGCCTGTCTTCCCAGATCTTGAATGAGTTTAGACATACTGTAATGCCCACGACCCTGGATGCCTTATATCAACATTGTTTGGCTATTGAGGCGCAAACGCAAGCCACGGATGCCCGCCTGGTCAAACAGATGATTCCAGTCACCGGAAGTGCCAAGCCAGTTCCTGCACCACGCAGAGGATTTCAGACCCTACCTATCACTCCACCCATCCCGGCACCCAGACGTATTTTCCAACCATTGCCGGCTTACACTGAGAGGCGTCCTGTACCCATGGCCAGAGATGAGCCCATGGATCTGGGTGCAGCCAGATCTCGCTTGACCAAGGCTGAGAAGGCAAGACGGAGAGCTGAGGGATTGTGCCTGTACTGTGGAGAGATGGGTCACTTCGTCATGGCCTGCCCTCAGAAACGACGTGGTACGGCAGGTCCTACTCCTGTTCCAGCTCGGCCTCCCACTCAGCAGTTTCAAGCCACCTGGCCAGGAAATGGCCAGAGCCCGGCCTAATGGAAACGTTGGGTCGGGCAGGCGCCAAACCCAGTTCCAGTTCCGCAGACGAAGACCCCGGTCCTCCGAGACATTTGATCCTAGCAACCAATATATTTCTGGGAAACCATGCCCAGGGCATTCCGGCACACGCCTTGTTGGATTCTGGAGCCACCACTAATTTCATGGATGAAGCTTTCGCTCGTCAGCATGCCATACCTTTGTGCTCCGTTAAGCCGCCTATGTTGGTTGAGACAATCGATGGTCGTGAGTTGTTGTCTGGACCAATCAAGTTTATGACCCAGCCCATACGCCTGGTCATAGGACAACATGAAGAAGCCATCCAATTATATGTTACCAAGGGACTTCATTTCCCCTTAGTTCTCGGCCTAGCCTGGTTGAGAACCCATGATCCTTGTGTGGTGTGGTCCCAGAACTTTGTTTCATTTCCCAGTTTGCAATGCGTAGACCACGTACGCCAAGTTTGCGCAGCCCAGCTACCATCCCACCCTGACATCACCTTGCCGGCCGACCCAGCGGACTTTGCAGATATATTCAGTGAGAAAGAGTCAGACCAATTGCCTCCGCATAGACCATATGACTGTGCCATTGATTTGCTACCAAATGCCAAGCTTCCAGGGGGACGCCTTTACTCCATGTCAGAACCCGAGTTGGCCGCATTAAAAGACTTTGTGGACAAAAACTTGGCCAGGGGTTTCATTCGTCCCTCTTCCTCGCCTCTGTCAGCTCCTGTGTTATTCGTGAAGAAGAAAACCGGAGATTTACGCCTATGCTGTGACTATCGCAAGCTCAATGCCATCACGGTGCGTAACCGGTACCCTCTGCCTTTGATTCCTGATCTCATGGACCGTCTCCGATCAGCGGCCATCTTCACCAAGATAGATCTACGGGGTGCTTACAACCTGGTTCGCATCCGAGAGGGGGACGAGTGGAAGACCGCGTTTGGGACCAGGTATGGTCATTTTGAGTATACAGTCATGCCCTTTGGACTCACCAATGCTCTGGCCGTCTTTCAACATTTCATGAATGACATCTTCCGGGATTTATTAGATCAATTCGTGGTGGTTTACCTCGATGACATCCTGATCTACTCCCCTTCACGAACAACTCATCTCCAGCATCTCCGGCAAGTTCTGCAACGCTTGAGAGAGCATCACCTTTACGCCAAGTTAGAGAAATGTCAATTCTATCAAACCACCATTGAGTTTCTGGGACATGTGATTTCTCCACAAGGCATCGCCATGGATCCTGGCAAGGTTGAGGCCTTGCAAACCTGGCAACCACCGTGTAAAGCAAAAGATGTCCAAAGACTTTTGGGATTTGCGAACTATTACCGGACATTCATTCTGAGATTTTCTACCTTGACTGCGCCCCTTACTCGACTGTTACGGAAAGGCATTAAGTTCCAGTGGGGTGATGCCGAGCAACAGGCGTTTCAGACCCTCAAAAAGGCTTTTGTTCAGGAACCCATTCTCAAGTATCCAGATCCTTGTCGTCCCTTTGTAGTGGAGGCCGACGCCTCAGATGTTGCTGTAGGGGCCGTGCTTCTTCAAACACGCCAAGATGGCGGCCCCCTGTTCCCGTGTGCTTATTACTCCAGGAAACTGAGTCCCTCTGAACGCCATTATACCATTTGGGAGAAGGAGCTATTGGCCATCAAAACTGCTTTTGAGACCTGGAGACACCACCTGGAAGGAGCCCGCTACCAAGTTGAAGTTCGGACTGACCATAAAAACTTGGAATTTCTGCAATCTGCCAGGAAATTGAATCAACGTCAGATCCGTTGGTCTTTGTTCTTCGCTCGATTCAACTTCAAAGTCACCTACATTCCGAAAGGGTACAACAAAAGAGCAGATGCCTTGTCCCGTAAACCAGAGTATCTACAGATCAAGGACCCCTTGCCGCTTCGAACCATTCTGCCTGTCGAATCGATCGCAGCCGTGCACGATCCGGTAGATCTACGACGACAGATTCGGGAAGCACAACAACTAGATGACTTTGTGACACAGAGGAAGCAAGAGGTGGGTCCCGGCTCACCTTGGACATTGTCCGAGGGTCTATTACGCTTCCGCGACCTGTTATATGTTCCAGCAGGCCCACTCCGTGGTCTCATTCTGACTCAATGCCATGATAACCCTGCGGCGGGTCATTTTGGTCTCTTTAAAACTCTCCACTTAGTGTCTCGGACTTTTTGGTGGCCCAGACTTCGCCATGATGTTCATTCTTATGTGAAGTCCTGTGTACGGTGCCGTCAGGCAAAACATGCCACAGGAGCCCCTCCGGGATTGTTACAGCCGTTGCCCATGCCGGAGAGACCCTGGGGGGCTATTTCCATGGACTTCTTGATTTGTCTACCTGTTTCTGCCGGCTACACCGTTGTCTTTGTAGTGGTGGACATGCTGACCAAGATGGCACATTTCATTCCTTGCCGAAGAATACCGACAGCCAAGGTCACTGCTCAGCTGTTCATTCAACATATCTTTCGGCTACAGGGTTTACCTGACAAAATAGTATCCGACCGAGGGACCCAGTTCACCTCAGCGTTCTGGAGAGAACTCATGTCTGCGCTTCAAGTCCAAGTTAATCTAGCCTCCACGCATCACCCAGAGACTGATGGGGGTACAGAGAAAGTGATTGGCATCCTGGAGCAGTATTTGCGTTTTTTCATCAACGACCAACAGAACGATTGGTCCAAATATCTCTCCGTGGCCGAATTCGCTTTCAAGAACTCTCAACACACTTCCACTCAGACCACTCCGTTTTTTGCCAACTACGGCTATCATCCCAGATTTTTCCCGCTCACGCTTCTTGATTCTCCAGTTCCAGTTGCAAAGGACTATTTATCCGAGCTCCAGTCAGTCCAAGAGATGGTTAAGCAGCACTTGACTAAGGCCAAGGAAGACTACAAGAGGGTTGCAGACCGCTCTCGTCGCGACACGCCGCCGTTAGCTGTTGGAGATTGGGTTTGGCTCTCCACCAAGTACTTGTTTCCAGGGAGAATTCACCGCAAGCTTGACCAACGTTTCCTGGGTCCTTTTCCTGTGGAGATGGTCATCAATCCGGTGACCTATCGTTTGACTTTGCCTAGGTCTCTTCGTGTACATCCCGTGTTTCATCGCTCTTTGCTTGTTCCTGTCTACCCTGATTCTCCGCTTCGACCTCCTGATCCGGGCCCGACGGCTCGCCATGCTCAAGTTCCTGTTTCCCGGTTGGAGATGTCCGGCATCCGAGATTCCCGATGGCTCAACGACCGCTTCCAATATTTGGTTGATTGGACCGGGGGTGGGCCAGACGCTTGCTGTTGGGTAGATGCTCATGCTATTGAGGCTCCTGGGTTAATTTGGGATTTTCATGCTGCGTTTCCCTACAAACCACATCCCCTGCGCTGGACCCGAGGGACGGGGCCTGCGGGGGGGGTAGTGTTGTGGGTGTCTCTAGACCAGCTTGGGAAATGTCAGAGGATGAGGAGGAGCAGCCAGGCCCCTCTGGGTGTTTTCCCCTCCCGGCAGCCGAGACCGACAGTGAGGAGATTTGCATGCAGTCTGGGTCAGAATCTCAAAGCGGGGAGTCAGACTTGGAACAGGAAAATATATGGCTTGATCCGAGATTCCGAAGGTTTGATAGGCGGAGGTTTCAGTTACGTGGAAAAAGGAAGCCATGGGGGAAGTGACGTATCGAAAACTATATTAGAAGGTGAAGGAGGGACTAATTCTTTGTCACGAGCAACGTTAATATCAAGTAGTAGCCTGATACCTCGAGGAGTTAGTTTGAACTCAGTTTTCTGGTGTTTTTGGACTCTACGGAAGATTAATGAGCTCTTGGACAACCTGAGAGATAAAGAGTGAGTTAATTGGAAGGGAGGGAGAGCATGTTTAAGCTGAATGTAAATAAATCAGACTCGGCCGTTCCGGCCAACAAAATGCCAGCAGCTTGCTTTGCAATGAATCTCTTGAAATGTGTTAAATAAAACTCTTAAAGAAATATTCCTGTGGATTTTACTAAGCTGAGAAGGGCCAGACATAACAATATGATAGCCAGGTACCTCCTATTCCTCTGTTTGCTAGCGTTGCTTGGGGTTTCAAGAGGAACCTATTTTCTTCTCCCAGTACAAGTTCACTGTAGGGCACCACTTCTTGCCCTTGGGATGTGTTCATATCCCGTTGCGTGTCCGGGAATCGTCCAGATGGGAATCTTGTCGTGTAGGAGGTGCTTATATTTCTTCCAGACCCATAACAATGGGATTCGTAGTGGGTTCTCCTTGAAGTTCCTGTCTGCCTTTTTGTCGTATACTAAGTATGCGTGCCAGCCGAATGCCCCTCAACATTCAGAATTCTATCATTTGTCATGTTGATCCAGTCGCTCACCGCCACCAACGTCGCTGCATAGTAGTATAGCTTTAGATTAGGCATTTTGAGTCCCCCTCTCTCCCTTGCGTCTTGGATGATTTTTAGTTTCACCCTCGGTCTCTTGCCGTCCCAAATAAATCTGTTGATGCCCTTCTGCCAGTTGTCTAAGTCCGCATCCTTCTTGAGTATGGGTAGCATTTGAAAGAGAAATAAAAATCTGGGTAAGACGTTCATCTTTACTGCCGCTATCCTGCCCAGCAGGGACAGACGTAGTGATTTCCACCTTTCCAGGTCTGTTTGTATCTTATTCCACAGGACCTCGTAGTTATTCTTGTATAATTTCGCATTTGTTGATTCTATCTCCACTCCTAAGTATTTGACTTTCTTGACTATTTCACAACCCGTTATTCTTTCCAGGTTCCGTTTTGCTTTGTTGTCTAGGTTTTTGACTAGCATCTTTGTTTTTGATATATTTACTTTGAAGCCTGACACCCTACCATAGTCCTCCATTATCTCCATCAATTTCCTTGCTGACTGTGCTGGTTGCGACATTGTCACCAGCAGGTCATCCGCAAAGGCACATAGTTTGTAGTCTTGCTGTTTAATCTGTATGCCCTGTACGTCCTCTGCCGCTCTTATTCTGTTCAGTAAAATTTCCAGTGTTAGGACAAATAGCAGGGGTGACAGCGGGCACCCCTGTCTCGTGCCTCTCTCTATGTTGAATGGGTCTGTTAGGTCTCCGTTCACAATGATCTGGCCTGTTTGTTTCTGGTAAATTGCCCTTATGGAGTTGAGAAACTGTGCTCCCATTTTCATCTTCTGGATCAGGTTTGTCAGGAATGGCCAATTCAGTCTGTCGAAGGCTTTTTCTGCGTCCACAAACATAAGGGTGGCTGGTACCTGTTTGTGCCTGTCCAAGTACTCTATTATGTTCAACAGCTGTCTCACATTGGTTTTCATCTGGCGTCCTTGAATAAATCCCCTTTGGTCCGGGTGTATTGTTTTTTTGTAGTACAGTCATTAGTCTATCGGCCAGAATTTTTGTGAATATTTTGTAATCCGTGTTAAGTAGTGAGATGGGTCTGTAGTTTGCGGGTTGTGTAGTATCTTTCCCCTCCTTGGGGATTAATGAAATATAGGCTGTTTTCCAGGATGGTGGAACTTGGCCTCCTTGTATATTGACAAATAGCTGTCTAAGGGGTTCTAACATCTCTTCCTGGAGACACTTGTAATAAGTCGCTGTTATCCCATCCGTCCCTGGCGATTTTCCTGGTTTCAGCTGTTTGATCGCTGAGTGTATTTCCTCCTTTGTGATTGCGGCATTCAGGGCCTCTCTCTGTGTATCGGTGATTGCCTGTATCTTTTCGTTTTGTAGAAAAGTTTCTGTCTCTTTGTCCTGTGTCTTCTCCTCGGCGTATAGCTTCGAGTAGAATTCTGTGAAGGCTTTCTTAATGGTTACTTGTTGAAATTCCTCCTTGCCTTTATATTCTATCTTTTCAATTATGCGGGATTTCTGTTTCTTTCTTAGGATGTAGGCCAGCCATCGACCCGGTTTGTTGGCCTTGCAGAATGTCTTGTGTTTTGCATATTGTATGTTCCTCGCAACTTGGTCTGCCATCAACATGTCAAACTGCTTTCTTAAGATCTTAATTCCTTCTTTGGTGATTTTGTCTTCTGGTCTTTTTATTAATAGCCTCTCTTTCTTGCTTATCTCCTCTTCTAGCTCTTTTCTTTTTCGTTCTTGTTGGCGACGGTGCCTTTTATTCATGTCCATAAGAATCCCCCGCATGTACGCCTTGCTGGTGTCCCAGATAATTTCTATCGGTGTTTCGTTGTTCATATTTATGCTGAAGAATTCCTTCATGGCATTTTTGCATTCCGCCACCTTTTCTCCATGTCTAAACAGGTTTTCATTAATTCTCCAGGATCTCTTCTGTCTCACACCGTGTCTTAGTTCCATCTTCACCAGAGTGTGATCTGTTAGCACTTTGGGCAGGATTTTCACCGCGTTTAGACAAACTAACAGGTCGCTTGATGTTAACATAAAGTCAATTCTGGAGAATGACTGATGTCTGTCGGAGAAGAAGGTGAATTCTTGCTCTTTGCCGTGCCGTTCCCTCCAGACGTCTGTCAGTGCAAGGTCTTCCTTCATGTCGAAGAAAGATTTAGGCAACTTGGAGTGCTTCTGTGGGTTAGGTTTTGTTTTCTTCTTGTCGAGGGCAATCTCTATGACCCCGTTCCAATCTCCCAGAATAATACATGATTTGTAGTTGAGTTGTGTTAACTTCTTGTGCATCTTTTTGTAGAATTTTCCTTGTTGTTGATTTGGTGCATATATGCCCATCACTAGAATTTTCTTGTCATCCTGTGTCACTTCGATTGCTAGGTATCTACCCTGGGAGTCCGACTCTATTAGCTTGGCTATTACATGTTTCTTCACGTATATAACAATCCCGTTCTTCTTTCGTGGCGCTGCTGAGACAAAATGTGTACCTAGTCTGTTGTTGATTAAGTATTTCTGGTCCGCTGCTCTGATGTGTGTTTCTTGTAGGCAAATTATGTTGTTTCTTCCTTGAAACAGATAATGAAATATCTTTCTCCTTTTCTGTGGGGAATTTAGTCCGTTAACGTTCCACGTCAAGTAATTAGTTGCCATTGTCAGTTTCAGGATACTCTTCCGAGACCGCTTCTGTTTTATCTCTTGTGTTCTTCTTTGGTCTCGTTCCCATGGTATCTAGGTTGGTGCTCATGTTGTGTAGAGGGGTCGTGCCTTGCTGCTCCGTGCGTTTGGTAGTGGATCGTAGTACTCTGATATCCGCCGTCTGTCCTGTTTCCTTGTTGTTGTTGCTTTCTGTTCTCTGTGTCGTCGTGTCTCGAGTTGGTCCTTTCCTTTCTCTTGCTGCTGTGTCGGTCTGTATTTCTGCGTGGTTTGCTCGTTGTTCTCGGTCTCTTCCGCGTCCCCGTGACCCTTCTACTTCTTCTCTCGTGATGTGTTGAGGCCCACCTGCCGTCAGTTCCTTTGCAAGGAATTCTCTGGCTTTCTGGACTGAGTTCAGGTAGCATCTTTTATTCTTATAGAAAAGTGACATCCCCGTTGGGGCTTCCCATCGAAATCTCATGGCGCGTGATCTCAGTTCGTCGACCAAAAATTGGTAGTCCTTTCTGTCTCGCAGCATCGTTGGGGGGATCTCTTTCAGTACTTTCACTTCCTGCCCCTCTATGTATAATCTCTTGTTGTAAGATGTGGCTGAGATGAGGTTCTGGAATCCCTGCGTCATAAAGTGGATAACCACGTCCCTTGGCCGACGTCTGTCTGTTGCCTTCCATGCACCCACTCTGTATATTCTGTCGAATTGCCCAACGATCTCTGTGGTGCTCTTTCCCAGAAATGTTGCCAGGGCCTCTACAAAGGTTCCAAGCAGGTCTCCTTGGGCTTCGTTTGGTTCCTCTTTCCAGCCTCTAAACCTGATCGCGGACGCCATCTGCCAGTATTGCATCATGGTGGATTGGTCTTGAGCCACTCTTTTCAGTTCTGCTATCTGTCCCTCTACATGGTTCTCCCTTTCGTCCATCTGCTTGTCCACTTTCTCCCTGATCTCCTGGAAGTTTTTCTCCATTTCCTCCCTTATGCCCTTGTAGTGTGCTTGCATCGCCAACTTCATTTGGACCAGGTCTGCGGTCATCGCCCTGCGCTGCTCCTCCCACTTTCTCTCCAGCTCCCTACCCTGGTCCATCTGCATTTGTTTTAATTCTTTGCAGTTTTCCTCCATCTTTTTTTCCATCCCTTCCATCCTCACTACCAGCATCCCTATTACTTCCTTTAATTCTTGTATTATGTGTGCTGTTGAGCTGGCTTGTGTGCATTGATGGGTCTGGGGATCTGCCGTTGGATGGGAGGGTGTGGGGGTGGGTAGGGTGCTTCCTGGTGGTTTAGTAGGCTGGGCATGGGAGGATACAACTCCCATCGTTTCTGTCAGTTTGGTCTGTTTGGAGGCCATCTTGAGGTTGTCCTCCTGTTGTCCTGGCACTGTTTTGGTTTCCAATTTGGACCAAATTGGACACTAGGTTGTGATCTGGTGATGATCCAGTAGTCTAGCCTTTCAAGGGGGGAGGCTTCAGGGTTTAGGCAGTGTAGGGGTAAGAGCCTATATTCAGGCAGCTCTGTGTTCAGGGAGCCTATTCAGTGCCTTTGCCTTGGCTTCCTCTTCACTCCCCTCTGCCAGCCTGATCCTTCTCTTTGTTCTTTTCTGGCTCTGTCTTGCCCCTCTTTCTCTGCTGTCTTGTCCAGGTCTCTTTCCTGTCTTCTGGCAGGCTGCGTTTACAGATCCCTTCTGCCTTTCCTTAGTAGTGCTCCAGGTTGCCTTCCAGCTTTCTTCTTCCTCCCACCTTCTTCCCTGGTAGGTTCTGCCCTTCTCTGATTCCCTGGGGCCCCCTTTCTGGTGGGTCTGGGGCGCAGCGCGTGGGGTAACACTCACCAGTCCCTCTGCTTGAGTCTTCCCCCGCTGTCTGCTTTTTAGTCACCTCCTTCCTTTCGATGCTGCTCTCTGCCGGTTCTACTTGCCTCCTCCTTTGTTCTCCGGACCTGGCTCCCTCTTCCTTTCTTCCAGCTCTCTTTTCCCCCTTCTGCTCGTCCGGGGGTCATTTCTGGGTCTGCAGACCCTCCCGGCGGCCCTTGCTGTCTTCTCCGGCTTCTTCCTCCTTCTTTCTGTCCCCGCTCGCGCCGGTTCTCCCCGGCAGCGCGGCAGCGCGGAGTTTTCGGGCCTGCCGGCTAGCAGGCCAGCCACCGCTGGCTTCCTCGGCCCCTTCCGCGGCTCTCCCGGACCCCTCGGCCGCGGTTTTCACCTTGCCGGATCGGGCCGGGGGTCCTCTTCGATCTTCCCTTCTCCGCCGGTATTTCACTCCCCCGACGGCCCGTTTATTTAATTTTAAAAAACGCGCCGTCCCGGAGCTTTCGGAGTTTGGCTCCGGTCCGCGTGACCGGAACCGGAAGTCCTCCCTTATCAGGTAGTTCTGATCAGAGCTTTCACTCCCTACAGGACTGGTTGGGGGGAGGTTGGGTTTGGGGAAATGAAAGAACAGCTTTGCACTTGGTGCAGGACTTTCAGATTCTGCCTGATTGCTCTGCATCCACTTTCTCTCAGTAAAAGTTCTTTTGCTTAACCTCAGTGGAGTCAAGCGTTTTGCTTTCCCAAGGGACCAGCTGGGGCAGGTCCTTACAGAATCACTGCAGGTGTTAGTAACGCAGTTGTTAAGTGAACCCGGCCTCCCCTTTGACTTGACTTGTCAGAAGTTTACAAAAGGGGATCACATGGACCTGGGACACTGCAACCGTCAAAAATATGAACCAATGGCCAAGCATCTGAATTTTTATCATATGACCATGGTGATGCTATGATGGATATAAGTGAAAAAAGGTCATAAGTCAATTTTTTCAATGCTGTTGTAACTTCAGTCAGTAAATGAACTAGCCCACTAGAAATTGTGATTCAGCTAAGTAAGTAAGTAAGTAAGTAAGTAAGTAAGTAAGTAAGTAAGTAAGTAAGTGTTGTATCTGGCCCTTCTCAGCTGAGTGAAATCCACATAAATATTTCTTTAAGAGTTTTATTTAACACATTTCAAAAGATTCACTTCAAAGCAAGCTGCTGGCAGTTTGTTGGCCGGAACGGCCAAGTCTGATTTATTTACATTTAGATTAAACATTCTCCCACCTTCCAATTAACTCACTCTTTATCTCTTACATTGTCCAAGACTTCATTAATCTTCCGTAGATTTCAAAAACACCAGAAAACTGAGTTCGAACGAACTCGGTGATGCATCAGACTGCCTCTTGATATTAATGTTGCTCGTGACAAAGAATTAGTTCCTTCTTCCTCTTCTAATATAGTTTTCAATACGTCACTTCCTTTTTCCACTTAACTGACTCCTCCGCCTATCAAACCTTCGGAATCTCGGATCAAGCCATCTATCTTCCTGATCCGAATCTGACTCATCACTTTGAGAGTCTGACTCATCCTGCATACAAATCTCCTCATTGTCTAGCTCGGCTGCCGGGAGGGGAAAATACCCAGAGGGGCCTGGTTGTGCTTCGTCATCCTCTGATATGTACCCAGCCTGTCTAGAGACACTCACAACAGTAAGTAAGTAAGTAAGTAAGTAAGTAAGGAAGGAAGGAAGGAAGGAAGGAAGGAAGGAAGGAAGGAAGGAAGGAAGGAAGGAAGGAAGGAAGGTGTCATGGTTCCAACAGATGAAACTCTTCAAAAGAACTTCGAGGCATTGTTTACCTTAAAGAATCTTTATTTTAAGTAGCATAATATCGGCATTGCATAATCGAAGCCAAAAACTGAATTCCCCTCCCCTGAGCACATAGTATCGAAGCACAATTCCCTCCTCCAATTAACAGTCATAAATCACATTCCCCAATTAGCTTGAAGCAGTGGGCTTCCTCTCTAGCTCTCCAGCCGCCAATTCCTTATCAGCTCTGGTTACAATAACCTTGTTTCTCAAGCTAGGTTTGGTGTGTTATGTCTAGCTGGACTCTTGTTCACATCCCCCCTCCCAGCATCATCTAACTCTAAAAGCAAAAGGTAAAAAAAAGATGGCTACATTTCCCTCTGTTGTCAATGCAAAAACATCCAACGTTAGCAGTGTTGACAGAAAGAAGGAAGAAAAATGGCCATCACCTTCTTAGAATTAGAACTGATAGGCATAGTGACTGTAGCCTTGAAATAAACGTCTGCTGTGGGAAGAAAGATTAATAAAAAAATTGTGACATTGATTCAAGGAAAATAAGACCTTGAACCATATGAAGAACTAAGAGTAGGGATAATCATTATTTAGCAACTACAGTTGGGACTGGCAACTCTGTCATTAAATGAAGCAGTCGCTAAATGTGATATGTGACTGCAACAGTGCTTTCTTTTTACACAAATCCCAACCCTTTGGAATGGTCACCTCAATGCTGGGATAGTTACAAGAAGGGAATTAATGTATGTATTTACATTCACTGGAGAGGAAGGAATTTCAAGAGAGTAAGCAGCCACACAATGAGCAATATATATCAAATGCAATGTATTGTCCATGAGTGTGCATGAGCACACTAAACAAAGAGCCTGTGTATTCCACATGACGTGCCTTCTTCACTTGTAATCCTTTCCTCTCCAATTTCTCCACTCTGCAAAGGGGGGGAAGGGAGAGAGGAAAAAAGCAGGCAATTTTGTAGGCAATTTTTCCTATGCTCAACCCATTTATATTTTTCTCCTGTCTCCCTCTTGCAGTGTGGAGAGATTGGAGAGGATGAGATACAACAGAATAAACAGGCATACAACAGGGAATATAGCAGGCTGACTATGTAGCATGTTTATGGCTCCCAGCTTTATCTTTTTGCTTGAGATAGTGAGTTGGGCGGTATATAAATTTAATAATGCAATAAATATTCCTCACTGTTCCCCTGGCTTAAGTCTCTTAAAATCCCTTTCTCTCCAATCTCTCTGCTCTGTGAGCAGAGGGAGAACATTCCACTCCCTTCCCTCCCCCTCCCCTCCTTTCGTCTCCTCTTAAACATCTTAAACATAACTCTGGGCATCTCACAACTACAATAAAATACAGTAACCATAAAATCATAAAACAAAAACAAAAATCCCAATGCCTCAGTCATCCTATTGGAGTCTCTCCAAACCGCCCCCATGTCACCTCCAAAGAGGCTTTGACCAACCAGGAGGGGAATGGGTCCAGCAAACAGGTGTCCTCGTTCACAGCCATGAGGATTCTGTCTACTTCCTTGAGATCAACCAGCTCAAATTCCTCCCAGGCAACAGGGTTCAGACGTGCCTCTGTCACCTACAAAGGATCTGCACAGCCAGAGACAAACTGAATGTATTGGAGCAACTTTATCTGAGAGGAGTCAAGCATTTTCATCAGAGCAGCCCAGCAGGAGCTCTCCTGGCTCCTCCTTACCTCGGAGAGACCTGGTCACCTTAGGCAGGCGCCCTGGGCGTCTACGCACAAAGGTGGAGAAGTAGATGGGGTCCACCACCCCTACTGTCACCAGTCAAGCTTTAATAGAGGCTTTTACTGGTGCTGGGTTGACAGTCCTTTGCTTTGTCAATCACCGCACCTGTCCAGCCCCAAGTCTTTCAAAATGGAGCCCTTGGGTTGGCGAAGGGAACTCCTGTGCTGCCTACAAAAGAGTCTGTTGATGGGTCTGCAGAGGTGGACAGATGTTCTTTGTGCTCAGGTAAAACTCGCAGGACTCTCTGCACCTTTAAACTTGCTTTGTTCTCTAACCCTCTTTTTGCAAACCTTCCAGACTCTGGGCAGCTGAAGAACCAAGGGAGGATGAAAGGAAAGGGGGCTCCAATGGGGCTCTTATGTTCCAATTCCAAAACTAAATTCAAACTTTTGAAATCCTGAAATCCAGTGATGCCCTAAAGGCTTACTCCAATGTGCTCCTATCCAAACAAGAAGTCGGTTAGCGAAGGGACTATGCTGACGGACAGAATATCATGTCAGCTGGGAGGACATTTGATTGGGGGACTTCCTGAGGAAGGGGCCATTTTCTCTTCTCTCCCCCACTGTGCTGGCTTGAGGACGGGTGTATAAATGCATTACCCCCTCCCCCACTTCAGCACACCTTGGTTGACCCTCTTCTCCACCACAGCTCCACCAGTGCAAGAGCCGAAGAAGCACTGGGCTTCCCTGGAGGGACCAGGGTGGGAAACATTACCCCCCCAATTTTTATGGGAACAAGATCTACCCCAAAAGAGGCCATTGTATATGTCAATAAGAACCAAACCCAAGGAAATTAATTAACACATCTAAAAGGCTATCTTAGGATAATTTTAGTTAAAAATGACAGCTTTCAGCTTTCCAAAGGCTGCCAAACAGGACGGAGTGTGCTGGACCAGACTCTGCTCTGCTCAGGGTGCAGGCAGGGCTCCCCTCCCCCAATCAGCCCCGGGGAGGGCAGGTCCCCCTCTGCTTGCAAGCCGGCTGGAGAGTTTCAGTCCCTCGTGCACCTTGTTTCTGAATCAGCCACGCCTTGTGCCAAAGATGAAGAATTTCACCTTTTGCTACTGGTAGGATTTTTTCCCGGGGGAGCCAAAAGGAAAGAAATATTGGTTGCTGCTGCTTCTTCGCCAGCAAAAGGGGCAGGGAAGGGAACTGGAAACGGGATCTCTGCCGCTGATCCTTTTGGGAAAGCAGCCTTGACCTCAATTGCTGGCTAACTTTCCCCACATAAATCAGACATGATGAAGAAGCCCTGTTGCAGTTTACTCACTGTCCAAAAATGTGGTGGCTACAAAGATGTGGCCACAGGGCAAATGTGCTCCAAAATAAACGGAGTTGCAATTCAGGAAGGACCTGAAGCAACGTCCAGGTACAGCTGGAGACGGACGGCTGACAATGTTCACGAGACCAGCCTTTGAATGCCCTTGCCTTCTCCTTCTGGGGCTTCCTTTCCGGGCTTTTTCATTTGACTCTTGTTGGCTTAAATCCATTGAATGAATTAAATCTCATAGCAGCTCCTTTTCAACGAGCATGTTAAGAAAGGTGACCTGTAAGGAATAATAAATGAATAACTCTGGTAGGGAAGTTGCTGCTGAGGATTCTTTGATAAAGTGAATAAATTAGTAGACCAATGACATTGTGGACGTAGTATACTTAGATTTCAGTAAGGCATTTGACAAAGTAGACCACAACCTACTCCTTAGTAAGCTAGAAAAAGGTGGAACAGACAACATCACCACCAGATGGATCTGTAGCTGGCTGGCAAACCGTACTCAACAAGTAGTCCTCAATGGCACTGCATCCACATGGAGAACTGTGTGGCACCACAAGGCTCCATCTTAGGCCCAGGACTCTTCAATGTCTTCATTGATGACTTAGATGAGAGAATAGAGATGAAGTCAGATGATCAGCAGTACGTAGGTCAATGAAAAAATTTACTACTGTAAGAATAAAATTGTATAGTAAGCTAAACTAGCCCCACACTGAAAGCATAAGACTGTCCCCCCCTTTCACCCCCCTCTCTTGCTGGTCCTGGAAACCTTGCCCCGGATATATCTATATTACTGGAGGCCTTTGTGGTTACATCCTTCCTTCCTTCCTTCCTTCCTTCCTTCCTTCCTTCCTTCCTTCCTTCCTTCCTTCCTTCCTTCCTTCCTTCCTTCTTTCCCTCCTTCCTTCCCTCCTTCCCTCCCTCCTTCCTTCCTTCCTTCCTTCCTTCTTTCCCTCCTTCCTTCCCTCCTTCCCTCCTTCCCTCCCTCCTTCCTTCCTTCCTTCCTTCCTTCCTTCCTTCCTTCCTTCCTCCCTCCCTTCCTTCCTTCCTTCCTTCTACAAAATAACAGAGTTGGAAGGGACCTTACAGGTCTTCTAGTCCAAGCCCTGCTTAAGCAGGGGACCTATATTATTCCAGACAAAAGGCTCCCTGGTCCCTTCCTTCCTTCCTTCCTTCCTTCCTTCCTTCCTTCCTTCCTTCCTTCCTTCCTTCCTTCCTTCCTTCCTTCCTTCCCTCCCTCCTTCCTTCCTTCCTTCCTTCCTTCCTTCCTTCCTTCCTTCCTTCCTTCTTTCCCTCCTTCCTTCCCTCCTTCCCTCCTTCCCTCCCTCCTTCCTTCCTTCCTTCCTTCCTTCCTCCCTCCCTCCCTCCCTCCCTTCCTTCCTTCCTTCCTGCCAATTTCATTGCCTACAATGAAGTCATTATCCACTGGTTGGTGATCTCTCCTGGCTGACCCAGGAACTCTGCTCTAACCCTGAGCTGACCCAGAGGCTTTCACTGACATCCGTTTGTAGCCTGAAGGGAAGGGCAGTTGACACCATGACGCCATCCAGCAGAGGAATGGGCCTTGTGGTTTGGGGCCATTCCTGGAAAAGAGAGAAGAAGAGGGCTGCAACAGGAGCAGTGGTAAAATAAGTCAACCTTTAAAAATGGCACCGCTGATTTAAATGGCACACCACAGACCAGGCTGGCAGCAAGGGACTTTTACTCAATGGCAGCATTAATGGAAAGGAAGGAGCAACCCAGAAATAAAAGCAATGCTACAGTAAGGCCAACGGTTCTGTAACTGTCTCCAAATGTTGGCAGAGCAATAAAGATGGCTGTACGGGAAAGGAAGGATTGCCTGGAGAAGCAGATCAAAGGTTGCCAAGAGTCCTGCTCAGTGTCTGTCTGGCGCCCAGACGGCCTCCGGGCAGCAGACTCTCTCCAAAAGCCCAGATGCTTTCAAAGTGGCCTGACGGGGCTGGGCATCCCAAACTGGGCTTAGACAGCCAGGATCTTTCTGCTTCCACCAGCAAAGCGATTAGATTTAGATTTAGATTTAGATTTAGATTTAGATTTAGATTTAGATTTAGATTTAGATTTAGATTTAGATGATTTAGATGATTTAGATGATTTAGATGATTTAGATGATTTAGATTTAGATTTAGATTTAGATGATTTAGATTTAGATTTAGATTTAGATTTATTGGCCAGCATTCCCCAACTTGATGGAGGCCTTTGCCATTGGTTGGGGCTGGCGACTTCAGGTCAGCTCCACCGTTGTGAGCCTTGTTGCCATCTGCTTTTCCGAGAGCCTTCAGCTCTCAGATGGTGGTCGATGCAGGACAGGACATCATGTTTTTAAGTTACAAGGAGGTCTCTCTTGCCTAGATATCAGGGAGGGGGGGGATTACCTTCTCAGAAGATGCTGAAGTAGAGGCTGGATGGAGATGTGGTTGGTAGAATGGATTCCTGCCCTGAATAAGGGGTGGAGGAGGCCCCTTCCATTCGGAGGCTCCACAGGTACCCTGAACACTTTGGAAGCGTCACGTCTGCACTCCCCATCACAGCCTCCACCCTCCACAGCAGTGTTTTGCCCATAGTGAGGCATCCCCCAAAGTGCGCAGGGCCGGGTTATCTGCGGGGTGCCATTGCCCATCCTGCCAGGTCAGAAAGGGTGGGCACACTCCTCACCCTTTCCTTCAAACATGATGGGGCCACTGTTTGCTGCAGTGAAAGATTGAAAATATCTATAAGTACACAAGCCAACTCATCTGCACATTCGCTAAGAACATGCCCAGCGATATTATCTGGGCCTGCTGCTTTCCGAATGTTATCTTTCCACAATGTTCTCTGGACAGAGGTAACATCAAGCAAAGCTAAGCAGTTGCTCGTCAAGATGGGGCACAGCTTTCCTTGCAGGGGTTCTATTTGATGCCTCGAATCTTTTACAAACCACACGGCATCACTGCAACACAGAGACTAACTAAATCCCTCCAAAACATCTTAAGTAAACCAAAAATAGTTCAAGAATTAAAATCAGGAGTCATCTACAACATACAGTGTCAGAACTGTAACAGCCACTGTGCAGGGCAGAGAGGCAGTAAACACCCATGAACAGAATACACAGTAAAAACTCCTTAATCTCGCAACACATAATTTCAGACCCATAGAAAGTAATGATTCCAAGAAAAGCAAATCAAAGGCTCAGAGGGTGGAGCTCAGTGCACCTTCTTCACCTGCATCCAAAGAGGGGACCCTGGCCCGCCATCTTGCCTCCTCCAGGCCTCCTCCAGGGCTGGCTTGGACAACAGGAGGGCGAGGGTGAGCGTGATCTGAGCCTCTGTCAAAGCCACGAAGTACTTTCTGTGGTCCCAGAACACGGATGCAGTATAAAATAATGGCTTCAAGTTACAGGAAGTCCAATTCCGATTCAGTTATTAAAAAAGCAACACTTGAATGAATTCGACAGTGGAGCTGATGCCCCAGAGAAGTTTCTCTTGAACTGGACGGGTTGAAGCCGAGACGGATGGCCACCTTCTGGAGGTTTCACTTTGGACTCCTGCCCAGAAAGGGCACTCTTTGTGACCCAAGTGCTCCTCCCAATAATTCTATACATTTATAATTTTATAATCTCTCATTATGTTTGCCTGGTAGAATAGCTGCAGTTAAAATTACTATGCTTCCAACATTCCTGTTTTTATTTCTGGCATTCCCAATTCTCTTGCTGACTATTATTTGGGGTTTTTCCTTCATTTATAGAATAAAACGTGTTCTAAAATGTAGAATTTTGCAAAATCTCACATTATAAACAAGACAGGGTGTTACCTTTGGCACCCCAAATTACAGGCACCCGGCTCTCAATGAATACCAAATAATAGTCTGTGGGCAGACAGTAAGTTGACCCGGAGCCACACTTTCTCCCATATTAAGAAAACAAAACCCACGCTTTCCAAATCTTCTTTTTAAATTTCAACTTGTAAAGTGTTAGCACTTATTTTTTTAAAGCTTAAGCAATATTTTCATTTGTATCCTTCCTTCTCTTCTCCAATTCCTTGATTGAGAAAATAAATACCGTGTTTCCCCGAAAGGAAGAAGTGTCTTGCTTTCTTTTTATCCCCAAAAGCCCCACTATGTCTTACTTTCGGGGTACGGCTTATATTGATTGGAAAACAATTGTCAGTTTTATTTTAAGTATTTTAAGTATATTAAGTATTTTAAGTATTTAAGTATTTTAAGTATTTAAGTATTTTAAGCAGGAGGCGGAAGTGGGCAGGAGTAATATGTCTTACTGTCGGGGTATGGCTTATATTAGCCGACCCCCTGAAAACCCCGATACGTCTTACAATCGGGGGTGTCTTACTGTCGGGGAAACACGGTATATTCTATTTAGAAACAGAAGCATACAAAATGTTTATAATTAGTAAATACAAGCTTGTAATGTTACTCAATAAATTTTTCAAATGAAACAATTTGTGTCAGTTGGATTTTACATAAGTTCAATCATTCCTCTGTGAAATATCCACGTCTGGGAAACCAAAACTATTGACAACACAAGGAATCCTCAATTTCATCGGCCGTTTGGGATGAAGGGGTGGCTGTTAAAGCCAAACATCTGTTAAATCTTGAGTTGTGAAACTGGCATCATTTCTGTCCTTATTGATATTCTTATGTCATTTTTACCAAAGTGAAATAAATGGATGTGAATCTTATAAAATTGTCAATTATGGCATTACACAAATGAGGCCAATGGCATGATGGTGGAAATATATTTATTTCTTTGTTTCTACGATCCTTTTATACTGACTACTTCCGCGAAATCAGGGCAGTTTTCCTAAGCCTGTGGGAAAAAAATATTTCTATGTTAGTGACCGCATTCGTTCTGCCACCCACAGCAATCAAATGGCTCTTGGGAGCCTTCAGGACCACCCAACAAAGCCAAATAATCCTGGACAGAAATCAATTGGGAGGGGGCATCTGCAGCCAGGGGGATCACTCAGAAAGTCCCAGCCCATAAACCTGGGGCCCTCCATGGTTGGTGGAGCTGGGAGTTGCCCGTCCAGAAAGGGTCCACCATAAGGAAGCAGCCAGTGCAAGGATTCCCATGTCAAGGAAACTGGGCAGTGGGGTTGCCTTGTTTTGAAGAAAAAGAAGCTCAGTAGGAAAGTAAAAGTAATCTTATTGTTAAATGATTCAAATTAAGTTGAAATGAATTATATTATACTCTGGGTCCTGCTGAAATCCATGTCCTTGTCTTGGTCCTCACACACTGGCCACTGCAGTCCGTAAAAAAGACTAGAAAGCTAAATGTGAGGCCTCCCCACTCCAAAAGATTGGTTGTCAATATACTGAATCAGTAAATGCCAACACGCAATTGCCAATAAGAATGCATTTTATTCAGAAAAAACATATCCCAATACTTTTGGAACACACACACATACATACGAGAGGACTCTCAATGTTTGTTGGGCTATTGTCAATGTTGGTCTGTTTTGGAAAATCCAGGCTGTTACAAAAGGTCTGTGTCAATGCTGCAAATACTGTATATTCTTGCTTTGACAATATGCAGAACTGTCTGGTATTTTTAGAGTTAATGTAGAGCAGAAGAGGGAGGAGGGAAAAGCCCGGAAAAGAGAGAGGAAGGGAACTTTTGACCTTCACACTAATTGAATAACGTGATATATAACAGCTAATTTAGGGAGGGAACATGCTGATAATTTAATTGCTCAGGGGAAGAGAATTTAGATCTTAGCATATCTTCGTTATGCCGTGCCAACATTTTGTAACATAGTAAATGACTTTTAGGAAAATCAATGCCTGGAAGTTCTTTGAAGTTTTTCATTAGCCGGAACCATAACATCATGCTAAGATCTCAAATCCTTTCCAAATGACCTGGGGTCCTGAACTCCTTCCACTGCCTCTAACCTTGAGAGGAGCTGGTAAAAATTCAGGGGAAGAAAATCTATCATGGGAAAAGGGAGTTTGCTTGAAGACCCAGCAGCTACTGATAACCCAGAGTGGGAAGCAACAGACAGCATGCTGTGGGAAGATGAATTCTGGCAGACCTCCCAGCTGGGAGCAAAGACATCAAAAACAGATTGGTACGGAGCTAACGAATGGCCTGCTACTCCAACTTTGGGTGAGTCGCTGGAAAGATTTCAAACTCCAGATGTGAAAAGCAGAAATCAATTCCTGCAGAGAGAAGCCTACAGCCCCTCCCTCGTAGAACAGACCCTGGGTTCCCCAACCAGGGACTGCAGTCCTGAAGACAGAGGGAATCCCAGACTGAGGCCTCTGCAGCAATGGGCACCCCCCACAGATAAATGATCAGCAGCAACTGAGCATACCACAGCTAATAGAGGCCTTGCAACAGCTTGGGGTGGTGCAGAAGCCAAGAGAGCAACAGCTGATGGGCCGACAGATGAGGGAGGTTCAGCAACAACCCCGACTCATCCAGCAACCAATGAGAGGTCTACAGCAGCAGAGGGCACCACCAGCCCCTGCTTGCCAGCAGCAGAGAGCTCAGCAGCCGGTGGATCAACAGGCAGGATGGGGCCAACAGCCCCAGTGGGGGCCGCAACAGCCTGTATTGGCACCACCTTTCAGAGCAACCTTTGATGGGGACCCAGAGAAGCTGATCTTTTTTCTCAACCAAGTGCGTTCTCACTTGAATCGCTGGGCCTATCTCTACCTGGACCCAGGTGCCATGGTCGACGTTATTGCGTCCAACCTAGAGGGAGAAGCATCTGAATGGCTGAATAATTTATATAGTGAGCAAGCCCCCGAACTGGAAGATCCCCACCTTTTTCTCCTAGCACTGAGAGAAAGATTTGAGGACCCATCCATTGGCCTCAAAGCAGCAGAACAGATCCACAAAATAAAACAAGCCAGCAGGCCTGCCCTGGAGTACGTGTGAGAGTTCCGCAAGACAGCAGGATGAATAGAGGGGTGGTCTGAGCAAGCCCTGATCCAACACTTCACTGAGGGATTAGACGATCACCTCTCTCAGGCATGCATCTATCAAACCATACCTGATCAGCTGCATGAATGGTACCAGGCAGCAGTGAAGCTAGAAGTTCAGCTCGCCCGCTATAAGAAGCCTCCCCCACACGAACCCGAGCAACAACCAGAGCTACCTGGATAGCAATCACCCCCATGAAAGCCTTCCACTACTGCAATGGCTGAGAGACCAAGGCCACCTAAAGGCCCATCAATTAAGTGTTTTCAGTGTGGACAAGAGGGACATCGAGCAGCAACCTGTCCAGTCCCCTAACCCCAACTGCAGAGCAGACCAGAACCAGCAATGAGAAAGAAACCTGCTCAGCGGCTAATGAGAGAAAAATCCAACTGGCTCATGCAGGAACCTGTTGCCCCCCACGCAGGAGATCGCCGAGACTCTGGGTGGACCCGCCCCTGCTCTACCTTCCTTTGACAGTGACGATGAAGGAGAGAACGACCCAATGGTGAGTCGACAAATCCTGCCTTTTTCACTGGCCGCCAAACTTATAATCCCTAAGTCTGGGGCACAAATGGACTTAAACGTGCTAATTGATTCTGGATGCACCCACTGCATTATTAGTCTGCCGTTTGCCATGAAAATGGGCATATGGGCAAAACAGCTTTCCAAACCAGTGAGGTTTGAGCAAGCCGATGGCTCCCTGATGAGAGGGACTCTTGTCACACAATTAACTGAGCCCTTACGCCTAGAAATAGGTGCACACTGGGAGTTTATTCGCTTCCTGGTGGCTCCAAAAATGACTGAGGTGGTAATCCTAGGGCTAGCCTGGTTAGACAAATGAAAGCCATTTATCTGGTGGGAGAAAGGAATGAGAACCATGAGACTACCTATAGGGTCTAATCCCCCCCATTGATTCAACAGATGTTGCAGGGCACCTTAGGCCACCCAATGAGCGAGCGCACATGGCTGCCTGACTGCCGCCAGGCGAACCAGTCATCCCCAATGACTACTGGGACCTGGTGGAGGCTTTTAGTGAAAAAGAATGTGATGCCCTACCCCCTCACAGACCCAATGAGTGCTCCATCGAACTCATGCCAGGAGCCAAACTCCCACAACCGAAAATGTATGCTATGTCCCCCCTCGAAATGAAAGATGCAGTGATACGTGAACAAAAACCTAGCAAGGGGGTTCATTGAATGGGCCAAATCCACTGTGGGAGCCCCTGTGTTGTTCAAAGAGAAAAAAGATGGGTCTCTTCGTCTCTGCGTAGACTATAAAGGTCTCAATGCTGTGTGTGTTTAAAACAAATACCCTCTCCCCCTCCTAAAGGACTTATTAACCCATCTGGCTAAGGGGAGTGTCTTCACTAAATTAGACATGAGAGAGGCATACTACCGGGTGAGAATAAAAGAGGGAGACGAGTGGAAAACTGCCTTCAACTGTCCTATGAGGAGCTATCAGTTCAAAGTCATGCCATTTGGACTACAGGGGGCCCCAGTTGTATTTATGCAGTTGATTAATGAGGTCCTACATGATCACTTGTACACAGGGGTTTTGGTGTATCTTGATGATATTATTATTATTATTATTATTATTATTATTTATTAAATTTCTATACCGCCCCTCTCCCGAAGGACTCGGGGCGGTTTACAGCCTTAAAATTTAAAAAACATATAAATGTACAAAATTAAAATATTTAAAAATAAATTAAACAAATTAGGCCATAAAATCTATAAAACCCAATATATACAAATCCTAAAATCATAAAAATTACAAAAATCCTAAAAATTGCACAATCCTGATATTTAGCATGAATATGACTGATCACATAAAGCTGGTGAGAGAAGTGTTAAAGAAACTATTGAATGCCAAGCTTTATGCCAAATTGTCAAAATGTGAATTTCATCAAACCCGATTAAACTATCTTGGCTACAGAATTTCCAACAAGGGTATTGAAATGGATCCAGCCAAGATGAAAGCTATAATCGAATGGCAGCCCCCAAAGACTTGCAAACAGCTCCAGAGCTTTCTGGGTTTTGCCAACTTTTATCGTCAATTCAGTCCCTGTTTTGCTGAGATTGCCCTACCCCTTACAGAACTATTCAAAACAGGCAAAGGAGGAGAGAAGCCACGACCGGGCCAACCACTAGCATGGACAATGGGCTGTCAAACAACTTTTGAGAATTTAAAGAGACTATTTGCTGCTAAACCGGTCCTAAAGCACCCCTGTCTTTGTGTTACTGCAAAAGAACAAAAGTGAGATCCTGCAACCCTACGCCTACGCCTCTAAGAAATTTACTGAGAGCGAGTGGAAATGGGCAATCTGGGAGAAAGAGGCTTTCGCGATTGGATGGGCGCTATTAAACTGGCAACACTATCTAGAAGGGCGCAAGGTGCCATTTGAGGTATGGACAGATCACAAAAATCTAGAAGCACTGAAAACTCCCCGCAAATTGTCCCCAAAGCAAGTATGGTGGGCACAGTACTTTAACTGCTTCAACTTCAGTCTAAAGTACATACCAGGAGGAAAGAACTTCCTAGCTAATGCACTATCCTGGTTACCCAATACAAAAGAGAACGGGAGGAGGTTAACGAGGCAATTATCCCCAATCCACAAACTGCCACTCAACTTACACCTCGCAGGGTCCCCAATCCTGATGACCCTGGAGTAAAGAAAATAAAACGAGAGCTCCTTACCGACCAATGATTCAAAGATAATCACACCTCCCTAAAGTGCTGGGATGGCTTGGCTTACAAAGGGGGGAAACTATATTTGCCAGAAGCCCTCTGTCTTAATGCTCTCAAACACAGCTATGATGTAAAACAGGCTGGACACTTTAGATATTTGAAAATCCTATACCTCACTTGCTGGCAATTTTGGTGGCCGGAGCTGAAAAGGGATGTGGAAAACTATGTAAAAAGTTGTACTGTATGTGCCACAATGAAAAAGAACCCTAGGAAAAACCCCTAGGTTACTGCAACCCGTGGCAGACCCTTCTCAACCATGGGAAGAAATAGCTATGGACTTTATAGTAGACTTACCTGAAAGTAGTGGAAATACTGTCATCTGGACTGTAATAGACCTGTTCTCGAAGCAGGCTCATTTCATCGCCTGCAAAGGACTCCCATCTGCCCAACGACTGACCAAATTGTTTCTGAAACATATCTACCGGCTGCATGGTGCCCCTAAGCGAATGGGGGGTGCAGTTCACAGCGAAGTTTTGGAGAAGTTTCCTTACATTAATTGGATCATCTCAAGGTTTATCATCTACTTTTCATCCGGCCACCAATGGGACCGCAAAAGCCGCTAACAAAATGGTGGAGCAATATCTTAGATGCGATGTTTCTTACCAACAGACGAACTGGACTGATCTCCTCCCTTTTGTGGAGGTGGCGTACAATAATTCTGTGCACAGCAGCACCGGCTACATGCCTTTCAGAGTGGCCACAGGAAAAGAGTTCAGCCCAATACCTGAATATCCTCAGTTGCCCTCCGCTTCCCAGACACTTGACCAGTGGGTGAGGGGGTGGGATGAAGTTTGGAGAAACACAAAAACTGCTTTAAAAAAGACTTTTGAAACCTATAAAAAGCAGGCAGATAAAAAGAGGGCTCCCCAAAGAACATTCCATGTTGGGGAAAAGGTTTATTTATCAACTAAATATCTACACCTCAAATTGCCCAGCAAGAAATTGGGGCCAAAATTCTTGGGGCCTTTCCCCATAGTAAGGATCATTAATCCAGTCACCATAGAACTAAAACTCCCTAGACTTTTAGGGAGAGTTCACCCAGTCTTCCATTGCAGCTTGTTGAAACCTTATCAGGGCTCCACTTTAAAACCTCCCCCAAAGAAGGCACCTGGGCCCCTTGTAGTTGCAGGACAGACCCACTATGAAGTGAAACGTATTCTTGACTCTAGACTCTTTAAAGAGAAATTGCAGTACCTAGTACAATGGAAGGGATACCCGTTGTCTGAAGCCACCTGGGTGAAATCCAGTGAAGTGAAAGCTGACAGATTGGTCAAAAGGTTTCATGTGAAACATCCCAACAAACTGAAAACTAGTCATTAATATATGCTTTTGTTTACATTACAGGATCTGTCCTTCTTGTAAGGGGGCCCCGGATGTCAATGCTGCAAATACTGTATATTCTTGCTTTGACAATATGCAGAACTGTCTGGTATTTTTAGAGTTAATGCAGAGCAGAAGAGGGAGGAGGGAAAAGGCTGGGAAAGAGAGCCGAAGGGAACCTTTGACCTTCACACTAATTGGATAACTTGATATATGACAGCTAATTTAGGGAGGGAACATGCTGATAAATTTAATTGCTCAGGGGAAGAGAATTTAGATCTTAGCATACCTTCGTTATGCCGTGCCGACATTTTGTAACATAGTAAATGACTTTTAGGAAAATCAATGCCTGGAAGTTCTTTGAAGTGTTTCATTAGCCGGAACCATAACATCTTGCACAATGCAGAATCTGAGATGAGAAACTTCTGCTTGTGTCACATGTACTTGCCCTTTGCAGTGGTGGATAGGTGTGTTCTGTTCAAGGCATTTGTGAGAAGGATGGTCAGAAGATGGCAGAATCGCCGTGACCAAGTTAGCCCCACCCCCCATCAATGATTTGGTCATTTTTTTTGACCAAAGGATGGTCATAAGTGACCCAGTTGCCTTCAAACAATCTGCTTCTCTTACTAGATCAACCCATGCTTCAGCTTCACACAGTACCTTGATTTCCTATGGACAAACTCCAGTTTATCAATGTTATTCCTAAAATATGATGCCCAAAACGAGATAGAATATTCTGGTTGTGGTCTGATCAAAGCCAAATAGAGAGGAAATAACAACAGCAACAGTAATGTCATAAACATTGGGCACAATAGTCACGTCTAAGCATTAAAACGCTGACATTTAGGGAGAATCAAGGCAATCCATATCTGCCTGATTACTTTCAGAAAGCGATCCTAGTTGAAAATGCTTCATCCAGCCCAACATTTTGATCACTGAGAAGCCTGTGAAGTGACTTGGAGGTCATTCTCAGTGATGCTGAAGAAGGGATGAGGGAGATGAAGCGGACAATCTGCTCATTCCTTGCTCATCCCTCTCCTTGCACTCCTTCAGTCAGGTTGCAGAGGAGCTGTTTGCTTTTAACAGAATGCATGGGGTTCCCCCCCCTTTTTGTGGTTTTCCTATATATTTCAGCTGCCTATTTAATTGTCTGTGTTTGGCTTCCATTTGCTGGCAGGAATCTGCCCTGAAGAACAACCGTTGATTCTGATCAGATGCCTAAAGTTTTCCATGCAAGTAGCCAAGCTGTAGAGGAAGAGATTTCCTCCAGGGAAAAATGCAAAGACGCGCGCATAGAATGAATTTGGGTCCCAGTTTTTTTACTAGGCATTCTTAAGTTCAGATATTTTGTGGATAAATGTAAACATTCGAACTGGAGGTTGACCGCAGAGCTGCATGAGGGAGCAAGAAGGAATCGGGGGAGGGTTTAACATGTTGGGGGAGGGGCAGAGTGTTTCCTTTCTTTTTATTTATTTTTAACCAATCCTTTTATAATTTGTGCACTTCCTTGAATGCAAGTTAAAGTGATGCCAACAGAAATTACAGTTCCCATCCTACCCGACAGTTGTGGGATGGAATGGGAATAGTCATTTAAGATTTCTGGGAACAAACCTAGTCTCTGCTCTACCTGCTAACAAGGATTCCCACAAACCAGGAACCCCAATGTTTCAGGTGAAAAGTCCATTTCCCAGGCTGGGAACCCTCTGGCCAAAGGGCCGAGTGCTGCTGCAAGCAACCCTGGTCAACAGCCCGGCCCAGGGCAGACTCGGTTTAAGGTGAGTTCCTGCCCACAGAGCGCCAAGACCTCACGGGGGCTTTTCTACTGATGCAGGTCAGATGTTTTGGAGAGGTTGGACCCGGCTGGCCTGGCTGAACGGGAAGTAGTCAGACCTGCTCAGAGTAGGACTATTCCTATGAAGTTCTCCTGCACAAGCTCATCTCAGCGAATGAAGGTTTGAACAATCTTCCTACAGAGCACCAAAAGAGGCAGCAGTCTTTTCTTCCCTGAAAGCCTCCAAGCAGAGGCTAGACAGGGGTAGGGGGTGCTTTATTTGGATACCTGTACGAGCAGGGTGTCCAAGGTGCAGAATGAACTTGCTGGACAAACCTTTGGAGATTATCTCTGAGAAACTGTGGAGAACCGGTGAAGTCCAGATGGCCATTTTCCAAAGGAAGGGGAACGGAGGAAAAGTCAGTGAGAATAGAGCTGGAAGGGACCTTCTAGTCCACCCCCCCTGCCCTATACCATTTCAGATAGATAGCTGTCCAGTCTTTTATGGGGGGGGGAAACTCAGCAGTTAGGGAGATTCGAGGGAAAACAAATCAACCTGGAAGCAACGAATCAAACCGAGTGAAGTAGCTTCAAGGGGCTTCACATGAGCCTTCGTGGAGCTGAAGGGCTCTTTGCAGCTGCTTCCAGCCCCAGGGATGACTAGAAGTCGGCTGGAGTTTGCCAAGAATAAATGAGTTCATTATTTTGTTTGGACAGCATCCTTAGTAAATTATGGGGTTGATGTGGTGTGGATATAATATAACTTGACTTCAGCAATTAGACAAAGTATCCCATGACATGCAAATTAGCAAGTTACATACCGTAAGTGTTGAAGAGAACATGACAATTAAGGGGAAGCATAACTAGCTTGAAATTGGAGGGCCTGATTGGACGGGGGTTCTGAGTGGGGGCGGGGCATAAAGTTCAGTCCTGGATCTGCTGCTCTTCAGTTCTTTTATTAAACAGTTACAGGAGGCAGAGAGACAAGCGCAAAAGTTCTTCATTTAGAAGACAGAAAATGTTTGGCTTTCTACAAACTAGAAAACTATGAAAATTTAAACAATCCCAAAATATAAAGCAATATATGTAAAAATGTCAAAAACTAAACTGGAAAACTAACAAAAGAAACACACATACATGCACTGGAATAAAAGAAATGAGTACAGAGAAGAGCAAGAAAGATGATTAGGGGACTGGAGGCTAAAACATACGTATAAGGAACGGTTGCTGGAATTGGGTATGTCTAGTTTAATGAAGAGAAGGACGAGGGGGGACAGGATAGCAGCCTTCCAGTATCTCAGAAGAGGGAGTCAAGCTATTTTTCAAAGCACCTGAAGGCAGGACAAGAAGCAACGGGTGGAAACTCATCAAGGAGAGAAGCAACCTAGAACTAAGGAGAAACTTCCTGACAGTGAGAACAATTCACCAGTGGAACAACCTGCCTCCAGAAATTTATTTATTTATTTATTTTGTTTGGACTTATATGCTGTTCCTCTCCGAAGACTCGGAGTTGGTGAATGCTCCAACCCTGGAAGCTTTTAAGAAGAGGCTGGACAGCCTATTTGTCCGAAATGGTATAGGGTTTCCTGCCTGAGCAGGGGGTTAGACTCGATGACCTCCAAGGTCCCTTCCAACTTTATTATTACTATTAGCTACAGATATTTTAATAGAGATATAAGAGCAATCCAGTGTTTAAACAAATATTCACACAGAATCATCTTGATCAGTTCTGCCACTTTATCAATAAATACTGTTGAAGAGAGATCCAAGCTAGAAATAAGGTGCAGTTCCTGACTGTGAAAACAATTGGTGGAACAACTTGCTGCCAGAAGTTGTGGGTGCTCCATCACTGGTTAAATTTGTGCCAAGGACCTGTTGCGATTCCTTATATGGGGCATCCGTCTCTTTCAAGGTGGGAGTAGGAAGTCTGCTAGTTCTCTCTTATCTAACTGATCCTGAAACGGCTGGACTTTGTCTGTGAATATTCATCAGGGGATTTAAACAGTGACTTGGATGGTGTCAGGATAACCATGGCTCCAAGAATCTATCCATATAGGGCAAAGTAGAACCCCATTTCCTTAATTTCCTCCCAGGGCTCCTGCAGCAAATGATATAGGCAGCTCTTTGATGTTTTGCTCCATCTGACTTGATGCTTTTATCAAAGGACGGTACCATCTTCCAAGAAAAAAGCACCTATGGAATCAGCTAAGCAGGAAGTCCCAAAGCGTGAGATCAGATGCTCCAAACATATAGAATACAGAATAACAGAGTTGGAAGGGACCTTGTAGGTCATCTAGTCCAACTCCCTGCTCAAGCAGGAGACCTTATTGCAGACATGTCAAACACAAGGCCTGGGGGGGCAGATGTGGCCCGCCAAGTGGTTTCATGGGGCCCGCGAAGCCATCCTGGAAACAGTGAGGGAACGGCCCCCTTTGCTTTGGCCCTGGCCCAGGCCGGCCGGGAGCCAATGTACAATTTTGTGGTGGCCATCTACGCTGAAACGCATTCAGTCTTGGCTCCACGAGGCCGTCTAGAAACAGTGAGGAAGCAGCCCCTGCCGCGTCGGCCCCGCCCCCTGGGTGCATCCTGGACAGGTGTCACCCTTTATGAGGAATGAAGAAATGCACCATTGCCTGGAAGTGGCCAGCAAATGGCCCTCACCTACTTCACATATCCGACTTGATAGGCTCCGGGGGAGGGGTTTCGGCAGGCAGTGGGGCGCTCCCCTCACAGCGCTAAGAGCTGAGCCAGGTGACATGAAACTGCTGAGAAGTGCAATGCTGCCCAGCCCCCAGCCTGCCCAGTTTCAGCAGGCAGCAAGGTGCAAAGCTGGTGAGCTTTGCACTGCCCGGCTCAGCCTCTCCGTGCTGTGAGGAGAGCGCCCCGCTGCCTGCCAAAACCGGGCAGGCTGGGGGCTGGGCGGCATTGCACAAGTAATGTTGACTCTCACGCTGCTCATGGCATCCCCTCCCCCAGAGCCCACCAAGCCAGATATGTGAAGTACCGTAGGTGAGGGCCATGTGCTGGCCACTTCCAGGCGATGGTGCACTTCTTCATTCCTCACAAAGGGTGACACCTCCCCAGTTGCATTTCTTGCCTGTTTTTCTCCCTCCCTCATCTCAAATATTTTCCCACCACTCTGTACTTAGGAAGGAAGGAAGGAAGGAAAGAAGGAAGGAAGGAAAGAAGGAAGGAAGGAAGGAAAGAAGGAGAGGGAGGGTCTGAGGGAAGTCCTGCCTTAGTCCTGCCCTGCTGCCCTTTCACCATCCCCTCGCCCCCTCCTCCAGGCCTATCCTGGGGGTCTCCCATCCTATTGCTAAGGAAGCTTTGGATACAAAGCCGGGTCTCCTCCCATGGAGAGGGAATGGGCCTCCCTCTGACTCTGCCCTCGTACCCATCATGAGCAACCTGGCTAAGGAGAGCAAGCACAGCAGCAGCAGCCTTGAGGAGGAGGCAAGTGCAGCTGGGCTCCCCCTTGGGGAAGTGGGGCTGGGCTTGGTGCCGCAGGTGCTCGAGGGCCAGGCTGGGCATTTGACCTCTGCTGCCCAGGGCTCCCGCAGCCCATGCCACCATCCAGCCCCTCCCCCCACATGGCCTGAGAGGAACAGTGAGGCTCCTCCAGTGGACCAAGCCTTGGCACTTACCCCGGTCCCCCCCCCTTCGGCCAGAGACCCTCAGATCTGTCCCACTCCTGCCCAGGCCCCCACAGGCACCCTTGACGCGAACGATGTAGAGCTGGCCACGCCCACCCAATAGGCCACACCCAGTCCATCCATGCCCACCCCATAGGCCACACCCACCCTGGCCACACCCACCCAGCCTCCCGAGGGCAACCACAATGCTGATGCGGCCTTTAATGAAATTGAGTTTGACCCCTCTGCTCTACAAGGTCCCTTCCAACTATGTTCTATTCTGTTCTAACCTAGAACTAAGGAGAAATTTTCTGACAGTGAGAACAATCAATCAGTGAGACAGCTTGCCTTCAGAAGTTGTGAGTCTTTATCACTGGAGGCTTTCAAGAAGAGACTGGACAGCCACTTGTCAGAAATGGTATATAAAAGATATGAAACTACCTTTCCAGCTCGGATCCTATTTTCCCCAGGAGCACACTGCCCTGACCATGGGCTATCAGTTTGTTTTCCCCTTTCTTTGAGGGGTTCTCCCCTTCTTGGCTCATCCATTCATGCCTTTGAACCCACTACAGGGCAGCGCACAGAAAGCCTCGTCACGGGTGAGAGGAACAGGAAAGACAGGGCTTGCTCGGCTTCCAGTCCTCCGCAAAGGAAACGTGACCCTCGGAACAGCACAGCCTTTCTGTTCTCAGACAAAAATATTGCTGCATTTCTCCCCAACGTTCTTCTCCCCTGCGAATGTCTTCCCAATGGTGGATGATTGACGGGATGGTTGCAGGTGGCGGGAAGAGCTGTGCCTCCAAGGTTCTGTTCCACCGAACATCCTTCCATCCTTCTGAAGCCTCCCTGGAAGAAGATGCTGCCCCCCAAGGGGTCTTTCCTGGGGTTTTGGCAGAAGCCAGAGAAGCCAGGGAGAGCAGAGGGCCCAGAGAGAGGGCACCACGAATGACAAGACATCCCATAGTGAAATGGATTATGAGACTCCCCCTCCCCAGCTCCTGTGACGTTTTCTTTTACTACATGGCATCTGGCCGTAGGACACCTGAGAAGGGTCCTGGTGTCCAAATTGTGCACAGATCAAGCCAGAGGCAGCAGAGGGCAGCAGCTGCACCCACGGATGCAGAGCGTCAGGATGAAGGGAAGTGAGAGTGCTGCACCGGCAGGGCCACTCTCACCACACAAGACGGTTGCTGGGAAGAGGGCAGAGAAGAGCAGCGAAGATGGCAGGGAGTTGGATCAGAGAACCTGCAAAGTCTCTTCCAGTTGTAGGATTCTTATTCTTATCCACCAAACTAAACAATTGTTTCTCCTTAAAAAACCAGAAAGAAGGAATGTTTTAGCACAGCACCGCCCGCACTCAGCATGTGGTCCTCAATGGAACCGCATCTACATGGAGGGAAGTGTGTAGTGGGGTGCCCCAGGGCTCTGTTCTGGGCCCAGTGCTCTTCAACATCTTCATCAACGATCTGGATGAGGGGATAGATGGGGAACTCATCAAATTTGCGGATGACACCCAAGCTGGCAGGAATAGCCAACACTCCAGAAGTTACAGGCTCAGGATACAGGAGGATCTGGACAGACTTGAACACTGGGCACTATCTAACAAAATGAAATTCAATGGTGAAAAAAGTAAGGTTCTACATTCAGGCAAGAAAAACCAAATGTATAGTATAGGGGGGGGTACCTTACTCAATAGTAGTAACTATGAAAGGGACCTTGGAGCCCTAGTGGACAATCCCTTAAACAGGAGCCAGCCGTGTGCTGCAGCTGCCAAAAAAGCCAACACAGTGCTAGGCTGCATTAAGAGCGGGATAGAATCAAGATCACATGAAGTATTAATATCACTTTACAAGGCCTTGGTAAGGCCACACTTGGAATACTGCATCCACTTTTTGTCACCACGATGTAAAAAAGATACTGAGACTCTAGAAAGAGTACAAAGACCAACAAAGATGATTAGGGGACTGGAGGCTAAAACATATAAGGAACGGTTGCTGGAATTGGGTATGTCTAGTTCAGGGGTAGACAACCTGGGCTCTTTTATGACTCGTGGACTTCAACTCCCAGAATTCCTGAGCCAGCGTGGCTCAGCTTGGAAACCTCTCCCTTTCCCCTCAGCATAGCTGGCTCAGGAATTCTGGGAGTTGAAGTCCACGAGTCATAAAAGAGCCAAGGTTATCTACCCCTGCCTTAGACCAGCGGTTCTCAACCTGTGGGTCGTGACCCCATTTGGGGTTGAACGACCATTTCACGGGGGTTGCCAAACAACGCAGTCCGCCATTTCCCCCCCCCTTTTCCTTAGCTGTGCTACTCCCACTTATTCTATTGGCTTTTGAAAGCCAATAGAATAGACTCTCTTGAATAGAGTCTAATTCTATTGGCTTTCAAAAGCCAATAGGAATTATCCAGGCTGTCTCTGTCCTGCTGAGCCGCCAACAGTCCCAGTCTGCAAACGGTGCTGCAAGTTGTCTGCAGCGAAGGAGAGCTGTTTAGAAGTTTCCACCCCTCCCTGCTGAGCAACTACTAAAAATGTAAGTAAAAGAGGGCTGGAGGTGGGAGGCCAGTGAGCGCAGGGAGGGTTGCTGGTGTGCGTGGGGCCCAGCGGGTGCCTTACCTCCCTTGGGCTGGGCCAGCCGGTGGTCGCCCTGCACCGTTGCTGCCCCTTGCCAGCTACGCCTCGGCCGGCAAAGGGGGCGGCACCACACATGCGCGGCACTCCCGGGCAGGGAAAGTCCTTGACTTACGACCGGTTGGGAAGTCCTCGACTTACGACTGGTTGGGAAGTCCTTGACTTACGACCGGTTGGGAAGTCCTCGACTTACGACTGGTTGGGTAGTCCTCGACTTATGACTGGTTGGGGGTCGCAGCATTAAAAAGGTTGAGAACCACTGCCTTAGATGAAGGGAAGTGTATTTGTATTCATTCCCATTAACTGAGAGAGGTGTTTTGTGGATGCATAGACCACCAGATGGCAGACAAGAGATTTTTTTCTATTTTCTCTGTTGCCATCTAGAGATTGTCCGGACCTTTGCAGCCAAGGTTACTCTTACGCCCTCTGTTATGAGCTTGGACAATAAAGACCCTTCATTTACATAACACATCATGCAAAGAATCCAGAACCATCCCCAAGAAGTGGTGAAGGTCAATCTGGTGTTATTGTTTTATTAAAATGCTAGAAATAAAATAAAATAAAATAAAAATTAGAAATGCTATTGTAAAAGTTGGTTTATTTAAAATAATAATAATAATAATAATTAATTATTATTAATAATCAGGAATTCTGGGAGTTGAAGTCCACGAGTCATAAAAGAGCCAAGGTTGCCTGCCCCGGGTCTAAGGTGAAGGGAGGGGTAGGATGGATAATTCCTCTACTCTTTTCGCGCTAGCACTGGGCATCATTTTGCAAGCAATATACTTTTGCGAAGTTGTATCAGGTCGCCTTTTATCCTGCTCCCAAAGTTTAATCTCTTTTTATTCTTTTACAGCTGTGGGTTTCTTCACCTGATGTTAAAAAAGCAGAGAGAGTATTAACGGTCCTGAGTATTTCTGGTTTGTCTTCAGCAAGGGTCCTGATCCTTAAGAAAGGTCTGGTGGATGCTAGCTAGAACTGAGAACGGAGCAGATGGAAGCAGAGCAGTCTGGCGAGCAAAGGCTTGGGGCGTTGAAGAAGACTTCGCCACCTTCCAGCTCATTTGCCCTAGAGCAAGGTGTAAATGTAAGTAATAGACTCCTGTTTTGTAGGAATCACAAGATAAACTTAATCTATTTATTTTGGAAAGTGAAAGTTAAGTTCCTATTAAAATGTGTAGTAAGCAGATTTCTCTACTGTTCAATTGGTATTTGGCCCCAAATCATCTGTAAACGCTGTGCTTGCAGAGACGAATCTTTCCAGCCCTCTGACTGCATCATCCCGGCCTGGATTAACTCGGAGGTCTCCTTGCCACAAGATGCCTGACGGACAGGAGCTGACCTGGAGGAGACCAGAGCCTTCCACGACTTTCCAGCAACACAGCAGAGCAGAACTTTTGTGTAGCACCCACAAAACGCTCCTTGCAGGGAGGGAGAAGCAGAGCTTGTGGGGGACACTCAGATCTGAAGACATCTCTTTGGCTGCTCCTTGATGTGGACCAAGCAGACACTCGGTCTTACCCAGCAGCACATTCTCCACATTTCTTTGTGGGCTGTGGGTGTGGGTGTGGGTGTTAAAAACACACAACACTTGGAAATGCAACTGCAAGGAAAGAAAATGCTGTATATATTTGGATGTTGTTAGGAAAGAAAATCCCAAAGGATTCTTATTTCCATGAGAAATTGATGCCTCGGGATAAATAATTCTAGTTAGCCAATATTTGCAGGCATTTGAATGTAATAAATCAGGAGTGCTGCTCTGAGCAGCTACAACTTAAACATGGGATTTTAAAAATATATATTATTTAATTTACTGCCAAAGAGCTTTTTTTTTCCTTTTTGCCAGAACCAATGGGGAAAGCCATCCTTCCATACGGGTAGATTCTTATTGCTGGAATCTTCTGGAGAACGGATTAATATTTTAAGCACTTCTGGGCAGTGCATTTTAAGAAGAGTAATTCACAGAACTGGGACCAATTCAGAAAAGGATAACAAGGATGAAAAATAATGGAATTAAGTGACCAGAAGGTAAATTCCAGCTGAAAATTAGAAAAATCTTCCTAACGGTTGGAGCCACTGGATGGTGGGAGCCATCACCCCAAGAGATGCTGGACTGTTTTGTACCAGAGATGCTCCAGAGGAGGCCGGACAGCCCCTGAGGAGGGGCCGAAACCTGGACTTTTTCATCTCAAGTAAGGCTGGACTTCAGGGCCTCAGTGTCTCTGCAGTCTGTGAGTGCTGTGGAAGAACAAACACCCCACGGACCCTTTCAAGCCCTACCCCTCCTTGCTGCCCACCTCCTGCTATAGTCCTCCCGCCCCAGAAGGTCAGTGAGGCCTGCAGAGCCTCATCAGTGGTGGCATCGTTTCTCTTTGGGCCATGAAGGAATTGGAGGCTCCTCTGCGGTGCAGCACAGGAGGGAGTCCACCAGTCAGGGAGTCCCAAAGGTGCTTTTTCAAAAGGCAACTGGACTTTTCTGTTTTCTTTGAAAATGTTTGGCTTCTCATCCAAGAAGAAGCTTCTTCAGTTCTACATCTGGCTTCTAATGTTTTCAAGGGAAAAACCCCCAAAGAAGTCCAGTTGCCTTTTGAAAAAGCACCTTTCGGACAACCGGGACCTGACCTGGGTGATGGAGCATCTCCACGGACCCTGAGGGAGCCCTGTTCAGAGGGAAACTGTCCCTCCCCCCTCCCTCCCTCCCTCCCCCTCTGCACACTCTGCAGAAAAATGGCCCTTACACTTTCCAGTGTTGGATGCTGCTTTTCTTACAGTCCCTGCTACCCTTGTCTCAAATTATTCCATCAATTGAAGGACTCTCTTTACAGGAGCTGAGTTCACTCTGATCTCTTCTGGGATTAATTAAGTATCCATATTTTTTGAGAATGCTGAAAAGTGACTTGAGTTTGGCAGTGCCCGACTAATACTTACGATGAAATTTATCCATATTTACTCCAGGGTTAAGCTTAAGAAAAAGCCAAGTAATTTTTTAAATGGTCAGGGGAAGGGAGGAAGGAAGGAAGGAAGGGAGGGAGGGAGGGAGGGAGGGAGGAAGGGAGGGAGGGAGGGAGGGAGGAAGAAAGGAAGGAAGGAAAAAAGGAAGGGAGGGAGGGAGGAAGGAAGGAGGGGAGGGAGGGAGGGAGGGAGGGAGAAAGGAAGGTAGAAAGGAAGGGAGGAAGGAAGGAAGAAAGGAAGGGAGGGAGGAAGGGAGGGAGGGAGGGAGGAAGGAAGGAAGGGAGGGAGGGAGGAAGGAAGGAAGAAAGGAAGGAAGAAAGAAAGAAAGGGAGGGAGGGAGGGAGGGAGGGAGGAAGAAAGGAAGGAAGGGAGGTAGAAAGGAAGGGAGGAAGGAAGAAAGGAAGGAAGAAAGGAAGGGAAGAAGGGAGGGAGGGAGGGAGGGAGGGAGGAAGGAAGGAAGGAAGGAAGGAAGGGGTTTACATTCAAATTTAGTTCATGATCCACATTTATTAAAATTCGTCTGAAACGAACTTCGATGCTTCTGAACAGCACATCTGCTATCCCGCTCATTAGTTTGCACAGACAGGAATAAGCCCCACTTTCTGCTTTATAAAAGTCATCCAAAGTAGCACACACACATCAGCTCAGTAAGAAACAAGCTAGGCAACAAGACGACACCCTAAGCATCCATAGCAATAAAACACATGACACAACAGAAACAGATGTTCCAAAGTGTGTTAAAGTAGCAAGAACACATCCTATTAAGAAGCCGTGGGAGTCTTCTGGGACAGCAGCCGGGAAAGGCAGGTCAAGGTGCGGCTGGAGCCCTTCTGGGAATGGCCCCACGAGGTGGACACAAAATAAATCCAAAGGGAACTTTCTCTCCTGCACCAGAAAGCTTTTGCAAACTCCACATGAAGATCTGTCAAGACCCATCTGGGTTGGGGAGATGCATGAGCAGAGGTTCTGAGGGCCAGCTATATACCGGTATTCCCTGGAAAAAAAAGCAGGCTGCATGCTCCACCTGCATTTCTGAAGTAGTTACTCCTCTGTGAAGCAGCTCTTCCTCTTCTCCCCTCTCACGTTCAGCCTAACTCCACGTCCTTTGTTGGGTCTGGGTTCTGGGCCCTCGGCTGCTTTGGCTGAATGGGAAGCTTGGCACGTCTGCTTTTTATACTCTCAGCGGGACGAGACGTCTCTCTGAATGGGTCGCATGGCACCGGAGCCATTGCACTGCCTGCTGAAGGAGTGCTGAGACTTGAATTTGGCCCTCTGAATTGTTTCTAGGTGTGGTTTTATTTCCACTGAATCAGCCACATCATCCCGAGGTGGCGGGAGAGGGCTGAAGTGCAAATAAGAGGTCTCCCCTGGCCAGGGCTTTTAGCAGTTCCTCACTCTGGTCCAGACTCAAATGCAACTGGCTGGCTTTGTAGCTCGGGTCTTGCCTGCTGGGCATTTTCATCTGCCGTCCGCCCCCCTTCCAGGACACTAAGCAAACCAGTCTTCTTGATGTTGAACCATCTTTCTAGGGATGTTCCGCTCATCTCAAATGTATGCCACACAAACAGAAATGCTTGTGCCACTGGATTTTAGTACAACTAGTTTAATCTAAAAGTGTTGATCCCACCTGAAACATTGAAGTGCAAACTTACACCCAGTAGGGTTGCCTTTTCCTTCCTTCCTTCCTTCCTTCCTTCCTTCCTTCCTTCCTTCCTTCCTTCCTTCCTTCCTTCCTTCCTTCCTTCCTTCCTTCCTTCCTTCCTTCCTCTCTCCCACTGCATCCCACTGGCTGAGATAGGTTGCCTTGACGGGCAGGCTGGGAGGTGGAAGGCCAGCAAACGAGGCCTTCGGCACCAAGAAGGACCCGGCTGGAACTTATGATAGGCAGATATGTAAAAGGCCTTGAAAAATGGGCATTACGCAAACCAGTAAATTGTTTTCACTGCTGTTAAAGGCTCTTGCAGACACCCGAACAGAAGATGTGAAAGACTCCTTGGCTTCTTTGGGATTTCCTACTTCCCAGCAGTGTCAGAGTTTCCATCTTGGAAGATATTTACTTACTTACTTACTTACTGTGTGGAGGACATTTACAGTTCCAGAAGAAGCTCCTTGCTGTCTTCTCCAGAAGTTTCCCAGGCAGCCAGAAACGTGGAAAGTAAATAGCAGGGAAGTGAAATAAGTCTTGGTTCATCTGTTTTTTGAAGGTGGCTTGTTGGAAACACTGAACAGACAGAAATAGCAATTAGCCACATTGGGGAACCCTCGGAAATTGGACGGTTTGTGCAGCAGTGACTCAGTTGCCTTCGAGAAACCCTCATTTTGCTGGCCTTTGTATCTCCTTGGCACACCGCCTGTGCCCCACAAGGGCTGCCCTGAGGAGCTGAGTGCTCTTCGCGCCTTCTCCATGGCATTAGCATCACCAGGCCCAGAGGGGGCGAGGAGGAATTCTAAAAGCCACGTCAAAATGAGAGGGTTTGCAGCATCGCCCTGTTTAGGAGAAGCAAAAACTGTCATCTCAGAGGATCAAAGCTTCGGTATGTACTAATATTTTCATGTTCTGTGCAGCTTCGGCGGCAAAAAGAGAATGATGCAAAGTGGACAGTCCAGTTGTGGCCAGCTGGGCCCAAATCTTGTCGCTCATCTCTGAGGAATAAATTAAAAGCAGCATTTCATAGAATCATTCTGAACATCCCTGGATGCTTGTTAGATGCTCATCTAAAGCAACATTTGAAATAAATTACTCACTTTTTCATAGTTTTTACCATGTACCTAAGAAAATATTATTTGTTCTGATTTAGATATAAATCATCCTCATTTAGTAACCACAGTTGTTAAGCAAAGCGGCTGCTAAATCAAATCATAACTGCTTATGATCTTACTTTAGCTTTCCTTTGCTTTACAGACCAGGAAAGATAATTAAAATAGAATAGAATAGAATAGAATAGAATAGAATAGAATAGAATAGAAGAGAAGAGAAGAGAATAGAAGAGAAGAGAAGAGAAGAGAATAGAAGAGAAGAGAAGAGAAGAGAAGAGAAGAGAAGAGAAGAGAAGAGAAGAGAAGAGAAGAGAAGAGAACAGAACAGAACAGAACAGAACAGAACAGAATAGAGCTGGAAGGGACCTTGGAGATCTTCTAGTCCAGCCCCCTGCTCAAGCAGGAGAACCTATACTGTCTCAGACAAGTGACTGTCTAGTCTCTTCTCAGAAACCTCCAGGAATGGAGTGCCCACAATTTCTGAAGACAACTTCTCTTCCACTTGTTATGTGTAAATGCACAAATTATTTTGGCCTTCCAACTGAATGATAACAAATATCCTTTGAAACAAAGAAAACCTTGTGGTGAATATACAGAAGGCATTTATTTTATCTGGTGTTTTTGTCAACAAAGATAATCCACAGAGGAAGATGAACTCTTCTTAGCTTTAATAGCTATATTTCTTGATTCTTATTTAAATATTGACAATTGTAAAATAACTTTAGTACTAATGTAGTCTGCCAATTACACTTAAGATCATGTTTGAATATTTGAAATCTAACTATTCTCTATTTTATTTTTATTGTTTTTAGCTATGTAAACAGTGTGATGCTGTTTGGTGAGTGGAAGACTTTAGAAGACTACTAAAACTAAATACTATATATACATAAAATATCAAGCATGAGCAACAAGACCCAGATGTGAAGAGGTCTAATTAACTACTTTATTGCTCATGCCTATTTCATAGGAATCCTTCCCAACTGACAGTTTGCATATGAGCCAGACTAGATTAGGCTCAACAGCAATCAGTGGGGGGGGGGGACTTTGCTTTCTTATGTCTGTGTAAGGATTCCAGACTAATTCTTTGCTTGACTCCTCCCCCCCAGCTCAGCCAGTCTCTCTCTGACACGTACATACTGTAATTGCGATTTAGCTCAAATGGAAATAAATTTTGATTATTTGAAGAGAGAAAGTAGGGAATTTGTTTAATATGAAAGATTCAGATGGGTGTAACAGATACAATTTGTAATATTTATATTGTTATATCTGATAACCCTTACTTGATTTTTATTCTTTAATAGGGAGAGATGAGATTTTAGAATAGGTTTATAGAAATTGGAGTGAGATATGAAATGAAGGGATTTTTCCTTTTATTTTAAGAGAGTGATAAATTTTTAATGTTGCTTATACTTGCTGGGGATGAAGGGGGTGGTTCCTTTTTCTATTTTTCTTCTTTTTTCTGTACTTTTTATTTTTTAAGTTCTTTTCTTGTATTTCTTTATTCTGTAGTTGTAGAAGTTTTACTTGTATAATATAATCTTTAATAAAAATTATTAGGAAAAAAAGAGAAATACCCTGAACTTTGGCCATTTAGGACTTCTCATGCAAAATATCTACAGAATTCCAGGAAGACTTTTTAAAAAATGCAAGCAATGTATTTCTTAGCTGTGCTTTGCAAATTTGCTAGTGAAGAGGAAGGGATGGTTTGGTGGCCGGTTTGGGAGTTCCATCTGTGAGTAGATGCCAGAAGCAACTCCAATCATTAAGGAAGATTTTTTTTTTTAACCAGTTCTGGTCTACCATAATCCTTCACTGGAGGAAAATGTTTTCTCAGGATTATTGGGGTAGAATTAAGAGTAACAACTTCATAAATGTATGCTATTGTACTTGTCAAATACATTTTTGAATTGTGACTTAAAGCCAAAAATTCATTGCAGAGCCATCCAAGCCAGTCTCCATGAATGCTGCTGAAGGTCACCAAAGAATGCAAGAACTCAGTGACCGAACTTCTTGATTGCAGAAATCAGCCGTGTCTTTTGCACGATGCAAATCAAGAATGGGCTCCATATTTCATGGATACCTAGGAGAACTAAGTCCAGTGAATGGGGAGGAACTGCTACAGAGACCTGCAGGCCAAGGTATTGGAGTCAAATCCTGGATTGGGCGGGGGGGGAGCCCTTTATTAATCAATACTAGCAGCAGTTGACATGTTCTGAACTCGCCTCTGAGAGAGCAGCTTGTGTCGGGCCCCTTTCCAGGACAGGGGAGGAGGCCACTTGCTGCACAAAACTGTCCCAAGCTGCCCCTGTGCATCGTCAACCCTCCTCGTGCGTTGTCATTCCTACACGGGAAACAGCCAAGCGGAGAAACAGTCCGGCCAGGCCTCTTGACATCTGGAGTCCTTTTCATTCATCTCTGCGAGGCAACCCTCGGAAAGGGCTTTGCAAATGACTTTTCCAGCTTGATTTGGGGCCATTTTTAATCTTTGACAGATGTGGCTGGATTTCTCCTCTCCCCGTCCTCTCTTCAGTTTCAGTGGAAAGGATGACGTCCTCGCTGTTCCAAAAGGATCTCATTCTGCCAAGTCCCAGTTGCTCTTCGGGCCTTGAGGAGAGGCCAAGGGAGTTTGTTTGTCTATTTATTTAAAACATTTATGTAGCCGCCCATCTTATATTGAACTCGGGGCAGCTCCCAATCAAGGCTTAGAACAACATTAATAATAAGACATCATAATAAATGGATCTAATAATACCATAAGCATCAAAAACCTGGCACGCGAATAAAGCTTCTACATTAGGCAGAAGCTAATCTATCGGTCCCTCATAAGGTCCTCTTGTCCCTCTCACCCTAACTCAGGGCTTGGGGGGAGAGCCAAGCCTCCAGGGCCTTTGGGGGGGGTGAGGAGGGTGGGGGCCCACCAAATGTCAAAAGGGAGGCTGTTCCACACGTTGGGTCTGCCACGGAAATGTTACATTTCCTAGTTCCCAAAAGATGTCCATGTTTGAAGGAAAGGGCGAGGAGTGTGCCCACCCTTTCTGACCTGGCAGGATGGGCAATGGCACCCCACAGATAATCCAGCCCTGCGCACTTTGGGGGATGCCTCACCACGGGCGAAACACTGCTGTGGAGGGTGGAGGCTGTGATGGGGAGTGTTCAGGGTGGCTGTGCAGCTTCCGAATGGAAGGGACCTCCTCCACTCCTTGTTCAGGGCAGGAATCCATTCTATCTAACACATCTCCATCCAGCCTCTACTTCAGCACCTTCTGGGAAGGCAATCCCCCCCTCGCTGATATCTAGGCAAGAGAGACTTCCTTGTAATTTAAAAACATGATGTCCTGTCCTGCATCGACCGCCATCTGAACAATTCAGCACCATCTCAGTTTACAACTCACTCTTCCCCGACAGCCTTAATGCCCACTGCAGGACATCACTCAGAATTCAATTTAGGAAACCAATGAAATGAAATAAATGAGGGTTTTGAGGGTTGTCCGAACACCCACCCACATTAGTACTCGGGACACCTGACTAGGCCTACTCTAACTTCCCATCCCCATTTATGCAGAATACCTTTCCATGGCAAAAAGCCATCGGTCGTTGGACTTCCACCCTCTCAAATTGGCTAATAAGCAAAGCACCAGTTCTTTCTATCACTACTTAGTGGGTTTCATTAAAACACCCAATTCAGAACAAGAATTTCAAATTATAAATGAATTATAATTTAAAAACAAAATGAAAAAAAATCCTATCACAATGACATTTGCAAAAGGGCAAAAGTTGAGGATGGGCAAATATTTAATGGAACAATTTAAAAACTTCAGATGTTTTGCATCCACATGTTTCTGCTCCTGGAGAAAACATTGGAAAAAGTTCTGCCTAGAAGTATGTTATTGGCCATTGCTAAATTCTTTTACATTCTTTTGCATATAATTTGACTTGAAAGTCATTTCAGATGACACTTATGGCTCTATTATTTCATGTATTCCAATGATATATGCACAAAATATTTAAGCCTTTAGAAAGGATGCTGTCTGAATCGCTAAGAAACTTCTTAGCATCCCATAATCTGTCCTGGATGCAGATCTTGATGAAATGAGGATTGATGATGATGGTAATAATTTTAATTTAGTGTGGTTGCTCAGTCTAAACCATTCTGGGCAGCTTACACATCAGACCATACTGTACAATAAACAGTTAAAAACGTAACAGCAAAACAATGCAGACCAAAAACAACCATACTAATAAAAGCACAACAGGGGCCACACGACCCCAGGAAAGTGGGAGCTCCCTGGATCTCAGGGTAGGGGCAGAGGTGGGGGGAAATAATTCCACAGGACAGGCATCATGACGGAGAAGGCGCACCTCTATGGTCCCACAAAATTACTACATTTCATTGAGGTGAATCGGAAGGCACTCAGATATGACTGGAAATAGATGGTCCTGCAAATAACCAGGCTGGTGACAACCAGCACTTTGAATTGCACCAGGAAGCCATTGGAGTCAGCACAGCTGGTGTGGTAATAGGGAGAAGATGGCTGGGATGACGATGTGGGTGTTTTGCAATTGCAGGGCAAATGATTCTTTCCTCGTGAGGTCTCCTGATACAGCAGGTGAAGCAAAATGGTGGAGAACCCTTTCAGGATCAAGCCCACTGGGACTGGATCCTGCAAAGGAAATTCTGGTCAGTAGGAAGCCGACATGCAGATTAACAGAACTGGGGGTTAACTGAATCAAAGCCAAGAAAACTTTGGTTTCATGGATCATGGTCTGCATTTCCTATGTGAAGGACTCTTGGCAAGGGATGGGCTGCTCCTCACGAAAACAGGGGAAAATGTACTCGGACTTTAAACTAAAATCGAGGGGGAAGGGTGACCAATCTCTAGAACCAAAAACCAATCACAAATCCCAAGAAAACAAATCAAACAATGAGGTAGGTAGTGTTGACGAAAAAGAAAAACTCAAACAATCAGGAGACGTAGGAAACACTCCCATGGACAGGTGTAAAAAATGCTCATATACAAAAGCTCAAAGCTTGGGGAACAAACAGGGCAAACTAGAAGCAACAGTACACGAGGGAGGGCATGACATAGTTGGCATTACAGAAACCTGGTGGGACAAAACCCACGAATGGAATGGACTGATGGATGGATACAAACTGTTCAAAAGAAACAGGTCTACAAAAAGAGGAGGGGGAGTTGCACTATATGTAAGAGAACACTACATATCTACGGAAATGCACATGATCAAAGGTAAAATCTCTCCAGAATGTATATGGGTCAATATAAAAGAGAAAAAAGTGACATTGCCATAACTGTATATTACAGGCCACCCAACCAACCAGTAGAAACAGATGAACTCTTTGCCGACCATACATTAACAAATGTATGTAGGAAGCATATCACAGTAGTAATGGGAGACTTCAACTATCTATATATCAACTGGGAGACAAACTCTGCAGTGAGCATGAGATCAAACAGATTCCTAACCAACCTAGCCAACAAATTTGTCACCCAAAAGGTGGAGGTGGGAACTAGATGTATAGTTATACTGGACTTAATCCTTACTAATAAAGAACTGACAGAGGGAATTGAAACTATAGGAAACTATAGACCAGTCAGTTTAACCTCAGTTCCAGGCAAACTGATGGAAACCATTATTAAAGATAAAATTACAGGGCACATAGAAAAACAGGCATTGCTGAAAGAAAATCAACATGGTTTCTGCAAAGGCAAATCATGTCTTACTAACTTGTTAGAATTCTTTGAGGGTGTAAATAAATACATAGATAAAGGGGCCCCAGTTGATATTGTATATCTTGACTTTCAAAAGGCTTTTGACAAAGTCCCTCACCAAAGGCTCCTAAAAAAGCTCTCCAGCCATGGAATTAGAGGACAGGTCTTGTCCTGGATTGGTAACTGGCTAAATTGTAGGAAGCAAAGGGTGGCAATAAATGGACAATTCTCCGGATGGAAAGAAGTGAGAAGTGGTGTACCCCAAGGTTCAGTTTTGGGACCTTTACTTTTTAATTTATTCATCAATGATCTGGATGTAGAAGTTAATAGTGAGGTAGCCAAGTTTGCTGATGACACTAAATTGTTCCGGGTTGTGAAAAGTGAAACTGATTGTCGGGAGCTCCAGAAGGATCTCTCGAAATTGTTTGAGTGGGCAACAAAGTGGCAAATGCATTTTAACCTAAACAAGTGCAAAGTTATGCACATCGGGGCAAAGAACCCCAATTATACTTACCAACTGATGGGGACCAAACTTTCTGAGACAACCCAAGAAAGGGATCTTGGGGTTTTGGTGGACAGCTCGATGAAGATGTCAACCCAATGCACAGCAGCAGTAAAAAAAGCAAATTCCATGCTTGGCATGATTAGGAAGGGAATCGAAAATAAGTCAGCAAGTGTTGTATTGCCTCTGTACAAATCGATGGTGAGACCACACTTGGAGTACTGTGTACAGTTCTGGTCACCGCACCTCAAGAAGGATATAATGGAACTGGAAAAGGTGCAAAAAAGGGCAACAAGAATGATCAAGGAAATGGAGCGCCTCCCTTATGAAACCAGATTGCAACGCCTTGGTCTCTTCAGCCTTGAAAGACGGCGTTTAAGGGGTGACTTGATCGAAGTGTATAAAATCATGCATGGGATAGAAAAGGTAGATAGAGAAAAATTCTTTTCTCTATCACACAATACCAGGACAAGGGGGCACTCCCTAAAGCTCATAGCTAAGAAAGTGAGGACAAATAAAGGGAAATATTTCTTCACCCAGAGGGTCGTTGATTTATGGAATTCACTTCCAGAAGGGGTCGTGACAGCTGTCAGCCTTGACAGCTTCAAGGCAGGGTTAGATAGATTCATGGATGCCAAGTGTATCGGTGGTTATTAAAACGGATGTCCATGTGCCGCCTCTATGTTGGTTGAGGCAGGCAGGATTCCCTTGAGTACCATTTGTTGGAGGTCAAGGGAAAGGGAAGGTTTTGCCTTCTCTTTCTGCTCAAGATCCCCATGTACAATTGGTGGGCCACTGTGTGACACAGAATGCTGGACTCGATGGGCTTTGGCCTGATTCAGCATGGCTCTTCTTATGTTCTTATGTTCTTAAATTGCTGGAACCTTGGGTGAAAGTGACCATGTCATACTGGAATTTAATACAATGCAAACACTAGCAATAGAAAACAATCCAACCAATGTCTTAAACTTCAAAAGAGCTTTAACAAACTCAGAGAGAACCTAGGAAAGATCCCATGGAAAAAAATCCTAAAGGGGAAACAACCCAAGATGTGTGGGAAACTCTGAAAAATGCTATCGTAAAAGCCCAGACCAGCACAATACCACTGAAAAAGAAAAACAAGAAATTCAAGAAGAAACCAGCATGGCTGCACAAAGATCTCTCTGACAAACTGAAAAACAAAAAGGACAAATACAAAAAATGGAAAGAAGAAAGAAGACAAACTCAGGATCCAAAAAGATCTTGATAAACTTGAACAATGGGCCGTATCCAAAAAATGAGTTTCAATGTGGAGAAAAGCAAAGTTTTATATTTAGGCAGGAAAAATCAAAGGTACAAGTACAGATTGAGGGAGACCTGGTTCAAAAACAGCAACTGTGAGAGTCCTAGTAGACAATCACTTCACTATGAGCCAGCAGTGTGCAGCAGCAATCAAAAAAGCTAATACAATCCTGGGTTGTATAAACAAAGACATAGAATCAAGATCATACAAGGTATTAGTACTGCTTTATAAAACCCTAGTAAGGCCACACCTGGAATACTGCAGCCAATTTTGGTCACCATATCACACACACACAAAAAAAACAACGTTGAGAGTTTGAAAAAAGTTCAGAGAAGAGCAACTAAAATGATCAAAGGCCTGGAGACTAAAACATATGAAGAATGGCTGCAGGACTTGGGTTTGGCTAATCTAAAGAAAAGAAGAAATAGGGAAGACAGGATAGCAGTATTCCAGTATCTGAGGGGCTGCCTCAAAGAAGAGGGGGTCACGATATTCACCAAAGCACCAGAGGGCGGGAGAAGAAACAATGGTTGGAAACTGATCAAAGAGAGAAGCAACCTGGACTTAAAGAGAAACTTCCTAATAGTGAGAACAATTAATCAGTGGAACAGCTTGCCTCCAGAAATCGTGGGCGCTCCATCACTGGAGGTTTTTAAGAAGAGACTAGACAGCCACTTGTTTGAGATGGTGTAGGTCCTCCTGCTTGAGCAGGGGGATGGACTAGAAGACCTCCAAGGTCCCTTCTAGCTCTACTCTACTCTAAATCAAAACGCATGAAGCCAGGCTGAAGAAACTGGGCTCCTGGTTTGGAGGGAGGAAAACTGAAGGGAGATAATAGTATTGGGGTTCGGGCAATAAGGCAGTGTCCTAGAAAAGATAGTCAGGAACTATTTTTCATTGGGTTAGGGGTAGGTATGAGTTGCAGCAATACAGAATTTATTTCAACATAAGGAAAACCTTCTCTTCATCAGTGGAACTCCTGCAGAGGTCGTGTGTTCTCCATTTCTAGAGGTTTCAAAGAAGTTGGACCCTGGGGTAATAATTTCACTATTTTCCCTGCACTTTGCAGGGGATTCCAATTTAGCTCCTGTGATTCTGTAACTCCAGGAAGAGTTTGACAGCCACCAGATAGTTTTGTAATTTTACATTTGATAATCAAGGGACGACATTCATTTTGTTTTTTGGGGACAACCAGATCTGAGAATGCATCTTCCCATCCGCTCCATTGAATCAAAACAATACCTTTTGGCTTGCCTAGGCCATACTGAGTGAACGGAAATTGCCTTGGGATGCATAAATATAATATAGTATCAGTAAAAATATCACTAAAATCACACAATAATAAAAGTTTATGATCTTATGGGGCTGCATAATTAGCTGTTCAGGGTGACATGCAGCCCATAGGCTGCAGGCTGGATATGCCTGCTTTATACGTTACTTTATTTTAGATTTTTTTAAAAGAATCCCACCATTAATTTTATAACTAACTCAAGGCAGCAAACACACCCAGTATTCCTTCTCCTCCTATTTTCCTTACAACAACAACCTTGTGAGGCGGGTAGGGCTGATGGAGAGTGATTGGCCCAGTCACCCAGCCTTCATTTATGCCTCTTGCTATTATATGATTATTACCAATATTACAGAGACCTATGATTGGAAACTCTCAGATCTCTCTTAGCTAAGATAGCTGGAGGGACCCAGGATTATCTACACTTCTTTTTAGGAGATCAATACGCAGAACGAATAGAATACAATAGAGCTGGAAGGGACCTTGGAGGTCTTCTAGTCCAGCCCCCCCACCCCCGCTTAAGCAGGAGAACCTATGCTATCTCAGACAAGTGACTGTCTAGCGCCCATGATTTCTAGGGGCAAGCTGTTCCACTGGCTAATTGTCCTCACTGGGTCAGGAAGTTTCTGCTTAAATCCATGTTGCTTCTCTCTTTGGTCAGTTTCCCACCAGTGTTTCTCGTCCTTCCCCCTGGTCTTTTGGTGAATAACCTGGCCCCCTCTGCCTTTGGCAGCCCCTCAGATACTGGAACACTGCTATCATGTCTCCCCTATTTCCTCTTTTCTTTAGACTAGCCACACCCAAGTCCTGCAGCCGTTCTTCATATGTCTCCAGGCCTTTGATCATCTTAGTTGCTTTTCTCTGAATTTTTTCCTAACTCTCAACATCTTTTTTGTGATATGGTGACCAAAACTGGCTGCGGTATCCCAGGCGTGACCTCACTAGGGTTTTATAAAGCCACTTAGCACATCAAACACACACAAACTCTGCAAACATTCACCATGTTTTCTGATCAATGATTACAATAAATTGGTACTCAGATATCAATGCCTTTACAGCTACCACTTTTGCTTGAGACCACTCCTGCTCAGAAATCTCCCACGATGGGTGACTTTGGGTTTCAATGTGAGGAAACGGCATGGAAACTGAATTGGCTTGTTTTAGGGGCACGCATATCCATGTTTTACCTAAAATGTATATATTCCCTTCTGGAATAAGATCCAGACCAAATATAGAAACATCCTGAATGTTTTTATCATTAGTTACGTTTTGGTTAGTTTTGAATTTCATCCTTCTCGATTGACATTCCATGCCTGAGGACTGCATTACTGCACCACTTGGACTTCTAAACCTAATTTCCGCTTGGCCTATTTGTTAGTCCTTCCTGCAGAGATGAAAGCAAAAACAATGTTCACAAGAGCAACAACAGAAGGAAAGCATTCTAGGCTAGATTAAAAATTGTGCCCTGCCTCCGTCATTTCTGCCCAGGCTCCCTTCTGGTGCTGATCTGGCCTTGGAGATTTTGAACAGAATCACCGTCCAGCCAACAGAACCAGACTTGGGTGAACAACATCCAAGCAAATGTTGCGTTTCCACTGGAAGAGCAAGAAATGAGTGGGAATATTTTGGACAATCCTGTCAATCATCTCAGGGATGCTCTTTCTCTCTTGCATTTGGGCCATGCAGGACCCTCTGCTGGGAGCCGGGTGGGGAGAGGGGTCTTCTCTATGGCCCACCCGCCCTTTGGAAGAGCCTCTCCCAGGATTTGGGATTCGGCCAGCCTTCGCAAGGCACGGAGGGCTTGGCTCAGGGAAGGCTCCGATCCTTCTGGCTGAATCCCCCCACTTAACGTACTTGTCTTTATTTCCCAAATTACTTGTTCATTATGTCATTTGATATAGATGAATCTATTTCCTGGGCATTTTAAATGGCTGATTGGGAGTATCACATTTTATTTTTTCTATCGATTTTGGCCATTGAAGGCCGAAGTATTTGCATCACTAGAGGGAAGAAGGCTTGAAGATTTGCTATTTTTCACCATGGATATCTTTGTGTTTGTTTTTTTTAATTTAAATGGGTATCTGCTTTCTCTTCCTCCTTTGGGGACAGAAGTTAGCAAGGAAACCATGTGGCCGTCTTTAGCCAGTGGGCTGCTCTCAGGGAGGCTTCCACCCTCCTGTAGGAGATGGTCAGCCTCCAAGAGTGCCCCCCCTCCAATCTCCAGCCCAGCCTCTGCTGCTCTCTCACTCTCTTCAGGGGGGGGGGAGTGCAGATGCTCCCTCTCCAAACAAATCCACTCAGCTGGTAGCTACTGCACGTCTGTCTCCCACAATTAGCATTTTGGAAATCAGCTGAAACCCTCTTTAGGCACTCCTGCTTCAGGGGAGGAAGTTGTCAGCCTCTGAGTTGTCTCAGCCGCTCTGACTGTCTTGCTTGGAGCAGTAAATGTAAGCCAGCGAAAGTTGTGGTTAATGTGAGTGGACCATTTCAAATCTTGAATAATTATGAGTTATTTTAGAAAAGATAGGTACCATTTAAAGAAAACTAATTATTCCTCTCTTCTGAACAAAATTAAAACTGAAGTTAAATCATAGCAAAGTTCATTATCAATTCTATTTCTAAACCTTTCTGATTCTTGGTAGAATTATTATTTGAAATGAGTTGATACAAGTAGTCTGCTTTAGTTTCAAGCATTTTTAATTTCACTGCATACTGCTTGGTCTAACAGCCAACATTGTCACATTGTTGAGTTGGGTGCCCACGGGATGTCAGCCTTGGCTCTTCCCTAACCCCAGATGCTGGCCAAGACATGGGGAGATCCAGGTTCAAGTCCTCCCAGAGGTGTGGGAGACAATGGTTCACCTTAGTCACCCCTCCACTTAGCCTTGTCAGCTGAAAACAAAATATTGTATCCTGTGCTGATAGCTTTGCTCTTGGAAGTGAGTTGAAGTAAGCACAGTGCAAAACAAGTGGACCTCGCAAACCAAGCCAAACTAACGGCTATTTACTGCTCATTTCCTAAGGTGTATAAATCAACAAAACAGAAGCAATTGATTGCATTGGTCCGTGTGGATTTGTTATCACGGGATTCCAGCAAATCAAAGATGCATTGGATCAGTGCTATTTAAAAAGGGGAGAAAATTCTCTGGTTGAAAAAGTAATATGAGAACAGGGAGCTCTGGAAGACCCACAAAGAGGTATAAATACATTAAGGCTGTGTGTGAAGCATCAAAGGGGTGCTTGAATTTGAGTGGTGAGTGAATCATGGCCTCAAGGGGAAGTGAAGGGAAGACGCAGCTCTGGAGCTCTTCGGAGTCCTTGGCAGATTTCAGGGGTTGCCAGAAACTTCTTGGGTGGTACAGATGGTATCGAATGTTACAGCTTCTGTTCTCCACCTGGAGTTTAGTGAGTTGCACCTGATTAGCTGGTCAATGAGTTGGACCAAGTCTCTGCCAGGACAGCCAAGCCTTGGAGCGTCCTGCTTGGGGTTCCTTTTGTGCAATGGCCTCTGCTCCGTTGCAACTGGGAGTCAGATGGTCCCTTCAGGCTACAGAGCCCACCTCTACCCTCACTTTCTACCTGCGGTAAATGCCAATATTCTCCTCTTGGGTGAAGGTCTTCCATGTCCTTGCAAGGCACTCCAGGCTTTTAAAAGTTCTCTGCAACTCCAACATTCACCCCATGATAAAATTTCCATTGTCTCAAAGGCTCTTAATTGAATTGCTGCTGCTTTTTGCCTGGCCTTTCCCTGGCTCAGCCAATGAGATTCCATCCTTTGCTTCCCTGAACCCTTTGCGGATCTGCCCAGTGCCCCCTGGGGCAAATGCTTGGCTGGTGAGGGGCTGGATCCCAGCGGCGCCTTCCAAATCTGTCTGTGGATTTTCCCTCTGCTGAGCTCTCCAAAAGTTCATATGCCCAACAATGACTTTAAGTGGTTCCTCTTCTGAAATCAAATGTGGTTGTGTCCTCAAATTCCCATGTGCACATATCCATTTGTGGCTGGTTGCCCTGCGGGTGACTACACGGAGAGTCTTATGGGCCACTAGGAGTTAAACTCTACTATCCCTTTTCTCCTGAGAGTTTGCATGGCTCCTTTTCCAGAGCAAACTGCAACAGTTTCTACTAATGAATAGTTGTAAAAGTGGCTAATTCAGTTCTGGCTACTGGCAGTGTTTCCTGAATGGTGCATTTCTTTCCACGGGGTTCAGGCTTGGGCAGTTCAAGGCATGTTTTGGGCAGGAAGGAGGGTCAGTGGTCAGTGAGAGTCCAGGGTCCCTTTAAGGCAGGGAGGGCATTCCTAGCCATCAAGTCTCTGCCTGGCAAGGAGGCTTGGGGGGGGGTCTCTCCGGGGCCGGAGTGGCAGGTTGCCCATGCTGGGTGCACTAACTGCTCCCCTGGGGATTTGGGCACGGGGGTCCCGGCCCAGAGGAGGCCTGGCTGGCCGGGGGGGGGGCTGAGGCGGGAGGGCAGGTCTGCTGCCTCTCTCCCCTCATCCCCTGCCCCTCGTCAGCGGAGCCAGGTTGGGGCCCAGGGCTCTTCCCAGCCAGCTCCGTCTGTCCTCCGCTCACCGGGCTGGCCGGGGAACTCCGTCGGGGGGGGGGGGGGGCAGAAAGGGCTCCTTGCCGACTCCGAGGCAGGGGACCCGGAGGCGGCCTTCGCTCTGGGCTGCCCAGGAGGCCCCCGGGGGGGGAGGGGGCAGGCGGGCATCTCTCCCCAAAGGCTGAGGGGGCATTTCATGCCGGGGGGGGGGAGGAGAGCCGGGGTGGCTCCCGAGGCAGCAAAGCCGAGATGCCCGGGAAGGAACCGCTGAAGGACCGGGCCGAGTTCAGACGATGACAGGACACCCGGAGCTTCTGGCTGCGGGAAGCTTCTGCGCCCGCAACTGAAGCCGGCGGGCCAGGGGGGAAAGGGCCGCGGGGACCCCGCCTGCGAAGAGCCCCGGCGAGGCCCCGCTCGACCGGCACCCGGGCCATCCGCATCTCGCCGCCGTCCCCGCGGACCAGTCCGGGCAGCAGAGCGCGCGGGACCGGCGCGGGTCTGGGGCGACGCGCAGGCCTGCTCTGGGCTGGCGGCGGCGGCGGCGGCGGCGGGGCGGGGAAGGGAGGGGAGGGGAGGGGAGCGCCGGCCGCCCCTGCCACACAGGCAAAGCTTCGTGGCGCCCGCCGCCCCCGCCTTCGGAGCGGAGGCGGGGCTGGGGGCTTCCCTCGCCGCGATTGGCCAGGGCCCCCCGGATTGGCAGCTCGGCCCCGTCGGCTTGACGCGGGGAAAGGGGAGCGGGCGAGGGGACCCGAAAGTTTCGCGGGGCAGGAAAGCGGGGCGAGCGCACTTTGGCGAGCGGCGCCCCGGAAGAAGGTCGGCCGAGGGAGCCGGGAAGGAGGCGGGGAAGAGACGCCGAGGGGGGCAGCCGGACCTCCCCGCGCAAGCCGAGCCCCGAGCCTCTCCAGCCGCGCGCCGGGCCAGCAGGCTGCGCAGGGAGAGCCGCCGCCGCCCCAGCCCCAGCCCCAGCCCCAGCCCCAGCCGATGGCCGCCTAGGAGGCTCCTGCCGGGGGCGGAGGGGAGGGAGGCGTCCGCTTCTTAGTCCGAAAGGCGCCCGCCGCGCCCGCCGGTGTCGGGAGAAGAGCCGCCCGGAGCGCCGCCGTCCCGCTTTGCGCCTCGCCCGGACAAGCCGCGCGCCGCGGAGATGGACGCGCACACCCGGTGGAAACGGCGGGGCTGGCCGAGCCGGCCCGGGAGCCTGGCGCTGCTCCTGCTCGCCGCCCTCGCCCACAGCCGCGCAGGTAAGAGCGCCGGGCATCCCCGCCGGGCCGGAGGGCCGGGCAAAGTTATGCAGACATCTTAGGCGACGGAGAAGTGGGGAGGGGGGGCAGGGTGCGAGTAGAGGTTATTTAACGACGGACCCGCCTCGTTTGCCCCGCAACGGTCTCCGCGCTTTGGAATTGCTTCCTTGTGGCGGGCAGCATCTGCGCCGGTCGCTGCAAACTTTTTCCTAGGAGCAGCCTGGACTTTGCAAACGGGGGGGGCACTTCGTCTACGGACGCCCCCAGGTGCTGCCTCTGCGCCTCGGTGGGAACCGGCGCTGCCCTCCTCCGTGGCGCGCGGTCACACCTGGGCTTTCCTCGGGCCGCGCTGCCGTTCAAAAAAAGGGCGCCCAATATTCATTTCGTATCTGCCCCCCCCCGGGAGGGACGATAACTGGCATTGCCTTCCCTTCTTGGGTTTGGCTTCAGGCCTTTTTTTTAAAATTTACCTTTTAAAGCTATTGTAGTGATCTGAAAATGCTCACATATACCGTATCACTGTTAACCATGGTTCTTAAGATTCATGCCGTAGTTCTATATTAACATAGCAAAATCGGCCAAGCGTGACATGCAGAATACCCAAGTGCTTAAAACAGAGAGAACCAACCTTAAAAAAGGATGGAAATGGAAGTAAACTGGGAAAATACAGCACGTTTGCTTGTTTATTCTGAAGCTGGCATTGAAAAAAGTTTGGGGTTGGGATAATTGGGTGAAAAGCTGGGAATTAAACAAAGTTCTCTGCACTTTGTGGAAAATGAAGGACTGATACCAAGGGGAGGGGGGAGTTTCCCAAACCGGAACCTCCAATTTTTTTTCTGAGCAGCAAAGAGAAGAACCGCAGTCCCCGGGTCTTCTGGGCAGGAAGTTTGTATGTGCCTCTCCGCTACGCTACCGTGGCACCAAAACTTTACCCAGCATGCCAGAGAGAGATGCACGGGGCTCTGTGCCAGTGGAATCCCTGTTATGGCTCACTCAAAGGTTGGCAATGCCACTCGGCTTTGCAAGCAAAGGCAGCTGACCTCATACTGGCATCTCTGTCCCAAGAGCTGAGAAGTCGGGTTGTTTGCCACTGGTCGGCTCTCTCTTCGTGTTTTGCGAGAGAAGCTGCAATCCAAGAAGCTGCTTTGAAGATCCGACTCCAGAGAGTTTTTGCAAGGGTAAATGGCCAGCTCCCCAAAGGATCTCCAGAACTTTGCCATAAAGTGTGGCAGTTAATACTTCTTTAATATAGACAGTTTCATCTGAATCAGAGTTTCCCTTCCAAGTGGGTTGTGTGTAGATTCCATTAATTATTTAGAGTTGGCGATAAAATAAATGCTTGCCAAGAAAAGGATGTCTTTCAAAGCAATTAAGTGGTTTTATGCTGTTCTTTAAGCTAAGGACTGCCAGCTGCCAGCTTTCTGGAAGGCTAGGGACACAGTCACCATAAGCATCTCCTCCCCCCCTCACCCCCCCATGGCTGCAAAGGCTTGGTTATTCTCTGCCTCCTCACTGATAAGAGTCTCCAGGTGGCTTCAGGTGTGCTGCAGTTCAGGGAAATATGGAGATGCCAGCTAGTACCAAGGCCCCCAGTCTGAGCGTGCCCGGCGTGTCCCCATTTGGGGATCACAGGGTTATGGTGGGAGCATCGGCACCTCTTCTTGCACCTGGTGGTATTGCGACTGTCCCCTTCAAAAGGAGAGAGGATTTGTGTGATTTCCCCCATGACTTCATTGGGGTTAATCACGCTCAAAAGTCTGAGCTCAGGTATCATCCTGCAAGAGCCTTTTTAAAAATTTGGGATCTCGTTCACGAACAGTCCTTGCCTTAAGATTGGGAAGCCCTGTTTTGTGGGGTTTTTGAGATCTTGAATTCATTACCTTGCATGTCATGTGGATTTGGCTAATGGAATTTCACCCTGATGAGGGATGAATGTATTAATAGAATAGAATAGAGCTGGAAGGGACCCCGGAGGTCTTCTAGTCCAGCCTCCTGCTCAAGCAGGAGACCCTAGACCAGGGGTGTCAAATACCGGCCCACGGGCCGGTTGCATCATGTGGAGGCCGCGCGCCCACCCCGGCTTCGGCAATGTGAAAAAAGTTGCGATACGTCACGTGACGCGGCGAGTTTGACACCCGTGCCCTAGAGGCCTAGACTATTTCAGAGATCATCAGTCAGTCAGTATGATGAAGTGAGAAGGTGAGGCAATTGAGGCAGCAGCTCTTGATGTGCCTTTTGCCCTGGCAGGAGGCGGGCCGAGCTCTTGGGGATTGGGCTGGGCAGCAGGCCACCTTCCCTCTCGCCCTGGAGATGACCCACAGCTGCCTTCTGACAAGAGCCATCGGGAGCGTCTCATTTGCCAGGCCTTGTCCCATCTTTCCTCCAAGAGACGGAGTTCAGGAGGTTAGCGCTGGCTGTGCCTGTGGCAGCGCAGGCAGCGAAGGAGAGACAGTGATAGATTCCATCCTGGATCAACGTTGGGCAGGGATCCCAGCTTCCAGGGCTGATGGCCTGGGAAGAGATCAGGCGAGGATCTGGACGGGATGGGTGGGAAGAAGCTTTTCCTGCCCTGACATTCTTGCCCTTGGCCTCCTTGGAGGCCTCTGGCTGGATGTGGAAAACCTTGGAGAAGGAATTCATTCTGGAGCGAGTGGACGTCAGGATCCATTTTGCATTATACAACGCACACCAGAGATTTCAGAGCGCCAGAAGTTGTTTATTCTGGAGCTGGTGAGTGCTCTTTTGGAATGGATGAGCAGCCCCGCCCGGCCCCGGAGTGCCTGGCTCAAGGCCGTCCAGCAAGCCTCCCAGATGCACTGGGGGTTGAGCCGGGGGGGGGGGCTGCTTTGCTGCAAGAAGCCTGTCCCCCTCTCAGCGCAGCAGCTGGCTCCAGGCCTTTCCCCGATCAAGCAAAATGTGTGATGTAATAGTTTTGCGATGACCTTCCATATTTCCACCAGTGAAGTCAGGTTGCATCATGGCTCTTTGTCTGCCAGATCCTGCAGGGGGGAAGAGAAGAAGCAGCTGCAGGAGAAGGCCCTTTGGCTTTGGAAGGCAGTCATGCAGCACTCTTTCTCGCTACACCACAGCTGCACTGTTCCAAATTCTGGAATTTTGCAGCGATTCTGGCCTGAGTCTCTATGGAGATTCTCAGTCATCCAGATCATGGTTGTCCCAAAGGCGCTTTTTCACGAGGCAGCTGGACTTCTTTTTTTCTCTCTGAAGACGTTTCGCTTCTCATCCAAGAAGCTTCCTCAGTTCTGACTGGATTCCATTCCCCTCCATCCAGTCAGAGCTACAGAAGCTTCTTGGATGAGAAGCGAAACGTCTTCAGAGGGAGAAGAAAGAAAGTCCAGTTGCCTTCTGGAAAAGCCCCTTTGGGACGTTCCAGCCTGAGGTACCAGGGGCTGCTGCAGCGATCCCCCCGGGAGCCCCTCGGGCTGGTGCTTCTCCTGCAGGGGATGGAGCGGATCCTGCGTTTGGAGGGCTCCACGCGAGCAGAGCTCCAGCATTCGCTGCCGTGAAGAGAGCGGCGCGGTAGTGCTTGATCCCAGGCAGACGGCGGGCATCGGAAGTAGATTTAGTGGCATTCAGGCCAGCTTGAGAAAGAAGTGGAAGGAGGAGAAACAAGGCTGGTTTTCTTCTTTGTGCTCCTGCTGTGTGCCAGAAATCCAGATGTGGGAGATGAAAGGCTATGAGCAGGCGTGGACGTGACCTCATACTCAGGAGAGGCGATGTTGGCAGGATAGTTGCCATTATCCAAGGCCCCTCAGCTGCTTTGGCCTCAGGAGCATCGTACAGCAATAGTCAAGTGCACGCAGCTTCCATGAAAAGCAGCTGGCCAAAATGTTTTCTAAGGTGGCTGCAGGAGAACGTTCAGACCAAGATCTTGGTCAAGTTAAGCTTGCCTTTCTTAGATAAAAATGTTTGTGGGTGTGGGTGTCTGCGTGTGTGGGTGTCAGAAGAGCTTCTACGGTCACTGCCTTGAGGCTGTTGAAAGAGATACCTGGGAAACGGAGTTCTGTGAATGGAGTGCAGCAACGATTAGAGGCCATGTTTGTCCACTGGGTCTTTCAGTCTAAGCTCTTCCAGGGAAAGCAGGTGGAGTCCCAAATTCAAAATGCTGAGCTGGAACATGAATTATAGCCGTACCTGGAAGTGATGCGGTTAACTTTGAGAATACCACCGATGATGTTGGTATTGGGGGTCAGCAGGCAGAATTCACGGCAGCCTCTGCTTATTGTGCTTGTAGTTGCCAACCTCAGAGTGAGAAGAGGACTGGCTGGCATAAAGGGTGGAGCTGCTGGCACTCCTCAAGTGGCTCTTCAGGAGATGCTTTATAAAGTCTGGGTGATTTTACAGGAGCACGAGCTGTGGGAGGGGGCTTCTGTCAGATGTGAAAGACCAGGTCCACATGTGAAAGGTCGATTAACTAATTTATTACTACTCAGGCCTCTGCACAGGAATTCTACACTACTGGTCAGCACCTACTTAGAGTTAGATAAGGGTCTATGGCACTCAAGGGAGGTTGGACCTGGTTCTCTTGTGGCTATGTAGGGATTTGAGGCTGATTCCTCTTTTGACTCCACCCCCTAGGTTCTGCCACCCTTTCTTCTATAGCTTCCCAGGATTGGCATCCTGCCCTAACCCCAATGTAGACCTTATGTCAGCATCCAATTATATTTCAATTCTAGCTACCGACTCTGAAAAAAGGTCCGTTTCTTACTCTTTGTGGATTCTGTCATACTACGAAAGGGGAGGAGGGAGCAAGGGGGTTTATGACTCTCACTTCCTTCATTTAAACTACAAAGGACTGGAGGTGATTCTCACCAAGAGGACTGACCATAACAATATGGCCACAGCCTTTCATCTACTATCTCTCTGAAGTCTCCCTTCTGCCGGCTGTGAGGAAAAAGGGGTGGAAATGTAACGCCTGGGATTGTCGCTGGAAGGACGGTGGGGTGGGGGCTGCTTGGGACCACTTAAAACATTGAACGGTAGGGGTTGGCCCCTCAGATCCTGTCTAGAACGCCTGCAACCATCTTCTCTTAATAAAGATGCCTGTTGGAAGAGAGATTCCAAGAGTTCTGTCTTCTTAAGATGTAAAGTGGGGAGGGTCCTTACACTTTACCATGAATGGCATCTTAAATGCCGGGCAAGGTGGTTTTCTGTCCTGTGCTGTATTTGTAAACAGAAGTAGCTGAACTCTCTGTGACATTTGCTTTCAAGTAACAAGCCCGCTCACAGTTGCTTTCAGTGGGCATGCATGTACAGCTGCCGATGCTGGTGGGCAGCCTCCACCAACTTGGCCTCTCCAGATGTGTTGGGAATCTGACTCACTGGCTTTGCAGCTGCTGTGCCATCTTACCTGGAGGACACCGGACAGTGGAAGGGGCTCTGGGCATTGCTTTCGCCGAGGAACTCTCAGAATGGAGTCTGGGCACCTGGGAAAGAAGCCCAGTGAGCCTCCTGGGAAATTGATCACGTTCTGCAGAAAATTCGATCTGGCCCACAAAAACAGTGGCCATTCTGAGAATAAGCCAAAACTTCTGAAACTGTTTATTCTTTTTTCTTGATATTCAACAGAATAGTTTTTTTCTGTCTTTAACTTTATGGAAAGGTTCATTTGCTTTTGACTGTTCCACATCCAGACTGTGACATTTGGAACCAAACATTCCTGGCTAATTAGAATCGCAAAGAGACTTTGCTGCTTTTCAACTTTTGGCAAAGAGGGGCTGCGGCAATCTGTGAATTCCTCCACATTGGCATTTAGAAGCTATTTTAGCAAGCTTGGTGGGACTGCCTGGCTGTCTTGTGAATCAGATCCTTAAGATAAAGAGGATGAGACCAGCTCCCTAATCTGACACGTGCAAAGGGACTGGAGGAGGAAGCAACGGCTGCATGCCAGAAGCTGTGTCTCCCGAACTCAGACCTTTTCAGCAAGGGCTCACCAATCTGAGTTCAGGTTCTTGACCGGGCTTTGCTCAGCCAGAGCCCCCGACCTGTCTGAAAAGATGCTTGGCAGAGGGTCACTGTCTTAAGTTGTGACCAAGTCTAAGAGTCCCTGGGCTTTTCATTACATACACTCTCTGCCCCTTCTTAGTTTAAGCGAAAGCCCACGGTGAGTCTGAAGCTCAGCCTGAACCCAGGTCCCAACTGTTTAAATTTGTTAAATACATAAATAAGACAATATAGATTGCATATATTTATTTGTATGTTTTCCCCTTGGTGCTGCCCAACTCCAGCCTGACTCTGAGTGGCTCACAATATAAAAATACAAATAAATAAATAGAAATTCAGTGAGGGAAAATAGCACTTACCAAGCCAAGCAGAAGATATCAAGAATCTAGGAAAAGATTAAACAAATCTGTGGGCATAAGGTAGATAATCTAAATGGAGCATCCGAATAGAAGAGAGCCAGAACATCTCTGAATTCCAGATGCTGGGATTAAGGCATCGGGAATATATGTGGTGTTCCACGTGAGGCTGCAGATGTTCACAAGGTCACCCTTCCATAGCCTAAGCCCCTCCAGCTGCTTTGGATTCCCTCTCCCATCATCCTTTATCAAGGGTGGTTGCAGTTAATAGGTGCCGACATCAATAACCAAATGGAGAGAGCAAGGTTGGGAAACCTTTAGCGTTCTGACCCAGCTGGGCCATTCTTACATGCAGGTTTTCTTGACCCTAATTTGGTTGAGAGGGAGACAGTGTTGATGGTGGTGGACAGAATAGGTGTCTCTCGGTGTTATCGCTGAAATCTTCAAGACTGTTCAGGCTGATAGACGCAAAGCCAGGAATAGAACTTCATCATTGTTCAGTCTTTGAGAACACTTGAGAAGAGCAGCATCCATTTTAAATAAGTAGAGATAGACCTTGATTTACAACCACAATTGAGCCCAAAATCTCTGTTATTAAGCGAGACAGTCGTTACGTGAATTTTGCGTCATTTGACTACTTTTCTTGCCACGTTCAGTGAACCACTGCAGTTGTTAGTAACACAGTTGTTAAGTGAATCTGGCTTCCCCAATGACTTGGCTTGCCAGAAGGGGATCACACACATCCCCCGGTCACTCACTGTGACCATCATAAATGGGAGTCAGTTGCCAAGCGCCTGGATTTTGATCACGTGACCGTGGGGATGCTGCAGTGGTTGTAAAGTATGAAAAACGGTCATAAGTCACTTTTTTCAGAACTGTTGTAACTTTGAACAGCCACTAAATGAACTGTTGTAAGTCGAGGACTGCCTACACACGGCAACCGGCAGCAAGGCAGGCCTCACCGCAGTTCTCACCACTTCTGGGGGGACAGAACTTGCGTTCTGCGTTCACGGGCTAACCTCTGGAGCCCAACGGGATGTGGATGTGAAGTGAGCTTGGGAAGATGCTCCTTTTTTGCATGAGATCCTAAGAGACACGCAGGCATGTCTGGATGCTTTGGAGGCTGCTGGACAGCATCCTGTTGATTCGTTACCCTCCGACCACGTGGAAGTGAGGCCTTCCTTCTCCAGACCAAACGGGACAGAGGGGAGAGGCCTTCTGCGTCTGTCATTCAGTGAGTGGAAGTTTGTCTGCCTGAGCGCCTTCCCCAGAGATCAGGACAGCCACGGGCAGTGTGGTTGTGTGGGTGTTTTTTGGGGGGTTGTTAATGTTAAAGAGCAGCCCTGTAAGACGCTGCTCCGTGATTTGGCTGAGCGCCCCAACCCCAGCGACAAGGGTCGGGGGAGGAAAAGCATTGGGGCAATAGGGCTTCTTCCCCCACCACTGCTGGCCTCAACAGCCCAGGGCGATGGCCGGGGGTGGGTGGGTGGGTGGGTGAGTGAGGGGATTCGGGCAGGCCGTGAGTAATCAGAGGGGCTTCTTTTGGAGGCAGCGTCTGCTCTGATTGAATGAATCCTGTCCAGATGCTTCGTATTTGGCTTGCCCTGCCCTGGAGGTGTGGACGATGGGTACTTCTACTGCGCCTCTGCAGTTGGCTGACCAGGGTGCTTCTGCTCTTGAGGTTCCATGCAATTGCAGAAATGTACGCTTTCTTCTAAAATAGTGGTGGCGAACCTATGGCACGGGTGCAAGAGGCGGCACTCTTAGCCCTCTCTGTGGGCACACATGTCGTTGCCCCAGCCTCGCCTCCCCTGTGACCCCCTCTTCTCCAGCAGCCCCCCTGAAGGAGACTTGCCCTCGAGCGTGGCCCACACGGAGCAGCGCAGCCAAGGACAGGGCAGCCAGGCAATGTAGACAAGACTCTGCCCTTATGCCCCATCCCGCACAGTTGATGCTGTGGGGCGCGGGCAGAGGACGCGGCTGCCATGGCACTGCTGGGCTGCCTGGGCGATCTGCGGTGGGCCCTGGAGGCGGTGAGTGGCCCTGGGGGCAGGAGATGGGGGACGGGGCAGGGGGTGGAGCGGGGGCGGGGCCATTTTTTGGGCACTCGGTCTCTAAAAGTTTCGCCATCACTGTTCTAGAAACTCCACCGCCAAGGATGGGCCACCTCCAGATGCTGAAAAAGCCTCTCTTTTTTGGTATAGGCAGTGATCAGGAATCAGAGAATGGAAATCCGCACGTAAATAAAGTTCCTCAAAATATCCTCCTCCCAAATCACTTTGGTTTTTTACTTTGGCCCCAGGTCAGCCGCACCTGAGAATGGGCCCCCCGGGGAAGGTTCCCCCTGGCCTGGAGACTTCTGTTTGTGGTTACAACTGCACTGAACTGCTGGGCTGTGTCCTGAGGTTGTGGTTGTAGTCAGATGCACAAGAGGGTTTTTTTCTTTCAGATTTTTGGGTTTCTCTTGGGGATTTTTCTGGTTGGTTTGAGAAGCCCCACAGTTGCCCGGTTGGATGACTGCCTTAGAAACATGAGTCGCTTGGAGAGCATGAACCCTGGATGCCGGTGCTCCAGTCGGTGTGTGGGTTCCTACAATGCCACGTTTATTTATTTACGAGATTAGCTTTTCCCCCCGCCTTTAAAAATAACTCAAAGTAGCAAACATACATAGTACTCCTTCCTCTTCCTATTTCCCTACAACAGCCCTGTGAGGTAGGCCGGGCTGAAAGAAAGTCACCCAGCTGGCTTTCATATGTAAGGCGAACTCACAACCTCCTGCTTCCCAGCCTGCTGCCTTTACCACTAAACCAAACTGGCGCTCTTTGTGTTTTGCTGCATTTTTCATTTCTCCCTTAACCAACGTGCTAGTGTCCCAATGTGCATTTATGGTGATCTCATAACTGAGGCATCCTTTAGTAAGGATGGGGAAATCTGTACAACTTGGCAACTTTAATTTATTGCTTTTGTTACCGGCTGAAATTTGATTTGTTGAACTTGAGATTTTTAACAGTTTGAAAATTATATTCATTTTGGTGCACTTACCTGTAAATGCATTTTTCTTGACAATTTTGTCTACCATGTGTAATGTTTGCAAACATTTTCTCATAATGTAATTCATTTTGCACATTTGTTCAGAATATACCGTATGTACTTTTTGGGTGGCTAGTTTCTGAATATACATTACAAAGATGCATAACAAATTTTGGACAACACCAATTGAGAATTAAGTTTTGATTTGTGTGCTAGGGTTTTTTTTAAATGTGAAATTAAATGCTTGCTTTTGGTCTCCTATCATTAATCTGCAGTGAGGGTGAATATATTTTGTGGTTGTGGTCCATCAAAAGCTTCCATCAGCGTCCAGGACAAAGCCAGATTTTATAGTCAGACTGAGCTTCTAAATAAATAAATGTGGGACTCGGCTTAAGTGCTGAGATAAAACTATCTGGACCTGTTTGCTGGGCTAGGGCCGGGTTGCTGGGAATCCAGCTTGGTGCAGATGTAAGATCATGAATGGCAAAAGAAAATGGGCCATCTTTGGATTTTGCTGGCTATCCCTCCCAGTAGTTGAGAGTGGCTCAGATCTGGCTAAGCCATCCTCTGGTCTCATCCAGGTAGAAATCAGGGCTTGAAGCCACCTCTCCCTGCCCGTGGTGGGACCCTTGAGGCCTCTTCCTCTCCTTTCCTGTGGAACACAGAAGTGCTTTCCTACCTATATAGAATACTTCCATGGGCCACAGCCCATGGGATGTGGAAGCTGAGCAGTCAGACCTGCTGCGCGGATCAGTGGGAATCAGAGATCGACCCGATGTCTGTAGGCAGAATGGGAAGCTGAAAAAAAATCATCTCAGAACAAGGCCTGGCAACCCTCTTCCACCCTGTTTAAAGAAAACTGCCACCTGTCTGAAATGGTCTAGGACAGAGGTAGGCAACCTTGGCTCTTTTATGACTCATGGACAGCATGGCTGGTTCAGGAATTCTGGGTATTGAAGTCCACAAGTCATAAAAGAGCCAAGGTTGCCTACCCCTGGTCTAGGGTCTCCTGCTTGAGCAGGGGGTTGGACTAGAAGACCTCTGAGGTCCCTTCCAGCTCTATTCTAATTGATTGATTGATTGATTGATGTTTGCATGGAGTCACCAGGAGATTTCATACATGGTGCAGTGGCTGAGATTATAATACAGTTTAAGCCTAGCAAGAAACATAAATTAGGTTTAAACTGTACAGTAGTGTGTTTTACAAACCCAATTGCTGCACCATATATGCATTAATTATTATTGTCAGAATCCAATTATATTTCATCTCTAGTTATCGACTATGGAAAATCCCATTTCTGCCCTCTCTGGATTCTGTCATATGATGAAGGGGAAGGGGGGGTGAACAAAGGGGTTTTATGGCCCTCACTTCCTTCGGTACAACTTCAAAGGGACTGAATGTGGATACCACCAAAAGGACTAAACATAACAGTGGGGCCATCAGCTTTCATCTGCTCCTCTCTGAAGTCTCCCTTCCGCCGGCAGTGAGAAAAAAGGGGGTGGAAATGTAACGCCTGGGATTGTCACTGGAAGGATGGTGAGGTGGGGTGGGGTTGCTGGGAACCCCTTAAAACCTTGAACCGTAGGGCTTGGGCCCCAGGTCCTGTCTAGAACGCCTGCAACCATTTTCTCTTAATAAAGAGGCTTGTTGGAAGAAATATTCCAAGAGTTCTGTCTTCTTAAAATGCAAAGTGGGGTGGGTCCTTACAATTATGTTGATATAAGATACTCTGCCTAAACCCATTAACCACATTCTGATGTAAGCCATTGACCTGGCTTAGTAACACACACTGAACCACAAATTTTTGAACCCCATTTTAATGGTGTCACTTGCTTTTCCTGATTTGTCTCCTGTCTTTGTGAGAGGCAATGTTCGATGGCTTCTTTCAGAGAGCGCTGTGATGATGCAAGTCTTGCAATCCTATGCATGTGTTTATTGCTGAGAGGGGGCTGTGTTCTTAACCTGCTTTGACCTGGTCCTGCTGCTTCCTGCCCCCCAACTTCTTAGGACAGTGATGGCGAACCTTTTAGAGACCGAGTGCCCAAAAACTGGCCCCGCCCCGCTCCACCCCCTGCCCCGCCTCCACTCTGCCCCCCATCTCCTGCCCCACCTGCCCATGGGGCCACTCACCGCCTCCAGGGCCCACCGATGCCCAGGCAGCCCAGCAGCGCCATGGCGGCCACGCCCTCTGCCCATGCCCCACAATATCAATTGTGTGGGATGGGGCATGAGGGCAGAGTCTTGTCTACGCTGCCTGGCTGCCATGTCCTTGACTGCGCTGCTCCGTGTGGGCCACGCTCGAGGGCAAGTCTCCAGAGGGGCTGCTGGAGAGGAGTGGGTCGCGGGGGGAGGCGAGGCTGGGGCAACGGCACGTGTGCCCACAGAGAGGGCTGAGAGTGCCGCCTCTTGCACCCGTGCCATAGGTTCGCCACCACTGTCTTGGGATGTGCAGGGGCAGGCGCTCTTGGGACCAGGTGCTCAGCTTTGATCTGGACCTGGATGTTGATTGCCTGGTTCATGGGGGATCCCATCAGGTCAGCTGGAATTGCCTTTCAGCTCAGCTTTTCATTAGAATTGGAAGACATGGCCGTGCAGGTGCAGCCCCCTCCCCATGGCACCTTCAGCATCAGTGGGTTTCCATTCATTCCAGATGGGGTTGGAGGTTGCCCTCCATCCATGCCCAGCATTCTGCCTCTGACTTGCTGGCTGAATTCCGAGTCAAAGTCTGGAAAGAAAAGAGGGCTCAGGACTCAGGGAGGGCAGCCCGAGAATGCGGCCGTGGGGTGCAGTAGGGATGGAGCAGGGATGGAGAGAAGGAAGCAAGAAGTGAGGTTGAGGGTCCTGGCGAGTGAACTCTGAGTCTAAAGGGACCGGGCCCCAGAGGTTGTTCCTCCTTGAATTGGGTGTTGTGAGTAGCGCAAGATAAATAGAATTGTGTTACATAATGATACAAATTCAGAGTTCAGTGAGATTTCTTTCCCAATAAACCTAATTAGATTGTACAAGAAAGGTACACTTTCACATAAATTTTGTTGGCAGTAAATCCTTTGGAACTTACAGGACTTACAAAATAAATTCCATGAGAGCGTGTACAGAAGGTTCTTTTTAATATTTCAACTGAAAATTGAAAAGAGATGTAAGTGAAATTATTCCCATGGATTCTTGTCCAGAAAAAGCATGGCTACGTTTTGTTTTATGAGGGAAATGCTGTACCTAAGATGTTTCAGTTAGACTTGAGGATAAAAGCAATGGTTTCGCCATCACAGGAAAAAGTTTCAAGACAGAGTGTGTTATTCTCCAAAATAAATAAATAAATAACATGAAATTTTTGTGGCAAGATATAGAGCAACAAAATATAGCTTAATAATTGGAAACAGCTCTTCCTTGAATACATCAGGAGCCAGCCTTCTCCAACACTATGCAGGAGCCGAGAGTGGAACATGCGTGACCAGAAACCAGAAGAAGCACAGTTAATAAAACCTAAGGGTTCAAGTCTATCTGGTTTGGTTAAAAAGTGGCAATAACATCACCCTCTGGTTTTATTTACATCCTGTTTTTCTAATGTATCTTGCGCCAATCAGCAATGGCATTTTATTTTATTTTGGATTTTGACCTTGGTCTGAATTAGAGATCCCTGATTACATCCAGATTCAACTTAGATGTTTTCTTGAAGTGCCAAACCTAGTTGAACCAAATCCTGCAATGTGGAAACACTGGCTGGCTGTGGTTCTGAAGGCCTCCTGTTGCTAGTGGCCATTTTATTCGTCCTGATGGCCTCAAAGCAGGTCACAGAACATAGATTAACAGTATTGGAAGGGATCTTGGAGGTCTTCTAGTCCTACCCCCTGGTCAAGCAGCAGACCCTGTTCCATTCCAGACAAGTGACTGTCCTGTCTCTCCTTGAAAACCTCCAGTGATGGAGCACCCACAACTCTGGAAGCAAGCTGTTCCACGGGTTAATTTCTCTCACTGTCAGGAAATTCCTCCTTAGTTCTAAGTTGGATTTCTCCTTGATAAGTTTCCCTCAATTAGTACTTCTTGTCCTGCCCTCAGGTGCTTTGGAGAATAGATTGACCTCCTCTTCTCTGTGATAGCTCCTCAAGTAGCAGAAGACAGTTATCATGTCCACCTTAATTCTTCTTTTCAATAGGCTAGACAAACCTACGGTAACTCAACCATTCATCATGTGGTTTAGCCTTCAGACCTTTTATCATCTTTGTTGCTCTTCTCTGCACACTTTTAGGATCTCAGCATATATTTTTTTGTACTGTGGTGACCTAAAGTGTATGCAGTATTCCACGTGTGGCCTCACTAGGGTGGTATAAACTGGTATTATCACTTCTTGTGATCTTGATGCTATCCCTTTGTTGATGCAGCCCACGACTGCATTGCCTTTTTTGGCAGCTACAGCACACTGCTGGCTTATAGGTAAGTGGTTGTGCACTAGGAGTCCTAGATCCCTCTTACAGTTATTATTGTTGGTCCAGGTACTGCCTCTTGTGTACCTGTGCATTTGGTTTTTCCTCTTTATGTGCAGGCCTTTCCTTTTTTCACCACTGAATTGCACCTTGTTGGATAGGGCCTAATGCTCAAGTCTGTCAAGATCCTTCTGAATCTTAAGTCTATCTTCCAAAGTATCAGCAATTCCAGCTCTTCCCCCCATGTCATCTACAAATTTGACAAGTTCCCCTTCTGTCTCCTCATCTAGATCATTAATAAATATATTGAAGGGTACTGGGCTTAAGACAAAACCTTGGAGTTCCCCACTGCCTGCTTCCCTCCATGTGGATGGATTTCCTCTGAGGACTACACTTTTGAGTGTGGTTGGTCGGATAGTTACAAATCCATCTGGTGGTGATGCTGTCTATGCCACATTTTTCTATCTTATCAAGAAGAAGGTTGTGCTCTACTTTGTCAAATGCCTTACTGAAATCCAAGTATACTATGTCCACAGCATTTTGCTGGTCCACTAATTTAGTCATTTTGTCAAAGAAGCCAGTAAGTTTTGTCTGCCATGACCTGTTTTTAACAACCCGTGCTGTCTCCTCATAATCATCTTGTTCATTTCTAGGTGCTCACAGATGCCCTGCTTGACAATCTTTTCCAGGATTTTCGCAGTTTTTGATATCAAGTTGATTGGCCAATAATTTCCTGGATCCATTTTGGGGTTTTTTGTGTAGATTGGGATCACTCAACTTTTCTCCAGTCCTCTGGTCATTCCCCCGTGTTACAGGAGCTGTGAAAGCTCACATTCAACGGCTCCTTGATTATGCCTGCCAGCTATAGGAAGGATTCTGCTCAGAGGTAGAGATGGAACGTCAGGTGGGCAGGATTGTCTGTTTCTCCAGCTTCTTCTCTTCAGGAGATGTGCTAATAGAGGAGACTATTTATTGTTGTGGGTTGAACTATGCAGTCCTTGGTGCTCTCTGAGCTTAGTTGTTTTCTTGCAGACATTTTATTAGCCAAATTAGGTAACATCATCAGTGCACTTGTGTACCAAAACATCTGCAAAAAAACAACAACAACCAAACTTAGAGAGCATTAAGAACCTCACAGATATTGTCCTCCTGAGTTCAGAAGTCATCAGCAAGGCATGGCAGCCTACAGATAGACAGAGATGTGGAAAGAATTGTAGCTTCAACAACATTGCATTGTGTGGAATTCATCTCAGACTTCCTGGAGAAGTAGGAATTGAACGTGGACCTTTGGCAGGGAAAACTGAGGGAGGGGAAGTCTTAATCAGTGGTATCAAAACACTGAAATAAGTGAACCCAACCTCTTGGTGAACTTATGGTTTGGATCTTCGGTTCTTAGGATAGTTTTCCAGATAGTGTTCAAGAACCGCACCCAAAGCAAGAGGGGGATGTAGCTTGGCTATGGCGAAGCAATCCTTGGGATCCGATGGCAATTTTTCTTCCGATAAAGAAGAGAGAAAGAGAGGGAAGGGCCCCCACTGCTGAGCACAGGGACTCTGGACTAGGGAAAGGCAAAAGACTAGTCAGTGTGAGTTTGTCACAAAAATCCACAAATGGGGAGCAATCTGGCAGAAAAGTCTACCGCTGATGGTGGGACTGTTCATTTTTTGGGGGGGGCTGCAACATCCTCGGTTCAAAGCTGAGGCCTCCCCCCCCCCAGAGAGAGAGTCCCACGAAGGCAGCTTTGCTTGGAGAATGGCTCATTCCCCCCAAAATGGGGAGGGGAAAAAGTCGGTCCCAGCAGAGAGGAGCCCAGCAATACTTTCTGTGGACAAGCAATGCAAAACTGTCCAAGAAATATCTTTTAAAAACTGGGCATCTGTTAGATTCCTCTAAGCTGCAGGATTCTCAAATGTGGCTGGAGTTGCGTTTGGGTTTTGTGTAGAGCACATCTGGCAGTCATTTCAGAAACGCTGAGTCAGCAGAAGGCTTCTCGCTGGCACAGCTGCACCCACCATTCTGTTTGTTTTGAACGTTAGTGGAGGCGAGATGGTAAGTTAAGCTTTCAGATCTCCTCCCGAGGGGTGCTGCTCTGGGTCTCCAACACAGGAAGCTGGAAATTAAAAGCTGACTTGGGATGGACTTTGCTGCCTCAGCTGTGGACAGAACCGGGCCTCTTCCAGGTGGCAGGAAGAGCTGTTGCGGACCCACTGTTGTGGTCACTGGTTCATTTTGTCCAGCATGAAAAATAGCCATCCAGATCTAGTTGGGCTTCTCTGAAAGTTATGCTTTTCAGCCTGAAAAAGAAAAAGGAGGGACACTGCTATCATGTTGACTCTTGTTCCCTTCCATGACAAGGAAAAATATTTTGGGGTGACATCATGCTGCACCCCTGAGGCAGCCTCTTCTGTGCAGTCCTGGGCACACCAAACTGCTCTGAGATGGTGGAGGCTTCCCCAGGGACAGAAATACTTTGAGGCAACTTCTTGCCAATTTTCATTGAGGAAAAAGGCAAATACATTTATTAGGTCATCCAGGAGAGAGCAATGGCCATAGCTTTCAGGAGAGTCTTTCTGAGCCTGCTGGGCCCATGGTCCCAGCCAGGACCCTCCTCTGCACCCTTCCTGAGCCATGGGAAGCCACCTTTGCCCCAGGAGGACGGAACCGGCCGGAGCAGGCCTTCCAAAAGGCTTTGCTAGGGGTTTCCCCCCCATTCGCCCACAGAGCAAGGAGGTGATGGGCAGCAGGGAGAAAATACTTAATTCAGTCTCTGCATCTGTCTTTACACAAAAGGAGAAAATAGTCCAACTTATTAAAAGCAACACCATAGAAGACAGAATAGAAATGCAAATCAAAACAGGAAGAAAATAGAAATAGAACACCTATCCACTGTAGACAAGGTCAAACTGCTAGGACCAGATTATGTAGGTGTACAGTAATTCCACTGAGGACAGGCTGGGTGCAGTTGGTTGGTCAATTGGGAATCCATCTGGTAGTGTCGCTCTCCACCACACATTTTTTTTTATCTTATCAGGAAGTAAGCTGTGCTCTACTTTGTCAAATGCCAAAAAAGCCAAGGCAGTAGTAGTGCAATCTTTTATGATCCCTAACAAAAGATCCTGAGGTAGAAATTCAATAACCTGAGGTAGAAATTCAGTACGCTTTTTCAATATTAAAGCAATCAACATTCAACATAAGATCGACGTGAGGAGTGAGGAATGTTTACCAAACCAGATGTTTACAAAGACTAATACTTAGTGTTGTATTTCAGGTTCTATGATGATTGCTTCTTAATATGATCTTGTGTTTGATGCTGATTGTTTTAATAATTTTTTTTTAATAATAATAATAAAAAAAAGCCAAGGCAGCCCTAGCTGCATCAACAGAAGCGGCCAAGCCAGCCTTTCCAGTATTTTAGGGGCTACCACAAGGATCAGAGGGTCAACTTATTTTCCAGAGGGCAGGACAAGATTCAATGAATGGAAACTAATCAAGGGGAGAAGCAACCTCAAATTAAGGAGAAACTTCCTGACAGGGAGGACAATTAACCAACGAAACAGAAGTTGCCTCCAGAAGTTGAGGGTGCTTCACCACTGGAGCCTTTTAAGAAGAGACTGGACAGCCATTTATCTGGAATGGTCTAGGCAGGGGGTTGGACTAGAAGATCTCCAAGGTCCCTATCAGCTCTATTCTGAATTTGAATTTATGTTTTAGCCTGCAGTCCCCTAATCATGTTGGTTACTCTTCTCTGCGTTCTTTCCACAACCTCAACACCTTTTTTTTATATCATGGTGGTCAAAACTTTTTCAAAACTATTCTCCAAAGTGAGTGGAAACTTCAGATAGAGACCCAGTCTGGAAGGAAGTAGGAATTTCCTGATGGTGAAAACCATTAACCGGTGGCTTGCCCCCCCTCCCCCCCAGTTGTGGATCCTCTATCACTGGAGGTTGTCAAGAAGAGATTGGACAGCTATTTGTCTGGGATAGTATAAGAGCTCCTGTCTTGGGCAGGAAGTTGGACAGGACGGCCTCTGATTTTATGAGAATCAGTGGGTTTTTTCCCCCCTGATATTAAATCCTCCTGGTTGGGGGTGTAGACTCTGTAGCACATCTTGTGGTTGTATTGTGAGTCTTTGGATGGGGCAGAATCAGTTTTTCCATTTTAGTGAAGAGCTGGTGACAGGAGTGAGATGGACACAGCCAGGTAGTTTGCATCTGCTTAATGTCAGTCAGCACATGATTAAATCAGGCCTGTGGAACCTGACTGGCTGCAAAACCACTGCAGAAATCCTGGGAAGGAGGGAGAAGGAGAGGAAGGGCAGAAAGTCCAGCCATTGGTTTCCATCTCCTGCTCCGTCTCCCCCCAGGTTGAACCGCAACCAGCCCACATGTCGTCTTCCCCTGAGCCCCTGAGGAGCCAGGCCTTTTGTCATGGATGAACAGCTTACAGTGCTCTGACGTTGCTTTGGCTAACTAATCGGTCAAGTTGCACGAACAGCTCAAATGTTGGAATGCGGCTGGGTTGGACTGGACCGCTTGCAAAAAACCTTCTTGTGAATGGCGCCCTTTCAGCGGGCACTTAGAGGCGACACCAGCAGCCTCTATTGGTTCTGCCAGGCTGCTCAGATTCACAATAGCCAGACCAGGAGGAGCATCCTTAACGGCCGTTGTGAGGAAGGATAGTCTGCCCACCTCAAGGGCACTTCCCTGGGCTTTCCCTTTGGAAGGAATGGGAAGCCCACAGAAGTGTGTCGGGCTGTCCCCTGTGGTGTCAAAAGAGGGACAACAGACCACGATTGTGATGGTGCTGAGGAGGCTGCCACCAAGGCCGGGGTCCCAACCATCCAGGCAGGGGCCAGGGCCAGAGGCAGCTCCTTGAAAAAGACCAGATGTGCCTCTCTTTGCAGATTCAGGCAAGGATTAATTACATCCTAAGTTAAATCTCAAAGTTTTGTTATTCTTGGATGCATAACAAGCTCTGACTTTGATACAGCACACTATTCAACCAAGATTGTTTATGAGTCAGTTTGTGTTTTTGGCACATTTGTGGTTGGCATTCACACTCAGTCCACAGAACCGTTTTCCATTAACTGTTTGGTTACTCTTGTTCCTGGCCTGGAAGCGCATCGTGAGTCTTGTTGCAACAAGCAAGCAATTCTGGGTCTGTGGCTTGGGCTGAATGTGGACTCATATTCTTTGAGTCTCCGTGTAAGCAGCCGAGGGAAGGAGACGCTTGGTGGGATGGAGACGCCTCGAGGAACAGGTTAGAAGAGGACTAATCCTGCGTGGAAGGCCTTAACAATAGTTACTCGTGCCCTTTTCAACTGACCTGGGCTGCACCGGCCACATGGTGTCCTTCTGGCCCAGTTCAGGGTCCTGTCAAGCTCTTTGGGTCTCAGGGCCAGCTTAACTGCAACTGCCTGTGCAGCCAGAATCTGCCCAGCTGCTGCCTGCAGATGGAGGGCATGCTGCAAAACCCTCCCGCTCCCCAGGAGAGGATAAAGGGTGTGAATCTGGAAGGAGGACCTGGGGCTGGCACTCACATCCGGGGCTTGCAGCGTTCTTTCTGTTCCCCAAAATGGCGAACGAGACCTTTGGGATAGGCCTGGTTGGAGCCAGTGAATTAATGGATGCGTCTGGTACTTATTGGTAAGTTAGTCACCTAAAGTTATTTATGAGATTTTTAAAAATCCCACATTTATTATTTTTATAAATAACTCAAGGCAGCGAACATATCTAATATTCCTTCTTCCTATTTTCCCACAACAACCTTGTGAGGTAGGTTGGGCTGAGAGAGAGGTACTAATGTAAAGTCACCTAGCCCAAGGCAGGACTAGAACTCACTGTCTTCTAGTTTCTAGCTTCGGGCCTTAACCGCTGGACCAAACTGGCTCTCAAGATGTCATGCAAATGCAGTTAAATAAACAAATACATGCCCAAAGATGCTTGGATGTTGCAGCTGGACAGAAAAATGAAGGAGGCCACCAAATTCAAGTGGCACAAAGCAAGCAAATGAGGATTTATTCTACTCTGCCCAGGGCTGGGCCTTCTTGTGCCATCAAAGTTGTCTTGACACTAAAGGCAACGACTTGTTTGTTTTGAGCATCTTAACCACAGCTCTTTTTGCCAGTTGCATTTCCTCCCCAGCCCCTCCCCAGCGTCTTGGCCCGTTTTAAGGCTGGATTTGCTCCCCGAGAAGGTCCCTTCCAGCTCTGTTCTGATTGGCTGGTTGACTCAGTCTGGATATGGAGGCGAGAGAGGAGAGAAACTCTCAGGATATGTGCTGAACGGTGCACTTCCAGTGTTTCGCTGGATTGCTATCCTAGGAGTGCATCTAATTCTACTTTGGTTGATGATTTCTGGTTTTTGCACTGTTCCATTGTTGTCACTGTGCGTTGTTGGGAACTGCCCAGAGTTCTACGGGATAGAGGTAAATTGCTCTTATTTTAAACAAACCAACAATTAAATTAATGACTTCTCCATTTCTCTTCACTTTTTGGTTTCCCAGCTGCAAGGTACTTTATTCAGAATCATGATTTAAAATCTTTCATCAATAAAACCACCAAAATTTGTAACTTTTCTTTAATGAACATTCTTAGGATCTGTTGGTTCTGTGTTCTCAAGGCAGCAAAGCAGCCGGTTCGTGCCCTGATTGTATCACATGCAAATTCTCTCAATAGCTGGTTGCCAATAACTTTCTCCACCTGCTGATCTGAGTCCAAAGCGTGCTGTTCAAATACTATGGCCCTCACCCAAACTCCCCCCCGTCTCTCACCAGTTCCTACACTGGTGGAATAGACACTAAGAGTGCCAGCTTGTTAGTATAGACTTGTGGCCCCTCCACGCCTAATTATTTGAAAAGCTTGCTTGAAAGACATGTGTTTGTGCACCCAGCCTCATGGTTTAATCTGCCCTGCCTTTGTGTGGACATGGCCACATCAAGGTTGAGAGAAACGTTCCCCATCCAGCGCCAGTTCTCGGGAACAAATGCACACCAGAATTACTCCTGCAGCTGATTGCTCGAACTTTGAAGAGGTGCTAAAGCATTTCCCTTTCATGGGCCTTTGAAATTGGCCTAAGCAGAACCTCACGGTTGTTCAGATACAGGCGGGGGCTGACTGTAGGTGCTTCGGGCTGTTTGGGCCTTTGAGTATTTATTTTTGAAGATGTGACCTCCAGGAGGAACATGGGGAGTCACTTCTAGGGCCCAATAGTGACAACACTTTTAGGTTCACGTCACCCGAAAAAGCCCAGAGCCATTGTGAGTCTGTGGCATACAAAATAAATAAATAAATAAATGCTTACCGTAACTTCTCTCTTTCCCAGCCCTGGTTGCCCAGTTGGTTGCCCGGTTGGTTGCCCAAGCCAGTTGACAGCCATTCATTAAGCAACTGTCTGAAGTTACAGTGGCACTTAAAGACATGACTTACAACCGGTCCTCACAGTTACGACTGCCACAGCATCCCCAGGGTAAAAGCTCGGGCACTGGGTGGCCGGCCTGGAGGTACAGCTCTGACAGCGTCCTTGGTGACTGCCACAGGCGACCTTCCCACTGGCTTCCAACCAGCAAAGTCAGTGGGGGAAGCCGGATTCATTTAGCAGCTGCAAAAAAGAAGTAAAATCAGGCATGGCTCACTTAACAGTTCCCCAGCTTAGCAACAGAAATTCAGTAAGTCAGGCACTTCCTGTGTAATAAGCAAATGGCGTTTTGCACAGTTGCTCTGTTAAGATTTCATAGAAGGGACCTTGGAGGTCTTCTAGTCCAACCCCCAAGCAGGAGAATTTATTGCGTCCTGGGCAAAGGGCTGTCCAGTCTCTTCCTGAAAGCCTCCAGTGATGGGGCAGCCACAGCTCTGGGAGGCCAGCCTTTCTGTTGGTTAATTGTTCTCCCTCTCAGGAGGTTTCTCCTTAGTTCCAGGCAGGGCCTCCCTTGAACGTCCAGCCTTTGCTTCTTTTCCTAGCCCCAGAAGCTTTAGAAAATTAGCCGGTCTTGTTGTGTCTCTGACAGCTGCTCAGATACTGGAAGGCGGCCATCCTGCCACCCCTGATCCTTCTCTGCACTAGACTAGGCATACCTGCTTCCCTTAACCCAGGCCTGGGGGCCGGATGTGGCCCGCGAAGTGGTTTCATGCGGCCCGCGAAGCCATCCTGGAAACAGTGAGGGAACGGCCCCCGCTGCCTTGGCCCTGGCCCAGGCCGGCCAGGAGCCAATGTACAATTTTGTGGTATCCATCTATGCTGAAATGCATTCAGCCTTAACTCCACAAGGCCGTCTGGAAACAGCGAGGAACCGGCCCTTTCCATGTCGGCCCCGCTCCCAGGGTGCATGCTGGGGAGGTGACATCTCCCCAGCTGCATTTCTTGCCTGTTTTTCTCCCTCCCTCATTTCAAATATTTTCCCACCACTCTGTACTTAGGAAGGAAGGAAGGAAGGAAGGAAGAAAGGAAGGAAGGAAGGAAGGAAAGAAGGAGAGGGAGGGTCTGAGGGAAGTCCTGCCTTAGTCGTGATCTGCTGCCCTTTCACCATCCCCTCGCCCCCTCCTCCTGGCCTATCCTGGGGGTCTCCCATCCTATTGCTAAGGAAGCTTTGGATACAAAGCCGGGTCTCCTCCCATGGAGAGGGAATGGGCCTCCCTCTGACTCTGCCCTCGTACCCATCATGAGCAACCTGGCTAAGGAGAGCAAGCACAGCAGCAGCAGCCTTGAGGAGGAGGCAAGTGCAGCTGGGCGCCCCCTTGGGGAAGTGGGGCTGGGCTTGGTGCCGCGGGTGCTCGAGGGCCAGGCTGGGCGTTTGACCTCTGCTGCCCAGGGCTCCCGCAGCCCATGCCACCATCCAGCCCCTCTCCCCACATGGCCTGAGAGGAACAGTGAGGCTCCTCCAGTGGACCCTGCCTTGGCACTTGCCCCGGTCCCCCCCCCTTCAGCCAGAGACCCTCAGATCTGTCCCACTCCTGCCCAGGCCCCCACAGGCCCCCTTGACGTGAACGATGTAGAGCTGGCCACGCCCACCCAGCAGGCCACACCCACTCCACCCACGCCCACCCAGCAGGCCACACCCACTCCATCCATGCCCACCCAGTAGGCCACACCCACTCCACCCACGTAAACTCAGTAGGCCACACCCACTCCATCCACGCCCACCCAGTAGGCCACACCCACCCTGGCCACACCCACCCAGGCCCCCAAGGGCAAACGCAATGCCGATGCGGCCCTCAATGAAATTGAGTTTGACACCCCAGAAGCTTTAGAGGATTAGTGGGCCTGGTCCTCTCCCTGACAGCTGCTCAGATACCGGAAGGCGGCCATCGTGCCGCCCCTGATCCTTCTTTCTCTGCACTAGACTAGGCATACCTGCTTCCCTTAACCCTTCATCATTTCATTGCCTGCTGTTGGCAAAAGTGAAAAGAGCTGTTTGATTCCCATACAAACAGGTTGATTCTGTGTTTTTGTTTATCGTGCTGTATAATTGTGTAATTGTACTTTCTGTCTGCTTGTTTTCAGTGGCGAAGAGCCTTTTTGCTCCCTGTGCTGATTTTTCTATGGATCTCCCATAGATTTAGTTTTCCTTTCCCTCTCTGACCCCCCCACCCCCCATATCTGCATACTCTCCAACTCACTGAAGGAGGAGAAAGAGAGCAGAGTGGCCCTGATGTGCACATCGCTGTTAGTGTCTGTTTCCTCTCGGGGCTTTCCTCTTGCTAGCATGTGTAACTGGTTATATGATTTAAAGGCAGAAGGGCTCATCTTCTTTGAGTTAAGAAATGATTTACTCATCGCTTATCATGTCTAGCAGCTCAGAGTTATCAGTGTTTGCATAAAAGAGAATCCCATACCACTTTTGCACAGGTGTTTGTACATCGGAATCCGGGTGCTTTCCTTAATCCACTTTGCAATCCACTTTCATTCCTAAATGGGGAGCTGGATCTAGGGGCACAGCGGTGTTATTTTTATTTAGTTTATCAAATTCAGACTCCTCTTATCTCATTGTCTCAGTGGGAGAAATGGATCTGGCATCTTCCCAAGGGCAGAATGGAAATAATTAACCAGGAATGGTATGAATCGAACAGAATAGGAACAGAATGGAACGGTACAGGACAGGACAAGACAGAATAGAATAGAATTCTTTCTTGGCCAGATGTGATTGGACACACAAGGATTCGTCTCTATTGCATAAGTTCTCAGTGTAAAGACCTGCCCCAGCTGATTCTCTCAGGAAAGCACGACTCTTGACACTATGAGGTTAATCAAAAGAACTTTTACTGAGAGAAAGTGGTTGCAGTAAAGACAGGTGGACTCTAATGGTCCTACACAAAGCACCAAGGTCTTCTTCCCATTTCGAATCCCTCCCACTGGATCACAGCACCAATACAGTGTCACAAGGTTATTATGAGAGCGCTGAGGTGCAGGACAAATAACAGGTCATCCTCAGAGCGCAGTGACTTTGGAGTCAGGCTGGAACAGGCTGAGAGGGAGTCTATCTCATCTCCAAAGACAACCCCCCTCCCTAATTCCCATGCAGTTACAGCAAAAGTGAAAGCATGCAAAGAATGCTCCCTTTCAGAGCCTCCTCCTCCTCCCCCCACCAACAGAATGGCAGGGCACCCAAAAGGGGACCTGACATACTGCCATCCCAAAAGAAAGGGATTAAACCTGCAGAACAAAACACAACAAAAGGGGAGAGAAAAGAGAACATTAAAGAAATCATTTAGGCTTGTCAGGATATTGATTATGAAAATGTTTCATTAATTTAGGGTCTCTAACATGCCAATGATCAACCCACTCATTCTGAGCAGTAGGGAAATCTTTCCATGCCACTAAATATTGAAGATTCCCCCAATGCGTGCGAGAGTCCAAAATCTCTCTGACCTCAAAATGTTGTTCCCCCCTCTGTCATTAAGGGTTCAGGGATGGGGAGGGGTTGGTCAAAGGGGTGAGAGATTTCAGGTTTCAATAAACTGCAGCGGAAAACAGGGTGGACCCGGTGGAGGGACTTTGGCAAGTCTAATTCTACTTTGACTGGGTTAATAATATGTTTGATGGGGAAAGGCCCCCAAACCTAGGTCCCAATTTCTTGGAAGGTTGAAGTGATTGTAAATAGAACAGAACAGGAACAGGAACAGGAACAGGAACAGGAACAGGAACAGGAACAGGAACAGGAACAGGAACAGGAACAGGAACAGGAACAGGAACAGAACAGAATAGAATAGACCTTGGAGGTCTTCTAGTCCAACCCCCTGCTCAAGCAGGAGAACCTATACCGTCCCAGACAGATGAATGTCCAGTCTCTTCTTGAAAATCTCCAGGGATGGAGCTCCCACGATTTCTGGGGATAAGCTGTTCCACTGGTTGATTGTCCTCACTATCAGGAAGTTTCTCCTTAATTCCAGGTTGCTTTTCTCCTTGATCAGTTTCCAACCATTGTTTCTCGTCCTTCCCTATGGTGCTCTGGCCTCCTCTGCCTTGTGGCAGCCCCTCAGATACTGGAACACTGCTATCCTGTCTCCCCTATTTCTTCTTTTCTTTAGACTAGCTAAACCCAAGTCCCATAGTCTTTCTTCGTATGTTTTAGTCTCCAGGCCTTGGATCATCTTAGTTGCTGTTCTCTGAATTTTTTCCAAACTCTCAACATCTTTTTTCTGATATGGTGATCAAAATTGGCTGTAGTGTTCCAGGTGTAATCTTACTAAGGTTTTATAAAGCGGTACTAATACTTTGCGTGATCTTGATTCTATGCCTCTGTTTATAACAACACAGGATTGTATTAGCTTTTTTGGTTGCTGCTGCACACTGCTGGCTCATAGTCAAGTGATCATCCACTAGGACTCCAAGGTCCCTTTCATAGTTACTGTTTTTGAGCCAGGTCTCACCCAATCTGTACTTAAACCTTTGGTTTTTCCTGCCTAAATGTAAGACTTTGAAACTCATGTTGTTGTATAGGGCTCATTGTTCAAGTTTGTCAAGATCTTTTTGGATCCTGAGTTTGTCTTCTGGGGTGTTGGCTACTCCTGTCAGTTTGGTATCATCTGCAAATTTGATGAGTTCCTCTTTAATTCCTTCATCTAAGTCATTGATGAAGATATTGAAGAGTCCTGGGCCTAAGATGGAACCTTGTGGTACCCCACTGCTTATTTCTCTCAGTGTGGATGTAGTGCCATTGAGGACATAGTATGTGGAAATGTAAACTCGGTCTCCAACAATGAAAGGCTTAGGCTCAGTTCTTTTCTTGTCAGTTTGAGCTTTATATGCATCCCCAGCTTCTGCAAGAGCCTTCCGTGTAATAGGCCAGGTATGTTGTAGTTGGTTGACCCACTCTTTCGATGATGGCATTGTAGGGTCGTTTGCAGGGAGTTCAGGCATAGGGTTGAAGTCTTGACCAGTGGCAAACTGGAAAGGGGTGTAACCTGTGCTGCTGTGCACAGAATTATTGTATGCCACTCCTGCAAATGGCAAAAGGTCAGTTCAGTTATCTTGTTGATAATTAATATAGCATCTAATGTATTGTTCCAACCCTGAGTTTGCGCGTTCATACCCCCCATTCGTTTGGGGGTGGTGGTTGGAAGTGAGTCCCTGGTCAGTACCAAGTAGGTCCAGAACAGCCCTCCAAAACTTACAGGTAAACTGTATTGGGGAGCTCCATGTAATCGATAAATGTGATGCAGAAATAATTTCGCAAGCCCCCATGCAGATAGGATCTTCTAACATGCACCTGCTTGGAAAACAAATCAGTCACCGCCCAGATTACAGTATTTCCCATGCTTTTGGGGAGTTTCACAATAAAGTCCATCTCTGTCCTGATATCTTTGCTTGGCCGAGGCGCACACAGGGCAACTAGCCACATATCTTTCAATGTCTTTTTTGAGGGATGGCCACCAAAACTGGCTTTTCACTAAGTGTAGTGTTTTCACAAAACCAAAATGTCCTGCTGTTTTGGAATCATGGCAGTTTCCTAGGATCATGAGTCTCTGACTGGCTGGTACCTAAAGCTTCACCCCCACCCAAGCTAGTCCATCTCAGATTGAGCAAACGTTACTATGAGTTTGGAACCATTTATCGTCTATTAGTGCAGCTTTAAGAGTGGAAATCACATCCCTGTCTGTTGAAGGTTTTCTTTTTGTCTGCACTTGGGTGGTTACTTGGGCCACCAACTGATGGAATGGGAGCACTGGCTTGATTACCTCTGCTTTGGAGCAATTGTATTGCAGCATGCATGACAGTGCATCAGCTAGGAAATTCTTCCCCCCTGGGAGATAGTGCATGGTGAAATCAAAACGGTTGAAGTACTGTGCCCATTGCGTTTATTTAGGAGAGAGCTTACGAGGGGTTTTCAGGCCTCCAGATTCTTGTGATCAGTCCACACTTCAAAAGGTATCTTACTCTCCTCTAAGAAGTGTCTCCAGGATAGGAGTGCCCATCTCACTGCATAAGCCTCTTTCCCACACAGCCCATTGCGGTTGAGTCTCAGAAAGCTTCGTGGAGGTGTAAGTGCAGGATTGCAGCTGTCCAGTTTTGTTTTCCTACAGTAAAACAGTTCCCACAGCTACATTGCTCGCATCTGCTTGTATAACAAATGGTTTTGTTGGGTCAGAGTGCTTTAGAATTGATTCAGCTGCAAACAAGTGCTTGAGAGTCTAAATATGGCTTGAGATTCCACCGACTATTTTAAAGATTGACTAGGTTTAGGTTTGTTCCCTTCTGTAGTTTTTAACAAGTTCATAATGGGGAGGGCTATTTGGACAAACGAAGGAATGAATTGCCTGTAAAAATTCACGGACCCTAGGAAGCTTTGCAGTTCCTTCCTGGCGCAGGGTGGTGCCCATTCTAGCCCTGCTCTGACCTTTTGGTGGTCCATTTCAATCCGCTCATGCGAGATGCAGTAGCCCAGGTAGTCTATCTTGCTATAGTGCAATTCGCATTTAGAGAATTTGGCGTACAATTTGGCAGCACGTAGTTTCTGGAGAAGCGCCATCACTAGTTTCACGTGTCCGTCAACCCTGGCTGTCATCTGGTGGGGCTGGCATTCCCTCAGCCTTTTTGGGCGATGGGGTGAACTCCACAACCTCCACTCCTTTTAGCACCATCTCTCTGGCTTGTGGCCTGGGAGGTTCTCCCTGCAGGGGTTGGACTTTTTTTGCAGTTCTAACTTAACTACCATGTCACTAACTGAAGAATTTAGTGATTCACAACAACTGTGGTAAGAAAGGCTTAATAAGTGTTTCACTTAGCAACAGAAATTTTAGGCTCAATTGTGGTTGTAAGTCGATGATTACCTGTATATTAACAATTTGTGTTTCAGTGTTGAACTGGTAGAAGTGTGTATTTTTTTTAATGTTAAAATTAATGCAAGTGTTTCTGCTTTTTTTCCAATAAAATAATTGGCACAGGGGTGCAGAAACCAAAATGTAAATGAACTCAAACGAAGCTTGAGTAGACACATTTCATCCAGGCTGCCTCCTACCTTGGGGGGTGGGGAATAAGAATTAAAGAAACTGAAGCTGCCAGAATCTGCAGAAAAGGTAAGAGTAAGGGGAAAAAAAAGATAGCATAGAAAAACACAGACTGCCCAGTAAATATCCACTTTCTTTGGCAGAGAGTTTAAATGCACCTTTCCAAAACAAGTCTCTACATTTTGGTTACGATATCCAGAATCCCTACCTGGAATTGTGTTGTGTTGTGCTCATTGCAACACAAGGAGGATTCCAGATGGGTGAAAAAAACATGCACAATTTACTGTGTAGTGAATGAAGCGTAGTGCACGTTTACATTCTTGGATGCTCTGCATTTGACAGAAAGCCAAGAATCCAGTCTGAAGATGGAAGCATAAACTCTAACATGATTATGACTTCTAAGGCTAGGAATGAGGCACAGAGGTCACATGCCCTCTTGTCTTTTCTGCAAAAACAAAACAGCTGTTTTGTAGCTGTGTGGCCTCCCCTACAACCCATCCCTCCGGCACAGTCCTGGTGTGCAGCAGAAGGAAACTGGGGGTCCAGCGAGGCTTGGGGGGTAGGGAGGGAGAAGGAGCCAGAAGTTCCTCTGTTCTGGGAAATTGCCAGAGAGGCTTGCTGGAGCTGCGTTGGGAAGAATGCAGGGTGCCAGGGAGCCCCAGAGCCCCAAGAATAGACTTGGGACATTGAAATGTTTTTAATGTATATTTTATTTTTTTAAATGTTTTTTTTAATTTTATTTTTATATACATACCTATTTAAGATTGCACAAGGTGACCTGCTGCCTGAAAGGGCTGCTAATCCAGGAAATAACGGGGTCGCTTTTCTTGCTAAACTGGAAGGCCGCTGCCATTGCTTCTTTGCTTCAGCCCTGGCTTTATTGGTTAAACTCAAAGTATCCTCGAGTCCATCTAAGGATCTGCTTCCACGTCCTCTCTGCAGAGAAATGAAATGCTCCAGGACTGTCTTTTCATTTTCATTCCCTTCCATCCAAATCCATCTCTTGCTCAATCAGCCAGAAATGTTTATTTCACTCTTTCATGCTGTGCCAAATAGCACCATCCCCCACTTCCTCCTTTTCTTTTTGTTCTTGCCATGTGCGTTGCCTGTTGAGCACAGCGGCACCAGATGTGCCTGAATGTCTTCCGAGGGATCTCCAGATGTGGTAGATCGACTAGTGGCCAATAAGCCCAGACAATGGTGGTGGCCATTTTTTTTCTGGCAGCTTCTTCATCCACCCACCCACCCACCCACCCACCCACCCACCCACCCACACACACACACACATACATACGTCCGTCCGTCCATCTGTCTGTGCATCCGTCTGTCCATCCATCCATAAGAATGAGGGATGGAACACTTTCTGTGAAAGCCAAACGCAAATTGCACTATTACTTAGGGAGTTTTCTGTACACAATTTGTTGGTTAAGCATAGAGTTAACTTGGTGGCTGCTGAACCAGCTCTAGAAAGAAGGTAAGGAAATGTGTTGTGGTTGTTGTGGTCTAAAAAGATAGAGTGGCCCTACCGGACTCTTGACACGGAGGCTGGAGGGACAGGCTGACTTGACAGCTTATAACGAGGCATTGAGAGACTTGGTGAAGGCGAATGGGACCTTCTGAATGCCAGGCTGACTGGCTTTGATAACGTCAAGGGTACTACAGGTTTTGAGAGAAAATAGGCACAAAAGAAAAAAAAAGACCATCTCCCATTGGAATGAATGGGAATTGTATGAAAAAGTATGTGGAACCTGTTGGGAAAATATTGGAAATAAAGATTAGGAAGTCACAGTAACGAGAAAGATGAAAAAGGATGCTTGGTGGAGTCAAAGAGGCTGCGACTGAGAAAACAAAAAGCACTGGAGAATGATGGCTGCAAAAAAGACGATAACACGAGGACGTTGCAGAGGGTTGTAGTGCAGATGTAGAGGCTGGAACTGGGGCAGTGCTAAGAGATGAATGTGGCTTGCTTATGGGGGGAGGGGCGTGAGGCTTGTTTAGTAGCTGCGCCCAGGCGGACTGTGTGTCTGGCGATGTGAATCCCGCTGTTATTGCTTCTCTGGCAAAGAGCAAGAATGAATGCAGAAGCCATGGGGAGATTATTTGGGGAGTGAGCAAAATCTGGGAAGGTCTGGGAAGCTTCGTTTCCTGCAGAGAAAGTGCATACTTTCAAGATTTTTGCTCTTCAGGAAGTCATTGAGAAGTTTGTGACTATGAAAGAGATAATTGGCTGCACTTTTGTTGATTTAGAGAAAGCGTAGAAAAAATGAGTAGGCCTGAAAATGCTTTGCATGAAGATGGATGTGGATGTTGTTGAATGCAGGAAACGGGAAGGAAACCATCTATGAAAATCAATGAAACACTGAGCCAGCAAAAGAAAAAATAATGTATGTAAGGTGTTATGGACGCCAGCACGAAACATGCGAGTGGCTACATCGGAAGTCTCTGGTCAGGGATGTGCCTGAGGTGCAACAACATAAATAGCTTATATGACGGAACATTGAAATTAACATATCAAGACAAATGCTTTACATCTGATGGGGACAATTGAACAGTGTATGTGGATGAAAAACTGAAAGCGAAGAGTGAACTGTGCATTAGAATAGAATAGAATAGAATAGAATAGAATAGAATAGAATAGAATAGAATAGAATAGAATAGAATAGAATAGAATAGAATAGAAATGGAACAGAATAGAACAGAATAGAACAGAATAAGGAATAGAATAGAATAGAATAGAATAGAATAGAATAGAATAGAATAGAATAGAATAGAATAGAATAGAATAGAATAGAATAGAATAGAATAGAATAGAATAATGAATGGAATGGAATGGAATGGAATGGAATAGAATAGAATAGAATAGAATAGAATAGAATAGAATAGAATAGAATAGAATAGAATAGAATAGAATAGAATAGAATAGAATAGAATAGAATAGAATAAAGATAGAATAGAATAGAATAGAAATGGAACAGAATAGAACAGAATAAGGAATAGAATAGAATAGAATAGAATAGAATAGAATAGAATAGAATAGAATAGAATAGAGCTGGAAGGGGCCTTGGAGGTCTTCTACTCCAGCCCCTTGCTCGAGGAGAACCTTTACCATCTCAGACAAATGACTGTCCAGTCTCTTCTTTAAAATCTCCAGTGATAAAAGCACCCACAACATCTGAAGGCAACTTCTGTTCCACTGTTAGGAAGTTTCTCCTTAATTCCAGGTTGCTTCTCTCTTTGATCAGTTTCCAAACATTGTTTTTCGTCCTGCCCTCTGGTGCTTTGGAGAATAGTTTGATCCTCTCTTCTTTGTGGCAGCCCCTCAAATACTGGAACGCTGCTATCATGTCTCCCCTATTTCTTCTTTTCTTTAGACTGGCCAAACCCAAGTCCTGCAGCTGTTCTCCGTATGTTTTAGTCTCCAGGCCTTGGATCATCTTAGCTGCTCTTCTCTGAACTTTTTCCAAAGTCTCAACATCTTTTTTGTAGTATGGTGACCAAAGTTGGCTGCAGTATTCCAAGTGTGGTCTTAGGTTTTTATAAAGCAGTACTAATACTTTGCATGATCTTGATTCTATGCCTCTGTTTATACAACTCAGGATTGTATTAGCTTTTATTTACTACAGATGGAAAAAAATGGATGGGGAAGTTTTAAACCCCTCAAATAATGGTAAAAAGATATCGGGCAGTATAGGGTTTGTTATGAGGAATGACTGCTGGGAAAAGAAACGACTGCAGTCAAGCACAAGAGTGAGCTTTTCCTTACTTCGTTGCATGGAAACGAGAGTGGGTTTCTCAGTCTTACCCCTTGTCTGCATTCTGCATTATGTTGGTGAAACTTTTCCAGGAGTCTCAGAGCTACTTTCTGTTGGGGTGGCTGAGTGGCAGGGGGTGGGAAGGGGAGAAGAGACCCCAGGGGAACCATGGAAGATTTTGTACCTCTTTCACCCAGAGAAGAACTTCTTGCATTGTAATTGGCTGTGTCTGTGAGGCCAGTCTTCACATCTTTAACACTGACTAGTGGCACACATAAGCATGGCAACAGCTGCCCCTCAGAGCCCACGGAGAAGCCAGGCTGCGAAAGGTCTTTGCGAGGTGAGCAGCTTTTGGAGTGTGCCCAGGAACCTTCTGGGTTTTAGTGGAAGGGAAGATTGGGGATGGGTGGAAGCTCAGGTATGTGTGTGAATCGTCCATCTCTTGTTGAAAAAGGGAAGCCAAGTTCATTTGTTAACACGTGTGTCAACAAGGACAGGAGTGCCTGATTGGGTGTTCAGTGGTGCATCTGGGCACAATTTTGATGGTTACAGTTGCTTGTCCAGCTCCTGGCTGAGGGAGGGGCTTATTCCTCAAACTCAGGGGGAGGAGCCTTTCTCTCTATCATATGAGTGGGGCTCTAAGGCTTCTCCATGGTTGAACTCAAGACATTTTTGCTGTTGAATGTGTTTATGTCGAATTGAAAGTCACATTTGTTGCATCCTCAGTGTATTTCCATGGTTTCATTGTTACCGTATCGTAGTATAATTTTATTTCAAGACATAGTGGCTTTCCTTGTTAGAAGCCACAGAAGAGTCCATAGGCATTGCACGAGTAAGAAAACAGCATTTCTTCTAGCGGTAGTTATCAATTAATTTGTGAAAGCAATGGATGGCAGTTGAGCTGATGGTTTCCATCTGAATTCTGGACTGTCCGCTACCCTCTTTCCCACTAGCGTTTTCCTGGGTTGTGGGGAGGGTGTTGGAGAGTTGATCCCTAGGCAGAGCTTGTACAATGGTTCTTCAGGCCAATGGGAGCTATCTCCGCTTTCAGCAATTTCATCTGCTCCAGGTTCAGAGTGAAGTAGGAGGTTCTTCTGTGAGTAAAACCCTGGAGGAATCTCAAAATAATTTTCTTTAAAAAATGACAGCAGTATCAACATATCGATCTAATGTAACAAGGTATGATTTTGATGGGACAGAAGGTTTCCTGACCAAGGAAACAACTGGTGAGACTGCGCCCCACTTCTTAAGTGTGCTGGGTGCAGCTGTTCCCCTGAGTGGCATACTGTCCTTCATTTAGGTCCAGATCCAAAGCACCTGAGGGTGAAACAAAAAGGAAACTTATTAAGGAAAGATCCAACCTAGAACTAAGGAGAAATTTTCTGAGAACAATTAACCAGTGGAACGGCTTGCCTTCAGAAGTTTTGGGTGCTCCAACACTGGTGTTTTTTTTTTAAGAAGACACTGAACAGCCATTTGTTCAGAATGGTATAAGGCAGGGGTCCCCAACCCCTGGTCTGTGGATCGGTACCGGGCCACAGCATACCAGCAACTGGTCTGCACAAACAAGCAAAGCCCCATCTGTGGGATGCAGGCACAGCACACAAAACCACACACTCTCTGGTCCATGGAAAAACCTTTCTCCACGGAACTGGTCTCTGGTGCCCAAAAGGTTGGGGACCTCTGGTATAAGGTCTGCTGAGCAGGGGGTTGGACTAGAAGACCTCCCAAGGTCTCTTCCAACTCTATAATTCTCTTATTCATCCAAAGTCAGAGATCTGATTGAACTGGCCTGTGATCAGTGATCTCAGAAATCAAGATAACAGAGTGCATGGTCATAGAACTGGTTACAGAGAAGTGTCCGATGTCAAGACTGCTAACATCGGATGTTCTTGCTTGCCATATATGAAGAAGCAAGCCTGTTTTGTTTAGCCTGTATAGCATTTTTAGAGTTAAAGCAGATAATACTAGCCTAGTGGATGGGAAAATATGCAGCTACCCATAACAATATCTCAGCTCAGCTTTGCCAAGGTCAGTTGTAACGGGAGGGGCACTTCACACTTCACTTTAATTGGAGAATGTGATTGATGATTGCAGAATGAGGGTGTGAATTATGCTTTGTTATGGGCGATTGGGGGAGGGAAGATTCAGTTTTTGGCTTAACTTTCGTGTGCCGAAGCTATGCAGAAATGAAAGGATTCTTTAAGGTAAATAAGCCTCAAAGTTCTTTGAAAAGCTGCTTCTTTTCGGAATCATGTCATCCGATGGCTCCAAAAATTAGCTTACAAGATTAAGATGCTGCTAAACATTAGCATGGTTGCCTACCTGGAAACACACTGTAATTGCAGGCAGACTTATAAGACGTTGAGAGAAGGAAAGCTTGGGCAGAATTTATACGCCAATGTCATATAGATTCCCAGTGGTAAAGGATTTGAATTTCTGCAGCTACATTTTTTAGAGCAGGGGCCCCCAAGCTATGGGCTGTGGCCCACTATTGGGGTGTGGCCTACTGGCCACCAGGATGCGAGACAGGCTGGCTACTGTGTGCACATGTGTGTGCACACTCACCCGCACTCGCACTAGCGCCACTTCTGCAAAAGGGCGCCACGTGGCAAAATCAGGGCAGTGCTAGCGCCCGCATGATACTCGCTAGCACTGCCCCGTTTGTGTCACATGTGGTCACGGCCCCATTTGTGTGTGTCCGTGCGTGCACATAAAGTGCTTCCCCCTCTCTTTCCCTCCGGTCCGCCAACTGAGAAAGGCTGGAGACCTCTGCTTTAGAGGGAGGCCAAAATTTCATGAGCTCTCTGAATTTTCTGAGGGATATTTCAACAATGATTCATCACCTCTCAAAGGCAACAATCTCTTCACAGAGACAAGAATCGCTCTGTTGCCAAATTTAGTCAAACCTTCGTGACTGCCCTGTTCCACTCAGCACAGTTGTCCATTTATATTTGATCGTCTTCTTTGTAATCTGCTCTGGACAGGGAGTTCTTCCCTTGCTTGCTGGGATCCAGCATTTCTTGTGGATCAGCAGGAAAAGAATGAACAAAAGGAGGAAAAGAAATCTTTAGACTTGCTGGGGCTTTTGGAAATAATCTGGCTCTTCCTCTCTTCTCCGGCAACTGGACTTTGCCATCCACAATGGTGGACCTCTGAATTATTCTTTTTTGAAAAAATAGCAAGAGTTTTGGCTCAGTCTGATGCTTGAAATCCACTCACTGGTGTGGGGTCCTGGATGCTCTCTGAGCTTGCTTGCTTTCTTGCAGATGTTTCATTACCCTAACTAGTTAATATCCTCAGTACTAGTAAGCAATGTTAGATAATGAAAGGTCTGCAAGAAAAGAAGCAAGCTCAGAGAGCACCAAGGACCCCTCATTTCAACCCTGAGCTACAAATATTCTCCTTCACCAGCTCTCTCCCGGACTCAGTCTTCCAAATTCCTTTTTCTGACAAAGAGTAAAGAATTAAATTGGGAGACTAAGAGGGCCATTTCGAGCTCATTCTGCTCTCTTCAGTTAGCCACTTATTATTAAGGATAATTAATCTGAGTGATGGAGAAATTCAGTTTGTGTGGATGTTAAAATGTGGGGTCATGGCTGCTTCACCAGAGACTGTCAGCTTCTTGGCAGTTATTATGATGCAAGGTTTATTCGATAGAATTTAGCAGGAGCATTATTTATTATTTATGTGGAAGCTCAAGATGGCAAACTTGGAGGTCTCCTTCTGTTCTCTTTCTCCTCCTGTAACTATCATATGAAACAAGTTGAGCTGAAAGTCATCCAGGAGGTTGCTTGTTTGATTTTTAGTTAATAACAAAAAAGAGAAAAAGAGCAAAACACAAAGATAATAGTGATGGAGATACATACAGAATAACAGAGTCGGAAGGGACCTTGGAGGTCATCTAGTCCAACCCCTTGCTCAGGCAGGAAACCCTATACCATTTCAGATAGGTGGCTGTCCAGTCTCTTCTTAAAAACTTCCAGTGATGAAGCGCCTACAACTTCTGGAGGCAGGTTGTTCCACCGATTAATTGTTCTCACTGCCAGGAAGTTTCTCCTTAGTTCTAGGTTGCTTCTCTCTTTAATAGTTGGGTCTCCCACCTGTTACTTCTTGCCCTACTCTCAGGTGTTTTGGAGAATAGATTGACTCCTTCTTTGTGACAGCCCTTAGATATTGGAAGATTGCTATCATGTTACTCCTTCTCTTCGTTTATGTTCTGAGGAGAGTTGAAGCAGCAGCGTCCATGGTGACTGCACATTGCACACTTTATTTGACCTGTATGGCTATATAATAACCCTCTGCTACCATTTCTATATAATGCAGTGTTTCTCAACCTTGACAATTTTAAGGCATGTGGACTTCAACTCCCAGAATTCCACAGCCAGCATTGCTGGCTGTGGAATTCTGGGAGTTGAAGTCCACATGCCTTAAAATTGTCAAAGTTGAGAAACACTGATATAATAAAACAGAATTTCTAACACCACTGAAAGTAATCTTTTGAAGCTGCTGCAACACAGGGGATCTACCAGAGGATTGGAAAAAAGCTGATGTGGTATCAGTGTACAAAATGGGAAGAAAAAATGGATCCAGGAAATTATAGGCCAATCAGCTTGACACCATTACCTGGAAAATCCTTTGAGCAACTCAGGGCAGTAGGCAAGGGAAAGTAAAAACAATATCCTGGAAACAGGCACTGGCTAATCACTTCCATATTGTCCCAGGGAATACGAGGAGAATCCCCTGCAGTCAGGACTCTCCTTGAGGGAGGCCTCTCTTTTAGTCTCCATTATGGAGTTGCCTTCCAAGCAGGAACTTGGAAGCTGCCTTCCCCTTCGCTCCCGGCTGCTGGACCTTCACATTCGAAGGATGCTCACCCTGGATCCTGAATGAATGAATCCATTTCCTGTGTTTTGAATCAACCCCAGACTGGCCAAATAGGCAAAAGGAGAGGCCCACGCAGCACTCCAAGCCGACAAAGAAAGTTTGCGGTATCCAAGGTTGTTGTTGTTGTCAATTGCGAAGTCGTGTCCGACCCATCGCGACCCCATGGACAACGTTCCTCCAGGTCTTCCTGTCCTCTACCATTTTCTGGAGTCCATTTAAGTTCACACCTACTGGTTCAGTGACTCCATGCAGCCACCTCATTCTCTGTCGTCCCCTTCTTCTATTGCCCTCAATCTTTCCCAGCATCAGGCTCTTCTCCAGTGAGTCTTTCCTTCTCATTAGGTGGCCAAAGTATTTGAGTTTCAACTTCAGGATCTGGCCTTCTAAAGAGCAGTCGGGGTTGATCTCTTCTAGGACTGACCAAGGGACTCTCAGGGGTCTTCTCCAGCACCATAGTTCTTTCTTCAATTCTTTGGCCCTCAGCCTTTCTTATGGTCCAACTTTCACAGCCATACATTGCAACTGGGAAAACCATGGCCTTGACTATATGCACTTTTGTTGGCAGGGTTAGCTTGTTGTATTTGCCAGGGACTTGATCAAGCCTCTTGCTGCCGCCTTCTGCTTTGTTTCCAATTTCCTAGGAAGAATGCACAAGGCAAAAACTGCCTCTTTTATTGTCACCAGATAATGTCATGCCGCCTGTGTTAGCTCCCTGCTTCTGAAAAAGGCCTTGGAAACCAGCAGTTTGTTTTTTTGACAAACAAAAACTTCAGGGGTCTTGTGGAAATAGTTAGTTGGTTTTCCAGTGCAGAGAAAAAGACTCAGTCTCAGTCTCTAATTATACTAAAAATGTGAATCCCGGGTATATTCATGTTGAGAAAAATAGTCGAACACCGGGATAAATATAAAAACAACTGTTTAATAAACTAACCTGTCTCCAGAAGTTGTTTGGCGAGAAAGCAGAAATTGAAATGGGACATTTCTGCTGGGGAAGAAATTCATTTTGGAGCTTCTGTGCTTTTGACCTTCCTCTTGGGTTAGATGACTTTAACCATGTCAAAAAGGATTTAACTCCGGAGGAGGACTTGGCAGGACTTCTGGGTGGGAAGTGAGCGCCAGCACAAAATACAGATTCTTTTGTTAATGCGTCACCTTTAAACTGAAGGCCCCACTTCCGGTTGCGCTGGCCAATGGCAGTTTTAATTTGCAAGCTGCCTTCTCTTCTAGGTGGGAAACCAAGTGTTCCGATTGGCTATAGCCAGGTAATCTGGCAGCGAGTGTTCCGCCCATGCCCGTCTCATTCGATCCAAACCATCCAACTTCCACAAGAATCATCCATTAAAATTTAAAAAGGAATGAAAAGCCACAGGCTATTAACAAAGCGGGAGAGAGCCTGTGGCTTGAGGCTAAAGCTTCTGCCTAGCATGCAGACTGCCCAGGTTCGAATCCCGGAAAGGGTGAGTTCTGACTGAAGAGAGTTAAATAACTCGAAATAGTTATCTCAGAAATCCCTTATTTCTTTGTTAACAATTTTAAAAACATATATATATTTGTGCTTGCAGATGGCTCTGGGTTGAGCTGAAACAAGCAAAGGAAAGAATGATTTCTTCCTCCCATATTTGGGTTTACAGGGTGCAATCTAAAAAATAACCACTTGACACACATATTTACTCCCTGACTATTAACAAAGCGGGAGAGAGCCTGTGGCTTGAGGCTAAAGCTTCTGCCTAGCATGCAGACTGCCCAGGTTCGAATCCCGGAAAGGGTGAGTTCTGACTGAAGAGAGTTAAATAACTCGAAATAGCTATCTCAGAAATCCCTTATTTCTTTGTTAACAATTTTAAAAACATATATATATTTGTGCTTGCAGATGGCTCTGGGTTGAGCTGAAACAAGCAAAGGAAAGAATGATTTCTTCCTCCCATATTTGGGTTTACAGGGTGCAATCTAAAAAAATAACCACTTGACACACATATTTACTCCCTGACTATTAACAAAGCGGGAGAGAGCCTGTGGCTTGAGGCTAAAGCTTCTGCCTAGCATGCAGACTGCCCAGGTTCGAATCCCGGAAAGGGTGAGTTCTGACTGAAGAGAGTTAAATAACTCGAAATAGCTATCTCAGAAATCCCTTATTTCTTTGTTAACAATTTTAAAAACATATATATATATATATATATATTTGTGCTTGCAGATGGCTCTGGGTTGAGCTGAAACAAGCAAAGGAAAGAATGATTTCTTCCCCCATATTTGGGTTTACAGGGTGCAATCTAAAAAATAACCACTTGACACACACACACACAGACACACACACACACACACACATATATATGTATATGTGTGTGTATATGCATGTGTGTATACATATACACATATACACATCAAAAGTATAAAAATCAATGAACTCCGGGATAAGTATAAAAACAACTGTTTATTGCTAAGCTTTCGTCGGTCCCCTGCCGACATCATCAGAGTGAAAGCTGGAGGTTGGAAAGTCTACTTATAAAGCTGGCTGTTTCAGCGCTCTACTCATCGAGTGCGTAACCAGTCTACCCGCCCCATCAATCGTATTTTCCCTAATTGCATCGCATACACACACACACAGACACACACGTTTTCCAGTGAAACCGGTCTAATAGAACATCTAGTCTACTACTATGATTACTTTTGCCTTGATGAGAGCTAAATAGTTCAAAATAGGTATACTAGTCTCCCTTTAACTCTTTGTTGGCAAAATCTAAAAATTTACACACATATATATATATATTGTCTCTAATTATACTAAAAAAAATGTTAATCCCGGGTATATTTATGTTGAAAAAAGTAGTCGAACACTGGGATAAATATAAAAACAACTGTTTACTAAACTAACAACTGTTTGACAAACTTAGCTTTCATTGGCTAACTGCCGACGTCGTCAGAGTGGAATCCTGGAGGTTCGAAAGCCTGCTTATAAGACCGGCAGTTTGTGTGCTCTGCTCATAGAATGCATTACCGGTCTACCCACCCCAGTTGACCGTATTGCTTCTAATAGTCTCGCATCCATCTGTATACTTGTAAGCTCATCGCCTCTCTTGTCGCTCTCTTTGCCCGCTTTGGACGTATCTGCCCAGGATGTCACCAAGGGTGGCTGGTTACTGAAGGAGGCTTGGCTGTTGGATGAACGCTCAATTAATTGCCACATAGTGCTTATCAGGCACTAAGGAAGTGGGAACAACAGCATAACAACTCACAATGAGTGCAACGGGCGTAGCCTACGCAAGACCAGAACTGTTGTCTTATGCCACAGCAAAGAAATACGACTGGCAAAGGGGAGAAATCTCCAGCACAATTCGTACAGGAGCCAATGATGGGAGGCAGGGTGCCACACTCACAAGGGGGGGGGTTGGCCACAGGACAGGAGGCACTGGGGGACCATCCTATAACAACATGTACCCAGATACGTCCAAAGCAGGCAAAGAGAGCGACAACAAGAGAGGTGATGATCCCTGAGCTTACAAGTATACACATGGATGTGAGACTATTAGAAGCAATACGGTCAACTGGGGTGGGTAGACCAGTAATGCGTTCTATGAGCAGAGCACACAAACTGCCAGTCTCATAAGCAGGCTTTTGAACCTCCGGCATTCCACTTTATTTATTTATTATTTATTTATTAATCAAATTTCTATACTGCCCCTCTCCCGAAGGACTCGGGGCGGTGTACAGCCTAAAATTTAAAAAACATATAAATATACAAAATTTAAAATAATTAAAAATGAATTAAATAATTTGGCCGAAATCCCCATTTAAAACCCAAAACATACAAACCTTAAAATCTTAAAAAATACTCAGTCCCCCTAAAACATTTTGACCCTATTGGAACCGAAGCTTCTATGCCAGGCCGGCCTGTCGAAAAAGAAATGTTTTTAGTTCCCGACGGAAGGTGCGTAAATTTGTTATTATACAGAGTTCGGGGGGGGGAGCTCGTTCCATAACGTGGGAGCTCCCACAGAGAAGGCTCTCCCCCTGGGGGTCACCAGCCGGCACTGTCTGGCCGACGGCTCCCTGAGGAGGCCCTCTCTGTGGGAGCGTACCAGACAGCGGGAGGTATTTGCTGGCAGTAGACTGTCCTGTAAGTATCCGGGTCCGATGCCATGGAGCGCTTTAAAAGTGGTCACTAACACCTTGAACCGCACCCGAAAGACCACCGGCAACCAGTGCAACTCACGCAGGAGCGGTGTTACGTGGGAGCGCCACGACGCTCCCATCACTACCCGCGCGGCCGCATTCTGGGCAAGTTGGAGCTTCCGGATGCACCTCAAGGGGAGCCCCATGTAGAGAGCATTACAGTAGTCCAGCCTGGAGGTCACGAGGGCATGAGTGACTGTGCATAGCGAGTCCCGGTCTAGGAAGGGACGCAACTGGCGCACCAAGCGAACCTGGTAGAACATCCTCCCGGCCACGGCCGTCAGATGGTCCTCTAAGGACAGCCGTGAGTCCAGGAGGATTCCCAAATTGCGAACCCTTCCTGTGGGAGCCACTGTTTCGCCCCCAATACACAGCGATGGAATCAGCTGGCTGTACCGGGACGACGGTAACCACAGCCACTCGGTCTTGGAGGGGTTGAGCTTGAGTCCATTTCTCCCCATCCATACCCGCACGGCCTCCAGGCACTGGGTCAGCACGGCAAGGGCATCGTTGGGGTGGTTCGGCGTGGAAATGTACAGCTGGGTATCATCAGCGTACTGGTGGTACTCCACGCCAAAACCACGGATGATCTCACCCAGCGGCTTTACATAAATGTTGAACAGTAGAGGCGAGAGGACCGACCCCTGAGGTACCCCACATACGAGGGGTCTCGGGGTCGACCTCTGGCCCCCTGTCAACACAGACTGCATCCGGCCAGAGAGGAAGGAGGAGAACCACTGCAAGACAGTGGCTCCTATGCCCAGCCCCTCCAACCGTTGCAGCATGATACCATGATCGATGGTATCAAAAGTCGCCGAGAGGTCCAATAGCACCAGAACAGAGGAGCAACCCCTGTCTTGGGCCCGCCAGAGATCATCCACCAACGCGACCAATGCTGTTTCCGTGCTGTAGCCAGGCCTGAAACCCGACTGGAACGGATCAAGATATGATGATTCCTCCAGGTGCTGTGGGAACTGTCGGGCAACCACACTCTCAACAACCTTCGCAAGAAAGCGAAGGTTGGAGACGGGACGGTAGTTTGATAAAACAGCTGGATCCAGGGCAGGCTTCTTGAGGAGGGTCTCACCACTGCCTCTTTCAAGGCAGCGGGAAAGACACCCTCACTCAAGGAAGCGTTGATAATTGCTCGGAACCAGCCTCGTACCACCTCCCGGGAGGCCAGCACCAACCAGGAGGGGCACGGGTCCAGTAAACATGTGGTTGCCCTAAGTCCCCCCAGCAACCTGTCCACGTCCTCGGGGGTCACGGGGTCAAACTTAACCCAGGTAACGGTCTCAAGACCAGCCTCCGCCTCTCCCATTGGACATACCCAGTTGAAGTCGAAGCCTTCCCGTATCTGAGCGATTTTATCATACAGATATTTTCCGAAATCCTCAGCTCTACCCTCTAAGGGGTCTCCCCTCACCTCCTGATGAAGGAGGGAGCGGGTCACCCTAAACAGGGAGGCTGGGCGGTTATCTGATGACGCAATAAGAGCAGTGAGGTAGGAACACTTCTCTGCTCTTATCGCCATTAGGTAGGACCTAATATGGTCTCTTACCAATGTTCGGTCAGATTCGGCACGGCTCGATCTCCAACTGCTCTCTAGGCGTCTTTTCCGGCGTTTCATCTCTCTCAACCCCTCGTTATACCACGGGGCCGGTCGAGACCCACGCCGAATCAGAGGCCGCAAAGGCACAACTCGATCCAGGGCACCGGCAGCCGCCCTGTCCCAGGCCGCCACCAGCTCTCCAACCGAGTCGTGTGTCAGAACCTCAGGAATTGGCCCAAGCTCTGCCTGGAACCGCTCGGGTTCCATCAGCCGCCTGGGGTGGTACCATCTCACCGGTTCCGCCACCCTGCGGTGGGGTGCAACGGTCCGAAAGTCCAAGCATAGGAGAGAGTGATCAGACCATGACAGGGGTTCGATGACTATATCCCCTACACTCTGACCACTCAGCCACTGTCCAGAGACAAAAACCAGGTCAAGCGTGTTCCCCCCTGTGTGTGTGGGGCCTTGAATTACCTGGGTCAGGTCCATGGCTGTCATGGAAGCCATGAACTCCCGAGCCTCCCCGGACGCCCCACCCCCGGACGGCAGGTTGAAGTCACCCATGACTATTAGCCTGGGGACCTCAACTACCACCGCGGCGACAACGCTCAGGAGCTCGGGCAGGGAGGTTGATACGTGGCAGGGTGCCAGGTACGTAATCAACACCGCCCTCGGACCCCCTAGGTCCCACTTCACCAGAAGGGATTCACAGCCTGCCGTCTGAGGAACAGTGACCTCCCTCGGCCTGAAACCTTCCCTGATCACGACCGCCACTCCCCCACCCCTGCCTTGAGCTCTCGGCTGGTGGAATGCAAGGAAACCCGGTGGGCACATTTCCACCAGAGGGACACCGTCCTCTGGTCCCAACCAGGTCTCCGTTATACCCGCCAGGTCTGCTCCCCCCTCTGAGATTAAATCTTGAATGAGGGGGGCCTTATTTACCACAGACCTGGCATTGCACAGCATCAGCCTACAGCCAGGGCCCTGTGGTTCTGAACAACCCCGAGAACAGGTTGAGCCTTGGGGGTCGGAGCGCACGACCGCTCGTAAGCAGCGGGTGCGCGCTCCCTTATTATGATACGGCCCCCTGCTCCCACCATACCTGCCCCTCCCGCTAACGGTACTTATTGGAACTGAGTTAGTCTTAATCAACCCCCCGTCCGCACCCTCAGGACTCCGTCCCCTTCCGTCGCCTGGCCTGTCTTCTTGTTCCCTTCTGACAATTTCTTCCCCTACCCTAAACACCCCTTCCCCACCCCTCCCCACCCTTAAAACTTTGACTAAATACCTATTTAAAAAACCCCAAAGCCCCTTTTTTGATGCATGCCATCTCTCAGGACTCCAAAGTCCATCCTCGAGATGGGCCCTTGATAGAACAGAGGGCCATAATTGCGAGAGGGGGGAGTCTCGCAATGCAAGAAGCATCCACTTCGAGTAAGCAGCCAGTCAAGTAAGGTGAATCGATAGGGTCCGGCAAGAAACCAGGCAGTCAAGTCTGGATTAAGGTCCAAGTACCAAGTTTCTATCAGGGTGATGGTAATATTAATAATAATAATAATAATAATAATAATAATAATAATAATAATAATAATAATAATAATAATAATAATAATAATAATAATAATAATAATAATAACAATAATGAAGGTAGATTTTGAGTGGTCTGAGCAGGAAAAGCCCCTATGTTGTTCCATCCTGCTTCGTTTAATCCACTATCCACAGATTCGCATATGTGCTGCCGGGGGCAAGGACCAGGTCTCTGAAAAGGGGTCCATAAGGGCAGCACCAGAGTCATAATCCGGGATTCTTTCTTCAGGGCTGTCTTACTGCCCCTCCTGATAGTGCTCAGTTCAACTTTCCTTCCCGCACAAAGCTCATGGGGTGGGGGAGGCCACTACAGTTCTCCCATTTGGCCTCACCGTTGGCCGCTCGTTCACCAATTCACAGGGGAGGGGGGAAGCATGACCACATTGTTTCCCTCACCGCCAGGTCCATGCTGCCCCCTCTATCCCCTGCAATTCTCAGCTGTCTCCCCGAACCACTAGCTCACATGATGGTAGGGGGGGGCGCCGCCGATCTTCCCTTTTGCGGCGGCCTCCCAGCACCAACGCCTCTCGACTACCTACCTAAGCATAATGATGGTAGAAGGGGGGAGGGGGAGGCCAGCTACCAAGCTGTTCCCCCTCGCGGCGGCCTCTCAAAGCCAGGAGCCTCTCAGCAGTCTTTTCAAGAGTCACTCGTTCACATGGTGGGGGAGGGGGGAGCCGCCGCCGAGCTCTTCTCTTTCGCGGTGGCCTCCCGACTCCCAGCTGGCTTCTCACCTCACCGCAGGCCGTAGGGGGAAGTACGCTGTTACCACCACTCAGCTTCGTCCATTCCCGGCAAGAAGAGAGCCGACAGACATATCTCAGGGAGACTAAGATGTTCCGCTGCCAAAATCCCAGGGGTCCCAGATGTTTCTCGGCCCCTGGGGGGAGGTCTCTAGCCATTCCCCATCGGAGGCCCGGCTGCTCTCACAGGGAAGCGTTCTCCATCTTGCGCATGCGTAGTTAAAATTATCTTGACGATGTCGACAGTTAGCTGACGAAAGCTAAGTTTATCAAACAGTTGTTAGTTTATTAAACAGTTGTTTTTATATTTATCCCGGTGATCGACTACTTTTCTCAACATATATATATATGTTGAGTGTGTGTGCTAATTTTTTTTGTATTGCTAACAAAGAGTTAAAGGGGGACTGGGATAGCTATTTCGAGCTAATTAGCTCTCATCAGCCAGCCATACCCTTCTGAGATTCAAACCTGGGCTGCTTGCACATTAGGCAGCTGTGTTGACCCCTAGGCCATAGGCTCTTTCTCACTTTGTCAGCTGTATCAGGGAGGGAAGAGACAGGGGAGGAGATATATCTTGAGTGTTTTTTTGATGCACCCTGTCAGCCCAAATATGGGAGGAAGAAATCTTTTGCCTGTATCAGCCCAATCTAGGGCTATCCACAGGCAGCAGTCACTACTGCGACATCATTTGTGTGCTGACAGCACAGGTTCGAGACAAGTTGCGCAATGGGGTGAGCTCCTCTTCCTACCCCAGCTTTGAAAGCATGCAAATGTGGGCAGTTTAATAGGTACCACTGTGGTGGGAAGACAACAGTGTTCCCTGCGCCTTTGGCATATAGACATGCTGGCTACATGACCATGGAAAATGTCTTCGGTCAATGCTGTCTCCCTCGGCCAAGAATTGGAGATGAGCGACTGATCTTCAGCTTCCATGCATTTCCTGGCTTTGTGAATTATTTGTTTTTCAGTAATGCAAAGAAGTTGGCAATTCTTGCTCCAGCCTGGGATGCGAATGCAGCATATGAAGAGGGGGTGATTCTACCTCTATTTTTAGTTAAGAAATGTATAATTATTTACATTCCTGGAAAGTGAATGGTGGGCTGGATAAGAAGATTGCCATTAAAATTGTCAGGTGATTTCCACTCCAATTAATACTCTGTGTTCATCAGTTGTCACCATCAGGCAATTCTGGCACCCGCACCAAACTGAGAACATTTCGTAGAAGTTGGGAAAGGTGCAGAAAATGCCATTGGGCTGGTCAGGGGAGCAAGTGCCGGCGGACAGGCGGAGTCAGCCGAACTGAGAGTGGAGGTGACGGAGAAGATGCTGAGGATGGAGTCCTCTTTCGTTCCAGAGGGACGCAGACCGGTTACCATGGATTTGAGTTGCAAGCAGGGAGCTTCTGGCTGGATGAGGGCTGCTCTGGCCTGGGTGCAGCTGAGATGTCTCTGGCAGTCTGTGTGGAGGAACGCAGCCCCCAGGCTGCTCATCGGACAGAGTCCTTGGGTGCCTGAAGGGAAGGTTTGCCTGTGGCTGGTTGGGCAGGAGGCCTTCCCTGACTTGCTGGGAATTTGATTCCCTGAAAAATGGTATGTGAATTGCCTGATATCCCCCAGGAATAAAAATTAGTGTTTTTATTGGGTTTGAAGTGTAATAAGTAAGTGATACTTATTTCATTTTATTTATTTATCAAGTTGATGTAGCTACCCATCTCACAGAAAGTGACTCTGAGCAGTTCTGACGTGTTGTGCAACCCACTGAGGTTTGTACAGGCAAAGCTGTGAGCAAAGGTTCCAGCTCTCCTCCTCTCCTTGTGCGAAGTCAGCCAGCTTTCTTTTTCTAATTGTGACCCTCCCCTTGAATTGCTGACAACCCTGGGAGGTCCGGATGTCCCATCTGGGAAGTGCCGTAGAGTTCCAGGCTTTGCAGCTAGGGCTGCTGGGCCGTCCAGGGGGCCTCTTCTGCTGAGGCAGGATGCGAGTGGTGGCTCCCGCTCAGCGCGGTGGGTGAGTCGAGCGCCCTTGCAAGAGAGACAGGTTTGTTTCAGCTTTTGGGTTAAGCGTTCCCCCTTTGAGGTGACCCAGGGTGGAAGAGGGTGATGCTCACACCTGACGAAAGAAGATTTGCTTTTGATCATACGTGGGAAAGGCACATGCATGAGCAACTTCAAACAGAATGCCTCCCAGTGCACTTGGACTTCCTCCAAGTTTATTGCAGCTGTTAATTATCCAAATGATATTTTTGTCATTACCCCTCTGGCTGTGAAAATCCATGCCTACTTTGGCTTTATGGCAGGGGTGTCAAACTGCCAACCCGCAGGCTGGATGCATCATAGCGAAACCGCGCCCATCCCATTGCCGGCAGTGGCAAAAAAGTCATGATACGTCACGTCACGTGACATTGCAAGTTTGACATCCCTGCTTTATGGCCTAGTCAGGATTTGCATACCTGGAAGACAAAAGCAGCCCAGCATGAATGTTGGTGCAAGTTTTACTGGGACCTGGAAATTTGGGTGTCCTTGCCCCTGGAAGACACACACAGACACCATTGTGGATAATTGTGCTCCTGCATATTAAGGAGGATTCTGGTTCATAGAAATGTACTGGGTATCGAATCTTGCAGCATAAAAGCAAAGGCACTTGTGGGGCCACAGGTGCTGAGCATCACAGGGGAAAGTGGAAGCAAAGATGGGGGGACAGAAGCTGGGCAGGGGAGGTGGAAGGGTGGAGCAGGGGGGGATGGAAGACGAGTAGGTGTGAGCGGTTGGCCGAGGAGGATGTGAGAGAGGGTTGAGGGTCCCAGCAGTCGCCCTGTAGGTTTCCCTTGCCAAGTCCAATGGCTTTACTTCTGCGAAGGCTGAGGTTGAGCAATGGTTTCTGTTAGAGATTTTTAATTTCTCTGTTGGTGAAAAAATAAATCAGAAGCTCTCATAGTTGATTGCATTTAGCTGATTCAAAATAACTTCTTTACATTTATATGAAAATATTTACAATACCATACATTCTTCTTTACAGCAACATAGCTCAATGAAGACTTCTTACAGAGAGATACAGAGACAAACCTGAGACTGAAAATTCAGCTCCTAACTCAATACCCTTTTGCACAGCCTCAGTAGCACTTTCTTCACATTGGCTGACTGAGTTACCACATGACTCTTCCTGCTCATGAATATTCCAACAGTTTCCTTCCTAACAATCCTGCTTTATGCTTTTCTTCTGGGTGGTTTATTTGGGCCTGAGCACAGATTTGCCTCATAAGGCTGACCTGAGCCTTGACCCACCAATGCAAGACAGCTGGCCCTCAGCAGGCAGGAGAGGCCTCTGTCAGGGCTTGACCTGGACCTGCTCAGGGGTTGTCCTTGGTCTCCACTTATCCCGTGCAGAGAATGGCAATGCACAAGGTTCAGCCAGGCATCCTGCTGATTGCAGCACAAAAATCCCCATTTAAAGGATTAAATTTTCCTTCCGTGGGTTTAAAATCGTGTTTTTTCTTTTCTCCTGACACAAGTCTTGCTTTATAAAAAACAATGGCGACTCACTCTTAGTGCTGGTAAAGGCATGGCCAGGGGGATTTGAGATCCACCCAACTTCCACAGGCCACTTTCCTCTGCGGGGGGCATGGCCCTTTCCGTTGGTCCCTGGGCACTGCCCCCCAGGCTGCTTGGCTTGAACTGCGGAATCAACCGGCTCTTGGCTCACGTGTGTCTGGTGCTTTCTAGGGCAGCTAGTTAGGCTCCCTTTGAAAGTGCTCACTCAAAGTGCTGGTGCAAAAAGAAAGCAAGTTCTTACCCCTGCTGCTTTGGCTGTCTGTCAGAACTCACCTCCTTCCCAGTCTCTCTGCCCCCTCCTTTCCCATGAATAGTGGGTGGCTGTTTTTCCCACTGTCTGGTGATGCTTGGTGGGATGGTGAACCAGACGGCGGACTGCCCTGTGTTAAGGACAGTCTTGCTTGGCCACGTCTCCCAGAAGAGGGCTTGGCTTTGGGGCAGGGCAGGGCAGGCCTTCTGCCACTGCAGCACCGGAGGAAAATATTTCAAGGGTCTCCAGGAAGACCCTTGTGCTTCTCAGCACTGCTTGCTCAGAAGACCTCAGCACCCTCTTGGCCGTGATCCAGCCGCCTTTCTCCATCGGCTGCTGCTGTTCAGGCCTCCTGCAGGAGGGAACATCCCAGGGCAGGGAAGGCACACTGGATTCGGGCCTCTTTCCTGCCAAGAACTGGCCTGATGATATCTTGCACATTTTTGAAATGGCTCCATGAGTGTCCTTTTCAGTCATGGGAAGGCGCTTTAATGTACCTTTTGTACTTTATTCTTAATTATCCTTTTTGAAATCTCTGTCTTGAGTGCCTTCCAAATCTTATGGGAGGTATAATGTAATTGGGAGTAGGTTCCTATTCCTCTTTGCCAGTTGCTTAAAAAAATTGCTGCATGCCTACAGGACATCTTAGTTTCTGGCCTGTTAGAAGCTGGATTTCGTCGTGATGCGGTCGTACCTTTTAGGACACACTCCTTGCTGAATTTTGCCTGATGTAGCAGAAGCTGAGATGCCTTTTTGTTAATGAAAGTTAAAATAAAATTGCCTGCCTTTTCAGCTCTCTCTTCCTGTCTGGACTGATCATGATCAGCTTCTGTTCTTGGTTCCCAGCATTTTCCTTGCAGTTTAGAATAATGTGGAATAACAGGGTTGGAAGGGAACTTGGAGCTCTCCTAGCCCAATCCCCTGCTCAGGCAGGAGACCCTATGCCAGTGATGGCGAACCTTTTAGAGACCGAGTGCCCCAAAACTGGCCCCGCCCCCACTCTACCCCCTGCCCCGCCCCTGCCCCACCCTGCCTGCCCGCGTGGCCACTCACCGCCTCCAGGGCCCGCCGCAAATTGCCCAGGCAGCCCAGCAGAACTTACCCAGAGACAAGCAGCCCCTAGAGTGCAGCCGGGAGGCCGAGACCGAGCTTCATTGGAGCTCTTATTTCTTTTTTTCTGCAGCGAGGCTCCTGCTTAATCCTGGAGGAGGGTTGGGGAAGCAGGCAGTCCTTCCCGCTGCATAACTGGTCAGAATGGATTGACCCATTACCCCTGCCAGCCACAAGGAGGTGTGGACAGCATCCAGGTCGGGAGTTGAAGAAAAACAAAACTGTGAGCAGAAAGATGGATCCAGTGACAAGAACTTTGAGAGGGCAGAATAGGTCCAAAATAAGGAAGGGAACAGAAAGGTTAGAAAAATCAAATACCGGTACTGGCTATAAGAGGGGAGTGACCTTGTCTGATGGAAGCAGCAGCACTTAGCCCATCTCATGTATTAACCCAGTTAATTTAGGTTTATTGAGACATTTATCTGATTTCTGTTGTGGTGCTGTATCAGGAACTCAAGCTGGATACCTTGGGACCTCTTCCATTGTATCCCCTTCACTTGAGGCTGACAGACTGACCTAAGTCGTCCACCAGGCTTCCATGGCTGAAGGTTTCCCCAACCTGTTAACCCTTGCATCACCACCTTTGAAGACTTGCTTTGGGGGAAAGTAAGAAAATGTGATCCACTGGAGAAGGAAATGGCAACCCTCTCCAGTATCTTTGCCATGAAAACCCCATGGACAGTACCAAAAGGCAAAAAGATATGAGGCCGGAAGATGAGCCCCTCAGGTCGGAAGGTGTCCAATATGCTACTGGGGAAGAGTAGAGGGCTAGTACTAGTAGCGCCAGAAAGAGTGAAGCGACTGGGCCAAAGCCAAAAGGACACTTAGCTGTGATGCATCTGGTGATGAAAGGAAAGTCCGATGCTGCAAAGGTTTTTTCTCCATAGGAACCTGGAATGTAAGATTCATGAATCAAGGCAAACTGCATGTGGTCAAACAAGAGATGACAAGACTGAACATCGACATCTTAGGAATCAGCAAACTAAAATGGACAGGAATGGGTGAATTTAATTCAGAGGACCATCAGGTATACTACTGGGGGCAAGAATCCCTCAGAAGAAATGGAGTAGCCTTCATAGCCAATAAAAGAGTAGGAAAAGCAATACTGGGATACAATCCCCAAAATGATAGAATGATCTCAATGCGAATCCAAGGCAAACCATTCAATATCACAGTAGTCCAAGTCTATGCCCCAACCACTGGTGCTGAAGAGGATGAAATTGACCAGTTCTATGAAGCCCTACAACATCTTATAGAACCAACACCAAAAATTGATGTCCTTATCATCATGGGGGATTGGAATGCTAAAGTAGGAAGCCAAAAGATAACTGGAATAACAGGCAAGCTTGGCCTTGGAGTACAAAATGAAGCAGGGCACAGGCTGATAGAATTTTGTCAAGGGAATACAATGGTCATAGCAAACACTCTTTTCCAATAACCCAAGAGCCGGCTCTACACATGGACATCACCAGACGGTCAACACAGAAATCAGATTGACTATGTGTTCTGCAGCCAAAGATAGAGAAGCTCTATACAGTCAGTAAAAACAAGACCAGGAACTGACTGTGGCTTAGATCATGAGCTTCTCATTGCAAAATTTAGGCTAAAATTGAACAAAGTAGGGAAAAACACTAGGCCACTCAGGTATGAACTAAATCATATCCCTGATGAATATACAGTAGAGATGACAAATAGATTTAAGGAATTAGATCTGATAGACAGAGTGCCTGAAGAACTATGGATGAAGGTTCGCAATATTGTACAAGAGGTAGCAACTAAAACCATCCCAAAGAAAAAGAAATGCAAGAAAGCAAAATGGCTATTTGAGGAAGCTTTGCAAATAGCTGAGGAAAGAAGGGAAGTGAAAGGCAAGGGAGAAGGAGAAAGATACCCCCAATTGAATGCAGAATTCCAGAGAACAGCTAGAAGAGATAAGAATGCCCTCTTAAATGAACAGTGCAAAGAAATAGAAGACAACAACAGAACAGGGAGGACGAGAGATCTCTTCAAGAAAGTTGGAGATATGAAGGGAACGTTTCATGCAAAGATGGGCATGATAAAGGACCAAAATGGCAGGGACCTAACAGAGGCAGAAGAGATTAAGAAGAGGTGACAAAACTACACAGAAGAACTATACAAGAACGAGCTTAGCATCCCTGATAACCACGATGGGGTGGTCACTGACTCGAGCCAGACATCCTAGAATGTGAAGTGAAATGGGCCTTAGGAAAGCTGAGCAACAACAAAGCTAGTGGAGGTGACAGTACTCCAGCTGAGCTATTCAAAATCTTAAAAGATGATGCAATAAAAGTGCTACACTCAATTTGCCAGCAAATTTGGAAAACTCAACAGTGGCCACATGATTGGAAAAGGTCAGTTTACATTCCAATTCCAAAGAAAGGCAATGCCAAAGAAAGTTCAAACTATCGCACCATTGCACTCATTTCACAGGCAAGTAAAGTTATGCTTAAAATCCTACAAGCTAGACTCCAGCAGTATGTGGATTGAGAATTACCAGAAGTACAGGCAGGATTTCGAAGAGGCAGAGGAACTAGAGATCAAATTGCCAACATATACTGGATCATGGAGAAAGCTAGGGAATTCCAGAAAAACATCTACTTCTGCTTCATTGACTGCGCTAAAGCCTTTGATTGTGTGGATCACAACAAATTGTGGCAAGTTCTTAAAGAGATGGGAGTACCAGACCATCTTATTTGTCTCTTGAGAAACCTATATGTGGGTCAAGAAGCAACAGTGAGAACTGGACACAGAACCACTGATTGGTTCAAAATTGGGAAAGGAGTCTGGCAAGGTGTATTCTGTCACCCTGCCTATTTATATGCAGAGCACATCATGAGAAAGGCAGGGCTAGATGAATCAAAAGTTGGAATTAAGATTGCCGGGATAAATATCAACAACCTAAGATATGCAGATGATACCACTCTAATGGCAGAAAGTGAAGAGGAACTAAAGAGCCTCTTGATGCGGGTGAAGAAGGAGAGTGCAAAAGTTGGCTTGAAACTCAACATTAAGAAAACTAAGATCATAGCACCTGACCCTTTCAAATCCTGGCAAATAGATGGGAAAGAAATGGAGGTAGTGACAGATTTTATCTTCCTGGGCTCCAAGATCACCACACATGGGGACTGCAGAAATTAGAAGACACTTGCTCCTGGAGAGGAAAGCTATGGCAAATCTAGACTAGCATATTAAAAAGCAGAGATGTCATCCTGCCAACAAAAGTAGTCAAGGCCATGGTTTTCCCAGTTGCAATGTATGGCTGTGAATACTTTGGCCGCCTAATGAGAAGGAAGGACTCACAGGAGAAGAGCCTAATGCTGGGAAAGATGGAGGGCAAGAGAAGAAGGGGACGACAGAGAATGAGGTGGCTGGATGGAGTCACTGAAGCAGGAGGCGTGAGCTTAAATGGACTCCAGAAAATGGTAGAGGACAGGAAGGCCTGGAAGAACATTGTCCATGGGGTTGTGATGGATCGGACCACTAACAACAGCAACAACAAGCTCCAGATAACTCTATTCTCGCTGGAGCCCACCTTTAGAACTGGCTCTCATTCTAGGTCCTTTGCAATTAACAAGGATGTAGACAATGTGGGTTAGATCCAGAAGAAGGCAGTAGAGATGGATGGGGGTGGGGAAAACAGGCTTCCTGACAGAACTGGGTCAGAGGAGATGGGAAGGCCGGCAAAAATTTGCTTGAAACACTTGGCGGTCTCTGTGGGAAATGAAAACAAGAAGAGTTGGCTTGGATTTATCCACAGGGGCCCCAGAGAACACAGCTAGGTCTAGCGGGCTGAATTGGTCAAGGTAGAGGTCAGTTGACTGCTAGGAGCCTGGGACTTGTAGTTTGAATTTATTGTTGAATTAGGTTTTACTTCAGCTGCTTTCTTACATTTTCTAATATTTTGATGTAATTTCAACTGCGTTTTTATATGTTTGGCAGCCATCTGGAGTTGCTACGACAGGATGGGCAGCCCTATAAATTAAATAAACAAATATTGTAAATACAGACACACATCTGGGGGCATTTACAACTCGACTATGTGGAGCATGATGGGACTGACACCTTTTGGGCAGCCTTTTCCATACAGACTTGACCAGGCCACGGGAGGACCCAGCTTGATTAGTTTTAACCCTGGTTGGCTTGGGGGAGCTATGTAGACCCAGGCCCATATTGCTGTGCTTGGTATTGGGCCAGCCCTGGCCTCTTCCCTGAAGCTCCAGTGCAGAATATTCTGGCTGGGATGCCTCTTGGTGCAGGATCACCCGAACTCTCCCAGACTGGAAGGGCCCCAAACGGGCCACTGCGGAGCCTCCTGCATTGATTGTTTCCACCTAGAAAGCAGCCTTGTCACTAGGCCTGTTGCCTTGTCTGCAGTTATTGTGGGGGGGAGCTCCTTTGTGACAATTTTCTCTCTGCCGGCAGGGGCTGCATGAAGACCACAGGCCCTGTCTCCGAGTATCTCATGTGAAGCCATTCTCCCAAAGTGGTGTGGGACAACTCGCCGCAGGACAACTCACCATGGGACAGTCCAACCATTCATTTTTATTTTAATGTTTGCCATTCACATTTAATTCTGCCCCTCCTTTCGCATCCTTTCTTTAACGATCCCACCATCTCTTTGATATTAGTGTAACTCTTGTCCCGCAGTGAGTTGGCTTTGGCGAGTTGGCCTAGACGAACCGTCATAGACCCCGAGGGCGGTTTCTGTTGTTCGGTTGGCTCACCTGGAATAGACCGTTATTGACCTAGTGCTGAAGGCACCAGACCAAAAACCGGGGGGTTGTGAATTCTAGTCCCACCAGCTGAGGGGCTCTGAGCCAGCCACTCTCCCTCAGCCCTGGGAAGCAGGCAAGTGCAGCCCCTTCTGAAAATGCTGCCAAGAGGGCTGAGGGACCAGTCCAGGCAGCCACAGGAATCGTGACTCGGAGAGACCCAAACCCTGGCAAAGAGCCCGGCTGGGGAGCCCTTCGGTGAAGGAGGGCTTTGCAACTGCTGAGCCTTTGGTGAAGCCAGTGAAGAAATGCTGGCGGGCTCCTTGCTCTCTTCTCTTCTTGGATAGGAGGCTGAATGCGGATGGGCCGAGGTTCCTACCTACCCTCAAAATTTCTCTTGTTTCGGACTTCCGGTGGCTGCCTTGGGGTCGATATAGCCTCATTCGGAGGCTCTGAGCTCCAGGACTTGTAAAGCCGCAAAAACAGCGCAAAACAGCTGTTTTTCGCGGTGGAAAAAACCCCTCCTCGGTCAGAGAAGGGGCGAAGAGCTGTGAGTGGGGGTTGAGATCCTCTGAAAACTCCCTGAAAAAATGTTCGGGGGGGGGGAAGAAAGAGGACTCCCCGGGTGCTCACAATAGCTCCAGCCCGGAGCTGCTTCTGTCAGCTGACAGACCAAGACGCTGAGACCAGCCACCGCTCGAGGAAAACTTTTCAAAGAGGCACAAAGATTGACGGACTGAACGCAGGAGCTTAAAAAGCAAGTATTTCTTATATTTTACCTCGGATCAACTACGTTCACAATAAACAAAATGTACCCAAGATGGCGACTACTTTTACTTTAAAGAGAAAGTGACCGGAAGAGAAAGGGGAAAGAGAGACTGCAATGCGAGAGTGACCGCTAGAGGGCAGACTAGACGCAAAACTTAAAAACTTTACAAAATAAACCTAAGGAAGAATATAAGAGAGTACATCTTGGCAATGTAAGCGTAAGGATTAGTCCTCTGCATAAAGAAGCTTGGCTAACAGCGGACTGAAGATAGGATGGCCACTATGCAGTCCAAACTGGTGCCCTCAAAGGTGGCAGCATCCTCCCCAGCCCAGCTCCTTAAAATACCAGGGAACAACTTACCTGCCCCCCCATCTTCCTCCATATCTACAGAATCCCAGGCCCCCCTCTCTACTCAGGCCTCTCCAGAAATGCATATGATGAAAGAATTAAAAGATGCAATGTTAACAATGTATGAAAAAATAGTGAGAAAGCTGAAAATAATAAAGGACAATTCTGAGAAAAGGATGGAAAAATGGAGAGGACGATGGAGGCAGTGGAAATGAAGATGGAGGAAATGGATAAGACGATAGAGGGAATGGATAGGAAGATGGAGGGAATGGATAAGAAGATGGAGAGACAAGGCAAAGAACTAGAAAAGAAACAGAAGGAACAAAGCAGAGAAGTGGAGAAGGTGGAAGATCAAAGCAAAGCAGTTATTGAAGACTTAGACCAAACCAAAGGAACAATACAAACGCACAATAAGAAAATGAGAGAAGATATTGGGAGAACTTTTAAGAGGGTCTGTGAGGGGGTTGAAGAAAAGATGGAAGAGGTGGAGAGACAAGAAGAGAGACAACTTGCTGAAATGAAAAGTGAGGTGCAAGACCACTCAACTATGATGCACTATCGCCAGATGATGACAGCAATTAGGGTCAGGGGACTGGAAGAATCCCCAAATGAGAAGCAAGAAGATTTGAAAAGAATTTTTGTAAAAGCCTTGGAAAAATATCTAGGAGAGGAGGCTAAAAATTTCTCTTGGCAAACTGACAGAATCCACAGAGTATGGCTTATATGGAATCAAGTGATATTGCAAGCAATAAAGAGAGACTTATTACTTGGAAGGGAAGCTTTGTTATGGAAATCCACCTGGCAGAAGAAGAAGCCCAGAATTCGACTGAAAAGAAGTGAAATTTAATATTTTATGCAATGAATTAAAGGCAAAGAATTATGGACTGATTTAAGGACTAAGTTTATGAGCAGGAGACATGAGAGGGTGATTAATGGAAGATATATATTAAATCGACTAAGAATGTACTTTTTGAAGTGATGGGTGTATTGACATGAAAATTATTATTTTTAATAAGATGATTTGTTTGTTTGATGTCCAATGGATTGAACTGAAAAGAAGTGAAATTTAAAATTTTAAAATGTATTTGGCTTATAGTTAAATCTTGATATACGGAGTGAAGAAGGTTTACAAATGTAAAATGATTGTATTAAGTTGAATGGCATTTAACTTGAATTTTTTCTTTGTTTACATGTACAAATGTATATCTAATAATAAAAAATTTTACAAAAATTTTTTTTTCACTTGTTTCTACGTATTGATTTGATTTCTGCCCATCTCAGTCAATGGCTCTGGCCGATGTCCATACGAAGGTGCTCCTCTGACATCTCTTGCTGCTTATTACTAGGCTCTGCCTTTTCATTATGGCTTCCTGAGGTTAGGATTAGGGTTGGTTTCATTAAAATAGGAAAAAACATTTTGTCAAGACCATCGACAGCTATTTTTCTCTCCCTGGATTCCCACAGGGCTATTTTTCACTTATTGTGCAGTGGCCCCATAAGAGCAGGGGGCAAAAGGCAGCCAGGCAGAGGTGACTCACCCTGAGCTGCCATTCCAGGTGGAGACGGACACCCCCTCCCCGCCCAGCTCCCTCGAGCAGCCAAGATGGCTGAAAGGAAAAATGCAGAACAGCCCCTTCCCCCCCAACCTTCTGGGCTTCTGAGGATCCTTGGCCATCTTTGAGACCCCAGGACAGGCAGTTGACTAGTCAACAAGGAGAGGACCCATGTGGCTGGGCAAGTGTCCTTCTTGCCATGCAGTCCAACCCCGGCTCTTGTGTGGCTCACCAGGGAAGGTTGGGAAGTGGCCGTCCAGCCTCTGCGGGAAGTCTTCCAGCGGAGAGGAGCAGCAGGCGTCCAAATGCGTTTCTTCCAGGGCTTCCTGACTTAGAGCAGGGGGGTCAAACTCAATTTCATTGAGGGCCGCATCAGCATTGTGGTTGCCCTCAGGGGGCCAAGTGGGTGTGGCCAGGGTGGGTGTGGCCTAATGGGTGGGCATGGAGTGGGTGTGGCCTACTGGGTGGGCGTGGCCAGCTCTACATCGTTCGCGTCAAGGGTGCCTGTGGGGGCCTGGGCAGGAGTGGGACAGATCTGAGGGTCTCTGGCCGAAGGGGGGGGGACCGGGGCAAGCGCCAAGGCAGGGTCCACTGGAGGAGCCTCACTGTTCCTCTCAGACCATGCGGGGGGAGGGGCTGGATGGTGGCACGGGTTGCGGGAGCCCTGGGCAGCAGAGGTCAAATGCCCAGCCTGGCCCTCGAGCACCTGCGGCACCAAGCCCAGCCCCACTTCCCCAAGGGGGAGCCCAGCTGCACTTGCCTCCTCCTCAAGGCTGCTGCTGCTGTGCTTGCTCTCCTTAGCCAGGTTGCTCATGATGGGTACGAGGGCAGAGTCAGAGGGAGGCCCATTCCCTCTCCATGGGAGGAGACCTGGCTTTGCCTCCAAAGCTTCCTTAGCAATAGGATGGGAGACCCCCAGGATAGGCCAGGAGGAGGGGGCAAGGGGATGGTGAAAGGGCAGCAGGTCAGGACTAAGGCAGGACTTCCCTCAGACCCTCCATTCCTCCCTCCCTTCCTTCCTTCCTTCCTTCCTTCCTTCCTTCCTTCCTTCCTTCCTTCCTTCCTTCCTTCCTTCCTTCCTTCCTTCCTTCCTTCCTTCCTTCCTTCGAAATAAAGCCGCTTTGGTGCTTTTGCTTAGTATTGGGCTGTGTGGTGGATTAAACCTAAAGGCTGGTTGCCAAGAGGTACAGCCAGGGGAACAGGCTGCCACATGAAGTGGTGCGCTCTCCTTCAAGGAGAGGCTGAAGGGTCATCTATTGAAGGTGCTAAGCGGGGGGTTTAACTAAATGATCTCAAGGATTCCTTTCACCTCTGAGATTCTGGGAATTTGTAGTCCTGATGTTCGCTTATCTCTCTCTTTCAGCTGAGCCTGCAGATCTATTGAAGGTCTTAGATTTCCATAATTTACCCGACGGCATCTCAGAAACGACAGGATTCTGCACCAGCAGGCGGTCTTCCAAGGGAGCAGATGTGGCCTATCACGTGACCAAGGATGCCCAGCTGAGTGCCCCAACCAAGCAGCTTTTCCCTGGTAAGAGGATATTTGTGGCTCAGGGTGCAACTGTGGGGCCCTCGGTGCTCTCTGGGCTGGGTCGCTGGCTTGCAGATGTTCATTACCCAGCTAGGGAACATCTCCAGCAGCAGCGACACCACTCCTGCTTCCCAGAAAGGATGGCACCTTTCCCCTTCCTCAGAGGCCCGTGTCCTGGGGCACTTGACGGAGCCTGGTGCTTCCACTCTTTCCTCTCCTGATTGGCCCAGGTGGGTTTGGCTGCGACGCAGAGGCCCCCCTCCCAGCTGGACCTGTGGCAGGCGAGGCAGAGGCTTGCTTTCTGAGCAAAGCCGCAGCAGGACTATCTTCAGCCAGGGCAGCACCTTCTTGGGGTGGATCTGGAAGACCTCTTGCCAAAGGCCTGAGGAATGTGGAGGGAAGCAGTGGGTTGCTTTGATCTGACAGCCAAGATACCAGGCATTTTCTCAACATCATCTGGGGCTTGGCCCTGGCCAAGGAAAGGGGCCTGGGAATTGTGGGCAGGCGCAGAAGGGATTGGTGTGCAAAACTGCCCCTCCCCAAAGACGGGCACAGCTTAGCTCTCAGAGGCAGCCTGGCCTTTGCTGCGCTTCCCACTCCTTTTGTTTAATAACACCCCTCCTCTGAGTAACTAGACGTTAGTTCGGCTCCAAACAAGCAAATGAGTGGATGGCGAGATAAAGACAACAGAGGTAATTGCAGAGCATGTCCAAAAGGAAATGCAGATTGGGGATTTGACATTAAAAGGGTCTTGAGGGAAGATGCAGTGACACGTAGCTACACAAAAGACTCTCCAGCCCAGGGCAGGCTGTAGTTGGGGCTAATTGGTAGTTTGCTTTCCTCAGCTGGTAGTTTGAGGATCTTGGTGTGTTGCTGCTCTCGCCGCTGCCAGCTGTGCAAAGCATCCAGTTGTTTGACCTGGAATGCTACGACCCACACCCTTCCTGGCGGGGGAGATTCCTCGGAGATCCTAAAGGATCCTAAGTCCAAATGGAGTTGTGCTGTGTGTGTGTCTGTGTGGACATGGAAGCATTTCCCAGTTTGCGATATCATTAATCATACTAGCACTTAGACTTGCATACCACTTCCCAGTGCTTTACCGCAGGGGTTGCCAATCCCTGGGCCGTGGTCTATTCGGAACCGGGCCACGTGAGCAGTGGGCTGGTGTGTATGCACTCATGCGCAGCTTGACTTGCATGAGTGGTGGGCTGGTGTGCATGCACACAGGTTTGCAGCTTGGCTTTTGCAAGTCGAGCTGCGTAGGCATGCATGTGCACGCTGGCCCACTGCTTGTGCTGCCCGGTTCCCCTCTCATCCCCCCCTCAGCCAGGCTGCCGAGCTGCAAAGGGGCCCTCTCTGAGCGGTTTAAAGAGTTGGCCTATTGCCCCTCCCAACAATCCGGGTCCTCATTTTACCGACCTCGGGATGATGGAAGGCTGAGTCAGCCTGGAGCCGATCAAGATTGAACCACTGGCAGTCGGCAGAGTCAGCCTGCAAAACTGCACTCTAACCACTATGCCATCATAGCTACTAATACAGGTAGTCCTCAGCTTATGACCACAACGAGGACTGGAACTTCCACCAGGAAGTGATGCAGTTAAGTGAGTCACACCCAATTTTATGACCTTATGCCAGGGTCATTAAGTGAATCTGGCTCCCCATTTGGCTTTGCTGGTCAGAAGCTGGCCAGAAAGGTGGCGGAGGGTGGTCACAGCCCCCCCTGGACATGGCGACCTCCATCAAAACCGGCCAGCTGCCTGACCCCGTGGCCGCAAGAACGCTGCTGCCGGGGCTGCCAGTGGCAGGACTGGTCGCAAGTCAGTGTTTCCAGCACTGTCGTTAAACAAATGGTCATAGGCCGAGGCCTGCCGGTAGCTACAGCCTCAAAGCAGACCTTCCTCGTTCAGCTGGCTTTTCCGACCCAGCCCTGCCCTGGTGGCTGCAGAGCCAATGCTGGTGGTTCCCTGGGGAGAGAAATTGATCGCGCTCTCTGCTCTGCTCCCTTTTCTGCTTCCAGCGTCTCCGTTTCCGGAGGATTTCTCAATCCTGACCACGGTGAAGGCCAAGAAGGGCAGCCAGTCTTTCCTGATCTCCATTTACAACGAGCAAGGCATCCAGCAGGTCGGGGTGGAGCTGGGGCGGTCCCCGGTTTTCCTGTATGAGGACCACATGGAGAAGCCGGGCCCCGAGAACTACCCTCTCTTCCGGGGCATCAACCTCTCGGATGGCAAGTGAGTGAGGGGAGGAAAGGGGGCTTGCTGGAGGGTCAGGCAGAGGAACGCCAGGTTCCCTTCCTTTGGGTGGTGGGCGGGACTCCTTCGGGAGACGATCGGGGCAGGAATGTTCAGGTTGTTCTGAAGCTCCAGAAACCACTCTCCAAAAGTGGCCCAATGGGAGCCCCAGATAAACAAGCAAGAGGGTGGCACATAGGGCAGCCTACGTTGTCCAATGGGGTAAGACAGTGGTTGAGTTCCCACCATATGTTGAATCCAAGGTCAGGTTGGACTTTGCAAACCCAAATCAACACACACACACACACACCCCGATGACTCTGGCTCCTTGTGTGTGTATATGTGACCCCCCCTCCCTTCAAGAGCTGAACTTGCCCCTTCTCTGCATCCAGCTGCAGCCTTGGGGGAAGGCGGCCTGGCAGTGGATCCGAGGAGTGAAAGCGGCTTGGAGGGGCAGGCGGGCTGGACGGCCCTCTCTCTGGGGCGACTCAGTTTGGCTTCTCCGGGGGCCTCTTGTAGCTCCAGAAGGCTCTCCATCTTCCCCTCTCCAAGCCATGGCAGGCATGAGCCAAGAGGAAAAGGAATCCTGGGTCTTTAAGGCAGAAGATTTTGTTTCTGCCAAATGGGGCTGAAAGTGCTGTGGGGACTGTCATCATCACTCCTCATAAACTTTCAGATCCATCGACAGTCTTGGGCTCTAGAAACTTGTTAAAATAATCCAATCTAGCCAAGCAGAGATGCCCAGGCACACGTTCTTTGCCTAGTTGACATGATTTCACTTTGGTTTTTTGCTTTCCCCTTTTTAGAAAACTTACTACTTGCTATATAGCTGTTTATTCATTTTGTATTTTTCCTGGAAAATACTCTGTGTCTGATTTGACAAGGTACTTATGGCCTCTAATTCATGAAACAAAGAGCAAAGACAGTTACATATAAAAATGCAAGTGGAATAATTTAATGAGACACAAATCCAATTACAGTGATAAGAAAGAAGCAGCAGCCGTGGAATTATAGGAAGAAGTCATCCAACAAATAACATTAATTAGACTTAAAGATATGTTGAAGATTAGCATGTCTTTTTCCAGCGGGAAAATAGGAATTTGTCTTGTTGCTGTCTTCAGTATCTAATTCTCAGAGCACTTCACGCTCCACAGCTAATGCCTGGAGATCCTTTTTGCTAAGATATTTCCAGCTTTAAAAAAGATCCAACTCAGGGTGTCCTCAGAAACGTTCAGGCCTCAGTTGGTGGCTTGAAGGCTCCCGTCTCTCGGGAGGAAGCAGGAATGCTGGGAACGCAAACCAAGAAGGCTGGAGAGCAGAGGAAGCGAATGCCTTCTCTCCCCCCATGAAGACAGACGGGGCTGCTGCAGGAGCGCCCTGAAAGTCTGAAACCGGACATGGGATAAGCTCTGAAGCCCTCTTTCCCCTTGCTCGGAAACTGCTGTCTCTTTGCTATGGCTGCCACTTCCTGGAATACTATAAAGAAACAACTGCTGCCCCCATGTTGCTTCTTGTCTCTGTGGCCCTGGGAAGAAGGAGACTCAACTGTCCAAAAACACTTTGAATATGGATTTTGCTTTCATGAGTAGATGTGGAATGAGAACAAGCTTCTCCTAAGCTCCTTTTCTGTGTGCTGAAAGAACGAGTGCTCTTGAGACCCAAAACTTGGAGATGCCCCACTGCTTGGGCATTTGGCAGGCTTTTTTAATAACAACTTTTTCACTCTCAGTAAATTCCCTTATATTTACAGATAAACAAAATAACCTGTTTATGGCTGGAACAGCTTATGAGAATGCAGGAGCCCGCAATGGGTTTCAAATGAATTTAATTTAATTTCCTAAGTCAATCTTATCAAATCTACCTTCCAGAACTTTTGGAACTGTCACACCCAGAATTCCCATGGTTGGCCAACACATCTGGAGCTGCCTAACCATGGAAAGTTGCCATAAATCAGGAGTGGGCTGCATGCAGTGTGCCAACCCTCTTTTTATGACCTCACCTTCATCACAATTCATTTTTGGCATGATAGGTATTTGTTGAAATGATGTGTTAAATTATTGTTTGATCCCTAAACCCTGCACAATAGGCAGAAAATCATGGAGGTGAGATAGGCTGTTTATTATAAGTTAAAAAAGAGACATCCACGTGTGAAAATTCCTGTTTCTTTTGCAGCTGGTTCACTGGGGAAATTCCTGTGGGAAAGTGAAAGTTTAGGCTAAAATGAGTGGCATGCCAGTCTGGTTTATATCAGAGCCAATGTGATTGATTAAACGAGGCTTAGCGTTTCATACTTCTTGAGAACTGAGATAATGCCGGTGGTATTTCCGTCCTGCAGCAAAAGAGGAAGCATCAGTGTAAATGTAATGACCAGTCAAGGGAAGACGCTTTCATGCTTGGCGGTTCTAGAAGCTTCCCTTTGGGCTGAGGTGGGCATGGGAAGCCATGACCCTTGGACCTTCTTTTGACCTTCTGCTCTTCCCCAGGTGGCATCGAGTTGCTTTCAGCGTCCATAAGAAGAATGTCACTCTGATTTTGGACTGTAAAAAAAAGGTCACCAAGTTCCTGGACCGAAGCGACCACCCCATCATTGACGTTAATGGCATCATTGTCTTTGGAACAAGGATCTTGGACGAGGAAGTGTTTGAGGTAAGCGTGCAAGAGAGACAGAACGGCCAGGATGTCCGGAAGGTGTCTCAATGCTGAGCATCGGAGGATTTTGTTTCTTGGGATAAGAAGAACATGTTCAGGATGAGAGAGAGAGAGAGAAAAGAAAAAGGAGGGAAGTTTGTCACGTCCTATTTTAGAAAGGAAGCCTATATATCGAAAACCACTGCAGAACAGTCTCCATTGCAGAGCTTTGAAAACGTAGCTGTGGCTTATAACGGAGCTCTCTTGGGTGACCCCAACATGAGAGAAAGACAGGCAGAAACCGGAAATTAATAAGCCATGGTCAAAGGCTCTCTGGGACTGACTTGGGAGCGGCCCAGAGGGAGGTTACCCTTTGCTGCTCCCAAGTCAGCTTTAAGCCATCACCATTGTTATTTCTGCTACCAAGAAGTGAACTGGCTCCTGTCCAGTTTGGGGTTTCCATTATGCCGTTGACTTCTTGAGTGGTCAGCCTTGCGGGTCTGAAGAGCCCATCAGCTCCAGGCTCTGGGCTCTCTACAGGCTTACCCATTCTCCTGGCCCACCCTCATCCCTCTTCGCTGTCCTTTAATTACCTTCTCCATTTCTGCCCAAAAGCTCTGGCTTTTTAAAATTACCGTGCTAAAGGCACTCTTCCATTTCCATCAGGCTTCCTCCTCCCCCCCCCGTCTGGGGCTTCTGAATGCCATTTTGTGGGTGGCATTCTTCACTGGGCTTGCAGTCTAGTGTTGACGTGTGCTGCCCTCTCTTTGCCACAAGAGGGGATTTGCCTGGTGTCGTTTCCAGGGGATTCTCGTGGATGGAGGAGAAGCTGGGGAGCTGCAGAGTTTGGGCAGAGTTAAAACGGGGACGCTTAATACGCACACCTGCTCGGTGGTTGTCTGAGGCCTAGAGCAAGATGAGACAAAGACCCTGGCACTTTGCCCAGAGAAGTTTATTGCATTTTTCTTATTTGAAAAAAAAAATCAAAAGGACATTTTATCATCAAATTGAACGGGAATTATTGAAAGAGCTTTGTGGAAAAAGGTTCTTGATGCAATCTGGAGCTAAAATCAAGAGCAGAGATTCTGGACAAGAGTCTGGCCAAGTGTTACTAGTGGGTGAGGAGGCTTTACAGGAACAGGTAGTCCTCAACTTACAACCATTCATTTAGTGACCATTTGACGTTGCAAAAGCACTGGAAAAAAACAACATACACTCACACAACCCTCGCCGCTCCCCAAGGCCGCAGGACTGAAATCCCGGGACTTTCGGCAACTGGCCTGGATTCACAATGGTTGCAGTGCCCCAGGGTTACGTGGCCGCCGTTTGGGGCCTTCCCAGCCAGCTTCCAACTATGGGGGAAGCGGATTGGCTTCATGACCATGGGATTCGCTTAACAACCACTTTGCTTAACAAGGGAAATTCTGATCTTAATTGTGATCGTAAGTCAAGGACTACCTGTGGTTCTCAATGCATGGCCACAGTTTGGGCCAGAATTTCCACCACTAAGTGTTTCGTGCCTGATTGGATGACTTTTTTTGCCGTGGTCGCTAAGCAAATCACTGCGCTCATTAGGCTGCTCATGGCGACCCCCTGACCCCAGGATGCTGCAACTGTCGTGGATCCATGTCAGTTTCCAAGCACCCAAATTCTGACCCCACGATCACAGGGACCCTGCGAAGGCCATAAATACAAGGATGGGTCATAAGTAATTTTTTTCAGCATCCTCTCAATTCTGAATGATCATTAAATGCATGGTCTTCAATGGAGGGCTGCCTGTGTCCCCTTCTAAGATGAATGAGTGAGATTTTTGTTTGCTTCAATTTGTCATTCAATCTGTTATTCTGTTATTGTTATTATTCATTTTAAAATAAAAACTTTGCAAAGAACTTGAGAAAAAGAAACCAAAAGATTCATTGTACTTGGATAAAAACAGAGTGTTCAGCTAAGTCTCAAAAGAGGCAATCCATATTTTCTGCTTGGGTTTTACAATAAGCAGTTTGGCTGAAGCAGAGAATGGAAAGCCTGGTCTTTCAATCACAGAGTTCCCTCACCTTAAAAAAATCCTTTGTGAATATACTTTGACTTACTAATGATCCAACGAAGAGTTTCTCCCCGGCTTCTCCTATTGCAGTCTCCACATCTCCTAGTTTTAGGGGAGGCTCCAGGGGTCTGTGGAGCGGAAAGATCGGGGTTGCTTTTGGCCACTAAATAACACTCTAGTCAAACATTTTATCACCGTCCCAAAACTTTGACTTGTTTCTTCCAAACTGAGTGCGGTAAAGTCTCAGCCAGGCGCCTTTTTAATGCAGGCTTCTGCTTCAGACATTACTTGAAGCCAGAAAACTTTAGGTGGTGATGTGAAATCCCTTTTCTCCCAGGAGGGAGATGCTGAATGAGCAAGAAAGAATGAAGTACAGTTTTCCATGTGCCTGTGGAGAGCAACTAGATCCTAACTAAAATGGCTTTAGGAACAGCTCTTTTGCTAGTATAAGTCTGTGGACATCCCTGTAATCAGATAGACTACTTCTGCTCAGAAAGCTCTGTGAGGCTTCTGGCATTGGCTAGGCTGAAAGTCTGCGTTTCCTCTCCTCCCTTTCTAATAGTATCTCAGAAGCTGGATGCGCTTAATCCAGTCAATTTGCATAATTAACATTCTGCTCAGAAGTGACAAGGGCAAATTCTGCTCTAATGCTCCTAATTTTATGATGGAATCACATTAATTGACCCCAACACTCTTGGAAAGGGAGCTCCGAGAGACGCCTCACCTCATGCCTAGTGCAGGAATCCCAAGGAAAGGATCCCTACTTGGCCAATGTGAGCCTCTCCCCCCCCCCAGCTGCAGACCACACACTCTGATGGCACTCTAGAAGTCAGCAATAATTAAGGAGTGATGCCAAGACACATTTTTGTATTATTCGCTCTCATCTGATATTATTTTTGTTTAAATTCTGTTTTTCTGTCCCTTATTGTTCCCAAACTCTAGGAGTCATTGTAGAACACAGTCCTATATACATTTAATCCATTAGGTAGCCCAGAAATCCTTTATTGCTTCCATCCTCGATCCCATTTTCTTTGCCTGCTATGGGTAATCCCTCTTAAGAGCAGTTCCATCAGTTTGTGTCTGTGTTGACCTGTGCTTGAAAAAGGTACGCAAGGAATCCGCATCTCTAAGCCATCGTAAGGCTCTGAGGGCTGGGCTGTTCCTGTGGTGCTGGGCCAGGATGTGGACTGAGTGTGACTCCAGGAGTATAGTAGTATCTTGATTAGAGTCCTTGGTTGTCAGTTCATTTTGTTTGTTTTGATGCCGCATCTGCTTTAACTACAGGCTTCAGTTCATCTCTATGCTACCCCGGGTGGTTCTGAGTTGGGCAGTAGGGCAAACCAAATGGATGAGTGCATGAATGAAAATATTTTTAATAAAGATCTGAGAGAAAGAAGAAGTTGTTGACTAGAAAGTCAGATCACTTCCTGATGTGTGGACTTCTAAACCCAGCTTAATCCTGAGTTTTGGAGGTGAGGGTAGGGCAGTGACCTTTTAGAGACCGAATGCCCCAAAACCGCCCCTGCCCCCACTCCACCTGCCCACAGGACCACTCACTGCCTCCAGGGTCCTCCGCAGATCGCCCAGGCAGCCCAGCAGCGCCATGGCAGTCACACCCTCTGCCCCCACCCTGCAGCATCAACTGTGCAGGATGGGGTGTGAGGACAGAGTCTTGTCTACGCTGCCTGGCTGCCGTGTCCTTGGCTGCGCTCTCCATGTGGGCCACGCTCGGGGGCGACTCTCCTTCAGGGGGGCTGCTGGAGAGGAGGGAGTCACGGGGGGAGGCAAGTCTGGGGCAACGGCACGTGTGCCCACAGAGAGGGCTCCGAGTGCCGCCTCTGGCACCCGTGCCATAGGTTAAAGCCACCAGTGGAGTAGGGCATCCAGTGAGTCGACCACCCAGAGGAAGGGAGAGGCCTATCTCAGCATTTGAAGGAACTGGAGAGATCAGCTGTTGGGTCTCACAGGGACTGAATTCCTTGAGCATCTCTTCCTCCCAAAGGGACAGACCACCAGGGAAGAGACAAAGGTCTTCCTTTTTGCTTGCTTAGGAAGATCCAGCCCAGTAGTCCCTCTTTCTCCCACTGTGCTGAGTTCCCTGGCATGGGGCAATGTAGGGAGAGTCACCCACTGAACCGCCCACGGCAGATGCCAGAATGTGTCCCCACTGGTTTTAATTTCCGGCGGTGATGAGGATGGTAGAAGCTGGCCCACTGCAGAGCCCAGAGCCAGCCTCTCTATCATATAACCCCCTACTCCTTCTCCTAGTTAGTCTAGACAAACCTAGTTCTCTCAGTAGTTCATTGTATGTTTTAGCCTCCAGCCCAACAAAATCATCTTTCTTGATCTCCTCTGTACTCTTACTAGGGCCTCAGCATCTTTTTGTATTGTGGTGACCAGAATTAGACACAGTATTATTCCAAGTGTGGTCTCACCAGTGCAGAATAAAGTGATGCTATCCACTTCACATGAGAATAGAATAGAGCTGGAAAGGACCTCGGAGGTCCTCTAGTCCACCCCCCTGCTCAAGCAGGAGAACCTACACCATCTCAGACAAGTGGCTGTCTAGTCTTTCTTAAAAACTCCAGTGATGGAGCACCCACGATTTCTGGTGGCAAGCTGTTCCACTAGTTAATTGATCTCACTGTTAGGAAGTTTCTCCTTAAGTCCAGGTTGCTTCTCTCTTTGGTCAGTTTCCACCCATTGTTTCTTGTCTTTCCCTCTGGTGCTTTGGAGAATAATTTCACGCCCCCTTCTTTGTGGCAGCCCCTCAGATACTGGAACGCTGCTATCCTGTCTCCCCTATTTCTTCTTTTCTTTAGACTGGCCAAACCCAAGTCCCGCAGCCGTTCTTTCGTATGTTTTAGTCTCCAGGCCTTGGATCTTCTTGGTTGCTCTTCTCTGAATTTTTTCCAACATCTCAATATCTTTTTTGTGATATGGTAACCAAAATTGGCTGCAGTATTCCAGGTGTGGCCTCACTAAGGTTTTATAAAGCAGTACTAATACTTTGCAAGTTCTTGATTCTATGCCTCTGTTTATACAACCTAGGATTGTATTAGCTTTTTTGGCAAGCTAAGCAAGCAAATAAATAAATAAATTTACAAAGTTATAGCCTTTCCCCTAAGAGGTGTGACTAAATTCAAGCAAAATTTGGCTTCGCTATTTGCAGATATGTTCCATCATTCCTGTGAAGACAGCTGGAAAGAGCTGGGAATAGTTGGCCCGGAGATCTACACTAGATTTAGGGGACAGGAAGGTAGATCCCAGAACTTAGGGGGAAAGAGCCCTTCAAGGAGGAGCCTCCCATGGGGGGGGGGGGAAGGAGATCCCTTGGGTGAGTCTTGCCCTTCCTCCCCTGATGCTTCTGGGATTCCCCAGGGAGTCTGGAGAGAGAGAAGCCCAAATTGGCCGCCATCAGTTGTGAATTTGTGTCCAGCAGCCGCCAGTCGGCGCAGAGTCAAAGAAGCCGCCTGAAGAGTTGGCCCAGCACAGCCAGGACTTCCCAGGGGACCTTCCCCTCTTGGCCTTTAAAAAGGGAGGATGGGACGTGCCAAAGTCTATCCCAGGGGTAGGCAGCCTCGGCTCTTTTAGGACTCGTGGACTTCAACTGCTGGCTCAGGAATTCTGGGAGTTGAAGTTCACGGGTCATAAAAGAGCCGAGGTTGCCTACCCCTGGCTGTCCGCTTTCCAAAGAGAGGCCCCTCGGGTGCTCCTCCACCAACGAAAAGAGGCTGTGATGATGATGTCATCCATTCGTCCGTGTCCGACTCCTGGCCATTCTGTCGGGCGGCTCTCGCCACCTCTTCCCCCTTTGCACGACTTCGGTGAGTTCTTCTCTTCTACATCTCAATTTTTTTTTAAAAAAGGATAATGATATGCTCCACAGAAGAACGAACACATTTCAGAAGATTAAAAAAGGCAGATACTGTTTGGGTGGTTTTTACTCTGTCATTTGCTTTAGCTGCCGAACAAGAGGCCCTTGAATGGCCGAGGTGCCCTCTATTGCAGTTAAATAGAACCAGTTTAAAAGGCATTAGTGATACAAAGGGAAATGTTCTAATTAATTTCGTCCCATATTCCCTGCGGATTATATTGAACCATTTATTTGCTTCCCCTCGTTTTCATGGAGTGCTAGAAAATGTAAACTTTCCAGGGCTGCTTGAGACTGAATTGGTCCTGGACATTGTGTGCTGAGCTCAGAAACAACCCAGCAAACTCCTGTCCCCTCTCCCTCTCCTCCTCTCCTCTCCTCCTCTCTCCTTCCCCTCCCTCCCCTCCTCTCCTCCCTCTCCTCCTCTCTCCCTCCCCTCCCCTCCTGTTCTCCCTCTCCTCTCCTCCCTCTCCTCCTCTCCTTCCTCTCCTCCTCTCTCCCTCCCCTCCCCTCCTGTTCTCCCTCTCCTCCTCTCTCCTTCCCCTCCTCTCTCCCTCCCCTCCCCTCCTGTTCTCCCTCTCCTCTCCTCCCTCCCCTCCTCTCCTTCCTCTCCTCCTCTCTCCCTCCCCTCCCCTCCTGTTCTCCCTCTCCTCCTCTCTCCTTCCCCTCCTCTCTCCCTCCCCTCCCCTCCTGTTCTCCCTCTCCTCCTCTCTCCTTCCCCTCCTCTCTCCCTCTCCTCCTCCTCTCTCTCCTCCTCTCTCCCTCCCTCCTCCCCTCCCTCCTCCCTTCTCTTCCCCTCCCTGTGTTAATTAATTTATTTTGTTTTCCCTGCCAAATGTTCTATCAATCTCAGGTTATTTCTAGGTTTTGGGGTATCAGGGGCTTCATTTGTATCATTGTACAGAATAGGTGAAGGTTAGCTGTTTTTGTTTTTTTTCTACTGCTGCACAGGAGCACACCTGGCCAAGGTCTTTAAGAACAGTTCATCAACCTGGTTGGGCCCCAGGAGGCAGGCTTACCAAATAGGCCTGGGAGATGAGTCTTCCCAAGGCTGCCTTCTGCATGAATTCAGCAACTTCCAGAAGTTGGGCAGGATTGGAGGCCCAGTGCAATCAGATTGTGGGTCAGATTGAGACGCAGAAGAGAAGCTTCATGGTTTGCATGCTAGTTGGACTCGGTTCTGGGCATTTTGTGCAGGGCACAGTAAGGTCCGATTGCAGCGGTTCACTGCAAGTTGCAGCTGAGGCTGAGGGGAGATCTTAGTGCCTCCCCCCATAAGTCACAAGGGTTTCTTGGCTGCATGCTTGACCACGACTGCCAGGCTGACTTCACTTTCTCACTGTGGAGCCCTTTAAGGAAGTATTTTTAAAGGAAATTAAGCCTCAAGTTCATACCACCAAGCGATGGAAAATCTAAGACCCGTTGAGCCAGTGGGCTTTCTGCTACAGAAAGGAATTCCTCTCTAGGAGTTGAAAATGTGATTTATGGTTTCAGTCATGGTTTTGCTTTGCTTTTGGTCTCCAGAACTGGGAGCTCTTGAGCCCTTGTTCCCCCAGCCATAGCCCCGCTTTGATCATCTGGAAAGCATCCCCCCTCTGGGATTGCAACTGGGGGCTTTGTTCCCTGGCGGTGGCTGGAGGGAGAAGGGAAAATGCTGACAAGGAAGGAGAAAGGAGGGAAAGAAGTTGTTGCTGTGGAAGAAGAGCAATCAAACTAGGGTTTGATGGGAGACCACCAGGCAATCTCATAGCTGGAAGGTAAAAGAGAAATCCCGCCCCCAAATCCACTCAGGCCTCTCCTTTGTTATTGCCAAGGAAACAAGACAGTCCTTGGTATCATCACAAGCCAGGCTCAACTCAGAGGGGAACTGTAATTATCTTAACAAATCAAACAACACATTCATAGTTGGCTCTTTCACTGATTGTGCACCGCTACAAGTCACAATGGGGAGATCAAGAAAGTGATTAGGGGAGACCAGCTTGTTCCATTCTTGAATGGAAAACACAGCCAGCACCGATTCCCAATTTAAAACATTCCCATTAGCCAAAACAAACCATATTAAAATTATTACACTTGTTTTGAAATTCTTCCACCGTGAATCACATATCAGCTGAAAGTGGGTTGGGGTGGAGGGAAGAGAAAGAGCAGGAACTGCCCAGCTGCCAGAAAAGATCTCACTCATTTACACGAGACATTCTTGAAATTTGTTGAACTGGGGAAGTAAAACTTTTGGACCTCAGCAAAGTTAGATAATTCCAAATCTCTCCCTGCATTGGCTGATGACTCATAAGAGATGCTGCTTCCTGGACCCTCTGGGAAAGAAATCTGTGTGCTCTGAACCAAAGGAAAGCAGAAAAGGATTCACCCTGATCAGTGATCTTCCTTCCCATCAGACGTCAATGAATTTAGCTCGATGGCAGCTTGTTAAAACAGATGCAGCAAGGTCGAACTAGATTTAGTGCCCAAGGCAGGCAGGGTGTCTTTCATTCGTGATGGGGCAAGAGTAACTTGAGGCCTGGGACATTTTTCCCCTTTGAAGGGATCTCTGTGCCTAGCGTCTGCCCAGCCTTTCTGGAGACCAATGTTCTCTTCTTCAGCACGCAACGGGGAGGACCAGCATTATCCCTCATCTATCTGACATAAGTGGTAGACCTGCCCCAGGGAGTGAAAATGCAAAGCAGTTTACATAAGAAAGACAGAACCAACAACTCCAAGGCCAAAGGCCCACAGGAGGAAGAGAGGGGCAAGTGCGAGGAGGGATGAGGTCAAATATACCGGAGATGTGTCCCTAAGTCTGGGGGCCACTATAGAGAAGGCCTATTGTGCCTATTCTATACCTGCAATATTTGATCTTTCATGCCTGGGTGCAGGACCTTACTTTTCTCACCACTGAGCTGCATGTTACTGGATAGAGCCCAGTGTCCAAGTCTGTCCAACTTCTTCTGAATCTTACGTTTATCTTCCAAAGAGTTAGCAGTTCCCCCCAGCTTGGTGTCATCTGTAAATTTGTTGAGTTCCTCTTCTATCCATTCACCTAGATGGTGGATGAAGATGTTGAGGTGTCCTGGACCTAAGTCAGAACCTTGGGGTAGCCCCACTGCCTGCTTCCCACCAAGTAGGTGTAGTTCCATTGAGGATATGCTGGGTGTGGTTGGTTAGTCAATTGCGAAGCCATCATGTGGTGGTCCTGTCTCTCCCACATTGTTCTGTCTTACCAAGAAGTAGATTGTGTTCTATATTGTCAAATGCTTTATTGAAGTGTAAGTATCTTTCTGGAGACCGCACACTTGCAGAATTGCTCCAGTATCCGCCATTTTCTTCCTTGAGGCCAAAAATCTGCAAAATGGTATGAAGATCAGTCCTTTCCTTTCCCAGACCTGAACTTCTACCGACTTTAGGAGTAGGTGGTACATTGTCTCCTTCTAAAGTAACACTTCACACTGCACATCAATATGTGGAGAAGGGTTCTTTCTTCCTTCTTCTTCCTTCTTTCTTTCTTGAATTTGTAACATTGCAAAGCTTGGAAAGCCTGAGCCACTGTAAAAAGGCCGCTCGGTTGCTTGGTTTGGAACTACGAAGAAAAGTGAATCTGAGATGGAGGTGCCTCAGCTGGGACGACAAGTATTTCTGCCCTAGAAGGAAACCGAACATTGCCCAGACTGGGAAAATAAGCGCCACTTGAGCGCGTGGCTGCAAGTGCGGAGAGGCTGCAGGGCTGTAACCTAAATCTGTGTGGCTCTTGGCAGGCAGAGCCCTCCAGCCTGGCTGATGGGAGGCGCTCAGCGTCACTCCTGGCTGATGGGGCTCTCCAAGAGGTGCCCACCCTGTGTCTGTGGTGCGGCCAACTGGCCGCGGGACAACTCACTGCAGGAGAAGAGTTACACTAATATCAAAGAAATAGTGAAATAGAATCATTAACTAAAGGATGCAAAAGGAGGGACAGAGAGAATTGTGAATGACAAAAATTATTTTAAATACTTAGTGGAATTGTTGAATTGTCCTGCAGCGAGTTGTGAGGTGGCCCTGGCAAGTTGGCTGCAACCAAGTTGTCCCATTGCAGTGCGGAGAGGGCCCCTGTCTCCGTGCCTGAGGCTGCTAAGCTTCCTGCCTGGGGATCAGGTCTGGGCGGCAGGTCTTCCTGCTCCCTGGGCTGGGCGGCCCCTCCTTTGAAAATGGGCAGGAGGAACTTAGGGGGGGCGGGGGAGGGAGGAAGAGGGGGATACAGCATGTTGTCTGACAAGCAGATTCCACCTGGAGTGGATTAGCATTCAAACTTGTGGCGTTTTTGCTACTCCTCCCTCTTTGCTAACAAAGAAGCTCCAAGTTTGCTTTGTGCTTTCCCTTTAGTTACCGCTGTCACACACTGGTTGGCTTCACAAGCCCAGGCCACAGTTATGGTTGTGTCTGGCTTCCTGTAAACAAGCCGAAGGACAAAGTCCCTGCTCCCCTTTCAAGCTAGATGGTCCAGGGGGTTTGTGCGAACTGAGCCTGCAGGCGGCACTGCCATGCAGGCTGCTTAAAGAAAGTGGCCCTGGTGGGCCTCCTGTGCCAGTCACGGGGGGGGGGGGCAAGCGCTGAATTGCTCTGCTGCTTCTCCCCTTTCCTCCCGTGATGCCTTTGGAGAGGGGGTTTGTGGTCCCCCAGGAGCTTCCCTGGCAGAGTTTGGCCAAGATGGGGATCTCAGGGGCAGCCCCGTTTTGACGTTCCAATGTGGATTGAAAATGGGGTTCATGGTAGTTTACCTGTGGCTGAAACGCTCTTCCAGGAAGGCATCTGTGCTCTCCTCTCCAGCTCTCCTCCATCCTGGGATAGCAGCCAAAGAACACGGAATTTATTCCATTTCCAACATTTCCCCCCAAGACTTTGAGGATTCTCTCCCCCTTTACTGTTGTGATTTTTGTGTTTGCCAGCCAGGCTTTTTTTAGAAAAAGATTTTTTATTCTCCTCTCTCTCTGCATCTCCTTGAGAGAGTGGCTGGAAGCCCAGCAGGTTTTATACCCTAGAAATGAGCAAAGGGAGGAAAAGAGGAAAATAAAAAGGGAGCAGACTGGAGGGGGAGGCACAGCAGAAGGAGGACAGTTTGGAGTGAGAGAGAGAAAAAATAGAAACTGTTTTCCAAACCAAAACCAAAGCACTTTTCCAGGCTGGAAAATGTTAGAATTGTCTGCACATTTTGGAATCTGTTTCCCCAGCTTTTGAATTTCTCATGTCCTGGACCTGATTTGGCTTGCCTTGACTCAGTCTGGGGGGAGGGACGGAGGGGCTATATTAACCCCCCACCCTTGCTGGTCTGGAAGGATTATTCAGTTCCTGCTTCTTAAAAAGCAGAAACTCTTTCCTGGAGAACTCCAGCAGAGCCCCGGTTTCTCTCAACTGTGCACAAAATCCCAATTTTCTTCCTCCCCTCCAGATGTACCTCCATTCCCCACCCCCACCCCATCATGGGGCAGGGCAGAGACTGATCAAATGCTGGGTGGATCAGCACCTACTTCCATCGATGGCGAAATATTTGCATGTAATAAAGTTCAGTTCAGCCATGACCACATGATCAATATCTGGTTGGCCATGGGTTGGCGTGTTATTCTCTCAGAGAACACAGACCTTTTGGGTTCTGGGTAAGACATCAGCTGCAATCTCAGGACAGGGATGAGGATGGGGCTGTTGTTAACCAAGAATTTTTGGTGGCCTTTTAGGAGCATTGCCCCAGACCTTAGTGAATGGGAGACACTGTTTGTGAAACCGAGTCATAAGGACCAGCTCGCCAAGGCAGCCTTCAATAGAGTTCTTTATTGCTCTGCTAAGTCCACAACAAATGGCCCCACCACAGTCAGAAAGGCTCCACCCCAAACTTCCCTGAAGGCAGCCACCCACAATCCCACAAACAAAAGCCAATAATCACCAGAGCCAAATCACAAAGACAGAGAGGAAGTCCAAAAACAAGTCCACATGGCAAGGTCGTAAGTCATGCACAAGATTCAAGGTTCACGGGGCAAGGTCAAGAGTCCACAAGCAAGGGTTGAAGTCCACAGGCAGAAACACAATTTAGAGCAGTTTTTCCAAGGCTGGAGAAGTACAGGCGGCCAAAGCAAAACACTTGTTCCCAACACTTGTTCCCAACCCTCCCCTGGCCTCTGCTTAAGTCAATCCAAGCCATATACCTTGTGAGGAGGAGCAGGGCGACCTTCTTCCGAGCAACCTTGCAGACCTCCTTTGAGCTTGCCTCTGCTCTGCTCCCCATGCCCTTGGGTCAAGTGGGGGAGGCAGATGTTCCTCATCAGAGGGGATCTGCTGCCTATCAGTACCACTGCCTGTCCGCAGCCAATCCTCCCCTGTGTTTGTGAGGGCAGGCAGCTCCCTGTCCAGCTGACCACTTCCCCCAATGTCTGAGGGCCTGAGACAACATCGTCCTTAGCCCCTGGCCTCTCCAAACATTCCAGAGGACATGTGCCATCCCCTTGGATGGTCCTGGTTCCAACTCCCCCTCCTCCGAACTGGGATCCGATGGGGCCATGACAGAACAGCTGGGGCTGTTGCTTGCCCACCTTCTACTCTGCAGTGTCCCTGCCTGGCTTATTTCATGGCTGAATTGGCAATGGAATTCCCTGGGTCTATGGTCTGAGGGATCTCAGTCTGCCTTTTTTGAGATGGCTTGGATGGACCTGATCCAATTTATTGTGAGCCCAACTTACAGTGGAAGTTACACATTAGATATGGTTTTTGTTTTGGGACAGTAGTGCTGTGAACTGGGGTTGGGGATGTTACCATTAGTCCACTGTCCTGGAAAATCATGTTCTCTTGGCCCAAGAGTTACATGGGGTGACCCCACTGCAGGGAGGTGGAGCTTATCCAATACGAGCTTGGGGTTCTTCCTGAAGCTCTGATGCATAGTTTGCCTGAGTCTTTACTCATGGTGTTGAACGAGCATTTGATGATAGCCTTGTGTTGGGGAGTGTCCATTTGACTCTTTATGTTGGTGGATCTGTTCAGCCCTCTGGTTGATGGAGGAGCTCCATGAAAAGAGAGACACCTAAAAGCTGAAGATAAAAGCAAATCTTACCAAGTATAGGTGACAGCTTTAATCAGGATTTGCCTTGTTGCTGTCAGACCTGCCCCAGTCAGGCCCCTTAGGAAAGGAAGACCCTCAACTCCATTTGGGCAAAGTGATAGATTCTTTTACTAAAAGTTGCTGCCTGCAGTAAAGTCAGGCTAGAACTGAGTTTCCCATGCGAAAAGTTACAAATTTCCCCCCTTATCCCAGGCCTCCCCCCATGGCCAGTCCGTCTTCAGCCAATGAAGAGCTGCAGAGGTGTTTTGAGAAACGCTGAGAGGTTTGGGGCAATCCACATTCCATTCTCAGGGTGCGTGGCCTTGAGTGCTGGCACAAATTGGTTCCGTGCTTCCCTGGCCTTCGTCAAGTTGTCATACTCCCTTCCTATTTCCCATCGCATCCCCACCCAGGTTTATTGCCCATATGTCCCCCCATGTCCCTCCCCATAGCCAGCCAGCCAGAAGCCCAGTTTTGGCTGGTCAGGTCCCTTGCAGAGTTGCTCTGAGGAGTGCCTTTGGCATTTGTCAGATAAAGTAGCTCAGGTTTGCTCATATCCCAAGTGCAATCTTTGGACCAGGCTGTGATGGAGAACTTTTGTCTAACCTCCAACCTTCCCTTTCTAGGGTCAGTGTGGGGAGGGAGGGAGGGGCCTTGTATTTGACCCATTTGATCTACACCCTTTTCCTTTGTGGTTCAGGCCAGGTTTCACTGTCAATGCAGTATGATTCTGGGGAACTCTGGGTGGGGTGGTAGAATCATTGTGGCCCTCCTGGATTCCTGGTAGCTCTTGATACCACTGACCATGGTGTCCTCCTGGACCAGCTTTAGGGGTTAAGTGGGGGCGGGCACAGTTTTACAATGGTTCTCTTTCTGGCTCTGCATCTGAATCCAGTGGATGCTGGAAGGAGAAGGTCCAGCCTTAGGTCCCTCTTATATAGAGTGCCTCACAGTTCAGGTTTCTCACTGCTCTTCTACAGTATTATTTATTTGTGAAATATATTTGCTGTGTGTCCCACTGTGGGGCGGCTATAGGCAGCTTTCAACAATAAAAAGGAAGAAATGAAAAGAGTGGAAACAGAACAGAAGTAAAGTAATAGAACAATAAAGCAAACAATGAAAAAGAATGCAACGAGAGAATGGGTTGATGGGCAACACTCTGCAGATGCAATAACAGCAGAGAAATAGTTTTATTCCGCCTCTTTTATTGCCACGAGACAGGCCGTAATAGCAGCTCTGTGACATGCCCAGTTGGAATCATTCTTTGTTCCAGACATCTGATCTGTTTCAGAACCCTCCGTTCCTCTGAAAACCACAGGGAACGATGGGAGTGAAGAGTCGCCAGAGATCGCATAGGCCTGATCCTGTCCAGAGTCCCAGCAGCCTTTTGGTTGGTACCAGGCTGTTACTCAGACTTCGGCAGGACCGTGCGGCAAACCCTCAGGGATATCCCTCAGTTCCTCCTGGAACCCATTTGGGTCCATCAGTCTCTGAGGACAAACCAATCTCTCTGTGGAGGGGGCGATGCATGAGAGGGATATCAGAGCCCACTGAGCAAGGTCATTCAGTGGCAAGGGGTATAGTATTATCAGTACAGTGATGATACCCAGTTACATATTTGCACCATTGGCTGGGCAGGTGATACCATTCAGCGGTTAACTGGATACCTGGAGGCTGTAAGAGCCCCTGAGGACACAGGTAAACCTTCAAATGGCCTCAACATCTCTCTAAAAGAATGCAAATGACTGCTGTCTGCAAGAAATATAAATCCTTCCATTCCCCACCATCCAGTCAGAGCTGAAGAAATTTCTTGGATGAGAAGCAAAATGTCTTCAAAAACAAAACAAGATCACTGAGATTCTCCAAAGACATGAAACAAGAGGGCTAAAAGAAGACGACCTCAAGCAATCTTTGGTTGTAGTACAGCCCAGTCAGGAGAGTTTGATGTCCCTGCAAGCTTCCCCCGTTCTTGAAGCTGTTGCGAGATTCCCCCTGAAAGGAGAACTTTTCCTCATTCAGTGCTTGGTCACTCGTGTGTCCTTGTGACCCAACGGACATCAGTTCCCCAGGACTGAAGTTCTCCTAAGCTCCTGCTTGAGCTGTCAGAGGTAGGACCACTCTGCTTGTCTTCTGTCGGCCTCTTTTTCAGTCCCTTCGATTTTTCCAAGCATTGAGTCATCCTGAATGGCTCTTCCCTTCGCAGGAGGCCTTCCAAACATCCAAAGTTTAGCTTGGATATTTACAATGAGCAACCTGGCATCCCAGTTTCTCTCATTCAGCCTTTCTGAGGATCCAAAATATTTAGCAGTAATCCAGTTTGATGTAGTGGTTAAGGCATCAGACTAGAAAGTGGGAAGCCTTCAGTTCTAGTTCCATTTTAGGCACAGAGACACCTTGAGTCATCACTCTCTCTCTCAGCCCTAGGAAAACTTGGCAATGGAAAACTTCTTAAAATCCTTGTCAAGAAAGCTGGAGGGATTTGTCAAGGCAGTTGCCAGGAGTCAAAAACTGACTTGAAGACACATACACGCACACAAAAGAAGAAGAAAGAAAAGGAAAAGAAAGGAGAAAACCAGCTTTAGTAAGTTCTACCCCTATTAACTTCGTATGCAATATCGTGACAGAGGTACAAAAGAGTCAGAGTTTATGTCACATTGGCATGCTGATTATTAAGGATCGGAATATATTAGGAACATCTGTGAAGACACTGTCACAGCTGGTGCTGTACTCCAAATTCCACATTATTTTCAGGAAATAAGAAACAAGAACTCTTAAACCATTATGTGCCAGACACTGATCCATAAGCTAAGTAAGAATTGGCTTTTGATAAGACACCATATCCTTTTCTTCAAGTGAGGTGAACCCTAAAACTAAATTAAACATGTTGTGGGAATGTCACTAATGTTTAACAACTGGGAGGAATCTGGTCTGTGGTGCTTAGACCAAGTGCTGTAGATCCTCAGCCTGTAACTTGCCAGAGAAAAAGCAAAGGGATAGACTTTGAAGGGGGAGGCAAAATCTAACCCTTTTTATCCTGCAAATTAGCTGGTGAGCTCCCTGCAAGGGATTTTGGTCCAAACATCAAACCGTTGGTTCCAATGTCCATAGGGACTCTGTGGGGCCCTGCAAAATCTTTCAATTCCTGGCCACAGTGGCCGGCTGAGGATGGCTTGCTCGGGGCTTAGAAGAGGAGCAGGGCTGGTCCAAGGAGACCTGATCCCCCTTTGCTTGCTCAGTGCGGGGAGCCACAAAACAAAAATAGCCTTAGGAGCCCACAGGAGGATTCCAAGCCTGATCCAGATTTATGCCAGTGAAAAAGCCAATTTGAGCTGATCTTGAAAAAAGCAATGCAGACTCCCATCTGCTAGTATTTAAATGGGAGACCACCAGGAAATAATGCTAGGTCTCTAGGCTGCCAAAACAAAGTGCCCGGACCTGTGTGTGAAGCCATAACAGCTGAGCACAGCTAGAGGAGACCTCACCTCTATGGCAAGAAGGAATCATCCTGTGTCCGTGGCAGCCCCTCTCTCTATGGCACCCCCCACCCTCTCTCTCTCTCTCTCGGTTGTGCCACTTTCACTAGCGTTCATATATAGCTCTGCTCCATTGGGTTTCCAAATTAATCTGATTTTTAAAAAAGATGTGCAGAAAGGCTGAATTTCAATATATGTAGTCTATTTGTATTTTACTGTGTATTAATGTACTCACTCTGAAACCCGTTTGCAAAAGTGCAGCCATTTATTAGTGAGCCAAGGACTGCAGTGGACTCTGCCCCACTCTGCACACTTGTCTAGTCCAGGGCTTTTCAACCTTTTCACCCATTGTACCACTTTTAGGATATGGCAACATCTGAGTACCACCAGCCGCCTAGCAAGGTGTCAAAAACTTGATGACAAAAAAAAGGAAAAAAGTACAGGTAGTCCTCGAATTACAACAGTTCGCTTAGTGACTGTTTGAAGTTACAATGGCACTGAAAAAAGTGCCCCCCAAGCAAGACACCTGCCTGCCCACCTGGCGGCGCTCTTCCTCCTGTCCGAGGTTTTCATTGTTGTGAGCATTTCTGTTGAGGATTGGCAGCGGGGGTGGGGTGGGAGGGTGTTTGGTTTTTATTCCCCCCGTCTGCTGGGTGGTTGCAGCAGGTTTTGGTCACTTCACATGGCCCTGGGACACTGTGACCGTCATAAATAGGAATCAGTTGCCAAGCATCTGAATGTAAATCACCAGACCCTGGAGAGGCTGCAACATTCCAGCTGATTGGTGCTTCTTCTGGGCTCAGCAGAAACGTCAGGATCAGCACTGAACTCCAGTGGGAGCCTGGCGCTGATCCTGGTGCTTCCGCTGAGCCCTGACAGCCCTGCAGCTCCAGCCATCTCTCGCTCAGGCTTGTGTGGTGCTGCCACCAGTTCAGCTCATTCCCCTCCCCCACTACCACTTTTCTAGGATGGTTGCATACCACCTGCCAGGTGCCAATGTACCACAGGTGGTACCCATACCCCTGGTTGAAATGCCCTGGTCTAGGAGATGAGTGCCGGCTCAGTTTGTTTTGGACTTCATGGGAACGGCATTTCTTAGATTTTCCTCTTCTCAATTTTATTCAAACACTTATATTTACTTGTTAAGCACCAGAGGATGTCTGGGAAATTAATTTGTTTCAGTGTGAACTGAGATAGTGTGAGGGGAGGTTCTGCTCCTCTGTGTTTCAGGACGATCTCAGGGTTTGTGGATCGACTCTACTATGTGCAGTTTCAATGTCCATTGATTGGCTCGGCTGGGAATTATAGTTGAGCCCGGCTGAAGGACATCCTCCCTCTCACTCTCAGATTGATCATGGTCCAGTCATCGATGGATAGTGGACTGTTCTCATTTGTCGCCAGAGGACCTGGTGCCAGACAGTTTCATGCCAAACTAGGCGCTTTTTCCCCCCTTTTCTACCCAAGGAATTGAGTAAAAAATGAGCACATTGAAATACAAGTTGATAAAGTCAACAAGGAATTTGACAAAGGAAACCACAGCCTACTTCTTGGTAATCTAGAAAAATGTGGGATAGATAACATCACCACCAGATGGATTTGTAACAGGCTGACAAACAACACGCAGTGTTTGGTCCTTAATGGAGCTACATCTTTCTGGAGGGGAGTAAGGCACCTCTGTCTTAGGCCCAGGACTCTTCAATATCTTCATAAATGGCTTAGATCAGAGGATAGAAGGGAAACTCTTCAAATTTGTAGATGATACCAAGATGGGGTGGGGGGGGATAGCTAACACTTTAAAACAGGGGTCCCCAACCTTTTTGGTTCTGTGGACAGTGGTGGTGGCCTCAGCAGTTTTGGCCTGGAGGGAGGACCTAAATCCCGCAACCTAAACCCTGTGCAGGTGCAAATGAAGCAACCCAATCCCACGCTCGAGTAAATGAAGCTTCACACACTCGCCCACGGCTTTGGCAGCTCAGTTCCCAACATGCTGTGGCCCAATAGTGGTCCACAGCCCAGGGGGTGGCGACCCCTGTTTTAAAGGGCTCAAAATTCAGAAGGATCTTGACAGACTTGAACGCTGGGCCCAATCCAAAAGTGCAGTTGAGGGGTGAGAAAAGTAAAGTTTTTACACTTAGGCACAGGTATAGTATAGTATAGGGTGGTACCTGGCTCAATAGCAGTAATTGTGAGAGGGAGTCTAGTTAGCCATTACTTAAATGTGAGCCAGCAGTGCACTGCAGCCACCAAAAAAGCCAATGTGGCTCTGGCTACATCAACAGAGGGATAGTATTAAGATCAGGTGAGGTGTTTACTGCTTTATACTGCACTGGTAAGTTCACACTTGGGACACTGTGCCCAGTTCTGGTCAAGTAGGCACAAAACAAATTGAGGTTCTAGAAAGACTGCAGAGAAAAATAGCAAAGATGATTAGGGGAGTGAAGTATGTCTAATCTACCAAAGAAAAGGACTAGGGATGATATCACAGCAGTCTCCTATACTTGAAGGGCTGTCACAGAGAAGAAAGGATCGATCTTTCCTCCAGTGCACCGGAGGATAAGATAAGAAGTGACAGGTGGAAGATTAGCAAAGAGAGAGTTGTGGGTGCTCCATCACTGGAGGTTTTAAGAAGAGACAGGAATGATGTGGGGTCTCCACTCGAGCAAGGGGACTAGAAGACCTCCAAGGTCGTTTTCAACTCTGTTATTCTATTTTGTTCCATTCATATTGTTATCAAAAATATAGCTATCAGATCAGAAATGTTTCCCCATTAAATTTGGATTATATTTCTAGAAATTCTGCATAAATTAGCAGCACAAGGTACAAATGCTTGATCCCTCCATGCAAAGGTTATTTCTTTAAGAGAAGAAAGGCAGGTTTGAAACTCTTCCTGGCTGATCTGTTCTACCAATTGTCCAAGGTGGGCAAAGGACCAGGATCCGGGAAATGACGCCAACTGATCGTTTCTCTTCTTTAGGGCAAAGAGAAAATCAACACTCACACCCTCATAAAGCCGAGGAACTAAATGTGGGTCAACTGATTAAGTCCTGGTTATCTGGCAGGGTTGATGAGTGAAGTGAACTATGTTTAGAAAAGAAACGTGGCTGCCATCCCTCCTTCCTTCCTTTCTATCTCATCCACTTAAACAGCCACGCATGGCTGTTTCCTCATCCTAGTGACACCAAGAGAGATACAAGTTGTTATGAAGATTAACATTATCTTTCTTGTAATAATGAGTGTGGTGGGAAGCAATTTTAACTCAACAGAAAAGTGTCCTTGAATTCACCCCTTTAATTTTATTCTCCCCCCCCCCCTCCAAGTATTCAGAGGAGATAAAAAAAAGTCACTTGGCTCACATTATGGGCAGAGAAATGTATTTCCAATTCTCATTTGGTTTGACCATGGGATTCACTTTCAAAATTCCTTCCTAGGAGAAGAGAATGCCAGTGGGACATGATGTACTTCTTTAGCCAGGAAGCAGGTGTGTGTGTGTGTGTGTGTGTGTGTGTGTGTGTGTGTGTGTGTGTGTGTGTGTGTGTGTGTGTGTGAAAGGGTTGGCAATGAGGGAGGAGGTCAAGTGAGAAGATTGCAAGAGAGAGAAGGTGATCTTCTTCAATGCATCATCCTCTTTCTGGCTTCCAACTGTTCTGCTTAGGTCCTAAGATCTGATCGTCAATTCTTTGCACCCCAGGTGGGACTAGGAAAGGGACCTGGGCAAGGATCACCACCAGATGGATTCGTAACTGGCTGACCAACCACAGTTAATGGAACTGCATCTACATGGAGGGTAGCATGCATAGGGTATCCCAAGGCTCCATCTTAGGCCCAGTAGCATTCAGTATCTTCACCAATGATTTAGACAAGGGGATAGAAGGAGAACTCATCAGATTTGCAGATTGACACCAAGCTGGCAGGAATAGCCAATCCTCCAGAGATAGGCTTAAGATACAGAAGGATCTTGATAGACTTAAACACTGGGCCCTACCTAACAAAATGAAATTCAATGGTGAAAAAAGTAAGGCTCTACATTTAGGCAAGAAAAAACAATTGCACAGGTATAGTATAGATGGTACCTGGCTTAATAATAGTAACTATGAGAGGGATCTTGGAGTCCTAGTGGACTGCAGCTGCAGCTGCCAAAAAAGCCAGCGCAGTTCCAGACGGCATTAATAGAGGGATAGAATCAAGATCAGGTGAAGTGTTAATACCACTTTATAAGGCTTTGGAATGTTGCATCCTGTTTTGGTCTCCGCAATATAAAAAAGATGTTGAAAGAGTGCAGAGAAGAGCAACAGAGATGATTAGGGGACTGGAGGCTAAAACGTACAAAGAGCGGTTGCAGGAATTGGGAATGTCTAGTTTAATGAAAAGAAGGACCAGCGGTGAGTGACAGCAATGTTCCAGTATCTCAGGGGCTGCCCCAAAGAAGAGGGAGTCAAGCTATTCTCCAAAGCACCTGAAGGCAGGACAAGAAGCAACGGATGGAAACTAATCAAGGAGAGAAGCAACCTGGAACTAAGGAGACATTTTCTAACAGTTAGAACAATTAATCAGTGGTATGACTTGCATCCAGAAGCGGTGAATGCTCCAACACTGGAAGTTTTTAAGAAGAGACTGGACAGCCATTTGTCTGAAATGGTATAGGGTTTTCTGCCTGATCAGGGGGTTGGAGTATATCATGTCCGTAGCATTTTGCTGGTCCATTAATTTAGTTACTTTGACAAAGAATGAAATAAGATTTGTTTGATAAACAAACCCATGTTTTGGGGGTTTTGACACACGTTGGCTTTCGATTATACCTTTGTTTGCTTCTAGGTCTTTCAGGTCTGTTGTTTGATTATCTTTTCCAGGATCTTTCCAGGTATTCATATCAGGCTGATTGGTCTGTAGTTTCCTGGATCTGTTCCCCCCCCCCGCCCCCCATTTTTGAAGATGGGAACCACACCAACTCTTTCCAATCCTCTAGTAGCTCCTCAGAATTAAATATAAACTATTGCAAGATGCTAAGGAAAGAAAGGTTGGGTTTACCAGATTTGAAACTGTATTTTGATGCTTGTTGTTTGGTCTGCCTAAAAGAGTGGGTAAATCTCCAGAATAAGAGGCCATTTGATTTAGAAGGTCACAAACTAAGGTTTGGATGGCACGGTTATTTATGGTATGACAAAGTTAAAGTAAAGGTTGATTTTAACAACCATTTTCTTAGATGTGCCATTCTAAGAGTTTGGAATAATTATAAAACAAGGTTTTCTATGAAGATGCCTCTCGGGTGTCCTCCCCCAGGAAGCCTTTTTAAAGAAGAGAAATGGTAGAGAGGCTGGATTGGTGGACTTATGATAAAATAACATCTTTTAAATTTTGGTGATCCTACTATCAAGTCTAAGGAAGAGTTAGAATCAGAAGGACATGTCTGACATTTGGTTTATTTATTTACAATTGAAAGAAAGATTTAAATTACATAAAAAGAGTCAAGGATTTGACTTTGTTAAAAATGAATTGGAAATCTTACTGTGTGGTAGTGATGAACATATTATTGCTAAGGTCTATAAAATGTTACTGAAATTGAATTTGGAAAGTGAACATGTAAAGCATTGTATGATTCAATGGGCAAGGAATTTTGGATATAATGTTCTGCTTGAACAATGAGAGAATATGTGAACAAAAGGTTTAAAATTTATATCAAATTACAATTTAAAAGAAAATTTCTATAAGATAATGTAATGCTGCTATTTAACACCAGGCAAGTTATCCAGAATGTATAAAGGTATTTCAATTGAAAGTTGGAAATGTAAATGTAGAAAGGACCTTTTATCATTTATGGTGGACATGTGTAAAAACAAAGAAATATTGGAATAGGATTCATATTCTAATACAGAAAACTCTTAAAGTGAATATAAAGATAAAACCAGAAATTTTCTTTTGAGTATAATGGAGAAAAACTTGGGGGGGGGGGATTTGGAACTTTGATGTTATATATGTGGACGGTAGCAAGACTACTTTATGCACAAAAGTGGAAGGACGTTTCGATCGCCACAATGGACGAATGACTGCAAAAGTTGATGGTATCAGCAGAGATGGCTAAAATGACTGCTTTGATTAAAGAAAAAAAACATAAGTACTTTTGTTTCTACTTGGAAACCGCTTCTGGACTTTGTGCTTGAAGTGGAAAAATATAAAACTTTGATTTGGGGTTTTACTGATTAGATAGATTGGTTGTTATAGAAATAGCTGGTTTATACCATTATGTAAAAGTAAAAAGTTGTGGTTTGATGTTGCTGTTTTATTCTGCTGCACCAGAGGGAGTGGGAAGTCAACACCTTTTTTCCTTTTCTCCCTTTTCTCCACTTCTTCTTTCCCCTTTTCCTCCCTTTTTTCCTCCTATTTGCTTTCGTAGTTTTGTATTTTATATTATAAACTAATTAAACTCTCCAAATATGTTCTTCCCGGTTCTTGTGAGGTGCAGCCCATCCTCAGCCAGAAGCCCTTTGTGTAGGTAGTGTGGAGTGTGGTCTAGGAATCTGAAGTTCTCATGGCGGCACCAATCCTTAAGTGCACGGGTGTCAAACTCACCACAGCATGTGACGTGTCAAGATGTATCGTGACTCTTTTTGCATTGCCAGCAATGGGGTGGGCGCAGCTTCAGTATGATGGAACCAGTCTGTGGGCTGGCAGTTTGACACCCCTGCTTAAGCCAGTGGTTCATTTCAAAAACGCTTTGCTCATTCATTGAATGTTACCTTTTTTTTGCAAGAACAGATGAAAACAGCACTTGTGCTCCTAACTCCTTAACTTTCTTGCCAAGCAACTCACAGTCTCCAACACTGGCCCAGGAAATGGCCCTTCCCGGCGGCCACTGTTGTGCATTGTCTAATTTTCTAACCACAGTTCAGACAATTCTGGGGGGAAATCAGGCAACTGCTTTCTGTTTCGTTTTGAAATATTTGGCATACACTTAAAGGAAGAGAAATTACTTATTTCAGCATGTGGTAGAAAGCCTGTTTGCCTGTATAGGAAGAGTGTTGTGATGGGAACAAACTTCTAATATAGTTGGTAGTTGGTTCAGTTGGGAGGGAGGGAGGGAGGGAAAGAGAGAGAAACAGAGAGAGAGAGAGAGAGAGGGAGGGAGGGAGAGAGAGAGAGAGAGGGAGGGAGGGAGGGAGAGAGAGAGGGAGGGAGGGAGAGAGAGAGAGAGAGAGAGAGAGAAACAGAGAGAGAGAGAGGGAGGGAGGGAGGGAGGGAGAGAGAGAGAGAGAGAGAGAGAGAGAGAGAGAGAGAGAGAGAGAGAGAGAGAGAGAGAGAGAGAGAGAGAGAGAGAGAGAGAGAGACTGTTTATCATTAATGGCCTTATGATGAGCTGAAGTAACTGTTGCAGAGGAGACGTTTGGCCAACGTCTTGTGGTGGTAATGGGTGATGAGAAGACAACTCTCTCAGTCAAATCCCTAAAGAAGCCTTTATCAGGGTCTTGGTAGTAGACGCTACGGTATACAAAAGAAATCCATTCTGGTGCTTTTGCTTTGTTTTGCTTTGCTTGTTTGTACAATCGATCCAGCCACCCATCTCACAGCAATGACTCTGAGCAGTGTACAAGTTAAAAGCAACAGTTAGAGCAACCGTCCAAACAATATGTCAAAGCAAGAATATTCAATACTGTTTCATTAGCCGGAACCATAACACAATAACTGTATGAGGCCGCCAAAATCAAATTCCAACTTCCAATGCAAACAACATCAGCTGGCAGAACTCACCCTGCCTCCCAGCCCTCGTGCCTGGTGGGGGGGAGGACGGGACAGCCAATTTTTCTTGCCTTGCATCTGGATCTCCAGCTTGGCCGTACAGGCAGAAGGAAAAGGATGAAGTCAACACATGAAAGGAGAGTGAGTGAGCGGAGAGGAAGAGAAGTTACGGTCATTTGGAGTTAAGATCTTGAAGCAGAGAGAGGCAAAAGTTTTAAAGAACAAGGTGCAAAGCAGCGCATAGAGGGAGAGTTTGCAAGAACAGATAATCATAGAGATGAATAGAAGAGAGTAGACACACAAGGAATTCATCTCTGGTGCAGAAGCTCTCCGTGTACATGCAAAGCAACAGAATAATACAGGTAGTCCTCAACTTATAACAGTTTGTTTAGTAACTGTTCAAAGTTACAATGGCATTGAAAAACGTGACTTAAGGCAGTTTTTCACACTGACAGTAAGCCTGTTGCAGCATCTTCTGTGGTCACATGATCACAATTCAGATGCTTAGCAACTGGCTCATACTTACGACGGTCGCAGTGTCCTGGGGTCATATGATGACCTTTTGTGAGCTTCTGCCAAGCAGAGTCAATGGGGAGGAAGCCAGATTCACATAACAGCCCTGTTACTAACTTAATCACTAGAGTGGCTCACTTAACAGTTGTTGCGAGATGTAACCACCATCACCATAAGACCAATAAAAGGGGGTAGTAAAAAGGTAATAGGGAGGATGATGATGATGGTGATGATGATAATAATAATAATACAACCCTACTATAGGGATAAATAGACATAGACATGAGACAGTGCAATGCCCTATAGCATTGTCCCCAGGGGAGGAGTTGAAATAGTCTATGTCCAGGATGCGAGGGGTCTGTAGATATTTTCTCAGCCTTCCTTCTGACCTGTGCAATGTACAAGTCCTCAGTGGAAGGCTGGCTGGTTGCAGTTGTTTTTTCTGCAGTCCCAACTATCCATTGGAGTCTGTACCTGTCCTGTTTGTACCAAACCAGACAGGTACAGAAGCACGAGTGAGACTCCATGATTCCTCGCTAGAACCGTATCAGCAGCTCCTGGGGCAGCCTGAACTTCCTGAGTTGACGCAGGAAGAACATTCTTTGTTGTGCCTTCCTTTCAATGATGGTTCTAATGTTAAGTGTCCATTTCAAATCCTGGCAGGTTATAGAACCCAAAAACTTGAGGGACTCTACTGCTGATACAGATAATCCCTGAGTTACGAGCGTTCATTTAACATTCATTCAAAATTACGTGATAAGCACCCTTAGTGTTTAGGAGAAAATCCCAAAATTACGAATGTTGTAGCACCATAGCAGTTCGCCCTTACGAATGACTATAGAGGCTCTGCAACATTCACCTTAACCCTTCCCCACTCGCCATGATTGCTTCCCCCTCCCTTCCTGCCACGCCCGACTCACTTACCTTGAGAAGATCTATCTCCTCTCTGACGCAGTTTCTGCCTTTGAGTGAGAGGAGAGTCAATGGAAGCTCCTGGGTGCCGTAATATTGTGCGAGTTCAGGCACCCATCCTCTTTTGTAGAGAATAGATGCCTGAACTCTTGCGAGATCATGGACCCCAGAAACTTTCATTTTCAGCACAACCACTGTGCCTGTCTCCTGCTCTCCTCCCAACTCCTTTCTGCCACCACCAGAACATTTTTTATCCAAACGGAGACCTCGGGGAGACTGGAAGCTCTGTCTGTGTGCAAATGGAACGCTTGGAAACGCAGTGATTCACTGTGTTTTCAAGCACCCCATTCACTCACAGAGGTAGCTCCCAGTCTCACCAACGTCTCTGTTCGGATAAAAAGTGTTTAAGCACCTATGGGACCCTTGGAAATGCAGCCCCCAACTGGAGGATTCTCTCAGGTGCAAAGAATGTGGGCCATTTGTATAGATTGCAGCCTAAATGATTTATTGAAACGTATACACACAACAATCTGGTCAGTTTACGGGCAGCATTAAACTGGGCAGCATTAAATTGGTACAAGATAAGAGCCAATCGAATTCAAGGGACCTGGACTTGGATCACTTGTGACAATGTGAGGACTCTAAACTGATGACACATTTTACTCCACCCCTCATCTTTGCCTTTTCCTCTGCTACAGATTCTGTGATGATAATATTAAAAGATCACACAATCTTGCTATTCTTCACCAATATTGCCCACGTTGCTCCCTGCAACTTCTGGTGAGTCTTATTCTGCCCCCTCCCTAAGAAATGAACATACCCAATAGGAGCGGATTCATTCTGGGCCAACATGGTGTATATCTTGTATATTGTATGTCTTTAAGCAAGGTTGGTGCTTAACTGGATTATGGACCAAGGTCCCCAGGTGAATCCAATCAATCAATCAGAATAGAGCTGGAAGGGACCTTGGAGGTCTTCTAGTCCAACCCCCTGCTCAAGCAGGAGACCCTATACCATTCCAGAAAAAATGGATGGCAAATCTGGCTGTCTCTTCTTAAAAACCTCCAGTGATGGAGCACCTACAACTTCTGAAGGCAAAGCTGTTCCACTGGTTAATTGTCCTCACTGTTAGGAAGTTTCTCCTTAATTCCAGGTTGCTTCTCTCCTTGATTAGTTTCCATTCATTGTTTCTTGTCCTGCCCTCTGGTGCTTTGGAGAATATCCTGACCCCCTCTTCTTTGGGGCAGCCCCTCAAATACTGGAATATCGCTATCATGTTACCCCTAGTCCTTCTTTTCTCTAGACTGGCCATTCCCAAATCCTGCAACTGTCTTCATATGTTTTAGTTTCCAGGACTTTAATCTTCTTATTTACTCTTCTCTGAAATTTTTTCCAAAGTCTCAACATCATCTTTGTAATGTAATGACGAAAACTGGATGCTGTATTACAGGTGTAGTCTTACTAAAGTTTTATAAAGTGGTAGTAATACTTCACGTGGTTTTTATTCTACTGGTATGCCTCTTTTTATACAACCAAGGATTATATTAGCTTTTTTGGCTGCTGTTGCTGCACACTGCTGGCTCATATTTTAAGTGTTTGTCCACTAGACTCCAAGGTCCCTCTCACAGTTACTATTTACTATTGGCAATGTTGACAGCCAGATTTCACGTAATCTGCACTTATATCTTTGACTTTTTCAGCCTCGATGTAAAACCTTGCTTTTCTCCACATGAAGTTTCATGTTGTTGTATAGGGCTCATTGTTCAAATCTGTCAATGTCTTTTTGGATCCTGAGTTTGTCTTCTGGGGTGTTGGCTATTCCTGCCAGTTTAGTGTCATCTGCACATTTGATGAGTTCCCCTTCTATTCCCTCATCTAAGTCATTTATGAAGACATTGAAGAGTATTGGGCCTAAGATCTTGTGGTACCCCACTGCTTCCTTTCTTCCAGGTAGACGTAGTACCAGTAAGGAGTACTCGCTAAGTAGTTTGTCATCACTTACAAATCCATCTGGTGGTGATGCTGTCTATCCCATATTTTTCTAGCTTACCAAAAAGTAGGTTGTGATTACTTGGTCGAATGCCTTGCTGAAGTCTAAGTGTACTACATTCACAGCATTTGCTAGCCTATTAATTTAGTCACTGCCAAAAAATGAAATACGATTGGTTTGGCATGATCTTTTAACAATTTTTAGTTATAACTTTGTTTCTAAATGTACGCAGATCTATTTTTTTGATTATTTTTTTCCAATATCTTTCTCGGTATTGATGTTAGGCTGATTGGTCTGTAGTTACCTGAGTCTGGTTCTTTTTTCCTTTTTTGAAGATCAGCTCTTTTCTGATTTTCATGTAGTTCCCTGGTATTCCAGGAGTTTTGAAAGATATGGTACAATGGTTCTGAGATGACATCTGCCAGATCTGTGAGAACTCTGGGATCCGGTAAACCATCAGGTCCCAGTGATTTATATTCATCAAAATCAGATAGGTATACCATTTTCTTGCTTATTTTTATTTCTCGTCTGTCTTTTACAGTTATGTTGGGCTATAGTTTCTTTTTGCATGAAGATTGTTGCAAAGAATGAATTAGTTCTGCTTTCTCTCTACTGCTTGTTACTTTCTTGCTGTCTTCTCTCTTAAGCGGACCGACTGTTTCCTTGATTTTTTTCCTTATTATTTATGTTGAAAGAAACTTTTTTTCAATATTTGACTTTCGTTGCAAGCCTTTGTTTATTCTGAGCCTTTGTTTTCCTGACTTCATCTTTGTAGATTCGGCCTATCTGCTGATATTCTGCCTTAGTCATATGTCCCTCTTTCCATTTTTTGTACTTGTCATCTTTGTCTTTCAGTTTATCAGAGATCTTTGTGCAACCATGCCAGTTTCTTTTTGTTTTTCTTTCTTTTTCAGTGGTATTGTGGCCTTTTCCTCACAGAGCCAAGAGGCTGAACCAGGCGGCGCAAATCCAAAAAGAAGTGTGATGCCGCCCAGCCCCCAGCCTGCCCAGTTTCGGCAGGCAGTGGAGTTCTCTCCTCACAGCGCTGAGAGGTTGAGCCGGGCGGTGCGAAGATCGCCAGCTTTGCACCTTGCTGCCCGCTGAAACTGGGCAGGCTGGGGGCTAGGCAGCATTGCACTTCTCATCAGATTCGAGCCACCCGGCTCAGCCTCTCAGCGCTGTGAGGAGAACGCTCCACTGCCTGGAGCCCATCAAGCCGGATATGTGAAGTGGCGAGGGCCATTTGCTGGCCACTTCCAGGCGATGGTGCATTTCTTCATTCCTCACGAAGGGGGACCCCTCCCCAGCAGGGGGCATGGCCAACATGGCAGGGGCTGGTTCCTGGCTGTTTCTAGATGGCATTGTGGAGCTAAGACTGAACGCGTTTCAGCATAGATGGCCACCACAAAATTGTACATTGGCTCCCGGCTAGCCTGGGCCAGGGCCAAGGCAGCGGGGGCTGTTCCCTCACTGTTTCCAGGATGGCTTCGCGGGCCACATGGAACCACTTTGCGGGCTGCATCCGGCCCCCGGGCCTTGTGTTTGACATGTCTGCTTTAGGCTCTCTCTAGTAAGTCAAAAGGCCCCATTTTTTAAACCTAGCTCTAGCTTTCTTTTTCTGCCAACCAGGTTTCCATACCAGTGCCTTTAAGTTATCAGATAGTTCTCCCTTCATTCTGGCACATGTTACTTGAATCAAAGGAGACCATCTAATCATCAATTTTCCAAAAGAACTAATCCATTTGTAATCATTAAGTTGTTGCCCTGGTAGTTGAAATCTCAGTGTTTGCTCTGGTGTCTTTATCTTCAGTTCGGTCTGGTCTTCTTCCTCAGATTTCTTTTGGTTTAAGTAAAAGGTCATATCCAATTTTATAGTTATTGTTCGGTTATCTAGGTTTTGTTGATCTTTAGCATCCTCTGTTTTGGTATTAGTTTCTTCCATTTCTGTTACTTTTTGGATTGTGGGTTCTTTAGTTGCAAACAGGATTTGGTTGTCAGAGTTTTCAATATATTGTTGTTGTTCCTTAAAGTCCTCTGTCTTAGTGTTGATTTCTTCCATTTCTGTTGTTTTCTGAGTTGTAAGTTCTTTAGTTGGAATCTGGGTTTCAGTTTGTAGGTTCAAGCTAGCACCTTCATCTTTCAGTCTGGATTTAATTATCTCAGTAGCTTCAAGAATTTTTTCAAGTATAAGTTTATAGTCAAGCGAAGTTTGTTGATGGTCCCCCTCCATTTCTAAAATAGTTATAGATAGTCCTTTAGTGGAGGCTAATTTTTAAGCAAGAGTCAATAAATCTTCACCTCCACAGTTCTTAAAAGCCAATTTCACCTCCCAGCTGTTTCAGCTTTTTATCTTTAGGTAATACCAAGGACAGATCTAGGTTGTAAACAGGTCTCTTTTAGCAGGGATATTCTCTTGCTGTACCAGGTTTCACCACAAGATGTCCCCAATAGCATTTGAAATCCTTTTCAGAGGGGCTAAACTTTTATCCAATTTAGGTTCATTTTCTCTTTTTTTTTCCCCAAGTAGATAAGATAGCTGGTCCCCATGAAAGTAGGAATTTTTTGGGTTGCCAAATATAAGAAACATGTAAGTCCAATTAATTATATTTTTCAGGGCTTCATTTCCCCTATGTAATCAAATGCCACCATTTTAGAGGGTGGGAGAAAAACGTTCCTTTCCCTCTCTCCTCACAGGGGGAAGCAGTTTCAAAAAGTTTTTTACAGGAAAAAATACTTGGGGTAGAAAGAAGGTAAGATCTTACCCAGTTCCTCCGCGGTGCTTTCAAGTGCTTAGTTGTAAATTTGGCCTCGGCTGGAAACGGCATTAATGATGGGCCACGTTAATGGCTGATCTTTTCCCTGTCAGTTAGAAGAGCTGCTTCGGATCAACTGGAAGGGCTGCCACCCCTCCGCAATCAGTCAGAGGTCCTCTTCACGCTCATTGCCCCTCCAGGGCGACTTTCAACCCTTTTCAGGGTCCCCCAACAGGAGAAAACCGGACGGCGGAGGCAGCGTTTGCCCCGCACATCTGCCGGCGCAGCGATCACAAACCGGAAGCCCCTGTCTTCCCTGTTTTAAGTGTCTGTCTCTTTCTGTAATTTATTATTTTCCTCTTAGATCATTAAGAATTCAAAAATGTATAAAAATTTAAAATATGTAAACTGTTTTTTCAAATGTTTAGTTGAAAAAAGAAACTGAAAAATTAAAAAAAATTCTATAAAAAAGCTGAAAAAAGAATTTTGAAATTGAAAAAGATTTAAAAATTGAAAATGGAATTTAAAATTAAAAAGAAATTTTTAAAAGTTGAAAAAAGATTAAAAATGGAAAAAGAAATGGAAAATTGAAAAAAGTAATTTAAAATTTTGAATAAAATAAAAAACAGAAATTTTTAAAAATTAAGAATTTACAAAAGTTCTTGGCCCTTTATGAAGTGTTATGCACGTCTTTATGTTGGACATTTCAGGCTTTTTTCTAGGAGATGCTTAGCTCTTCACCCTCCACACTCTGAACATTTATCCTTTTCCTCCCTGCCTTCTTGCCCTTCAGTTGCCTGGCCACCGCTGGGGTTTTCTGTTACGATCTGATCTGGCTACGATGTGCTGATCTGGGATGCACAAACCCCACTGTGCCTGCTGGCTGCAGGACCCCCTTTCCTGCATTCACACTATGACCCGACGCTCAATCCAGGTGTACGTCCCATGGGGAGGAAAGAGAGGAACCTTTTACTTATATTGCTACAGTAAACCCACCTTTCCCAAGGTTTCGTTGTACTGTTCATTTGTGACCACCAGAGTCCTGGTGGTGCAGTGGTCAGAGTTCAGCACTGCAGGCTCCTTCTGCTGACTGGCGGCTGCCAGCAGTTCGGCAGTTTGATCCTCACCAGCTCAAGTTAGACTCAGCCTTCCATCCTTCCAAGTCGGCAAAATGAGGACCCAGATTGTTGGGGGCAAGACGCTGACTCTGTACACTGCGGTATATAAGTCTAAGTGCTGTTGCTGTTTAGGAGGGATGTGTACATTAAGATCACAGGTGTGATGGCATAAAGTTTAGGAATCGCACCATGAGTGCCCTGGGAGGGCTGGGTTGGAGCAGCAGCCTCTGTGTGGTTACTGAGACCACACCAAATGTGATAATTGAAAAGAAGGATAGGGGTGCACACGTGTGTGTGAGGTGGAGAGAAGCTCCAGTTTTCATAGACACAAAGTACTGTAACAGACAGCAGAGGTTGCACAGTATGGCGGGCATTTTGTGAGTGCTCCCTCGACATTTCCTGACATTCCAGATGTGTGGGAATTCTGGTCTCTTTCCATTCGACACATTCAGAAAAGTGGTGGGAGGGGTTCCTCTTTTAAGGGAGGGGGCCTCCGAGTGTTCCAGGGAAGAGGGCTGCCCATCAGGTGGGGCTTCCGTCATTGTGGTCCACCTCTTCCCTGCAGGGCGACATCCAGCAGCTGCTCATCGTCTCAGATCATCAAGCCGCCTACGACTACTGTGAACACTACAGCCCAGACTGCGACACGGCGGTGCCGGATGTGCCTCATTCGCAGGACCCAAACCCTGATGAATACGTGAGTGGGGAAGGGGCTGGGGGCCTGAGCAGCAGCCGGGGGGTCTCTCCCTGCCACGCACGGACAAGGGCTGGGTTGGACAGGGCAGAGTTCCCCAGGCCCCCTTGGGGGGGGAGGAGCCAAAAGGCATACAGCGGAGGTCTGCAGAGAGGACCTAATATGCCTCTGGTGGAGAAACACCTATGCAGAGACAGAGGGTTAGGAAGGGAGACGGAAAAGGGTCAGTCTCTGTTGTGTGTTTAACACAACCCTGTTTAAATATGCATGGATTGTGTCCCTTAAAGGAGTTTATAAAAATATTTTTTTAAAGCACACCAATGATAACATTATGAACCAGGAATACAGTTCACCAATAAATGAAAAAAAAATCATGCAAGATATTGTCCAAGCCGAGCTTCCCAAAGACACTTACGCCCTTCTACAAAAGAACTGAAGACTTGGAGAGGTGAGGCATTCACAGATACGTGAGCGGATAAAAGACCTTTGCCCCGTGGAAAAGCACCTGCCCAATGTGGCCTTTGATCGGTCTTGATATATACAAGACAGGCAGGGGCTGGTTAATGTCCAGGTGTAGAATGAAAGCAGCATCATGCCGGCTGATCCAGCATCACTTGGAACTTCCGTGGAGAAGTTCGGTTGCACTCCTCCCTTTGAAAACGTGCACAGTGATCCTGGCTATAACGTGCAGTGGTCATTGCAAGTGTGCATCTTTAAGCAAGGATGGGGATGGCTCTCTTGTAAAGCAAGACGGGGCCTCATCTTACTCACCACGCCACTCACCAAGTTGCTTTGGTGGTTTTGCTCTAAGTGGTAAATCCGAGTGACCCCATCCCACCCCCAACTCCACTGTGGAAGTTTCTTGCATTCTAACGGGCAACAGTCGTGATGGTCATCATCACTGCTGCTGTCTTTATGAGTAAGGCCCTGCCCTGAACATTGTGTAACTTTCCCTTGGACTTCAGAGAAGCCACCCAGAGCCTCCAGCTCCGAAGTCTACCAGCTGGGTGAACCTCTTTGCCCACATTCGCATATGCAGCAGAAGAAAAGTGAAACAGTTGGGTCCCCTTTTGATTATTGTTTTCGTCTGCATTCAAAACCAAAGAGCCCTGATTGAGATGCTGAGATGGACCTTGGGGATGGTTTGGGAGGAGAAAAACCCAGAAGAGCAAAACTGACAGACAAGTGCTGGACATCCTGCGTGAGCGATGACTTTGGATTCACGGGGGTTCCATGAATAACTATTACAATGAAAGTTACATTTTTGTTGGAGTTGGGCTAAGACCAGGAACCCTTGATAGACCCGTCCCCTGTGGGGATAGCTGGTTCCCCTCCACCGCAGCCAAGCCAGCGGCCTTCCTTCTCCGGGTCCTGTGGGCGACTCCCACAATATAATGATGTCCTGTAAGGGTGCCTGTTGTCATTTCAACCACTTTCCTTGTTCCACAGTACCCAGACGGGGCCGGGAACATGGAAGTTGAAGGAGAAACTTACTATTATGAATACCCCTACTATGAGGACCTCGATGACACAGGGAAAGCCACCCCAACCACTGCCCAACCTGTGGAAACTGATGGAGTAGCGAGGGAAGTGACTGAAACCACTGAGGTAAAGGAGAGTGGGAGGGTGGGACCGTCTGCCAGAGTGAAGTGGACCAGTGGGTCTGTGTGGGTTGGGTGGAAGGAAAGGTGGGATGGAGCCTCTAACAGATTCCAGGAACCATGGAGGATGAAGCAGGAAAAGAGTCCACAGAAGGAAGGAAGCCTGAGAAAGAGACTCAAAGTAATTCTAGCTTAATTATGCTAGATGTGGGTTGAGCTGCAAATCGTTTGCCAGGCTTTCAACACCCCATTCCCTTACCCTGCTAGCCATCAGGTCCACTGTGCTCCCGTTTCCTGAATTTGCTTGCTTCAAAGGGTTTGATGGAAAGGCGAGGCAGACTGACACAGGGCCTCCTTCCGGGGACCAAGTGAGGTGCTTTGTTCCTCTCCAGGAAGAGCCCCAATTGGGTTGGCAAGTGGGTCATCTCTGTTAACTTCCAGTTTCCCTATGGGCATGGATTTTAGTCTACAAACCTAGGGAGGATGGCTGTTAAATAATTCTGTTTAAAAGTCTTTCTTCCAAGTAGTTCAAGATACCATGGGTAGCCCTTGGCCTGGGGAGTGTATATGCTTTGGAAAAAAAGAAACCGTATTTGATATCGCTTCGGACGAAGTGAGCTGCAGCTCACAAAAGCTTATGCCTTTTAATAAAATGTTTTTGGCCTCTGCGGATTAACACGGCTCTTCTCCTCTGCTGTTCCTTTTGGCCTTCCCAAGAGTCTGATCTTCCATCTCCTAGGAGGGAAGGCTTGAGTTAAGGAGAAAGCCAAGAAGGAAGGAGGAAGATCCAAAGCAGATTAATATTTTTCCAGAGATCTGAAATGTTGCTGTAGTGAGCAGAAGGAATACCTTTGAGAAACAGGAGAAAGAGCTGTGACCAAGACATTAGTCAGATAAAAGAAAGCTGAGTCTGGGGCTGAGCCGTAATCCGAAAACCATCCAGGCAAGGTCCTCCCTTGGGAGGGAAGGAGGAAGCGCACCCAGACTTGCAAGGTTGATGTCGTTGCTTCAAGGTAGACCAGACGAGGAAACCAAGTCACAAATGCTAGTCTTATTCTGAGATTACAGTAACGAATCTTAACGTATGAAGGTGTTTCTCTCCTGGATTGCTCTACTCCACTGGGTCACTCTGTGGGGGCTTTTGATGAAAACAGGGAAGCTCCAGCCACATGTGTCTTTGTGTCAATGGGAATTCTGTTTGTGCAGCACAGAACGCTGTGGGAATGGTAGTCCCCGCCTTTCTACGCCTCTAGGCTCTCCTGGGCAGAGTTTGTGACAGCCCACCTGCCTCTTGTCTCCTTTTTCAAGCAGAGCCCCACCCCTCCGCCCACCCCCCCACCGGTGGTGGAGAAGACCCAGGAGGAGATTCCCAAGGAAGAGGATGAAATGCTGTTGGAGGAGTACAACTACGGGCCCATTACAGACGAGTACATCCCTTACGAAGACCTCAACTATGAAGACCTGGACAATTTCGATAAGCTCCCAGAAGAGGGCATTGAGGCAGAAGTTCCCACCAGCACGGTCATCACCTACAATGAAACGGATGTAAGTTGCTCTGCTTCTTCTACGGGATGTATTCGGGTCAAGCGAATGAAACAAACACGTGGAGCAGTTTTAAAGGGCTTTGAGCAAAAATGAGACCTGAGTTCTAGTCCCTCCAGGCACAGAAATAGATTGGCCATGGGCCAGCCTTCCTCAGTCCTAGGAAAAGGGCAGTGACAGACCCCTCTTGATGCCATGTAAGGTTGTCCGTAGAGTCTGCAGCAGTCTAGACCAGCGGTTCTCAACCTTTTTCAGGCCGCGACCCCGACCTGCGCCGCGCATGCGTGGCGTGACCCCAACCTGCACCGCGCATGCATAGCGCGCCCCCGACCTGCACCGCGCATGCGCGGCGCGACGGCCTGCATCGCGCATGTGCGGTGCTACCCCGCGCATGTGCGGTGCTACCCCCTGCGCCGGCCGAGGGGAAAAGGGGAGAAAAAATGGCGGACTGCGTTGTTTGGCGACCCCCGTGAAATGGTCGTTCAACCCCAAATGGGGTTGCGACCCACAGGTTGAGACCCGCTGGTCTAGACTGACTCAAAGGAAAACACGCAAAGTGTCATGGAACATCATAAGCAAATGATCAGCTTCTGAGCTTGACTGGGATTCTTTCCTAGCTCATCACCCAATCTTGGTTTGTTTTTTTTTTTTTTTTTTTTTTTTTAATAATTTTTTTATTAAAATTTTTTATAAAAAACTTTTAACAATTATAACATAGTAACCTATTAACTCAACTGAAAACAAACAAATTACATAATAAAAATAAACAATACAAAGAACTGCTCGGAACCCCCCTCCAAAACACCCTCCACCAGCCCACTCCTCTTGTATTTTCGCTCCTCCTCCTCGCCATCCAAAACACTAGCTACAATTCTACCGAGCATCCTACAAAAATTATCTAATCCCTAAGTCCCCAACTACAGTTGAGAAACATAAGCTAACATATATTATCTCCCTCCCCCCTCCCCCCCCCGACTTCCCAGAATGAATACAGGGTAAAAACACAAGAAACCTCACTAAACTACTATATTAAACTATTTAACTATATATCAAATCTAATTCTTTCAACTGATATTTCTTTTGCATATAATCAATCCATTTCTTCCAGTCCATCAAAAACGTTTCATTTGAGTGGTTCTTCAGGTATGCCGAAATCTTAGCCATCTCCACAAGATGGGTAACTTTTAATGTCCATTCTTCAATAGATGGTATTTCAGATGACTTCCAATATTGTCCCACCAACAGTCTTGCAGCAGTAATCAAGTTCAAAATCAACTTAGTCTCTGTAGTGGAACAGTCCTTTGTAATACCCAACAAAAACAACTGTGGTACAAACTCAATACGCTTTTTCAAGATATTTTGAAGAATCCACCATATTTTTATCCAAAAAGCCTTAATTTTTTTGCAAGACCACCAAATGTGAAAGTAAGTAGCGTCCATAGAGTCACATCGCCAACATTTGGGTTGCAAATTTGGATACATAGACGATAATTTTTTGGGATCTAAATGCCATCTGTAAAACATTTTATAAAAATTTTCTCTTAGATGCTGAGCTTGTGTAAATTTAACATTTTTCACCCATATTCTTTTCCAAGTTTCCATCATAATTGGGTGGCCGAAGTTACCTTCCCATTTAATCATACAGTCTTTAATTAATTCAGTTCCAGAATCAATTTCAATTAAAGCATCATATATTCTTTTAATATGCATCTTTCTTTGATCTCTAATTTGTATAATTAATTTTTCATCATCCTTTAAAGAAAAACCCATCTTGACATCTTTTTGCCATCTGGCTTGAAGTTGTGCATGATAAAACCAATTATGAGCTATACCTTCCTCCCTTAATTTATCTAATGATTTCAGTTCTATGCTATTCCCTTCTTTATTTAAAAGTTTATCATAGGACACCACGTCTTGAATTTGTTGTATACCTATACTCTGTATTGCGTGTCTGGGAACTGTCCATAAAGGAATTTTACCATTTAACTTATAATAATACTTTTTCCAGACTCGCAAGACAGAGTTTCTTATTATATGTTCTTTAAAACTCCTATCCAATTTTTTGTCATAAACTAAATACGCGTGGAACCCATATACTAACCCATATCCTTCTATATTTAATATTCTTTCATTTGTTAAGTTAATCCAATCACTTATAACCACTAGAACTGCTGCATAATAATATAATTTAAAATTAGGCACTTTCAAACCGCCTCTCTCTCTTGTGTCTTGAATAATTTTAAATTTAACCCTTGGTTTCTTGCCATCCCAAATGAATTTGTTTATACCTTTCTGCCATTCATCGAGATTTCCATCCTTTTTAAGTATTGGTAACATTTGAAATAAAAATAAAAATTTCGGCAATACATTCATTTTAATAGCGGCTATTCTGCCCAACATGGATAATTGTAGTTTTTTCCAATTCTCCAATTCTTTTTGTACTTTACACCATAAAAGTTCATAATTATTCTTATATAATTTACCATTTGAAGCTTCTATATAAATTCCTAAATATTTAACTTTTTTAACTATCTCGCATCCCGTTATTCTTTCCAAATCTTGTTTTAATTTGTTATCAAGATTTTTAACCAACATCTTTGTCTTGGATAAATTTAGTTTAAAACCTGAAACTTTTCCATAATTTTGAATAATTTCCATCAAACTCTGAACCGATTGTATTGGCTGAGTTAGCGTCACAAGTAAATCGTCTGCAAAGGCACATAATCTATAATCATGTTGTCTAATTTGTACCCCCCTTAATTCCTCTGATGCTCTAATCCTATTCAATAGTACCTCTAAGGTTAAAACAAACAATAAAGGGGATAAGGGACAACCCTGCCTAGTACCCTTTTCTATATTAAATGAATCTGTTAATTGTCCATTCACTATAATCTGTCCTGTTTGTTTCTGATATATAGCTGATATAGAATTAATAAACTGGTCCCCCATTCCCATCCTTACCACAAGCCTTTGCAGAAACGTCCAATTCAGTCTATCAAAAGCTTTTTCTGCATCTAAAAACATTAAAACAGCTGGTACTTGGATATGTTTATCCAAATATTCCAATATGTTAACGAGTTGTCTAACATTGGTTTTCATCTGTCTCCCTTGTAAAAAACCAGTTTGATCCGGGTGAATCCTCTGTGTCAAAACTGTCATTAATCTATTAGCCAAAATTTTGGCAAAAATCTTATAATCCGTATTCAACAAGGAAATAGGTCTAAAATTTTCTACTTGAACATTATCTTTACCCTCTTTAGGAATCAAACATACATTAGCCGTTTTCCAAGAGGGTGGAACCCGACCACCCTCTTGTATATTCACAAATAACTCCCTCATATGTTCCACCATTTCCTCCTGTAAACACCTATAATAAATCGTGGTAAAACCATCAGTACCTGGAGATTTTCCCAATTTCAATTGCTTAATTGCATCAATAATTTCTTCTGGCCTAATCAAAGCATTTAATCTATCTCTTTGTTCCAAAGTAATTTCAGAAACATTTTGATTTTGTAAAAAGGCATCTATCTCTTTCTCTTGAACTTTTTCTTCAGCATACAATTTGGTGTAGAACTCTAGAAAAGCCTTCTTAATAGTTTCTTGATGAAATACTTCTTGCCCTTTATATTCAACCTTCTCAATTAAACGGGATTTTTGTTTTTTCCTTAATGTATAAGCCAACCATCTGCCAGGTTTATTAGCATTAAAAAAAGTATTATGTTTAGCATATTGTATATTCCTGGCAACCTGGTCGGTCATCAAAATATCAAATTGTTTCCGTAAAACCTTTATCCCTTCTTTAATGTCACTATCATCTGGTTTATCAATTAATAATAACTCTTTCTTTCTTATTTCCGCTTCTAAAACTCGCCTCTTTTCCTCCTGTTTACGTCTATGCCTAGCATTCAGTTCAATTAATATTCCACGCATATGGGCCTTACTAGAGTCCCACACCACTTCTATTGGTAAACCTACATTCTTGTTTAACCTAAAAAATTCCTTGATAGCCTTTTTACATTCTTGCACATACATTTCATAATTAAACAGATTTTCATTAAGTCTCCAGGATCTACGTAAAAATTGGCCAGACCTTAATTCCATCATAACTGGATTGTGGTCAGACAATACATTAGGTAGAATTTTAACTTTCTTTAAATTTAACATAAAATCACTAGTAGTTAAAATAAAATCAATTCTAGAAAATGATTGATGTCTGTCAGAGAAAAAAGTAAACTCTTGATCCCTACCATGTCTTTCTCTCCAAATATCAAACAAATTAAAATCATCTTTAATATCAAAAAAAGATTTAGGTAAAATTGAACGCGATTGAGAAACTAATGAAATCTTTTTCTTGTCCAAACCAGTATCAAGGATTCCATTCCAGTCTCCCATTAAAATACAAGATCTATAGTCCAACTCTAATAACTTTTTGTGTAATGATTTATAAAACATGCCTTGTTTTTGGTTTGGAGCATATATACCCATCAAGAGAACTTTCTTCCCATCCAGTAAAATTTCTATAGCTAAAAATCTACCTTGAGTATCTGCTTCTAATAACTTAGCTTTTATATTATTTTTAACATAAATAACAATTCCATTTTTTTTATCTAAAGATGATGCCACAAAGTGTGTACCCAGCTTATTATTAATCAAGTATTTCTGGTCTGAAAATCTAATGTGAGTTTCTTGTAGACAGATCACATCATTTTTACATTGCTTCAAATAATGAAATATCTTCTTCCTTTTTTGTGGAGAATTTAAACCATTAACATTCCACGTCAAATACTTATTTGACATGGCCTTTACGTGAAAGCTTCTGCAAAGACCATTCCACTTCTTCCTGCCTCTTGGGTCTTGCTCCCATGGCTTCCATAGATGTCAGATCAGTTTGCTTGGTTTGAATTGGTTGTGTTTTTTCTCTTTGTTCAATAGCTTTAGTAGGTTCCCGTACACGCCTTGGATCTTTAGGCTTGTCTAGTGCCAAAGGTTGAAAGATATCAATTGACTGCACTGGTTGCTCAACTGCTTTATCCAAAAGAACCGATGAAATTAGTCGAGGTTGTTGAAGTTCCGCAGATTGCAATAATTCTAGGTCTTTAACCAACATTGCCCCCTTAGGTTTTAGGGAGGTAGATCTATCAGCCATCAATATATTCTCAAAGAAATCTTTCGCTTTAGCTACAGTAAACAAACGGTATCTTTTATTTTTGAAAAGTAAAGAAAGTCCAGTTGGTACCTCCCATCTATATTGTATTTCTCTTCTTTTAAGCTCCTCCGTCAAAAAGGTGTAATCTTGGTTTGTTGAATGGTTAGGGTCCCATAGCATGCTTTGCAAGCCACACCTAATATGAAAAGCTTTAATCATCTTAGTATAGCATGGGGCAACATTTTATGTTGCCTGCAACATGCGAAACAGGCTGTGAAACAAAGCCCAACCTGACCACCTTAGGATGTAACCCAATCTGGGCTTCCTCAAGCCAAATAGGTACAGTCGATGTGGGTGGGATGCAAAAAAAAAGCAACCTAAATTCCAGCCTGTAGTTCACTCACAAATTAAAAATGTGTTTCCTGTGGTTCCTAGAATAAGCCACAATTGGGTGAGCTTGCCAGTGTGTAGGGCCCCCACTGGATTAAGTCACAGGACGGTTCCAGGCTGTCAGTGGGCTCTGCCTGGGGGCCTTCGGGGGGAGGCCCAAGACGTTGTTCAGGCACAGGTGCGGAAGCCGGCACTTAGCAGAGAAATGGCTGCAGCAGCATCCCAGGCCTCACGCGTGAGCCGGAGGCTCTGGGAATCCAGCTCTTCTCCCTGCCTTGCAAAGGGATCTGTTGGCAAAGAAGAGCCCCCTCCCCCCCCAGGAAGTCTGAGACCAGCACAGGGAGCTCTCTGCCCATCAAGGCAGAATTCGCAGGGCCTCCTGGAAAGGGGATCTTTCTGAGCACACATTAGAGACCCCACCTGGGCCGGACAGAAGGCAGACAGGCTCTCCGGGTTATGAGAGTTGCTAGTTTAAATGGCTTGAAAAGAGTTGAACTATTTCTCTTCAATCTGGAGCCCTTCGGGTATCTCGGATGTCAACTCCCAGTGACCAGGCTGGCCGGCATTTTATGAGAATTGTCTTTTGACATATTGACCTATTTTGAAGTTCTATCAAAGGTTGCTCACTTGTGCAGTGAAAGATTGCTTAAAAATGAACCTGGTCATTGCAGGCTTCTCAGCTCTGGTTAGTATAAAAGAAACGAGCACAGATATTTTATAATGAAGTTCTCTTTTACTTCTGTTCCCCTTCTGTCTTTCTCCTTAGAGGAGGAGAAGTAAGTGAATAACAACACTGAGAAAATGTTCAACACTTGAAAGGGTTATTATTCTATTCTATTCTATTCTATTCTATTCTATTCTATTCTATTCTATTCTATTCTATTCTATTCTATTCTATTCTATTCTATTCTATTCTATTCTATTCTATTCTATTCTATTCTATTCCATATATTCTATATTCTATTCTATTCTATTCTATTCTATTCTATTCTATTCTATTCTATTCTATTCTATTCTATTCTATTCTATTCCATTTTCTATTCCATATTCTATTCTACTCTACTCTACTCTACTCTACTCTACTCTACTCTACTCTACTCTACTCTACTCTATTCTATTCTATTCTATTCTATTCTATTCTATTCTATTCTATTCTATTCTATTCTATTCCATTTTCTATTCTATTCTATTCTATTCTATTCTATTCTATTCTATTCTATTCTATTCTATTCTATTCTATTCCATTCCATTCCATTCCATTCCATTCCATTCCATTCCATTCCATTCCATTCCATATATTCTATTCTATTCTATTCTATTCTATTCTATTCTATTCTATTCTATTCTATTCTATTCTATTCTATTCTATTCTATTCTATTCTATTCTATTCTATTCTATTCTATTCCATTTTCTATTCTATTCTATTCTAATTATTCCATTCCATTCCATTCCATATATAATTCTATATTCTATATTCTATTCTATTCTATTTTCTATTCTATTCTATTGCATTTTCTATTCTATTCTATTCTATTCTATTCTATTCTATTCTATTCTGTTCTGTTCTGTTCTGTTCTGTTCTGTTCTGTTCTATTCTATTCTATTCTATTCTATTCTATTCTATTCTATTCTATTCTATTCTATTCTATTCTATATTCCATATTCTATATTCTATTCTATTCTATTCTATTCTATTCTATTCTATTCTATTCTATTCTATTCTATTCTATTCTATTTTCTATTCCATATTCTACTCTACTCTACTCTACTCTACTCTACTCTACTCTACTCTATTCTATTCTATTCTATTCTATTCTATTCTATTTTCTATTCTATTCTATTTTCTATTCTATTCTATTCTATTCTATTCTATTCTATTCTATTCTATTCTATTCTATTCTATTCTATTCTATTCTATTCTATTCTATTCTATTCTATTCCATTCCATTCCATTCCATTCCATTCCATTCCATTCCATTCCATTCCATATATTCTATTCTATTCTATTCTATTCTATTCTATTCTATTCTATTCTATTCTATTCTATTCTATTCTATTCTATTCTATTCTATTCTATTCTATTCTATTCCATATATTCTATTCTATTCTATTCTATTCTATTCTATTCTATTCTATTCTATTCTATTCTATTCTATTCTATTCTATTCTATTCTATTCCATTTTCTATTCCATATTCTATTCTATTCTACTCTACTCTACTCTATTCTACTCTACTCTACTCTACTCTACTCTACTCTACTCTACTCTATTCTATTCTATTCTATTCTATTCCATTTTCTATTCTATTCTATTCTATTCTATTCTATTCTATTCTATTCTATTCTATTCTATTCCACTTTCTATTCCATATTCTATTCTACTCTACTCTACTCTACTCTACTCTACTCTACTCTACTCTACTCTACTCTACTCTACTCTACTCTACTCTACTCTACTCTACTCTACTCTACTCTACTCTATTCTATTCTATTCTATTCTATTCCATTTTCTATTCTATTCTATTCTATTCTATTCTATTCTATTCTATTCTATTCTATTCTATTCTATTCTATTCTATTCTATTCTATTCTATTCTATTCCATTCCATTCTATTCCATATATTCTATTCTATTCTATTCTATTCTATTCTATTCTATTCTATTCTATTCTATTCTATTCTATTCTATTCTATTCTATTCTATTCTATTCTATTCTATTCTATTCTATTCTATTCCATTCCATTCCATTCCATTCCATTCCATATATTCTATTCTATTCTATTCTATTCTATTCTATTCTATTCTATTCTATTCTATTCTATTCTATTCTATTCTATTCTATTCTATTCTATTCTATTCTATTCTATTCTATTCTATTCTATTCTATTCTATTCCATTTTCTATTCTATTCTATTCTTATTCCATTCCATTCCATTCCATATATTCTATATTCTATATCCTATATTCTATTCTATTCTATTCTATTTTCTATTCTATTCCATTTTCTATTCTATTCTATTCTATTCTATTCTATTCTATTCTATTCTATTCTATTCTATTCTATTCTATTCTATTCTATTCTATTCTATTCTATTCTATTCTATTCCATTCCATGTATTCTATTCTATTCTATTCTATTCTATTCTATTCTATTCTATTCTATTCTATTCTATTCTATTCTATTCTATTCTATGTATTCTATTCTATTCTATTCTATTCTATTCTATTCTATTCCATTCCATTCCATTCCATTCCATTCCATTCCATTCCATTCATTCTATTCTATTCTATTCTATTCTATTCTATTCTATTCTATTCTATTCTATTCTATTCTATTCTATTCCATTCCATTCCATTCCATTCCATTCCATTCCATTCCATTCCATTCCATTCCATTCCATTCTATTCTATTCTATTCTATTCTATTCCATTCCATTCCATTCCATTCCACTCCACTCCACTCCACTCCACTCCATCCCATCCCATCCCATCTCATCCTTGTTTTTTTGGTATGGCACCCAATGTGCCGATAACCCCTGGGACTTCCACAGCCAGTTTATGCCATAATATTTCAGCTTCATTTTTCAGATCTTCATACTTTGTGATCTTCTTTGCCTTCTGTTCTACTCTCCCCTGGTACTGTCAGTTCAATTATCCACACTTTCTTCTTTTCAACCAGTGTTAAGTCTGGTGTGTTATCAGCCAAGATTTTATCTGTTTGGAAATCCCACAACGTTTTAACCTGCTCATTTTCAACTACTTTTTCAACTATATGTTCCCTTCAATTTTTCATTAGTGGTATTGATAATTTTTACAGATGTTTCAATGAATCATTTTGAGAACTGTCTTATGTTGTTGTTTATAATCAGTTTGTGCAATTTTCTTCTATTGTTTCTTCTGCTGTTTTGCACTTTGAATCATTTGATGATTTTTGGTTCTGACCTTGAGCGCATTAGTTACCCTGTGATAAAATGGGCAGCCAATAAAATTAAGAAAAAAAGTAAATTAGTTTGAATAGATTGCTCTTGAGCAGCCAAAATCAAATCTTCACTTTCTTTTTTTAATGTTCCAGTTGTAAGCCATTGCCAGAGTTTAATCTTTACTTATTACCACTACTATGATGATGATGATGATGATGATGATGATGATTAATCACACAGTCAGCCAGATATTCAGACTGGATTTGGCATTTTTGTTTACCTATCGAGTCCTTCCCAAGGACCTGGGATAGGCAGATCTGGATGTTTGATGGTTCTACAGATCTCGTCACAGGATGGAAGCTGTTCCAGAAAAGCTGCCTTTTGCAATTGACTGATGGGGAATTTTTCAAGGCCAAGGGTGTCCAAGTTGTGCTCCAGTTGTTTTGGGATTGCACCCAAGGTGCCTATTACTGTTGGTACTATCCTTGTTTGTCTTTGCCACAATCGTTCTATTTATATTTGTAGGTCTTGTATTTTGTTATCTTTTCCAGTTTTTTCTTTTCTCTTCTGCTGTCTCCAGGCACTGCCATGTCCACTGTCCAGATTTTTTTGTGTTTCTTATCAACAATTGTTAAGTCTGGGATGTTATGTGGCAGGTCCCTGTTTGAATTCTAAAGTCCCAGAGCAATTTAACTTCTTCATTTTCTATGACTTTCTCTATTATATGGTCCCACCAATTCTTGCTTAGGCAAATGATATTTCTTGCAGATCTTCCAAAGCACCATTGTTGCTACTTTATCATGCCGCTGCTTGTAGTCAGTCTGGGCGATCTTCTTGCAGCAGCTTACCAGATGGTCCACTGTTTCTTCAGCTTCTTTGCAGAGGTAGTACTTACTGTCTGTTGCTATCTTCTCAATTCTGGCTTTGTATGCATTTGTCCTTAAGGCTTGGTCTTATGCAGCCAAAATTAGTCCCTCGGTCTCTTTCTTCAACTTTCCTGTTCTTAGCCATTGCCCGGTCTTGTTATTATTAGCTTTCCCTGCTATTTTTTTAATGTACTGGCCATGTAGTGCTTTGTCTTCCTTTGCTTCCATTCTGTTCTGCATTTGGTCTCTCCAGTAGTCAGCAAACTTTCCTGACATACTAACTTCAGTGCATCTTCATCATTGTCCTTCAGATATTCTTCCAAAGCCCATTTTTCTTTTTCAACTATGTGATGTACTTGCAACATTCCATGCCCACCTATTTGCCTTGGTAGGTAGAGTCTCTCAATGTCACTGCGAGGATGAAGGGCATGATTCATTGTCATTATTTTTATGGTCTTCCTATCCATTGCTTTTAGTTCTGCTTGAGTCCAGTTCACTATTCCAGTTGTGTACCTAATGACTGGAATTGTCCAGGTGTTGATTGTCTTGGTGGTATTTCCTCCATTGAGTTTGGACTTTAAGATCTTTTTCACTCTCTTGATATATTCACCTCTAATCTTTTTCTTGACTTCAGTGTGCTTGATGTTGTCAGCTTGAAAGATACCCAGATTTTTGTTGTAATCATCCTCATCCAGACTGTTAATGTTATTTTCATGGGCATTTTGATTCCTTCAGTTTTCACTATTTTTTCTTGTTTGATTGTGAGTGTGGCACATTTGTCCTGCCCAAACTCCATTGCAATATCTTGGCTATATATATGGACAGTGTTGAACAGCGATTTTATTTCAGATGGAGTTTTTCCTTGCAGCTTCAGATCATCCATATAAAGCAGGGATGTCAAACTCGCAACGTCATGTGACGTGTCGTGATGTATTGTAACTTTTTTCCATTACCGGCATTGGGGTGGGTGTTGTTTTGCTATGATGCATCTGGCCCATGAACCGGCAGTTTGACACCCCTGATATAAAGTGGGATAGCCTGGTAGATGTTTTTGATGTTTGATAGCCATGGCCTGAGTTATTCAGTATTGTTGACAGAGGAAATAGTGCAATACCAACTAGTAGTGATAGTGAATCTCCTTGAAATATTCCTCTCTTGATACTAACCTCTCCCAGTCTCTCCTCATTGTCCTACAACTATCTTCCATTGTGTCATCGATCTTTGCACAAAGTTTCTGATGTTTCTACTGGCTCCTGTTATTTCTAGGCACTTGATTATCCAGTCAATGTCTTTTTGTAGTCAATCCATGCTATATTTAGGTTGGTCTTCCTTCTCTTGAAGTTTTCCAAAATCATTTTTCAATTAGGAGTTGATCTTTTGTTCCTTTGCTATTAGGGCGGTTTCCTTTCTGCTCAGGTGGAAAGAGATTGTTTTCAGCTAGATGCTGTTGGACTGCATCAGCTACCACACCAGTTAGCAATCTGAAAGTTGTTGGTAAGCAAGTAATTGGCCTGTATTTCTTGGTGCTGCCCCTTTTGCTGTATCTTTCATTATCAGGTAAGTTTTCCCAGATGTTAGTCACTCAAGTGTTTTGACTTTCTGAAATTTACATCCCACCATAATTTTTATGGGAGAGACACACTTTGTCTGACTCCTCTGATGAGACCTGTCCAGCATGGTTGAACCTCCAGTATAGCTCTCATCAAACCCCACAACCATGTCAAGGTAGTGTCTCACTGGGGGATTGTTACTACTACTACTATTATTATGATTGTAATTATGATTATTATTATTTTCTCAGAGCACAGGAAGAGTAAGTGAAGGTGGAGAGGATCCTGACAAAGATTTCTCTGTCACTGAGTACGGGGAAGGATACTATGACGGTTACTTCGACAGGACTGATTCCCCTGACATTGGACCCGGGATGCCTGCTAACCAGGATACCATTTATGAGGGGGTGAGGAAGGACTTTGCTCTGTTTGAGAGTTAGGCTCAGTTCCTGGGTGGATGCAGCCCATATCATGGCTGGGCCAGAGGATCTCATGCTGAGAATTCTGGCCGTTGCCTGCAAGAATGTAGGTGCTCCAGGTCAAATGGAAGTGTCAGAATCCAATTATATTTCATCTCTAGTTATCAACTAAGGAAAACCCCATTTCTGCCCTCTCTGGATTCTGTCATACTACGAAGGGGAAGGGGGATGAGCAAAGGGGTTTTATGGCTCTCACTTCCTTCGTTACAACTTCAAAGGGACTGAATGTGGATATCACCAAAAGGACTAACCATAACAATGGGGCCATCAGCTTTCATATACTCCTCTCTGAAGTCTCCCTTCCGCCGGCCGTGAGGAAAAAGGGGGTGGAAATGTAATGGCTGGGATTGTCGCTGGAAGGATGCTGGGGTGACGGGGCTGCTTGGGACCACTTAAAACCTTGAATGGGAGGGCTTGGGCCCCAGGTCCTGTCTAGAACGCCTGCAACCGTTTTCTCTTAATAAAGGATGCCTGTTGGAAGAAATATCCCAAGAGTTCTGTCTTCTTAAGATGCAAAGTGGGGTGGGTCCTTACATTAGACAGGGCCTGCAGAATTAGTCCACCTGGAAGGGAGAACCTTGTCGTGGGACTTTGCAAAAATTACCATGTCAGACGACAGAGCAGGGAAGGGAGAAAACTCCCCGGAAAGGGAGCCGCTGCCCCGACTGAAACCCTGCCAGATGTCGGGATCTGAGAGGTCAGATTCTTCAGGAGAAGAGGTGGTGGAGACATGGGACCACAAACCTCGGTGGTCAATGGGTGTTGGAAAGAAAGGAGAATGGGAAAAGAAATCAAGAAAGGTGACCCTGAGATGGGCGGCCAACCAACCAGAATGGAAGCAGGAGATGGAGAAATCCCTGCACGCAAGTGAAGAGGAAGGGAGGTGGGCACCGTACTCGGACTGGATCCTAGAGAAAGCTATCGACCTGATGAAGAGAACTCTCAGCTCCCTAGGAGAAGAGAATTCTGAGTCCTACGGCCGCCCCAGCTCCTGGAGTCGCAAAGGGAGAGACACCGAGGGGGAAGTGGAACCTGCAGCCCCGGGGACATCTGCTGATCCAGTAGTCCCCACTCCCCATCGATCCGCAGACGGCAATCTGGATAGAAGAAACTACCACTGACAACGAAGGCACCGATCCATTCAAACACTCCCGCCGCTGGACATGAGATTCAAGGGGGAGCTGACATGCTTGGGGTTTTTCCTAACCCAAGTCCTCAGCTACATGGAGGAATACGGGCGGCACATCCCCAGTGACAAAGCCCGTATCCGGATCGTGCCCTGGATGGGCCGGCGGCAGATTGGGTGGTGAATTTGCATGACTCCAATGCCCCAGAGCTCAGCGACTTCAACCGTTTCATGTCCTCTCTGAGAAGGCGATTTGAGGACCCCCTAGCTGATCGCAAAGCCCACGAAAGGATAAAAATGATGAGGCAAGGCAAACGTCCGGTAGCTGAATATACGCAAGAATTCCAGGCCATTGCAAGCAAACTGAACTGGCCAGAAGACATCCTCCTTAGCCATTTCAAAGACGGACTAAATTATGACCTATATGATGCTTGCTGCCCCGAGGGGACCCACACCAACTTGAGGAATGGTACGTCTTGGCAGAGGAAGCAGAGATCAACATATTGAAGAGGCACCGCCAAGGAAAACAATGGAGCCGCTCACCACCTGAGTTGACACGCGAACCAGTGAAACCATCGGCTACAGCCAAGAAGCAAATGGGGTGTTTCAAGTGTGGGAGAGAAGGGCATTGAGCTGTAGAATGCCGCTCAAAAGCCCCCCAGCACAACCCAGACAAATCACCGGCCAGCAAATCCAGAAAGTCTCCAGCTAAGCCAAAAGAAGCTGCCATGAGAATGATGGAGGCTGTGGAATTCCCCACCTCTGCTCATCAGGGGCAAAGAGGCCTACACCGCAGGGCCAGTGGATGCCTCAGATGACAGCTTGGAAGGCGAACCCCTGGTAAGTGGATGCATCGCACCCATCCTCAAGACAGTGACTATATTAATTCCCCCCATGCCCAAAGCCGTGAAGGTGAACGCCTTAATAGACTCTGGCTGCACCCGCTGCCTCATTAGCCTGACGTTAGTGGGGAATCTGGGCATTCCGTCAAGGAGACTGGAACAACCAATCTCATTTGGCCAGTTAGATGGGTCCATGGCAGGGGGGGGTGCCAGCTACCCTAGCGACATTACCAATACACCTCTCCCTGGGCAAACATGAGGAAGACATAACGTTTGTGGTGACCCCAGGCATGGAGTGCCCAATGATCCTAAGGATGGAATAGTTAAAAAAATGGAACCCCTGGATGAATTGGAGGATGGCAGAAATCAAATTCCCGAAGGGGGACCCTATGGACTTAAAATCCCAAGGGGGGCTACCAGAATCAAGAACAGAAAAAGCATCCATGGGAGAGGAAAAGGGACTACCAGAAATACCAGAGGAATACAGAGATCTTGCTGAAGTTTTCAGTGAGGAGAGGGCGGATGAGCTCCACCCCCACCGACCCACGGACTGTGCCATTGAATTCAAGCCTGGGGCAAAACTCCCAAAGCCCAGATTATACTCCATGAGCCCAAAGGAGAAGGAGGAAATGGAAAGATTCATAAAGAAAAACCGAGAAAGAGGGTTCACTGAACCAGCCAAGCCTAAAGTGGCTGTCCCAGTCCTCTTTAGAGAGAAGAAGGACGGCTCTTTACGCTTATGCGTGGATTATAGGGCCTTGAATACAATCAGTGAAAGCAACCTGTACCCTCTGCCCCTCATGAAGGACATGTTGTTACACCTCTCGAAAGGGAATTTTTTTTCTAAACTAGACCTAAGGGAAGCTTACTATTGCGTGAGAATTAAGGAAGAGGGTGAATGGAAGACCGCATTTAACTGCCCCATGGGGTGCTACCAATTCAAATTCTTGCCATTTGGATTACAAGGGGGCCCCGTAGTATTTATGCAATTAATCAATGAGCACCTATTTAAGGGGATCCTGGTTTACTTAGACGACATTCTTATCTTCACCGAATCAAAAGAGGAACATGTCAACCTAGTCAGAGCGGTTTTAAAGAAACTGTGAGCCGCCCACTTATATGCCAAACTCTCGAAATGCGAATTCGACCAGGAAAGGATAGACTACCTAGGTTATCGCATATCCCCACAGGGCATTGAAATGGACCCAGAGAAGGTCAGAGCAGTATTAGAATGGGCACCACCCCGCACAAGAAAGCAACTGCAAAGTTTCCTGGGCTTCACAAACTTTTACCGCCAATTCATCCCCTCATTTGCTCAGATAGCCCTGCCCCTCACAAACTTACTAAAAATGAAGGGAGCATCCTCAGTAAAACCTATCCAGCCATTAACATGGACAATGGAGTGCCAAGCAGCGTTTGAGAGATTAAAGAGACCTTTTTCTGCCGAACCAGTACTGAGGCACCCAGACATGGATAAGCCCTTCGTAATACAGGCAGATGCAAGTGATGTGGCAGTGGGGGCTGTACTATTACAAGAAAACGATGAAGGGGTATTGCAACCCTGTGCATATATATCCAAGAAACTCACGGAAACGGAACAGCGCTGTCCCATGTGGGAGAAAGAGGCATACGGGATACGTTGGTCATTACTCACATGGTGCCTATCCTTGAAGGCAATAAAATCCCCTTCCAGGTGTGGACTGACCACAAAAATTTGGAAGCCCTGAAAACACTCAGGAAGCTCAACCCCAAGCAAGCCCGCTGGTCCCAGCATTTTCACCAGTTCCAATTTACGCTCAAGCGTTTGCTGGGGGGGAAAGAACTTCCTCGCATGCCCTAGTATAACAGCACGTGAGCCGCCGACTCTAAACCGATGATGGTAGAATCACAACTGGCAGTGCCAGTAACCACTAGAGCCCAAGCTAAATTAAAACCACAGCTGGATAGCCAAACCGGAATTGAATTCTGGAAAAGTTTGGAAACAGATGAATGGTTCCAGAAAAATAAACACGTGTGCACCATGATAGACGGGCTACCTTGGGTGGGGGAAAAGTTATATATACCAACAACCCAAAGAGTCACATTCATGCAGCTTTGCCATGACACAAAATCAGCAGGGTATTTTGGATTTGTAAAAACATTACACTTAATTAAACGGCAATTTCGGTGGCCATCCATTAAAAAGGACATAGAAAGTTACATGGCCACTGCCCAAAGTGTGCAACTGCCAAGAGGTTGCAAGGGAAATCACCCAGACTGTTACAAACAGTGGCAAATCCCTCAGCCCCCTGGAGGGAAATAGCCATGGATTTTATAGTGGAATTACCAGAAAGCAATGGGAATACTGTTGTCTGGACGGTCACGGACTTGTTTTCCAAACAAGGTGCACTTTATCCCTTGCCAAAAGATTCCCACCGCAAAAGCCTTAGCAAAACTTTTTGTCCAGCATATTTACAGATTACATGGGGCACCCCAAGGCATCATCTCTGATAGGGGGGTGCAATTTATGTCTGCATTTTGGAAGGAATTTTTATCCCTCTTAGGGACCACTCAGGGACTGACATCTAGCCATCATCCACAAGGAAATGGACAAGTGAAACATTCAAACTCAGTACTTGAGCAATATTTAAGATGCTTTATTAATTTTCAGCAAACAAATTGGATGGACTTACTCCCTTTTGCAGAAGTTGCATACAATAATGCAGTCCACTCCAACACAGGTTACACTCCTTTTCAAATAGCCACCAGTCAAAGTTTCAACCCCATGCCAGAATTAACCCCAAACGAACCGGCGATCCCATCACTGAAAGAATGGATGGAACAATTACAAAACACCTGGCCAATAGATAGAAAAGCCCTAGATGACGCTAGGCAGGCATACAAAGCACAAGCCGATAAAAAAAGGGTTGAGCCTACACCATTCATTATAGGAGAAATGGTGTACTTATCTATAAATTACCTAAAGTTCCTACAACCCTGTAAAAAACTTGGACCAAAATATATAGGGCCTTTTCCAATTAAAAGAATCATAAACCCAGTAACAGTAGAATTAGAATTACCCAAAAATCTCAGGCAAATACACCCGATTTTTCATTGCAGCTTGCTGAAAAGAGAGCATCAGTCATTGTTACGGCCAAAAATCCCCCCACCACCACCTCCAATCATGGTGGAGGGCGAACAACACTTTGAAATAAAGGAAATCCTAGACTCTAGGAGATATCATGGAGCGACTCAGTACCTAGTTGCACGGAAACACCTCCCTGCCTCATAAAACGAGTGGGTCCATACACGTCATGTCAGAGCCTTCAGGCTATTAAAGAAGTTTCACACAGAGTATCCTAACAAGCCAGAGTAACTTTTACACCTGTTTTGTTTTCTTTTCAGGTGGATCTCTCTTATTTTTAAAGGGGCAGGATGTCAGTATCCAATTATATTTCATCTCTAGTTATCGACTATGGAAAACCCCATTTCTGCCCTCTCTGGATTCTGTCATACTATGAAGGGGAAGGGGGGGTGAACAAAGGGGTTTTATGGCCCTCACTTCCTTCGGTAGAACTTCAAAGAGGATTGAATGTGGATATCACCAAAAGGACTAACCATAACAATAGGGCCCATCACCTTTCATGTACTCCTCTCTGACGTCTCCCTTCCACCAGCAGTGAGGGGAAAGGGGGTGGAAATGTAACACCTGGGATTGTCTCTGGAAGGATGGTGGGGTGGGGTGGGGCTGCTGGGGACCCCTTAAAACCTTGAACCGTAGGGCTTGGGCCCCAGGTCCTGTCTAGAACGCCTGCAACCATTTTCTCTTAATAAAGATGCCTGTTGGAAGGAATATTCCAAGAGTTCTGTCTTCTTAAGATGCAAAGTGGGGTGGGTCCTTACAGGAAGGTTTCAGTGAACCCCCAAGTGAAGCTAACATAACCTCTCCAGGATAGGAGACTAACCATAATGCCGTTCTGCAAATTTGAATGCATTGTTGCCATTTCTGTGCAATGGTTACAGATTTCAAAGAAGCAACCCGTGAATCTGATTGAAATATAAAATTTGACTGGGGGCGGCTATATTTTTGTATATAACTAGATAGACCCCAACAGACTTGGTAGATGAAGTCCCAATACTTGGAATTGTGGTTTGGCGTTACTTAAAAGCTTTCTTTGAAAGGGCAGAGCAAATTCCAAGTTCGGGTTGCAATTGCAATTTGCCAACATTAGCACAGAACAGAGCGCTTTTGGGTCAAAGTAAGAGAAGCCGTCGGGGTTTGGGTGGGATGGATTCAGGATGGTGAGGTGGCCCAGGAGACCTGCTAGTCGCTTGTTAAGGAAGCTGTCCCAAGATTATTGCAAGTTGAATAGTGCATTCACTAAGCATCAAAAATCAATCAGCCTGCAATCAGCTTTGCGTTTATTTCTGGGTTTTGGCCCAGGTCTCCCTGCTTGCATTTTGTATCCCACTTTCTTGACTTGCTTTCTCTTCCTCTGGTGCAGATCAGTGGACCTCGAGGCGAAAAGGGGCAGAAGGGAGAGCCAGCGATCGTAGAGCCAGTAAGTGCCCTTCCTTTGCAGGTAAAGGTGTGCTGCAGAACCTCATAGCTGAGGCGTCCAGCTTTTCTGTGGGGATTTCCAGAGACCAGATCTGGGGTATTTAGTGTGTGGCAGTGAACCTTAATCATTGCTGCACAACTTGGCCTTGCACCCCGTTGCTTCCTGATGGGGTAATGGAGAGACGCCTGGAATGGCAGGTGGAAATCCTGAGTCCTGGATCACTTGCAAGGTGCTGTGCTCTTACGTGGAGGTTGGGATTCTTGCGGGAATAGTGGGACTCTGGTGTGGAACACCTTATGTGGAATGCTCTGAAAAAGGCGATTTCTGCCGCGTGAGAGATCGGCTGCTGTGTGGAACGCCCGGCAGGCTCTCCTTGCTCAAGATCCAGTGGGAGATCAAATGTGGAAGTGAGCTGCTGCTGAGATGGTCAGAGAGGAGAAAAGGCCTGGCCTCCCTCAGCCTGCTCTCGGCCCAGGACTCTCCCGCACTGACTGCTGAGAAGATGCATAATGTCAGTGGCGTTGGATTGTTGAGCACCACAGTGCCTTATTCTGAGCCAGAGGCACAGAGCCCGGAGCTACGCAGAGCATCTCTCAGTAATGCTCCATCTTGAGGCTCTTTCAGGATGGAGACAAAGGCTTCGCTGGTCATTGAACCAACACAAGCTGGATCAGCATTAAATGTGCTGCTCCCCTTCCCGATCCCTGCCCTGCCTCAGGTGAGGCACCTTCGGAAGGCCCGTCCCTGCGTGCGGTGTACGGAGCCCAGAGGACAGGGATTGCTGGGGTCTCCTGTGTGTGCTTCCCCCCCCCCATTCAATGTCACCATCCAGTGGAAGATGTGCCACTTAGCTGCCATCTGCCAATATTCCCTTCCCTTTTGCCCAGACGCTTTGTGTGAGTGTGTCCAAAGGGAGTCAGTTGGGCTCCTTTTAGACACGGGGGTAGCACTATTCCAGAAGGACATTCAGCCCTTGCCCAAAAGCAGCCTGACTGACAGCTGGCAGGTGCAGGAAGGGCTGTCACCTTCATTGTGCAGCCCCACTACAATTGCCCCTGATCCCAGCTCACCTGGGATGATGGGCATCCTAGTCGAGCAGACTCTGGAGAGCCAGTTTGGATCCAGGGTTGAGACAAGATGTTGGTCTCCCCACTGGGCCCCTGCTGTCTCCCAGAGATGCTGAGGAATTCCAGGTGTGCTTCAGTCCATGCTTTATCCCACCTTTCCCATCTCTTTGATAGGACAAACATGTTTTTGTGAGCCTCGTGTGTTGGTGTGTTTGTTAAAGGGGCAGATCACTTTGGACTCACTAACATTCTTTTTCAGCAATTTCTTTTTCCCTCTGTTTTAGCTGAATCAAGCACATCCGAAGGCATGCTCAATCTCTGCTGTAGAAATCCAGATAACCACTGGATTGTTTTTTCTCATGCAAATGTTTAGACTTTGAGAGAAAGCATTTGATCTTTTGTGCAGACAGACAAAAGGTTTGTGGTGCCTTAAAAATCATTAAGCATGAGTCCACTAACTCCAGTCTTAATGGTTTTAAGATCATTCGGTTCCCAAACCCTCCCTTGGCTTCCAAGCTCTTGTTTTCTGCTGATTTTGTTACTGTTTGGGGGTTTTTGGACAAGGCAAACAAAATCCTCACCTTTCCAGGAGTCCTGTAATGTGCTGCCCACCTGGTTATGCCCGAAAATTGGCAGCTGAGAGCTTTTGCCGCCGTCTTCATGTCAGAGCAAGCAGAAACACATTTTTTTGATTGACTGTTCATTCATTTCTACAACTCCCGTGATGCTGTACATCCAGAGAATTTGAATGGCTACAGTATTAATATAATAAGATTAAACCCAAAAATCAAATGATAGACTTATCAACAATCAATCCGAGGTTACACCGTTCCTCATGATTTGTCCCCCAATGCCTTTTGGAAGAGCCTCGTTCTGAAGAGCTCTTCAAAAATAGAGTAATCCAGGTTAAAGTGGTCGTCACTGAGAAGGTTCAAATCCAGAGTCCCTGGAGATGAAATTTTGTCAGTGGTGGGACTCTCTGCAAGCCCCCTCTGCCAGATCCTCCTGGGTTCCTCCATCCAGGAGATAAAGCATAATTTGTCCCTGGATGCACATATCACAGCCCACCCACTTTGTTGGGCTGTCCAGTGCCTCCCACCTTTTCTCCGGAGCTCAAGACAGCATGGATAGCGCTCCCTCCTATTTTTCCCAACAATAACCTGGCAAGGTAGGCTGGGCTGAGAGAGGGTGAGTGGCCAGACTCTGTCAAGGAGACGCCACAGCTGAGGGTGGCTCTTCCTGCTCCAATTGCCTCCTTTGTCTCCATGCCCCCCCCTTGCTGTGGGTCTGGCTTCGCCTTTGCATTGCCCTCCCCAGTCCCAAAACCTGTCCCCAATTGGGCACCTGGCAGGGGAGCTGCTGCATTCCCAGGCCAGGGAGTGCCTGAGCAGCTGCGTTCCCACAACCGACTGTCTTTGCCCGGGTTTGATGCTCATTGATCCTAATCCGGCCTCTTTCGGTTCATTGATGATTCATGATATGGTGCCAACCTGAAATTCAGGAAGCAGCTAAAGTGAAACCAGGAGCTCCCTGGCAGTTGGTGATTTCTGGAAACGGCCCCTCCCTCTGCCCTTGGCCTTCTTGTGGGAGAATAAGATTTACGAGTGGGGGGAGATGGAGGAAAAAACCTCCTCCAAGACCCCCCCCCCAGCTTTCCTCCACTACTGTGAAGAGGACTGTGAGGTGCCTAAGCTTCTCCCTGCCAACCTTTGCCCAGACAACAAGAGGCCCCTCAGCAGCCTCATCACGCAAACACTTGGCAGCTTCTTGGGAAGCTCCAACTGCAGAGTGGCTGCCAGAAAGTGAACCAGGGCAAATGCTGGCTCCTTTGGCCTCTCCCCCAAAGGCCCGCTATTACGGGTAGTTGGAGGAGGAGGAGGAGGAGGAAGACCTGCCCTCAAAAGGCAACCCCCTCTGTGTTTAGAGAGTGGCGAGCGTGGCCCCCCCGCCTCTTTGGCGCTGCTGCCATCAGCAAACCAGCCCTTTCCGGGAAAGGACCACGGGGAGCATGGCGGCCACCTTCACCACTTCTCTCTCGCCTTGGTAGCGCTGTAAGCCAGACTGGACCAGGCTGTCCCCACAGTTGGTCCTATGTGAAGCTCTTTGTCCCGCAAAGGGCAAAGATGAGGTGTGTCCACTAGTTGTGTTTGTGAAGGGCGAGGTGGAAGTATGGGTGGCATCAGTTGTTGTCTTACAGTTCAAGGCTCCTGAGGGTGCCAGTTTGGGAGCTGTCAGCTGGTGCTCATTCCTTGTCTGATTTATGGCTACTTAGTGTTCTCCAAGTCACAGATCTGGATTTCACGTGTTTGGAGGGCGCAGCCAGGTTCCCTTTGCCTTCTCTCCTTGGACCTCTGCCTGGCTCCCTGCCCTGCTGGGCTGCTTCACTTAAGACGCTTTGGGTGCTAAGCTACAAATAAGCGGGAAGGTAGCCCTCTTCCCCACTTCTATTCCCAAGAATGTTTGAGGCCTTTTTTGGAAATAGGAATCTGGCCTCAGTTTGGAGGGCACCCAGGTTTTCTTCCGAAGCAGCTCTGTTTCTATTCGGTTCTTGTTCACCTTCCTCCTTTCCTGCAAGGCAGCAGCCCCTGGACAGCCCCAGCAGATTCTTGGGAAATTAAAGGGGGAGAGGGGTCCCCCGTCCTTCGATGTGAAGATTGCCAAATGAAGAGGCTCCCAACAGCCTCGCCATTTGGGGGAGAGGCCTTTCCTGGGGGCACCTTCAAGGCTTCTTGGGTGCCCCAAAGATTGTCTGTCCATGTCCTGGGATTCATCAGCTACTCTTTGAGTAGCCAGGGACTGAGATGTGGGGGGGGGGAGACGTCCTGGATCGTCTTTCCAAACTGCTCTGGAGTCGATATGCAGGTAATAAACAGGAGCACTTCCTCAGCAATTTGGGGGTAGGAATCGTGACCCTGGCATCTCCTGCTGTTCAGCTTCTGTCCTGCAATGCAGAAGCCAAAACTGTAATTTCTCACCATTGCCGGAATTCACAAAGATGAAGCTGGAAAAGGCACCTGGGCAGATCTGTGGGGGAGAAGGGCCGGGCCCTTCCTGGTGAGTGGCCAGGAATTTCTGATCAAAGATTACTGGAGAGCCCATGATGTTAACTCGGTTCACCTGCTCCTGATATGACCCAAATCCATAAAACCTGAGGGGGGGGAAGTATACAAAATCTGAACTTAGCGAAGCTTGTCTTTCCCTTCCTCCCTTAGTTTTTTTGCTCTCATGCCCAGGATGCTTGTAAGCAGAGCTAGCAATGGTGGTGGCGGGAGTGGGATTTTCTGGAGGGACTCGGTGGTTCTTCTTGCAGCCATGCACAAGACAATTGGGGTAGATGTTTGTAATGGGAAGTGTCCGGTGCTGTTCTGTGCTTTTCATCTCCTCCTCCTTCATTTTCAGGGCATGCTTCTCGAAGGGCCAGCTGGCCCAGAAGGCCCAGCCGTAAGTTACTTGCCTCTCTTTCCCTTTTGGCCCCGGGGATGTGGATGGGTCTTCTCCGCTGTGGATGGAGCAAGTCTGCAGAAGGCAGCTGCTCTCGCCTGCAGCTGCTTCCCGGGGTGAACGTGGTGCCCCGTGGCTGGCTCCCAGGCCAATTCGGCCGTGCAGAAGTGATCAGGTCCCCCTTGGGCTTCTCCCCTCTGTGATGAGTGCGAGAACTTCCTTTTCCCCTTGGGGCTGACTTTCCTTCTTTCTCTCCTCCATCAGGGGCTTCCAGGTCCTCCGGGAACAATGGGGCCAGCGGGCCCACTGGGAGATCCTGGAGAAAGGGTAAGTTCTCTCACAGGTAGGGTTACCTGGAGCGGAGGGCACCACTGCATCCCAGACTTCTAGCTGGGGGAGGTTGCAAGCCACTTGGGGCGCAGTGTCCACAATCAGGCCTGGTGCTGATAGAAGGCCGGCAGGGGGAGACCCCGACTCCTCCTTGCTAGAGAAAGAGAGAGAAGAACTGCCTCCAATTCTCAAGGGCCTCTTCCACACTGAGTGCGCTCCTCTGGCAGTATGAAGCTCAGGAACAGCTGGCCAAAGCTGCTTCACAGACACCCCAGGCCAGTCAATAAATAAAAGGTTGTGAGGGGAGTTTATTAACACATGATCCATATTCTGCATCATCATCATTATTATTATTTATTTAATTTCTATGCCGCCCTATTCCGGAGAACTCAGGGCGGCTCACAACATGATAGAAATTACAATAAAATACATAAATATAAAAACCCTTAGTTAAAAAAGAAACCAATCATTCCACAAACATACAAACAAACATACACTGGCTAGGGGCAAGGTGTTAGCTGCCCCAGGCCTGCCGGCAAAAGTATGTTTTAAGCAATTTACGAAAGGCGGAGAGGGTGGGGGCGACACGGATCTCCGGGGGAAGTTGGTTCCAGAGGGCCGGGGCTGCAACAGAGAAGGCTCTTCCCCTAGGCCCCGCCAGGCGACACTGTCTGGCTGACGGGACCTGGAGAAGGCCGACTCTGTGGGCCCTAACCGGCCGCTGAGATTCATGAGGCAGCAGACGGTCCCGTAAATAACCTGGTCCGATGCCATGTAGGGCTTTATAGGTCATAACCAACACTTTGAATTGGGTTCGGAGACCAATTGGCAGCCAATGCAGCTCGCAGAGTGATGCCGAAATGTGGGCATTTCTAGGCAAGCCCAACACTGCTCGCGCGGCTGCATTCTGCATTACCTGAAGTCTCCGAACATTTTTCAAAGGTAGCCCCATGTAGAGAGCATTGCAGTAGTCGAACCTCGAGGTGATAAGGGCATGAGTGACTGTGAGAAGAGACTCCCGGTCCAAATAGGGCCGCAACTGGTGCACCAGGCGAACCTGGGCAAATGTCCTCCTCGCCACAGCCGAAAGATGATGTTCCAAATTTAGCTGTGGATCGAGGAGGACGCCCAAGTTGTGGACCTTCTCAGAGGGGGTCAAAAGCTCCCCCCCAGGCTAATGGACGGATAGATTGAAATATCTTTGGGAGGCAGAACCCATAGCCACTCCGTCTTGTCGGGGTTGAGTTTGAGCCTGTTGGCACCCATCCAAACCCTAACAGCCTCCAGACATCGGCACATCACTTCCGCTGCTTCACTGAAATGACACGGGGTGGAGATGTAAAGCTGGGTATCATCAGCATACTGATGATATCTCACCCCGTGTTGTCGGATGATATCGCCCAGCGATTTCATGTAGATATTAAACAGCAGAGGGGAGAGGACTGATCCCTGAGGGACCCCACAAGGGAGGAACCTAGGGGTCGACCTCTGACCCACCTGCCAACACCGACTGCGACCGACCAGTGAGGTAGGAGGTGAACCACCGCAAAACAGTGCCCCCAACCCCCAACCCCTCCAGTCGGTGCAGAAGGATACCATGGTCAATGGTATCGAAAGCCGCTGAGAGTCAAGTAGCACCAGGATAGTGGATAATCCCTTATCATGTGCATTTCATAGAGTAGACAATAAGTAGACACGATCTGCAGTGACATGTTATCCCAAAATCCAACTGCTTAGACTGGTTAGTCCTTAAAATACTGGGTTTTTTTTTAAAGAAGAATAACAAATCTTTTCCAATCAATATTATTATTATGGTTCATTGCACAGTCAGCCAGATGTTTGGGCTGTATTTGACATTTTTACCCACCTAATGAGTCCTTCCCAAAGTCCTGGGGAGGTCAGATGTTGTGGTTTGATGGTTTAAAGACTTGTCGCAGGATGTGAGCTGTTCCAAGTCAAGCTGCCTTTTGCAATTGACTCATGATGATTTTGTCAATGCTGATGGTGCACACAAGGCATCTATTACAGCAGCGGCTCCCAACCTTTTCTATACCCCGCACCCCTAGAACACTTCTGATATATTCTCACACCCCTTACAAAAGTTCAAAATAACAAATTATGCATATACACTATAATTTTGAAACTTCTAAACCCGAGTTTTGCACCCTCTGGAATATCGTCTCCCACTCCCGGTTGGGAACCCCTGTATTACAGGGTACAGAATAACAAAGTTGGAAGGGACCGTGGAGGTCTTCTAATCTAACCCCCCCTTTTTTAGCGGGAGACCCAGACCATTCCAGGCAAATGGTGTCCAATCTCTTCTTAAAAGCCTCCAGTAATGGAGCACCCACAACTTCTAGAAAGAAGTTATTCCATTGGTCTATTGTGGTCGCTGTCAGGAAATGTCTCCTCATCTCTAGGTTGCATCTCTCTTTGACAATTTCCCACGTTGTGGTTGTTCCATCACTGGAAATTTTCAGAAGAGATTGGACGGTCATTTGTCTGAAATGGTATAGGGTTTCTAGCTTGGGCAGATGGTTGAAGACCTCCAAGGTCCCTCCCAGGACTCTGATCGTATATTTTATCTTCTAAGTTCTTATCAACAGTTGTTGCATCTGGGATGTTGCATGGCAGGTGTTTGTTTGTTTGAATTCTAAAGTTCTGGAGCTTCTCCCTTCTCCATTCCTTTGAAGTGTACATACTGCCCAACTCCCCGTGATTTGGAAGTTCCCTCTTCATCTGGGGGTAAAAATGGGGGGTGGGGCATGGAAGCCAGGTTGCCCTGGGGGTTCAGAGGTCTCCAGGGTTTCTCTGCCCAGCAGGTTATTTCCAGTGCTGGGCCCAGCATGGAGGAAAGCAGAAGACGTGCTGACCGCTCATGACAGAAAGCCAGAATCAGCCTTTCTGCACACCTGCCAGACCCACATCACCCTCAACGCAGTGCAAGATAAAATTTCAGCCCCCCCCAGCAAAGCCCCCCCCCAATCTTTCACTGAGCGCCTCTCGCAAAGAAGATCTCAGCACTTCCCAGCAGGGTCTGCTGCTTAGTGGTTCTTGCTACTGGGACTGATTTTAGTCTCGTCATCTCCCCATTTTCCTACTGCAAATTCATTTCAGTGTATTTCATCAGCTAGCAATTTGAGGGTGAGGATGGGAAGTCAGAAAACCCCCTCCTTAGCAACGGGATCCCCATCATTCTGAATCAGGTTATTTGCACACAAAGCTTCATTCACTGATGCCAACTTTAATTAGGTTTTGTTGTTCTCAGACTGTTTGCAAATCCAGTTCTTTTCTTTTGCTTATGATTCCGTCGTCTTCTGTGAATCCAGACGATCGCTTGGTGTAGGAAGCAGCTCAGAGGTGTCGCGGAAGCTAGATTGGGTGCATTCCTTTTGTAGCTCCTTTCCGGAGAATTTGCAGTTTCTGCAAAGGGTTGTGTGTTTGGGTGTGTAGGTTGCCTCGTGGATGCGTTCCCATCTCCACTCCTTCGATTGTGAGACAGGCTGCAGTGTTATGAAAAGGTTTGAGCACATTGTCGCATCGTTTCATGTGTGTTGTTTGGGCAGCATAGATGAGGCAGCTTTACATTTGAAAAGCAAATAATACGAGACAACTTTCTCCTCCACGCTTACCTTTAGTGTTTAGGTAAAATATGGTCCCTCCCCCTCCCCCCTTCACTTGTCGCTCTGCCATCTGGACCTGGAGATAATTGCTATGTTGGTGCTGCAAGGCAAGTGAAGGGCTGGAAGCTTTTGATTCCCTCTAAGATGTAATTGCTTTCTAAGAGGGCTTTGCTGGGAATGGAAGCCAAAGCAAACACCCCGCCCCGTCTCCAGATGAAATGCAGAAGCCTATTTAGGCCTCCGCTTTGGAGGGCCTGAGTGGGCTGTCCTGAGACTCCCTGGGGCCCTCAGACCGCTTAGCTAAGCCTCGGTCAAGGCTTTGGAGGGCTGCCAGGAAAATACGTCTGGAATGGTATAAGGCAGGGGTAGGCAACCTTGGCTCTTTTATGACTCGTGGACTTCAACTTCCAGAATGCTGGCTCAGGAATTCTGGGAGTTGAAGTCCACGAGTCATAAAAGAGCCAAGGTTGTCTACCCCTGATATAAGATCTCCTGCTCATCCTCTCTTTTCCCAGTTCCCAGGCGTTCCATTGTTCCCCCCCTTTTTTTCCTCACTGCCGGCAAAAGGGAGACTTCAGAGAGAGAGTAGATGAAAGGTGATGGCCATATTGTTATGGTCAGTCCTCTTGATGAGAATCAACATCCAGTCACTTTGTAGTTTAAATGAAGGAAGTGAGAGTCATAAAACCCCCTTGCTCCTTCCTCCCCTTTTGTAGTATGACAGAATCCAGGGAGAGTAAGAAATGGGTTTTTTTCAGAGTAGGTAGCTAGAAATGAAATATAATTGGATTCTGACAGACGGGTTTAATCTGCTTCAGCTATAATCAGAATATTCAGCTCCATTTAGGATGAGTTTGAATTGTACAAAGTTCACTGGGACATTTCAGGGTTGAAATAAATGTGGTGGGTTTTCTGAAATGTATAGTCTGCCTGGGAAGATGAATAGCAGCTACCGGATCCGAATGGAGGATGAAGATTGTCTGGTTCGATAGGAAAGTCTTCCCTGCAGTCTTCATGGTGACCAGCAGGAGGTGCTGCAGCGTGTGGAAAGAACTGGTCTGAACTCCTTGTCCTGGTATTTGAGGTTTTTTTTCCCCCTTCTCCCCAAAGAATGTCAGAATGGATTAGACCCTTTGCTGGAAGCACCAGCGGAGCTGCTGCGGGGCTGAACAAGGGCTCCAGGACCCGGCAGTGTGGCTGAGTCCCAGCAGGCATTTGGGGGCTTCCTCTCCTCTCTCGGGGGAGTGGTGAGTCCTTCCATGCTGAGGAAGTCTGGACTCAGCCTGGGAGCCGTGGTGCTCCCTCTACGTGCCACACTCCGGCCTTGAGAACCCCACCTCATGCCCTCCCTGCTCTGAGTGGTCCACACCACTGCCTGGGATTGTCCTCAAGGGTCTTTGGGATCTTTGAAAGTGTGCGGTGCCATTTTCGTTATGCCCCGGGACCCCTCAGTTTTGAAAGCTATGGGTTGCACAGCACGGAGGGTAGAAGGACGAGGCCCAGCTTCTCCAAAGCCACAGCAGGCCCTGCTTGCGGATGCCAGCTTCTCTAGGTTCCAGGGTGCGGTTTCTCGATATGCTTCCCTTGTAAACAAAAGGTCCCCGTGGCTTGATAAAACCTACATCAAGCCGGCATTTTGTACAAACACTTGGCTCTTCGCCTGCAGAGCTGGTGTAGAAGTTATTTCTGCCAGTGGAAGCAACCAAAACAGCCTCTCTCTCGTGGGCTGCCTGCATTGCAGCCCGCTGGTCTGATGCTGTATTTTTCTGATGTTTTAATTCATGTGCCATGTTTTGAACAAATCAATTTGACCTCCAGGTTTGCTTTCAAAAATTGCACTGGGCCATGCTGAGCTCTAGTGAAGCATTAAAAAGATGGTTTACAGAATGGAGAAGGAAGAATCTCTGCCCCAAAGAGTGCCAGTTTGGAAGCAGAGAAGCAGCAGCGCCTTGGGCCTGGGGCCTCCTTCTGCCAAGGGAGCAGAAGAAGCCCTCGGTCTGCTTAAGTGGTTGGCATCCTCCAAATTTGATCTGGGGTGGCTAGATTCGGCCCAGGCCAGTCTGTCTCACAAGCTCCTGCCACATCTAAGGATCTCACCCGGGCAACCAGCTCAAGGGTGCCCACCGAATGGCAATGCAGAGGCCAGGTGCCTCTTGTCTCCTGCTGCCAGCACCAGAATGGCCATGAGGGATGCCCCCAGGGATCAAGGGAGGGGCACGTCTCAGCTGCCCCACACAGCCTCTGGCAGCTGTGCGGCTCAGCCTCCAAACCCCCGTCCCTGCAGAGGCATCTTCGGAGCAGCGTTTTTGCTGCAGGAGGACGTGTGCCCCGCTTTCAGACTGGAAGAGTGAGTTGATGGGGTCTGCCTCCCTGGTGGGAGGGGGACAAATTGAGGGGCACCTTGTGAAGCCGAGTGAGCGATCTTCATGCTGCCGGAAAGGGAGGATGAGCTGAAGGGGGCATTTGAGGCCAGGCCATTATGCAGGAATCTAGACTCCCCCCCCCAAGAATATGTCTTCTTCTTTCCCGTTCCACCCCCTTCCCCCCAGATTGGAAGGGGTCGTCTTCTCATTCCCGTGAGACAATTGTGGAAGAGGCTGCATTGAAGGCCAGCTTTCAACTTTAGGACTTTGTTTTGGATTGAATTTATTTACTGGGTTGTTTATTTATTGGATTTCTATGCTGTCCATCTTACTAATACAGTGGCTCTGGGCATCTTACAATGTAATAAGAGTTTTAAAATGCAACAAACAAAGTGGACTACAGCGTTGAAATTAAAATGAGAAACCAAGAGAATGGACAACTTGAGGGCCACCCCAATGTGGCAGGAGGCTCTGTTGGGGCCCTGGGTTCACCCCGCTTTTCAGGCTCTTCCAGAAGACTGGGTGGGCGGGTGGCGGGAGTCCCACCTCTGATAGGGGAGTGCCACAGAGGGTGGGGGCCACCTCAGAAAAGGCTCCTCTCCTCAACCTCGCCAGTCAAAACCCTTTGGCTGACGGCATCCAGAGCAGGCGCTTTCCCCTGGGGCAGGTGGGGCAGTCTCGTCCCAGAGGGATCAGATGTTTCCTCAGAAACTTGCAGCTCATTCCACCGAATCCCAAGAAACTGGGAGAGCAGATCTGGAGAAGAGCAGCCGGCATACTGGGCCCTATTGTTCCTCCACAATCCTCCATTCCAAAATCAGACTCTGCCCCAGCCGCTCGTCCCGTCTCCTGCTCGACAGCCAGTCGTGGGAGGGTCTCCTGCCCGCCCGCCTGCCTCATGGGGACTACTTCTTTCCATGTCTTCAACTTGGGGGAGGCTCAGAGGGTAAAAGGGAGAAAAGAGGGAAAAAAACCAGCCCCCCCCTTTCCCTTTCCTATAGCAGTCCCACTTGGTGGATGTCCCTGGGATCAGCAGCCCAGCACTGGGGCAGGGCCTGGTTGGGGCTTCTTTGTGCCCCTTTGACTCCGAGGGAAATCTGGAGCTTTCATGACCTCTGAATCCACACACCACCAGGTGGCGCTGGAGACCCCCCCCCATTTGCAGCCTCTGCAGGGGCCAGAAGAGAAGGAACAGAATGTAAATAAACAAATAGATGTGCCGGGTGGGGTGTTTACATTTGGAAATCAAATGAAGTTGTAAGGAAGAGCTGGTATTTAAATCATTTAAAAAGCATCAACAATGCCCAGATTTATTACTGTTTTATGTTTTACTGACTACTTCTTGAAGCATCGCCTGAGCCGCTGCTCCCAGCCACTGACTGTCCCTTGCAGCGGGGATCTCCAGCCTTTCCGGCTTTGGCAACCAGCCGGGTGGGGGAGGGGAAGAGGGGATGGGCAAGCGCACAAACACACACGCCTGCCTGCTGCTCGCGCAAGTGGGGATGCGTGCACCCACACACTCTCCCACTACTTCTGCGACCCAATTCTGAAGGGCTCAAGGCCCGGAGATTGGGGACCCCCGCCTTACCGTGAGAGCCCCTTTCTTCTGCCCCCTCCCAGGGGAAGGCGAGGCTTTGCTCAGAGCCATCCTAGGGATGCACCAAGCGTGCAGGGGGCGTCTCCTGCCCTCTCACCCAGGCAGCTGGTCCTCAGGCAGGTCCACACAGCACACCCTCTCCCTGCTGGCTGCATTCACACTATCCGCCTCCCCCCTGCTTTCACCCTGTGCCCCACCACCTAAAAGCCCTGGCAGAGCTGGGGCAGATACTGGGCATAGGTTTAAATAGCGATAGCAGATATTCCTTCAGCTCGTGACAGATACTAAGGATGAGGGGTAACATGTTTTTAAGGAAAATCCATTTTTTTATCATTTATTTTCTTCCTCACTTCTCCCACAACTCAGTGCGGCCTTTCCCAAATGATCCAAAACCTGGCAGATATTTTGGTTCAAAGGTTTGGCAGCCCTTTGCTTTGTGGAAGGTGGTGGGGCTGGCAATGCTTCCAGCTCAGGGCACGGGTGGGTCTCTTGGCAGGCAGTGGTTGAAGAAGGGCCTCCCGGTGTGTGTGTGTGTGTGTGTGTGTAATTTTCCCAACACTCTCAGCTCCAACTACCCCTTTCACACCCAGCGGTGAGATCCATCCACGCTTAACCCTGGCCTCAGGTCAACCAAGCACAATTCCTGTGTCCATACAAGATCAAATCGATCAGATTTTGACTGAACATGTTTGTCTAGAATTCAGACAGTGTCCTCGGTGCCCCCTCAGCCCAGCCTGATTTTTTTGTGCCAACCTTCCCGTGGCTGAGGATGTCCTTCTCGCTCTCCTTTGCCAGGGTCCACCCGGACGTGCAGGACTTCCTGGTGCTGATGGTTTGCCAGGCCCACCCGGGACGATGCTGATGCTGCCGGTGAGTATGGCTGAACCGCAAAACCCCTCGGCGGGGCTTGCGTCTTCCATTGAGTAGCGACCGCAGGCCACTTGAGTGCAGAGGAAGGAGTGGGAAGAAGGTCACCCATGAAGGAGGGCTGGTGCATTCCTGCCTTGGTGTGCAGAGAAGGGTTTGTCCCAGCCACGGCATGGCAGCACTTCAGAATCCAAGAGGGGGAAGCTACCTTTCCCCCTCAAGCCCAAAGCCCTGCACAGCTCTATGGTGTAAGTCACAACAGCCACTATTCTGGTTTTTTCGGGGTGGCGGTGGCCTTAGAAACCCAGAAGCAGGGAGTCCATCCCAAATGCTGCTGTAAGCAAGTTCTGATCAGCCATGGATGCTCTAAGAGCAGTGAGCCACTTGCCCTGTGGGATCCTCCTCGCCTCTGGGTCTTCCTTGCTCTCCAGCCCCTCTTTGTCTTCTCCACAGTCTTCACTTGCTCAGATGGAATTTGTCCTGTGGGGTGGAGGTGGGGGACCCGTCGGCCACTGGCCATCTCAGTTCAGACCTCCATCTTCCGACTTGGCCAGGCCTGCTCTAGAACCGTTTCTCATCCATCCATCTCAGAGTTCCTGCTTATGCACTTGTGAACGTCTCTGCTCTATTTCCACATTTATTTGAAAATTATTGTTGAAACCATCACATAAATCGATGTTCTGAAACATTGAAATGCAGGGAAGACTTAAGGGGAGACCTGATAGCCGTCTTCCAGTCCTTGAAAGGCTGTCACAGGGAAGAGGGGTTGACTCATTCTCCAAAGTGCCGGAAGGCAGGACAAGAAGTGATGGGTGGAAGCTCTTTAAAGGGAGACCCAACCTGGAACTAAAGAGGAATTTTCTGACAGAACAATTAATCAGTGGAACAGAAGTGGCCTCCCAGAGTTGTGGATGCCCCATTGCTGGGGGTTATGAAGAAGAGATTGGACAACCATGTCTCTGGGAAGGTATAAGGTCTCCTGCCACGGACAAGAGGTTTGGACAAGTGGACCTCCAAGGTCCCTTCCAGCTTTGGAATTCTATATTGTATGATTGTATTTCTCCTAACAGCACATTATATATATGTTGACTACGAAGGCACATTTTTTGAGATGTTTGAATATTTTCTTGGGCTTCGCAACATTCAGAGATGTAGAACTGTGGGATCACCAAATTCAGCCATCCAGGAAATAGGCCTCTGAATGAGGGGAAGCAGGACTCTTGCAAATCCCGATGTTGCTTCGGAAGCTTCAGTGCCAAATGGCTCCACGCCCTCCTTGTGCCAGAGGGAGAACCTCACAACTGGAAGAACGTTGCAGTTTGCAGAACCACAAACCAGCAAATAACAGGAAGAAAACTCAGGGAATGAAAAGCTCTGGGCAGGGAGAGATTAAACTGACTAATCCTCCTGTCAAGCCTTCGTTCCTTTAGGAGGGTTTTTGAAGAGGAGAAAGACAACAGAGGTCATGCAAGGTTGCTGTTTCTCAGTCGGGCGCCTCCATTTGGGAGACCACAGTCTGAGTCTCAATGAGTGGCTGGGACTCTCCCAGGCCCACGCCCGCCTTCAGGACCCTGTTGCCCTGCACAAAGAGATTGGCAGAGGCACTGCCCAATCGCCTTGCAGCTTTTGAGCCCGTGGGCCACAGTCTCCAGGTGGCCCAATTCTGTGGATCAGCCCCCAAGGCCCCACGTTTCTTCCTCTCTTGGCAAGTGCTGTTGGGGGCTTCCCCCACCATGACTGCTGAGCTGGGGGTGCCATTGGAGGAGCCGAAGGAGCCGCTGCAGGAGGGTCTCCCAGGATCCGGGGGTCAGCCCTCAGCAGGCAACTCCCAGCTCTCCTCCTTGCCCCTTTGCTGGGCGCCTGGCCTTAGGGTGGGGGCTGGATGAAGGTGGATTCCCATCTGGGGTGGGAGGCTCCCCCCTTCTTGCTTTGTGTGGGGCTGCGGGCACAAGAAGTGCAGGAAGAGGAAACTATCTCCAAAGCAAGGTGGCCGAGTAATTATATTTATTAAATTTATTAAATTTCTATGCCGCCCTATTCCGATTTGCAAAAGTGCTTTGTGTTCTTTTGTGCATGCTTGTGCTTTGTTGGGTGTCAGGTTGCTCAGCCGAATGTTGACCCTCTACTCTCGCTCCCTTGCAGTTCCGGTTCAGCGGGGGTGGAGACGGGGGCTCGAAAGGGCCCCAAATCTCCACCCAGGAGTCCCAAGCACAAGCCATCCTGCAGCAGGCCAGGGTGAGTAGCCGGGGGCCCCAATGTCCTCCTGTGGATCCAGCCAGGTCCACTTAACGGCCGTGTCGCTAATTGAACAACTGCAGCGATTCACTTAATTAACGTGACAAGAAAGGTTGTAAAATGGGGTAAAACTCACTTAACAGCTGTGTTATTTAGCAACGGCAATTGTGGTTGTAAGTCAAGGTCTACCTGTGCATGGCCTTCAGCCAAACCCCATCCCTCCTCTGTGGATGCCTCATGTGTGTGTGTGTGTGTGTGTGTGTGTGTGTGTGTGTGTGTGTGTGAGAGAGAGAGAGAGAGAGAGAGAGAGAGAGAGAGAGAGAGAGAGAGAGAGAGAGAGAGAGAGAGAGCTGAAACCACCCACCTCTGAATCAGAAACATGCTTTGCTGTTACTGGAAGGCTTCTGTCATCCTGACTGTAACCCGCGGCTGGTTCAGCACCCCAGGCGTGCATCATTTCTCCACTGTGAACTGTTCTGACTTGCCCAGGTTCCCCTGAAACCCTTTGAAGCCCCACAGTCCTGGCGGAGAGTAAATTGCTCTCTTTCTAAAGCAGGGGTCTCCAGCCCCCGGCCCCTGGACCAGTACTGGGCTGCAGCATGCCAGCAACCGGTCCACACAAACAAGCAAAGCCCCGTCTGTGGGATGCAGGCAGCACACAACACCACACCCACTCCAGGCTCTGTGTGTGTGTGTGTGTGTGTGTGTGTGCAGGCAAATGACACTGCTGAAGCCTGCCTTTTGCTTCCTTGCCCCCGGGGGGCACTGGGGGCTGACTTGCTCCTGCAGTGGGTGCTGGCTGGCTAAGGAGGAGCCAGAACGAAGCTGGTCTCTGCATTCATATGGCAGGTTTAACCTGGCTACTGGTTTGCCTAACCAGGCTCGGTTCCCAGAACACACTAGGCAATAAAAAAAACTAACCAAGGTTAAAATTAGTCAAGTCTTAATCTTCTTCTTCTTCTTGTGCCCTATCCGTTATCGGACATTGGCGATCGTGTTGGCGATCCTGTTTTTATCAGCAGCCGCACAAAAAAGTGCTGCTGAGTTTTGTCCAAACCAGTCCCTGAGATTTTGATGCCAAATACCGGATGCAAATGCAGGCACCGTATGTTTGACTTGACTTAGCTTGTTTTACAAGAACAACAAGAAGGTGTGTTAAGGAAGCTCTCCTAGGACACCAGAAGCTGCTTCTGATGATGGTGGGGGGCGAGGGGGGGGCTTTTCACAAGTGCCATTATAGGGCAGTGTTCAAAACAAGGTCCCCTCTTGTTCATCATGGTGACTAGTGACATCACAGGATACTGGGGTGGGTGGACCCGCCTTTACCAACTTCTATTACCAGGGTCTTCCTGAGGTCCCCCACTCAAAGCCTAACCAGGCCTTGCCCTGCTTACATCCTCAGAACCTGCCAAGGTCAGACTGGATGAGCTCAGACTTCTTGGGGTGTCCCGAGGTCTCTCCTGTTTAATTCTCTCCATGAAAATAAAAGAAGTTAAGCAAATCTCCAGTCTTCATTTCCAGGCATCAGGAAACCTGCAGGCCATTTCCAACCCTGAAATTACTCTGAGGGTGTGTCCAATTTAAGAGGTGTGGACTTCACTTCCCAGAATTCCCCAGCCAGCATGCTCAGAAAAAGGGCAAGGGAAACTGGGATTACAGGAAGCCTCCTGCAGGGGCTCCCTCGTGAATTTGCCCTCTCCTGAGAAGGTGTTTTTTTGTAGGGAAGGCGATAGCTCAATGGTTAAAGATGCTGAACCTGTTAGCTGGAAAGCCGACAGCCTGGGTTCCAGACCCGAGCGCCATGCAGCAGCATAAGCTCCCATTCTTGTCCAGCTCCTGCTCACTTAGCAGTTTGAAAGCATGCAAAGGCGAGTAGGTCCCACTTAGCGGCATCCCATGTGTCTTTGGCGTAAAGCCGTGCTGGCCACGTGACCTTGGAAATTGTCTTCAGAGCACACTGGCTCCCTCGGCCAAGAAACCTGGCTCAGAAACAGCAACTGTGAGAGGGACCTTGGAGTCCTAGCGGACAATCACTTCAACACGAGTCAGCCGTGGGCAGCAGCAGCCAAAAAAGCTAATACAATCCTGGGTTGTATAAACAGAGGCATAGAATCAAAATCACATGAAGTACTGCTTTGTAAAGCCTTAGTAAGGCCACATCTGGAATACTGCATCCAGTTTTGGTCACCATATTGCAAAAAAGATGTTGAGACTTTGGAAAAAGTGCAAAGAAAAGCAACAAAGATGATGAAAGGCCTGGAGACTAAAACATAGGAAGAACGGTTGCAGGAATTGGGTATCTAGAGAAAAGAAGGACCAGGGGGACATAGCAGTATTCCAGTATTTGAGGGGCTGCCACAAGGAGGGGGGTCAATTTATTTTCCAAAGCCCCAGAGGGCAGGGCAAGAAACAATGGATGGAAACTTATTAAGGAGGGTGTTTTGTGACTGGCCATAGACAAGAGAGATTTGAGCTGCATTGCAACATCCTGAATCCTCACCAGATGGCAGTAGAGAGATGGACCTTCCTATATCATGGCTGCCATCTAGTGGGCATCTGGATATTTGTAGGTATTTCCAGCTCTGTTACTTGTATCATATAGACCTCAGAAGGCAGCCATTCATACAATCCCCTCATTTAGTATGGTGGCCATAGAGCATTTTCTAAATTTCAGCGGCCCCCCTTAGCCCCAAAAGCTTGCTTGCCATGTAGTCGGGGTCCTTCTTCCCCAACATACATGTGGTCCTACCTGGGGCTCCCTGCTCCTTGTAGGATAGTCCTCACATGCAGATCGGATGTGCCCAGTTTAAAGTCTCACCTCCACCTTCTGACCTGATTGTGGGGCTGCCTGGGATTTTAAATCTGGCTTTATACCCTGCAGCCTTTTGGGAAACGATACATCGCCTTGGATTTTGCTCTTAAAGCAGAGATGGTTTTTTTCTTGCTTCCTCTTTTAATTAGGGGAGCAGTTAAACTTTCAACTCCCCTTCACTGCATAATCCGTGTTTCTGAGACTTCCTTGCTGTTCTAGTTGCAGACCTGGGTGGCTTTTAATTACAGAAGAAGATAATCACAGGTATTGAATTCTAGCAATGGAACAAATTTGTCCCTGCAAGGTTATAAAATGTGGACAGCCCCATTACCTACCCAAAGATTTATTGACTCTCATGGAGCTACATGACTTTTTAATTAGTGGGTTTTTAAAAAAATAAAAATAAAACATGACAGTGACATTTTAAGCTCTTCGTGTACCGATATAAAGTCATTGTTAATTATTCCACATTCTCTGACTTCCCACCTCCTCCTCTCTGTCTGATATATAGGTAGGTCTTTGGTTCTTCGGGTTTTCTCCCACGTAGAATTTGAAGTGTCTTGGCGACGTTTCGACGAAGTCTCATTCGTCATCTTCAGGCTGGTGCTTTCGGCTTCGTGCTTCTAGCAGCAATGTGTGATTGCAGCTGTTTCTTCCTTTTAACTGCCAGTGGGGGTTTGAACTGATTGGCTGGGAGCTCGGCTGTGTTCTGATTGGGTGGAGGTGTGTTCTGATTGGTTAGGGGCTTGGCTGTGCTCTGATTGGATGAGGGGTTGGCTGTGCTCTGATTGGATGAGGGGTTGGCTGTGCTCTGATTGGCTGGGGGAGTGTTCTGTTTGGGTGGGGCTTAGTTGTGCTCAGGTTAGTCTGAGTTACAGGGGGATTAGAGATGGTGAGCTGCATAGCTGTTTGGCTTCGGGTTCGTGGTCGTGCCTCATCTTCATGGTGGGTGTCAGTTTGCTTCATGTATGGATTGGAGGGGTTTAAGGTGGCTAATGATGCAGCTGTGGTCTGGCTTCTGGTTTGTGGTCGTGCCTCATCATCGGTGTGGGTTTGGGTTTGCTTTTTGCCTGGATGTGTGGTGGTGAAATCCTGTGTGGTTTTTGTGAGTGTAGGTCTGGTGTTGTGGACTCGTTTGTCAATAAGGGCGGGTTTCCAAATGGCTGGTAGGCGGGAGGTATCATCTCATTTGTTCATGCTGTGAGGGCGTTTTTCTATCTCGATGGCTTCTCTGATTATTCTGTTATTAAAGTGTTCAGTTTTGGCGATAGTTCTGGTCTTTTTGAAATCAATTTCATGTCCTGTGGCTTTAAGGTGTTGGACCAGGGAAGAAGTTGGTTCCTCTTTTTTGATTGAGTTTTTGTGTTCTTCAATGCGTGCACTTATTCTTCTGTTGGTTTGTCCGATGTATGTGGTGGGGCAAGCAGTACATGGGATTTCATATACTCCTTGATTTTCTAACTCAATTTTGTCTTTGGGGTTTCTTAGGATGGTGGATATTTTTCTGTTTGTGCAGAATGCTGTTTTGATGTTATGTTTGTGCAGGATCTTGCTGATCCTGTCTGTGGTGCCTTTTATGTATGGGAGGAGGGCTTTGCCGTTTTCTTGTTCTCTGTCTTGGATTTTAGTGGGAGTTTCTTTTTGGATTAAGTTGGAAATCTTATTTCTTTGGAATCCGTTGGATGTTAGTACATTAGTGAGAGTGTGTAGTTCGGTTTTTAGGTGTTGTTCGTCAGCTAGGCATTTGGTTCTGGAGATGAGTGTCTTGGCTACGGAGTTGATCTGTGCTGGGTGGTTGGTGTGAAAGTGCGTGCAGATAGCGGTTTGTGTGTGTTTTCTTCTGGTAGATGGTGTGTCCTAGGGAGCCATTGGATTTCTTGTAGACTAAGACATCCAGGAAGGGAAGTTGGTTATTAGCTTCTGTTTCCATGGTGAACTGTATTTTGGGGTGTAGGCTGTTGAGGTGTGTGAGGAAGTTGTCCAGTTTTTCTTTCCCATGTGGCCAGATTACGAAGGTGTCATCTACGTATCTGAGCCAGAGTTTGGGTTTGTGATCAGATACAATATTATATATATATAATATTATTATTTTGGTGCACTGAGAATTCGACTCTACTTGCCTTAGGGGGAAGCACATGTGGGGGGGGGCACTAATCCTCCTGCACTTCAGAAGTAAGTCTCATGAGTAACCTACTTGTCTGCCCCGGGTTTCTTCGGAGGAAAGCCCCACAAAGGTTCCTTTGAGTTCTGCCTGTTTCAGTTGTGCCGCTTAGCCCAATTCTTAGTGCTGAGCTTGCATAATGTACCGATTCATTAGATTACAGGATCGATTTGACCCCCCCCCTTCTGGGTGAAATAATGTCACTTAACAGGCTGGATTTGCAGTGAGCCTCCATCCTCAAAAACTAACCAGGGTTGCCTGTTCCCTGTAGTGTGAATGCTTTTAACTGGCCTGTATCACGTGTGCATGCAGTATGGGTGTTTATATACTAGTTCAGTGATAGCAAACCTTTTAGAGACCGAGTGCCCAAAAACTGGCCCCGCCCCCGCTCCACCCCCTGCCCTGCTCCGCCCCCACCCCGTCCCCCACCCCACCTGCCCGCAGGGCTACTCACTGCCTTCAGGGCCCACTGCATCTCGCCCAGGCGGCCCAGCAGCACCGTGGCAGCCACGCCCTCTGCCCTTGCCCCGCAGCATCAACTGTGTGGGATAGGGCATGAGGGCAGAGTCTTGACTACGCTGCCTGGCTACCATGTCCTTGGCTGCGCTGCTCCGTGTGGGCCACGCTTTGGGGTGACTCTCCTCCAGGGGGCCTACTGGCGAGGAGGGGGTCACGGGAGGAGGCGAGGCTGGGGCAAGGGCACGTGTGCCCACAGAGAGGGCTCCGAGTGCTGCCTCTGGCACGTGTGCCATAGGTTCGCCACCACTGTACTAGTTGGTTTCATTCAGTTCTGCAGAGCCTTGCACATCCAAAGAACGATCTGAGGCTGCAAGAGGTGGCATTGGACTGCACTGGGCAAAGTCCAGTCCTAGCCCAGCAGCCCCCTGCTTTTCCCTCCCCTCTTCCCTCCCCTTCCCTCCCCTCCCTCCATGCCTTTTCCATTCCTCTTGCCCTGGTTTTCCATTCCTCCCCCAATCCCCCCCCCATCTTCCTCGGAGCAAATGCAGCAGTCTAACTTGGCGCCTGCTTCTTCCAGCATGCGGGTAAAGGTGGCTTTAGTGCTTCCCCGTATGCACATCTTTTTATTCCAAATTGTGGAGAACTGCTTGTCCCTTATGCCTGACCGCCCCTCCCCTCCACCCCCAGCTATAAAGAAGAAGCATCAACCCGGATGCTTACAGTCACCAGTGGGTCTGTTGGCACTGCCGAGGGGGGCTTTCAAAGGCCCTGCAGCCCCCTCTTCCTGGAGACCCCAGCCCCCGGATGCCTCTCCAGATCCTGGCAGGATCCCTGATGCCGTTTCTCTCTTTTCCTGCAGCTGGCTCTGAGGGGACCCGCTGGCCCAATGGGACTGACCGGAAGACCAGGCCCCGTGGTGAGTAAAGCTCCTTCTTTCCCACAGCGCTGGACACCGTTTCCTGTAACTCTGAGATGAACGAATGCAGAGTAGCTCACCTGCTCATACCTCAGTGAGGAAGCTTTGGGTTCTGGCTGTGCTTAGCCTAACTTGACACAAACTCTCACTCTGAGAAAAATCAAACATTGAAGGTCAGGTTGGAAGGGCCCAACCCTTCCTAGGCAGGAACCAGCGTTACCTGACACATAGCCACTAGTCTCTGTTTAAGGGGCCCCAGGGCAGGGTGTCTTCCCCCCCCACCCCCAGGGCAGGGTGTCTTCTCTGCAAACAGCCCTTAGTGTTGCTAAACCGAAATCGGCTTTGTGGTCATTTAGTTCTCCATTTCTTCTCCTGTCTCTTGGAACAACAACAGTTATCGTGTGGAGGGCAATTATTCAGCCCTTTGGATACCTGCAGCAGCAATCAGGCCTTCCACTGAAGTCTCCTGTTGACTCTCATTACTCATCAATAGTCATTATTTAGCAGCTTGAATCCTATTGAGCTAATTTCCTTAATACCTGCTGAGAATAGAACTTAAAAGGCTGGATACAGCAGCACATCTTTAAGATGGCTTTTTAAACTGAGATGGTGTGGACTAGGCGAGCCTCGGGGTTCCTCCCCACGACATTGAGGCGATTCTTAAATCCGTGTCTGTATGCCTTGGAGGCTTCCCGCTTCTCCTGCCTTGATACAGCTGGACCCTTGTCCCTTCGAAAGGGTTTGCCCGGTGGAACGTGCTCCTTGGTGCTAAAGGCCAGGCCTTTTGCTGGCTGCCTGCTTTCTTGGTCTGCCCTCTCAGTGGTCCTTTGCACCTGTTCCCGCTTTTGGATAGGCAAGGGTTGCTTTCCTGATGTGCCTTGTTAACGGTGTTTCTTTTCACACAGGGGCCCCCAGGTGGTGGAGGAATCAAAGGTGAATCAGGAGACTTGGGGCCTCAGGTAGGAGTGATTTGCAAGGCCGGTCTTGGAGGGAAGGTGGGTGGCTCTGCTCCTCCTCCCGAGTCTGCTGGATTTTGCTTTGACGGAGGAGAAGCTGTCTAAAGGCAGGACCAGCCTTGAGGCAAACCCAGCGCTTCCCCCAAGGGGCCCAGGAAACTGCGCTTTAGGCCTGTCTCCCACAGACCACAACCCACAATCTCTACCTTTGAGGCATTTGTATTTTTGTGTAGTTTTAGGGATAAGCACCTCCGCGGTCCCTGCACCTTGATAAAAAGGTGCATTAAATAGCCAGTACACCTTTCCTGCTCTGAAGGAGCCCCTTTTGCCCCCCAGTTGGGGGCTTCTCTTGGGGATGGAGGAGGCGAGGCAAGGCCTGTAGGCCGCCTAGCCCAAGAAGGCTTCACTGCCCTCAAGGGAAGGTCCCAAAGATCGTTCTCTTCTTTCAGAGGCAGTTCTCTTTTCTCAGACTGGACAATTCTGGGCCATTAGTCCTGTTTGTCTGTTAACTTCCTCGAGACTCTGGGATTTTTGCAGTCTCCCAGAATAATTGTTAACACAATGTCAAGCCCCCCCCCACCAGTTGCATGCTGTCAATACCTCTAGTAACAGAGAGGAGACTCCTGAGCTTCCTTCCCTACCTCTCCATCCTGTGGTGTCCTTCGGTAGAGAGCCTGGGGTCTAACTGGAGGTGAGAGTCACTTGGCCTTTCCTCCAAGCCCTCCTGTGCACAAGAAAAGAGCCAGGCTTTCCCAAAACCTTCAGGTTCTGATTCTCCTTTGGTTCCATTTATTCCAGGGTCCACGAGGGGTGCAGGGCCCTCCAGGTCCATCAGGGAAACCAGGACGACGGGTAGGTAAACTCTGAAGCGCTTGGCTAGGCCGGGGCAATCCTGGCATGCTCAAACATCATTGATTTTGGCCTAAAGACCCTGGTAGGTCACCCATGCCATCGTTGGCAGGGCACCCCGAGGCAGACCAAGAAGCCTGTTTGGCAGGAGCCCCAAAGAAACCACTTCCTTTGTTCAAATTTGCTTCTGCTCTGATCAAAGCTCCTTCACAATTCCGAAGTGCTGTTCTCAAAATTGAATGGCAGTTCTTGAAGATAAACATAAGTAAACATCAACCTCACCTAAGTGGATGATACCACCTCACTTGCTGGGAAGATTCAGGAGTCTCTTCTTGAAGGGGAAAGAAGGAAGCGCAAAAGCAGGTTTGATATTAGGAAAACCCCAGTGATTGTGTCATTTGCCAACCCCCAATGTTGAAGTGTGGAGAAGAAACTGAAGCAAAACAGAGGTTGTGGCTGTAGCCAGGAAAGAAAGAATCATCGGCTACTGGAGGGAAGACTATGGCAATTGGAGATGAACCACTGAAGTGCAGGAGATCACAGTGCAAACAACAAAGGGGTGTATTGTCCAGGTCTTGTTTTTCCCAGCTGTACATTTGGCTATGAAAACTGCACCATCACAAAGGCTGAATGAGAGAAACTGGGATGCCAGGTTGCTCATTGTAAATATCCAAGCTAAACTTTGGATGTTCGGAAGGCCTCCTGCGAAGGGAAGAGCCATTCAGGATGACTCAATGCTTGGAAAAATCGAAGGGACTGAAAAAGAGGCCGACAGAAGACAAGCAGAGTGGTCCTGCCTCTGGCAGCTCAAGCAGGAGCTTAGGAGAACTTCAGTCCTGGGGAACTGATGTCCGTTGGGTCACAAGGACACACGAGTGACCAAGCACTGAACGGGGGAATCTCGCAACAGCTTCAAGAATGGGGAAGCTTGCAGGGACATCAAGCCCTCCTGCCCTGTATTTTAGTCTGTCTTGAGAAGGAATTCTGTGGACTCCGCAGGTTTGATTTCAATGTTTTTCAGTTTGGGGAAGTCCAGCCTCTGTGGCTGCATCACTTTCTCTCCCTGGTTTATTCTTGTGCAGCAGCAGACGAGAAAAACAGAGAGAGCCAACCGATGCTTCAAAAGAGCCTGCAAGAACATTAGCAGTTTGTGATCAGGTGTATTTGAATTAACAAGCAGCCCTTGCTCGTTTAATTGAAATATTAAGCCAGTTAGCACGTCTTTGATCTCAGCCAAACCCATCTGCGTCTTACCATAATCTCTCCAGGGAAGGGCTCCACGTGCTTTTGAACGGCCGCCTCTCCAAATATTTTCAGAGAATAGATTCCCTCGGCCTTTCCTCCTTACATCTGCCGATGAAGGCAGGAAGATTTTCATCCATATTCTTGAAATAGCGCTGGTGAGTCCTGCAGGATTTCAGAATTCCCTAATTCAGGATCCTGCTTTCGAATGAGTTGCCATGAAGAACAAGGAGTCTCGTGGCATGCTAAGGAAGAGTAGTTTTGCAGATCAGAAGCCTTTGATCAGAAGTAATATTGTGTATACCCAGAGCTGCTGGGAAGAAGGGGAGGGGGGGTTGGTGCATAGGAAGAGAGGAGGGGAGGATGGAGCCGTTTCTGCCGCTTCTCTCCAGCCTCCTTTAACTGCGGGAACCGAGAGGAGCATCTAAACCACAAGATCAGAACAATCAAGTCCGTTCCTGCTCAGGGGAGCCTTTTTAGCTAGATCCCTGGCTGCTTACTTAAGATCAGGAGAAGTAATTTGCGCAAATTCATTTTGTGCGCCAACTGTACCCATTGCTAGGCTTGCTCATGGTCACTCATGTCTTAGACAAGTAATGGCAAACCTTTTAGAGACCGAGTGCCCAAAAACCGGCCCCTCCCTGCCACCCCTGCCCACCCCTGCCCACCCCTGCCCCTGCCCCTGCCCACTCCGCCCCAGCTCCACCCCCACCTGCAGGGCCATCCACCGCCTCTATGGCCTGCCACAGATCACCCAAGCGGCCCAGCAGTGCTATGGCAGCCACGCCTTCCAACTGTGCCCCGCAGCATCAACTGCACGTGACAGGGCGCAAGGGTGGAGTCATGTCCCTGCTGCCCGGCTGCCATGTCCTTGGCTGCACTGCTCCGCGTGGGCCATGCTCGAGGGCGACTCTCCGGGGGGGGCTGCTGGTGAGGAGGAGGCCATGGGGGGAGGCGAGGCTGGGACAATGGTGCGTGTGCCCACAAAGAGGGCTCTGAGTGCCCGTGCCATAGGTTCGCCACCACTGTCTTAGATTCTCTCTCTCTCACACACACACAGACTCACACAAATTTGGATCACTACAAAGCAGTATGCATGGGGCTGCCCTTGAAGAAGCTGCAACTAGTCTGGATTAGAGTGGTATGTGCAGTTTTGCACAGCGCACCTGGGTGGCACCTGTGGTGTATGAACTGCACCAGCCTGCTAGTCTGGGAGGAAGAAGACAGGCCGGCCTGCAAGAATTCACATCCTCTGATAACTCACAGAAAGCCTCTCCCCAAAGATGCCCCTGCTCTTATGGAAGTTGTAGGCAGCCCTGGGTGTATCTTGCCAGACACATGTTCTCCCTGGATGCCAAGTGGTGAGGTTTACAAGGCCCCAAGTAACCAGGGAACTGGATAAGTGACTGCAGTGACCAGCGAGAATGACCACGAGGAAGAGCCGCTACCAAGATGATGGTCAGATAAAAGAAATCCGAGTCTTGGGCAGAAATGTAATCTGAGAGAGCGTCTCAGACGAGACCCTCCCTGGTTCTCAAGAGTGTTTGGAGACTACAATTAGTGCAAAATGCAGCTGCGCGAGCAATTGTGGGCCTTCCACGCTGTGCCCACATTTCGTCAACTCTCTGCATGCTGCATTGGTTGCCTATCGATCTCCGAGCACAATTCAAAGTGTTGGTTATTACCTATAAAGCCCTTCATGGCACTGGACCAGGATACTTACGGGACCGTCTTCTGCCACATACTTCCCTTCGACCGGTGAGAGCACACAGGGTCGGCCTCCTCCGGGTCCTGTCAGCGAAACAATGTCGTCTGGCGGGTCCTAGGGGGAGGGCCTTCTCTGTTGTGGCGCCCACCCTCTGGAACCAACTGCCCCCTGAAGTCCGCGCTCCCCCCACTCTCCTGGCCTTCCGAAGGAATCTTAAAACCTATCTTTGCCGGCAGGCCTGGGGTTGACTGTGGTTCGTGAATGAATGATGAATGTGTCTGAGGTTTTATTAATGCTTTTAGATTTGGACTTAGTTTTTGAAATATTGTTTTGTTTATGTTGTGAGCCGCTCTGAGTCTTCGGAGAGGAGTGGCATATAAGTCCGAACAAGAAGCATAAAGGGAGGGGAGGGGAGGCGCATTCAGATTTGTAAGATTCTGTTATCGCACCCTTACAATAAGAGTGGTATTAGCATGCATGACTTTGTTTCCTAGTCTGATCTGCCTACTACTGAATCTTTGCAGAATTTCTTGGACCAGTGCCTGATTAAACTGCAATGTTGGTGCTAGCAGGGAGGGTGTGCAACCATGGCTTAGGGCAGGTCAGCTCTTGCAAGCCCAAGATCCAAGCCACGGTCCATCCTGATTTGGAATCAGTCAGAAGAATTGTGTGGCAAACGGGCACCAGGTGGGGAAAAGCAGGAAGGGGAGGGGTGTGAAAGGGAGCAAACCTTTTTAGACTTTGAAACACCTGTCACAAATCTGCCAGTTCTGTTCAGAATGGCCCACGTTTTTAAAGGAAAACGTGCAGCGAACCCAGAGTGATTTAGTCAGAATAGAGCTGGAAGGGACCTTGGAGGTCTTCTAGTCCAGTCCCCTGCTCAAGCAGGAGAACCTATATCATTTCAGACAAGTGACTGTCCAGTCTCTTCTTAAAAACCTCGAGTGATGGAGCACCCACAACATCTGAAGCCAACTTCTGTTCCACTGGTTAATTAACAAGATGAACGGGACAAGGTTGGGGGGGCACTCCCCCCCCCACCAAAAAAAGACATGCCTTAACTTGGGCACGAACTGCTTCAGCCAAAAAAGCTAATACAATCCTTAGTTGTATAAACAGAGGCACAGAATTAAAATCATGTGAAGTATTAGAATCACTTTATAAAACCTTAGTAAGACCATGACTGGAATATTGCATCCAGTTTTGGTCACCACATTACAAAAAAGATGTTGAGAAAAGAGCAACTAAGAGGATTAAAGGCCTGGAGGCTAAAACATATATGAAGAACGGTTGCAGGCCGAAAAGCTTTAATATGGGAACTAACTTGGCATAGAAAGAAAGCTAGAGTCAGGTTTAAACGTGACATAAAATGTTACTTGATGGGTTAAAAAGGCTTTAGAGATTTTCTCTGATTTAATAACGAATGAAGGATGTGGATTTACTGTTATTATAGTTGATAAATATTTGAGGGAGTAAACCTTTTCAGGGGGTAAAAAGACTTTATAGATGTAGACTGAAATGATAGAATATATTTTTAGAAATAGAAATGTATTTTTGGGACTTACATTATTATTATAAATATGATAATTATGTTATAATAGATAGAGTTTGTTTGATTTAATTATGAATGAAGGATGGGAATTTCCTGATATTATAGTTGATAAGTATTTGAAGGTGTAAAATTTATCAAGGGTTTAAAAAGATTTTTTTATACATGTAGATTGATGAAATGATAGAATATATTTAAAAATAGAACTGTATCTGTTGGACTTATATTATTATTTTAAATATGATAACTATGTTGTAATAGAGAGAGAGAGGAAGAATTATTTGTGATAGGGAAAAAATCAGTCTCAATGAATGACCTATTATTAAGGATACCTGAAATCCCAACTATATGTTTACTAAAACGTAATTGGAGTATGACAACTGTAATTAGTAAAGCTTAACAACAGGATATAGATTATTATAATCGCATGTGATTGATGATTTCTGTTTGATTGAACTTTACCTAAAACTGTATTAATTTTAATAAGCAATATTATATTTAGGAAACAGAGAGGAAATTTTTGATAATTAATTTGAGCTATACTTATATGATTTTGTCTTTGAATGACTTGACACCCTGACCACCATGTTGTGTCCTAAGCTGGAAAAAATGGACAAAACCAATAAAACTTTTTATTAAAAAAAAAAAAAAGAGAACGGTTGCAGATGACCGGTCTAGAGAAAAGAAGGATTAGGGGGACATGATAGCAGTTATTCCAGTATTTGAGCGGCTGCCACAAGGAGGAGGGGGCCACTTTATTCTCCAAAGCACCAGAAGGCAGGACAAGAAACAACAGATGGAAACTCATCAAGGAGAGAAGCAGCCTGGAATTAAAGAGAAACCTCCTAACAGGGAAGACTGTTAACCAGTGGAACAGCTTGCCACCAGAGGTTTTGGGTGCTCCATCATTGAAGGTTTTCAAGAAGAGACTGGACCGCCACTTGTTTGAAAATGATATAGGGTCTCCTGCTTGAGCAGGGGGCTGGACTAGAAGACCTCCAAGGTCCCTTCTAGCTCTATTCTGATGGAATACGTACCGTAGGGGAAGAAGGGAAGAGGTAGACGATGGAGTGAATGGGTTGTCTGATGACTGGGCCTCAGCTCCAGAACAAATTTTGTTGCCCCTTGATCTGGTTTGGCTACTTGATTCCCTTTCTCTCCTCCCCTTTTAGGGACGGGCTGGCAGCGATGGTGCTCGAGGGATGCCGGGCCAAACGGGACCAAAGGTAAGTGGGCCATACCATTCTGTCTCTCGCCCTTGCTGGCCATTCCCCATTCCAGATGTTCTTTGCAGGAAATCTGCAGCATCCAGGGAGGAATGCCACGCTGAGTGGCAGAGCAATTGCCATTTACAGAACTGCCTTCTTTCTGTGGCCTCACTCGGCTTTCATCAAAAGAGACAAGCAGTAATGCCCCATCTGAATGCAGGGATGTGTGCCTGGAAGTCGTATATTAGCAGGTTTAAGTGGCTGATTATGTAGGTACTTAACGTGGAAAGAGAGGTGGGGAGGGAATTGTTAAAGAGAAGGAGGATTGCAAATCACTTGCTTCTTCTCCAAGTCTCTGGGTCTCCCGAAGCCGGAGCTTCCAGGAGGAGGGAGGAGGGAGAGAGCTGGCAGGAGGATAATTTATGGCTAGAGAGGCGAGAACTAATTCCAAGAGGCGAGGATGTGCAAGGATGCTCCGGGACTTAAGAGAATCCCCATCCATCAGCTTTCTCCTCATAGATCCTACAAGGACAGCTTAAACTGCTTTCTGAAAGATGCAGGCAATCCATTCTTCCAAGCCTCTCCCTCCTTGTGAGCAGCACCGGTGCAACTGCATGGGCAGAGAACGGTCACTAAAGGCAGGCAACGCTGGGTCAGAGCAGAAGGAGCAGCATTCTGAAGAAAGGGCTGGGGTGGGGAGAAGCGCAAGGGGAGAGTCTGCAGGAATAAAGAATATCATCAACAAAGATAAAGTTTAAAAATAGAGGTTGGAAAAGCATCTGCTAGAGGAGGTGATCGTGCAAAAGAACTATAGTTTAGGAGCGATGAGGAATGAAAGGCAGCGTGGAATTCTACAAATTTTAAAGAACTGCATAAAAAAAACTTGAGCCCCTTCCTCTTCCTCTTCCTCCTTCACCTTCAGCGATCTTCTCTCTTCCGCTGCCAAGGCAAGGCAGTGGGGAGGACGGAGGGGGGGAGAGGCAAAAGAGTGAGGCTGCCTGGTGCTTTGGGCCCTATCCTGGGGTGGGAAACAAGTCCCACCTAGCAGGAACAGTCAGGGAGGGGAGGTGGGATCCCCCAGCAAGTCCTGGGTGCCTAAAATCAGATGTTGCCTGCAACTGGAGACCTCGGGGTCTCCCGAGACCTCTAAGCCCTTCCCAAAATTGCCATTTTTAAGGCGATTCTTTGGGAAGCCATCCTATTAATTTAAATTTCACTGCAATTAAACAAAACTTAATCAAGCTTTTGCCCATTTCTTTGTTTTGGCTCACCTCCTTAGCCCTGGCGAGCGTCTCTGATGCCAAATTGGCTTAAAAAGGCTGCACTGGTCTTTTTATCCTGTTCTGAGTCAGAGGACAAAGGCCTGAAAGGGGGAACTGAGCACAAAATGGCCTCTGGGGGGGAGAATGGAGACCTGTTATTGCAAGTGAATGGAGGGGGTGTTCCAAGTCTCTCCAAGGGCCCCCCTCTCCCACCCTCCTTTAGCCAACACTCCTCTTCCCTTTCCCTTTCCCTACCCCTCCCCTTCTCTCTCTTTCCCTTCCCCTTCCCCTTTCCTTTCCTTTCCTTTCTTTTCTTTTCCTTTCCATTCCTCTCCTTTCCTCTCCTCTCCTCTCCTCTCCTCCCCTTTCCTCTCCTCTCCTCTCCTCCCCTTTCCTTTCCTTTCCTTTCCTCTCCTCTCCTTTCCTCCCCTCCCCTTTCCTCTCCTCTCCTCTCCTTTCCTCTCCTCTCCTCTCCTTTCCTTTCCTCTCCTTTCCTTTCCTTTCCTCTCCTCTCCTCTCCTTTCCTCTCCTCTCCTCTCCTCCCCTCCCCTCCCCTTTCCTTTCCTTTCCTTCTTTTCTTTCCCTTTCTTCTCTTTCTCCTTTCCTTTCCTTTCCTCTCCTCTCCTCTCCTCTCCTTTCCTCTCCTTTCCTTTCCTTTCCTCTCCTCTCCTCCCCTTTCCTTTCCTTTCCTTTCCTTTCCTTTTCTTTCCCTTTCTCCTTTCCTTTCCTTTCCTTTCCTTTCCTTTCCTTTCCTTTCCTTTCCTTTCCTTTCCTTTCCTTTCCTTTCCTCTCCTCTCCTCTCCTCTCCTCTCCTCTCCTTTCTCCATCCTCTTCCCTCCCCTTCCCCTCCCTCTCCCTCTCCCTCTCCCCCTCCCTTCCCCTTCTTTTCTTTTCCTTTTCCCTTCCCCTCTTCCCTTCCTCCTCTCTTTGCACTTCCTCCAGGCAGGGTGCTCCATGCTTGGCTCTGAGACAGGAGGCGGGAGCAGTCCAGGTCCTCGCAGTGTTACCGCTTAGCCAGAGGACGGAATGGGAAAAGAGTCAGGAGAGGACAGAGGCACCACCAGGCCAGGGCTGATGTTCCAAAGGAGGCTTTCGCAGTTGAAGGCTGAGCAGGCACAGGAGCTCCTGAAACCCAGGATTTGCCTGAATGGACCTGAGCCCCAGTCGGCCCAGATTCCTGGGCTTAGGGCACCTGAGCCCGCTCCCTTCTGCCCAGCAGACCCAAATCTCCCCACGCCAGACCCTCCTCTGTCCCTCTCCTCAAATCCTGCTTGGAGACGGGGCTCCCGGGTGCTTGGCCTGCGCGGGGACTCCTGAGAGCTCTTCTGGATGTGGAAGCCCCTCTCCCTCTCAATTCTCTTGCAGGGGGACCGAGGTTTTGATGGCCTGGCTGGGATCCCTGGAGAAAAGGGCAACAGGGTAAGTCCCGGCTACATTTCTGCGTTGTTCTGCTTTCCAAAGGTTGCTAAGGAGAAGATGGCCTCTGCTGGCTTTTTTTTTTTTTGTGGCAAGCCATTGATTTAGACCGACCAATTTCTCCAAGGACCAGCACCTTCTCGTCTTTCCCTGTTGTCTGGAAGCATCTGTGGGCTTCCGTGTCCGCCTCTGTCATTTGTGACTCGGCCAAGGAATTTTGCTTGCCTCAGTTATGGATGAGGAGAGTCACCCATGATGTTTCTCAACCAGGGAAGAGAGGGAGGGAGGACTGTTTTATGATCCCACATTTTTCTTAATTTTCAGCCATTACTACAGAATCTTATGTGTGCTGTAAAAAAAATAATTGGGGATTTTAAAACATTGTAGACAGACATTACTGGTGAAATGAATGTCCGGGACCAATCCTGAAACCTCCAGTGCAGCTGTGCGTTGCAGTGGAAGATTTTAATGATGTGCTTGTTCAGGAATTGAGGTTTTTCCCAAACACGGCTTGAAAACTTCAACAATGACACATCCAGGCCAACCTGGGGGAGGATGTCAGTGAGAAAACAGAGAGTGATTTGCAAATAATGGTCTTACAAATAATTCCCAGTGTTTTGAAGCATCCGGGCCCAGCAGGACAGCTGGTTCCAGGCCCAAAACCCTCTCAGGAGGCAGCTGGGTCTGTGGACATTGTTCTTTTTGAGCCCCCCCATGGACAATGGATTGGGCAGCTCTTTACTGCTCCCCAGTAAAAATGCCCATCTGGGGTGTCACATTAATCCTCTTTCTTTCCTGCTGGTACCTCAGAGATCTTTACATTGTCATTTGATCACCTTGGTGACCCCCTTCCCTTTGGATCCCTGTTTTCCTCATTCCTCGTAGCATCGCTATTTTTATTTTACTTCACATTTGACTCTGTCTGGCCACTGTCTCAGGAGGTTTGGCTTCCAGGCCAAGGGGGCCAGCCAGGGACAGGTGGGGGGCTGGAGCTGTAGGAGGAGCACGGGTGGCTGGACTGGGCAGGGGTGGCAGGCCTGGCGTCTCGGGAGAGGGATTTGCCTGGTCCTTCACCCACACACCCAGTGTGACCTTCAGAAGGGTGCACACACACACACCAGGCCTTCCAAGAAGATCTATAGGAACAGGCCACAGACCTGCCTGCCCTGCACAGCAGCTCCTGCTCTCCTGCAATGGCATTTAGTGCATAGCGACGGAAGACTCTGCCAGGCCGATCTCTCAGCCTTGGACCCTTTAAGACTTTTTGGGGGCGGAAGGGGGCATTAAAAACATGGCTGATGCTGCCCTTTTTTCCCTTCAGGGTGATCCTGGCCCCTCGGGGCCCCCAGGAGCCCCAGGAGAAGACGGTGAGAGGGTGAGTTCTGGCAAGTGTTCTTTTGAATCTTAAGCAACGTGGGATCTGCTTATCATTCACTGAGCTTCCCTGGGGGAAGGAAGCCGCTGTGAATCAATCACTGCCACCATCCAGCCACACGGACACCAAGTGATGCCTCCAGAGGCGAAACAAAGAGTGGTGGGATATAGGATCCCACCCTATATACATAGCATGTGTAAATATAGGAAGGCTTATAGAGAAAGGATTCCTGTAAATCCTCGATCCATCCCTGATTGTCCTCCCTGGGTCAAATGTAGTCACCCAACTTTCATCTTTTTTTAAGCAATTCAGCCAAGATCAGTGAGACCACAGTGACAGCGGTCTTGTTCCAGCCTTTGGCGTCCTGGTCTTCAGAACAGAACAGAATAACAGAATTGGAAGGGACCTTGGAGGTCATCAAGCCCAACCCCCTGCTCAAGCAGGATACCCCATACCATTTCAGAAAAATGGTTGTCCAGTCTCTCTTTGAAAGCCTCCAGTGATGGAGCACCCACAGCTTCAGGAGGCAAGGCCTTCCACTGGTTGGTTGTTCTCACCCTTAGGATGTTTCTCCTTAGTTCTAGGTTGCTTCTCTCCTTGATTAGTTTCCATCCATTATTTCTTCTCCTGCCTTCTAGTGAATGAAGCTGCTTTGCTTCCCCCCCCCAAGTGGTTTGCCACATCCTATTATTGCTTAACAAGAGAGGCCTGATTAGGGTCTGGCTCTTACTCCCCCTTTTCTTTCTCTTGCCAAACAGGGTGACGATGGAGAAGTTGGGCCCAGGGGTCTCCCCGGCGAACCTGTAAGTTTCTGGGAAATGGAGGCAACTCTTTCCTTTGAACAATGGGGGGGGGCTGCTTCCCAAGCAATGTTTGGTAGGCATTTAAGGCACACGTCCAAGAGCAGAATATATGAATTGAAGGGGACCGTGGGAGGGTGGCTGGGAATCAGCTGAGGTAACCAGAGGTCCCTACAGGAGTTCCAGGTATAATGTGTAGAAACGGTCCAGGCGATGTTGTTTTTCAACTGCTCCTGCCACGGACTCTCCTGAGACTTTTGTCTCTTGTAGCCTTAAACATGGCCAGAATAGGTGTTCTCCCCATTCCAGAATTTAAAGTGCACATTTTGAGGTTCAGATTCAAATTCAGGGAAAGCAGAAGATGGTGATGCAGCCGGAGCTGTGAGTGTGTTACTCTAAAATGCCTTCATTTGGAAGATTTTCTCCCAGAAGAGGCCTGGTGCTCAAGGTCCCAGCATTGGGAAGACTGTAGAGCAGAGCCCGCCCAGAGCCTCAGGGCTGTAGACAGAGGCAGAAGGAAAGCAGACCTGCGAAGGTCAAGGTCAACCCCTTTGCTCTGTGGCCAGGAGAATCGCAGAGGCCAGCAGGTCAGGTTTGATGCAAAGGAGACTTTATTCCCTGGGCTGGTGGCAAATCCTCCCTGCCAAAGCATTCCAGCTGATGATCCCAACAGAGCAAGCACACCTGAGACATTCCGATCTCTAATGCAAGGCTTTATTGAGCATAGCATACCGGCACTAATGAATCGAAAGTCAGCTCTGATTAAATTGGCATGAAAGCAGCATATTAAAAGTATAGCAACTCATGCTCGGACATTACCCCTGAATTGTACCTGAAGAGGGATGAGAGGGAAGAAAGGAGAGGAGAGAGAAAAGAGTAAAGGAGGGGAGGAGGAAGTAGGAAGGTTGGAGGAGAAGAGGAGATGTGGGAAGAAAGGGGAGGAGAGTGGTGAAGGAAAGAGAAGAGGAGAAGAGGGAAGTAGGGAAGAGAAGAAAGGGAGAAAGAAGGTAGAGAAGGAGTGTGGATACGGTGAAAGGGGAAATGGGCAAGCAACTCCAAAAGTAATGTGTATGTATTTATTTCATTTTATTAAAAGTATCTTTTATATATATATATATATATATATATATATATATATATATATATATATATATATATATATATATATATATATATATATATATATATATATATATATATATATATATATATATATATATATATATATATATATATATATATATATATATATATATATATATATATATATATATATATATAAAAAGTATAGCAACTCCCCTTTTCCCCTGATAGTGCAGGTCACATTACCCAATTAAACTCCAGTCAATTATTATGAGAATCTTCTGTTTCCAAAACAAACTCGAGAACGACCCTGCAGTTCCACAGATGCAACCCACATTCCATTCTTGCCCACTCCCCTCCCTGGTTCTGTAATGTGGGCAATCCAAAGAAGAAGAAAAATATCCAAAGCAACATGACTTTTTTCCGAGCTTGACACTAAGTTCCATACGATTATAGGGAAATCACCCACAAATGCAAGAGTCTCTTTGGAATTTGGAAACAGCTTCTTTGTGCTTCCCTGTGTAATTACTGGTAATGTTTACATAACGCTTGGAAATGTTTCAAGCCCTTCCCTTGGGCCAGCTATGTCGACCGGGCTCCTTCGGTCATCTTGGCCACGAGGCACGTGGATGGATGGTATGGCCAAAAGACCTGGCGAGTTCCAAGGGAAGGAAGGAGGAACCGAGCCCTGTGGGCACAGCGCAGCCTCCCAGGCGCTGGTGAGGAGGGGACCTAAGAAAGAGAAGGCTTGGACCTGTCAGTGAACTCCCAGCCCAGACCCTTCCAAGGGCATCCTTAGACCGCATGTCTGGGGTGCTTCAGGAGTTCTTTACAGCTGGAGTTACATCCCCCTCTTTCACACCCGTACACAGACCTCCATTTCTTCCTAGCTCTTAAGAGAATTTGACAAGATGGAAATAAAGGCTACTGTTGTAATCACAAGAGCATCCGTCCAGCAGCTTTCGCCAGGGATTTGCAGAGAATACCACTGACGTGTCTTGTTCAGATCCTTCCAGTTAGCATCAGCCTTCCTTTTTTCCCAACCTGCTTCTCCACAATGAAATCAAAGCTGTTCATAGCTCTGAAACCGCCAGGTGCAACTGGAATTGTTTGCCTTCTGACAGATAGAGAGAGACGGGGGGGGGGGAATGGGGGCAGGAGCAGCACGGTAATCTTGGCCTGGCTGCAGCCGGATTTGCTCATTGCCCTTCTGCTCTTCTGAGTTGGCTGCTCTTCCAGTTCCAGACACTCCGATGTGGATGAAGCTAAACTGGGCTTGTGTAGTTAGTGGTGGGCACTCAGCCGTACATTGAGACAGAATTTGGCATTTGAGCAGAGCATGTGATCTGAAGATGCAGTGTGTGTGTGTGTGCGCGCGTGTGAATACAGAGAGTTAGGACCGCTGTGGGGCATGAAGCTGAATGCCACTTTGGGGTGCTCTGTGTGTCTTTTATTTGCTCTGCTTTCCCGTCTTTTGTGCTGTGGGAATTTTCAGTGTGAAATGAGCCTTTTGCAAAGGAGAGCAGTTGTATCCCAGCGACTGCTCTGACTGAGAAGGAAGGCTACCGATTGGCTACAGAAGTTGTCACTCATCTTTTCTGGCTGAGAGAGCAGCCCTTTCCTCCACTTCTGCCGGTTTCCCGGGGGAGGGGCTTTGTCTCCTCTGCCCATAAGACCTTCTGAGTATCTGCACAGAATTCTCCCCAGGGATGATGAGGTCCTTGGTGCTCTCTGAGCTTGGCGGTTTGCCTGCCAATGTTTCTGAAGATGTTACCCTGTTGGGTCATGACATGTCGGCCACCAGTTCACCAAGCTCAGAGAGCACCAAGGATGCAAACCTGGGCTAATGCTCCTTCTATTCAAGATCCTTGAATGGAGTGGCTGGGGAGAGGAGCCACGGAGGCAGCTCCTCCAAACTGGTTCTTCTGCAACCAGAGGCAAGAGCCTCTGCTAAGAACATTGAGATTGGCATGGTCGAAGTTTGTTGGCCCAGCAGATCCTCTCACATCAGTGGGGTTCAGAAGGCTTCCAGCCAGTAGAAGAGATGGTCCAATCTGCTGTCACTAGAGGTCTTTCTCCATCAGTGCAGATGTCATAACAGGGTTGGGAGGGACCTCAGAGGTCTTCTAGTCCAACCCCCTGCCCAAGACAGGAGACCTTATACCATCCTGGACAGATGGTTTTGTCCAATCTTTTCTTGAAAACCTCCAGTGAAGGAACACACAATGTATACTGGGATCTTTTCACTCTGGGTATCAGCTCCACAAAATGCCTTTGTGCTGCTCAGCTTCAGACAATAGGTTGAAATTACGGTCCTTTTTGGTCAAGTATATTTTTGTCCGCGTGTTGTTCAGAATACTGAATGGACTGCTGGTTGCCAAAGAACTGTCAGTGTTTTATTTTTGTATTTTTCAGTTGATACTAAACTCAAGCTTTGCTGATCTGTGAAACGGTTGTTTCAGCTGCCGAAAAGGCAGGCAGCTGTTCTGTCCCCTGAGGGCTGAAGCCCCCCTCAGCCTCCGGGCCTGGCAGGTTCTGAGGAGTTCTAAGCCAGGGAGCCCAGAAAGAAGCCTTTCCTCTCTCTCGCTCTCTTGTTCTCTCTCTCTCACTGAGTACTTGCTGCAATGAGTGGTATAAAGTACCCGCAGAGTCCAGGAGCACCAAGAAGGACCGATGCCACCCAGGAGGCAGGAAGGCCAGTGTGGTCTAGTGGTGAAGGCACCAGGCTAGGTGGCCAGATCCTGGTGCTCCCAGGACAAGGTCAGCTCATGGAGCAACGTTCACCCTCAACACGGTCCACCGTCTTTTCCAGCGCAGAGTTTATAGTGCAGCGCAGGCTGAATTGTCTCTGCTCCTCGTGGGCACTTTCACATTAAACTTGCTTCTTCTCGCAGGGCCCCCGTGGTTTGCTTGGACCGAAGGGACCTCCGGGGCCACCAGGACCTCCGGTGAGTAGAAAGAAATGTTTTAGCAGGAAGCTGGGACGCCTCTCTGCCACCCGGGACGCCCCCGACCTTCGACTCTCGCTTCATTGCAGTGGCAAAAAAACTTCACTTGCTTTGCTTTTGTTGCCGGTATTTGGCATGGAAATATTTTTCCACCTGCCGATCGGAAGCAGAGTTTGCAGGGCCGATTGGAGGAAAGATGCAGGGGGGGGAGGCTTCTGTTTGTGCTAATTGTGACTCACGTTGTGCCTCTTCCTTCCTTTTGTTAATCTTCCCACCAGGGCATTACTGGGATGGATGGACAGACTGGCCCTAAGGGGAATGTGGTAAGTGTCTGCCCACCACGGGTGATCTTACTTGTGCGGCATACATTAAACCCACTAATTACTTTTTCAGACCATCTTCATTTCAAAGCTGGTGGACGTTGCTTTCCTAAATGGTGCTAATTAAGTTTACCTTTTAAATTGATTTTCACGGGTTGCCTATTGCATTTTTTGAATAAAGAAATCACTGGAGTAATCAGTGGTCATCGCAATATTCCAGCGTCGAGGTCTGTGTGTGTCTCTCTGTGTCTCATGAGGCACTTAGGCACATAATTAGTTGCACGCAGAGCTTGCTCTGGAAGGCAAAAGGAGGGAAGGACCTGGAGACGGTGCTCTTCTGGTCCTTGAAGGACCATCCCAAGGAGGAGGGGTGGGTTATTCTCCAGGTTGCCCCAAGGCAGGACAAGAACCTTCTGGGTGGGAGCCTTGCTGAGGGGAGACCTCAACTCAAGAGCAGGAGGCTGGTCCTGCGGTCTGCGTCCTCCTCTCTGTTGCTTTCATTTCTCTCTTCTGTCTTTTCTCTTGCAGCTATATCCAGACCCAGAGCCCCTCCTCACGGGCTCTCGTTTCCAGACCCCTCATCGTCCCTTCTGTGAACTTACTCCAGTTTCATAGAGTCCTAGAACCCTAGGGATGGAAGGGGCCTCAGAGGTCTTCTAGTGAAACCCCCAGGGGCCCAAGGCAGGAGTCCTTATGCCATCCTGGACAAATGGGTGTCCAATCTTTCCTTGAAAACCTCCAGCGATGGAGCACCCACGACTCTGGGAGGCAAGCCGTCCCCTTGATTCATTTGGTGGAGTCCATTTTGAACTGTGGTGCCCAGAACCCTAAAGGGGGGGCTGACTGGGGCAGAAGTGAAGGGACAATCAGTTCCGAGGGGTCCTCGGCGCTCTCTGAGCTGTGCCGCTTTCTTGCAGACGTTTCGTTACCTAAACTCGGGAACGTCATCAGTGCTAGCAAGGAGTGGGATCTGCTCTCCTGTTAAGTCCCAGCGTCTTGCCCTGTCGGTGGGGGTGGAGGGGGGGGTCTTAGAGGCCCTTGGGTTGGGCTGTTTACTGTTAGCTTGTTTGGCAGTTCCTTGGTTAGTGTAAGGACCCACCTCACTTTACATCTTAAGAAGACAGAACTCTTGGAATATCTTTTCCAACAGACATCTTTATTAAGAGAAAATGATTGCCTGTTGGAAAAGATATTCCAAGAGTTCTGTCTTCTTAAGATGTAAAGTGAGGTGGGTCCTTACATTAGACAGGATCTGAGAAATTCTCCCATCCTTCAATGTTTTAAGCGTTCCCAAGCAGCCCCCCCCACCCCACAGTTCTTCCGGGTGATGATCCTTGTTTCCGTCCTTTTTCCTTACTGCCGGCAAAAGGGAGACTTCAGAGAGCGTACATGAAAGGTGATGGCCATATTGTTATGGTCAGTCCTCTTGGTGAGAATCAACATCCAGTCCTTTTGAAGTTTTAATGAAGGAAGTGAGAGCCATAAAACCCCCCTGCTCATCCCCCTTCCCCTTCGTAGTATGACAGAATCCAGAGAGAGCAGAAATGGGTTTTTCCCAGAGTAGATAACTAGAGATGAAATATAATTGGATTCTGACAGTTAGGGTACTGTTTATTTCTTAAATATTGGTCAGTTCTCCTAATCTGGGCTGGCCCTCAAGAGAGCCCTTTTCCTTGAAGACGTTGCTCCCTCTTCTGGCTCACATGTCCCACGTGGTGGAGGAGGAGACCCAGGCCCTCTTCGCATCCCACTGCCAGGACCCAGATCCTGTCCATGGGTCCTTTATTTTTTTTCCACCTGAATCCGCAACTTTAAATTTTCTCCCTGTTAAAGTTCCCTGCTACTCATTTCGGCTCCCTGCTGAAGCCCGTCCTGGTCTTTCCGAATCTCCACTTTCTCCTTTAGTTTCCCCTGCTAGTTTTGTGTCCTCTACATCTCCACCCTGAAGGAAGAGCAGGAGTCCTTCCCTTCCAGCCCACCTTCACTTATTTTAGCAGAAAGGTCGTTCCTTTCCTACAAGGAAGGAAATTCCGTGCTTGAAGAGGGACAACCGTCTGTGCCGAGGCGACCGACGGTGGGGAAAGGGGCAGCCTAGCTTGTGGGTGATCAGCGTCTCGCACAGCTCTGTGCAGCTGTTCAGTTTCTGAACTCAGAGCTATGTCAGAAGCAGCCTCAGGTTTGGAGTCTGCCCTTTCACCTTGCTCAGAAATGAGAAAATATTTGGGCTGACCTGAAATTTCAGTGCTTTATGAGGTTTTTTTTTCAGCCATAAAAAGCATTATTAGCATCCCAAAATGACAAAACCAGGTGAAATGGGATGCTTCAGGATGATTTTCATTAGCACGTTAGAGGTTTTCTAAATAATCTTAGTAAGCAGGATTCATATCTGCTAGGAGTCATATTCCTGGCAATGACAGTAGCAAGTTTTCCTTGTTATTTTATACAGCATCACTGATAAAAAAGTATAATCGGTTATAACCCGAGGCCTCCAGTGGGTTTCTCCTTGCAGCTTCTCTCAGATGAAATCCAGCCGGCCCTGCTGAGTGTGCTCTTTGTGCTTCCTTTCTCAGGGTCCTCAAGGTGAGCCTGGACCCCCAGGTCAACAGGGAAGTCCAGGTGCTCAGGTGAGAAGGCACAGCTCCATTAGGTGGGGCTGGGGATCTGTCGCCCCTTTCGCTGTGGGCTTAGAGTAGGGCTTGTGGTGGACATTCCTAACGTTGGTCAGTCAATTCATTCGATACATGCAGCAAATTCACTTCTTACCGCCTAAAGGCCTGGAAGGACAAACCCCATTGAGGAGCCGAGGAGCCACGTCCAAGCTGGCCACTTTTTCCCGTATGGAGGGGTCTTCAGTGTACGAGAGGCCTTCCCTGCATTGCCTCTGCAGCAGCCCCTCTGATGGGGGGAGATTGAGCCACTTGCCCCTGACAGCGGCACAGCCTTCCTGCCTTGGGCCTTCTGAGCCGGCACGGAGGGAGACTTGGTGCGGTGGTCTCAGCACTCTGGAAGACGCCATGCTGGGAAAAAACAGAAGATTCCCCCCTCCTTTTCCTTGAGGATGGAAGTCCCAGAGACCCCCTTTGCAAGCCCCCTTACCAAGAATCTAGGAGAATCCCAGCAAGAATCCCAGCAAGCGAACTACCGAGCACGCCTGGGGTTTTCCTGAGCCTTTTGCCGCAGCTTTCCAGTGCACAGGGGAGGAGGCTGATCTCCTGTGGGACACCTGAATCCCTTTTAGACTGAAAACCAGCCCTGTTGTTGGAGCTTCTGTTGGAATTTGGCAAATGGGGAGGGGGTTCTTGTTTTGCAGAAGAAAACCCAGGCTTTAAGCCTTGGCACTGGCAGACTGGAAGCCATTCCCTGGCTGAGTTAGGGTTGGGGTTAGGGAAGGAGGTGGCGCGGTTCCCTCTTTGCCTCTCACCCCCCCTTCTCTTTCTAGGGTCTTCCTGGTCCTCAAGGTCCAATTGGAGCCCCCGGAGAAAAGGTAGGTGGATGGCAAACTCCCCGGCCTCGTTCTTCGGAAGAGGCGGGTGGGACTTGGGGGTGGTTCCCATTCCTGTGCGCAATATCCGCCTGTATATTCCTTTTATTTTCTGTGCTGGGGGGTCTTTTTCCTTTGCGGAAATGGCTCAGCTTCTTTATTACAGATTTCTAACGCTTGCAGCCTCTGAAAAGAGAGTAGGTGAAAATGGGGGCTGGAGCTGGGAATACACCCAGGGTCAGTTCAGGCCTTTGAGTTGCCCACATTCAGGCCGTCTGGCAGAGCACTGTCATCTGGCAAAGCTACTGAATTTCCTCCGGAAGCCCCCATGGGTGGGTTTGTGGGCAGCGAGCAGAGAAGTGCACGGCGGCCGGCGGCCTCTCCTCTCCTGCTCCGGCCATCCGGAGTTGAACTGAAAGGCCCCTGCAAACAGATCAATACCTGTCAGAGGATCTCACCTCACAGGCACCTGAGCCGACCTCAGCTCAGCTCCCGCGGTGTGTAATTGAGAGCCCTGCTCCGTCTGAGCCCTCCGCTGGGTCACAGAGAACCCTTTGCAGTGTGAACAGGCTCCAAGGGAGGGACAGCAGTAGAGGCAGAAGGGATGCGCAAAGATGGTACTTGAGCCCCCCCCCCTGAAACCTCCAGGATGTTCCGAAGGGCTGGTTCCTGGGAATGAGAGACTGCTCGGGCCACGTTCTGCTTCCTCAGAGGAGTCTGCAGCCTCTGAAAGCCAAGAGCATCACTGGCAATCTTGTAAGCTCAGTACTGTTGCCATCCTGCACATCTGTTGCAGAAATGACAGGAGTCCCACCTGCTTTTTCTCCCTTAGGGTCCCCTGGGAAAATCCGGCCTTCCCGGCATGCCTGGAGCAGATGGTCCCCCGGTAAGTCCTGCTGAGAACGTGACAGGAGCCCTCCCTCCCTCCACTGGATTCCTGCAGTGGGCAGGAGGTGTGCAAGATGATCTCCAAGGTCTCTCCCAACCCTTCCATTGTGCTAGTCTATGAACAAGCCAGAACTGCTTGCAAAGAGTTGCAAGCATCGTACTCAATAAAGAAAGCGGGATGGCTGTAAATTGCAGCTTCCCCCCCCCCCAATGTCTTTAATCCTTGGCACACAAACACAGGTGCTTGGGAACCTGCCCATCTCCAGTTTTGGCTTCTGCAAGGAAGATTTGTGGGTTGTGCATCTCTTGCATCTGCCTACATTAATCAGAGATCTGATTTTGCTGCCTGGCTGAGTCCTGCAGAGAGAGGGAAGCTTTCAGAGGGGAGGGAGCAGGAAAATACCCTCCGTGCTTCCCCTGCATCCTGGACCGCACCGAGTCCTGGCGGACATGGTACCTAGACCCCCGTTGTCTTGGGCCAGCCTGCAGAAATGGCCCCAGAAAGATAGCCAGGGGCTCACGGGTGCAGCTCCGTCTCTTCGCTTCTGCCCTTTATGGATAATCGGGAGAAGCACCAGCAGGAAGGCTGGCAGGGGCTGTGCTGCTTTTTGGCAGGGGCAGCCCTTGGCAGCTGCCCAGCAGAGCTGATTTCAAGAGTTGCTTTCTGTTCAGAGACGCATTTCCACGACTTGATTTGTGGTGCTGACCCATGCCTAGCATGAGCCCTGGCTGTCTTGACCAAGATGGAGTATCCCGTAACCCAGAAGAACCCCCCTCTGTTCTTGTTCTTTCCTGGACCTTGGGCCTCAGTCCTATAGACGACCAGAGCCCTTTCTGTCTACCTGGCTGCCGAGTATGACAGCCAAGGCCGCTTGACTCTCCAAGAGAAGCTCCCAGCCCAGAGCGCTTGGTCTGCCCCAGCTGGCTGGAGGCAGACTGAGAGGGAAGGACACACAAGGGTGGGAAGGGCGGGCAGCCCGGTTCACTGGCTTCTCTTGCTTTCCTTGCTTACAGGGCCATCCTGGCAAAGAAGGGCCTCCCGGCGAGAAGGGGAGCCAGGTAGGTAGATGGCAGCCCCACCATTCCTCTGAGTTGATCCCACTGCCCTCGTGGGGAAAGGCTGGGCTGCAGATACCAGCAAGGTCAGAGATCCTCCCACCTGGGTGTGCGGGGGGGGGGGGTGCGGGTGCGGGGCAAACACAACCCAACAGTCTGCAGACTTGAGAGGGCAGAGCGGGGGGGGGAGGGGGGAGAAGGTCTCAGGAGACCCACAACACAAACATAGCTCATTTATAATCCCAAAATGTTTCTCAACTCCTTCATTTTAAACAAGGGTTGAATTACAATTCCCTCAATTGTCTTAGATATTATGTTTTATCAGTGTGTCCTGCACACAGACATAAAAACATAAAAAATAAAACAACAAAAAAAAAGAAAGAAAAAGAAAGGAACCTGATGGGTGCATTTCGATGCTGGTCTGGAGGCCATAACTAGCCTTGCTTCTACACTCCCCCCCTTGTCAGTGGGCTGGGGGTGAGGAGGAAGTGCCACCGAAAGATGTAGCTGCTGGTTTCTCCCAGCTGAAGGACTTTCCTTAAGCCAGCTTCCCAAACCTTTGCCGAAGACAATGATGCCTAGTGGCGTTTGCCTACAGATGTTGAAATTCACCAAGACGGGAGGAGGAGACGGGACTGGGAGAAATCGTCGCTGCCCTCCTGCCTTGGGCGAGCCTCTCCGCGTTGTCCTGGCTTTGCACAAGGGCCAGGGTCTGCTGGGGTCTGGGCTCCCAGGACTGAAAAGGGCCGGCCATCAAAAGGTCCGTAGCTGCTCTGGAAGTCCTTGAGCAAGCGGCAGGGAGTGGCCGGCCGTCTGTGGAGCCCCAGGTGACGCCTTCCCTGCCAGTGTCATGGGAAGGCATCCCGAGCTCGTGCAGGGGGATCTTTAAGTTGGGCTGATGACCCCTCTGGACCGCAAGGCTTACATCTCTCAGAAGCCTGTGTGGGACCACATGATGATGTATGTGGTGGTAGCTGAGAGGGAGGGGTAGGAGTAGGGTGGAAGCTGACTGGAGAGCTGCACTTTGTCCCCCACCCACCCAAATGGGATCAACCCCCTCCTCACTTCTGAGCTGGAGATCCTTCACTGGAACAGGTAGCCTGTTTAAAGAGGCTTAAAATAAGACGCAAAGATGCAGTTGAAAATACGGCAATGTAATCCTGATCATTTTAGCTTACTGATGTCAGAAGAGGCCTCTCTTATTAAAAAGAAATGATTCATGCATTATCTTTTAACCATTCAGATCGAACAAACTGCAGCTGGAATTCCGTTTCAAGAATAAACCACAGACAGAGAACTGTAAAACAGACAGTAAAATAAAATACTCAAGGAACGCCCAGTCTTTCTGATTCAGTGGTGAAGCTTCCAAAGCAGCCCTGAAGATGTCCTTGGCCTCGTCTTGTTGGCTTAGAAGGCGAAGAGCAGATTAGCGCCTAGTGGAGCCTCTTTGAAGTCAGGGCACTGAGTCTGGTTAAATTTGGCCTTAAGACAGTAATGCTGAAAACTCGTGCAAAATAATTACACCAGAATTTTACGACTTCAGCAAAGCATCCCAGGTTATAGAGAAAAATGACGAGTCACCAGAGGGAACTCAGATGTTTCCTGCTGGGAAACCTGGTCGTTATCAGAAAAAAGGCTTTCCAACAGGCACTGAAATTCATGGGTCCCTTTTGAGCCAAAGCATGGGGGACCTATGCAGGGTTGGGGGGGGGGGTCATTGTTAAAACATATCATGGGAAGCGCATTACCTGGTGGTGTGTCTTTCTGTGGCCCCTCAGCCAAGGGAAGCCAGAACGTTCCCTACCTGGAGAGTGAAGTTGGGCCTTCCCGGAGTAGATCAGGCAATGGAAAGGATCTCTCCTCTCTTCAAACTTCTTGATCACGTGGGGATCCAACAGGGCTACGTCAAACCTGCAAACTTTTATCTTGAATTTAGGGAGGTGATGAGGACAGCGTAGGTAGTGATTCGGCACATCTGCATTTATTGCTGCAGATGTTCTTTCCATAGGATGGTGTTCATGAAAGAGCACCAGCAAGAGCTCTCCTTCTGGCTTCTAAAGCCATGTGGCGGCCACAACGTACCCGGAGTTAGTTCGCTCTAGCGACCCATAACCCACAACCCTAACTGCTGCTTTTAGCAGCCAAGCCATTGTTTGCTCAGGGTGTGTGAAGCAGGCCCTCAAGTCCCGGCATATAAGATGAGCATTGTCTTGGGCATAATGCTGTATACCCAGCTTGGGGAATTTGTTTACCTGCAAGGTGGGCCCAGCTCTGATTTGCTGGCAGGAAGGGGCATCAATGTCTATTTTCTCTCAAAGGGCACTTCAGGATGGCTGACTTCTCTCCCCCCCTCCCTTGTCCTCTGATCACAGGGTCCAGCTGGCCCCCAGGGCCCACTTGGGTATCCCGGCCCCCGTGGAGTGAAGGTAAGCACTTGGGGCCCTTCTGAGTGCCGAGAGGCATTTCTTCCTCTCATGGAGTCATGTGAAGGTTTAGTGGGGTCTTGGAAGGGGGGTCTTTGAGCCTGACATAAAAGGACCCTGGGGAGGGGACTGGTCTGCCTTCTGTTGCCTCCGAGCAGGATGAAGTCTGCTCTTCTGAAAAAGTCCTGCTGGCATAGGCAGGGCTTCAGCTAGCCCGGCATCCAGGACCAGAACAGGCTTTAGGGCAGTGTTTCTCAACCTTGACAATTTTAAGGCATGTGGACTTCAGCTCCCAGAATTCCACAGCCAGCATTGCTAAAGGCCCCGAGGATCGGGAGATGCTAACTGCCAAAGAAGCAAAGTTCCAGCAGCTGCACCTCTGTTGAAGTGGCCAATTTGTTGCCCCCTCCCCCCCCAGCCTTTAATCAAAATGTCTTCTGTGCCATTTGAGACTTGAGCTCTTCCTGGCTTCATCTGGCTCTCTCCTGGGCTAGAGCGGATGGTTGCAAAAGGGCCCACTGATTACAAGCGGAGAACACCTCTGAAACGGCTTCCGAGCGAATAACTCAAGAGTTATTAAGCTTTAACGGTGGCTGAACTCTTCACTCTTGATCATGGTTGTTAACGAGGGATCAGAACTTTGGATATGGTCAGAGGATACATTCCTGGACCGCCCAACTGTTGCCACCCTGGGAAGTTGAATGAAGGTGCACTTATAATAATTCACCTCCAAGTGCACCTTGGAGGTCATCTAGTCCAACCCCCTGCTCAGGCAGGAAACCCTATATCATTTCAGACAAATGTCTCTCCAGTCTCTTCTTAAAAACTTCCAGTGTTGGAGGATTCACAGCTTCTGGAGGCAGGTTGTTCCACTGGTTAATTGTTCTGTCAGGAAATTTCTCCTTAGTTCTTGGTTGCTTCTCTCCTTGATGAGTTTCCATCCGTTGCTTCTTGTCCTGCCTTCAGGCACTTTGGAGAATAGCTTCTTTGGGGCAGCCCCTGAGATATTGGAAGACTGCTATCATGTCCCCCCCCTCCTTCTTTTCATTAAACTAGACATACCCAATTCCAGCAGCCGTTTCCTTCTATGTTTTAGCCTCCAGTCCCCTGATCATCTTTGTTGCTCTTCTCTGCACTCTTTCTAGAGTCTCAGCATCTTTTTTACATTGGGGTGACCAAAACTGGATGCAGGATTCCAAGTGTGGCCTTACCAAGGCCTTGTAAAGTGGTATTAACTCTCACTCTTCTTGGAATCTGTTTTAATATCACAATCTCTCTTCCTTTATATTTTATTGTGACATTTCTCAGTTTCTGTAATATATCTGCCCTTAATGCTTTTTTAGTAAACCTTATATGGACCTCTCTAGGAAGCTTATTTCTCGTTGCATATCTAGTATGTATTTTAAATATGTCATCTATATCATCTACGTCCTCCTGCTTACTGATGTGCAGGTGTGGAGGGGAAAGTGGCTGTGGTGAACTGCCTTGGAAACAAATCCAAGTTTAGCCACTTAGAGTCAAATAAAGGTGTTTTTTTTCCTTTCTGTGCAGTTTTAAAATCCCTCCTTCCCAGGGCACTCGGAATGAGATCCCACACAGAGTTGCCTCAGTGTTGCCTTCTTGCAATATTTATCAGTATGCATAATGTTGATAGCTGAGGAAGAAAGAAGAAAACTGACAGCTGTGGCTAAACACGTAATCTGAACAATCTTCTGTATAACATTCAGATATAAAGAATAGGTAATTTAGAACTGCTGAATAAAAGGAGAAAGTCAAATGGGGAGAAAGCAACTTTTTTGATATTGCCCGCTTTAGCATAAAATCTGCTACCGGTTTTAAAAATGTTTCCTAAAAATGTACTTTTGACTTTTCTCCTTTTGGGGCAACAGAAGTCAGATTCTCCTCCCCGCCATTTCTGCAGTGTCAACTGCCTTTATGGGCCCATCGGTTTGGCCTGCCCTCCAGATCTTGGGAAAGCGAAAGGAACAGCAGCTGGCCAGGGGTTGGGCTGTACCTGCACAGCAAGACTAGGCTGCCTCCGGGTGCAGCTCTTGAGCCGGCTGTCGCCCATCGAGAGCAACTAGAAACAGGGAACAGCAAATGACTCCCAGCCAAACGCCACTCAGGGACGACATTTCTCTGGGTTCATTTCCTGGTTGGAAGGAAGCCATCTGCAGTTCTTGGAACTGGAAGCTGGCCAGTTCTGGGTCCCCATCAAGATCATCTCAAATGGATCACAGATTCTCCAGAAGGTTCAAGGTGGACCACTGCCTCTAGATCACCTCCACTAGCCGAGACAGGCCGGTCCCCTTCCCAGCTGGAGGTCTGGAGTCATACTTAAAACTTCCTTTGCTTCCTGCTGCTAGTCCTGAAACCTTGAAGGGCTGTCATGTTTTTAAGAAGTTTCCATGTCTGCAGCTTTTTTCATATCTTGCATCAGGCAGAACCTCTGGGACCACTGCAGGCCCAACCTCCCCCACCCCACCCCCTGCTCCAGTCACGGCGCAAAGAGACCCAGAGAATCCCCTTGAGCTGAGGAGAAGGGATTGGGAGGGGATGCTGACACAAGACTGGCAGTCTCCTGAGAGAGCAAGAGTCCAGTCAAAGGAAAAGAGAAATGTCTCCGCTGCCCGGTTGGCAGCCTTCTCTGTCAAACTCCTCTTATTCTATCTCTTAATTTGCAACCCAAATCCACCCCCTTTGCATCTAAGCCCACCCTCTTGGGCAGCGGAAGACAAGATACTGTCTTCTTTGGAGGACGGCTGTTCTGGTTTCTGAAGACATTATCGTACATTGTTCATTGCACAAATGTTCTTCTTCTTGATAGCCCCAGGCCGGTGAGCCTCCTTGCCCCTGACCCCCAACCCGCTCACTGTGAGGTCACTGCAGGAGGTGCTCCAGGATGCCGGGTCAATCTGGGCAAGAACAGCCACTGCACAGCTTCTCTCTGGTGCCCCAGAAGGCAAAACGGAGGGCTTCCCTATTCTCACCCCACTTTCTGCACCCCTGCAAAAGATCCCTAGATACTACCTCTAGAAGCAGGAAGGGAGAGTGCAGAGAGTGGGTCGCAAAGCTGTGGTTGTCAGGTACATCAGACAGCCTGGATCTGTCTCCAGCCGAGAAGAATCCAGGCTGGGTGGATTAACTGGGCTGGGCAGTTGGTGCCACCAGATCAGGCTCCATGTGGCCGTCCCACCCTCTCTAGCTGAGATCCTTGGGTGGACAATCTGCCAGGCCCCAGGCCGCTCGCCACGTGCCCGGTGAATTCACTGCTTTTTGTTGTTGTGTTTGCTCTTAAGGGCGCCGACGGCATCCGTGGCTTGAAAGGAACGAAGGGCGAGAAGGTGAGTGAGCCTCCATTTGAATTCCCCTCTTTTCCCTCCTCTGGTTTCCGTGCCTCCCCAGAAGTGAGGCTCAGTCTGTTTGCAGCTGCACGGTGACAGGCAGAAATTCAACAGGACCTCTGTACTTCCTCCATCTCTGTAGCTCCACCACTGGAGAAAGTGCGGAATCTGGCAAAGCAGGTAGCCTTGGCCCATGACTGCCTCTGCCTAAATGAGGCTTCGAATTTGCCTTGTAGGGAATTCTCTGCATTTCCTGGGTTGCGAAAGGGCTGTTTCGGATTTATGAAAACAAAGTACAAAAAATGCATTCTCCATGGGAAAACTGCTTGAATATATTAGGAAAAAAGACGCATGTTTTTGGATAGGCATTTGCATAAAGATCTTTTTTTTTTAAAAAAAAAAGGTTCAAAGAGAAACAGGACAAAATAAAATTAAATCCAGAAAGCTAAAGAACAAAGAGATTGAAGCCGGCTTTCTGGCAGTTCTCGTGCCCTTGTCACCCCACTGGACCACAGTACTGGCGGGTCACAAAGTTGCCCAGGGGCTGAAAAGTCTCCAATTCCTCATGTACAGAGTTTCCCCAGAAGGAAATGCAGCCCTCTCACCCCTTAAAATGTGCAGAGGCCTGATGAGGCTCCTCACCATCAATATATATATAACTGGCCTCTAACGCAGAGCCCCCCCCCTTTTGGACAGTGGTCCCATGTTCGGTTGGCAACACAAGCCCCCCCCCGGGTCTCCTTTGCACCGGGAGGGGGTGAGCTCATTTTTGTAACTAGGTGCCTTTGGTTTACACCTGTCGGGCTGTCCGGGAAACGGGCAGCAGCAGCTTCCAGAGCGGCTTTTACAACCTGGCTGTGAGCGAGTTGGGAGAGGCAGCGCTCTGTCCAGGTGGCCCCTCATGTCCTCCCCAAGAGGAGCAGCGTGGAGCAGCATTCCGACCTTGCTCCGGCCTTCAGTCTCCCGCCCTGCCTTCTCTGGACCTGCAGCCCATCAACCGAGGAGCTGACCTGCCAGGGGCCGCCGAAGGAGCAAAGGCCCAATGTTGTTCTTGGGCTCCTGCGTCCACCTTCCGGTCCCTGGCAGACCTGCTTTAGGCCTGGATGCTCCATCGATTGAAGCGCAACAGCTGAAACCTTTGCTGACTGGAAGAAATATTACTGCTGGCCCCAGCGTCCTTTCTGAAAAGTCTGGTGTGGAATGGGCCAACTGAGAGTAATTGGTGGTTGGCTCTGGGACTTCCTCCGTCCTTTTATCAGTCCAGCTGACAGACTTGGCTCCTGATGGAAGAAGAGAAGGAAGCCCCCCCGAACTTTCGCTGGATTTGCGGGGTGGGTAGGTGGGTGGGAAGTTTTGAGGACCTTGAACAGGATATCCTCCGTGGACCTTAAAGTCTTCTAATTCGTTCCACTGGAAATGACTTTCCCTCCTTCTTGTTGGGCACTTGCCCAAATGTTACCTGTCTCATCTCAGTGTGGCAAACCCTTTGAGAGCTCGATGGCGAATCAGTTTCACTGAGCAATGGTCTTTAAAGGTAGGAGCTTTCCAGAACCTTCTTAAGAAGGTAGTGTCTTCAGTGAAAAAAGGTAGAACGATGAGTCAAATAGCTCAGAAAAATTGCTTGCCCTGTAAACCACAGAGAGCTAACAGGAGAGGATCTATACAGTCCAGCTTCTCTTTCACTCTCAGAGCAGGGAGGTTCAGATGCTGCATGATGTCATGTCTCCTGCCTACGACTGTACATCTCCCTCTTCCTGGGAGAATTTCTCTTTCTACACAAGGCATATCCTGTATAGCGTTCCTTATAACTGCAGCTCCTTTCCCGTCAGGTATGCGGGCTGGTAACTATAGAGTTGGAAGCCAGCCCGCTGGGGAGCCTGCCCTAGGTATTCTCTGGGTCCAGAGAGCCTGGCCCATGAAATCATCTGAATTCCCTGACAATCTCAAAGGGCCCTCTGTTCAGGATTCCATCTCGATAGAGTTCCCTAAATCAGAAGCCGGCGATTGTACTAGCCGTGATTGAACTTATTAAAATGTTGCAAGACCTCACCAAAAGTTGGCAAGATTTGAAATTTTTGTATGAGATCTTGTGGGATTATGGCAACTGTTATTTCCCAGAATTTAGTGAAAATCACAAAAGCCAGAATTGGCAAATGGGAGCGTGGGAAATCTAAAAAAAAATAAAAAAATGCCCATCCTTGCTCTGGGTGTTGAAATGCTTGGTTGGGAACTGTATTGTCGGAGGGTGAAAGCACAGGTCCCTCTGTCACACCCAGCTAGTTGGCCCAGTGGTCTAGAGCCTGCGAAGGAGGGGCAGTTGTTGAAGTGTTGGTTGTGCTCCGTGGGCATCCCTAACAAGGTCCCTCTTGTTCTCCTGCAGGGTGAAGATGGCTTCCCAGGATTCAAAGGCGACATGGGCATTAAAGGCGACCGGGTGAGTTCTGGCACTTCTCCTCCATGGCCAGAAACGAGAACTCTGGAGGCCTGGTCCCAAAGCTCTCCGGTGGTCCTCCTGCCCAAGGGGTCTCCCAGGTGTCTCCCTGGCCTTCTAAGCTGATAGTGGTGCCCCCTTCCCACCCTCCCGGAACTGACCCAACTTATGCTTGACACAGGATTGGGAAATGGGAGAGTCAGGAGTGCAAGCAGCTCCCCCAGAAGTGTTCTTTCAGCTGCTTTACCTCCCACTCATTAATTGTGGAGCTGGTATCTATCATTTGTGGGCTTTTAATAAAAGTACCGCTTCCCTGTTCAGCCTTAGCCAACGACCCCAATGTTGCAGCCTGCTCCCTTTTTACAAAAGTGGCCTGTTCTTGGCCTGGGATCGGGAAGAGGGTAACTTAGCCAGTCCCACGCAACCTTTTTTTTTTTTAAAAAAAGAAAGACCTAATTGTTGGTGGGTCTCATAAAGTGACTGCTTGATTGCTCGTACCAGGATAGCTCCTTTCATGGAAAAAAACCCAGCCACGGCAGAAAATACCAAATTTTCATTTCAGGGAAAATGAGATTGTATGGCTTTTCTGGAAAAACACATGTGCAATGCAAAACAACACCAGCACATAAATTATTCAAGTGCCTTCGAAACCAAACCGAATGGGATGTCTTTTGGGCTGTTGAAGAAGCTGATAGGAGCTCTGCACCTCTCCCTCTCCCTCCCTCCCTCCCTCCTTTCTCATGGAGACAATGCTTTAGTCCTCTGTTTATATCTGGGCGCTGGGCCTGACAATATGGCACGGTGCCTTGTGCCTTGAGAAGGTCTCGGGGTCTTCTGCAATAGCTTGGCCTCAGGCACAGGGCGGGAGCTGCTGTGGAAGGGCTACTGAGGGACATTGTAGGAGTGCTGCCAAGCCTGGGCAAATGTACAGTGAACTTTTGGGTTGATGGTTTGAAAATTATCCTTCCCCCAAATCTTTTCCCTCTGCCCCCAAACTACTCTTAACTTTGACTGTCTCCTGGGACTTACCGAGCATTCCCTCGGGGGTGAGGTTCATGCCAGGCTTCAGGGATCTTCCATTACTCTGATGATTAGAAATCAGGTAATTGGAAAAAAGGGTACCTGGGCATAAAGACGGGGGGGGGGGAAGAGGCAGCCCGGATCTGCAGGCATAACACAAAAAAAGCTGCCTGTTTTCTCCAGCTCAGCCTGGCCTGCTCTTCACTGGAGAAGTCCTTCAGAAGAATGAGTTTGCCTTGAAACTGCTAACTTCTAAATGCAGGAGGAGCCTTGAGAGCATCTCCAGCTCTTCCAAGAAAGGAATCGGGGGCATAAAAAGGTCTGATGATGTGGTCCTCATTCATCCTATCTGAAACGGAGCAGGAATCTTTTTTCTAGTTCCCAGAAAGCAAACCTTGGGCTGCTGTCTGGAACATTTAGCTACTCTGAGGCTGTGTTCACACGGATCTTCCCTGAGGTCAACAAAGACCCAGTGGCTTTATGTGCACAGCACACAGATGAAAGTTAACTTTGATTAGGGACTTTTTGGTTGAGCCTGTTCCGCAAACCCGGCCTGCTTGATGAGTGTCTGGCTCAGGAGCCGAGCTAAGCCGAATCAGCCTCTTCATCTCTGATCCTTTCTTGTCCTTCTCAATTCTTTGTGGACGCCATCTTCTCCACTGATTTGGGCGGTTTGTTACTGGTGCCTTCTAACCCTGACACGGAAAGGTTTTTTTAAAAAGGCAGAAATAGTAATCTCATTTTCAATTCTTGGTAGGGTGAAATTGGCCCTCCTGGTCCTCGTGGGGAGGATGGGCCAGAAGGCTCGAAAGGTCGCGGTGGCCCCAATGGAGAGTCAGGCCCTCTAGGTCCATCTGGAGAAAAGGTAGGTGTTCCTGAGGCTGCCAATCCTTTCTCAGCCTCCATGCCTCATCCAGCTTCCCAGCGTCCTCTGGAGAAATCTTGCTGAGGTTCCCAGGTTTTGGTTAATGACTCCCGATCACCTGCAGGCTTGCCCCAGTGCAAGGATGGTGCAAATGGAAGCTCTCTTGGTGACTCTGCCCCTCGTGGCTTTGGGGTGGAAATGTAATCCCAGATCTGGAAGATTCCTCAAGATTCTGGGGATGAATTTATATTCCTTTCAACCTTTGCTGTTTGCTAAATCGTGGGATTAACTTGGTGATGAACCTTCAGAAACGAAGAGCTGCGCTCTTTCCATCTTCCTTCTCCTCCTCCATCATCATTCCCATCATCCTCTACCTCTCTTTCTTTTCACAGGGAAAACTTGGCATTCCTGGTTTGCCTGGATACCCTGGAAGACTTGGCCCCAAGGTAACGTTTGCCCTTTTCGTAAATAAATTTCCATTTCGGTCTGCAAGTTAGAACCACGTGAGCTGCTGGTTGAGCTTACGGAGGCATTGTGCAACCAGCCAGGCGGAACGGGAAGGCCTTGTGCGTCTTCGTAGGGAGCAAGACAGGCTGGCCGAGGCTCCAGAGGAGGCGGATTCTGTGTCCATCTTCATTCTGGGAGGCTCTGAGTCTCTCTGGGAGCTCCCTGCAGCTCAGAGGAGGAAGCTGCGATTGTTTCTGACGAGCAGCAACTTTCGTTCTGCAGTTTGAATTTGCTGGGGGAAAATTCTACTTCGAGCAAAAGAACTGAAACCATTTCTTCTTCTTTGCTGAGCAGAAAAGAGGTTTTGCTCCAAAGACAGTCAGCTAGACACCAGCTGGTGGGTAAAAGGCCCCATCACCCTCCCAGGGATTGACCCTGCAACCCCCGACCCCCTGCCTTGGTTCAGCAGCATGGGCATTAGTTCTCCTGCAAGTCCAGACCCATGGGCAGCCTTCTAGAGTTCCTTCGTTGGTTTGTCGGCTGCTCCCACAATCCCCCCTGGGTGTGCCTGGCAAAATGGGACGGCCCAGAACTGGCAGCCAATCATCTCCCCCCCCCGCTATTTCCCCCACAAAATAATCCTGCAGTCAGCGCAAAGGAGCCCACGTGGGGCGTGGGGGGTCCAGTCAGGGGGGCTTTGCCCTTGATGGAAAGTAGGCATAAGATGCAACTGTTAATGCCTAACCAGGTTCACATTGACATCATATCACAGCTCCCAAACTAGGAGAGCCTGATCTAGCTCGATTTAATGCTCTCCCCACACTGTCCTGGAAGGGAAGTCGAGGGAAGCCCCTATGGAACCCAAGGCTGCCCCTGCGCAGTGGGTGCCACAGAAGCCACGGCCCGTGGCCCGTGTTCTTCGGCACTGCCAGTTCTACAAGGATATTCACCAGGAGTTGGTTTTATTTATGTATTAAATTTATACACCCCCTCTTTTATTTAAAGTGCTGGGGTGCTCTGACAATTTTTATTTGCACTATCTATTAAACAATCAAGATAAATTTATTTCTCTGGAAGTAGCAAAATTGTGCTATGTTATGTGTAAACTTCACCCACCAATGGCTGCCAGTCGCTCTTGTGATGAGGGGACTTTTGTGTTGTTCAGTTTACGGAATGTACTTTTATTGGCCAATGTCTGAACTAATGAATGTTTCTGTCCGTCTGTCTGTCTGTCTGGGTCGGAGAGGCAGGGTGAGCATTTTACTCAGCCCTCCAGCCCCTTCCAGGCGCTGAGGGCTTCGGAGGTGTTGCCTTTCTTGTGCTTCTGTGCTCTTTTTAAGGAAAGAGAGAAATGTCCCACAAAATACACGCAGGGGCATTTGACTCCGAGGCGACTCGCTGAGCCTCATTGCAGCCTCTCTTAGAGACCTGGCTAAACTTACCCATTTTGAAACTTCCTTTGGAAGATGCTTCACTCAAGCCAGAATCTCTGAGTTCACCCATCTGGAAAAACTGATGCAAGCATCATAAAAGCTCATCTTAGTAAGACGAGAAGCACCGGCGTGAAGCAGGTTCATCCTCTCCAGGCTCCAGGGGATGGAAGAGCCAAGCAGAGCAACCACCGTGGGCAGTCCTGACCCTCTCAGGAGAGGCCTTTGCTGCCAGCATCGTCCATCCTGCCCTGGGCTTCCACTGCCTGGGGGCAGTCCTCCCTTGGGACCCTTATAGTCACCAACCGTCCTTGGGCCAAAGTTATAGCAAAGTGAACGCCCCCCCCCATTCCCTTCTGCCTCCGTGATTCTCCATGCGTGCTGTTAGGCCATTAATTGTGGGAAATTGCAAACAAGACAGCTCTATAAAGCAATGGCCCAGTTTGTATGATGAACGGTTTCATTTGAGCAAGTCCTGCATTTTCTCTTCTTAAGTAGAGGAAGAGAGGGAGAGGCAGAGGAAGAAGAGGTGGAGGAAGTCCCTATCCACTGACTAAGGTTCATCTCATGGTCCCTCTGGCACAGGGAAGATTGTCCCGAAGCACAAAGTCACTAATGGCCATTGGCTCATGCCGTTGACTCCCTCTCATGCCCAACTGCTAGGCAAGGGCTTTGATGTCCCCTTCATTTCTTCTCCAGTCCGAGTCTTGCCACACAAACCATCTGCAGGGGCTCAATGAGGGGTCGGCCAGAGCAGTTTGTCCAACTTCATTTGGCCCCTTCAGCCTGCTGCAGCTACCCCTCCCCCCCATCTCTACTGCCATTTGGCTGTGAGGGAGAGGGGACAATCTGCCCTGGGATGAGCGCAGACTCCAGGGGGCAGAAGGGAGGCTGGGCATCCAGGTGTTTCTTACTTCCAGGCATGAGGTTCACTAGCCGAGGATGACCGTTGTTGAATCCTGGATTCTCTTTTGAACCATCCACCCTAAGGAGCTCGCAGTGGTTCCAGGGAACTGAGTTCTCCAACCGTCACGTCCCCTCCGCTTGCGTCTCCATCTCTTTTCTTCTCTGCTTCCTTTTTCTCTAGGGCTCCATTGGATTTCCAGGGTTCCCCGGAGCCAACGGAGAGAAAGGAGGAAGGGTAAGAGGCTGGGGCTTGGTCTGGGGCATCCGGGAGATCTCTTCCACCGGCTCTTGCTCGCCAGGTTTTACATTTTCTGCAGTGATTATTTCTGCCCTTGAAGACAGGATGTAGGGAAGTTTGGACAAGGCATAAATTTGCCTCCGCAAAACAAAAGAAAGCAAACAAAAAGCAAAGCCCACAAAGCCACGCAAACCTCGTTTAATTAACTAAAATGCTTCTTTCTTCTGGTTAACGCTTATAAGGGAAAAAGAGCAACCCAGTCACAGCCGCTGGGTGCCAAAGTCAACAGGGCAGAGTCAGAGAGCAGCACAAGGGTCTGCAGAGGCCATCCGGTCACCTCACCCACCCATAAAGTAGACCTGGGTTCCACTCCAGAATCTCAGTCATCTCTTTCTCTTTAACGCCGCCTGCAATAAAAAGATCTTGTCTTCATGGGTGAGAATGAATCAATGTCAGAATCTGCCAGAGGGGCACAGAATGGAGGGATTTCTGCAATACTGACTAGTTTGTTCCAGAATATTACAACTTTGAAAGGGAAAAAAACCAGTAAGGAAATAAGAACATACTCAGAATAAGGTCATGTTTCACCAGTGCCCAGGGCTGCACTTGGGTGGGGCTGGCAGAGCGGAGGGCGCAAGAATGATAAAGAAGGAGATGCACCTGAACTGGCCACTTCCAGTGGCTTTGGGAGGGGATGTCGTCTTCCCAGCCCTCTAAGCAAGAGCCGGGTATTCCTGGCAATTAGAGAAGGTCAATCAGAATCAGAATAACAGAGCTGGAAGGGGCCTTGGAGGTCTTCTAGTCCAGCCCCCTGCTCAAGCAGGAGACCCTATACCATTTCAGACAAGTGGCTGTCCGGTCTCTTCTTAAAAGCCTCCCGTGTTGGAGCAGCCACAACCTCTGAAGGCCAGCTGTTCTTATCAACCAAGATCAAGGGCTTGCGCAATTAGGTATCAGAGCAAATCCAGTCTGCTCAGTTCTGGCAGTGAATATTCAGTTAGAGAGAGAGAGAGAGCAGGAACAGCATCAAAGTTCCTTTTCTTCATCTCATTTAAATACAGATTACTTCTACCGTTACAGGCCTGCTCGGTAGGAGTGCGGGAGATATTGTTTTTCAGCGTGTTAACATTTTGCTGTCTCAATTTCATTTACAAAGCTTGAGAACAGAAGAAGCAAGGCTGTGTTTTCATTCCTTTATCCCCCCACATTTTTTCCCCTGCTGCATAGTTTTTATTTCTTGAACCTGAGCCATGCAGGGTCTCTCTCACTGGTTGGGGAGGGGAGGGGATATTGGGAAACTGGCTGCAACCAAGCCAACATGAAGCGGTCAGTCTAAGGTAGGATCCTGGCTGTGGGGCAGGCCGAAGGTCAGGAAGGGGTCCCAAGAGATGGCAGAGTCAGAGTGAGGGCAGTTACTGAATAAAATTCTGGAAAAAATGAATGACATTTTGCAGCTGGCTTGGTTCTAGGACAGGGGTAGGCAGTCTCGGCTCTTTTATGACTCGTGGACTTCAACTGCTGGCTCAGGAATTCTGGGAGCTGAAGTCCACGAGTCATAAAAGAGCCGAGGTTGCCTACCCCGGCCTAGCACAAGTAATCCTCAGCTTACCACAATTCATTTAGTGACTGTTCAAAGTTACAGCGGCACTGAAAAATGCAACTTATGACCATTTTTCACAGTTACGACCTTTGCAGCATCCCTGTGATCATGTGGTCAAAATTCAGATGCTGGGCACCTGGTTCATACTTACGACCGTTGCTGCGTCCCAGGGGGGTCACGTGATCCCCTTTTGCAACCTTCTGACAAGCAAAGTCAGTGGGGAAGCCGGGTTCACTTAACGACTGTGGCAAGAAAGGTCATACATTGGGACAAAACTCACTTAACAAATGTCTCACTTAGCAACAGAAAATTTGGGCTCGATTATGGTCACCTGTAGTTAAGGCACTGGGTTATCCGGGTTCTGGTCCTGCCTAAGGCAGATTCCCAGCTGCTTTTTCTCTCGGTTCGCAGGGCACGGCTGGCAAACCGGGACCCAGAGGACAGCGAGGACCCACGGTAAGAAGAGACGCTTCCATCCTCCTCCTCCTCCTCCTCCTCCTCCTCCTCCTTGCTCCGGAGTTGCTGCTCGAAGGCCCAGGCAGCCCGGACCATGTCGACGGCTGCTGCATGTCGGTGGACAAGGGCTCGTGGGTCACTTTTTAAAGAGAACCTGCCCACTTCAAAGTCTGACTCTTTGCAGAGTGCAGAAGTGGCACAGCCACAAAGCGCCTTCCGAACTTGGCAATGCGCAACACAAGGAGGGGAAGAGGGTGTGTTGGGTTAGAATGAGCAGAAATTGCATAAGCCCAGAAATTGTATGCCTAGAAAAATATGCATGAAAATATATTCAAACTTACACGTTAGATTTTCATGTTAAACTGAACATCTCCTGAGACAAAGGAAGCGAACAGAATGTCAAGTTAGGAAGGAAAGAGCTGTTGAATGCGTCCCTTTCCCCCCTCCCTTCGCACTGACATCACCTTCTCCTTGTCTGCTCTCCAGGGTCCCCGAGGAGAACGCGGCCAGCGAGGCATCACTGGGAAGCCTGGTCCAAAGGTACTGAAAACTCTCTTCCCGGTGCCAATTCAGTCCCTTTGCTTGCAGAAAGAGACTGAGGGAAGGTGACTCAGCTTGGAGAATGTGGTCCACCATTGCTGGTCACTTCAGCCTGGATTGTAAGGGTTTCAGTATAATAATAACTGGGAGACGGCAGAAGAAGAACTGGGGAAAATTACAAAATGCAGAGATCTGCAAGTAGAACGGCTGTGGCCAAAGAAAGCAAAGATCATAAGAACATAAGAACATAAGAAGAGCCATGCTGAATCAGGCCAAAGCCCATCGAGTCCAGCATTCTGTGTCACACAGTGGCCCACCAAATGTACATGGGGATCTTGAGCAGAAAGAGAAGGCAAAACCCTCCCTTTCCCTTAACCCCCAAACAAATGGTACTCAAGGGAATCCTGCCTGCCTCAACCAACATAGAGGCGGCACATGGACATCCGTTTTAATAACCACCAATACACTTTGCATCCATGAATCTATCTATCCCTGCCTTGAAGCTGTCAAGGCTGACAGCTGTCACGACCCCTTCAGGAAGTGAATTCCATAAATCAACGACCCTCTGGGTGAAGAAATATTTCCCTTTATTTGTCCTCACTTTCTTAGCTATAAGCTTTAGGGAGTGCCCCCTTGTCCTGGTATTGTGTGATAGAGAAAAGAATTTTTCTTTATCCACATTTTCTATCCCATGCATGATTTTATACACTTCGATCAAGTCACCCCTTAAACGCCGTCTTTCAAGGCTGAAGAGACCAAGGCGTTGCAATCTGGTTTCATAAGGGAGGTGCTCCATTTCCTTGATCATTCTTGTTGCCCTTTTTTGCACCTTTTCCAGTTCCATTATATCCTTCTTGAGGTGCGGTGACCAGAACTGTACACAGTACTCCAAGTGTGGTCTCACCATCGATTTGTACAGAGGCAATACAACACTTGCTGACTTATTTTCGATTCCCTTCCTAATCATGCCAAGCATGGAATTTGCTTTTTTTACTGCTGCTGCGCATTGGGTTGACATCTTCATCGAGCTGTCCACCAAAACCCCAAGATCCCTTTCTTGGGTTGTCTCAGAAAGTTTGGTCCCCATCAGTTGGTAAGTATAATTGGGGTTCTTTGCCCCGATGTGCATAACATTGCACTTGTTTAGGTTAAAATGCATTTGCCACTTTTGTTGCCCACTCACACAATTTCGAGAGATCCTTCTGGAGCTCCCGACAATCAGTTTCACTTTTCACAACCCGGAACAATTTAGTGTCATCAGCAAACTTGGCTACCTCACTATTAACTTCTACATCCAGATCATTGATGAATAAATTAAAAAGTAAAGGCCCCCAAACTGAACCTTGGGGTACACCACTTCTCACTTCTTTCCATCCGGAGAATTGTCCATTTATTGCCACCCTTTGCTTCCTACAATTTAGCCAGTTACCAATCCAGGACAAGACCTGTCCTCTAATTCCGTGGCTGGAGAGCTTTTTTAGGAGCCTTTGGTGAGGGACTTTGTCAAAAGCCTTTTGAAAGTCAAGATATACAATATCAACTGGGGCCCCTTTATCTATGTATTTATTTACACCCTCAAAGAATTCTAACAAGTTAGTAAGACATGATTTGCCTTTGCAGAAACCATGTTGATTTTCTTTCAGCAATGCCTGTTTTTCTATGTGCCCTGTAATTTTATCTTTAATAATGGTTTCCATCAGTTTGCCTGGAACCGAGGTTAGACTGACTGGTCTATAGTTTCCTGGATCACCTCTGGATCCTTTCTTGAAGATCAGGGTTATATTTGCTTCCCTCCAATCCTCCGGTACAGTGCCTGATCTTAGAGAAAGATTGTATATTTTAGCTAGAAGTTCAGCAATTTCACACTTGAGTTCCTTGAGAATTCTAGGGGGGATGCCATCTGGACCCGGTGATTTGTTGACGTTTAGTTTAGAAAGGCATGCAAGAACATCTTCCTTGTTTATCTCTATCAGGTTTAATTCTTCTATTTCCCTCCCTGGGAAAACTAATTCAGTGGCAGGCAAATGTTCTCTATCCTCCTCGGTGAAAACGGAGGCAAAGAAGTCATTTAGCCTCTCAGCAATCTCCTTGTCTTCTCTGATTATCCCCTTCTGACCATTGTTATCAAGTGGCCCAACTGATTTTCTGGTTGGGTTCCTGCTTCTGATGTACTTAAAAAAGGTTTTGTTATTATTTTTAATATTCTTGGCTATATGCTCCTCAAAGTCTCTCTTGGCTTTCTTTCATGACTATCGCCTTGCATTTGGTCTGCCAGAGTTTGTGATCCCTCCTGTTCTCCTCGGTAGGAAGAGCCTTCCATTTCTTAAATGAGTTTTTCTTCTTTCCAATAACCTCCTTTACCTCATTCGTAAGCCATACTGGTATCCTCTTGGACTTTCCAATCCTCTTTCTTCTTTTAGGAATGCATTTTATTTGAGCCTGCTGTAACGTATTTTTAAACAGTTTCCAAGCATTTTGGAGGGATTTGACTTTTTTTTACTGTTCCTTTTAGTTTCTTCTTTACTATTTTCCTCATTTTGTCAAAATTCCCTCTGTGAAAGTTTAAGGTCTCTGTGTTAGTTTTCACTGACAATTTGCTATCCATGGTTAAGTTGAAGGTTATTGTGTTGTGATCGCTGGTTCCTATGGGCTCGGTTACAAGGACATCATGAACCAAATCCTGTGCGTTAGTTAGAACCAAGTCCAGGATCCCCTTTCCCCTGGTAGGTTCCATGACCATCAAGGGAATAATCGGCTAACATGTCGAGGAACCTTGTCTCTCTTTCATGTGTAGAACAAGAATTTACCCAATCTATTTGGGGATAGTTGAAGTCCCCCATTATGACTACCCTATTTCTTTTTGAGGCCTCCTTAAATTCATTTTCCAAATAGCAATCTGCCTCTGGAGTTTGGTTGGGAGGGCGATAGCAGATCCCTAACGTCAGATTAGTTTCCTGTCCTGGGATTTTTATCCACAATGTTTCTGTGGGTGAGTTTGAATTTTCTTGAATTTCGAGTTCATGAGATTCTAACTCCTCATTTATGTACAAGGCCACGCCACCACCATTTCTCCCTCTCCTGTCCATCCTATACAATTTGTAACCTGGAATCCTTGTGTCCCATTGGTTTTCATCTGTCCACCAGGTTTCTGTTATGCCGATAATATCAATATTATTTTCCTTCACCAAGCATTCCAATTCCCCTATTTTTGCTCGAATGCTTCTAGCATTTGTGTACAGACCTTTATATGTAATTTTCTGGTGCACTTTCAACTTTGACTGTGGATTTTGACTGTAGAATTTGGTTGTAGAATTTTTAGATGGTCTACCATGTCCTTCTGCTTGACTATTACAATTTAGTTTTCCTGTTGACTCACCAATGTGTGCATAACTTCCACCCTCCATATTAGGGATTGTGCAATCCCAAAACATGGGGACCACCACCAGAACACCATCCGCATTGACGAAATTGCCATCACTCAGTTGCAAAAGGCAGCTCCACTCAGAACAGTTTACATCCTGCAACAATACTTTTAACATTGTCAGAGGACAGCTGCCTATCCCAGGACCTTTGGAAGGATAGTTGGATAAAAATGCCAAATCCAGTCTAAACATTTGGCTGACCGTGCAACCAACCGTAATTTATTAAACGTATATGTTGCCCGACATCCAGTGACTCCCATCCTCACCAGGGTGTCCTGTTTATGTAATTACCAGGTCTTGGCAGAGACATTAACCATAGAATATAGAATAACAGAGTTGTAAGGGTCCGTGGAGGTCATCTAGTCCAACTCCCTGCACAAGTAGGAGAGTCTAAACCATTCCGGACAAATGGCTGTCCAGTCTCTTCTTGACAACCTCCAGTGATGGGGCACTCAGAGCTTCCGAAGGGAAGGCGCTCCACTGGCTGATGGTTCTCCCAGTTCCCAGTGCTTTTTCCCTTTCCCTAATCATCCAAAACACATTTTCCCTCCACTCAGAAGGGAAGGGGAGAGCATGAAGAGAACCAGCCTTTCTGGAGGCTATTTGGAGGATGGGCTGAGGGCTGAGACCTCCTTCAGGGGCTCAGAAGCCTCCGCTCTTGCTTCCCAGCCATGCCTGTCTCTCCCTGGGAAGGCTGTGAAATAGACGGTTGCCCATGAACATGCTCTGGGGAGGAAGCGCGGCAGAGAAGGCCCGCATGGCAACTCTCCGGCCCCAGACAGCGCAGCTACGTTCCCTTTCCTGACTGGAGCTCCCAGCTTGCCTTCCAGGAGGGTCCCTTTTTATGTTGCAAGCTGCCCAGAGTCGTTGAATGTGAAATGAGTGAAAAATGAATTTTATAAACAAATGCCATCACAGTGGGGTGGGGGCTGCTTCCTCCTTCTCCGTCAGGGTCTCTCGAGCAGAATCCCAGGGCTCCCATGGGAATTGGGTGGGTTGCTCCTGGGCAGCTGGGCGTCCCATAGGAACCACGTCCAGGTGCAGCAGGTTGAGAAGGGCTTGCCAAGCGCCTGACAGCCCGTCATCCTGACAGGGTCTGAGGGGCAGCAGTGGGGCTTCTGGGGGGGGTATTTTTTGTTAACTAACTGGTCCTTTAAAAGCCCGTGATCTGATGCCACACAGGAGCTTAGCGCAAGATGACAACTTAGTAAGGATCTGAGCGATGGGCAGCTCTGGAGGAGCAGAAGCCAAAAGAAGAGCTGAAGCCATTCTCATCAGATGCATGAGATCCTGAGTGCAAATTATGGAAGCGCCGGTGTTTTGCTCAAGGGGGTTGCAGGCTACTTTCCCTTTCACCTGTTCCTATGTAGTTTTTTTTTGCTGCCGAGTGATGTCTCAACTCCAGGCCTCTGCTGGGAGGGGCCAGGCTGAGTATTAGGAAAGCCGGACCTTCACAGACATTGTGGTCAACCTCTCCACCCGGTAAAATTTACCCCCAAGATAAGGGGCAAAGAATAAACCTGTCCCAAATGACCCTAAGCGTCTGCCAGTCTCAACCTTTAGTGTCCAGGATGACCGGTGGGTAATGGCTTATTGGCACTGAACTGATCATTTATTGTTTTAATTCTCTTTTCTTACCTTCCAAGGGCAATTCTGGTGGGGACGGACCTCCGGGACCTCCAGGCGAAAGGGTAAGGTCAAGAAGCCGTGGCTGAACAGATGTGCCCCAACTTATGCTTCAGATAGAAAGACGGGGCGGGACTTCTTGACCGGCATCAGTGCCGCCAAGACAGAAGGATGGAGAATTGCTCCCTCCGTACATGGTAGCAACCCTAACCCTGGTCTTTCTTTGTCCCTAAGGGACCTTCAGGCCCTCAAGGACCAACCGGGTTTCCTGGACCAAAAGGGCCCCCGGTAAGTTCAGCGAAGAGCAGGAAAAGGCCCGGGAGAGAGATTTGCCTCTGCTTACCCCGGTCTCTCCCGGTTAAAATTGGCTGCAAGGAAACTCTGATCTGCTGCACGTGAGGACATCATTACATTGAATACTTTCAGTTTTACTGAAGATCCTGTTTCCTTCTCTAGGGTCCTCCGGGAAAAGATGGATTGCCAGGCCATCCTGGGCAGAGAGGCGAAACGGTCAGTCCTTTCACGCTTCCACCATTTTTGATGGATCTAGGAGGAGCTTTTTCTCTGTCTTTTGACTAAGCAAGACCTTCTCTTCCCCTCCTTGCACCAGCCTCCTTGCCCCCTTCTGCCCCCTCCGTTAGGACCAGGCAAGCAGAACAGTCTGGTCAAGTGACCCTTGGCGACAATCTCCCTCTCCAGAGAAACCCCCAAACGTTACGGAGGCCGGACAATCTAGGGAGAAAGAGAAAAAGCCATAGATGTGGAGGTTTCTTCTCAAGCAACATTTAGCTCCATATTCATTTAATATGTTCCTTGTCGTCCACAGAAATGCCCTGGAAACATTCAGAAAGTGCATGTGTCAGTGGATAGCAGTGCTTCAGATTACGTGTTTGGATTCAGGAAGTGCTAAATTCATACTGAAATGCAACCCCAAAGGTCCTGAGTCCCTGGTTAGATTATCCCAAGGGACCCATCTTAGGAAGGAGAAAGCTGCTGAAAGGAAAAGGCCACCAACCAGTACACCTTGTACACCTTCTCCCCTCTCCCCCCCCCCCGCCCACACAACACTAAGGTATTTTTAAAGAAGTTTCCAGAAATGGTTTTGGGGAACCAGCACAAGAATGCTGCTGGATCCTGCAGCCTTCCCACCCCCAAAGATCCTGGCCTCTTTCTCCAAGTATCCGATGCGTCTTGGACAGAAAGGCACGGCCACTCAGTGCAAGAAGCCTTAAAGAAGAGCATAAACCTCCTTCTGATGGTGGCTTCATACATTTCTCTCCAGGCATTCAGAAGGGCTCAATGCGTCTCTAGCCACCTCCATGATCCACCCAAAGCAGCAGAGCCTGGACCCTCTCTTTTCCTCCCAAACGGACTCTCCAAGGACCTTTGAGGGTCCCCCTCCTTTGAGCCAGAAAAGGCAACGTTAAATTGAATTCACTTTCAATTTATTACATTAATTAATACATTCGTTACACATGGATGGCCATTTCTTTCCCTGGAAATTAAATAGGGCAATCTGGTATCGGGAGCAGCTGTTGGGGGCTGTGTTCAGGATTTGTGGTCAGACGTGGGGGAGGAAAGAGCGACAGTCACTGCTTGGGAGCAGTTGTTAAAATATTGCTATTCCTCTCAATGACATCCTCCCAATTCGAGAAATGTTTACTTCCGAGGAAAGCCTTTCCCAGCCTCCGACATCTTGTGACATCTGACACGAACATTTCCTGACCACAAAAGTCTATAGCGTGTCAAGCATGTTTTCTTGGCGCGCTTTGTGCTTGTTCTGCTTCTGAAATCAATATGGCCGCTCTTCCCCGGGTGCCTTGTGCGGGATCGATCCGGCAGGTCTTGTTGTGAAAGGGAGCAACAGGAGAGAACAGGGGAGAGAAGCTTCTCGGCTGACATCCTGCTCAATATATTGATCAGCAAACATGGTGCTATGCACACATATCCTGTTCGCTGTGCAATCTCTGCCTAAAGCCAGTGAAGGAGTTCCCGGCGGGATCTGGGATTGTGTTTCTTCCCTCACCAGGAACTCCATTGTTCTGGAGTCAACAGATCCCCACCTGCTTTGTCAAGTGGGGCCCCTGAACCCCTCGGCTTCCCCCCACCCAGAGAACATCACTTTGGCCTGCCATCTTAAGGGCTTCCTTATTTTTCCTGGGTTTCACAATATAGAGGACGTCACTGAAGCTTGCCTGGGCTATGGCGTCCCGGAACATTCAGGAAGCAAGACTAGATCAAACACTCTCTGGGGTGGAAAAAGCACTTGAGCTTCAGGTTATTTCACTCTTATACCCCTGGAGGCTCTGCTCCCTCTTTGTGTCTCCTTCCAAAGAGTTGATGGACGAGTTGATCTTTGCATGTTGAGGGACCTGTTGAAGGGGGAGGACTGTCAGCCCTTTCCCCCTGCAGCTATAGAAAGCCTAGAGAAAGCATTTTCAAATGAGGCTGTTGGCAGGAAGAACAGAGAGCATATAATCATATGACTGAAAGGGACCTCCCCAAGGCAGGAGTCTTAAAACGTCCAGTCAAATGGCTGTCCAGTCTGTTCTTGAAATCCTCCAGTGATGGGGCACCCACAAGCCTGGGAGGCAAGCGCCCTGGTGGTGCAGTGGTTAGGATGTAGTATTGCAGGTAACTCAATGCTCACTGCCAGGAGTTCGATCCTGCCCGGCTTGAGGACAGCAAAATGAGGACCCAGATTGTTGGGGACAACATGGCTGACTCTAAACTGCGTAGGGCTGTAAGAGCACTGTGAAACAATATATAAGTTTAATTGCTAATTGCTATTCCATTGATTAATTGTTCTCACTGTCAGAAAATTTCTCCTTACTGATCAGACTTCCAAGCTCTGCTGTCTTCTAATTCATATAAATGGGGGACTCATCAAGTCCTTCCTCCTTGACGGAGCAGGCCCGTTGTCCTTCCTTTCCCCAGCAGGATCACCCTCTCTGTCCTGAGCCCTCCAGGGTCTGGCTCCTGCTCCCTCCGGCTGCTGCTGCTTTGACAGGGCTGGGCTCCCCAGTGGCGGCAGAGGCCAGAGAGAGGGTTGAGGATCTTCTTGAGACACCCCTCCCCCCAAATCAATGCTGTCTGCATGAATAATGGACACCTTGTTCTGTCAACTCTTTGGCTCCACATTTTTCATATTGGTGCTTTTTTTTTTTTTTTTTTTACAAAAAATCTTAATGGCTTTTATATCCTCCTTTCACAGACTGGCATGTTTTGGAGTTCTGCCTTGCCCTGAAGGAAGAGGCCTTGGGCTAACTTGAAGCCCCCTCCCCATAGGATTCTTTGTAGGTAGCAAAATAGGAGTAGCATATTTGGGGCCTTTTTATGGTGGCAGTAAAAAGGAAGGAAAACCACCATCCTTGCCTTTTGGGGCATCAGGGTTGTCCATTGCCTCTCTCCGGGATGCCAGCGGGGGCTCCTGACTCCTCCAGGGCAAGATTAGAGGGCCAGAAGTCGTCCAGGTAGAAGGGCAGCTACATACGTACTAGAGAAGGTCCCTGTTCTCACCAGACAACCTTCACCCCTTTTAGGGACTGCATCTGCCTTCCTTTGCTTTCAGCATTTCCCATTTTAGCCTTTGATAAAATCTCTTTGCTTTTGGCTGGCTTTTGAATATCAAGATTCTCTTTCTTTCTTTCTTTCTTTCTTTCTTTCTTTCTTTCTTTCTTTCTTTCTTTCTTTCTTTCTTTCTTTCTTTCTTTCTTTCTTTCTTCCTTCCTTCCTTCCTTCCTTCCTTCCTTTCTTTCTTCCTTCCTTTCTTTCTTTTCTTCCTTCCTTCCTTCCTTCCCTTAGCAATGTTCACTCTTCCAAAGAGATCCTGTCATTATTTGTTATACTACATGGTCTGCCACTATTTTGCCCTTTAATTAATCCTGTCTTCTTTTCCCAGGGCTTCCAAGGGAAGACGGGTCCACCTGGACCTCCAGGTGTTGTTGGTCCACAGGTGAGCCATTCCCAGGAACCTTTCAGATTCTCTGGTCAAAATTCCTTTTTTTCAGCTTTGTAGGAGATCTGTTGACTCTCCAATTACTTTCTAATTTGTAGAAACTCTGCCAGATTAATGACAGTTTAAATTCGGTATCACATGGTAAATAACATGTTTCTGTCTGCTTTCTGAGGTATAAAAGTCTACTGCCTGCTAATTATGTTTGGAAATGCTAAAACGTAATTAGTGTAATTTCCAGAAACAGGAAAAGGAGAAGGGGAATGCCACCCAAATGTTACATGACATGTGAATGCAGCTGCAAGTTCTCACACTGACCTTGAAACATGGTTTGCAAACCCTGAATGTGAGTTTGCTTCACCAGCTCCAGTTAAGAGAGAGACAGATGTTTCACAGAAAGGTTTTAATCAGTCCTGCAGTTTTATTTCAAGTTCATTTTAACAGCTGATCTGTTCTCAGAGGTTGCTGTTGGCCTTCTCTGAACTGGCCTCTCTTCCCGCCCAAGCTGGGGCTTTTGCTGGCTGTTAAGAAGCAACAAGCAGGCCACTTATGGGGCAGTACTTTGCCCTCTAGGAAACTCCCCACTGACCTCTGGGGCCTCCCTGCCCATGGAGAGGAAAACCTGCTTACGAGGTGGAGGGGCTCAGAGTGGGAGGCCTGTCCAGGCCCTGGAACTCTTGGATCGCTCCTTCCGTCTTGCCCTCCTGGAAGGGGGCAGCATTGGCAGACGCTCAAAAATGCCGGAGCAGCAACCTGTCATCTCTTCAGGCTCCGGGCTTCAGTCTATTAACAACTCCTATAGAAATAAGAAGCTTTCCTGCTTTCCTAAGACTGTCCCAGATCATCCCAGGAGTCCAGAAGGTGTGGTGAAGACTCGTTTGGCAAGATGGGAGCAACTCTCACTTATTCAGAGAGAGCCTCGTGCTGCAGATGGGCTCACCCACGAGTCAGCTAAGAAGAGGGGAGGGGATCAACAGCTGGAAGGGTCTTCAGCTCTTGAGGTTAATGTGGCCCTTTCCAGACACCCTGAGATGAGAGATTCCTGTGCTGTCTGAATCCCTGGCTCCTGGTTGGGCAGGAGTTTGAGCTGTGCAGCAGGATGGGTTCAGAAGCAACAGAAGCAGATATGCTTTCATTACAGGGTATAATCAAACACAAATTAGCTGCTTGCACTCAGGGCAGCCAATTTGGATGGTCTTAAACAGGGTCTGGGGAGGTTGTGGAAGCCCTGGGCTCTCTGGGGCTGTGTAACTACTCCCCCAGTCCTAGGCACCAGCAGACCAGTGACAACACTGGTAGATGGGAAGCAACAGAGGAGAGTCTCTCGGTATCCAGCACAACTTGCAAACTTCCCCAATGCATTCAATTGGCCGTTGCAGAACAATAGGTATTGGCGAGGTGAGCGGTGGGCCTGATCCAGGCCCAAACGCCTGAAAAATACTTCTTCTGGGCTGATGCCTACAGCTAGGCCTTGGCTCCAAAGAGGAAGGAACAGCATAGCCCTTGCAAATACGTAGGCAGCTACGCAGGACTGGGAGTGCCAGTTGGCAGAGCCTCCCCACTGGGCAGAGAGCAAGAAGGTCTGTTCACACAACCTGCTAAGCCAAGCTCAAAACGGGTTGTGGTTCAATGTATTGTGAGTACTGAGTTACTGTCTTTGGTTGGTGGTTTGAACCAGGCTTTCACATTAAACTATAAGGTGGTTTATTTCTTTAGACATCACATAACATGCCTTGTGATTCGTTAACTCACTTTGCTCGTTATGTGAATTAGGTGATTGAGTAGATCGAGGATTCAAGGTGTAGAAAGACACTAATATCCCATCGATAGAATTAAGCTTGATTTGCCGGAGAGCAAACTGGCTGTTTTGCACTTCAGCCTGAGGCGGATTTTGTGGTTTGCCTCTGTCTGATTACTGGTTCGTGTATTTGTCCTGGGCTTCCCCCCCCCCCCGACTTGCCCCCAGACTCCCTCTTTTGATGGAATGAGGTTTCTGGATGCCTGTCCTGAAGGTGCTTCCCCATGTCTTGCAGGGCCCCACAGGAGAAACAGGCCCGATGGGTGAACGTGGCCATCCGGGCCCTCCCGGCCCGCCCGGTGAACAGGGACTTCCTGGCTTGGCTGGAAAAGAAGGAACAAAGGTATCGCCTGCATGAACCGGGAAGACACCCAGGGTGGGAGAAGACCTTAGTTTTAACAAGTTGATGTTATACGTCTGGAGGGATTTGGGACTGAAGCTTTGGGAGAGGCTGGCTCTTTCTTTGGGAGAAAAGTCTAGAACAAGCCAAGAATTCCTGAATATTGGTTGGCTCTCAAGAGAACCTTTCATGTCCCAGGGAGGCTGTGGGCCTCCATTGCTGGTCGTCCTCCCACAGCCTCTCCCAGGGGGCTAAGATGCAGCTCCTGTGCTGGGCGGGGGGTGGGGGTGGGGTGACGTGGCCTTGATGACCACCTCCCTCCCAGGATTCTGAGAGAGCCCTTGGCTCTAGGACCGTCTGGAGACCGTCACAGCGATGCCACCGCGAGCCTTTTCACGCGCATGTTTGCGGTGGGAAAGCTCTGTGACCTCTGTGCTGGGCTCTGCCTCCTGAGTGGCCAGGGCAGAGTCCCTTCTCCCCAAAGATGGATTCCCTTTATGGGTTAGATCTGTTTCCAGATCTACTCTCATCGCAGACAAGATTACTGGAAGAGTCTGAAGGGGAGGGGCATTGCCTCTTCTCACATCAGAGCTTGTAAAAGGTCGTGGTACCAGGCTGGGATGCCATCTGGGACCGCCAGTCGGAATTCAAAGCCCGCAGCCTCCTCCTCCTCCTCTCGGGCGGGCCCTGGGGGACGAGGGAGGGCTGGGCTGCCTGGCGCTCTGACCCCTGGTTCTGCTTGCAGGGTGACCCAGGCCCGGCCGGCTTGCCCGGGAAAGATGGTCCAGCCGGCTTCCGAGGCTTCCCCGGCGACCGAGGACTCCCCGGCCCAGTTGTGAGTTGAGAGCTTTCCTCCCCCTCCTGCCCCCTCTGAGCCTTCGTGGAGCCTTTGCCCATGAGTGACGCTGCCTTCCTCCCCTGCAGGGGCCTGTGGGGCTGAAGGGCAACGAAGGGCCCTCGGGGCCTCCTGGACCAGCAGTAAGTACCGCCTGTCTCTGGCTGCGCTCCGTGTGGAGGGTGGGGTAGACCCGCTTGGGCGGTTTGGGCCTTTCAGCCCTTGCTGTTCCCTGTTGGCTGGACCTTTGGGGGCCTCCACCTGCAAGGCCAGGGGGGAGAAGGGGGCCTGGGCTGCCTGCTTGCCCACATCCGCCCTGCGGCTGCTGCTTCAGAGAAGATGCAGACCTGGCCTTGGAGCTCCTCTCCTGCCCTGGTTCCTGCCTGGGCTCAGTGGGGCAGAAGGGCCCCCCCACCACGAGCTGCTCCCCTTGCCATTGAGAGGATTCGGGGGTTTATCCGTTTCTCTCATTCGGTCCCCACCTGGCAGTGCCCTCATGTGCCTCTTTGGCCCTTAGCTTGGGAGTCTTTCCTTTGGTGTTTGTCCTTTCTCTTAAGTCTCAATCCAACCCTTTCTCCTAAGGATTTCTCTAACCTGGTCAGACCCACCGAAGACATAGGAGAGACCCGGGTGGTGCTCCTGCTCTTTCTCTGAGGGTTTCTTTGCAGCAGTTGAACTCTTCATAGTCTGTCCCTGTCCAGCCATGGGATCTGAGGGGGGCTGGAAAAAGGCAAGAGAGTTCATGCTCTGTCATGCTGCAAGCTTCCTCCATGCATTCAGAAGGGGAGGGACCTGCCCTGGATGCCACACCCACCATCTTGCCTCACCCCACCCCCCACACACAAACCTTCGATACGGCTCTGTTCATTAGTTGGAAGGTGATCCTATAAATGTTGCATTTCTTGGGATTTACTTGTGGTGCTTCTTCTGTCTCCGACTGCAATAGGCAGTAATGCCAGGGAGGCTTTTCTGGGGCAACAGAGACCACCTGGACTGTATGCTTGGCAGAACAGTATTCCCCAGGCTGTTGACTGGCACACCTGGAAGGAATTGAGACAGCTATCCAGTTTGGGGGATGTGATTCACCAAGGGCCCGTGGTCCTCCAGGATGGGCTTTGAAAGGCTTGTTCACCTCTGCAGAGAATCCAGGTTTGCCCCAAGTCAGCAATCTGGCTGACCGTGAGCCCCTATAGAATCATAGAATCATAGAATCGTAGAGTTGGAGGGACTCTATCATCCAACTCGGTCAGTTAGGAAAGAAAGACTCCTGGCCCGTGATTAGTCAAAAATATACTTTACTAAAGCCAAAGTGGTTACAGAAGAGGCAAAGCTGGATCTGAGATTTTCGTGCGCAAAAGATACAATTAACTTTTCCGTGGTCCCAGCCAGCCCCCTGATTATCACTCAGTGTCCAATCAGGAATTAACAAATTGGAAACAGTCCCTGTCTCCGGGCGATGGCCGGCTCCGCGTTCTTTTGGTGTGACCTTGAGACAGCTGGTGCTTCTCATGGGACCGGATGGCTTGGTTTCCATTTATCTAAGTTCCCTCCCTGCATCTCAACCCTCACTGCTCCCTCCCCCTGTTACTGATGTCAGGCTGTCAGCTTGCAATGTGTAGCTTAGCAAAATGGCAGCCGTGGCACCCCAGATGTTCCCATTCGTCAGAATAGCTGCTGTGGGTAGCATGGATGGAATCGTGGCCAGTCCGTCTCAACCCCTGTGGAAGAAGCCACCGGCTCTGCGCACCCTCTACTCAGCCCCCTTTCCTTGGGGTGTTTGCCTTCTGTTAGACGCATATTCACTAACTTCCTTCTTCCTCCTTAGGGCTCTCCAGGGGAGCGAGGTCCTGCGGGAGCAGCTGGCCCAATTGGTCTGCCAGGACGCCCTGGACCCCAAGGACCCTCTGGCCCTGCGGGTGAGAAAGGGACCCCGGTAAGTTGTGTGTGTGTGCGCGCGCGTGCATGCGTTGACTCCTAAGCATTGGCTGGAGCAGATTCGGCAGTTGACTTGGGAAAGCTGCTGTCATTTTTCCCCTTAGATGTCTCTTTCCTGGCATGCACCTCCCCAAATTCCACCTGCTTCCGCCCCTGTGTCATGGTCCACTTGCCGCATCCAGTTCACTTCTGAGCGATGGCTGCTGGCTTCCTTCTTCGACACAGGAAGCAAAGAGTTGTAGCAAGAGAGCTAAGACAGATAGGGACTTGCTCACAAACCCTGGTGGAAGGAACTGGCTGGGTGAAATCTGAAAGGCTGCCAGGGCTGGCTGAGCCGGGCTGGCAGGAGGCATTGAGAGTCCTTGGGAATCTCTGTGTGGCCAGAGACCAGCACAGGACACTTCTGGGGAGCGAAGGGAACAGGGGGGTGACCCTAGGGAAAGCAGGGGAAGAGAGGCTGCCCAGGAAACCATCCAACCACGTCAGGAGCCCCCCCAGTCAGAGGGAGAAACTAAGGAAGGACCAGCCCTGAAGGAGCAAAACAAGCTTCAGGAAGTTGTATGTTCAGATTTGCAGAATTCTGTTAATAAGGTAGAATTAGCTCATCTGGTTGTGTTTCCTATCTGGTTTAGCTGGGAGGGCCGACAATACATTTGTTGAAATAACATGAAAGAAAGTAAATAAGAAGAGTTATTAAAATATCCATTAGGATTAGAGATAAGATAAGATAAGATAACCTTTATTGTCATTTTTTTACTGTGGGCACAACGGCACACATCAAAAATGAAATTTAGTTGCCCGCTCTCAAAGTGAAACACATACGTGACACACACCTAAACGTACTATGAGCAACAACACTGATGTTAAATTCTTTCTGATCTTATTTATGCTACCCAAATATGTACTTACTGCCTAGATGAGGGGTGCAAATTTGCAGCCCTCCAGATTTAATCATTCAGAATTAGCTCATCTATTCGTGTTTCCTTCTGGCTCACCCAGGAGGGCTGATGTGGGGTCAGCCCCCAGCAATGTCCCCTGACCCCTCCCTTTCCTGAATTCCTGGAGCACTGCAGGGGTGTTGGGCTAATTCAAAGGAGAGCTTGGCTCAGAAGAGCTTCTGGAAAGATGGGAGCCCAACGGCTCTGCGTGCAAAGATCACCACCTTCCGATCCGGCTGAGGGAACGCTTCCTGCCATAAGTCCCTCAGTCTCAGGGCTCAGGTTGGGCCGTCCTTAAGGCTGCTTCCCCAGCCCAAATGAAACTGGGTTTATTGCCATCAGACCACAGGGCAGAGCCTCCATCCACCCTGCCCATAGTTCTCTTGTTTGTCCATCTCCTAATTCCCATGTTATCCCAAGAAAGAGAGCCTTAAAATACTGCCTGTCCTGAGAGAGGGCCAATGGCTTCTGGGTTGTGGCTGAGAAGACTTTGATTTTCTCCTTGGGCTTAGGGTGAAAAAGGCCCTCAAGGCCCAGCTGGACGAGACGGCATCCAAGGACCAGTTGGACTTCCGGGTCCTGCCGGCCCGGTTGGCTCCCCAGGGGAAGATGGAGACAAGGTAGGCAGCTTCCATGGCAAACGTTCTGGCTTTCCTCCATTGGTTGGGTTGCTTTGCATGTAGGGCCACAAAGCTCTAGCAACAAGATGGTTTTCCTCCAACGCTTTCAAATGGCAGGCAGTGAAACTGTGCCAACTTCAGAATTGGCCATTCCATTTCTTGTATATCTTTCTCCGTCCACATTTGGGGTATCTTAAGGGTGGAAGAGTTCTCCCTCCAAGTGAAACCCCTTTTTCTAAGGGCAGCTGAGGATCGAAGGCCGTGTCTGTCCATAAACTGAAGGCCATCAAAATGCAAGATGGCCCTGCAAGTATTGGCACAGTTTGACCCAAATCCGCTCAGTGCTTACCCCGTGGCCTTGCCAAATGTCCTGTCACAGGGCGTAAAGCAGCTTTACCTGCTCAGAGACTGATGGAAACAGGATCCAAACCCCTGAGCTGACAGGGGCTCCTGAGGCCGTTCATGCTAAGGCTGCCGCAGTGCAGGAATTGTGGTCAGAGCCCAGCAGAGGAATGGCTTGTCCCATCGTTCCTTGAAGGAAAGCCCAGCCTCTCTCGGGGCCCAGCTGCTCTTAATGTTCGGAAGGCCTTTATTCGTTTTTATGAAAAGCAGAAACTTTCTTCAGATGCCATTTCTGCAACGCTGGTCGTGTTTCATGCATGGTTTTCTTCCAAGAAATTTCTCAACATACCAAAATGATTTTAATTTTACAATGTTTTTTTTTCTGGAAGTGCAGCTTTGACCTGGGGGAAAAAAATCTGCCCAAGTGGTGTATTCATTCTTCATTTTCTAGGATCAGACCAAACTAATAAACATTATTAATTTGTTAAGAATGTATAAGATATGGAGCAAATCCAGGAATCTTCTTCCTTTCTTAGGTTCTCATTGGTTGTTGCATATGACAATTCTGCTTGTATTACGCAATGATATTTTCCATTTATTAGGGTGAAATTGGTGAATCAGGACAGAAAGGAAGCAGAGGTGACAAAGGAGAACAGGTGAGCCATGGCTTTCCCACACAGAGGCAAGGGAGGAGGTTACCACCCATGTCCTGAGGCATCCCAGTGTCCCTTTTCTACTAACTCTCATGGGCAGCGGTGGAGTCGAAGTTGCTTTGGTGTGAGCATTCATGAGTCAAAGCTCCTTTTCCAGCCTCTCCCCCTCAGGGTGGGCCAGAGGCTCCAGGAGTGAGTGAGGCCACACACATCTTAGCCCAGTACTGGAGTCCATCCCACCACTTCCCAAACAAAGAGAGACATTCAATTACCCGACATCATTGGGATGCGCCTTGTTACTTCTTCAGCAAGGTTTTGAATTGCAGGGGTCTAATATTTCAGCCCTCCCCTCTGAGCTTCCATCACTGTGGTTGGAGGACCCTGGCAGAATCCGAGGGGGGGGGACGTGTTTGGCCAGATCCAGCAAGGTGTCAGTGCGACTTGAGAGCCTCGTTCCACCTGGGTTTCCTTAGACTGATTTCAACTTTTTTTGCCATTTCTTTGAAGACGTGTCTTTCTTTCTTCCTAGGGTCCACCAGGTCCTATTGGTCCACAGGGCCCAATTGGCCAACCAGGTTTAGCGGTAAGTAATCCTTCTTTATATAAATGTTCTCTGTATATAAAATATCAGCTACAAGGTCCATCACTCCATGGCTTTAGAGGGAACAGGAGGCCGATGGGAGATTCATAGCAGTGTTGAAAGAAAAGTCTTCACCCTGGTTCATCCAAGCTGGGAATAAATAAGCAACATGGCGACTGCTTTGGGAAGATGGTTACAGTTTATTGAAGAGGCAGAAAGATGGTTCTTGCAGGAAAGAGCAGAGGAAAAAAGGGCCTGAGCACATGGGCAGTAGGTTTTTATACCCTCTCTAGCCTTTTGTTTGGGATAGTTTTCCGTTCCTGTGACATGAACTTTGAGGCTATTTCCTATGTCACGTATTCTGACCTGAGTCTAGGTGTGATTCTCTGGTATACTTGATGGTAATGGGTTAGTCCTATTATGTCCCATCTCAGGTGGGATATGCTGATTTTAGGTCAGGGGTAGGCAACCTCGGCTCTTTTATGACTCATGGACTTCACTCCCAGAATTCCCGAGTCAGCTGACTCAGGAATTCTGGGAGTGAAGTCCATGAGTCATAAAAGAGCCGAGGTTGCCTACCCCTCTTTTAGGTCTTTGTCTTCTGGCTCCAGCTTTCCTGATAGTTTTACATCTGCATTTGTATAGGGCTGGCCCCTGCTGGAGACAGAGAGACTTGGGGGCAGGGTTGGTTTCTGCTTTTAAAAACCCTTTTGAGGAAAAATATATTTTTTTCTGCCCTTTTTAATATTTCCTTCTCTGGGGCTCTGACTTCCCTCAGCAGGAAGAGAAAAGTTTTGTCCGTGCTTCATTTCCTCTTATTATATATCCTTTTAGCTCCATGCAGTGGGTAGTTCTGGGAGCATAAATAGACCAAACTTTTCAGACAAAAGGCCCCTCAGGTTGAATTGCTTGGCTTAAGGAACTAGAATTGCGCTCCTTAAAGGGTTGGGTGGAAGCCTGTAGGACTGTAATCTTGGATGGCCTAATGCGTATTAGAGAGCTCGGTCTCCTTCTGCATGAAAGTCAGAGACTCCAGCATTTAATGTGCTCCCTCTTCTTCCAAGGGAGCTGACGGGGAGCCTGGCCCACGAGGACAGCAGGGCCTTTTTGGACAGAAGGGGGATGAAGGACCAAGAGGATTTCCTGGCCTTCCAGGACCGGTTGGGTTGCAGGTAACGGTCGAAAGGGATCGGCTCTGGCGGTCTGGGGTGGAGTCATCATGTGCAGCACTGGAGGGTTCCAGCCAAAACAGAAATTAGGATTGCCTGTTGAACTGGGGGTCAAGTTGCACTTATAATTCCTTCTTTTTTGTGCACATTGACGCTGCCCGTTGGCACTACCCAAAATTGCTTGGGCTGTAAAAATCTAAAAGGGCTTTTAAGCTTGGAGTGTTTGTTCCAGCTTTGTCATGGTGGGTGGGTGGAGGGATGTGTGAAATATCTGTAAAATGTGTGAAATGCCCCCTGAAGTGAGATTCCCTCTCCTCATCTGGATGCCTCCCCCCTCCTCTCCCCCCCAATATTGTTTAGAAGAGCTGGGGAGACCTGGTCCTCCACCCAGGGCTTCCGTGGGAGACAGGGGGGCTTATTTTCTCCATCCCACCTGCCAGCTTTTATCTTTACTTTTTATGTTTTATTAATTTTATTCTAATCTCTCATCTGAAGTGAGAAGCCCAGCATTGTTGAGAATCAGGAAGCGTACACGTTTAACATATTATTAGCATTATTGTCATTATTTGCAAAATATGTGAAACGTTTGCAAAGTGTAAATATTTTGTCAAAGTTCTTTATTTTGGTGATAGAGTAACAGAGCAAATAAAATTAATAAAATAAGAAGAATGATATAAAGTATGGTTAGAAGTAGAATCAAGAAAACAAAGGTCAATCAGAAATACAAGTCTAACTGTTCCTAGCCAGGTCTTGCCAGGTCTTCAATAAAATAAGGAGACTATGTAGAGTTTGCAAAAAGATGGCAAAGTTTAATTGGATAAGTTTGATAGCCGCAACTTGTAGTCAATAAAGGCTTCAACACAACTGGTGCAGGCAATGAACTGGAGCAGAGTGTCAGTCATAAAAGGTCCAGGAGAATATTTGGCCCTCAGAGGTACCAAAGGGGGATCTTCAGCTATCATTGGATTATCTTTTAGCCAGGCGAGGAAATGTACATCAGGCTGCTCTCATTTGACAGCTGATCAGCACCAACAGTTTCTTAACATCCTGCCTTGTGATGGCTGGTTGTATCACCTGGGTTCTCACATCATGTGGGTTGCATGGATTTGTCAGATGTGTCGCCTCAACACAGCCATGGTGTTTGCAAATGCAAGCTTGTCTTCACTTTATCTCTTCAAGTAAAATGTTCTATCTTTTGAAAAGCTAAAGGGGAAAAAAACTCTTTTTAATTCCTTCAACAGGGCTTACCTGGACCTCCAGGTGACAAGGGAGAAACTGGAGATGTTGGTCAAATGGTAATAAAGCAAATTATTTTCCCTTAAATGTTAATGTTACTGTGTAAGTTCTGGTCAAAAGCTTTATCTTTCCATCATTTTGAAAGGCTATTTTCTCTCCCTTCCCCAGGGTCCTCCGGGCCCTCCCGGACCCAGAGGCCCAGGTGGACCTCCTGGAGCTGATGGACCACAAGGTTCAGTAGGAGGGATTGGAAATCCAGGAGCCGTTGGTGAAAAGGTAATGCCATTTTGCAGGGGAATCTTGGAAGGGGAAGACAGAACCAAAAAATGCTGCAGTTAAGAAAGATCTGCCTCTGGCTGAAAGTCTCAGCTGGGTTTTAAGAAGATCTAATGGTGGGGGGGGGGGCTTACCAAAGCTCTCCTGCTACCTGTCAGGGGTAGGAATGAAGAGCAGCTGGACCAACTTCCAGATTGGGGGTTGGAGAGATTGTGGGAAACCTGGAGAAAGCTCTTGACTCTGAGCATCTTCGGCCGTCAGACCAAAGTATCCCAGAGCTGAGAGGGGTTTGCCTAGAGCTGACTCATGAATTCTGGGAGTTGAAGTCCATGAGTCGTAAAAGAGCCGAGGTTGCCTATCCCTGGCCTAGAGCATCTGAATTGTCTTGCCTTTTGCAGGGAGAACCTGGAGAAGCAGGAGGGCCTGGCCTGCCCGGAGACTCTGGACCAACAGTAAGATTTAAAACGTTTTTAAAAGTATCTCTGATGAGAAGTATCATTGAGATGAAATGGAATAAGATTGGTACTCAGGAATGGTTTCAAAGTCTCAGGCAAAGGTCTTCAAAGTGGCGTTTATAACACCGTTTCCAGTTCTATCCCTTTTCTGACCCTACCGTACCACCAATAATGTCTTCTGGAGCCATGTTCCACCAGATGGATTGACAAGGTGATTCACAACCACTGTTGTGCTTGTTCCCGCCTCAGTCATCTTTCAGACCCCTAATTCTTCTGAGTATGAACAATTCACCCATCAACTTATCTGCTTATTGGACCGGTTGGTCCCTTGAAATCCAGCCCCACAGAAACCAGCTGCTTAATCAAGGCAGGAGAACTCAGAAGACACAACTCCGGTGTGGGAAGCGAGCTCTGTAGCCCGTGAAGACACAGCTGTGGAGGAGGCATCTGTGTCTTAGTGTGAGGCTGAGTGAGCATCAGAAAATAATCAAATGCTGGTCATTTTTTCATTTCCTTTAACTGCTGATTGGACCTTTAATCAGCCTTTCTCCCCCCTAATCTGTTGCTGAAACAAACCCGACCTCCTAACAAGCATCTTCCTTTCACAGGGTCCTAAAGGAGAGAGGGGGGAAAAGGGGGAAGCAGGCCCCTCTGGGGCTGCTGGCCCCCCAGGCCCCAAAGGTCCCCCGGGAGATGATGGCCCCAAAGGGAGCCCGGTAAGTAACTCCCTCCTCTATTTGGCCAAGTCCTGGAAGCAGACTGCCCCCTTTCCCCAGGGTCCTCTGGGCTGGGCTGCTGCTTCCTTCTTTGCTTTTCTCCTGTTCCTTGATAATCCTGCTGCAATCCTGCTTGGCTCTCAGGGGCTTCTTCAGACAGGCTTTGGGGGCAGGCTGTGGGGCCTTTCCCTGCCAATGGGGCAGCCCGGCTGCCTTGGCTTCCCTTACAGGAAATCCCCTTCCACGGAGCTCTTCAGAAAGACATCCAGGGAGGGCTGGGGGGGGGGCGGGGGGCAGGGAGATCAGGAGCTTGCTTCCTTGGGCCTTTTTATTTATGTATCAAGTTTATTATTGTTATAAACAATAGGTTGCCCAACTCCTAAACAATTCTGAGCAGCTTACATCGAAAAAGCAACTCATTAAAAGGAAAATCAAACAGATCAAAATGCAAAGCCCCTCGTGGTGAGATGGGGCAGAAATGAATGTAATAAATAAAAGCAAAGCAAACAAAAAACAAAAAACAAAACTGGACTCCTCAGTCACCCTGTCCCCGAAGCCTGGGTGAATAACCGAGTCTTCAACAAGCCCCCTTGGGGTGAGATGGGCAGCAAATACATTAAACAAACAAACAAATCGCATAAGGCTGGGAGTCACACACATCTGTGCAGGAAGATTTGAGATTGGATGATAATTGGCCAGGAACGCTGGGTCCCTGTCTTTTTTGAGAAAAGGGTGCACTGCATGTAGCTCCTTCAAGGTTGAGGGGAACCATCCCCTCCCTCAAGGAACCTGACACCACCACTCAGGTTTGCCTGGGCAGCCTTCACCACCTAGGATCTAACAAGGCGGTGTTAATAGGCTAGAGTCAGTCAAGGGATCCTCTGACTGCAGGGGCCAGGTTGAGAGACCATCAGACCAATAACAGGATATTCTCTCTCAGTACTTTGCTTGAGATCATGGAGTGGTTCCATTTCATGGAAATGGTTTTCTAATCCTCTTTGATCTAACTATCATGGTGGTCAGCGTATTGCCAAGATTGTCGCTCTGTTCTTTGTTCTGCTGAATGGAGGATTTCATGAGAATCCAGTCATGCTCTTCCTTTCCATCCCTTTCCAGGGTCCAGTTGGCTTTCCAGGTGATCCAGGTCCTCCGGGGGAGTCTGGTCCAGCTGTAAGTACCACGGTGGCAAAACAGGGGGAGCCTTTCTTCCTCAAAACAGGTCTAAGAATTTTCACGGGGAGACAATTCCAGGCAGCTGCTCTCCAGATCTTTTGGAAATATTTCAGTTTGGATTGAAATAGGGAAGGCAGACATTTAGAATGTTGTATTTCCCTTAAGATTTCAGATATATATATTTCTGAAAATATATGCATGTTTTTCACTTTTGTGGCCTATTGATTCATTTTCTGATAAGCAAATAGTTCTATCATCATCATTATCTAGCATGTCTATTCTTTTTACAATGGTTTCATTTTTCTTTGCTATTATTGAATGGTAGAAATTTTTAATCAAACTTGATCTTTGAAATCTTGATCTTACATCGAACTCGTTAGAGATAATGCCCACGTGCTCCACATTCATTGAGAATATTAATATATTCATCCTGTATTGTTTAATTACAAGAGCCAGTTTGGTGCTGTGGTTATGGCACCAGGTAGGGAGCGAGACCTGGAGTTTTAACCCTACCCTAAGCATGGGGGGGGGGCTGAGCCAGACCCTTTCCCTCAGCCCCAAGAAGAAGCAGGCAACAACAAACAACTTCTGAAACTTTGCCAAGAAAATTGTAGGGCCCAGTCTAGGCAGTCACGAGGAGCCAACACTGACTCAAAGCCACACAAATATATTAAAATGTAATAAATTATATATAAGATATCTACAGTTCCTGTGTCACCTCTTGCATTTAGCCATTAATAACTTCCATTTTATTAGGAAATTCCTCAGGAACGTGCCCAAAAGGCATGAGATAGTAATTGGAAAATTAAAAATTCCTTTTCTATTTGAGACTAAAACATATGAAGAACGGCTGCAAGAGCTGGGTTTGGCCAGTCTAAAGAAAAGAAGAAATAGGGGGGACATGATAGCAGCGTTCCAGTATTTGAGGGGCTGCCACAGAGAAGATGGAGGTCAGGTTATTCTCCAAAGCACCAGAGGGAAGGACAAGAAACAATGTTTGGAAACTGATCAAAGAGAGAAGCAACCTGGAATTAAGGATAAACTTCCTAACAGGGAGGACAATTAACCAGTGGAACTGCTTGCCTCCAGAAATCGTGGGCACTCCATCACTGGAGGTTTTTAAGAAGAGGCTGGACAGTCACTTTTCTCAGATAGTATAGGTTCTCCTGCTTGAGCGGGGAACTGGACTAGAAGACCTCCAAGGTCCCTTCCAACTCTATTCTATTCTACTTTCTCCTAGGGTCAGGACGGCCCACCAGGTGATAAGGGAGATGATGGTGAACCTGGCCAAACAGTGAGTACCCTGACTAGAGGCAGGTTGCATGTGTTTCTTAGGGGCAAAAGATGCATCTCTTTGATTAGTACCAAAAATAGGATGTGGATGAGTTAGCGACTAAGCAGAGACAGCCATCAAGAGAGAGCTGAGGACTGGTGGGAACCATGAGACAGAACCTGGGGTCAACTGGTGTCTCCTGAATGGGTCAGCCTGAAAGCCTTCATTTGGAGGAAAGCCTATCCCAAGACTAAGCCCCCTTTTCTTCTTTTTTAAAAACTGTCCTAGCTGGTACTCCTGGTGCTTCTCTGCAGAAGACAGTTTGGCACGTCTCTCTCTTTCCACAAGTGTGCAAATAGCAAATTTCTGGTGCAAATCCTCTGTAGGTGACCAGCTAGAGTCATATGCCAAGATGAATTTAATGGGCAAGATGATAAGAAGCCTAGGAGTCAGAAAGATACTTAAGGATGCTCTTTTGAGCTTGTAGTGACCCCAAAACCTCATAAAAGGACATTGTCAGGCTTGTCCCAGCTTGGGCATCCAGGGAAGGAAGACCTTTGACTCCATTTATAGTGAAAGCCAAGTCGTTACAGCATAACAAAGCCAGATCTGAGGATTTCCCGTGTCAACCGGGTAATTTCCCCTTCTCCCAGGCCCTCCCCCATCATCTTGGTGGTGTCCAGGAAGATTCAAATTAGGGGTTTTGCTAACAATTCCACATTTTGGTGCCTCTTTGGTGGGTGTTTGCATTCAGTTCCCAGGCTGGTGTCCTTGGATCTCTCCACCATTGTCTCTGGTTGTTACATCTGTTCCTGTCATTCTCCCTCCCTATAGCCTCCCATTCCCCCTCCCCACATTTTATGACAGGCTCCCATCAAAGCAAAGTGAAGCTGGGCTGAAGCAGTTTGATGGCAGATCTGACAGACATAAAATGGGGGCAAAAATCACTTATCAATTCTGGCTTAGCAACAAATTTGGGGTCAGTTGAGGACTTTGTGTAACCAAATGAAGGTTGAGCCAAGGTTGCCTACCCTGGCTTAGCCCATCCTCCAGTTCTTTCTCTCTCCTTTTGTTTTCAGGGGTCCCCGGGTCCAACCGGAGAGCCAGGCCCTTCTGGACCACCAGGCAAGAGAGTAAGTTGCCTTTTCAGTCTTTCATCTCCCAGTTTTTAGCCAAAACGTCTCAGAAAATGCAACAAAAAGGCACAGCCGAGCTAGTTTTTACTGAATGGACACCTGCATCCTGATGCAAACGGGTCAACGGTGTTTTAAATTTGCAGACCAAATTCCGCACATCTGCAAAGAAAACAGTAGCAGGGACATCAGAGGTGTTAATTATTGAAAATATAATGTATCACCATAACAACAAATCTCTGACATACTTGGAAATCTTGGCCTGAATAAAGGGTGTTGCTGTTATGAACAAACGATTACCTTTCTTGCTGTAGCAACATGTTAGTTTGCAGCTCGTTTGAAAAACAGGAAAGCAAGGATAAGAATAGTTGTCAGAGGCTTTGGAGAAATCACATCACCCTCCAGAAATAGGGTGGGGTCTTCCAGATTGTCCTGGTTCTCCTCCAGCCAGATTTCAAATATCCCACAGATACTATTTCAAAGTTATATATTTGTTCTAATTTCTTGGAGTAAAAATCATCTGTTGTTTGCTTTGAAACTGGTTTCCACTTAAGAAGAAGGTTAGAAGCAAACAAAACAGATAAAAAAGCTCCGTCACTGGAGGTTTTTAAGTCTTTAGAAAGAGACTGGACAGCCATTTGTCTGGAATGGTCCAGGTTCTCGTGCCTGATCAGGATGCTGGACTAGAAGCCCTCCAACATCCCTTCCGACTGTTGCTCTGTAGTCTGCATGCAAAAAGCAAAAACAATTATGGATTCGTTACCTGAGGGAATCTCAGACAACTCCTGACATTCAGTGAAAGGAAGGTATTGTTTTTAACAACAAAAATGTTGGATGAAAAATAACCATGAAAGATAAAAGAGTTTTTTAAAAAATGGCCAAACCTCTGAAGAGCCAGCCAGCCTCTTGGCTCGTGCTGGGGATGGGGGTTGGGCCTTCCTTTGGTCGAGCTGTTGTTAGATCTGGCAGGAGGTTCATAAGAGGCAAAGTTGCTACCACCATCTGCGTTTAATCTCACTGCGCTGCGTCTCCCAATCTCTTTAGGGGCCACCTGGACCAGCAGGACCTGAAGGCCGTCAGGGAGAGAAAGGCACCAAGGTAAAACGCTGAGCTGCTACCAGACAAAGCAGCATTTCTGGTTTCGGCCATGTTCTCCCTGTAATGTCTTGCTTCTCTTTAGGGTGAAGCTGGATTGGAAGGACCTCCTGGGAAAACGGGTCCTGTTGGTCCTCAAGGACCTCCAGGAAAGCCAGGTCCAGATGGACTTCGGGGAATACCTGGCCCAGTGGTAAGTGTTGGCCAACCAAGGTCAACTTCATCTCTAGGAGAGCGTTGATCCAAAACCAAGAGCATGTACATCAGGGCTGCTTTTATTGTCACAGCTACTGGAACAGAACTTTTCAAGTTGGAATGTGCTTCTCCCTCCCTGCCTTTATCTTTGTGTAAACCAAGAAAGGCCTGAAAAGATTTCTCAGGTTATTTTCTTGGAATGTGGTCAAGACATGCTTGTCTGAACATTGCCTTGGTGGTGGCAAGAAGGTTCCTCCTGTCCTCCAGAGCCCTCTTCGTAAAGGCAGTGGTTGAGTTGTGATCCAGATCCTCTGCTGGAATTTCCTTGGCTCTGTTTTGCAGGAACTGCCCCAGAATTCTTATCTGCAGAGCATTTTAAGTTCACAGAAACCACCTTACTTCCAGCATTTTCAAGGGGATCAAAAAACCCAGTACTACAAACATCCAGACCCACAAATGTCCTTTCCCATGAAGGCTGGCTGGTGTTCTTCACTGGAGCTTGAAATCTGCAACATCAGATCAGAAATATTAAAGATGGCAACCTAGAACTAGAACTACAAATGACATGACAATCTGAGGGACTGGAAGACTGAAGACCTTGGACAAATATTTCCCTGTTCTTTCTAAGAAGAAAGGCATCAATTCTCACATATAAAATTAGTTAGGTTACAATGTTAGGCTGTGATGTCATCCATTCTCTTTCAGTTTGCAGCTGCTGTCAAGGTTTTTCTAATGATGGATACAGATATGACAACTGAAGTCAAGTATTCATGTAAGATTAATTGGAGTTTAGTCCGTGGAAGCTTCAGCCAGCCTGTGTTTGTTGGCATTAAAGGTGCCACAAGCATATCTGTTGATTATTGTGATGGATGTTAATCTCATTATGGTGGCGCCGCTGACAGAGCAGCCTCCCCAGAGACTTGACCAAAGGCACTTGTCAAGACATCAGATAACTGTAACTGAGCAATTGAATGGATTTTGTTCCGAATCACTTAATAAACTAAAAATCAAGACATCCCGGTTCATGGTATGGGTCAAAGCTCACCAGCTGGTTGAGAGAAGGGGAAAAAACTTCTCAATAGTTTGCATGGAGAGCAGAAAGAGAGTTGATAGAAAAGGAATCTGGATCTCCTTGAGAAGCAAACGTTTCGGACGGTCAGTCATTATCACAAATTAGCCAAACCAAAAAGCTGCAGGTTCTGTGGACCACAAGAATCTTCAGATGGGATTTCTTTCTCTCTGATGTCAGGTGTCAGTCAAAAAAACTGAGCCAGGTGCTGGAAGCCTTGAGAGGAGATGCCTTCTTCTTCTCTTCTTTTGGCCTTGTCGAGGCCTTGTTTCGTATCTTATGAGGCCTGATTTTGGCCTTACTCTTCCGTTCCCTCTGGCCATACAGTGTGACGCTGCAGAGTCCTTCAGAAGAACTTTTTTATTTTGCTGGCCTTCAGAAAATCTCCAGTTGATGTAATGAGGTTCGTGACTCGATCGGTAGAGTCGGCCACCGCAGCAGATTCGAGGAGATGGGATTTTTGAAGCCTGGCTTCCAGAAAAGCTCCACCTAATGGGGTCTCTGACACCATTTGCAGACTCTGCTGCTGCAGCAAATTCTAGGAGATGGATTTTTTGAGGGAAAATCCCAGTAAGCAGACCGCCCTCCCAACTACCTGGGAGGGAAATCAGAATTTGGTCAGGCCTGTAAATGTGTACCCCAGGTGGAGCTCAAGGGCAGGCTGGCCCCCTACTCAGCAATATTCCTCTTGGTAGTCTGGACTAGGAATGCTAAAGCAGAGACAGGTATTTCCCCACCAGGTATTTCACTCCCACTCCTTTATCCTTAGTTATATCTTAGATTTTACATCTGGTCAATACCGGTAATACTCAACTTACACTTATTTGCTTAGCGACTGTTCAGTTATGATGGCACTGAAAAAGTGACTTAGACTCACACTTACAACTGTTGCGGCATCCCCATAGTCGCAGGACTGCAATTTGGGCCCTTGGCAACTGGCCTGTATTTACAGCTGTTGGCACCTCACAGGGTGAGGAGATCCCCAGTTGCGGCCTTCCCTGCCGGCTTCTAGAAGGTGAAGTCATTTGTGTAATAATTGTTAGCTGTTTGGTTAGTAACAGCGGCAGTTCCCTTCCTCAGTTAAGGACTGCAGCAAAAGAAATTGGGTGAGATTCACATAACAACTGCATCGCTTAGTGGCAGATGTTCCGGTTCCAATTGTGGTTGCACAAGACCTCCTGTAGCCCTTTTTGACTGCTGGGGAGTCGCGTCCGGCTGTTGCCCCAAAGGAAGGCGATGCACAGACATGCTTTGCACCTGCTGGGAGACGGCACTGAGCTCGGGTTTCCACGGTGAATGCTGCATAAATCATGGCTATTGCTATGGCAACCCTCCCTGAAACAAATACGCGGGGTAGAAATGGAACATAAAAACTCCACTCTCCGCACCTGTGCCTCGGCTGATTCTTCTAGATTGCAGGAGATATGCGAGTATCTCCCACCTCAGTTAGCCATTTCTCCTACTAACCCAGAATGTGCCGTAATAGCTAAATGTCTCCGTTGTTTTCTAGGGTGAGCAAGGGCTTCCAGGTTCCCCAGGCCCAGATGGACCTCCTGGCCCAATGGTATGTCCGACATTTTGGGAATTGTGGTTTACCAGCCTTGGGGCTGAAAGCAAAGGCCGGCCCCTCCCCCACCCCTTCAGCTCTCCTGGTTCAAGCAAGCTCTGCCTCTTGATGGGAGGTCGGGGGGGGGGCTGCAGCCCCAGATCCACACCAGCCTCTTTCCTCCACAGAGCATCTTGGCTGGCCAGCCCCTCCCTCACGAAAGAGCTTCTGTCCTGACCTTTATGTGGGACCCCTCGAATGGAGCCAGGGGGCCCTTTGAAAGTGACCCCTCTTTAGCGGCACGAAAAGCAAACACTCAGAATTAGAAATGTGTTCGCTTCGGTCCAAATTCAATTTTCCTTTCCCAAATTAATTTGGCTCCCATAAATCTAAAAAAAAAAAAAAAAAAGTGACCGAACAAGATGCCTGGTTTTTAGTATCAACCTTGTTGTTCTCTCCAAAGGGTCCACCTGGATTACCTGGCTTGAAAGGGGATTCGGGCCCAAAGGGAGAAAAGGTGAGTTTCCAGCATTAAGGTATGTGGGCAGGCCCAAAATTAACCTCCAGACTAGCATGTGAATTTGAAGCATCTGTCTTAACTCTCACGGTAACATCCAGACCTGGAAAGGGAATTCCTAAAGCCAGCTGGGAATTGCGGCTCCCGGCCACTGCCTGGCTTCTCTCCGCGTGGCCCAAACAGCGTTTGCCATGCAGCTCTTGCCTTTTCTAGGGTCATCCGGGGCTGATTGGTCTTATTGGGCCTCCCGGCGAGCAAGGAGAAAAGGGAGACCGAGGACTGCCAGGACCTCAAGGAGGATCAGGGCCTAAAGGAGAACAGGTAGAGACCCCGGAGAGCCTGGCCGCCGGGTCCCTTGGGTGTTCTTAAGCTCCCCCCAGGGGAGGGCGAGGGGGCTGAAGCTTCCAAATGGGAAAGAACTCCTCCACCAAAGCTGGGGGTTAAGAAGGCTTTGCAAGCATGGATTCTCCTCTCTGTCTCCTCCGTCCAGGGTATCCAAGGTCCGTCCGGCCCTCTTGGCCCTCCAGGTCCTCCAGGGCTGCCGGTGAGTAGCAAAGAGGCTGGGACTTGGCTCCACTAAAGGAACACCTGGGCTCCCCCTCCTTCCACCAATATAATAGAACAAGATTTGGCATTTCAGTGATTTCAGAAATTATTAATTCCATCTTTATTCTGAAGTATAGTAAGAATTCTGAGCGTACAAAGCAAACGGCTGTTTCAGCCTCAGACTGACATGCTGAACGCGTGAATTAGGACGCACTGACCTCCGGTATGGGCTGCTTAGTTATTTTTAATGGATGCCTTGCCAACCAGCTCTTCTCTCTCTCAACCAGGGCCCCCCCGGTCCAAAAGGTGCTAAAGGATCTTCCGTAAGTACAAGTATCAAATCTAGGAAAATTGTTTTATTACTATTAATGGTAGTATTGCAGTCCACGTTGCAGTCTCCGGAGGGGGGGCGAGGGGGGAAGAAGCTCTTCATTCCTTTCCTGTCTTTCCAGCTTCTTCCCCTTTCCATGTCTTTGTCCCTCCCATCATCCACCTCTCCCGCTTCAAGATGTTGCTCCTTTGATTACTCTGAGGTGACCTGGTGTCCTCCCCCAGAGGAATGAAAGGTGACATTCCTGTTTCCTGTGGCTATCCTGAATCTTCGTCCTTCCTGGGGAAGGAAGGAAAAGTAGCTCTAACATGGAGCACAGCGGCAGAAGATGGCGGGGGGGGTTTCCTCTTCCAGACCCCAGACTGGGGATGGTCCACTTGTAAAAGCAGGGGGATGAGGGTGGCTGGGAGCACAAGGGAGACTCTCCTTCTGCATCTCTTCTTCCAGTGAATTTCCTTTGGAGAAAAGGCTCCCAGTGGAGACTTGTCCATCAGTGGGCCATGGGGTGTAGCCTTCGCTTAACCCTTTCGCCCTTTTATTGCTGCCCAGAAGGGAATGCAGAGCTTTACGAAGGGGAGGTTGGGTGCCCCTGCCTGGCCCGAGAAAACATTAGAGATTGGGAGGAACTGAGCTAGTCAAGATCGAAAAAGGAGACTGTTCCACGGAGATTGTCAAATGTCCCACTCAGTCATCTAACAAAGAAAGACTCCTGGCCACTTGTTTTGCCAAGGGTCTACTTTACTGAAGCTTAAGTGGTTACAGAAGTAGCGTAAGCTGAATCTGAGATTTTCCTGTGCAAACAACACAAAGGAAAGTTCCCTCCCCCTCTCCTGCCCCTGTTATCGGCAAAGGCCCAATCAGGTGCTTGTATATTGTTCAGGAAACAGGTGCTCGGTTCCCAGATCCACCTATCGCCTGGGCTTCCATACCCCCTTTCTTCACATTCCGACCCCTCCCCTCCCAGGCTAATGTCTGGCTGTCATCCCCTGAAGCTTGGATAGGCGAGATGCAGCCCTGACAGAGATGTTCAGGGGCCTCAGCAGGTTGCAATGCTCACCATACAATTTCCATGTGGGTTTCAATGAGACAACCTCATGCTTCTTGAGCCAACATCCCTTCCACTTTGTCTTCTTGAAACCCACATGGAAACTGCACAGTGAGACTTGCAATGGGTGGGGCAGGGTGGCTTTCTTCAAGGGCTCTGGAGGGCTGCGGTTGTGCTTTGGCACCTTGTTAACGGGCCGTGTCTTTTCTGCTTCTCCTTCTTCCCAGGGGCCGACCGGTCCAAAGGGAGAAACTGGCCATCCTGGCCTACCAGGACCTCCTGTAAGTGCTGCGGCTAAGATGCTTTCCAGGCTGTCAGAAGTTAGTCTGCTTCTCTGGTGTGGCCTCAATTGAGCCAGGTTCCTGTTCTTCTCCCATCATCCAGGGTCCTCCAGGAGAAGTCATCCAGCCCCTTCCCATCCAGTCCTCCAAACGGACTCGCAGAAACATTGATGCCAGCCAACTGATGGATGATGTCAATTCTGACAATTACGTGGACTACAACGATGGCATGGAGGAGATCTTCGGTTCCTTGAACTCTCTGAAACTGGAAATCGAGCAGATGAAACACCCCCTGGGCACCCAGCACAACCCAGCTCGGACCTGCAAGGACCTGCAGCTTTGCCACCCGGACTTCCCAGACGGTAGGCGGCAGCCGTGGAAGGGGAGGGGGAACGGTTGGGCCTGGAAATAGAAGGGGGCCATTGAACATCTTTTCAAACGTTCACAGGTGTTCCCGTTTGGTCCCATTGACCAGACCAGAGGTTTCAATCTCACGTTAAAAAGTGGTGCAAATATCATGGTTGGCATGACAGAAACAGAGTTAATCCAGATGGGCGCTAGGCTTTCATTCTGGACTTCCGTAGGGCTCCCACCCTGACTGGTTTTAGACAGACAGACAGACAGACAGACAGACAGACAGACAGACAGACAGACAGACAGACAGCAGGGGAAGCAACTGTGTGTGAACAGGGAGCAAACCTCACATTCACCGGCACAGATGGCGTTGCCTAGTCAGGTAATAAAACGTCTGCAAGCAAACAGCCAGGCTCAGCGAGCACCACGGAGCCCACAGAGATGCTCTTCTCTTGGAAACTGTTTTTCATATTTGTGTTTTAAATTGGAAACATTCCTTTTTTAAAAAGAATAAAGGTAGATTGAGAAATAACATGCACTTCAGAAGACAGAAATGAAACTTTTCAGCTCTCTGGAGTCAGCCCCTGGAAAACGCTGAAAATGGAGCTTTTCTGAAGGGCTTTTGGAGCCAATGCCGAAGGTGGTGTTTGGGCTTTATAATTTCTAGCCACTGCTTTTCTCCCAAATCTAGGAGAATATTGGGTAGACCCGAATCAAGGCTGTTCCCGGGATTCCTTCAAAGTTTACTGTAATTTTACTGCTGGTGGGGAAACTTGCATCTTCCCAGATAAGAAGTCTGAGGGGGTAAGTAACTCTTGTTAATGTCTTTTTTGCTGTCCCTTTGGAAGATAGTTTGACAACTTTTCATTCTCTGCACGTTGCCTTGATTTTGCCTTCAGCGACATAATTCCCATCAGGAAAAGATTGAAAAGTGAGCAAAAGGCTGTCCCAGAGAAGAGGGGAGGGGTCTACCTATTCTCCAAAGCCCCTCCACTCTATTCTAAATTCTAAAAAGGAGAGATACAACCTAGAGCTAAGGAGGAACTTCAGGACAGTGAAGACTGTTAATCAATGGGACGGCTCGCCTCCAGAAGTAGTGGGTGCTCCATCCCTGTAGTGTTTAAAGAAGAGATTGGACATCCATTTGTCTAGGATGGGAGGAGAACCCCGGCCTTGGGCAAGGGGGCTGGACTAGAAGATCTCCAAGGTCCCTTCCAGCCTTATGATTTTATGATTCTATGAATTAGAGGCAGGAAAAAAAGAGCAAAGAAAATGAAATTGAACAAATCTAGTTTATTTCAGCAACAGCCCTGTTCCTTCTCCATCCCTTTCCTCCTTGCAAGTCATCCTTGCTTCTCACATGTCTGAATGCTGATTCAGATGCTGCGTTTTGTCCTTTGACCTTCTCACTTCAATAGAATAGAGCTGGAAGGGACCTTGGAGGTCTTCTAGTCCAGCCCCCTGCTCAAGCAGGAGAACCTATACCATTTCAGAGAAGTGGCTGTCCAATCTCTTCTTTAAAACCTCCAGTGATGGAGCGCCCACGACTTCTGAAGGCAACTTATGTTCCACTGGTTAATTGTCCTCACTGTTAGGAAGTTTCTCCTTAATTCCAGGTTGCTTCTCTCTTTGGTCAGTTTCCATCCATTGTTTCTTGTCCTGCCCTCTGGTGCTTTGGAGAATAATTTGACCCCCTCTTCTTTGTGGCAGCCCCTCAAACACTGGAATACTGCTGTCATGTCACCCCTACTTCTTCTTTTCTTTAGACTGGCCAAACCCAAGTCCTTGTGGCCAAACCCAAGCCGTTCTTTGTATGTTTTAGTCTCTAGTATTCTGCCTTGCACATCTTTTAAATTTTGCTGTTTATTGACAGACTTCTGAAAACAATTTGCGTTGCTAATAAGCTGCAAAGAAAGCTGAAATATGGCAATTTCCTCATATTCATACATGCAAATATATCATGTCATTTCCTGTATATTAAATTATTGGTAGGTCAAGTGCATCAGTTTGAGTGAAAAACGTTGCATTGGAAGTGAGAACAGCTGTCCATCCTGTTGTCGTCCATTCACACTTTCACTTCCATGCTGCCCTGTTAATTCATGGATCGCACATGAACACGGGTGAATGAGGGCCTTGTACTGACACACACCCCCAGTCTGCTTTGAAAGCGAGATCTAGAGAACAGACCAGTCTGGTTGTGACTGTTCTTGGGGGGGGGGGTGGGGGGGAGGTCTAGGGAGCATTGGGACAAAAGTTTCTGCTGGGCCTCCTGCTTTGGGTGGGTTAAAAATGGCCCCATGTTGCTCCCTGTCCAGATTGGAATCTAACATGTTGGATCTCCTCTTCTTGGAGTGAACATCTATGAAAGGCCTGTGATTCTTAGGACCCCAAACACATCCAGGCCCCTCTTTTTTCCACATAGATTGGGGCATCTCTGGAGACGAGGCTGAAGCATTCAGCCTTGAGACTCCTGGCACCTCTGGAGGCTTTGAGGGCCCGGAGTGTCCGGCTGGCCCCTGCCTCTTAGATAAAAAACTAATTCCATCATTTTCCAGCCAGCCCACTCTTTTTGGCACAGATACGTCTCTGTGTCTCTGAAAATGAGGAAACCTCTGTTGCTGTCCCTCCTTCCCCACCCACCCACATAACAGGGACAATTTGACCACAAAATGCCTCCCGGAGTCAGGCCTGAAGGCTTCTAGGAGGGAGAAGGGGCCTAGATGTGTGGGACCAACAGCAACATTCAATCCTGTGAACATAAAACATTCTTATCCTAAGAATATTTTTCACTTCAACTTCTTTAAGCTATGGATCAAAAGGTGTTTGTGTGTGTGTATAAGTGTGCAGATATGTGTCTATTTATTCTTGTGATTAAATACTGTTTATTCATAGGACAAATGTATTTTCCTAATTATACACTGCCCTAAAAACAGCTTTTTCACGTTTAAATGTAAACTGTTGGTTCAAGTATGAAGGAGGCTCCATGAAACCCCTGCAAATAACATAAAGTCACGTGAAAAAGTCTGGGCATGTTTATAGGAGTCAATCCTCTTTCTTTCCCTAATCATGGTAGCATTTTTGAAAGCAGCTCAAACCCGCATCAGATCTTTCAGGCTGGGTTTGGGATTAGATATGTCCTCTGTGCTTCCCACTGGGGAGGGAGAGAGTTGGGGGTGGTGGAAGGTTCCAGAACATTCACCACTTGAACAGCGCAGGGAGCACTGAAGTCTCAGCACTCAGCCTCCCGAGTCCCTGAGTTCCTGTCTGCCACCGTATTCTTGGCAGCAAACAAACACACACAACTGTAGCAAGAATGCTACAGATGTGAATGCACAGAACGCTCAGTTAGTCTGAAAAGCTGCTATCAGTGTCAGACCTGCCACAAACTTAAACCTCTGGGGTCCCCAACCCCTGGTCCGTGGACCGGTACTAGGCTGCGGCATGCCAGCAACCGGTCCGCAGAAACACGCAAAGCCCCATCCGCGGGATGCAGGCAGCACACAAAACCACGCACCCTCCGGTCTGCAGAAAAACCTCTCCATGGAACCGGAGAGGTTGGGGGCCTCTGCTCTAAGCAGAAAACAATCCTTGGCCCTGCCGTCTGCGAGCATTTTGGCAGTTTCAGTCTCACTGGCTCCAGGTTGACTCAGGCTTCCGTCCTTTCGCGGTCGGTAAAATGAGGACCCAGATTGTTGGGGGCAACGTGCTAACTCTGTAAAGCACTGTGAAGTGGTATATAAGTGCTAGTGCTGTTTGCTGAGAAAGATATATTTTTATTAGAGATCAAATGTATTGCAGTAATGCATAGCCAGAACTGAGATTTGCATGCCAACATCCTTATGTTATACTTTCCCCTCCTTTCCCCTTCTTAACTGTCTTTCATTTCCCACCCAAGGTAACCAATTAAAATCTTGCAAGCTGTTTTCCTCAGGGTCAGTTCAAGCGTGCTCTGTTATGCCACTCTCTCCTCCTTCCAGCTGGGTTACCTTGAAGCAGCATTTCAAGTTGGCATAGTACTTACTTTGGGTTTCCCCAACGTGCCCCCTTTCATCCCCTTTCTCCATATCAGTGAAGCACAAGCAAGTATGAGGCGGCAGCTCACTGTCAGATTTTTTTCTGAAGTTTGGCTACCATAACTGACAGAGCTCTCCTATTACAATATCTGGAACTCCTTGGAGGTTCATTGATAACAGCCATCAATAAACATACAAGCTTTCAAGAAGGACAATGATTGTTGATTTTTGAACTGTCTCAGACTGCTGGAAATTGTTGAGTGTGTGGGGTTTTAGCCATGGTGCCAGCAGGGTAAAGACCTCTTGCTTACTGGGTGATGCTTTAAAATTGGATGGGCCTTAGATATCTTTAGACTGCACTTCCATCATCCATCCTTTGGCTTTTTCAAGCATCCCCCATGCCAGGATGGTCTTAACAGGCCCATTTCTCTCTTGGCTTCCTCCCCCCCAACCGCCAACCATCCAGGCTCAGGTTTTCTGGGTGCTCTTTCAACACATCCAGCCCCAGAAAGATTCAGGAGTTGCATTGTCGTTTTTTGGTTTTGCTTAAAAGGAAAGACTCAAGTGATTTCCATGGGAATATTTTATTGCAGACTGTGACGCTTCTTCTTGTCTTGTCTCTGTTCTTCTCTTCCCACACGTGCCTCTCCCACCGCTTTCAGGCTAGAATTACGACATGGCCAAAGGAAACGCCGGGCTCCTGGTTCAGTGAATTCAAGCGCGGTAAACTGGTAAGAGGAACCCACACTCGCCTCTCTGTTTGGCTTTAACCCCTCTCGTATTTTGCAGAGCAAAATGGCCCGTTGGCCCAAAGAGCAGCCAGCCACGTGGTATAGTCGCTACAAGCGAGGGTCTTTGGTAAGTGGTGAAGCTTCTGGCTCCCTCCGCCCTCCGTCTGGAGCACGCCAGCCATGTCCGCTTTCCACGTCTGGCCCCAAACTAATTTCACTCTATATGCTGAACTACTAACAAGCGACGCTGGAAGAATCCAAGGATGGCAAAGGAGCAATTGCAGAAGGAGTTTGAAGGCTCCGTTGGGGCCCTCACCATAATCCACAGCTCTTTGGCTTTCCTGAGGTTAGCTGCTCCTTTGACCTGATCAGGAGATTCTTGTGAAAGGACAGGACAGGACAGGACAGGAAAAGAATGGAAAGGACAGGACAGGACAGGACAGGACAGGACAGGACAGGACAGGACAGGACAGGAAAGGAAAGGAAAGGAAAGGAAAGGAAAGGAAAGGAAAGGAAAGGAAAGGAAAGGAAAGGAAAGGAAAGGAAAGGAAAGGAAAGGAAAGGAAAGGAAAGGAAAGGAAAGGGCTTGAATCAGAACTTGATTCCAGACAACTGGCAGAATTCACAACATATAAAAAAATTAAGTATTTGAATATTCATGGAAATGATATATGCATAAATGGTATATTAGTGAACTACTTTACAGAAACTATGTAAATTCTAAGAATTTCATATAAAAATATTTGTGATTGGAGAAATACGCTCCAAAATAAACTAAAAACGTCACATTAAAATTGATTGAACTGGAAAGATTGGAAGATTCCCAAAATTGAGAAAATGGAATGGAAACATTTTCAAAATTAGAATAGCTGAAATCAACTGGTTTGCCTCTTTCTGCCAAAGTTCATTCCCGTGTGGCACCTAATGGAATTCAACCTAGTTTTCAATTCACCTTTGAAGCACATACAAAACCGAGTTAATCCGGTCACCGGAACCTTTGGGAAACCTGATATCCTGATGCCAAATCTTAGGTGCTCTCCTCACTGGAGCAACAGAAGCACAAGGGAATCCTACCTCACACTGGGAAGGTGCTGGAATTGCTTGCACTGACTGGTGGGCGGTTGCTGAACAACTGAAACATGAGGAGAACACAAGGCTGTGTCTCTTTGGGGGCGGTAATCAAGAAAAGCCAAGAAAGTGATAAAAGATGTAGAATTCATTTCTCTCAGCTTTTATTGTTCAGAAAAGAACTTCTCAGCTTGACAATCTCTGTGCAATGTTTGCTATAGTCTCAGAACTGGAAGTCTGGCCACAAATTGCCCAAAAATCAAAGTAAGGTAAATGTAATTTTTCTACTTGAGTTCCATATTCCACAAGTCCATATTTCATGATCTGGAAGGCTGGGGGGCAAAACAGTTTTAGAGGAAGTTAGGCATGTAAAAAATCCTCTCTTTGTGAGGGAAGTGTTGGCATACATTTGGAAGCACCTGAAGAAGAGCAGTGCAAGAGTCTGAAGATGCTGACGTTCCACCACAATTATTTTCCTGATGATGTTCTTTGCTGTGCCCATCACTTCCTCTTCAGCAAGGGAATTCATTCATTCCAAACAACAACAGTGACAGCTTTTTGGGACCTCTTGAAATACCCTTACATAGTTTTCTCCAACAGTCTTAATTTTATTTTAATTTCTAAAAAAATACATCTCACTCGTCTGTCTGCAGTCAACATTACTGTGCATGGAGTGCTTCTGAATGAGATGCACAAAAGCTTTTCCAGCTAGGCGGCACTGCCACCTCACAGAAAAGGCTGCAGTCACGTGTGTTTGTGTGTGTCCAGAGCTTCTTCCCTGCTCAAGGGAGCCCATGCATGTTCCCAGACTCACCACACTGTACTAACTAGAGAGGCCAGGTCCTCCCACCAGTCTTGCCCAAATCATTTTGTTGTCGGGGAAGGGAAGGACTTTGTTTTCAACAGCTGGTTTTTGCTCATCACCTCAAATTTTGCCTTCCCTCTTGTTTTCTTGCTCTCGTTATCTTGCTGGTCATCAGGATTGTTTCTTGAACTGGAAATGAGCCACCAGGATCTAGAAGATTTGCAGAGGCAACCGTACCCCATTTGCTCATGCAGTGGGGGTTCCAGATCTATTTGAGAAATTTCACCCTTCCTAAGAAAACTCTTACCAAATTCCTCTGATGCATTAGATGTCAAAAACTGAAGAATAATCCTAATATTCACTTTGGTCTATATAGTTGGGATTACCCATTTAGCTTACCCATTTAGGTATTACTACATTATGATCTGGGGAGCAGCTACCAACGTAGTCCCAGGGCCTTTGAGGGCCATTTGTAGCTCCTGGATCTCAGGACCCAGATGGTGGGTTTGGGGTTTCGTCTCTCGTGCTCTTTTATCCCCACCCAGAAGGCCTGGAGATGCTCCTTTTGGTGTCTCCAGGGCTTCGGTGTCTTTTGGAGCTCCTCCTGGTTTGGGTACCAGATGGTTTCCATCCTGAGTCTTTGGAGGACCTGTTGCTCTGTTGGCTTGGCTTGAAACTAACTAACTTGCCAACTAACAGTTTTTTGGAGGTAAGATTTATTCCCTTGTTCACGCATTGAATAATATATGATTGATTAATAGGATGGTTTAACCTTCATGGTTCCAATTAGCTTTTTTAAAATTCTAAACATTTATTTATTTATGAAATCTATTTGCTGCCCATCTCGTATGATTCTGAGTAGCTTGTAACATAAAAGCATTAAAGCATTAAAATCATCACTCAGAAACGCAGCTGATAAAATAATTAACAAATAAAGTCATTAACAGCAGATGGCAAGGGAGGGAGCTGGACACGCAGGAAGGGGAGGTGGGATTAAATTTTAATTAATCAAACACCTCCAGTATGAAACTCCAGTATGAAATATTAATTATTTCCATAATAAATGCAAATTAGGCACCACCTCCAAAAAAAGATTTCCAGATCTGTAAGTGGGGTGCACTGGGGTTCTGTGCATGGCAGGGAGTGAGAGAGAGAGCTACTAGCTTTTCAGTAAAAAAAAATGTCAATCAATTAATTTAATTGACTTGTTAACTAAATGTTGATAAACATCAGTTTAATTTGCATATGTGATTTCTAGAAGTAGTTGAATCCTACACACACACACACACACACACAGAGAGAGAGAGAGAGAGAATATTTCTTGAGGTAAAAATATGTAGTAGGATATTAGGTGATCTCTTAATCTTCCAAATTCAGAGGGCGTTTTAGCAGAGGATGCAGTAAAAATTTACCTGGAGTTTCACCAAGGAGTTTCACTCCTTGGGGCCTCTGCTCAAAGATGATCAGAGGTGCAGCTGGGCCAGAATTCAGAGGGGAAGAAATGCCCCAGCTGGTCCAAATGCCACCCCGGCTCTGCCAGCTGCACTTGCTGCCATTGGGCTCCCAGGCGCTGGTGTCACTCACTGCTCGAGAGAGACGCTCTAGTTCTGAGGGGCCCCAATTTCTAATCGCTTCTGCCTGTCCTGGAGAGGTAATCCAGACCCCTTGGATGAAGACCCAGGTAGGGCGCCGTCTCGGTCGCTGCAACTGGAACAGCCTCCTTCCAGGGCTTGGCTCCTCAGCTGAGCATCAAAAGGTGCCAAGACCCTGGCTGCTCCCTGAACCAAAGATGGGAGTTTTATCTGAAATTTCTTCCAAGGAAGTATTCTGCCTGGAGTCTGATGGTGCTGGGCGGCCTCTGAACTGAATGAATGTTGTGTCAGATAGACGGCCACTCCACTTCTAATTGGAATAACTGGAAAGAAACTACTGCTAGATCTTTCTGCATCAGAAGAATTTAGGAGACAATAAGATTAGTGATATTTAGTAAAACTTTCGGGTTGTTTTTTTTAAAAGAGCCTCTTTCAAAAGGGAGGTCTTGGAAGGAAGGAGAAAAAAATATTTCTGTGGTTCTAAGCATAGAAGACTTTCTGCCAGTCCATCCTCGCTGCTGTAAATACACTGTAAGGACCCACCCCACTTTGCATCTTAAGAAGACAGAACTCTTGCAGGCGTTCTAGACAGGACTTGGGGCTCAAGCCCTACGGTTCAAGGTTTTAAAGGGTCCCCAGCAGCCCCACCCCACCATCTTTCCAGCGACAATCCCAGGCATTACATTTCCACCCCCTTTTTCCTCACTGCCGGCAGAAGGGAGACTTCAGAGGGGAGTAGATGAAAGCTGATGGCCCCATTGTTATGCTTAGTCCTTTTGGTGGTATCCACATTCAGTCCCTTTTGAAGCTGTATCGAAGGAAGTGAGGGCCATAAAACCCCTTTGCTCATCCTCCTTCCCCTTCATCTTATGACAGAATCCAGAGAGGGCAGAAATGGGGTTTTTCCATAGTCGATAACTAGAGATGCAATATAATTGGATTCTGACATACACATTACTATGGAAGAGTCAGTTGCCACCTGTAAGTCTCTTGTGAACAGGTCCTGATCCAGGACAATCCATTCCACCTTCTAGTTCCTGGTTGCTCCTTTTCGCCTGTCATCTAGCATGCTTCTGCTTGCCTCAGTCAGTCATATTGACCTGTCTCGAGAAACATGGACAGGAGTCCACATAACTGGTTGGTAAAACCTTTGTTTCTTCTTACCGTGTCTGTGTATGTGTGTGTGTTAAATTGACTGATCCTGAGCGTGTATGAACAAATTCCCTTCTGGCCCACTCAGTCCTTTTGCACAATAACTAATGAACATGAGGGTTTTGTCTGAAAGTTGTTTAACTTTGGCATGCAATACAAGATATAAAGTGAGCATCTGATGCATTGGGTAACCTAATTTTTGACACAAGCGCACAGGATAGACTTTCAGATAAATCTATGGAGGAAAATTCCAAAATTCTAACATGGGTGAGTTATCCATGGTTAACCCAACATTCAAGTTTTCTAACGTCTCGAATCTTTCCCAACTGTAGTCCTAATTCTTATGTGTCTATGTAATGATCTTTTTAATTCCACACTTGATTATTCTGCCAATTGTAGGGTTTCCAATTATTTCCTACATCCTGAATGTTGTCAAAATGAGACCTATTTCTTAGCATAGGATTTGCCTACCCTGAAACTCAAAAAATCCCATTTATTTTTCGGAATCAATGGTGGCTGTGTGCTTTTTCAAATGTAACTAAAGAATTCTCTCTGATCCTCCTCAAGGTGGTCCAAGAATACTGTGACACACTTTGTGATAACTTGCGCACTTGGGGGTAAACTTTCTGCTTGCCTAGCCTACCGGGTCTGCTTCTTCCTGGTCTCCTTTCCCGCTTCCCCTTAGCTCTCCTACGTGGACGCTGACGGCAACCCCATCGGAGTGGTTCAGATGACTTTCCTGCGGCTCCTGAGTGCATCCGCTCACCAAAATGTCACCTACAACTGCTTCCAGTCCGTGGCATGGCATGACGCCACTGCGGGCAACTACGAGAAGGCCCTGCGCTTCCTGGGCTCCAATGACGAAGAGATGTCGTATGACAACAGCCCTTTCATCAGGGCGGCCCTTGATGGCTGTGCGGTGAGTGATGGTGCAAAGAAGAGACTCTTGGGGTGGGGGGGAGGGGGGGTCACAGCCCTCTCATGCAACCTCATGGGCTGCTCATGTGGAGAGCGGGGTCTGATTATCTGAGGAGGAGGAGGAGGACAACGACAAGGTGGAGGCAAAAGATAAGAGGCAATAAATTATTTTTTGACTAATGTCTGAAAATAATTATTACTGCATATATTAGCTACCAACAAAAAGAGCTTAATTAAGTGTGATATAATAATGTTTGTTGTTGTCACTGATCAGAATTAATTAAGTGCAACAATCAGTACTGGATTTCTCCAGCAAAAGTCTGACTTTAAGCGGAGAATATTAGATTCTTCTTCCACTAATAGAGATTAGAGTGAACAGTCTGGGTGGTTGAATGAATGATCCACTTCATTTGGGGCCAGAGGAAGTATGTGGGGCTCCATCAAAGTGGTGAGACTGGGAATCTCTGGTGGGTACCTGTGCTAAGAGACCACAGCATCTCAGAACAAACCAAGTTTTTTAGGTTTTCAGGTTCCTTGGTCTGAACAGCATCCTCTACAAGAGTGATAATTTCATGTGTCCCTCTTATTAAAGAACTGAATGAGAGACACGACAAGAGTCTTGAAAGCAGTCACAGGGACGAGGGGGTGGGTAGATCCCAAGAGCCAAGAGGTTTTACAGGGAGAGATCTAAAGTTGAAATTAGGAGGGATCTCCAGACCGTGAAGGTCCTGAGCAGCGGCACGGCTGCCTTCTGGAGTCGTGGGGGCTCCACTGAGGGAAGCCCTCGAAGGAAAGTCGGATGGCCTGAGGACTCTGAGCTCGGGGAGAGGGGGGGACGAAAAGAACCTCTGAGGTCTCCTCCCATCCTACCATTTGGAGAAAAAAGATGGAAGATTTCCATAACTGACGTGAACTTACCTAACTTTGCATTTCAAAATTAATACTTAATGGAAATGCAGAATTCACCTCCCAAAAGTTTGTAAGATGGAGGTTTACATTCAGACATAAGGTCTGTGCAGGACTGTCAGTTTCAGCCTCCAGAAGACTCTGCAGAGCATATGAAAGCTCCAAAACAGCATCTGTCTGCAACCCCTTAAAGCTCTGGCCTGTGCCAAGGGTTGGAGGGCGCAAGGGTGTGTTGTCCCAAAAAGGGCTCAGCCTGGTGCAGAAGCCAATCAGAGCCAGAAAGGAGAGACAGACTTTCACCCCAAAAAAATTTATATAAGCACTTCAGCAAAAGGGTCCCAGCCACTAAAGGAGCTGAGTCTCTGAACAACAGCAAAACGCAACCTTTTATACCATTGATTTTCAGAAATAGGGAACTAAAATTTCACAAAGCTATTACCCTTTTTGGAGTTCTAGCTTGCTTTTAGTCTTCGTGTCCACTGGCCTACGTAGTTATGCCTTGCTTGAGCATAAGTTTTATTTTGCCCCTATAGAGTTATACCTGCTTAAGCCTTGTGTGTCCTTTTGTCCCAACTTGTGATTTCTGCTGCTTATTTTCGAGTAGGTGTTGTTACATTTCCTCCATTTCAAACTGACACCTTATGCAGTTACATTCCTCTTAGGTTTTCACTTTCCTAGGATGGGGGCCTTCTGCTTCTTAAAGGGGGTCCTTCAGGTGCAGCTGGTAGCCACTGTGATGCTGAGGAACGGAGGGAGGGGCCGTTAGCCCCCAAGGCCCCTGGAGCACTTTTGGGGGACTACCTGCAAAGTCTTTTTAGACCAGAGGAAGGGAGGGAGGGTGGTAGGGGGGAAGAGAGAGTGGGAGGGAGGGAGACCTCCAGCTACACGAAAAGTCATACATAGATTCATACGCTTGTACAAAAATGCCTCATATCAAGGAAAGTTGTTGGCAAAAGCAGTGTGCATTCGGCAGTATTTTGAACAAAATGTATATATTTTAAAAACATGAACAAAAAGATTAAGAACCTTAATGGGAATTCTAAAATAATATTTAAGTTACAGCAGGACAAACCTGATAGGCAGTAAAAATAGATTGAAAGATGCCCAAATAGACCGGCTTCGCCATCCAGGGGTTCAACTGGCAAGGGCTACGGTTTGCAGCATGCTGCACATTCAGTCCCAGCCAGGATTTTTTTAAAAAATAATCTAACTCTGCATTATTCCCTATTGCTGAACAGCAGAGCACAGCAGCGGGAGTGGGGAAGTGTAATGGAGAGTAAATAAAATGAACATCAAAGGAGGCAGCTGCTCCGGGCACCTGAACCGCCTCTTCCCCTGCTCTCTTCCTCTGCAGGCAAAGAAGGGTTACCAGAAGACAGTCTTGGAAATCAGCACCCCCAAAGTTGAGCAGGTCCCCATTGTCGACATCATGTTCAATGACTTTGGCGAAGCATCTCAGAAGTTTGGGTTCGAGGTGGGACCGGCGTGCTTCATGGGCTGAGGGCCGCTCAGAAGACTCTCCAAAAGAGCAACTTCGTAACCTCATCGCGCCTTCTATTTTTTTGGCTACTTTTATTTTTTTGTCATCACGTGCACGTTCTGAAACTGGACAGTTTGATGGGTTTGTCTTTTTACTTGTTCTCCTATTTACCCCAACGTCAGTTTTGCCACAAGACCCCCAACCCCAGTCAAAAGCTGGACCCCGCTCACCACCGACTCCAGAATCACATGACCTAGGGCCTCCCCGGGTGGCCGAAGCGAGCTTTTCCTTCTGTGCTGCGCCCTTCTTGGAGGCCGCCCAAGGGCTCCCCCGCTTTCGCGCTTGAATGCCTGCCTCTTCCTGGAAATCAGGACCTCCCGCCGGGGAAGATGCCTCCTGTCAGCAGCTTCTCTGCATCTGATGGGAAACTGCCCGGTGATCGCCGCTTTCCCATCACTGGGAAGTCCCTGAAAGGCCACTGAAAGCCCTCAGCCAGGCGATTCAGCCAGTGCCTGATCTCTGTACAGAAACATGGACGAAGAACTCTGAAAACCCCTCCCGGTTTGGATTCTCTTCTCTGCTGGGGTTTCTCTCAGAACCTAGACGGATCTCAGCCAGCCCCAGAGACCTTTCGCTGGCTTTGTTCTGCTTAGTTCACACAAGAAACATCAGAAACCGACAACCTTTAAAAATGCCAGGTTCTGACTGCTTATCCCATATGATAAAGGTGCTTCTATTTTTGTATTTTGTAAGTAAATATTTGTATATTATTATATTAAATATTAAATGTTTCTGGGTTCAAAACATGCATGTGAGTCCCCCATGCTGCACTGATAACGGGCAGCCTCCTTGGCCCCAGTGTCCGATGTGTTTCCTAAGACCACAGTAGGAATCCGCAGGGAACCGTGTGCTCCCCCAGACTCAGGAAGCAGGTCCCCTCAGCCCCCTCCCCAGCCCTCTCAGCCTCAGGAGTGGTACGCCTCAGCCTTACAGGCACCCAAGCAAATGGGATTAAAATTAAGCGTTGCTGAACTTTGGGGGAACTGAGGCAGGCGTGTCTCCAGACAAAGGAAAACGGCTGCCAGCTTGGTGCATCTTTGCGCCAAGTGCACCAGCAGTGTTGAAATTTGTCATATCTGACAAGCAATAAAGATTTATGGCCAGCTCCCCCCCCCATTTTCCAGACTTACCTATTTTTAAAAAAATATCTTTTACCAAGAAAATCTTTTCCCCCTCAATGTTTTCTTATCTTCATTCCACTTTGTTGGTGCTATAGCTGTTGGAGGAATCTTCCAGACCACCCTGGCTGAGCCCTGCTGGGGGTCTCTCCCAGCTTTCTCCTCATTTCAGCCCAGTAATACATCACCTGTCCCCCCCACCCCCCATGACCTTGTAACCCATCAGCCTGGACTCAGCCTGGACTCCATGGTGTCTGATGACAGTTTTTACAGCTGGGCTGAGGATCTGGGTTTTTCTTTGGTAGCAACAGGCTATTGGTGCAATGCCTAACGGGGTAAACATGCCAGAGTTGTACTCAGTTGCTGAATATTTGTGGTGCTAATTTATGACTTTATTCAATGTACTGAAGTCAAGGCCAGACTTGACCTGTCTCTACAACTCCCCTCCTCTGTCTTTCCAGAGCAAAACTGAACAGTGTAATTGTGTGTGTCTTTCTCCAGTGGGGAGCTTGCAGCAACCACCCACCCTCCACCCCTCTTGCTCACTGCTCCCGTGTGAGTAGAAAGGGGAAAAGCACCCCACCCCCGGGCCTCGGCCTCGGGGCCAAAAGGAAGGACATCGCTGTGATGCCTCTTCCCACAGCCTTCCTGACCCAGGGAAGCTCCAGGTGTGAGGGTAACTAGCCAGCCTTTGCATCTGTAGATTGCCCTGCTGGGCTGGCTGACTTTCCTTCTGCCCTTACTGGGGACCCTGGCCCCTCTCCTGCCTTCCTTTCCCACCGGAGGAGCAGTAATGTCGCCTGGGGGCCAGGATTGAAAACAGCCACGGCCCACTTTGCCCTCTGAATAGTCCTGTTTGGCCAGTCTTGGCCTTTGTCTCTTGAAGCGGGTGCGAGGCCTTCCCTGCAGCCCGCTCCCACTCTTCACTGGCAGGCAGCAATGCTCTGTCCCTCTCCTGACAGATTCTGGGGGACCCTCCCCCCCCTGCACCGGCTCTTTGGGGATTGATGAGCTGTAGATCCTAAGCTGGAGCATCCCTCCGGAACAGATTCCCTAAAAGTCAGCAGTTCAGAAGCTGCCCTGCATCCCCTTCCCCAAGCAGCAACTTAGGCACAACAATGTTCATGGTGCTCTTTCCCTTCTCTGGGGAGTTTGGGGGGGATCACCGCGTGGAGGGTGGAGAGCCAAGACACGCTCTCTCTCTCTTAGGTCATGTGATTCTGATCTGATTATTTCATCTCCCTTCCTTCCTTCCTTCCTTCCTTCCTTCCTTCCTTCCTTCCTTCCTTCCTTTTTTGGTGCTTCTATCAAAATCCTACACAGAGTGTTGTAAAACTGTACTGTTGCGTCTTTCATTCCTGTTCCATTTTTCCTCCCCTCCCAGAACACTTAGTTACCGTATATTGCAATAAAATTTGCTTCTTGTATTTGCAGACATATCTTTCTGTGTAATTTTATCCCCTAATATATATCATGACTTGAACAAATGTTGATAAAAAAAGTATGAAAACAAATATTTAAATACATAGAGCCCCCTCCCCCTTTGAAGTGAGGATGTGTGGGTATGAATTTCTGCATGTATGTACATGTGTACACACACACAACACACACACACACACACACATATGATCAGGTGACCCTATTTGTACAGGTTTCCAAATTCCAACGTTATCAATGCCCATTAGAGGTATTTTTAAGAAAAAAAATTGAACCTGTGTAATAAAGGAATAAATGTAATCGATATTTTTCAATAAACCAAGTTTACTGTTTCCACCTAACCCCCGTGACATGAATGCTTCTTCTGCCCGTGGGTCCAAACCCAGCCCCACGTTTCTTGATTCCCCAAACCAGCCCGGCCTGGGGGGTGGGGTGGGGGGGCAGCAGAAGCTTCACCCCTCTCTTGCCAGCAGCTGAGAGCCTTGAAAGGAAAGCAGGGAAGTGGAGCACAGAAATAGGGGCAGCGGCTGCCGTGGAATGGGAAAGAAGGCTGGCTGTAGAGGTGCGTTAGCTGAAACCATGGCTGCCTCTTGCTCCATTTCATCTGCCAGGTAGCCTTAAATCTTGAGCTGCCTTGTTGGGTCCTCTTCCAGAGTAGGCTGGCACCTTCCAAAGGAGGGAGGCCCAGTTTTCTGACTCCTGCTCTGCAGAGGAGCCAACTTTTTCCATGCCAAGGACCAGCGATACGATGCCAGATCCCCACAGTCAGGGACCCTCGACCCTCTCAGCAAAAAAAAATTCTATTCTGCCTTCTCCAGGAGAAACAATGCCATGGGTACAGCTGGCATCTTAGTGGAGGTTCAGCCCTTTTCTCCCCAAGGCTCCTTTTCAAAGGAATCCTAATCCAGGTCAGCCTATCTAAGCAAGAGGAGGACTGGTAGCCTACCGGTGCTTGAGGGGCTCTTAGAGAGAAGAGGGGGTCTGCTTATTCTCCAAAGTCCCCGAGGGCAGGGCAAGAAGTAACAGGTGGAAGATTATTAAAGAGAGATTCGACCCAGAACTAAGGAGAAACCCATGGAGGCTTCAGTTCTGATCTGAGGGCCAAGTTTCCGACTGATCACCCAACCAAGTAAGCACAACGGAGACATTCCAATCTCTCATGCAAAGCTTTATTGAGCTCAGCACATCAGCCCTGATGAATAGAAAACCAGCTCTGGTGAAATTGGTGCCAGAACAGTAAATGGAAAGTATAGAGACTCCCTGCTGATAGTGCAGGCCACGTTCCCCAATTAAGCATCAGACAATTGTTGTGAGAGAAATCTTTCTTTACTTAGGAAACCATCGGAATGACCTTGATTCCCCCGGCTCATAGCCGAAGCATCATGTTTCTTTGACACTTGACATTCAGCTTAATAATAATAATAACAACAACTACTACTTTATTGTCACTTTAAATGTATACCAATTGGCATACATCAAAATGAACTTTTGTTGCATGCAGCTCTCAAAGGGTCACCACCTTCGATATACACTCCTTGTTCATGGCCAGTTCAAGTTACAAATCTTCCATTTTAGTCTCTAGGAAGCGAACGATGGCAAACAGAACAGATGGAAATGGAGCTCCATGTGGATTAGCCCTCAAATTAGCTTGTATTCCTGCATGGCAACCTCACCTCCTTTCATTTTTCTGATCCTGACTTTTCCACCTTTTCCTTAAAGAGGCCTCACTTCCTCTTCCAAAAGCCTCTCTCCCTTCCTCTGGGCCTGCCAACAGCCTCCTCCAGTTCCTTCACTCCATAAGCCCTGGGACCTCCTCTGCCTCCTTTGGAAACAGCCCTGATTTGCAATAGAATCCCCCATCGCTGGGCCAGCAGTCAGATCTTGTTACTGGCAGAATTTCAAACAGTGCCAACGACTTTTAAGGGTCTCACCAACAGTTCCGAAGCAGCTAGAAACTCGCCATGCCAACAAAGATTATCGGTTTTATGTTACCTTAGTTCCACCATGTTGCTCAAACACATTAAAACCTTCCTGATCATGTGGCCTATATCTCTTAATATCCCTCCCCAAATTTTTCACCTTCGAGAGCCAATGCAGCTGCAGCTGATCCAGGTGCCGCCATCTTAGAACATCTTAAGAAAACTATGATGCTCACAATGAAGTTTTTGGATTTAGGCAGAAGAGCTTCATGTCAACCACTGGGAGGGTGTGGGCCAGTCCGTCTGTGCAGCCACCTGGCAAGGTTGTTGTGGAAAAGAAACCAACTTGGAACATTGCTTTGAGCTCCCAGGTGGAAGATGGGAAGTAAATGTAACATGCCACTACCACTCCGCATCCAGAGTCTGTAGAGGGAGGAAACACCATGCTTGGCCTTTCTCAATGGGCCATGCGTGCTTCTTCACTTGGACCATCATCAGGACAAGACGTCTAGAGGTCATCAACCAACACCACCAACACCCCGTCTGCCAGAGTCATTCTGCCTTGAGCAATAGGAGAGCAGGTTCTGGCTGGCCTTGAAGATCTCCTGAACTACCAGGTGACAAAGGGAGGGGAGTTGCAAAATGTAGCAGGAGGGGCGACCTTTCCCCATGCCTGTCACCTATTAGCTGGGTTCCCTTGAAGCTGGGATCTGCCACTCGTGTAAGTGCTGAACCTCAGTTTAACAATACCTTGTTGTGCTAGCTGTCAGGCCTGGGGGAGAAAGGCTGTTTTGTGGTGCAAGAGTCACGGCACAGAAGCTGCACCTGCCACCCGATGCTCAGCAAGAACCTGGAGTGTGTTTTGACAGGCTACCCTGCGATCTGGGCATCCTTCTGTGGGAGGTTCACACAATGCACTTGGCTAGGCTAAGTGAGGTTGGTTAGTTTGTAGTTCAGCTTTTGACATGAATACAAGCAAAGAGGTCATTATGTTAACCCATAAGGTGGCGGGTCTGGTTTTAGGAGTTAGCATGATTTGGAAGCCCAGCCCCAGTCTTGGGCTTACAGGGACATCATATCTGGACTTGTCAATCTAGAAAAGCAAAAGGCTTATGAAATTCTTCAAACCACCAAATGAGTCAAGGTAAGATTCCCTTTCCACAGCTAGATGGGTGTCTAGATGTAAACAAGAAATCAACTTATTTTGGAGCTCCTTCTAGACCAGTCTGCTCAGCACCCCCGCCTCCACCGTCTTCTGTAGCACCTGCCATTTCCCCACTGGGGGAGGAAGGCATTGAACCTAACTCCATCCTAGCTCAGGTGGCCGGTTCCATTCCTAATGTCAACTGTGCAGTTGGCATTTCCAGAAAAAAGAAACTCCTGGGACATTATTTTACCAAGAATATAAAACTTTACTGAAAAACTACACTGGCACAGGAGAAGCGAAACCAGTTCTGGGTTTCCCGTTGCAAAAGCAAGCGTAGTTAATTCCCCTTTCCCTATGGGTCCATTACCTCCACCAATCACTTCTGTTCATATTGTTATGAGAAAATATCCAGCCACGCTTGGGGTGTCCTTGAAAATGCCAGCAATGTCTCAGTTGCTTAGATACCATCCCCCCCATTCTATCCCACCCCTTTTTTCTTTGTCAAGCTGCCAGCAAAGCAGCATATAAGTGAGAGGGAGAGTAAGTCCTGATGCCTAAAAGGACCATATTTCCACAAATTGTCATAGCTCTTCTTCCTCTTCCTGTCCCTTTTTTAATTCCTTTCACATTTCCCAAAGAAGATAATATCTGTTTAAATGTGTGCCCAGGTGGGAGGAGGGGGCTGGAAGACGGATGCTTGCTGTTTGCACACTAATAGTTTGTGTCACTGTAAATTGGAATTTATCTTCTGCTAGGTGTATAATCCCATCACTGTGCTGGTGGAGCTACAAAGGGCCACTCCGCTCATCCAGCGGCTCTGCATAAACTGCCACAGCTTTTCAATTTGTTTCTGGCCTCCCTCACCTTCTGGAAAAGCAATATTGGAGGCTGCAGAAAGAGAGAAACCAGGCAGCCTGTTGGTGGTGGAGCTTGACAGGTGATGTAGTAGAAGGTGTTGGCATAGAGCTAGAGAGAGGAAATTAAATGAGACCTTTTTTTTTTTAAAAAAAAAAAAGGAAAATATGGAAATGAGTCATGAATTTAAAAGGAAACTATATGAGCCTTCCAGTGTACACAGGAGAATAATTTCACATATATTCTTTCAAATAATTCCTGTTGTGCTGCTATGTTAAAAAATAGGATTTAAAGGTACATTCATTTTGTTGTGTTATTTGCAATAAACATTGAGGTGGGACAAAAAGGATGAATGTGCAAAACATACTACAGCAGGTCTGCAGCAGACCCTCAACAGCTGCATTAATACCACCAAGGCACGGGATCTGGGCTTTGGGACAGGGCTGCAGCTGATAGTTCATGCCAGCCTCCTTCTGCCCGGCTTCCCCCTTCAGCCAGCCAGGAGCGCTGCCCGGAGATGCTGGTGCCCATGGGACTCTCCTCAGAAGACCCGCCTGTTCGGAAGAGAGATTTGCCTTGCAAGGGGGACTGGCGGGAGCAACTGCAGGCCTGCGGGCTTAGTCAGTTCGCCATGAGAGCCAGACTGCTTCTTTCATTCTCCCTGGCATGATGGCCCCCATTTCCCTCCAGGCTGTGGTTGACACAGTGTGGCTGGCTCAAAGAAGCGGCCCACATCAACCCAGCCAATGAGCCAAAGGCGCCCCTGTCTCCTGTCACCTCCCCCAGAGCCTTTCGGCTGGGGGTTACAGTGCCATCTTGACTTCTTTGACACCCTGCCAAGCAGGAACGAGGGGGGGGTTGTCCCCGAGTCATCAGGGAGGAACTTGAAATGAAACTGCTGCTGCTGCTGCTTCTCAGGTGGAGGGGAGCCCGGAGGGAGGGAGGGGCCCGGAGGCTCTGAGCTCTGAGAGTTGCTCAGCCATCCAGGTCACGGCTGTCCCATTCAAAAGGCAACTGGATTTTCTTGGTTTTTCCTTGCTTTTCATCCAAGCCCATCGCTTTGACTGAGGCAGCAGCCACCAGGCAGAGCCATGCTGAAGGCACCCACGTAGCGGGGCTGTTTTTTTTTTTTTTAATAAAAATTTTTCTTTTATTAAAACAATCAGCATTGAACACAAAATCTTAGTATGCACCAATCATCATAGCACAGTAAAAAAAAGAAGGTGATGCTCCGTTGCCTTGAATTAAATGGAAGATGCCAGACACGGGGATAAAAGCGGGACTCACCCCTCGTTTGAAGGCCAAACTGAGTGACGCATCACATTTTGACACACCAGCACTGCGGCAGATTGGCCTGTCGATCCTTAGCCAATCATCTGGGTTTCTCTCTCTATGGGTGGCAACTGGATCCCCAAGGGCTTTCCTTAGATTAAAGCAGCAAGGCTAGAATCAAAAATGTTTTTCTCGCAAGGGATGTTCTATTGCTGAATGATATTAGTGGCCAGGTCTTTGCAAACTCGTCCTCAAACAAAATGTTCCTGGCTGCCAAAGGAGAAGACATCTATTCAGCGATAGAAGACGATTGCTCTTCTGTCATTTCCTTGATTTTCTTTTAAATTTTAACCTGAATTTAGCCAAATGGCATTCCTCCACAGAGCTCCAGGGCAACAGGAAGCAACATCAACAGAGTTGTGCACACCCCAAAACTTCCTGCGCTGGCCTGTGTGTCAGGGCTGCCATTTTGCTATGCCATGCATTGCCTGCTATATTTAGAATAGAATAGAATAGGAATAGAATAGAATTGGAAGGGACCTTGGAGGTCTTCTAGTCCAGCAGGAGAACCTATACCATCTCAGGCAAGTGACTGTCTAGCCTCTTCTTTAAAACCTCCAGTGATGGAGCACCCATGATTTCTGGAGGCAGCTTCTGTTCCACTGGTTAATGGTCCTCATAGTTAGGAAGTTTCTCCTTAATTCCAGGTTGCTTCTCTCTTTGATCAGTTTCCATCTGTTGCTTGCCTTGCCTTCTGGTGCTTTGGAGAATAATTTGACCCACTCTTCCTTGTGGCAGCCTGTCAAATACTGGAATACTGTCAGCCTGCCATATGAAATGGGGTGCAGGTGGGGAGATCAGTGAGATGGGATAAGGGGAGGGTTAGCATGAGGAATCAAAACTATGCATCAGGTTGTCCATGAGAGTCACCGTCCATTTCAAGGTCCCACAAAGGAAGGCAGAACCATCCTACCCACCAAGACAGGGACTGTTACCCAAACAATTTGTTAGCACCTAACTGGACACTCTTTGATAACCAGGGGGGTGGATGAGGGAAAGTTAACCATATGCTTTGGGTGTGAAAATCCCAGCTTTGCTGCTCGTGTAATCCCTTGGCTTTTGTAAAGTGTCCCTTTGGCTAACGTAGACCTGAGAGTCTTTCTTTTCTAATGGACCAAGTTGGGAATGGTTGACCTCGTGTTTCGTTCCCACAGCAAAGCATTGTCCAAGGAAGGCCAGGTGGTCTCAGGACTTCGGGAATGTTTAGGAGAAGGCCTTGCCGAATCCAGGAGCTTTTAAAGAGGCTCCTCCAACCACTGAGCACTCAACCGAAGGCATGGCTGATGCTAAGCCCTGAGGACGGCCTAGGCCAGCAGCTCCATCACTCTGGAAAACTGCAATGTTAGCAGAGCCCCATATTTGCCCCAGTGCTGGAGTAGCTGAGCTGCTTCCTGGAACTCGCATCACACTTGGTTTGCTTCAGGGATAATCAAATCTATCTTCCCATAAATAAAACATCTCTTTAAACAAAATTAGCAAATCTCTCTGGGGTGCCCAACTGTCAGTTATGCCTGATATTTTCCTGCTGCTTGATAGATTGGAAGGGAGGGGGGAGCTTAGGAGCCTGAACCCTCCCCTCCTTCCCCCAACTCCAGCAAAGGTCAGCATTGCAGGTATGAGCAGGTGGGCATCTGTGCCCCCCCACCCCGTTCCTTCTGCTTTAATGATCCAGTTGTCTGGAAAAACCTGACCCAGCCCTGGGAGAGGATGACTGATTGACCACAGAACCAGGTAATTCTTGGGGAAGCAAAGAGAAAGCCTTCAGCTGATTAGAAACCTCCAAAATGTGTTAATGGTGGGGAAAAATTCTCACAAAACTCTTGTAGGCGTATTTCTGAGAAGATTCTCCAGGGTTCTTGGGCTTGAGCAGAGCAGGGAAGGGAAATTGGTGCATTCCCAAAAATAAAGTGGAAGCAAAACTTGCCTATGAACCACACTCTCTGGAGTGTCTTCAGAGTGCAAGGCAGCAACTGGGGGGGGGAGTTTTCCAAAAGCAGCTGAACCCCACACAGTCCATCTGAGCCAGGGCAGGGCAAGAGAGGGCAGGCCAGGAGGCTGGGTGTTAGGGGGGCATCCTAACTCTTGCTGTGATCTTCACAGGTCCCCACAGGTCTTCCATACAGCTGCACGCGGGGGGGGGGAGGGAATGAGACAAAGGCTTCTTCTGCTAGAGATGAGGTGGGAGGGCAATCATAAAGGGAAAATCAGAAACATTTTCATACTCTGGAGCTATAACAGATTACAGCATTGCCCTGCATTGCTCTACATCAGACATGTCAAACACAAGGGGGCCAGATGTGGCCCGTGAAGTGGTTTCATGTGGCCCTCGAAACCATCCTGGAAACAGTGAGGGAACGGCCCCCGCTGCCTTGGCCCTGGCCGGCCGGGAGCCAATGTACAATTTTGTGGTAGCCATCTATGCTGAAACGCATTCAGTCTTAGCTCCCCAAATGGCCTGAGAGGAACAGTGAGGCTCCTCCAGTGGACCCTGCCTTGGCACTTGCCTCAGTCCCACCCCCTTTGGCCAGAGACCCTCAGATCTGTCCCACTCCTGCCCAGGCCCCCACAGGCACCCTTGACGCGAACGATGTAGAGCTGGCCACACCCACCCAATAGGCCACACCCACTCCATCCACACCCACCAGTAGGCCACACCCACTCTGGCCACACCCCCCCCAAGGGCAACCGCAATGCTGATGCGGCCCTCAGTGAAATTGAGTTTGACCCTCCTGCTCTACATTGAAATGTCCCACATTTAAACTTAGCTTCCTTCAGAGGAAATCCCTTCAACCTTTTCAATATTTCACCATTTTCCCCCCTTTTCTAGTGCAGCATTTTTGAGACAGCAACCAGGTGGCTTTCTCCAATTCCAGGCTAGAGGTTCTTAACTGGACAAATAAAATGGGCACATAAGAAATGTCTCCACTTAGCCCCTGCCCCATGCGCCTCCTCACCCTCATCTTCTGGAATTCTGTTTTGACCCACAACGTCCCCAAATGTTTGCACCGACTCTGCTTTGAAAGCCAAAGGCCACTTACTTCAAGTTGAGTCTTTGCCAGTTTGGGGAGGAGGGGGGGGCTGCCGGCAGATTGGAATGGAAGCAGGTCCTGGGTGTTCTCGCTGGTCAAGACACAAAATGGTGGGGTTGGTGGAGTCGATCCGTTTTAGGAAAGATGGGAAGGGAGGAAATTAATGCATTTTCCCCAAGCATTTCCTCTAACCCTTCCAGATGTTCCCTCCCACATCAATTTGCTTTTGTTTTTTGGAATGTGTTGATACCTGTCTAAATATCCCATCCTATTTTTAGGAGCGTCTACAGAAGAAAGATGAAGTCAGAAGCTTGGCTTGGTATCTTGCCACCTTCCATCATGGATGCTCAAATTAGTTTTCCCGCACTGGGCTAGATGGTCCAACTCTAACGCAAAGATTCCAAGAATATGTCTAGGTTCCTGGTCCAATTTCAGTTACATTTCAAGGAAATCAAAGGGATAGTTTTCTAAAGTAAGGTGAGAGGGGTTTTTTTGCTAAGGAAACTTTTAACTCTGGTGCAACGCTCTGAGGGAAGCTTACTTTGATAAGGCTTCAAGTCAAGCCCCCTTCAAAGCTACAAAGCCCCACCACTCCTCAAAGGGAAGGAAAGTAGCTGCGTGGTTCTGCAGAGCCTCATCCTCTTCTGAGGCTTTTCCAGCACCATCTGCTCCAGCCACGGAGGGGCTGAGAGGCTGCAGCCAGGCAAACTGTGATGCTTCATCTGAAGAGGGAACAGTGCTTCCTGAGTGCAAGCCAGGCTCCTCGCCATAGACCCATCTGAAAAATAGCTTTTTAAAATATATTGAAGCATAAATAGTTTCTCCTTCCACACCTGCCACAATATCTTTACCATTTTTTCTGCACATAATTATAGAGGTTTTTATAAACAAGTAAGAACAGGTGTAGTAAAAAAAACCCACTTCCTTCCTTCTTTCCTTCCTTCCTTCCTGCCTGCCTGCCTGCCTGCCTACCTACCTACCTACCTACCTACCTACCATTCTTGAGTCATAGAATCATCATAGAAACATAGACTCACAGGGCTGGAAGGGACTTTGAAAGTCTAGTCCAGGGGTAGGCAACCTTGGCTCTTTTATGACTGGTGGACTTCAACTCCCAGAATTCCTGAGCCAGCATGGCTGGCTCAGGAATTCTGGGAGTTGAAGTCCACCAGTCATAAAAGAGCCAAGGTTGCCTACCCCTGGTCTAGTCCAATCCCTTGCCCAAGGCAGGCCTTATAACATCTTGGAAAAATAGTTGTCCAATCTTTTTCTTGAAAACCTCCAGAGATGGAGCACCCACAACTCATGGAGGCAAGTTGTTCTACTCATTAATCGTTCTCACCATTAGGAAATTCCACCATTTCCAAGTTGAATCTCCCTCTGAAGAACCTCTAGTTCTGTCCTCATGTGCTATGGAGAAGAAATCGATGCCCTCTTCCCTGTGACAGCCCTTTAAGCACTGGAAGACTGCTTTCATGCCTGCCCCGAGCCTTCTGTGAATATGTCAGGATGTGTGCTAGGAAAAATCCCAACTGTTGGGGGTCCGCATCGAAATTCACACTGAGGGATGGGGCTTTCTGGCGTTTTGCCCTTGCCTGGCCAGCTCCCAGCGAGGTGGCAGTCCTGGCGGGGGCCCTTGCACTGCACCAGTAGTGGCTGGGGCAGCCGCTGGGCCTGCTGAAGCTCCTGCCATGTTGTCTAGTGCTGACACTCGGCCCCCATCTCCTGGGTTTGTTGGGACTCACTGGCAGCAGCTGCAGCATGTGATTCGCCTTCAGGGTTTGCATGGCGTCCATCATGAACTTCCTTCATCGGTAGGTTGGTGTGGTTGGGTTCTTCACCTTCCTCCTCCTCCTCCTCCTCCTCCTCCTCCTCGAGCTCTTCCAGCTCTGCTGTTGCTCTCGCCATTGGCTGCCACGGCTACCTCAGGTTAGGATTACCTCTCTGGTCGCTCCTTCCCAATCTTCCTTTTTTCCAATTCCAATGGATCACCTGGGTCTCAATGAATCTCCCAGGTTTCCGACCTCCTCAGTCCACTCGGAGAGGTCCAGCTGGGGGGGAGGCTTAGATGATGCTTCCCCCCAGCATTCAGCATTCAGCTTCCTCCTGTTTGCTACCTTGAGCTGACATCGCTTGCACGGTCCCCACGGTAGGGCTAGGCGCTTCTCTGGGTTGACTGAGTTTGCTGATTTCACCTAATGTAAAGACCTGCCCTAGCTGGTCCCTCAGGAAAGCAAAACTCTTGACTCCATTGAATTGGATCAAAAGAACCTTTGCTGAGAGAAAGTGGATGCAATAAAGTCAGGCAAAATCTGAGAGCCCCATGTGAAGAACAAAGTGATTCTTCCATTTCCCCAAACCCATCCCCTGCAGACCAGTCCACCAGCAGCCAATGTGATGCCACAAGGTTGTTTTGAGAACACTGAGGTGCTAGGCAGATAATAGGGCACCCTCAGGGCACACGGCCTTGAAACCAGGTTGGAACCGGCTGGGAGAGAGTCTGTCCCATCTCCAAAGACAATCCCCCTCCCTAATTCCCAAGCAGTTACAGCAAAAGCAAAAGCATGTGAAAGATGCCAGCAAATATTCCTTCCCCTCTATCCTTTCCACAGAATGGCAGGACATGCTGGTGGACCTAACATGATCTATCTTTCTTTCTTTCTTTCTTTCTTTCTTTCTTTCTTTCTTTCTTTCTTTCTTTCTTTCTTTCTTTCTTTCTTTCTTTCTTTCTTTTTTTCTTTTTTTCTTTCTTTCCTTCCTTCCTTCCTTCCTTCCTTCCTTCCTTCTTTCTTTCTTTCTTTCCTTCTTTCTTTCTTTCTTTCTTTCTTTCTTTCTTTCTTTCTTTCTTTCTTTCTTTCTTCTCTCTTTCTTTTCTTTCTTTCTTCTTCCTTCCTTCCTTCCTTCCTTCCTTCCTTTTCTTCTCTAATACAGATTGCAGATAAATTATAAAATTTCTTATCACAATGTACATACTTCCCTCATGAAACAAATACAGTTTTAGGTTCTTTTTTTAAAAAAAATTGTTTCATGGGCTTTATATATACTATAGAATGCTGCTGATGTGCAACCCTTGAGAAAACAGATATAGAAATGAGAGCTGATTTTGAAATAGCGTGGGAGGTAAAGCCTGAAGCTACTGGAGCAACTGCAACATGAAATTTGATGCAGACTAATGATTAAAGCTTCTTTGGCTCCATCCTAAATAGACGTTAGTTCTCTTTCCTTTCCAGCCATTCTATGTTGCATACTGGACAATTATGGAAAGCAGGATCAATGTTTATGACTGTTAGGAACAGAGGCAAGTATCTGTTTAAGTATCCAGAATTTAAATATCTAGAGCCAAACAGAATGCATCCTTGGGTGTTGAAGTAATAGGTGATATCAAATAACTGAGGAGAGCAAGTTATGTTTGTTCAAAAGAGGGTGAAACGTGGATCCAAGGGACAGGAATTGATATCAGGAATTGATATCAGTCAGCTGATATCAATTCCTGGAAAGATTGCAGAGAAATCCATAAAGAGATCTGTCTTGCAAGCAACTTGAACATAATGTAATAACTATCAAAAGTTACCATGCATTGGTCAAAAATATTTCTTACCAAACAGTGTTTGGTTTTGATGGGGTAGCTTCTTTCAGTTTCCTTTATGGAATGTGGGTATGTTGTAGAGCAATATAACTTGTTACCTGCAAATGGTTCCACACAATGTTCTGTGACATGCTGATTAGTTTGCTAGTTAAATATGGGCTGGGATAGTATGACCATTAAATCAGTATATACCCAGGTCTTTGCTCAGTGGGTGAATATGCCTGCCCAGTTTGATATATACCGTATATATCAGCCCACGCTGGAAAAGTGGACATTGCTCTGGATGAAGCTAGCAGAATTATTACCAGATAGCTACCCTTCTAAATAAGATCTAAATAAGATGACCTAGCCAGCATTGACCTCCTGCTGTTCACAGAGAAACACCAACATACAGAGAGAGCTTAAATCATCTATATCTAGGCAACACCCTTTCTATGGCCTACAACCATCAGAGATTAAAATCCAGGAAATCTTCCTTAGGTTGATGGAAGACTTTGAACAATTTGAAAGCAGAGTGAATCTATGGAAAGCTACAAAGAACCAACACTGGGTGGAACCAACGGAGGAGCTGGCACCCGTGTCAAAAGCTGGGAAGTATGGAAATCGTTGAATAGACTGCATATGGATACAAGATCTAGAGACACTCTGAACAAATGGGGCTCTCCAGTGGCTTCTGCCCTTTGTGACTGTGGTGACATGCAGACAACACATATGGATACCTGCCCTTTGTATCCCGATCAGTGTACACTTAAGGACCTCACAGCAGAGCAACAGAATATAATTAATGTTGCTATTTTCTGCACAAGTTTCATTTAACTTGTACATATTTTTATCTGGCGTTTTATATTTTAAATTTTATGTCATATAATATGCCTTATTTTAATTGTGATGCTCCTGACATAATAAACAAAACTCCAAGAAACCTCATCAGCAATTTGTTATCAATTTTGGTGGTGGTATTAAATGGGGGACCACAGGATTCAACCCTGAATCAAACCCCAAAGCCTCTCTGCCTGCTAACGTCCTTCTGACGTCAAAGCTTTTAGCATTCACTTATACGGGATGTAATGACATTCAAAGATGAAGAGGTGGAGGTGATGGTAACAAGGTCCACTCTTCACAAAGATCCCGGGGACCGACTCAGATTGGATCCTGCAACGTTATCCTGGGACACGTATGCTGGCCTTCATTCATTCCTCCAGTCTCTTTATGCTGCCTCATCCACGGACATTGACAAAACTATCGCCATGCCAATAACTGGTCACAAGATAGAAAGGGTCTTTCTCTTCCTTTTGTCCTTTAGGATGGCCTGAGGCTGCATACCCCCACCACCCATTGTATACAGCAGACATGTCAAACACAAGGCCCAGGGGCCGGATGCGGCCCGCAAAGTGGTTTCATGTGGCCCGCGAAGCCATCCTGGAAACAGTGAGGGAACGGCCCCACTGTCTTGGCCCTGGCCCAGACCGGCCAGGAGGGAGCCAATGTACAATTTTTTTTTTCAAAACAACAAGTTATTTATTAAATTTTATCCTTTATTTCAAATAGACAAAAAGTTTCCTTTTAACGATAGGATTTTTGGTAACGTGCACGGGCACCAGGTCCACCAAACTTCTTGGATTCACAACGTCGAGGATCAGCAACTAACAGGGTCCTATCATACTGGATGAGGATATCCTTTATTTCTTTCTTAGGAGCTTCATCAACATATTTCTGGTAATAAGCTACCAGTGCTTTGGAAATAGATTGCCGAATTGCGTATATCTGTGCCACATGACCGCCACCCTTCACACGGACTCTTATGTCAACTCCTGCAAAGCGTTCTTTGCCCAAAAGAAGTACTGGTTCAAGCAGTTTGTATTGGAGAGTTCTGGGTTCAATCATTTCCAGAGGCCGTCCATTCACCTTAATAAGTCCATTTCCTCTTTTGCAGTGAGCAACTGCAGTAGCAGTTTTCTTCCTGCTGAAAACCTGAACGCTCTGGAGGGGCCCCTTAGCCGGCATGGCGCCTTCGGCAAAAGCAGCAGCGAAAAAAAAGCAGCCAATGTACAATTTTATGGTGGCCATCTATGCTGAAACGCCTTCAGTCTTAGCTCTACAAGGCCGTCTGGAAACAGTGAGGAACCAGCCCCTGCCGTGTCGGCCCCACCCTCTGGGTGCATGCTGGGGAGGGGTCACCCTTTGTGAGGAATGAAGAAATGCACCATCGCCTGGAAGTGGCCAGCAAATGGCCCTCGCCTACTTCACATATCCGGCTTGATGGGCTCCAGGGGAGGGGTTTCAGCAGGCAGTGAGGCTCCTCCAGTGGACCATGCCTTGGCACTTGCCCCAATCCCCCCCTTCTGCCAGAGACCCTCAGATCTGTCCCACTCCTGCCCAGGCCCCCATAGGCCCCCTTGACGCGAATGATGTAGAGCTGGCCATGCCCACCCAACAGGCCACACCCACTCCATCCATGCCCACCCAGTAGGCCACACCCACCCTGGCCACACACCCCTACTCCCCCGAGGGCAACCGCAATGCTGATGCGGCCCTCAATGAAATTGAGTTTGACACCCCTGACCTGTATTATTATTATTATTTTTTAAAGCAAATCTATACTTTTTTATTTTTTTAACAATTTGCCAAGACTGGAATGAGAGATAAATAGAAGGCACAACAATTTTGTTTCGGTTTTAATACAAATACAAACTAAACATGAAAAAGTCCCTATTTCAATAAAAAAAAATTTTTACAAGTTCAGGAAGAGTGTTTTAAAGAGTCAAGTTCTAGACATTTAAAACCTATCCCACAATCCTTGTAAGTGGTAAAACAGTAGTGAGAATTCCTTTTCGTGATCATATACCAAAAGAAAATATTCTATGAATACCCTTTATTCCACTTTTACAACGCCACAAAAAAAGGGGGGGGTAACGTCGATTTCCAAACAGCAACATCTCCAGACTGGGAATGAAGAGGTCCTATGACCCCACCTCCCAAGGGGTGTACGGATTTCCCTGCCCTTGAAATGTTTGTCAGGTGCTAGATTTTCCTATAGGCTCCAGAACAAATGCAGGTAAAAAGGGTAATTCCACTGACTAAAGCGCACCTCATGTCAGTAAGGGAAATAAAAGAAGAAAAGCGCCACACTTCCATTAGGAAAAAATCACTGGTACTCAAAATATATATATATATCCAGTCCATATGTCTGCAGCGAGCGAGCAAGGATTTGGTAATTCTTTCTAAAATCCATCTTTTCCTGAAATATTGTTCCACAAAGCTGGAATCTGGGACAAGGACTAGGAAGAAAAATCACAAAACCAAACACAAACAAAATGAGCCAAAATTGTATCAAACGTAGCAGTCTATAACAGGGTAGGACCACATTCCAAGATACCCAAGGCTGAAATTCACAAATCTGCAGGAAGAAGGGTTTGTCTCCTCTCATCATCCATTAATCACTGGCGTTGCCCGATGCCCCTTCCAGTGCCAAATCCTGGTTTCTGAGACATTCCTCCACGTGGAGGGCCTCGAATCCCACCTCCCAGCCCCCCACGGGTGCCACCAGGCCCACGGGGTCTGTTGTCTCGGCGATCACCCTCCCTGGCTGCTCGTGTTTTTTTCTCTTCCACATTCAAGCACACTTCTCCTCTGAACATGATTGGCCTATTGCCGAGGATCTTCTGAACTGGTTCTGGATCATCAAATACCACAAATCCAAAGTTAGGGAGTTTTCCTCCACTGTTGATACGCAGTTCTACAACGTTTCCATAGCCTGCAAGAGAGTTTCCAAGTTTTTGAAAGAAGTCCTTTAGTTCCGATTTATCAACGTCATGAGGAAGGTTCCCAACAAAGAGCTGGTGACTGTCTGGGTACCTCACAATCCGTCTGGTTTCCATGTCACCCTGTTCTCCTTCCCGTATTGTCCTAGGGCCTCTTTGTAGTGGGATGTTTGTCCGTTGCTCTCTCACCCTCTGGTCCCGCTGAGGTCTCTGGGGTGGAGTTTGGGATTCGGGCTTAGATTCAGAACGGGGCTGTGATGTAGGCAATTTAACAACATGGGGTGGTATGCCCGATACTGGAACTGCTCCACTGGGTGGTAAATTCTTACTGGTCACAGATGCCCATGAAGATGTTCTAGAGTCTTCTTGCACAACAGGTGTTGGATCTGCAGGAACTGGAGAAGGACTCTTTTCAATAGTTTCCTCAGGAGCTGCTTCCTCTACCACTAGGTCAGGTTTTTCTTCTTGAACTTCTACTTCAGGCTCTTGTTCAGGTTCAGCTTCTGGTTCCGGTTCTGGTTCTACAACCGGTTCTTCTAGTTGTTCCTCCAAGTCATTGCTGACCGACTGTTCATAGTAAGCTGCTGAATCATCAGCAACTGCCTCCGGAGTCTGTTGCCTTTCCTCAGGCTCTTCTGCCTCTTCCTCAGATTCCTCTGGAGGTTCAGCATTCAAGTCACCAAAAACTTCATCCTGATAGCGAAATATGTCATTATGGACATAAAACTTGTTGGAAACTGATCCCTCAGGGAGCAAGGACAAAAGTTTGCATGAATCTCCTCATTGGCTGAGTGTTATTAGACAGCTCACTCATGACCTGTACAACAACACCATCATTAATAGTGGCATGAGCATCCACGTGGCGGATCTTTGTGCGGCAATCCTTAAAATTCAGTGACAACACCTTCTTGTGGATATCAGATTGTCTGTGAACAGCATCTGCTGGTTTTCCATTTGAATCCAAGCCACCATGAACATATGAAGAATTCTTTCCATAAAATCTGTGCAGGTAGTCTGGTGCTTGATTCAGCAGAGTATAATACTGTCTCACGAACTCCCGCCCAACCAGCAGGGGACTTGGCTTCTCCATCACCATTTCTTTGGTCAACTGAAAACTGAGGGCGAGGCGGAGCTGGACGAGAGGAGGTGTCACTCCGAACTAGGCAGATGCGCATGACGAGAGACTGGAAGCACCTCACGCCCCTGACCTGTATTATTAAAATACTAATATTTTATTATTACTTTAATCTTGTATTTTACATTTTATGTCATATATAATGCCTTATTTTAATTGTGATGCTTCTGACGTGAATAAACACTCAAAAAACCTGTATTATTATTTATTGTTCATTGCACAGCAGCAGTTCAGACTGGATTTGGCATTCCCAAGGACCCGGGATGGGTAGATGCTGTTGTTTGTTGAAGTTAAAGGTTCTGCCACCGAGTGACAGCTGTTCTGAGTAAAGCTGCCTTTTGCAATTGACCGATGGTGATTTTTGTCAATGCCCGACAATGTTCTGGGATGGCACTCAAGGCACCTTCCACTATTGATACCCTCTTTGATTTCTTTTGCCACCGTTGTTCTACTTATTATTATGTGTGAATAATCTACAGTTAGATGCACAGTTTAAGACTGCTGGAAATTCAAGTCCGAACCAAAGACCTAAGAATAATTAAAGTGGCATCTAAAAATATTTTTCCTGGCAGTTAAAACAATTAGTCAGTGGAATAGCTTGCCTACAGAAGTTGTGGGTGCTACTACACTGGAGGTTTTTAGGAAAAGTCTGGACAGCCATTGGTTTGAAATGGTCTAGGTGTCAGAATCCAATTATATTTCATCTCTAGTTATCGACTATGGAAAGCCCCGTTTCTGCCCTCTCTGGATTCTGTCATACAATGAAGGGGAAGGAGGATGAACAAAGGGGTTTTATGGCCCTGACTTCCTTCAGTACAACTTCAAAGGGGATTGAATGTGGATATCACCAAAAGGACTAAACATAACAATGGGGCCATCAGCTTTCATCTGCTCCTCTCTGAAGTCTCCCTTCCACTGGCAGTGAGGAAAAAGGGGGTGGAAATGTAACGCCTGGGATTGTCACTGTAAAGATGGTGGGGTGGAGTTGCTGGGGACCCCTTAAAACATTGAACCGTAGGGCTTGGCCCCCAAGTCCTGTCTAGAACGTCTGCAACCGTTTTCTCTTAATAAAGGATGCCTGTTGGAAGAAATACTCCAAGAGTTCTGTCTTCTTAAGATGCAAAGTGTGTGCAAAGTGTCTTTACATTAGGTTTCCTACTTGAGCAGGCGGTTGGACTCCCAGGTGCCCCCAACGCTGTTATTTTGTTAGTATATGGGCAGTTCCAAGAAGGGTAGGATTTTATAAATTCAGGTGTTTGAATCTAAAAAAATTCAGTATTTCCAGATACTGAGGAAGTGTTTTAGATATCACTCCAAGGGCTCTAGTAATGGCTGTTTCTTTTTTCCCATGAGCTTTCAACTTTGATCTGCAAGTCCTAGCAGTTTGTAATTTTTTCCAATGATTTTTCTCAATCCTAGCAGCACCTGCAATACCAACATCAATGAGTCAGACTTTCTTCTTTTCAATTACGCTTATATCAGGCACATTATGAACAAGAAAATTGTGCCTGTCTCTTTGGATTTTAAAGTCCCATAAGACTAACACACTCATCTCCCAAAACCTTCTCAGCTTGAGGGTCATTTTACCCCATTAAAATCCAAATCTCTGGCTAAGTTTCTAATGAATAATTCTGGCAATTCAGTCATAACAGTACATGACAATACGGTCAATTGTTTCATCCTCTTTACTACAAAGATGACATTTGTTGTTGTTTGTTACATGTTGGACATTTGCCTTCATGTACCGGTAATTAGTTGGAAAAACTTGTTCTCCAGGCTGCTAAAATCAATGACTTAGATGAAGGACTTGAAGGGGAACTCATCAAATTTTCAGATGACACTAAGCTGGCAGGAAAAGTCAACACCCCAGAAGATGAGCTCAGGATCCAAAAAGATCTTGACAAATTTGAACAATGGGCCCTATCCAATAAAACGAGTTTTAATGTGGAGAAAAGCAAAGTTTTACATTTAGGCAGGAAAAACCAAAGGTTTAAGTAGAGATTAGGCAAAACCTGGCTCAAAAACAGCAACTGTGAAAGGGACCTTGGAGTCCTAGTGGACGATCACTTGACCGTGAGCCAGCCATGTGCAGCAGCAGCCAAAAAAGCTAATGCAATCCTGATTTGCATAAACAGAGGCATAGAATCAAGATCACACAAGAACCGTTGGCTGGGAACTAAAGATTTTTCTCATAACAAATGTCTGACATTTAATTGGGGAACATGGCCTGCGCTATTAGTACCGCTTTGTAAAACCCTACTGAAGCCACACCTGAAATACTGCAAACAATTTTGGTAACCATACTACTTTGGAAAAAGCTCAGAGAAGAGCAACTAAGATGATCAAAGGCCTGGAGATTAAAACATATGAAGAATGGCTGCAGAACTTGGGTTTGGCTAGTCCAGGGGTAGGCAACCCAAAACACTCAAAGAGCCACTTGGACCCATTTCCCACCAAAAACAAAACACTGGGAGCCGCAAAACCCTTTTGATATCTAAAGTGAAGATAACACTGCAGATATCCTTTTTTATTTTTATTATTCATTTTAGATATCAAAAGAGTCTCTCTCTCTCCCTCCCTTCCTCTCTCTCTCTCCCTCCCCCCCTCTCTCTCTTTCTGCCCTTGGTCTGCCAGTCCTCTTCCCCCATTCTTTTTCTTTCTCTCTCCTTCCTCTCTCCCTCTCCCTCTCCCTCTCTCTCTCTCTTTCTCCCCCCTCTATCTCCCTCTCTCTGATCTTCTGCTCACCTGTCAAGCTGGTTTCAAGATGTTCTCCAACAAGCTCAGGAGTAGGCAACCTTGGCTCTTTTATGACTCATGGACTTCAACTCCCAGAATTCCTGAGTCAGCATAGCTGGGCTAGCTAGCTCTCTCCTGCCCTTTCTGCTTCCTGTTTCCTGCAGAGATGCAGCAAAGGGAGGAGCCCCGCCCAAAAAGCTTTTCAGTTTGTCGGAGAACACCATGAGTCCACTCTCTTTTACACACACACACACACACACACACACACACACAGAGAGAGAGAGAGAGAGAGAGAGAGGAAACACACACACAGACACAGAGAGACAGAGACAGAGAGAGACAGAGAGAGAAGCAGGGAAGCACAAGTGCCTCTCTCTGTCGTTGTGTCTCTCTGCAAATGGCAGAGGAGGCTGGGAGCCACAGGGGAAGGCTCAAAGAGCCGCATGCGGCTCCGGACCAACAGGTTGGTGACCTGTGGGCTAGTCTAAAGAAAAGAAATAGGGGAGACATGATAGTAGTATTCCAGTATTTGAGAAACTACCACAAAGAAGAGGGAGTCAAATTATTCTCCAAAGCATCAGAAAGCAAGACAAGAAACAATGGTTGGAAACTGACTAAAGAGAGAAGCAACCTGGAATTAAGAGAAACTTCCTAATAATGAGGACAATTAACCAGTGGAATAGTTTCACTCCAGACATTGGGAGCACTCCATCACTGGAGGTTTTTAAGAAGAGACTGGAGAGTCACTTGTCTAAGGTGGTATAGATCCTCTTTCTTAGCAGGGGGCTGAAGACCTCCAAAGTCCCTTCCAGCTGTATTCTATTCTAAATTCTATTCTAAAATAAAGCCTTTGAGTTCCTTTTTTTTTATCACTCTTGATCTTAAACAACTCCATCTGGATTTTTTTTTTATCAGCTTTTCATTCTATATCCTTCAAGTATTGACTATGGATGGGCTTGTTCTTCCAGTTAAGACATTGGCTTCCAATTGTTGCTTTTCCAAGTTCAGCCTTCACCTTTGTTGCTTCAAGAACTTTCCTTGATTAACTTCCTTCGTCAAGAGACTTGGGCTTTTCTTAACATAGTCAATCAATGCAGGCTTTTCTTCCTCCACATTTTGTTTCTATCCCCTTCACCTCTTGGCCCACACAGCCAGTCAATGTCACTTTTTGGGTGCCAAGCACGGGGCATTCTCCTTTGTTCTCTTCTCTTCTGATCCAGGTGATCAAGCTCCACCTGGATCCAGTCAACAATTCCTGATGTCTATCAAATACCCAGGTATTCACTACAGGTAATCCTTGATTTACGACCACAGTTGAGCCCAAAACCTCTGTTGTTAAGTGAGTTTTGCCTCATTTTTACGACTTTTCTTGCCTCAGTTGTTAAGTGAATCACTGCAGTTGATGTTAATAACCCGGTTGTTGAGTGAATCCGGCTTCCCCAGTGATTTTGCTTGTCTGAAGGTCACAAAAAGGGGATCACGTGACCTTAGGGCACAGCAACGGTCATAAGTATGAACCAGTTGCCAAGCACCTGAATTGTGATCACATGATCATGAGGATGCTACAAAGGTTGTAAGTGTGAAAACTTTAATGATGTTTCCTCCGTTTAGCTTTGAGTTCAAATTTCTAAACAGCACATTAGGGGCCATCCGGATCTCAGGATAAACAGATAGTTAATATTCCAAATATTATTTCTTCTCATCTTGTTTTTTGATTCTACAGCCAATGACTAGTATATTTTTCCATAGGTTCTGATTTCTCACTTTGTGACTCTATTGATCCTTTTGCCACTAATCAGCTCCAGTTTTTGTCACAGCATTCTTTCCGTGTCCATCTCCTTCAGCCAGTGTTTCTTCAGATGCTGCTTGCACTCATCTTCAAGCTCAATGCTCATATGTTGTAGTTGCTGAGTTTGGACAGTTCTGTGTTGTTCTATTGATGACAGAATTCCTGAGCTTCTCAACAGCAGAGAGGTGCGTTATAAATCATTTTCCTTCACACCAAAACTTTAGTCAGTCTTAGTGGGGCCATCTGAAGATGATAGTCTGATTCCACATCTGCGTCACAGATGCTCTGGCCACTGGGAATGCTGACCACCACCATTTGCAGACACAGATGCAGTCCATTTCACTGTTAGTGGCTTCATGCAGTCATCATCCTTTTGGTGAGGAATATTTTTATGTGCAAAGTAGGGCTTCCTAACACAAATGTTATGTGACTGAATAAGAGCACCATTCTCCACTTTTGCTAAATGCACCAATCCCAAGTTCCTATCGTTGCCTATTATGAATAGATTCCTGTTGTCAATAAACCACACAATGTCATATTTGGGCATGTTGCTGATAGTGTCTTATAATCCTTTACAGAACACACACTTTTCAGTTCCATTTGTTGTGCATAAAATGGTTGTCTTTGGGTGCTTTGATTGGAACCTTGCTGTGATCCTGTTTCTTCACCGGCTTCCATCAATCAGAGGCCTTCATACCTCCTTGCTCTGCACCAGGCCATCCAGGTTAAGGACTCTATGAATGCCGTGCACAGTTCTGGCTGCAGCCCTTTAAAAGCGGCAACTCTTAATGCTACTTTTATCTGTGGGGATGACAGGGCAATGCTCCCCTGAAAAAAGACGCATAAGAAACTAGCATAAGACCCTGCAGAAAGTCTGAAGGAGCTGAAGATATTTATTTTGAGCAAGTGAGGAAAATGGTAGCAGATATTCTTGAACATCTGAAAAATGTCCCCTAGAAAATGCCCAGGGCTTGTTCTTTTTCAAACTGAAGGATTTTATTTGCTTATTTATTTGTATCCCACCTGTATCATTTTCACAAATAACTCAAGGCGGTGAACATCTCCAACACACCTTCCTCCTATTTTCCCACAACAGCAACACTGTGAGGTGGTTTGGGCAAAGAAAGAGAGAGAGAAAGAGACTGGCTCAAGGTCACCCAGCCGGCTTTCATGGCTTAGGCAGAACTTGAACGCACAACCCACTGCTTTCTAGCCTGGGCCTTAACCATTCGATCAGAGTGGCTGAGTTCAAGCAGAAGCACCCATCTGGAGTGCTGGCCTCTTGCAGTGGGCAGAGGCTGGACTCATCCCATGATTTTGCAGGTCAACATTTGAGAAGCATCCCGGGAAGCAAGAGATGATTAGGCCAGGAAAAAAAGTATTCTTTTTTTCACACGAGGCACTGAACTCACTGTTACAAGACACTGTCAGCAATTGGCTGTATTTAAAAGAAGATTAGACAACGATTTAACTCTCTAAAGATATCAGTCATATTAATCATGATTATTTCATTCTGCCTCCCACATTGGTGGCAACAAAAGTTTGATTACATTTTATGGAGATCATGACTGCTGGATCTTAAGGTCTCTTTGGCCTCTGCAGGCTAAACAGGAACCGGCTTGGTCCAGGGCTGAAGGTGCATACGTGGAAGTGAGGGGATGTTCTAGTCCTGCCTTGGGCACAAAGCCAGCTCTCTCTCTCTCTCTCTCTCTCTCTCTCTCTCTCTCTCTCTCTCTCTCTCTCTCTCTCTCTCTCTCTCTCTCTCTCTCTCTCTCTCTCTCTCTCTCTCTCTCTCTCTCTCTCTCTCTCTCTCTCTCAGCCCAACTTACCTCACACAGGGTTGTTGTTGTGGGGAAAATAAGAGAAGGAAGGAGTACTATGTATATGCTCCACCTTGAGTTATTTATAGAGTAATAAAGGTGGGATAAAAAAAACCCTGAAATGTTAGGAGAAGATAATCCCAGAAGGCTCCGAGGAACTTTCACAAATGCCTTGGAAAACCAGCCAGATGGCTATCGCCATTGGAGGCAGTCACATATCCCAATTTGTATGGGAAAGATAAGGCTATTATATACAAAGACATTTTGGCAGAAGAAGGTTATTTAAAACAAAAACAAGAGCTAAAACAACAAGGAATAGACTTGGAGTGGTGGTCTTATCTCCAGATACAAGCTAAATATATGAAGGATAAGCAAGAATGGGGTATTAATAGACAAGATACAGGGTTAGACAAGATACTGTTAGGCCCAGATAAAAAACAAATAATATTTATAAACATCTGTTGGAACATAAATGATATGAGGAGCAGGTTAAAAAAACAATGGTGAAGTGGGCAATAGATTTAGGATATAATATAATATAAATATGGATCAATGGCAGCAACTAGAGGAGCAAAATAATAAAATCACTTTAGCGACATCATATAAAGAAAATTTGTATAAAATGATTTACAGATGGCACCTTCCTCCAGCCAGACTAGCTAAAATGTATAAAGGATACTCTGCTACCGGTACATGTTGGAAATGTAAAAAAGAAAAGGGCACCTTTTTTCATGTATGGTGGACATGTAGAGAAGCACAGGTGTATTGGCGTATGGTCTGGGAATGGGTAATAGAAATGACTAGCCAAAACATTCTATACAAACCTGAGGCATTATTATTAGGAATATTAGAGAAAAATGTAAATAAAGAGGACACATATCTAATCATTCATGTGGTTATGGCGGCAAGGATTTTATTTGCTCAAAAATGGAAAACAATGGAAATACCGAGTGAGGAAGATCTAATAAAGAAAATTATGTTTTGCGCAGAATTAGATAGGTTAACTAAAAGATTAAAAAACCAGGAAGACATAGAATTTTATTTGATATGGAACAAATTTTATAGATGGAGGGGAAAAAAGATAGAGGTCACAAATGATGAGACAAAATAAAAAATAGAGATTAGAAATGTATAGTTTGTATATAGATAAGTTATATGTAAATAATGTATAATATAGATTGAGATGTCTGTCAAAGACGATTTACCATGTTTAATGTTTTTAATCCTTTCTTTCTGTATTCAATAAAAAACTTTAAAAAAAGAAAGAAAAGAAAACCAGCCAGATGACCAGCGGGGCTGGGGTGAGGCCGGGGATGGAGCTGCCCTCCCAGCTTCTCTTCTGCCAGGTGTTCTCAGCCAGAGTCTCTTCAGGGAACAACAGCCCCTGTCACCTTGCAGCTTCTCCAAGCAAAGGCTACTGAGTGGCTAAATGCTAACCCAGAATTGTTAAATTCAAAGAGGAAGGAAGAAAGAGAGAGAACTGCGCAAATGCCCACCAGGAATTTTGTAAACTATAAACTGTGAACCATCCTTGCTGTTTTGCTTCATTATTTCATTTATGACAATCCGGCGTACTTCAAAACCTCAAAAGCTTTCAGCTCTATTGGCTGTTAAATTATTAATCTTCCAAAGCTAAAATTGTGAGAGGAGAGGCTTAGGAGAAGAAGCATTGCCCCTTTCGGCTCAGTTGAGCCCCCGGAGAGAAGCTGGCTCTCGCCCACCCCCTCCAAGTGGCAAAAAACACCTGGGCTGACGTCAATGGGCCTGGATCACAAGGATTAATTGCACCATTTTCATTCAGCTTAGTCACTCGGTCCTCTATCCACGTTTGGCCAGGAAGCTGCTAACAAAGTGGAAAGTGCCGATTCCTCCTAAAATAACAGCCTCACCTGAAGTGCAGAAAGGGGATAACTGGCTGCAGAGAAAGGGGAGACCAAGGGAGGGGGCTGCTGGCAGGAGCCCTTCCCCACTTGCCTTGCCCAGCGCAGGGGGCACCAGGGGGCAGGGCTGGGGCAAGGAGGAGGAGGGGAACTCCCTGCCTGCTTTCTGGAAATGAGGCCAGGGTCTCAGGAGCCTAAGGCCTGCTCTCCAGATTCAAGCCTGCCTCCTGCCTCCTCACCCTGCTTTGCAGAATCAGGGAAGGTTGCTATGACAACGGCAGAGCAGTACATTTTGCGGCTTCACACATACGTACACACACTTACCTCAACCTAGCTGTGAAATTTCACAGGCTTTGGGGGCTCAAAAGAGGGCCCAAACCTGCCTGCTGACTTTTGTTGTGGGCGTGAGAGTCTGCAAACTTCCCAGGTGTCCCAAAATAAATCGTCAGGCACAAGAAATCAGGGAGAGGGTAGTCCAGATGAATAGAGGTTTATTGCTTGCTAACACTCTACATGAATCTGAACTACTGTCAGCCCAGGCAAATTGGCAGTTGATAAGAGTCAGCCGAATTCAAGTGGGAGCTAGACTGAGATCTCTAGGGACTGGAGACTAATGATACACGTGACGCCTCCCTCGGGCTCAGTCTGGCCATCTCCTACATAAATGCTTACAAACTTGTGCGGGGTGGGGGGAACCATACATTTGATGATCTGCTGGGGGGAAAAACGTATTTTCGTCCTTCATATCTTTTGCATACCAAAGAAGGGTCTCTCTCTTTTCCAGGCCAGGGTGCTGGGAGCTATCTGGGCTACTGCATGTTAAATGAGAGGAGAGTCAGAAGAGAGGAGGAGGAGGAGGAGGAGGAGGAGGAGGAGGAGGAGGAGGAGGTGGGCTTGACTTGAATTTCCTGTTGCAAAGTTTATTAAAATAGCACATGTAAATAGCATTCTTACTGCACAAAGAAAATTACATGTGGAATTTTGTTTGTTTGGATTATTCTTTCTGCCTGAAGAATTTACTCATTAAAGCAGGCAATATTTAAAGCAGAAGCACCTTTGTCCAGGCTCATGAATAGCCAGAAAATGTCAGTATTTTCCATGCAGATCAGAGGAGGGCTGGGGTCTTGCTCGGCCAACGTGTGAAGCATTCCTGCATAGTTTTCAAAATGTATGTAGTCCTATTAACTAATGTTAATGAAACTTCATTATACTTTTTCATAACCTATAAAAATATACTAATCAATCTTTATTGGAATTAACTAGGAAATACTGTTATTCCCAGAACAATTGCCATCCATGACATATTATACTGTGCTTATAAATTATTACAAGGGTTCAAAGTTTCCAGCCTCGGATTATAAATCAACTTGTGTTCTTTCTTTTTCTCTCTTCATCTAAGTCTCTTCTCTAACTCAAAAGGAGAAATTGGGACATTGTTGTACATACATATTAGAGTTAATCAGATCCAATTTCCACAAGCTTGGCGATCTACTAGGTGGGATCCCATGGACAGAAATCGTCACATCCAAGGAAGCACAGAAAGGATTTTTTTCCTTCCATTCAATCGTGCCTGCTTCTCAGAGACTGGCTGGACAAGTCCCTGCCATTTTTCTTGGCAAGGTTTTTCAGAAGGGGTTGGACATTGGCTCCTTCCTGGGGCTAAGAGAAAGGGACTGGCCCAGGGTCACTGTTCTGTTTCAGGAAAAGAGGCATTGAGACGGAGCAACGAGTTCCAACAGTTCTTCTTTATTGCAAACACCAACAGAACAGGTTTTAAAATGGTGCGGCCCCCTTTTATAGCCCCCCTGCACAGTATCTTGCTGGCCAATCATTGCAAAGGATCTTTTCCCGCCGTGCGTGTGCACGCAAGGTTGGGAGCAGCCTTTCTTGTCCCAGGCATCGACATGGTCTGCCCGGGCCAATCGCTGCAGCCTGTGCCTGCCGGCCCAGGACATAACAGTCACCCTGCTGGTTTTGTATTTAAAGTGGGTCTAGAACACACAGTCTCCTGGTTTCCAATCTGATACCTGTACCGCTATACAAACTGGCTCTCTACAGGAAGTTTCCAGTAAATATCCTGGAAATAAAATTGCACACCATAAAATGGGGGAAGGTGGCAGCTTCGCAAGAGCCTGGGTGCAGATGGAGCTGGCACAACTTAAGAGAGAGAGGTAATTATCAGGGGCCCCCAGCAAGATTAATATTTGCACGGAAAAGGAACAGAAAGACTAAGCCTGTAAGGGATTTGGGCTGCAGGGGAAGCTACATGCAACCCAGAGAGTCTAGGCTATCTCAGCCGTAACAGGAAGCTAAAGGAAGAAGTGGCCCCATTGCCACACCAGGGGAAATAATGGGTGGCAGGGAGGGAGGGTCGCTCCCCAACTCCTACTTTGGTTTATCCTTCTTCACAAAGGAGGGCTGATCTCATGGAGGTAGTAATGCCCCAAAGCAAGTAAGGAGATGGGTAGAGCTCCCATCACGCAGACTGGAGCAATCACAGGAGAGAGTCTTAAATAACTGGCAGATGATGGGGCCCTTTTCTGTAAGGAAGCACCTTGGAGAAGGATAAACATTGCTCCTCACCTCATAAGAGGGGAAAAGAGGACCAGTCAATTTGATTGTTATGTACAGTATAGTATAGTATAGTATAGTATAGTATAGTATAGTATAGTATAGTATAGTATAGCATAGCATAGCATAGCATAGCATAGCATAGCATAGCATAGCATAGCATAGCATAGCATAGCATAGCATAGCATAGCATAGCATAGCATAGCATAGCATAGCATAGCATAGTATAGTATAGTATAGTATAGTATAGTATAGTATAGTATAGTATAGTATAGTATAAAGAAACATTGTGGATAAAAATCCCAGGACAGGAAACTAATCTGACGTTAGGGATCTGCTATCGCCCTCCCAACCAAACTCCAGAGGCAGATTGCTATTTGGAAAATGAATTTAAGGAGGCCTCAAAAAGAAATAGGGTAGTCATAATGGGGGACTTCAACTATCCCCAAATAGATTGGGTAAATTCTTGTTCTACACATGAAAGAGAGACAAGGTTCCTCGACATGTTAGCCGATTATTCCCTTGAGCAGATGGTCATGGAACCTACCAGGGGAAAGGGGATCCTGGACTTGGTTCTAACTAACGCACAGGATTTGGTTCATGATGTCCTTGTAACCGAGCCCATAGGAACCAGCGATCACAACACAATAACCTTCAACTTAACCATGGATAGCAAATTGTCAGTGAAAACTAACACAGAGACCTTAAACTTTCACAGAGGGAATTTTGACAAAATGAGGAAAATAGTAAAGAAGAAACTAAAAGGAACAGTAAAAAAAGTCAAATCCCTCCAAAATGCTTGGAAACTGTTTAAAAATACATTACAGCAGGCTCAAATAAAATGCATTCCTAAAAGAAGAAAGAGGATTGGAAAGTCCAAGAGGATACCAGTATGGCTTACGAATGAGGTAAAGGAGGTTATTGGAAAGAAGAAAAACTCATTTAAGAAACGGAAGGCTCTTCCTACCGAGGAGGACAGGAGGGATCACAAACTCTGGCAGACCAAATGCAAGGCGATAGTCATGAAAGCCAAGAGAGACTTTGAGGAGCATATAGCCAAGAATATTAAAAATAATAACAAAACCTTTTTTAAGTACATCAGAAGCAGGAACCCAACCAGAAAATCAGTTGGGCCACTTGATAACAATGGTCAGAAGGGGATAATCAGAGAAGACAAGGAGATTGCTGAGAGGCTAAATGACTTCTTTGCCTCCGTTTTCACCGAGGAGGATAGAGAACATTTGCCTGCCACTGAATTAGTTTTCCCAGGGAGGGAAATAGAAGAATTAAACCTGATAGAGATAAACAAGGAAGATGTTCTTGCATGCCTTTCTAAACTAAACGTCAACAAATCGCCGGGTCCAGATGGCATCCACCCTAGAATTCTCAAGGAACTCAAGTGTGAAATTGCTGAACTTCTAGCTAAAATATACAATCTTTCTCTAAGATCAGGCACTGTACCGGAGGATTGGAGGGAAGCAAATATAACCCCGATCTTCAAGAAAGGATCCAGAGGTGATCCAGGAAACTATAGACCAGTCAGTCTAACCTCAGTTCCAGGCAAACTGATGGAAACCATTATTAAAGATAAAATTACAGGGCACATAGAAAAACAGGCATTGCTGAAAGAAAATCAACATGGTTTCTGCAAAGGCAAATCATGTCTTACTAACTTGTTAGAATTCTTTGAGGGTGTAAATAAATACATAGATAAAGGGGCCCCAGTTGATATTGTATATCTTGACTTTCAAAAGGCTTTTGACAAAGTCCCTCACCAAAGGCTCCTAAAAAAGCTCTCCAGCCACGGAATTAGAGGACAGGTCTTGTCCTGGATTGGTAACTGGCTAAATTGTAGGAAGCAAAGGGTGGCAATAAATGGACAATTCTCCGGATGGAAAGAAGTGAGAAGTGGTGTACCCCAAGGTTCAGTTTGGGGGCCTTTACTTTTTAATTTATTCATCAATGATCTGGATGTAGAAGTTAATAGTGAGGTAGCCAAGTTTGCTGATGACACTAAATTGTTCCGGGTTGTGAAAAGTGAAACTGATTGTCGGGAGCTCCAGAAGGATCTCTCGAAATTGTGTGAGTGGGCAACAAAGTGGCAAATGCATTTTAACCTAAACAAGTGCAAAGTTATGCACATCGGGGCAAAGAACCCCAATTATACTTACCAACTGATGGGGACCAAACTTTCTGAGACAACCCAAGAAAGGGATCTTGGGGTTTTGGTGGACAGCTCGATGAAGATGTCAACCCAATGCGCAGCAGCAGTAAAAAAAGCAAATTCCATGCTTGGCATGATTAGGAAGGGAATCGAAAATAAGTCAGCAAGTGTTGTATTGCCTCTGTACAAATCGATGGTGAGACCACACTTGGAGTACTGTGTACAGTTCTGGTCACCGCACCTCAAGAAGGATATAATGGAACTGGAAAAGGTGCAAAAAAGGGCAACAAGAATGATCAAGGAAATGGAGCGCCTCCCTTATGAAACCAGATTGCAACGCCTTGGTCTCTTCAGCCTTGAAAGACGGCGTTTAAGGGGTGACTTGATCGAAGTGTATAAAATCATGCATGGGATAGAAAAGGTGGATAGAGAAAAATTCTTTTCTCTATCACACAATACCAGGACAAGGGTGCACTCCCTAAAGCTTATAGCTAAGAAAGTGAGGACAAATAAAGGGAAATATTTCTTCACCCAGAGGGTCGTTGATTTATGGAATTCACTTCCTGAAGGGGTCGTGACAGCTGTCAGCCTTGACAGCTTCAAGGCAGGGCTAGATAGATTCATGGATGCAAAGTGTATTGGTGGTTATTAAAACAGATGTCCATGTGCCGCCTCTATGTTGGTTGAGGCAGGCAGGATTCCCTTGAGTACCATTTGTTTGGGGGTCAAGGGAAAGGGAGGGTTTTGCCTTCTCTTTCTGCTCAAGATCCCCATGTACATTTGGTGGGCCACTGTGTGACACAGAATGCTGGACTCGATGGGCTTTGGCCTGATTCAGCATGGCTCTTCTTATGTTAGTAAGCAATGCCAACTAACATGGTCTCCTTTTTGATAGACTGAGCTCAGCTGACCGTCAGAACGTAGTGGCCACAGAGGACATTTGGCTTCTGCAAAGCATTCAACAGTCTTTCATGAGATTTGAAGCAGATCTGAAGCAGAGAAGCTGACAAAATGTGGGCTGAACTGGGTGGATTCAGAGTTGACTAAACAACTCTACCCACCAGGTTTGCATCAATGATTACACATCAAGCAGAAAAAAAGTGAAGTTGGAGGGGGTGGGAGTGGGGGTGGAGAGCGACCAGAGTGGGTTAGCAGTCTGTGTAAAAGGATCTGAGTACTTTTGTGGACCACAGGCTGAACAGAGCTAACAGTGATGCAGCTGTAAAAAAGGACAGAGTTGCTGATGCCATACAATGAAACCAGACCCAGGGAGGCTCAAGTGGAGAGAGGGCAGCCCAGAGGCTGGGACTGGGCAACCTGTGGCCAATCAGAAGCAGGTGGACCAAAGAACTCCATCTCCAGAATTCCCCCCTCCCCCATTTTTTTGCCTGGCATTAAACCTAAACAATGAAACGGCCTAACCCTGGCTTCTGGGATGCTTGTTATGCTGAAGGATCTTGCAGCCATCTTCTCTCCCTTCCAGAAAAGGAGAAGCAGAAAAACCTTTAGCTTCTCCAGAGAGGGAAGGAGAAGCCTTAGCTGGGGGCCTTGCAGTACCTCTGGAGGTGCTTGTTTCTAGCTGAAGCCTCCGTAACCCCATACAGCTGCTTGGCAAACAGCAAGGTTTTCAAAGACAACAAACCCCTTTGCCTGCTCTGATTCTGTCCTCTGGCCCTCCTGATCTAGTTAGGGGGCTTTGGGAATTTGCAGGTCCAACCCATCTGAAAACAACCAGATTGGAAGTACGATGTTTAACCTAAACGCACATAAGCTTGAGTTTAAAACTGAACTAAATTCTGCACGGAGCTTAGCGAGTCTCAGAAATCAAATCCTGTGGCATCCAAGCCTGGGGTTGGGTATGAATCCACTGTGTGTCTCTTGGTCAATTTCACCCTCCAGAAATACTGTTGGAATATTCATGAGCAGGAAGAGTCATGTGGTAACTCAGTCAGCCAATGTGAAGAAAGTGCTACTGAGTCTGTGAAAAAAGGTATTGAGTTAGAAGCTGAATTTTCAGTCTCAGGTTTGTCTCTGTATCTCTCTGTAAGAAGTCTTCATTTGTGCTATGTTGCTGTAAAGAAGAATGTATGGTATTGTAAATATTTTGATATGAATATAAAGAAATTTATTTGAATCAGCTAAATGCAGTCAGCTGTGAGAGCTTCTGATTTATTTTCACCAACAGAGAAATTAAAATTCTCTAACAAATACCTTTTCTGGTGTTCTGCATTAGTGGAGGGAAACATTGACCCTAACCTACTAGAAATCCCTTTTTTAGTGCCACACTTTTACTCTGGATTACTGGGTTAATGTGGTTACAACCAACCATCCCTGGGACCACTTTGGCCTTGACTTTCCACATCCTCTCCAGTTCTTCCTTCAGACCTTTGTCCTTCTCCAGCTTCTCATTCTTTTTTATTCTTGATGTTGCTGTCACTTGTCACCCCCTACATCTATCACCACCACTGTCTTCTGGACTTTGTCTACTGATTGGCCAGTACCTGCCTGTCTATCTGGATCTCTCTGCACAGCCTGCAGCTTGGATCTTGTCTAGTGTGGTAGACTTATCATCTATAGATCTGGTGCTTAGTGCCTGCTCCTGTGCTGCTATGATCAATGCCTTAGTCTTTAATCTGGCTTTGACACTCACCAGACCCTGCCTGCCTTCTTTCTGGTTTATGTAATCTCTCTGTGGTGGATTTGGGGTGGAAACCTCCATACATTGTGAAGAGCTTCTGGGTCTTAGCATGAGCAGCTTCCATGTCCTGCTTTGGCCAGCTCACTATACCCGCAGGGTAGCTGATGACTGGCAGAGCATACATGGAACATAGAATCATAGGGATGGAAATGACTCTTCTAGTCCAACCCCCTGCTCAAGCAGGAGACCCTGTTGATAGCATGGATCTTGTTCTTTTCATTGAACTGGATCTTCAGGCCTGTCTTATTCTTTGGCGTAGTACTTGGATGTTGCTGTCTTCCTTGCCTCCTCATCCTGGTTCCAATGTCATGGTTCCGACAGATGAAACTCTTCAAAAGAACTTTGAGGCATTGTTTACCTTAAAGAATCTTTTATTCGAGAAACAAAGTATCGGCACTACATAGTTAAAGCCAAAAACTGAATTCCCCTCCCCTGGGCACAAAGTAGCAAAGCACAATTCCCTCCTCCAACTAACAGTCATAAATCACATTCCCCAATTAGCTTAAAGTGCAGGCTTTCTCCCCAGCTCCTCAGCCCGCCAAAACACTATCAACTCTGAGTGCAATAACCTTGATTCCCACAGCTGAGTTATTATTGTTATGACTCACTGGACTCTCATCCACATCCCCCTTCCCAGCATCAACTCACTCTAAAAGCAAAAGAGAAAAGATGGCCACATTTCCATCTGTTGTCAAAGCAAGAACATCCGATGTTAGCAGTGTTGACATCCCATGTGACTGTGGGATACCAAGGTATCTGCAAGTGGTTTGCATGCCTGCTCTGTGATCTGCTGGCAGAGAGCCTTTGTTTAGTAGTCTCTGATGGACACGGACCTTTGTATTTTCCCAGCAGCTGTTTTATCCTTCTATAATTCCACCAACTGACTTTCTCTGAGTTGCCTTAATCTTAGTCTCTCATTTCATTTTCTGGTGGTGGTGTGAACTGCTGTTTCCTTTGATTGTGTAGCCAAGCAGAGTTCAGTGGTAGTAGGAATTATAGTGAGGGCTCTCTACAGGCATCTTCTAGCATTCTATCTGAGGCTATTTCTCTACCAGGCCTTGGCAACTGGTCTGAAGGACTAATTGTAGCTAGTTTATCCGTGATTGTATGCCTCATATTAGTAGCTGTGCTCTGTAATGGACAGGGTGGTAGTGATGTTCCAGCTTCAGGGGTTGGCTGCACATCCAGTCATTCTCCCGGGCTTTCTTGAATACGAGATGTAACGTGCAGTTGACCTACCTCAAGTTGTGAGAGCAGCTTCCTTTCCACTATGTTGAAGCATTGGGTGAAAGCTGTTCCTCAGCTGGTGTGGTTGCAGCCCTTCTGTCCATTCCTAATTCCCTCAGGCGTTTCATGAATCCCCGGCAGTTGAAGCAGCATTCCATCAGTTCTTGGGTCATCCATGTAAGGTCTGTTCCAGTAGCTCACTTATCCTCAGGTTATTCTGGTTCCCCAATATTCAACATGGATCTTGTTAATCCAGGTTACATCCAAGCCAACATGACTCCTAATTCCTTTCATTCTTATATTTTCAGGTAGGCAGGTAAACCATTGGGGGTCTTTGCCCAAGAACCCCCTACATATATATATATGTGTGTGTGTCTTTGGTTATTCGGGTTTTCTCCCACGTAAAATTGGAAGTGTCTTGGCGACATTTCGACAAAGTCCCATTCGTCATCTTCAGGCTGGTGTTTTGACAAATGGAACTTCGTCGAAACGTCGCCAAGACACTTCCAATTTTATGCGGGAGAAAACCCGAATAACCAAAGACCTACATACAAACACCCACGAAAACCTCAGAAAACATACACACATACACACACACACACACACACACACACATTACACTATATAGTAAAGATTTTAAACAAAAGGTAAAAACAAACAAGAAGCAATATAACATGAAAAAAAGAAAAGAAAAGAAAAAAGAAACAAAGAACAAAGAAAAAGCCATAAAAAATATAAATAGCTTCCAATTTTCTTTACAGCAATTCTAAGTACAAATACAAAGTTGCCTCTTACTCTATGATTACAAAAAGCTCTTTTTTCTATTATCTCTTTTTTCTAATAATCAAAAACATATCATGAGTTCAGATCTTTTGGTTTTCACACACAAAAGGCCTATAAGGGCTTCCAGTCAGCAGAGCCTTTTTGATGTGGAACAAAAGTGGCTACCTTAACTTTTTTGACACACACAGAGAGAGAGGAGGGGAGGAGAGAGAGCATAGGACATTTTCGTAGCCCCTCGTAATTAAAAATGCAGACCATCATTTTGTCCCCATATGAGATTGATTCTGCCAGGAAGTAAGAGAAGCCCCCCTTTCAGGAGATGCAGCTGAGGTCCATGATTTGGCTTCTTACCAGCATGAAACCAATTAAATCTGGTTCTAAATACTGGCCTGACACTGAATCAGCAGGCAGGGACTGTCCTATTAAATGAAATTAGATCAGTTACCTGAAATGTTCAGCAGCAAATGATTTTTCTCAAAGGGTAAAAGTGCTCAGGACTTCATTAGTTTCGCCGTCTGTCTCTTCCGCTTCCACCTTTCACTCTCCATCCATCCTTCAACTTGACTTACTGCTCAAACTGCCAAGGGTGCTTGGCGCTGTCCTGGCAAGGGGAATAAATTGTAGCAAGGAAATGACTGATGAACAGGGACTAAAGGGGAAGGCATGACTGGGGGGGGTGTCTCTGCAACCAACTGGCACAACCCCCTACTGGTGCCTGTAAAGTTCCGCTTTCGCAGAAAGACTCCAGTCCACGATTGTAATCGTGGTCCTCCCCCCCCCCGAGAGCAGAGTCAGGAGTGGAAGTGTGGCTTGGAAGCCTCCAGCACAGTTGGTCGATGTGTCGACGCAACACACGACCATCATCCAAGGCCACTTCGTATGACAGCGGCCCAGTAACTTTGCAAACCACTGCTGTCACCCAGAGATGTCCAGATCCATAGTTCCTTGCCCAGACCGGATTGCCCACCTGTAGTCTCCTAGGTGCCTGCGGCTGTGACACCTGTGAAGCCACCCGGTCTAGGTGCAACCTGTCCAGTTTTGTAATGAGTCTACAACCCCAGCGGAGATCAGCTGGGCTCTTTCCAGTGGCTGTGCAAGGTGTGGTGGCAAAGAAGAAAGTCAGCTAACCTGTGATGGCAGCTTCCGTGAGTGATCCTCTTTAAAGCATCTTTGGTTGTGCGCACCATACACTCAGCCTGGCTGTTGGACACTGGATGAAATGGTGCGGATGTGGCATGACGGATCATGTTGGCCTGTAGAAAAGCCTGAAATTCAGAAGAAGTGAATTGGGGTCCATTGTCAGAGACAAGGACATCTGGAAGCCCATGAGAGGTGAAGATCCCTCTCAACACCTGGATGGTCCTGGCAGCAGTTGTGGAGGAGACTGGAATGACCTCTAGCCACTTGGAATGGCTGTCCATGAGGAGAAGGAAGAATTGCCCCTGAAAGGGGCCAGTGTAGTCGATATGAACCCTCAACCAAGGGGCACGTGTCTCCTCCCACCTATGTACAGGAGCCTGAGGTATTTCAAACCGAGCCTGTTGGCAAACAGTGCACCCATGGACCTGGGCCTCGATCTCTTTATCGAACCCAGGCCACCAAAGATGGCTGCGCGCAAGTACCTTCATCCAGACTATTCCCGGATATCCCTCATGCAGAGAGAGCAATACTCTAGTCCTCAATGGGGCTGGGATCACTACCCTGCTACCCCATAGGACACACCCCTTGAAAATGGATACCGGTAGCTCATGCTTCCTCTTCCAGAAATTCTGGAACTCTGTGCCAGGGCACATGTCAGGCCATCCTGACAACACCCATGTTAACACGTGTGCTAGCGTGTCATCAGTGGCTGTTTCTGCCACCACATCCCTAGCATTGAGGGGAGACTCAGGCAAATCCTGAATGGAAAGTATGTGGTTAGCTGGAGCAGGATCTGACTCTACTAGCTGTAGAGGTAGTCTGCCCATTTCTTTGCCTGGTTTGTAAACTAGTGAGTAGGTATATGCAGAAAGGAAAATTGACCATCTCAGCATTCTAGGAGAGATGATGTGTGGGGTTTGCTTGTTGGTTGTAAACAACCCCAGCAGTGGCTTATAGTCTGTGCAGACCGTGAAATGGCAACCATATAAAAAGTCATGGAACTTTTTTATGCCCGCTACTATGGCCAAGGCTTCTCTGTCAATCTGCACGTAATTACGCTCAGCAGATGAGAGAGTCCTAGAATAGTAGGCTACAGGGACTTGTGTCCCATCAGCCTTTAAGTGACTTAACACAGCCCCAATCCCATAAGGGGATGCATCACAGGCTATGCACACAGGCAGTTGCTCATTGAAATGCGCTAGAACTGCATTTGAAGACAGCAAGGCCTAGACCTCTGCAAAACTCCTTTCGTGGACTTCTGTCCACTGCCATGGAGCCTGTTTGTCCAAGAGCTGGTGTAACGGCTCAGCCATTGCAGCCTTGTTAGGAAGAAAGGAATGATAGAAATTTAACAGTCCCAGAAAAGCCTGTAATTTGCTCTTTGACTTGGGACTTGGGGCCTGCTGAATTGCTTTGAGTTTAGATTCAGCAGGATGGATGCCTTCAGCATCAATACAGAACCCCAGAAACTCTGTGGAAGTGACTCCAATTTTACATTTGTCTTGCTTTAGCTTCAGCCCCGCTTGGTGGAAATGCAGCAAGACGGCTCAGAGCCTCTCAGCCAGATTTTCAGATGATTCCCCAGCGATGAGGACATCATCAAAGTAAGGGCAAACTCCTGGAATATTGTGGAGCATTTGCTCCATCATGCTTTGGAAAATGCCCGGGGCTACATTAATCCCAAATTGCAGCCTTTTAACCTTAAACGCTCCCTTAAACGCTTTACAATTGTTTGGGTCTCTGCCGTTGCCTCATCAACTGGTAGTTGTTGATAGGCCTGAGCCAAGTTAAGCTTGGTGAAGACTCGGCCTCCTTTGAGGGATGCCAGAATGTGGCTCACAACAGGCACCGGATACTAATGCTGCTGCAATGCTTTGTTAAGTGTGCACTTATAGTCCGCACAAATGCGGACTTCTCCATTGGCCTTCAGTAGCGTAACTATGGGAGTTTCCCATGGACTACTGTCCACGGGTTCTAGAATCCCCTGCTGAAGCAACTTGTCCAGCTCTGCATTAATTTTGTTCTTCAACGCGAAAGGCACCCGACAGGGCTTAATCCTAATGGGAGCGATGGATGGATCTAACCGAAAAGCAATGGGAGGCCCCTTGTACGATCCAAGTTCTGGACTGAACATGCCACAAGCACTCTGATTGCTGTTTCCACTCCGCCATTTGCCGGGCATGTGGCCCCAGTTTTAAAAATGCTTCTACGGGATGCACAAAAACCCACCCTATTCTAGCTGGGGACCCTGGTGCCTTTCTGAAGCAATTCTCCTGAAGACCGGTCCTTCTGGTGACCCAAACAGATGGCGGGAATGTGGCCTTGCCTGCCACATGCCTGGCAAATGGTGGAGTGGAAATGGCAATCGGAGTGCTTGTGGCGTCCTCCACATCCGAAACACCGAGGGAATGAAGTTGCCTTGTTGTTGCGCTCTTGGGCCTTCTTTCTGCTGGCTGCTGCAATCAGTCAACCTCCATCTCTGCGTCCTGTTCGGATACCTCTTGAGCGACCTCTTGATGGACTGAACTCGACATTGGAGGGTTCTTGGAGAATCACAGGGCCTTCACAGCTCTGCCCGCTGCTTCATCAGCTGAAATCTCTCTCAGGGCATCCTGGAAGGAAACATCTTCCCTTGCGAAGATCTTCTGTTGCAGCTCACGACTTCTCAGTCCACAGACTAAACGATCCTGAAGCCTTTCTTCCAGGTCCTTGAATTTGCATGGCCTAGCTGCTTGTTGCAACACAGCAATCAAGTCCACAGCAGACTCTCCAGGACACTGGTCCCTCTGCTCGAATGCGTGTCACCATGCAATCACCGAAAGCTTTGGTTCAAAGTGTTCTCGCACCATCCTCTTCAGCTCAGCATAAGCGATGGATTCAAGAGGTGCTGGGGCGACCAGATTCTCAGCAATATCGAAAGTCTCTTGCCCACAGACACACAGTAGCTTAGCAGCTTTAAGACTGTCCTCCCGAACTTGGTTTACCCAAAAGTAGTTCTCTACCCGGGCCACGTAAGAACTCCAACGTTCCGGATGAGCTGTGTCGAATTCTGACAGACGGCCTAGCTTGGACATTGTTACTTCCCGGTGGCCTCATGCTGCAAGGCTTGAGAAGGGGTCCTTTTCTGTCGAGCTCTTATCCAGCATTCTCGTACTGGCAGGTAGAGTCACATGTGCAATAGACTGGAGACAGCCTGTCTGGTCCCGGACATCCATGTGGTCTGCCTGGGCCTCTCTGCAGCTTCCAGCAGGCCCAGGACATAACAGCTGGAGCCATCAAACACCCACAGCTTCTTTCTGCTACTCCGCCAAGCCTTTCCACCTCCACAACTGGTCAACTTCTGTTTGAACTGATCGGGTCTCCAGGCTGCACGATGCCCAAAGAATGATGGACATGGAGGGCTGGGAGCAGGAGGAGTGGAGCAGGCAGGGCATGGCCACACCAGGCTCAAGGGGTCAGTTCTGTTACTGGACATCTCTTGACTGCAACAGCCATCAAAGGGCTGCTGAAGTGTGCTGGTCTGCATCCATCAAAAAACTATTCCCAGCTTAAAGGGAAGCACAAAAGAGCTAAGTGGAACTTGAAGCTTTCCTGAGTCTGGGTGGGGCATGACGCCAACATCTGAAGACATGGCAGAAGAAAGTGGTTGGTAGAACATGATTAGGCACAAGGGATTCAGAGTCCTTTTCTGTGTGGTGGAAATGTAGATGGCTGACGTTACAAATAGCTGTTCTCACCTGCCCATCTCCCAGAAGATAAAGCGATGAGAACTCCCTACTGCCTCAGCTGACAATCATCTTTGAGGGGCAGGTGAGCAAACGCCCTTCCTTCCCTTTTTTCTACGGTACCTGCCATTGTAGTCTGCTTTACCTACTACCAAAGCAGCACACACTTCCCAAGCATCTTCAAGCCAAGCTGACAAGGCTGACAAAGTGTCTTCCAGGGCAGGACAGCCTTCTCACCCAACCGCAGAGAGAAACAAAGAAGAAGGAGGACCCCAGCCCCCCTCCAGACTCTTGTACCTGTCTCGCTGCTGCTCAGGGGATGTGGTGGGGCTGGCATTCAGGGGGAGGGGAGAGAAAGGTGCCCCGTGGTTCTCCCACTCTCAGTGACAGTGCTTGAATATTCATCCTGACCTTTCGGGCCAGGAAGAGCCCCTGTGGTTTAGCCACCAGTTGGAGGGCAACTTCAGCACCAGCCTGGATTGGTGCAAGGAAGCTCATATCTCATTCACTTTGAATGTGTTATTTGGCACATGCACACACACAAACACACACACACACACACACACACACACGCGCGCACACACACACACACACACACACACACACACACACACGGCCAACCATGGGCCCTGATCAATTTTTCATGGAATGGTAATTGCTCTTTCTCCCTGCAATGAGACACAACGCTTCTTCCCTCCACACCCTGCCCCTCCCCCACCCGGCAATCTCCTCCCCTGATGCTGACCTGGATCCTGATGATGTGCAGTAATGAGGGGGAACTGAGCCGAGATGGTTGGCATCGTCAGCACCTGGCAGGACAGACAGCCCATGATTGGAATACAAGATGGGGAAGATATGGTTGGTTCAAAAGAAACTGAAGACCTCCAAGGTCCCTTCCAGTTCTATTCTGATTGGTTGATAACTTCCACATGGGAATAGTCATCATCTGCATGTCATACACTCCCTCTGTGTGTGGGGGGGTGGAGGGTGTTAGGACATTTAGGCAAAGACCCTTGGCTGCACCTCCTTTGGCCCCTGCCACGCCTCAGCCCATTTCTCCTTCTCTGGCCCTCCCCCGGCTGTTCTCCATAGCCAATGGGCCTCTGGCTCTCCACCCCTCGCCCTTCAGCCCGGCTCATCCGCCTGGGTCTTTGGCTTCACGGGACAAATAGGGCTGGCAGGCAGAAGCCATGGTGCTGTGGGGCAGCATGTGATGGGCGATCGCAGGGGCTGCAGGTGCTCTGCGTGCAATACAAGATTCTTTAAAAAGTGCTGCAGCTGCTCTGAAAGTTTTGGGGGCTTGCAGCTCTGTCACCAGGACTGGAGGGAGCCATGCTTTCTTGAGAGGGTCAGCTGAGGCAGGTCCTTACATTAGGTGTAATCTGCAAACTTGGTCAACCCACCTAACTACTGGCCAGATATTCTGCAATTGATGAACCCACTCCTTAAGGGAAGGACTGGCAGGTTTGTTGGCAGGCAATTCAGGCAAGGAAGGAAACTCTGGCCATTAGCCACTTGAAAGGAGTGGATCCAGTGCTGGAGTGCACTGCATTGTTGTAAGCCACTTCACCAAACAGCAACAGTTGTCCTGCTGATAATTAATGAAACAACAGAGGCATTGTTCTAGAACTGAGTTTGTTTATTCTGTCCCTCCATTTGTTTGATGACTAGATGATAGTCCCTGATCTGAACCTAAAAGGTCCAAAAAGGCTTTCCGGAACCTAGAGGTGAATTAACACCCTATCGGGTATTACGTGCTTCGGGGCACCATGAAGGCGATAAATATGCTGCACAAACTAACTTAGCCAAAGTCTTTGCGGTTGGGATCTTCTGACACAGGATAAAATGGGCTTGTTTAGAAAACGAGTCACTGACAACCCAGATGACAGTTTTCCAGTGCTTTCAGGTAGCTCCACAATAAAATCCATGGAGATCTCTCTCCAGGGTACTGGAGGGCTCGCAACCGGCTGCAGGAGGCCTGACATTTAACAGCAGCACAGCACAAGTAAGGCAGCTGGCCACATATCTTTCAATGTCCTTCTTTAAGGAAGGCCACCAAAATTGCCTCTTAAGCAGGTGAAGTGTCTTTACAAACCCAACGTGTCCTGCCATTTTTCAATCGTGACAGGCCTGCATGATTCTTAATCTCTCATTTGCAGGCATATACAGCTTTCCTCCAACCCAGGATAACTCATCTTGCACTGAACAGAGATTTTTATGGCTGCTAAACCACTCACCCTTCTCCAATGCCTTCTTCCTCTTTTTCTGGGCAGTTCAGGGATTTGGCCTTTAGGTCAGTGATGGCGAACCCATGGCACGTGTGCTGGAGGCGGCACTCGGAGCCCTCTCTGTGGGCACACGTGCCATTGTCCCAGCCCTGCCTCCCCCATGACCCCCTCCTCCCCATCAGCCCCCCTGGAGGAGAGTAGCCCCCAAGCGTGGCCCACGCAGAGCAGCAAAGTCAAGGACATGGCAGCCAGACAGCATAGAAAAGACTCTGTCCTCATGCCCCATCACGCACAGTTGATGCTGTGGGTGTGTGCAAAGGGCGTGGCCACCATGGTGCTGCTGGGCTGCCTGGGCGATCTGCGGCGGGCCCTGGAGGTGGTGAGGGGGTGGGGCAGGGGATGGAGCAAGGGGGGCAGTTTTTGGGGCACTCGGTCTCTAAAAGGTTCGCCATCACTGCTTTAGGTCCTCGAAAGCTTCCACCATGTAATTCATGGCTCACTTCAGGGGGAATCCCCCCCATTGGGTCTGATTGCGGGCCCAGATCTTCATCATCGGAAAGCAGCTCGATCCTTTTCTTGTGAGTCTTGGGTAAGAGTTACTTTTTGGGACCTTTTCTCCCACTCCTCTCTCCTCCTAACACTGAGCAACCATCTCAGCTTCAAGACTTCTTCTAGGGCAGCAGCTTCCTCTAGCCAGATAGAGGTGCCTTCTCTGGGATAAGTCTGAATGGCTGCTTCACTGCAGTCATCGGTTCCAACTGTTCCCATTTTGCTGCCACCCCTTGGTAGAGCAGATGCTTCTCCAGGTTGGGCACTACTGCAGCCCTTGCTTTATGTAAGGATCTGCCTCAACTAGAGCTCCCAGGAAAGCAGAACTCTTGAAACAGGCATATTTTCAAAAGGAACTTTTATTGAGAGTTAGTGATGGCAAGAGAGCAAAGCAAGGTTTAAAGATTTGGCGTGTAAAGGATTACATCAAAAAGGCAGTTCACAACTCCTTCTCCCAGTATCCAACCGTCTGGCTGAAATCCAGCCAATCCACAGATGCCACAGTGTTATGAGAAGCTGGAGATTTAGCGGGCTTCTCAAGGTCTCTCCTGGTTTCGTTTCCCAATGGTCTCAGCCTCCGTTGTCTGGGGATAAGGCAGATGTTTTCAGGTCACATTCCTCTCGCCCAGAGGGAGGGCATCTCAGATGGAGCAGAGCAAAGTGAATAATATTCCCCATGCAAGCACCCTCCCCCAACAGTATGGCAGGCCCCGAAAATACATAGGCAAAAGCAAGAAAGGGAGAACAGAGAGGATTGAAGGCAAATTCATTTGAGGGGCTCTAACAGTGTGTATGTTGGCACAAGGGTGCATGATCTTTCCTCTACTCAAAGTCTACTTAAAGTCACAGTCACAATGCCATCTTGACTTCTTTGACCATACTCTGTGGACAGCCTACAAAGCAGAAACCAGAGGTGTCCCCCAGTGGCCCCAATCCATCAAGTAGGAACTTAAAATGAGATCTGGGCGATCTGCAGTGGGCCCTGGAGGTGGTGAGGGGGTGGGGCAGGGGATGGAGCAAGAGGGGGCAGTTTTGGGGCACTCGGTCTCCAAAAGGTTCGCCATCACTGCTTTAGGTCCTCGAAAGCTTCCACCATGTAATTCATGGCTCACTTCAGGGGGAATCCCCCCCCCATCAGGTCTGATTGCAGGCCCAGATCTATCCAACAAAATCATATTTAATGTGGAGAAAAGCAAGGTTTTACACCTGGCAGGAAAAACCAAAGGTACAAATAGAGATTAGGCGAAACCTGGCTCAGAAACAGTAACTGTGAGAGGAACCCTGGAGTCCTAGTGGACAATCACTTAAACATGAGTCAGCAATGTGCAGCAGCAGCCAAAAAAAGCTAATACAATCCTTGGTTGTATAAACAGAGGCATAGAATCAAAATCACATGAAGTATTAGTATCGCTTTATAAAGCCACATCTGGAATGCTGCATCCAGTTTTGGTCACCACATTACAAAAAAGATGTTGAGACTTTGGAAAAAGTGCAAAGAAGAGCAACTAAGACGATTAAAGGCCTGGAGACTAAAACATGAAGAATGGTTGCTGGAATTGGGTATGTCTAGTTTAATGAAGAGAAGGATGAGGGGGGACATGATAGCAATGTTTCCAATATCTCAGGGGCTGCCCCAAAGAAGAGGGAGTCAAGCTATTCTCCAAAGCGCCTGAAGGCAGGACAAGAAGCAACGGGTGGAAACCAATGAAGGAGAGAAGCAACCTGGAACTAAGGAGAAACTTCCTGACAATGAGAACAATTAACCAGTGGAGCAGAAGTTGCCTCCAGAAGTTGTGGGTGCTTTATCACTCAACATTTTTAAGAAGAGACTAGACAGCCACTTGTCTGAAATAATATAGGTTCTCCTGCTTGAGCAGGGGGCTGGACTAGAAGACCTCCAAGGTCCCTTCCAGCTCTATTCTGATTCTTTATCCCAGTGGTATACGGTTCTGATCACTCCCATTTTGTGCTCCAGCGGATGGTGAAAATCAAAATGTAAATACTGGTCTGGGGGGGGGCTCTGTAAACTTCAATGTTAAAGCTTCTTTCTTCCTTAATGTGCACTGCACAATCCAGGAAGGCCAGGCTATTTTCCTTAATGTCTTCCCTGGTGAATCTGATGTATCTGTCCACAGGGTTGGTGTGTTTGGTGAAGGCTTCCCATCCCTGTGTTTTGATCCTGACCCAGGTATCTCATCCACATACCTATTCCAGTGAGTGGGTGGAATTCCTGTGAAGAAGATTTCCTCCCTCCCTGGCATAAGCCAGCCAGCCAGAGGCTTTTAGTAAGAGGCCTGGGGGCTTCTAGAGACCCCCTTGCCCCCCCCCAGAGGCAGCTCTCCCACATGAGCGCAGATGGCTTGCCGTCCCCAGGACGCTCTCTCCTGAAAATGTAGGTCAGGTCTTAATCAAAGAGAAGAGGAATTTCTGGAAGGAGAGGGGAGCTCAATTTCCCCTTTAACTTTAATTAAAGTAACATTTTGGATGAAAAGCATAGAAACCAGAGGAAAATGTCTGCATGCGCACCACGTGCCATTGTGCGGCAGAGCCAGAGGGTCCAACATTCCTCCTTTCTTTGCCCCCTCCCCACTTTCCTGCTGCTGTTGCTGCTTCTGCTGCTCCTTCCCCGTCCGAGACCCCAGGAGGACCCACCCTGAGCCAGCCGAGGGGGCTCAGCGGGGGCTGGGGGAGGAGCGGGACAGAGTTCGGCTGCCCTTCTGGCCTTCCACAGGCCCTGCCACCTGCTGCCTCCCGGTTCACCCACCAAGGAGGATTTTTATGCCATTCATTATCATTTAATTTTAAAAGATTTCACTTAATTAAACAGATTTATGAAAAAACCCCAGAGGCAAATGCGAGATGATTTGCAGGGGGCTCCTGGGAATGTCAGGCATGAAATTTATTAGTGGCTTTGATTAATTGCCCAGTGCTCTGACTTCCATTTTCCATCTTTTGGGGGTTTTTTTTACCGAAATGTAGAAAACCAAAAAGGCAGAGAGGAAAAGAAAAGGCAAAGTCTCCAGCCGGACTTTCCTCTCTGCCCTTTCCCTGATTTCTTGGAGGAGGTTGGTGGAAGAGACCCCCTCTTCCCTCCCACAGATGGGGGGAGCACAAAGGGAGGGAATCCGGGGTTTGGTGGGGAGTGAACTATCTCCTTCAGGCAAACCTAGGCCATTGCTATGTGATGAGGTCATAAAGTGTGACCTCACATGACTGCGTTGCTTAGTGATGGCAAATTTGGCAATCCCCGTTGCCATAGTTAAATGAGGGTCATGCAGGTCACTGAGCGAGGGCCTCATGTGAGCAGGATCTCCAACTTCCTGCTGGCTTCCCCATTGACTTTGTTTGTGGGAAGCTGGGAGGGAACACTGGAAAACACAGTCATTGACTGCAGCTCACAGCCATGTTGCGATTGTGAGCCGGGTGCTGAGCACCTGGATCATGATCACATAATCAAACAGCAGAGAGCTGGAAGGGACTTTGAAGTCCAATCCCTTCCTCAAGCAGGAAATCCTACATCATTTCAGACAAGTGACTGTCCACAGTTTCTTCTTATAAACCTCCAATGATGGAACATCCACAACTTCTGGAGGCAGGTTGTTCCACTGGTTAACTGTCCTCACTGTTAGGAAGTTTCTCCTCAGTTCCAGGTTGCTTCTCTCCTTGATTAGTTTCCATCTGTTGCTTCTTGTCCTGCCTTCAGGTGCTTTGGGAAATAAATAATCTGTATTTTCACTTTTGGTTTTTCCTGCCCAGGTGTAAATCCTTGCTTTTCTCCACATTAAATATCATTTTGTTGGATAGGGCCCATTGTTCAAGTCTGTCAAGATCTTTTTGGATCCTGAGCTTGTCTTCTGGGGTGTCGGCTATTCCTGCCAGTTTGGTGTCACCTGCGAATTTGGTGAGTTCTCCTTCTATTGTCTCATCTACCCAATGGCTGAAATAATGATCTGTCCTACGTCCCGCTAGTTCATAATTGTTGCTATGTGACCTTAGAACTATCTGCATCTCCAGAGGTTTGTTGGTAAATATTTAGCAAATGGTTCTGCTGTCTTCATTTCCACCACCACTCCGCACCAAACATTGTTGGTGTGTTAGATGGCTCAGCAACTCTCTCTGCTGGCTTGCAAAACTCCAGAAAATGTAACAATTGTCTGTTGCAAGCCAGTACAAGACAGCTTCAGCACCTCTATCTACCTCTACCTACCTCTATCTATTGTCTGTCTGTCTGTCTATCATCTATCCATGGTGAGCCATGATGGCACAGTGGTTAAAGTGCAGCATTTTAGGCTAACTCTGCCCACCGCCAGGAGTTCGATCCTGACTATGCTCAAGGTTGACTCAGCCTTCCATCTTTCCAAGGTCAGTAAAATGAGGACCGGGATGGTTGAGGATGATATGCTGACCCTGTAAGCTGCTCAGAGAAGGCCGTAAAGCACTATGGAGTGGTATATAAGTCTAAGTGCTGTCCATCCAGAGACTGTGGCCGTCTATAATGCTGGGAAAAGTGGAAGGAAAGGGAAGAGCAAGACAGACCCAAAGGGGACAGGCTGGGGACAGATTGTCCTGTGAAAGTATATCTATATCATCAAATTACAACTCTGTGTGTGTGTGTGTGTGTGTGTGAGAGAGAGAGAGAGGAGAGAGAGAGAGAGAGAGAGAGAGAGAGAGAGAGAGAGAGAGAGAGAGAGAAAGAGAGAGAGAGAGAGAGAGAGAGAGAGAGAGAGAGAGAGAGAGAGAGAGAGAGAGAGAGAGAGAGAGAGAGAGAGAGAATGAGTTGGGGCTGGGAATCCAACCTCTGGGTGTCCACCAGGGGAACACAATAATTTATTTATTTATTTATTTAATTAAATTTGTATGCCACCCCTCTCCCAAGACTCAGGGCGGCTCACAACAAGAATATGAACATAGATAAAAAACAATAACAATAATTACATCCAATTAAAAAATCGACATGCATACAACAAGCAAACACAATCAAGTAAACGATCAACAATGGAAGGAGATTCCTTGGCCCCAGGGGCAGAACAAGGTTCATACCCCCCCCCAAGCCTGCCGGCAGAAATAGGTCTTCAAAAGCTTCCGGAAAGCTAGGAGGGAGGAGGCAGTATGTACCTCCAAAGGAAGCTGGTTCCAGAGGGCTGGGGCAGCAACGGAGAAGGCCCTTGTCCTAGGGCCCATCAGATAACATTGTTTGATGGACAGGACCCGTAGGAGGCCAGCCCTATGCGCCCTAACCGGTCGCTGGGATTCATGAAGCTGAAGACGGTCCCGCAAGTAACCTGGTCCATTGCCATAAAGGGCTTTATAGGTCATAACCAACACTTTGAATTGTGTTCGGAGACCAATTGGTAGCCAGTGCAGCTCGCGGAGAGCTGGAGTGATATGAGCATGTCTTGGGAGACCCAAGACAGCTCGTGCGGCCGCATTCTGCACTACTTGCAATCTCCGGACATTCTTCAAAGGCTGCCCCATGTAGAGAGCATTACAGTAGTCGAATCTCGAGGGGACAAGGGCATGGGTGACTGTGAGGAGTGACTCCCGGTCCAAATAGGGCCGCAACTGGCGCAATAATGCAAAATGCTGCTGTCCACACTGCCCTGTAGGGGCTGTGCAGAGGGCTGCAACCCAGCTCTGGTAGCCTGAGCACGTAGCCTGAACCGTCCCCCAGAGCTGGCACTGACATCTGGGCAGGAGGTGATTTAAAAGAAAGACAAGCATAACAAAGCTGTAAACCTTTCAGCTTTGGAGTTATAGCAAACACCCGTCTTTTTTGTACCTTTATTTTCTGAGCTTCCCTGTTATAGCCACAGTAAATCTGACTGTTTCTGGTGCTGTTCGTGGAGGGGAAAAAAACAAACAAAAAAAATACTCTGGGAATGTAGTTCCAGCTCGGAACAATTGAAGTATAAATCTTAACCTGCTCCGTCTCTGTAAACATCACTGCTTCTAGGCCAATCACTGAGGTGAACTCTTTCATTGGTCAGATCCAAAAAGAAGGTGGGAGCGGGCTTATTTTTCAACCAGTGGCAAGACAGAGTGCTTCCTGTATGCCTTGGTTTGAATCTCTAGTAATTTTAAGGACTAGTTACTTGTTTTGGTGACCGAGCTAAATTTAGAGGATCCAGTTCATTCAGTTGTCAAAACTCTGGCATTGGGAGTAGCCAAAATCTGGACAAGATATGATATGAAATCTGGATAAGATATGATATGTAAGTTTAATTTACATACAAAAGGCAGTGTAAATGAAAGATGCAGATTGAGAAGCGTGAAAAGAAAGTGCCAGGCTTCAAAGAAACTTTATTCTGCTTCAGCCATTGTTGTTTCTTAGCTTGCCGACAGACCCAGGGGGGAGGGGGATGACTGGAATGCCCATGGCAGGTGTATCGGAGAACCGTTGGCTGGGAACTGAAGATTTTTCTCATAACAAATGTCTGACACTTAATTGGGGAACATGGCCTGCACTATTAGTACCGCTTTATAAAACTCTAGTAAGACCACACCTGGAATACTGCAACCAAATTTGGTTTGCAATTTTGGAAAAAGTTCAGAAAAGAGCAACTAAGATGGTCCAAGGCCTGGAGATCAAAACATATGAAGAATGGCTGCAGGACTTGGGTTTGGCCAGTCTAAAGAAAAGAAGAAACAGGGGCGACATGACAGCAGTATTTGAGGGGCTGCCACAAAGAAGAGGGGGTCACGTTATTCTCCGAAGCGCCAGAGGGCAGGACAAGAAACAATGGTTGGAAACTGACCAAAGAGAGAAGCAACCTGGAATTAAGGAGAAACTTCCTAATAGTGAGAACAATTAATCAGTGGAACGGATTGCCTTCAGAAATTGTGGGCGCTCCATCACTGGAGGTTTTAAAGAAGAGACTAGACAGCCACTTGTTTGAGATGGTGTAGGTCCTCCTGCTTGAGCAGGGGGATGGACTAGAAGACCTCCAAGGTCCCTTCCAGCTCTATTCTATTCTATTTACTATCAAGAGGGAGATTCTATACTTTCCATTTACTGTTCTGGCACCAATTTAATCAGAGATGGTTTTCTATTCATCAGGGCCCATATGCTGAACTCAATAAAGTTTTGCATGAGAGATTGGAATGTCTCAGCTGTGCTTACTTCATTTGGATCATCAGCTGGAAACTTAACAGAAAGGGGGAGACCAGGTCACTGCTGAAGCCCCTTAATAAAACTAACACAACTCCAGAGGAAGCAGGTTGTTCTCCCTGGTTATTTTATTTTTAAAAGATCAAGTATTGATCATGGTCAATAAATGCATCGATGGATCAACAGCGCCTGGATTTTAAGAAAAATCATCATTTTTCTGTATTATCATCACAGACAAATATAAAACATGTCACATAATTTAAAATCAAACAAACCAGAAAGGAAAGATACTTGCCAAATTCCAGGGGAGGCCATTTTCCAGGGGGAAAGAGAAGAAAGGGATTGTTTAAAGACCGTAGCAGTTACGGTATTGGACCTGCATTTCCAAGATGTTCCTTTTTTTCCAGATTTGGAAAAGAGGGAATTGGAGAAGTATCATTTTTCTGTAATATTTATAGCTTTAACCCCAAATATATATGTTCGGTAGTCCTCTGAGCAGGAGCCAAGTATCAGCAAACCAACATACTTCCCTACGACTACCATATTTTCTCCCTCAAGATGTTGTCTACAATTTTATTTTATCCTTTTCAAATCATTTTTTTCTGGGCACTCTTCCAACTTTAGATCTGAGTTCAGCCCACAGCCCTTTTATCTTCGGAGAAATCTTCAGAGGCTGCTTGGATCCCGAGGCACTTTTAATGCTGGAGGTGGGGCTGGCTTCCATCTGTAGCAGCTCAGACACCGTTTTCAAGTATAAAATATGAGGGGAGAACAGAAAGTTAACCAGGTCAGTTGCAAGTGTAAAATCTGTGTTTATAGCAAGTGAACTTGATCAAGGCTTTTTGTGTGTGTGTGTGGCTTAACAAGTTGTGTGAATCCCTCCTGTTCCATGAATTTGGGGAGCAATTTATTGGGGAAATCTAGTGAATTTGAGTGAATTTGCTCGCCTGGGTTTGGTGCCTTCAGTGCCCCCAGATACGAAGCAGCAACTCAGGAAACCCCCCCCCCTTTGGAACCTGGGAGAAGAATTGGTGGGTTCAAGCTTTCCCAGACTTTTTAGCCCCTACCCGAAAAGTGATTCCAGGGATCCAGAATGTTACTCCAAGTCAGAGTATTTATTGATTCATTATTTGCTTATTAAATTTGTTTGCTGCCATGGCAACTCTTCATTTAAAGCAGTGTTTGAGCCCCCTTCCCCTTTGTTCTCCATGTCTCCTTCAGTCCCACACAAGGTTGTAACTTGGCAGAACAAGAAATGCTGGGTTAAGAAGAAGATTTTGATGTTCAAAGAATTTTTTTTAATTTTATTTTATTCAAATACAAATAATACAAACATAACACATATAAATCTAAATAAAAACAGTATAAAAATACAAATACTACAGTGCACCCACACCCCTGGAAACAATTTTTTTACCTATATTTCTTCTCACATAACTATCAATATACAATATATTTCAATTATGCCTTTATCCCCTCCAAAACAGCATGTATTCTTGAGCAAGTTTATTCCCAAGTCTGTTTTTATAAAATCATCCCATATTTCATTATGATTACTTACTTTAATCATCCCTTTTTAAAATTTAATTTCTGTTATTAATTTATCATTTATTTCCATATTCCACTCATTTCTTTGAATATACCAATTCCGTCTCCAATATTTAACCATCACTAATCTAGCTGCCATTATCAAATTTACAATCAATTCCTTTTTTGCTTTATTTATATCTTGTTTTTCCACCAATAACAGTAATGCGATCCTCAGTGACATATCTAAATTTACCTTCAAAAGTTCTCTAATTTCCCTAAACACCATGTCCCATATCTTTTGTGCTCTATCACAATCCCACCACATATGTTTATATGTTCCAATCTCTTTCTCGCATCTCCAGCAAATATTTGTATATTTAACATCTATTTGATTTAATTTGCATGGTGTTAAGTACCACCTCCATATCACTTTATATCCATTTTCCTTAACTCTAACTGACATATTCTTATATACTCTTCTGTTCCAAATATTTTTCCAACCTTTATCATTTATTTCTCCTAAATCTGTTTCCCAGATTAATTTTAAACCTTTTGCCTGATCTTCTAGTTCAGTTAATATTCTGTATATTTTCCCAATTCTTCCTTTACCTATATAGCCTTCATTTTCCTCACTTTTTTTTATAATCATTTCAAATTTTGTTAACTATTGTTCGCCTCAAATTTTTCTTCCATTTTTATCCATTTCTCTAATTGTATTAAATTCAACCAATTTAACTTAGTATCTGATAAAACATTCTTTAATTGTATTATATTCTTTATCTTGTTCTTCCAGTCTTTCCATTTATATATCTGATTTTTTCTTTAATTTACTAATCCAATCTTTCAGTTCAATCTTAGGGAATTTCTCCATTTGTACTACCAGTATTAAAGGAGAAATTCCTGGCATTAACCGATATCTCCATTTATCCCATAATTCTATGAGGTTTTTTAAAAAGGGATTTTGAATTCTCTTAACCATTTTTAAAATATATTTTTAAGCCAATATGTTTCTATAAGATCGCCTATTTGCCTTAATCCCCTCAATTCTATATCGTTCCATAATAAATCTCTATCTGCTATAATATCTGAGACCATCCTTAATTGATTAGCTACCCAATAACTTCTAACATTTGGAAGACCCAGCCCTTTTTTAATGATTCATACCATAAAGCTTTACTTATTCTTGCTCTCTTGCCTCCATTACAATACACCTCCAGCAATCTCTGTATTTCCTTTAATTCTTGATCCGAAAACTTAATTGGGATCATCCAAAACAAAAAGTTAATTTTTGGTAAAACTGTCATTTTTATTGCTGCAATTCTTCCAAACCATGATAATTTTACTTTTCCATATTTATCTATTTTATCTTTTATATCTTTTTTAATTTTTCATAATTTATCTTCTTTAATTCTTGAATATTTTTGGGGATGTCAATACCTAAATGTTTGATACTATCTATTATTTTTAATTTATATTTTTCTTTCACTACATCAATTTCTTCTTTACTATAGTTATATAACATCATTTCTGATTTTTCCCAATTTATTTGCAATCCACTGTATTTCCCAAATTCATTCAAATGTGAATATACCCTCTTTATAGTAGCTATGGGATTTTGAAATATCAGTAATGTATCATCTGCAAATAAATTTATTTTTGTTTTCTTACAATTCCTTCAATCAATGAATCTTTCCTAATTGCATTTGCCAAAAGCTCCATCAATGGAAACATTGGATAGACTACATACAAGAGAAACATCAATCAAAGAAAATGTATCTGGCTTATAGTTAAATCTTGATATACGGAGTTAAGAATGTTTACAAATTTAAAATGATTGTATTGTTGAATAGCATTTAACTTGAATTTTTTCTTTGTTTACATGTACAAATATATATCTAATAATAAAAAATGTTATAAAATTAAAAAGAAATAATACAAACAGAACTGGGGATAAGGGGCAGCCCTGTCTCGTTCCCCAGCTTAAGGTTATTGTCTCTGTCACACCATTCTTTACGACTATTCTTGCCCTGTTCCCTGAGTATAGTTGATTTATTGCCTTTCTAAGTTTTTTTCCAAAGCCTAATTTCTCTATTAATATTTTCAGTGTAGGCCATTCCACACAATCAAAGGCTTTAAAAACATTTAATGCTAATAAATCAGCTTTTAATTTTTGATTCTTTATGTAATAGCCTAAGTTTAATAGTTTTATATAGTTATCTTCCTTTATCGTTGAACATCTTGTTGTCAGGTATATTCCCAAATATTTAACTTTTTTGACTATTTGTAATTCTATTTTTATGACATTTGTTGTTTTTTTAAATCTGTAAGATTTTTAAACTTTGGTTTTTCCTCTGTTTATCTTCAGTCCTGCTCTCTCTTCAAACTGTTCTATTTTTTCCAATAATTTAGGAATCATCTCTAAAGATTCCTCTAGGATGAATACCAAGTCATCTGCAAATGCTTGCAATTTATAAGTTTCACCTTTAATTTCTAGTCCTTTAATTTCTGGGTCTTGTCTAATATTTCTATTTAAAACTTCCAAAGTTAAAATAAATAACAATGGAGATAGTGGACATCCTTGTTGTGCCTTTTTCTTATGTTGAAATTCTCTGTATAATCTCCATTTACAATCACTTTTGCTGTTTATTTGTGATATATTGTTGTAATCACATTTATAAAATGTTGTCCAAAGTCCATTGTTTTTAGTTGTTGAGGAATAAATTGCCAGGAAACATTGTTAAATGCCTTTCTTGTTGGCAAGAGTTGTTCATCACTCAAACAGATGCCTTGGGAGGTGGTGGGTTTTCTTTGATTAGACATCTTTTAGATGCTGGATCAGTGGTGGGATTCAGCCAGTTTGCAACAGTTCGGCAGAACCAGCAGCTAATTTTTTCTTGAGTTCTGGCCCAGGCCCAGAATGGACTTCTGGAAGCAGCATCCACACAGAGAACCAGTTGTTCACATATTTGAATCCTACCACTCTGCTGGATTTGTAAGATGCCTGTAGTAGAGATTATTGCACGATGACCTTCAAGATCTCTTCCATACTTTACATTCTTTGTTAGTTTATGTTATACATATATTTTAATTCCATCTTAAATTTTGTTCATCTTTGACTGCATTTAATTGAATTGATTCATTGAGACATTTCATGATTCTAACTTTAGGAGATTTGTTTTTACAAATGTTCAGTTGCAACATTAACAATATAAACTGAATACCAGTATTTGAGTAGAAGCCAAGATATGCACACACATAACCACTGCTCTTCAATCTTCTCTTACTTTTACATACATACTACTGCATTTCTTTCTAATACATTGCTAATTTTGCTGAATGAATTCACTTTTTTCTAAGTGAGTAGCATATTGGAAAAAATGAGTTTCTGGTAGGCATTGAAAAATGGAATAAAAGAGCTGGAATCAATACAACTGAATTTTTACCATCTTTTCCCATAATTGCTGAGTTGTACAGTACCAGTTTTGATAAAAACGTCTACTAAGGGAGATGAACAGCAATGAACCAGGTCTGTTGATTTAAAAATTTCTGCTGGGAAGTCACTAGCCCGGTCTAGGTAGGATGTTGTGTGGAGTCAGGAAATTGGTTAATTCAATAACCTAGTTTATTTATTCATTCATATGGGATGGCAATGGATGACTTCAGGTTAGCATTGCTTCCTGGAGAATGCCTCAACTAATCCCAACAGTTTTATTGGATGGGATTTCAGACGTGATTTACCATTGTCTCCTTCCTAGGGTTGAGACAAAGTGACTGGCCCAAAGTCCTCCACTGGCTTTGTGCCTCAGGCAGGAGTACAACTCCATTCTGCCAGTTTTTTTTTTTTTAGTTTGCTAGCTTAACTCCCAACAAACCTGGCTCTTAATATATTGATGTATTGACTATAATTGATATGGTGCCTACTCGAGCAACTTCAGTTAACTTGCAGGCTGCAAATTTAAAATATTAAAAAAATAATCATTGTCATGTCGAAATCTTAAAAAAAAAAACCCTTTATTGCTATCTTCAGCTCACATCTTCCTGACTGAATGCCCTGTGAAAGGAGACAGTTTTAACGTATTGTATGAATCACATCATGATTCTGAGAAAAACTCCTGTGCACTTTTTCCTTTCTATTTCTCCAGCTTGAAGAAAACTCAAGGTTCATGGGGGAAAAGTGGGACGATGGGAATCCCTGAACTATGGCAAATCAAATGATTTCTGAAATAGTCCAGCATCCCAAGATCTGTGCATCAGTGCGCAGATTAAAGCTCCATGCTGTGGCCTGGCCAATTGCAGTAGCATCCAGGCAATAGATAATCAGTATTATAATAACGGCTTTCATTTCTTTTAGTCATAAAGCATGATTATTATAAGCTAAACTATGCATGTATCAAATCGGATCTTTATTTTGATCATAGAAGAGCATACAGTAACTTCAATAAAAATTGCCACTATTTCAGTGAAGCCTATAAAAAGAGGTCCAAAAGTTAATGCTGCTAACACAATGTTGTAATATTAAAATGCTAAGAACCTTATATAAACATTCTTAATATTAAGACTACAAACTAAATGGTAGGAACACAGCATACAGTATCAATTGAATAAGATTATGGTGAAATAATGACATTTTTATATGCTTTTATATGTAGCTACGTAATTGCAGGCAGTCCTCAATTTATGACCACAACTGAGCCCAAAACATCAGTTGTTAAGGGAGACATTTGTGAGATGAGTTTTACCCCATTTTATGACCTTTCTTGCCACAGTTGCTAAGTGAACCAATGCAGGTGATAAGTTACTAACCCGGTAGTTGAGTGAATCTGGCTTCCCCGTTGACTTTGCGTGTCAGAAGGTTGCAAAATCAGGGATCACGTGCCGCCCCCCCCCCCCGGGACACTGCAACTGTTGTAAATATGGGTCAGTTGTCGAGTATCTGAATTTTGATCACGTGACCGGGGGGATGCTGCAAAGGTCGTAACTGTGAAAAATGGTCATAAGTCACCCTTTTCAGTGCCGTTGTAGCTTGGAATGGTCACTAAACAAACTGTTGTAAGTCGAGAACTACCTACACAGAGAAAAGAGAGACGAGGCCCTTCCTGCTCACTCTTCCTAGCAACAGAGCAGAGGCAACAGGGCCAGGCACTTCCAAGCCAGCGACTTCCTCCCTGCCCTCGGCCCTTCCTCGCCCCCTCCAGCTGAAGACAATTTCGGCTGCATCCCGTATCATCCAGAAGATAAAAGTAGGCAAACTTGTGAATCTAATCTACCGATTCACAACCCAGGAGGCGGCCATTAGGGCTGCAGCATCCAGGGCTGTTGGGTGTGGGGTGTCCCGCATCAGCTCCTCCATCGCTATCATCACATTCAGAATCCAGGCTTCTGCACCAAAAACCAGGGACGGCTGTCCACTACTTTTCGCCTAAAGTGGTGGATTCCCACAATGTGCTAAAAAGCATAAACCAGGCTTAACAAAAACAGAAAAAGGGTTATGACCACAGTTCTGACAAAATACACATTTTTTCAATGTTGAAAATTGTCCAATATTAATACCACGGCACTCTTGACAGAAGCTGCTCATGAAAGTGTCCTATTGAAATGTAACCCCCCTCCCCAAAATAGAATTGCATTTTGTTGGATAGGACACAGTGTTCAAGTCTATCAAGATCCTTCTGAATCTTGAATCTATCTTCCAAAATGTTAGCATTCATACAACTTGTCCATATTGGAACCTGGTCTACCTGCCTCTTTTGTTTATTGGGTTCTTACACGCAGTTCTGCTTTGGGTAAAAACAGGAGCTAGAAACAAGTGGAGAAAAGGGCCCTCAAGGATTGCCCGGGGATGCCATCTTTTACCAAATTAACACGATTGTTGATTTACTGTTTACCTTATTACTTGGCAAGTCAGTCTAATTAGCACAGCAGAATGCCAGGTGAGAGGCATTTTGAATATAGATCAGCCCTTCACTCTCATCTCTACCTCCAATTATCTCCTGCATATGTGTGTGTGTGTGTGTGTGTGTGTGTGTGTGTGTGTAATTGGAGACAGAAGTCGATTTGGTAGTAAAGTTAAATAGTTACTGGGAGTGCTTTATGAAGCTATAAAACAGTTTTAAACAACTTTATAGGCTTTGGTAGTGGGAACAAGACTCTAAAACCCAAAAGATGATGCATCGCGTGATTTCAAATGTGTGTAAATTATTACGTACTTGGCTTACACCCAAAGCAGACCCTGTTAGAGAAGTGAACCATGATTGCAACAGATGGTTGCTCATTTCTCCTCCAGATGAAAAGAAGAAGAAAAGGTTCTCCTATGTGTCAGGGGACAGGCACATTCCCCTTGAATGTTACTTGTTTGCTGGGAAATATTTGCTTTCCCCAATAAAAGTATACCAGATGGCCAAAGAATCCCTTTCCTAGACCAAAGTGGGATAGTTTCCCACTGCTGTTTCCAAAGAACTGCATCATAATTTGGAAGGGTTGCAAGAGACCTTGGAGATAATTTAGCCACCGCCTCCTTCGTCCTGTTGGGTGGGTGTGTTTCTGGGAGGGATGAGGGAAGAAGGTCAGGCATGTATGCCACGTGAGGAAAAAAGGAAGATGCTGGAGGAAGAGGACAATAACTGCACAGGAGAAGGCCATGGCAAACCCTCCAGAGAGCCACATGGATAGAAGATTGTATAAACGGGTTGGCCATAGACGGCCAGACAACCACACTCAAAAGGCTACTGAGAAATTCTGAGGGTCTTTTAGAATGCTAATAATGTTTATGACATTATTGAGATGTCATTATTGAAACCTTTTGAGATGTGTAATTGTTAATGTTGCCCTAGACTCTAAGGAAGTTAAATTTTTGGATCCTGAGCTTGTCTTCCGGGGTGTTGGCTATTCCTACCAGCTTAGTGTCATCTACAAATTTGGTGAGTTCCCCTTCTATTCCCTCATCTAAGGCATTGATGAAGATATTGAAAAGAACTGGGCCTAAGACGGAACCTTGTGGTACCCCACTGCCTCCTTCCTTCCTTTTTTTATTTACTTGCTTACGTCCTCTTTTTATAAATTTATTTTCTTTTTCCTTGCTATATTCTTACTTTTCTTTCTTTCTGTTCTCTACATTTTTCTTTCCCTTTGCACTTTTTATTCTTCTTTTTCAAAATTGGTGTTCATTTTTACTATTGCAATTATATTCTTTAATAAAAGTATTTTTCAAGGGATTGCTTTGAAGCCTTGAACCTCATTAGAGAGCCATAGGAATTATAGAATCAACAAAAGAAGTTGTTAAGGATGAATATGAAAAAAAAGACAGGAAACTGGATGTCAGAACAAACTGTAGAAACTACCGAGAAGACAAATATTTCAGAAATTTTTTTAGCAAAGAGTTTCAGAAAGTATCAGAAAAGACAAGAAGCAGCATTGTAACAACACATACAGAGATGGAAACCTAGAAAAACAAGGAAAGCCTTTTAAAAAATAGCATCCTGAAAGTTCAAGGGAGACAGCCAAGCTCTCTTCTCTCCTTCTGGGCAGTCTTTCCCCACACCTGGACAGATCAAAGGGCTGAAGGATTCTTAGCCTTTCTGCACTACAGGTCCTGTTTGATGGGGGAGGGGGGAGAGAGAGACTAAGTGAAAAATATCAGTGCAAAATGTATGGAATACTCCATTCTCCCTTGACAGTAATACAGATAGCATTCCTGATATTATGCAGAATCAGTTTATATACTAAATACTACAAATTCAGTTATGATTAGTAGCTGGTTTGCATAAGGGAAAGCCTGTATCGTGGCTATCTGGGCAGCTCAGACTAAAATGGTGCAAGCTTTGGAGTTCCAAAAATGTTCACCAAGCAAAATGTTTTCAAACATTTAAAGAGGTGGGATGGATTGGTGCAACTGTGGGCCTGCCGTTTTCCATAGCTGTTTGCTGAAGATCACAGATTCATGTGGACAAAAGAATTCCAAAGGTCATGAGATTCTTTGCACAAGTCAGTAAATGAATCCAGTTAATCTGCAAGGGCTGAAATGGAACTCTTGTGCAATGGGACTCATTTTATATTTTATATCTATATCTATATTGCTGTTTGCATCTCTATATATCTGTGCAGATACACAAACATGTACAGATTGGACTAGATAGTCAGAAAGAGAGAAAGACAGAGGGAAGGAGGGAGGGAGGAAGAGAGAGAGAGAGAGACAGAGACAGAGACAGAGACAGAGACAGAGACAGAGACAGAAAGCCAAGCCACAAGCCACGCAAGTCGCAGGCACTGATGGGGCAAAGCTCTTCTGAAGATGGGGGCCAGGTGGGCTATTCTGCAGAAGCCGACTTGGGACTATCATCCAGAAGTTACTGCAGCGCTAGGAGAAGAGGAATGTCTGTAGATCATTGCTTAACATGAATAGAATAGAATAGAATAGAATAGAATAGAATAGAATAGAATAGAATAGAATAGAATAGAATAGAATAGAATAGAATAGAATAATAATAATAAAGTTGGAAGGGATCTTGGAGGTCATTGAGTCCAACCCCCTGCTCAGGGAGGAAACCCTACACCATTTCAGACAAATGGCTGTCCAGTCTCTTCTTCAAAACGTCCAGTGTTGGAGCATTCACCGCTTCTGGAGGCAGGTTGTTCCACTGGTTAATTGTTCTAACTGTCAGAAAGTTTCTCCTTAGTTCTAGGTTGCTTCCATCCTTGGCTAGTTTCCACCTGTTGCTTCTTCTGCTGCCTTCAGGCGCCTTGGAGAATAGCTTGACTCCCTCTTCTTTGGGGCAGCCCCTGAGATACTGGAACACTGCTATCATGTCCCTCCTCATCCTCCTCTTCATTAAACTAGACATATAGAATAGAATAGAATAGAATAGAATAGAATAGAATAGAATAGAATAGAATAGAATAGAATAGAATAGAATAGAATAGAATAGAATAGAATAGAAGCTGGAAGGGACCTTGGAGGTCTTCTAGTCCAGCCCCCCACTCAAGCAGGAGAACCTATATCATTTCAGATAAGTGACTGTCTAGTCTCTTCTTAAAAACTGCCAGTGATGGAGCACCCACAATTTCTGGTGGCAAGCTGTTTCACTAGTTAATTGTCCTCATTGTTAGGAAGTTAAGTCTCCTTAATTTCAGGTTGCTTCTCTCCTTGATCAGTTTCCACCCAAATTGTTTCTTGTCCTGCTCTGGTGAACAACCTGACCCCGTCTGCATGTTGCACCTATTTCCTCTTTTCTTTAGACTAGCCAAGCCCAAGTACTTCGTATGTTTTAGTCTCCAGGCCTTGGATCATCTTAGTTGCTCTTCTCTGAACTTTTTCCAGACTCTCAACATCTTTTTTGTAGGATGGTGACCAAAATTGGCTGCAGTATTCCAGGTGTGGCCTCACTAGGGTTTTATAAAGCGGTACTAGTACTTTGTGTGATCCTGATTCTATGCCTCTGTTAATACAAGAGAAGGAACATGGGCAAGCAAAAATGCCAGTAAGTGAGAAGAGGCAGGTCTGTTTGCTCTCTCCACATCCACCCATTTCACAGGAAGCTAAATTGTTTCCATCTGAGCCTCAGTGGCAGCTCCTGGACTCATAACAGCCCCACTTTTGCCCACAGCCTCTCCTGCTCCGTGTCAAATATTTATTTCATTCTTCATCGAGCTGCCCCCCCCCAACTTGATTTAGTACTAATAAATGGGCCAATATCAAAGTTTCAGCACAGGCCAACTTTAATTAAAATGACAAAGGAAGCAGATCCATAGGGATGATTTATTGAAATAGAAAATGTTTTATTTGCCTCCAGCTACTTTTAATTAAAAAAAAAAAGAGAGAGAGAGAGATCAGTCTGGGCACCATGCAAAAAAGCTGGCTTGGTGCAATGGGGTGGGTGGGGGTGGGGCGGCAGATATGCCTTGCAATTGATTTGGGTCTGGGGGAACCCAAAGGTCCCCCTCTCTGCCACCCTAGTGGAGACAAGAAGCCACATAGCAGTAAACAAGAGAATTCTGACAAAATGTGATCCACTGGAGAAGGAAATGGCAACCCTCTCCAGTATCTTTGCCATGAAAACCCCATGGACAGTACCAAAAGGCAAAAAGATATGATGCTGGAAGATGAGCCCCTCAGGTCGGAAGGTGTCCAATATGCTACTGGGGAAGAGCAGAGGGCTAGTACTAGTAGTGCCAGAAAGAGTGAAGCGACTGGGCCAAAGCCAAAAGGACACTCAGCTGTGGATGCATCTGGTGATGAAAGGAAAGTCCGATGCTGTAAAGATCTTTTCTCCATAGGAACCTGGAATGTAAGATCCATGAATCAAGGCAAACTGCATGTGGTCAAACAAGAGATGACAAGACTGAACATCGACATCTTAGGAATCAGTAAACTAAAATGGACAGGAATGGGTGAATTTAATTCAGAGGACCATCAGGTATACTACTGGGGGCAAGAATCCCTCAGAAGAAATGGAGTAGCCTTCATAGCCAATAAAAGAGTAGGAAAAGCAATACTGGGATACAATCCCCAAAATGATAGAATGATCTCAGTGCGAATCTAAGGCAAACCATTCAATATCACAGTAGTCCAAGTCTATGCCCCAACCACTGGTGCTGAAGAGGATGAAATTGACCGGTTCTATGAAGCCCTACAGCATCTTATAGAACCAACACCAAAAAATGATGTCCTTATCATCATGGGGGATTGGAATGCTAAAGTAGGAAGCCAAAAGATAACTGGAATAACAGGCAAGCTTGGCCTTGGAGTACAAAATGAAGCAGGGCACAGGCTGATAGAATTCTGTCAAGAGAACACGATGGTCAGAACAAACACTCTTTTCCAACAACCCAAGAGACGGCTCTACACATGGACATCACCAGACGGTCAACACAGAAATCAGATTGACCATGTGCTCTGCAGCCAAAGAGGGAGAAGCTGTATACCAGTGGTGGTGAACCTATGGTACACATGCCAGAGGCAGCACTCAGAGCCCTCTCTGTGGGCACACGCGTCATGCCCTGGAGATGGCAACCATCCTCTTCAACCAGCCCACGTGGCCAGATGAATCCCAGCACCCATGCGCTTGCTGGCCTCTGTGCGCAGGGGCCAATAGTGTCAGGCAGCAGCTGCCCCGGCCCCTGCCTCACCTTGCCCTGCAACAATGGCACCCCCACCCTGCTTCACCTTGTCTCGCCTCACCCTGCAGGGCGAGCCTCCTGCCCAACTCCCCACCCACCAGAGACCCCCTGGATCTCCCCCAACTCTGCCTGGCTTCCACAGGCATCTCTCCCCAGGAGCAACATGGACCTGGCCACGCCCACCCTGGCCACACCCACCCATCTGCCATGACTACCGTAGCCACACCCACCCAGCAGGCCATGCCCACCCGGCACCCGGCGATATATAAGTGGATTTTGGGTTGCAGTTTGGGCATTCGGTCTCTAAAAGTTTCGCCATCACTGCTCTATACAGTCAGTAAAAACAAGACCAGGAGCTGACTGTGGCTCAGATCATGAGCTTCTTGTTGCAAAATTTAGGCTTAAATTGAAGAAAGTAGGGAAAAACACTAGGCCACTCAGGTATGAACTAAATCATATCCCTGATGAATATACAGTAGAGGTGACAAATAGATTTAAGGAATTAGATCTGATAGACAGAGTGCCTGAAGAACTAAAGAAATGCAAGAAAGCCAAATGGCTGTCTGAGGAAGCTTTGCAAATACCGGTAGTTGAGGAAAGAAGGGAAGCGAAAGGCAAGGGAGAAAGAGAAAGATACCCCCAATTGAATTTCAGAATTCCAGAGAACAGCTAGAAGAGATAAGAATGCCCTCTTAAATGAACAGTGCAAAGAAATAGAAGACAACAACAGAACAGGGAGGACCAGAGATCTCTTCAAGAAAGTTGGAGATATGAAGGGAATGTTTCATGCAAAGATGGGCATGATAAAGGACCAAAATGGCAGGGACCTAACAGAGGCAGAAGAGATTACGAAGAGGTGGCAAAATTACACAGAAGAACTATACAAGAAGGAGCTTAGCGTCCCTGATAACCACGATGGGGTGGTCACTGACCTCGAGCCAGACATCCTAGAATGTGAAGTGAAATGGGCCTTAGGAAAGCTGAGCAACAACAAAGCTAGTGGAGGCGACAGCGTTCTAGATGAGCTATTCAAACTCTTAAAAGACGATGCAGTAAAAGTGCTACACTCAATTTGCCAGCAAATTTGGAAAACTCAGCAGTGGCCACAGAATTGGAAAAGGTCAGTTTACATTCCAATTCCAAAGAAAGGCAATGCCAAAGAATGTTCCAACTATCGCACCATTGCACTCATTTCACATCCAAGTAAAGTTGTGCTTAAAATCCTACAAGCTAGACTCCAGCAGTATGTGGATCGAGAACTTCCAGAAGTACAGGCAGGATTTCGATGAGGCAGAGGAACTAGAGATCAAATTGCCAACATACGCTGGATCGTGGAGAAAGCTAGGGAGTTCCAGAAAAACATCTACTTCAGTTTTCCTAGTTTCTCGTGTTGACAAATCTATGAAATCTGGTTCATTAAAGCTCTAAAACAAGCTGGGGACATACATACCCATTTACATACCTATAAATGTATAATATATTTACATGTATAATATATTTACATAAATATATTCCTCCAAGTGTATATGGATTAGGGAGAGGGGATTTTGTGTCCCTATACCATTTTTGCAAACATTCTTTCCTAACAGAATACATTTGGGTACATTATTTTTCAAGAAAGTGTACATTATTATATGAGGGTCTCTGGAGATTCTCAGTCATCCAGGTTCTGGTTGTCCCAAAGGTGCTTTTTTCCCCCCTAAAAGGCAACTGGACTTCCTTGGTTTTTTCTTTGAAGACATTTAAAGTGAAATGTTTTTGAAGAAAAAAAATAAGGAAAAGAATAAGGAAGTCGTGGCTCGGGCTCCCACAGAAAATTATAAATGAGGAATTAACCCCCTCTGTGTGAAAAAATGCCGAGCCTTTAGCCTAGCGCCAGCTTTTGAATTGGGCACGTGCCAATCGGAGGTCTCACTTGATTCAGGCCGAATCTCTGAACTTGCAATTGATTTGACTTGATTTGCACCAATACAGCCTATCAAATGCACACGCCAACAATGGAAAATTGCCAAATTGTCCCAATCAATCTGGGGCATCGTGTGGACTATCTGTGGTCCTGGGAACTGGGACAAAGGACGGAAAAAAAAAAGTGGCGAGCTGCTCTGGCAGGACTGTTGGAAACGGCTTTCAAAAGGGAAGGAAGGTGTGTTTTTAAACTTGGGTCAGATCCCGACTTGCCTGGCAGAAGAATTTCTGCTCCAGGGATCCAGTTAGCCTCCCTTGCAGAAACGGGGCTTGGCATCTGGAGGGGGGTGTCCCCCCTTGATTACGGGGCCCGTGGGGCTTGTCTGCTGGGGTTCTCAAATAGACTCCGAGCATTATTCCCTGCCCTCAGCTCAGCTTCCCTCCAGGACAAGCCTTTAAGGCAAGGCAGGAACTGGATTATAGGCCGTCCGCTTCTCCCGCTGGCCTGTGAGGTTGGACTGCACTCTTTCACCTCTGAACCGGCAGGGAACTTTAATGCGCAAAAGTAATGACGCCCCAAGAAAGCAAATTCAATGGAGGCTTTCCTGAGCTTCTTGGAGCTGCCGGGAGCCTCGTTCTCTAGCTCAGGGGTCCCCAACCTGTGGGCCGTGGCCCACTAGTGAGCTGTGGCCTGCTGGCCACCGGGCCACGGGACAGACTGGCCAGTGCGCACACCCCCCCTCACTTGCACTAGCGCTGTTGCTGCAGGGCACAAAAATGGGCGCCGCCACGCCACGGGGCACAAAAACAGGCATACTTGAAGGATCATTCAAATGAAAAAATATAGGTTGGACTGGGAAAAATGGATAGACTACATACAGGAGAAACACCAATCAAAGAAAATGTATCTGGCTTATAGTTAAATCTTGATATGCTGAGTGAAGAATGTTTACAAATAGAAAATGATTGTATTAAGTTGAGTTGCACTCAACCTGATTTTTTCCTTTGTTTCCTATGTTTACATTTACAAATATATAATTAATAAAAAAATTAAAAAGCAAAAAAAAAAGAAAGAAAGCAAGAAATCAAACAAAAGAGAAAGGTTGTTTAAAATACGTTGTTTAAAATATGTTAAACTCTGTCCAGGCTCCTTTCTTTAACACTTGCAACACTCAAGGATTCTAGAACACGCTCCCTGTTCTTTCGCTTATAAACGCAGGCAGTCCTCAGCTTATGAGTACAAATTAGCCCAAAATTTCTGTTGCTAAGAGGGACATTTGTTAAGTGAGTTTGGCCCCATTTTACGACCTTCCTTGGCACAAGTGAATTGCCTGCAGTTGTGAAGATAGTAACACAATTGTTAAGAGAATCTGGTTTTCCTACTGACTTTGCTTATTGGAAGGTCACCAAAGGAGATCATGTGACCCCGGGACACTGCAGCCGTCATAAATACGGGTCAGCTGCCAGGTGCCCGGATTTGGATCACGTGACCATGGGGATGCTGCAACGGTAGTGTGACAAACGGTCCTAAGTCACTTTCTTCAGTGCTGCTGTAGCTTTGAATGGTTACTAAATGAACTGTCGTAAGCCAAGGACTACTTGTAAGCCAGTTTTTGCATGTAAAAAAAAAAGAGTTTTGGCTAAAGAGAAAATGGGGTTTCCTGAACTTCAAAAGGGAGGCAGGGATGCCAGGCTAAAAATGCCAACCGCCACTTTCGCTAGAGAAGCCCAGGGAGCCTCACTGGGTTTCAGGACGGAAAGGTTGGCTTCTCTTCAGAACAATTTCTGGGCACGGGGGGGGGGGGCGGGTGGTGGTGGGGGGAAAGCTGTGCAAATTACATAGAAAGTTATTCTAAAAGGAGGCCAAGAGGGGGGGTTCGACTAGAAGGCCTCCAAGGTCCCTTCCGACTCTGATTCTGGGATTCCAACATTTGCAGGGATGTGCCTGCATAGGTACAATTTCTACAGAAGCCTTTCAATAATCGGGAATCCTCTTTCCCTGCAACCGTCCACAGCTGATCGGCCCTAGCAGCTCACGGGGGGGGGAGGGTAGTGTAAAGGCGGGGCAGCCGACCTTCCATCGCCCCCAATGCACCACGGTCAGGGGAAAGCAAAACGGGGGGGACTGTCTAGAGCTGCGATGGGAGCAGCCTAACCGGTGCCTCCACAAGCCCCGTAGCAACTCCCTTGGGCCCCCCCATCAGAAGTCCCCCACCTGTCAGCCCTGCAAGCAGCCCACCCCACCTGGCAGGTGCCCTGCGTTCTGGAGCAGGACTCGACCCAGAGCCCGGCGGGGACTCAGGAAAGGGCAGGTGGGGGGGGGGCAGAAAAGGACGTTGGGGAGACCATTGAGGCTCAAACACACACACACACACACACACACCGCAGCAGGGAGCCTCCCCGGCACCCAACCCCGCCCAAGCGTGAGGGGAGGGGAATCCTGGCGGGCGTGCAGCGGCAATTGCAGGGAAAGGGCGAGAGAGAAGCACCGGGGAAGCCGCAGCAGTGGCAGCAGCTAAGAAACACACTGGAGAGAGGGTCCTGGTACCCCTAGACCAGGGCTACGCAACCTTGGCTCTTTTATGACTCGTGGACTTCAACTCCCAGAATTCCTGAGCCAGCTATGAGGGCACAAAAATGGGCGCCATGCCACGCCTAGAAGGACTGGGGGGAGGGGAACATGATTTGAAGGGCTGCCCCAAAGAAGGGGGGGGGGGTAAAATCTATTCTCCAAAGCACCCGAAGGCAGGAGAAGAAATAACGGATGGAAACTAAACAAGGAGAGAAGCAACCTGTGAAGATGAAGTCAGGAAAGCAAAGGCTCAGAATGAACAAAAGTCAAAGATAATTTTAAAAAAAGTTTCTTTCGACATATAAATAACAAGAAAAAAAATCAAGAAAACAGTCCACTAAAGCAGGGCTTTTCAACCTTTTCACCCATTGTACCACTTTTAGGATATGGCAACATCCGACTATCACCAGTCGCCTAGCAAGGTGTCAAAAACTTGATGACCCCCCCAAAAGGAAAAAAAGTGATAAAGTACAGGTAGTCCTTGACTTACAACAGTTCACTTAGTGACTGTTTGAAGTTACAATGGCACTGAAAAAAAAGTACCCCCCAAGCCACAGCCGAGCAAGACACCTGCCTGCCCACCCGGCGGCGCTCTTCCTCCTGTCTGAGGTTTCCATTGTTCTGAGCATTTCTTTTGAGGATTGGCAGCGGGGGTGGGGTGGGGAGGTGTTTGGTTTTTATTCCCCCTCCCCCGTCTGCTGGGTGGTTGCAGCCGGTTTTGGTCACTTCGCATGACCCTGGGACACTGTGACCGTCATAAATATGAATCTGTTGCCATGCATCTGAATGTAAATCACAAGACCCTGGAGATGCTGCAACATTCCAGCTGATTGGTGCTTCTTCAGGACTTAGCAGAAGCACCAGGATCAGCGCCAAACTCCAGCTGGAGCCTGGCGCTGATCCTGGTGCTTCCACTGAGCCCTGACAGCCCTGCAGCTCCAGCCATCTCTCGCTCAGGTGGTGCTGCCACCGTTCAGCTCATTCCCCTCCCCTGCTACCAGTTTTCTAGGATGGTCGCGTACCACCTGCCAGGTGCCAATGTACCACAGGTGGTACCTGTACCCCTGGTTGAAAAGCCCTGCACTAAAGAGAGAAGACAGCAAGGAAGTAATAGGCAGCAGAGAGAAAGCAGAGCTGCTTAATTCATTCTTTGCAACAGTCTTCATACAAAAGGTGTCTATAGCCCAACCTACCAAACACATAACTGTAAAAGACAGGCTAGAAATAAAAATTAAAATAAGCAAAAAAAAATGATGAGAACATCTGTCTGATCTTGATGAATATAAATTACTGGAACCTGATGGATTACATCCCAGAGTTCTGAAGGAGATGGCCGATGTTATCTTAGAACCATTACATCACATCTTTCAGAAATTTTGGAGCACCAGGGAACTAATAGAGGGTTGGAAAAGGGCTAATGTGGTCCCCATCTTCAAGAAAGAAAGAAAAAATGGACCCAGAAAACTACAGACCAATCACCTAACATCAATACCCTGGAAGATACTGGAAAAGATAATCAAAAAACAACTTTGAACATCTAGAAAGGCGTAAAGTAATAAGTAAACGCATGGGTTTGTTAAAAACAGATCAGGCCAAACCAATCTTATTTCATTCTTTGATAAAGTGACCAAATTAGTAGACCAGCGAAATGCTGTGGACGTAGTATACTTAGATTTCAGCAAGGCATTTGACAAAGTAGAGCATATTCTACTTCTTGATAAACTAGAAAAACGTGGGATAGCCATCATCACCACCAGATGGATTTATAACTGGCTGACAAACTATATTCAGCGAGTCATCCTTAATGGTACTACGTCTAAATAGAGAGAAGTAAACAGTGGGGTACCACAAATTCCATCTTAGGCCCAGGACTCTTCAATATCTTCATAAATAACTTAGATGAGGGAATAGAAGGGAAACGCATCAAATTTGCAGATGTCACTAAGCCGACAGGAATAGCTCAGAATCCTTTTTGATCTTGACCGACTTGAGCAATGGGCCCTATCCAACAAAATGGTATTTATTGTGGAGAAAAGTAAAGTCTTAGGCAAAAAAAACCAAAAGTACACATATAGGTTGGATGAAACCAGGCTTAATAGCAGCAACTGTGAGAGGGATCCCGGAGTCCTGGTGGACAATCAATTAAATATGAGCCAGCAGTGTGCGGCGGTAGCCCAAAAAGCCAGTGCAATCCTAAACTGCATTAACAGAGGGATTGAATCAAGATCACGTGAGGTACTAATTCCACTCTATAAAGCCTTAGTAAGACCACACCTAGAATATTGCATCTAGTTTGGGTCACCATGCTGTAAAAAAAGAGGTTGTGTCTCTAGAAAGAGTGCAGAGAAGAGCAACAAAGATGATGAGGGGCCTGGAGGCTAAAACATATGAAGAACGATTACAGGAACTGGGCATGGCTGGTCTAGTGAAGAGAAGGACCAGGGGAGACATGATAGCAGTCTTGCAATATTTGAGGGGATGTCACAGAGAGGAAGGGGACAATCTATTTTCCAAAGCACCTGAAAGCCAAACAAGGAATAACAGATCAATAACTGATCAAGGAGAGATTCAACTTGATGACCTACAAGATCCCTTCCATTCTATTCTATTCTGTTCTAACCTAGAAATAAGGAGAAATTTCCTGACAGTGAGAACAATCAACCATTGGAACAGGAGTTGCCTTCAGAAGTTGTGGGAGTTTCATCTTTGGAAGCTTTCAAGAAGAGACTGGATTGCCATTTGTCAGAAATGGTGTACGGTCTTCTGCTTGGGTGGGGGAGGGTTAGACTAGATGACCTACATGGTCTCTTCTGTTATTCTATTCTATTCTAACTTGGAATTAAGGAGAAATTTCCTGACAGTGAAGACAATTAACCAGTGGAACAGCTTGCCTCCAGAGGTGGTAGGCACTCCATCACTGGAGGTTTTAAAGAAGAGACTGGACAGCCACTTGTCTGGAATGTATAGGGTCTCCTGTTTGAGCAGGGGGTTGGACTAGAAGACCTCCAAGGTCCCTTCCAGCTCTATTCTGATTGGAATCTCACAGCCACCAACTGAGGAGTGTTTTTTCCTCCAGTTTTGTCTTGGTGGTGAGTCTCCTTATCCCATTGAGCAGTCCTAAGCATTTCCCAAGCATTTGGCACCCCTGAGAACAGGAGGGGGACTGGATGGACTGAGTGGGCTGGTGCCTGCTGAGACCCCCAACTGAGCAACTCTGGGACCTGTTTTGGTCCAGAGTCATTTCTCCCTCTGGGCCTGCAAGACTCCACCCTCTCCTTCCTGATACTGTGCCAGCTGCTTTGGGTACCCCTGAAGCAGAATAACAGAACGACAGATTTGGAAGGGACCTTTCTTCTACACCTAACCCATTCGGGTTTGCCCTCCATCCAAAAGTCTGAGTTAGACCATGAAAGGGCCCAGATAAGGCCTGTGTTCAGACAATACATTGAAATAAGCCACAGAACTTAGAACACAGAGTAATAGGATTGGAAGGGACCTTGGAGGTCTTCTAGTCCAGCCCCCTGCTCAAGCAGGAGACCTTGTACTATTCCAGACAAATGGTTGTCCAGTCTCTTCTTCAAAACCTCCAGTGATGGAGCACCCACAACTTCTGAAGGCAACTTCCATTCCACTGGTTAATTGTTCTCACTATCTAGAAATTTCTCCTTAGTTTCAGGTTGGGTCTCTTTTTGATAAGCTTCTACCCATTACTTCTTATCCTGCACTCAGGTGCTTTGGAGAATAGATTGTTCCCCTCTTCTCTGTGACAGCCCCCCAATTTTGGAAGACAGCTATCATGTCACCCCGAGTCCTTCTCTTCATTTGACTACACATACCTAGTTTCCTTAACTATTAATTTGATCAAGAGTAGAGTAGAGTAGTGTAGAGTAGAGTGGAGTGGAGTGGAGTGGAGTGGAGTGGAGTGGAGTGGAGTGGAGTGGAGTAGAGTAGAGTAGAGTAGAGTAGAGTAGAGTAGAGTAGAGTAGAGTAGAGTAGAGTAGAGTAGAGTAGAATAGAATAGAATAGAATAGAATAGAATAGAATAGAATAGAATAGACTAGAATAGAATAGAATAGAATAGAATAGAATAGAATACCTTTATTGTCATTGTGTAACTCACAAAGAAATTAAGTGCTATCCACAGTGCAGACTACACACAAGTAAAAACCACAAATAAGAACATACATTATATACACTCATCCTTCACATTCTACTCACCATTGCTTTCCCCCTAATATTGCACTTCAAGGTTGCACTATACAGTGCTGTTTAATAGGGTTACAGCTCTGGGATAAAAACTATTTTTCAGCCTATTTGTTTTAATTATCCTGTACCATCTGCCAGGTGGTAATAGTTCAAAAAAAGAGTATCCAGGATGAGATGAGTTTTTAAGAATATTTTGAGCTTTCCTAAGACAGCGGGAACTGTACAGTTTGTCCATGAAAGTTTCCCAGGATAATGTTGCAGGATCCAATCTGGGTCAGTCGCCAGGTCTAGAGGCTTTGTCTTCTGAACTTTTGGACTCGTGCTGGAGCTCACCTTTAGGGAAGTTCGCTGAAGATGGGCTCTAGCCAAGCCCCAAAGCCTGGAAGACAACACTTCTGGTCCTGGTGTCCAACCCAGATTGGATCCTGTTAACTGTATTTTTTAGTCTTTAGCCATCAACAAATCATCTTGTTCCTCTTCTCTTTCTAGAGTCTCAACATCTTTTTTGTATTGTCATGGAAAAACCCAATGAAAGAGACAAGAAACAGCAACACAAGACAATAATTCTTACTTTAAGATTCAGAGGTTTATTTACTAACAATTTGGAACATAACAAACATCATAACACCACTTACATTAACAACCCATTGCAATGAGGTCCAGTGACATAGCAGGTCCAGCAAGGACAGCTACAGGCCAATTGCAAATCATTCAGGTCCAGTCACAACTTTTTATACTCTTTCCCATCCTAAGATCGTAGGCAGATGGTCAGCAATCTTACATTGCTGACCATAACTTTCCTCATACCCATGTGCATCTGAACTCGCACCCATCAACTACTTTCAGTTCCCCATTTCTCACTGTTCCAATGTCCTTGTTCCAAATATACTTGTAAAACTATCTACTTTGCAAAATTATATTACGCAAATTGCAACGGCTGAGCAAATTACAAATAGTTCTTTCATATTATGAAACCATCCTAGTTCGAGACTTCGGTTCAAGTCGTCTTTGTGGGGTCTTCTTTAAGTTGCTTGGACCAATGAATTAATGGGCTATATTTTCGTCTTCCACAGTATCATGGTGACCAGAACTGGATGCAGTATTCTAGTGTGATCTTACCAAAGCAGTATAAAGTGGTACTAACACTTCATGTGACCCTAGATATTATCTCTCTGCTGAAGCAGCCTACGACTGAATTGGCTTTTTGGGTAGCTGCAGCACATGGCCGGCTTGTACTGGTTCATACTTAAGTGGTGGTCAAGTAGGACACCTAGATCCCTTTCACAGTCACAACTATTGAGCCAGATACCACCATCCTATACCTGTGCATTTGGTTTTCCTTGCCTAAGTGTAAAAGTTTTTCTCACCACTGAGTTGAATTTGGTTGAATTTGGCTCAGTGTTCAAGTCTGTCAAGCTCCTTCTGAATCTTCAGTCTATCATCTAAAGTGATAAAGACTGATACTTTAGGTTCGATCGATGTTTGGAGCTGTAAAAAGTGGACTAACAAAAGATGACCTTTTCAGAGAGACACAAATCCTTTTCTAGAATTGATATGATTTGATTACAAAAAATCTGCTTCACAAAGCAACTGTAGCCATTATTCTTCAAAACACTTTTTCTGACCATCATCCATAAGTCTTTGCATCTTAAATTTTGTCCTCAGTCTTTTAAATGAGCCTGTTTAGCAGAGACCCCAGATTGTTAAAGAATGTAAGCAGGTACTTCAAGACTATTTTAATAATAACTTAGGTAAGGGAACCAATTTGACAACAGTTTGGGAGGCTTCTAAGGCTGTGATACGAGGACATTTTATACAATACAATATATTAAGAGGGAGATGGATGAAAAAATCCAAAATGTACTACAAGAAATTAAATTGAAGGAGAGAGAATTCCAGAACCCACCAGAAGATCCTAACTTACTTAATCAACCAAAATTATTGCAACAACAAATTTCTTTGTTGACTGTTTCAGATATTGAAAAGAAACTTAAATATACAAAACAACACTTTTTTGAATATGCAAATAAACCAGGGAGATGGTTGGCATACAAACTAAGAAAACAGACAGGAAAGAAGATAACCAAGGTTCAAGAGTGGAATAAGACTTATGTGGATAACAAAACATTCAAAGACTTTTTTGGAAATATTATACTAATTTATATAAAGAACAAGAAATCTCTTTAGAAATTATGGAGGAGTATATAACAACTAAAAATCTTCCTAAATTATAGGAAAACTACAAGCAAATTTTGAACAGTCCAATAAAAAGTTTTGAAATAATAGAAGCAATTAAAAGAGCTGAAACAGGCAAAGCTCCAGGACCAGATAGCCTACCGAGTGGATTTTACAAAAGTTTTGAAGATCAATTACTTCTTCAGACGAAGGATTTAATGAATTCTATTTTACAGGGAAACCCTATACCAGACTCTTGGAAGGATGCCTACATTTCTTTAATACCCAAAGACGGACTGGAATTAACTTCTGTGAAGAACTACAGGCCAATCTCTCTCCTTAATAACGATTACAAACTCTTTATATTTATTTTAGCTGAAAGACTTAAAAAAGTTTTACAGGATTACATACATGAAGACCAGTGGGGCTTCTTACCTAAAAGACAATATAAGAGTAATTTTGAATATAACTGAATATTTACAACAATGTAGCGATAAACAGGTTGCATTAATCTTTCTAGATGCAGAAAAGGCTTTTGACAAGTTGAATTGGGCCTTTATGCTTAGAGTAGTGGAAAAGATGGATTTTGGATTGGGCTTCATACAGGGTCTGAAGTCCATCTATATACTCTAGAAAGCTTGAATCATGGTGAATGGAAACTTTCCAAAACCATGTGAAATCCAGAAGGGAACAAGACAGGGGTGTCCTTTATCCCTTTTATTATTTATTGTAGTGTTGGAACTGTTAAGTAGAGATAATAGACAGGATAACTGAGGAAAAAGACTATAAATTAAAGCACATAATTACAAATTACGTGCATTTGCCAACAATTTGGTATTGATTGTGCAAGACCTGTTAGAGAACATTGAACATGTCTGAATGTTTGGAGAAATGGCAGGTTTAAGAATAAATAAATCAAAGACGACAATACTGACTAAGAACATAAAGGTGGAAGATCAGAAGAAATTGGAATTTAAAACTGGTTTTAAAGTCATGAAAAAGATACAGTACTTGGGGGTGACTTTTACTGAGGAAAATTCTAAGCTTTACAAAAATAATTACATTAAAATATGGAAGGAGATAAAATTCGATTTAAATGGGTGGCAAAAATGAAATTTCTGGGAAGAATTTCAGTAATTAACATGAATGTACTACCTAGAATGTTATTTACCTAGAATGTTATTTCTATTTCAGTCTATACCGATATTGCTTAGAATTTCTACTTGCCAACAGTAGCAGAAAGATATGTCTAAATAAAAAAAACCAAGAAAAATATAAGCTGCTACAAGATTCTAAAGATAGAACAGGTCTAGATTTGCCGTATCTCAGATTATATTATGATGCTTGTTGTCTGGGTGGCAATGCCTGTCTGTGGTATGACAAAGTAAAAGTTAACCCTGGTTTTAAGATTCATGCTATTAGGCAATCGATTGCTCCTGTATGGTGGAAGTATAAAAGAAGATTAGCTGATAAAGTGCCACTTTAGCTATCAACTCACGAAGCACTACATAGAACAGAGATGACTTCAGAATGTAAATGGATGACATATTGAGACTTATGGATGTTTGAAGAAGAGGGATTTAAGACTGAAAACTTCTCGTATGTATATTTGAAAAAGGCAAGCAGGAGCCAGAGTGTTTTGCTAATGAAGGAAGGGTTATTTTTTACTGCTCAGTTTTGAAAGGAAAAAAAGGAAAGGAAGACTGCCAAAACCCAACCACTCCGTAAGGAAGATAGATGGAGGCTTCAAAAGCTCCTAAATGCAGCTGCTTGAGTGTATCACTAATAGATACGTCAGTGGTGAGTTTGGGTGCAGATCCCCCCCCCTTTTTTTTCTTAGCTTCTTGAAGGCTACCTGGCTTCCCTCAACCAACCAGTTTATCAGAGAGTTCTTTATGCAGCCATGTTAGCTTAGTCAGGGGTCTCTTGTTTCTCTTTTTTTCTGTGGTATTGTGGTGGACTGGGCTTTTATAATCTCATTTTTCAGAGTTTCTCAAGCCTCTTGAGTTGTTTTCCCCTTTAGAAGTTCCATCCATGGAATCTTTGCTAAACTCTGTTTTAGGTGAAAGTCTCTCTGAAAAATCTAAAATACTAGTTTGTCTTTATTCTATTGCTTGTGCCTGCATTATGTTGAATTCCACTTCACCCACTCTGTTGTTTCATCTCTGTTAGTAAGAATTAATTCCAATATAGCTGACCATCTAGTTGCCTCCTCTACCTTTTGGGAGACAAAGTTGTCTGACAGGTTCATCAGGGATCTGTTTGATCTCCCACTTGATCTCCCACAGGAGTGGACAGGAGCATCTTTGCACCTTCCTATCTCAGACGTTGGTTCCCCCCTCCCCCCATAGTTCTCCCTTCTTTCCAGTCGAGAGGGGTCTCCCTAGCAGCCTTTGCTGTCCTGAGGCTCCTTTACTGCCCAGGCTACAACTTCCTCCAAAGAGGAAAACATTTTTCAGCTGAGCTCTTGGCCCATAAATCTGAAGAAGGTTGCAATACACTAGTTGTAATCCACCTCTGATTTTAAACATGGTCCCTATCTAGATGGTTTATTTTGGGGGGTGGGGGCATGGGAATAATGTTGCTTTGCATTGAATGCTGCCCATTATCAGTTGTGTAGCTGGGAGTGAGCAAAATCAGGGAGAGGGTCAATCTTATAGAGTCATCATTTATAGGAGTCCAGAGAGGTGAGCTGATCCGATCTCTTCCCAAGGCAGCATCTCTGACAGATGCCCATCCAATCTCTGAAGGTCTCCAGTGAAGGAGAGCTCATTACCTAGTCAGTTTAAATGACTGACAGCTCCTACAGTCCTGATGTTTACAATGTTTAGCCTGATCCACCCATTTGCTGATGACATTCTTCTCTCGCTCGCCTTCAGTGCCACCTGTGGTTTCTTGTAGTTTCATCCCTTGATTCTGCTCCTCCAGAAAAACCCACTCTCTGGGACAACCCTGCAGATATGGAGAGCTTGCTACTCCCTCTCCCCTCCCCCTCCCCCGATATTAAGGTCCCTTCACCGGAGGAGGAGGAGGACCAGTTGCAGGAGAGCCTCACAGGGGCAGATGGTTTGCCCCTTGGAGACCTCAGCTCTTGACTGGGCTCTGTGCTTTGATGACCAAGCTCATGCAAATGTTGTTGGGTTCCAGAGTCACAAGGCTGCAAAGCAAAAGCAGGCGGATTCTAAGAGAACAGGGTTGACTCAGAATCATATCATAGGGCTGGAAAGGACCTTGGAGGTATCATAGAATAACAGAACAATAGAGCTAGAAGTGACCTTGGAGTTCTTCTAGTCTTGAGATCTTATACTGTATCATTTCAGACAAATGGCTGTCCAATCTTAAAAATCTCCAGTGATGGAGCACCCACAACTTCCATTCCACTGATCAACTTTTCTCCTTAATTCTAGGCTGGATGTCCCCTTGGGTAGTTTCCATCCGTTGCTTCTTTTCGCGCTCTCAGGTGCTTTGGAGAATAAGAGACCCCCTCCTCCCTGTGACAGCCCCTTTTAATGGATTAATGAATTAAGCCTCTTTGATTTAATTGTTAATTAATAGATTAATAACGGAGTATTAATATTAATTTATATTAATGGAGTAATATTAACCTAATTAATTAATGTAATTGCTTTGAATTAATCCAGTAACCAAATCAGGGTTAAACAAGACTGTTTGTGATGGTTGGCAGCCTGGTGCTTGCTTCATAAAAGCTACCAGCACACCCCCAAGTCACCTCTCTCTCTGGGCTCCTTGTTGGTCTTTGTGCTTGGAATTCTAGATGTCCCTGAAGGTCTTCACTGGGCCTGGACTGCTTGACCTTTTAAACTGCCCCTTTCTCAGCAACCGAGATGGAAGTGATTGGCGTGGGTAGCATTTTAGTCCACAACTGACAGCTCTAGTATGAGATGGGAGAAACGAGAAGGAGAAAAGGGTCCACAACCAAAAATTGGGACTCGCCTGATTGGTTACAAATGCTCAACACACCTTCCATAATAAAGCAAGTCCTGTGAGTGGGAGAAAAATGTCAGAATAGAATATTACATCTGCTGTCCCACAGCCAGCGTTATGCACTCTGCAAATGCTGGCTTTCTTTGTGAATGGCTCTTTTAGTGCCTGCAGTAAAACTGTTGTCAAGAACTACATCCTTGAATTCCCACCTGAGAGACGTCTAGTTTCAATGTCCTCCTTGGAGAAGACCAATATGACCAGTTGGCAAAATTCCGGTCAGTGAAAATAGTGTCAGCCCTTCAGGGTAAGAACAGTCTAGGAAACCAAAGTTTTCAGGCCGATACAGATAGTCCTTGAGTTACTTGTTCAGCAAGCATTCAAAATTAGGATGTTGCTGAACAAAAGGGACTTGTGACCAGTCCGCAAAGCTGCAACTGTTGCAGCATTCTTTCAGTCATAGGATTCCCATGGTGATCTTCCCTGCCAGCTTCCCACACAAAAAGTCAGTGGGGAAACCAGCAGGGGAGGTCGCAGGTCACTCCCTAAGTCACTTCTGCCCCACTACGGAGTACGAGATTCCAGGGCTTCCAGATCCTGACCCCAGCGCAAGCACATCCACACCCACACACGCACACCCATCAACCTGCCTATGCTTCCCAGTGCCCACCTGTGGCTCTTTCCCCCTCTGCCAGTCCACTGCACTTCCTGGCACTTGCCCGTGCCACTCGCCCTACACTGTTGTCTGGGACTTCTGCCTCACCCCATTTTATAACCTGCACAGTCCTGGGGTTACGATGGTAATAGAACTGCTGTGATTGGTGGTCCCATTAAGTAATGCGATCACACAACATCACACTTTCCTGCTGCAGTCATAACCTGAGATCTCCCTGTGTTGCTTTTATTGTGTATAATAACAGAAGCCCGTGAGTCTGGATGCACTCCTCCCTCCCTTTATCTTTGTGAGAATGAGGGAGGGTCTTTTCTCAGGGTACATTTGGATGCCAGACCCAGCCCTCTCTCCAGCTGTTTCTCCTACCCCTCAAGGCCATCCCTCTGTCCACTGCAAATGAAGAACAGGTACTCAGCCAAAGCAGAAATCTGGACAATTACCATCTATTGAAGAATGGACTTTGAAAGTCATAAATATGGCAGAAATGGCTAAAATATCTGCATATTTGAAGGATCATTCAAATGAAAAATATATGTTGGACTGGAAACAATGGATAGACTACATACAAGAGAAACATCAATCAAAGAAAATGTATCTGGCTTATAGTTAAATCTTGATATACCGAGTGAAGAATGTTTACAAGTTTAAAATGATTGTATTAAGTTGAATAGCATTCAACTTGAATTTTTTCTTTGTTTACATTTACAAATATATACTTAATAACAAAATTTTTAAAAAAAGAAGAAGAAGACTCCTCATAACTGGGTGGGAGTGCAGAGAATGAATAGTCACCTGGTTATGACCTTTAAATCTTGATGGCTCCCAGGAGAGAAATATGAAGCTGCCATTGACTGAGGCTGCAGGTGGTTTCATCACACCCAGTCCCTGATTCGGACTCCTCACAGACTCCCAGACCCTGGGGAAGGACTCCGCTCGCTCTTTCCTCTTTGGGGCCTTCTGGGAACAGAGCAGCCAGTTTTCCAACAAGCAAATGATAAGGCAGATGGACATCACAGCTCCTATGAAAGACCATTGGAGAAACTCCATTTGTCAGGCCTCCCCTTAGTTCTGCCCCAGAGACAACAAGCCTTGGAAAGGAGAAGCCCCTCAGTGGGAAAGCTGGAGCGATTTGCCAAAGTCCCAGATAAAAAGCAGCGAAATGAGACGTTTACTCAGGCTCCAGTACTTGCACCATGAATAAAGGTGAGTCCAGCCTACAGGATTAGAGCCCATTGTGGGAACTGTATCCATACAACTCTGGGTAAAGGTTGAGGATCTGATCCAGGACAGGGTCTAGGACAGTTGATGAAGCTCAACACACCCAATCCCAAGGCTGGGGGGCTTGGAAGGCTTGAGGCTGTAATCTGATGGAATTCCTACCTGCTGGGGGGGAGGGAAGCTTTATATGGAGGGAGGAAAACAGGGAAATGCCATTTGAAAAGTATGAAGAACCAGATTAAAGTAGGACAGAATGAAAAGAGGGTCCAACACTGAATGCAGAGAAGAGCAATGAAGAATATGAGGGGTCTGGAGGTTAAACCATGATGAAAGGTTGGGAGCATTAGGTACAGTATGTATAGCCTTAACAAAGAGAAGGATGAGGGGGGACATGATAGTTGCCTTCTATTACATGAGGAGCTGCCACAAAGAAGAGGGGACTGACCTATTTTCAAAATCATTTGGAGATCTTCTTCTTCTTGTGCCATATCCATTATCAGACGTTGGCGATCCTGTTGGCGATCCTGTTTTTATCAGCAGCCACACGAAAAAGTGCTGCTGAGTTTTGTCCAAACCAGTCCCTGAGGTTTTGAAGCCACGATGTTCTTCTTCTGCCTGGACCTCGTTTGCCTTCCATCTTTCCCTGGAGGATGACATGGAGTAGGCCGTATTTTTCTGGGTGTCGCATCACATGTCCGAAATATTCAAATTTTTGTTTTTTAATTGTTTTGATGATTTCCCTTGGCTTTCCCAGGCGGCTGATCACCTCCTCATTTCTGATCTTTGGAGATAGAATAGCCAAAAAAAAAAAAAAAAGTGGGTGATGAACTCAGAGCAATTCAGTTTATTTTTGTCAAGAAAATTTGAAGAAAAAATTGGACTTTTTTCACAAATGGGATGGAAACAAAATGGGATTTTCAAAATTGGAACATGGGAGAAACTGAAACGGATTCACCCATGATAATTATATTCATTTTTAAAAATCCTTGACACTTAACCTCAAAAGGGCTTTCTCTATGCAAACCCTCCCCCCCAAAAAGGCCACATGTATGAAGGCTGCCTGCAGCAGCTGAAAGGCAGCAGATAAGACTGCAGCATTAGCCCCAGAACATAGATACACACTGTACGTACATATAGACAAATACACCTTCCCATGAGAGAAGGAACCCCTGTATGGCTCCCACTTGAAGAAAGGAGCTTTAATTGCCTAGATTGGAACTTTCATACAAGCCAGAACTTAACAAAAACTAACTTTTGACATTCATGTATTCCGAGGCTCGAAGAGTGCCCCCTTCCGACACTGGGATTCCTGCCAAAGCAGGAGCCCCTGAGCCCCTGGTGGTGCCCCAGAGAAGATCCACAGACATGTTGCAGTTCAAAGAACATCCCCTAAACCCAGAATTAATTCTGGGAAACATTTTGTGCATCTAGCTTTAAAATGGACTAAATATCCTGATGGCATCATTGCATTAACCGAGTGCACAGATGGCTCAATTCTAAGCAGCAACAGCCGCTTCCTACAGGAATGCGGATAAAATGAGGCCTTGGAGAACAGCTTGCATGGAGGGTGGCTGTGCAGTTGCCCACCCACATGCCTCGGACGACTCTTTCCCAGGATAGGAACAACCTATGACAGTTGCTGTCACCGTTTTGTTCTGCTTTTTGTCACAAGACCCAAACCCTCTGGATGATCAATGCAGTTCAGGAAAGAGGAGTGGGCTGACAGGGAGGGAGGGGTGCTGGAAGAGGGCTTCACATCCTCCCAAGAGTTTTTGATCAACACAAAGGTGAGCCATGCTGAGTCCTACAGAAAGGCGGCACCCGCTGCCCTGCCTGGCTGGAGAGCTGATGCTCTCTGTCCAACCTCATACTTTCAAAGGATGAATGTTATCTGCCCCTCTTGGTCTAGAGCAGGGCCAAATGCATCATGGCGAAACTGCGCCCACCCCATTGCTGACAATGGGGGAAAAATCATGGTACATCGTGACACGTCACGTGACCTTGCGAGTTTGACACCCCTGGTCTACAGGAAAGGAATCACTGAGGCCCAGCAGGAGGCCTCTTTCTCAGAAGCCTCTGATGCGTCTCTGACCTTGAAAAACAGCAAATAAAGCCTGTTCTTCAAGGTCAGACCCTAAAAGCGAGGCTGAGAGGCCCCTTTGTGGGGAGCAGAAGAGGCAGATGGCAGCATCGCTACCTTGAGAGGAAGGTGGAGAGCAGGAGAAGGCCGGGCGTGCAGAAGGAGAATCCGATGGGAAGGAAACAAGCCTTGATTCGTACTTTGAGAACATGGGAGAAATTTCAAACCAAGGTTTTTTTTGTTCACAACTCAAGGTTTTCGAGGACAAGCAGTTGATTTGAATTTTGAGCTGCTTTTTATTTTATAGAAAAGTACTTGTACTAAAGCAAATGACATTTGAATTTACTCATTTATTACATTTCTGAATTACAAAGCAACAGCTGCTAGATAAAAGGGGGGCCAAATGTGGTTGCTAGTTAAAGAAAGCCCACACCCCCAGATATAGGATGAAATGCCAGCTGAATGCCAAGAAACATGGCTTCTTCTACCATTTTCCTTTTAAAAATGGTTGAAATCTTTAATTTACAGCTGCCCAATCAATCTTCCATTGTTTGGAAGGATCCAGGAGCACTGCATGGTTACCTCTTGGATATTTATTCAGAGAACAGGCACACAAAAGAAGAGTAAAAAAACCCCCTGTTTTGACAATGTTTTGCATTTACCTTCTTGGTTGGAAAGGAACGCTCTCCATCAATATTTCTAAATAACCTTGCGGCATATATTCCCTTGAAGTAAAGCACAAAAGAAATTGTCAGATAAAATAACTGAAGAATCTTGATTAAAATTTCTTCCTCCTATAAGAGTTAATTTAGCAAAATTCATCCCAGGTGGTAAGGAAAGTATTAAGATAAAACCAGGATTTTAAATTAAGGAAGATTTCTTCATGTGGTTCTCTCTGACCAGCCTCCTCAACCAGCACCTTCTGTTGATTTCTCAGCTAGCTGCATTCTGTCTAAGAAGCCTTTGAACTCAGCTGGCTGATGGCTCTAAATCAACACTTATTGGAGAAACTCCTGGGGTCAGTTTCCTGAATGCAGACCCTGAACACATGGCAGTTCCTTCTTGGCTCCTTGATGAACAGCTGCAGAACTAAGATCGAGGAGGTCCACTTTGGGGGGCTGCTCCCTTACTCAGCTACTCTGTCCCAGGCCTTTGGGGGCAAGAAGACCGGCTGGCAATCTTACGTGTTTCTCTGATCTATTTCCTGTCCTCTCCTCTGGGTTCTTCCTAAAGCCTTTGGAAGAATTTTCTAAAGACTCGGCAGCACTCAACCACATGTTCTCTCCAAACAGCGAGGTGAAGTGCTATGCTGTTTTTAATTGAGCTTGTCATTTTAATTGTTTTATGGTATTTTTATGATATGTATGATTAGACTAGACTAGACTAGACTAGATTAGAATCTGGAAGAGACCTTGGGGGTCTTCTAGTCCAGCCCCCTGCTCAAGCAGGAGAACCTATACCATCTCAGACAAGTGATGTCTAGCCTCTTTTTAAAAATCTCCAGTGATGGAGTGACCACGATTTCTGGAGGCAAGCTGTTCCACTGGTTAATTGTCCTCAGTGTCAGGAAGTTTCTCCTTAATTCCAGGTTGCTTGTCTCTTTGATCAGTTTCCACCCATTGTTTCTTGTCTTGCCCTCTGGTGCTTTGGAGAATAATGTGGCCCCCTCTTCTTTGAGGCAACCCCTCAAATACTGGATCGCTGCTATCCTGTCTCCCCTATTTGTTCTTTTCTTTAGACTAGCTAAGCCCAAGTCCTGCAGCCGTTCTTCTTATGTTTTAGTCTCCAGGACTTTGATCATCTTAGTTTCTCTTCTCTGAATTTTTTCCAAGGTCTTATGGTGACCAAAATAGGCTGCAGTATTCCAGGTGTGGTCTTAGTAATACGTCACGTGATCTTGATTTTATGCCTCTATTTATACAGCCCAGGATTGTATTAGCTTTTTTGGCTGCTGCTGCTGCACACGGCTGGCTCATGGTCAAGTGTTCGTCCACTAGGACTCCAAGGTCCCTGCAGCTGCTTGGTGTTTGGCAGAACTGGCCAGGTTACAATCATGTGGGAGATAAATAAGGGGTAGAGGTCTCAAAGGAAAGGCAGGGGTTTTTGTGGTGATGTCAACCTTTCAAGAAAGGGATGGTCTCTTCTGTCTTGAACCCCCAAGGAAGTTACTGCTGATCCCAATGAGTTTGAACAATTGTATCTAGACTTGAACCTTCCCTTCCTGGACAGGGTTATTGGGAAGGTAGTTAGACAACCATCCCACAGCAAGTGATCTGGATGAGTTTCAATTGGATTCCAGGCCAGGATTCAGCTCGAAGATAACTTGCAGGACTCATGACTTTTGATGCAGTTGGGGGGGGTGCAATCATTCTTAAGTTCCCCCCCCCAGTGGCTTCAGGTAGTTTCAATCACTCCATCCTTCAGGACTGTCTCTTGGGATTGGGAAGTACAATAGCTCTCCTCCTTTCTCAACAGCTGGTTTCAGTTGCTGTTGGCAGTGGGGGGAGGTGGATCCTTGGCCTCTCATTTGTGGGGCGCCTCTGGACCTGCCCCCCTCTCCCCTCTGTTCAAGATCTATGTCAAACTGCTGGGTGATTTGGAGATTCAGTATCATATAGAACCCTCAGGAGCGGTATCATCAGCTGTATCTCTCAACCTCCAAAAATGTTTGAAAACCAATTCCCCCCCCCAGGCCTTGGATCAATACAAGACCTCTGCAGAGCTAAGTTCCAAACAATACCATTCCTGGCTGCCCATCCTCAAGGCTGGTGAAGATGCCCCAGCTTGACACCTTTCCTAAAACCTACAAAATTGGTGTTGGGTGAATTTTAGGATGGATGCTGGTGTAGAGACCGGGGGTAGCAATTGAAATGGCCCGTTTCTTTCTGCAGAAACATTCCTGGAGAGAAAAGGGGGAGAGAATCCTGCCTGCCTGATCCTAGAAGGGACGGCTTAGATGGCTGTGGCGGTTCCATATCCAGCGATGAACATGGAAAGGTCCATTGTGTTGCCTGTAGCCCTATGATTCTCTATATTGCTTGTGTTCACACAACCCATTTAATCAGCTTAGTTAAAATTGTTCCGTCCAATGAGCATTAAGCTTTAATAGTTGATGTGATGTTCAAGGGTGGGCATTTGGTAGGCTTGTGAATTAATAGATTGTGCAAATTAAGCCAATAACCACATTAAATGTATTATATGGAGGTAGCTTTTTGCTGGGGAGAAGAAGCCGGTAGCAGGAAGGAGATCTCAGGCAAGAGGGAGCTCCAGGGGTTTCCCCAGATGTTTTCCAACCCAGCCTGCCTGTAAGGACCCACCCCACTTTGCATCTTAAGAAGACAGAACTCTTGGGATATTTCTTCCAACAGGCATTTTTATTAAGAGAAAATGGTTGCAGGCGTTCTAGACAGAACCTGGGGTCCAAGCCCTACGGTTCAAGGTTTTAAGGGGTCCCCAGCAGCCCCACCCCACCCCACCATCTTTCCAGTGACAATCCCAGGTGTTACATTTCCACCCCCTTTTTCCTCACTGCCGGGGGAAGGGAGACTTCAGAGAGGAGTAGATGAAAGCTGATGGCCCCATTGTTATGTTTAGTCCTTTTGGTGATATCCACATTCAGTCCCTTTGAAGTTTTAAGGAAGGAAGTGAGGGTCATAAAACCCCTTTGTTCACCCCCCTTCCCCTTCGTAGTATGACAGAATCCAGAGAGGGCAGAAATGGGGTTTTCCATAGTCGATAACTAGAGATGAAATATAATTGGATTCTGACACTGCCTTTCAAAGGCTCAGAAAAGCCCTGAGGCATGTTCACCTATCACACTAATAAGCCATGTTTGTTTTAAACAGTTTTTGAACAAGCCAGTATCAGTCTTGCAACTGAGGGGGGATCACAATTTGTTGCTCCAATGCCTGGTTTATATTTCTTCCTTTTATTTATGTTTGCGTTGCATGGTAGGCTTAGCAGGGCAAATTTTTTAACCAGAATTAAGCCAGGAGAAATAGGACTGCCTTTCTCTTCTCATCTCACTAAACAATTGTAAATAATAAGCTACAAACAATGGGGATGACATAATGCCCTCATCAAGCTATGCTTTCTTCATTCGCATGCTAGCTATAGTAAACAAAAAAACCCTAGAAGAGCCAGGATGAATGGATGGACAGTCTGTGGGGTTCCTATAGCCAAGGTGCCACAAGGATGCTTGTGAGGTGGCGTGTGATGCATTTTAAAGCAGCCATTGTGACTGTTTTGACTCCTCTGGATCCAGTTCAGACCCTCCAATTCTGCACCTACGCCACACAAGGCCCTGGTAAACTTGGTTCTTGCAAGAAATGTCAGATAAAAATGCTCCATCCCCCCTTCCACATTCCAAGTTCAACTTATTTCTATTCCTACTTCAAACATGGAACGCTGCAATTCGGATTTGAGAAGTGTTAGAGAATTTTAATTTCTCTGTTGGTGAAAAATAAATCAGAAGCTCTCACAGTTGACTGCATTTACCTGATTCAAATAACCTTTTTATATTCATATCAAAATATTTACAATACCATACATTCTTCTTTACAACAACATAGCACAAATGAAGACTTCTTACAGAGAGATACAGAGACAAACCGGAGATTGGAAAACCAGCTTCTAACTCAATGCCTTTTGCACAGACTCAATAGCACTTTCTTCACATTGACTGAGTTACCACATGACTCTTCCTGCTCATGAATATTCCAACAAGAAGCAAAATAGAAATACTGCTTTCTTTCGCTCATGTTTATTTCTATTCACCAGGCCAGAACTAGCAAGCTGATGTCGAGGCCTCAAAGCAAAGCCCAGCCCAAAGGGGGCAGCCCAAAGGGCTTCGGAAAGACGAGGTCCACCTCACTGCATGTGTCGGTCATGGCAGATGGGAAGCTGGCTGCAGCTACCTAAAACTCTTTGAGATGAAAAGAAGCTGTGAGCCCAGGAAGGCCGACTACTTGCAGGGGTGGGTCAACCCTGCCAGACAGACGACTGTCTGGCCCCTGCTTGAATGAAGTGGAGCTCTGACACACCCCCTCTGCCCAGTCCCTGGTTCCACTCTCTCTTTTCTAACATTCAGTTGGAATCCGCTTTCCTCTGACTGAAGCACGTCAATCTGGGTCAGAATAACAGAATCGGGAGGGACCCTGGAGGCTTTCTAGTCCAACCCCCTGCTCTAGCAGGAGACCCTAAATCATTGGGTAGGGATGGGGTGGGAAGGAGACTCGGCAAGAAAGGAGACTTAATGGCTGCCAAAAGGCTTTCCCTCCGCAAAGAGCAGAGAGGTCCTGCACTTGCACACAAGGAGATGTAAGGACCCCCCCCCCCACTTTGCATCTTAAGAAGACAGAACTCTTGGGATATTTCTTCCAACAGGCATCCTTTATTAAGAGAAAATGGTTGCAGGCGTTCTAGACAGGACCTGGGGTCCAAGCCCTACGGTTCAAGGTTTTAAGGGGTCCCCAGCAGCCCCACCCCACCCCACCATCTTTCTAGTGACAATCCCAGGCGTTATATTTTCACCCCCTTTTTCCTTACTGCAGGTGGAAGGGAGACTTCAGAGAGGAGTAGATGAAAGCTGATGGCCCCATTGTTATGTTTAGTCCTTTTGGTGAGATCCACATTCAATCCCTTTGAAGTTGTACTGAAGGAAGTGAGGGCCATAAAACCCCTTTATTCACCCCCTTCTCCTTCATTGTATGACAGAATCCAGAGAGGGCAGAAATGGGGTTTTCCATAGTCGATACCTAGAGATGAAATATAATTGGATTCTGACAGGAGGTCTTGACTTCCTTCCGTAGGCTCCTCAACTCCCCATTCAGTCTCCTCTTCTTGAGGCTGGGGGTTCCCTTCAGTCTCTTTTCACGGACAGACTTTCCGGTTCCCCTCCTCCTCCTCCTCCTCCTCCTTGCCCTCCTTTGAACCTCAGAACAGCCTCTTCAGCACCCAAAGCCGCAGACGGGACTGGATTGGCCACTCCATCGGCTGTTCTCTTTTGGCCACCATGAAGTCTCCTTCCTTGCCGGGTCTCCTCCTTACCCCACACCTACCCATCACAGCTCCTGTGTGAGACCTGAGTGACAGGGCAGCCATGCCTTGCTTTGACACAGTCCCAATGGGGGAACAAATTTGCCCCCGGAGTCAGGCCCAGGTCAACCGAGAGGGCAGTGGGCCCAAGCCCCTGTTTGGGAAAGCAGCTTGGAATCCACTGATCAGACAGGCAGGACCGGGGGGGTCCAGGCATGAGAAGCAATTGCAGTATAGGGCATTCTGGGATGTACATGCATGTGTGAACATGTGCACACACTCACCCATACACACATGCTTGTCCTTGTGAATCACAGAGATTGTTTTCTTTCAAAAGAAAATGCAATCTCTTTGACATATGTAACCCACCGGCAATATTAACACCATCTCAGTGGCATCCTGGGTGAGTTTCTGTGAAGGACACCCGCTTGCTTTACTCTCTCTCTCCCTTGTTTCCCGGAAGGATGTTGGCGCTGTTACTGTGGCAACTGCCGGATTGCCTTGGCTTCTGCCTGGGGGGAAGAGGGGGCCGTTCTTAAAGGAGCAAGGAGGCTGCCGAAAGCCGCCTCAGGGGGGGGAGGAGAAGCAAGTTCCCCCCATCTCCACATCCCAGGAAGAAGGCCCCGGGTGGGCGCCTGGAACAGGCCAGCACTGGGCATGGAAGGAGAGGACACATACCGGTAATAAAAGTCAGTCAGTCTCTCAGTCTCTCAGTCTCTCTGTCTCTCTGTCTCTCTGTCTCTCTGTCTCTCTGTCTCTGTCTCTCTCTCTCTCTCTCTCTCTCTCTCTCTCTCTCTCTCTCTCTCTCTCTCTCTCTCTCTCTCTCTCTCTCTCTCTCTCTCTCTCTCTCTCTCTCTCTCTCTCTCTCTCTCTCTCTCTCTCTCTCTCTCACACACACACACACACACACACACACACTCCCTCTGGAAAATGTCAGAAGTCTGATCGTCCATCTTTCTGCTTCTAAGCAGCCAGTCAAATTAACTTGAATTTTTTCTTTGTTTACATGTACAAATATATATCTAATAATAAAAAATTTTATAAATAAAAAAAATGCCACAGTGGGGAAGTTCACAAGTAGAACATAAATATGGTTCTTAACTTCTTTGTTTTGCTCTCCTGTCCTCTTCCTCACATCCTCCTAATTCACAAGCCCCACCAAGTCATTGAACATGGTTTGCAAGCTCAGCCCTGACTTGATTGCAGGTCACCTTTTGGTGTGCAAGACATTCCTGCCTTTTTAACTCTTTATTTTTACTTCTGTCCAAGAAAGAACAGCATAGCAATAAAATAGTGAGGAATGCTTTGACCATTATAGGCTAGGGATAATGGTGCAAGGATGTGATGATCCTGAAGATTTGGGGTGGTTTCTCTCAAGGTCTGGGTGGAATACAGATGGGGATGATGGGAATTGAAGTCCAGCCTCATGAAGAGTGCAGAGGGAGGGGCGGGAGGCAACCTTGGGTATACCTGTGAGCCAGCTGTTGGGGACCCCCAGCTAAGCACAGCTGGTGACTCCCAGACGGGGTAGGAAACCCATCTGGGTGGAGGTGCCTGGAAGTGGCAGAGTCCTGCAAAGAAGGGAGAGAATGCGCAGGCAGCAAGCCCACAGCTCTTTCCCAGATGCAAATGAGGCCAGATATAACCAGTCGGAATAAAGTTGTCTCCCTCTGCCAAAAGCCGAGGTGGAGAACCCGAGGACCCCAAGACTTCATAAGGGTCAGAAACTGACTGGAGAGTTTAAAACAGATCCTTATGGGACTATAAAGGTGAACTGGGAAGAGTAAGTCAGGCTTAACAATGATAGCTCAAGACAGTATCTCCATCTTTAGAAGAAATATCTCAGATTCTGAAGACAAGCAAATGTTGATTTGTTTCTTGCTCCTTTCCTAGCCTTCTGGAAATATTTCTTTGTTCCTTAGTTGGATACATCAGATTACAGAAGTCTTTCTCCATTCAGAATGATGATTGGCACTCAACAAGGACATGGCAAACATTTGACTGTTAGCTTACCTTGCAAAGCCTATCGTTTTAGACTGTTTGAATGTGTCCAACCAGAGAAAAAATTAGCAAGCAATTGCTTTTTTATGATAGAAACTACTAACACAGAGTTACTATTGTGACAAAATAACTGGCTTCAGGTAACACTAAACTAGGCTAAAATGGGGTTGGCGTCCTAGGATAAAGTGGATGCAATAATAGTTTAGTTAACCTGGATTTAGGATTTAAGGTGCATCAATCTACATTAACTGAAATTGGTTGGACTCAGCGCTCTCTGAAGCAGATGGACCACACCTTCAAAAGGACCGGCTGTGTGGTGTTACACCATCCCTATTATAATTTGCAACATGCAAAACATCTGCCCCAAAGGAAGGGCTGTTCAGAACGGCCTTTTCAAGAACCCAAATAGCAAATTTCTGGGCAAAACAGAAAATTTTTGAGTAGTTTTAGGAGAAGAAGATCTGCAGGCCTTTCCTTCTGGGAGATGGATGGGATTTGGGGAACCAAGGAAGGAGAATATGCACACACATTCTTTGGCTGTCTTGAGATCAAACAACCGCAAGACACCCTAAGAACAATCCTCCCTAACTCTTTTCTCCTTCAAAAGAAATTCCAAGACAAACCTTTCTTTCACGTTATTCAATAAGGACTATAGATGAGTTTTTTGGTGCAAATGTAAAAAAAAATCATTTTGAATTCACCCCACAAAGCCACGGGATCCCACCGGGGCCCTGCACCCACTGAAGGATCTGGGCCTTCTCTCAAGTCATCCGTCTGGCAGGGTTGACCCACCCCTGCAAGTAGTCGGCCTTCCTGGGCTCACATCCAAAGGATCAAACGGGATCATTGCCCACGAACAGGCAAGCTGCCACCGCAAGGTGAGATAGGCTCCCGGGCTGACCTTTTCTCCATCTGGATGTTTAATTTTTTAATTTTATCTTTTGAGGGTGGCTATTCAGCACAACAGAGACAGAACTGTACTGAGCAACTGTCCCTGGTTTCCACCTCTCCAGCCAGCCAGTTTCTAGAACAGGTTGTGGGCTCCTAGCACAAGCATTTTTGAGCGGACACCCGTGGACTCGAACTGCTTTCGGGTTCAGATCCAGAGAAATCTGGACCACCTCTGACTGGAGCCCACCTGGCCGCGAGTCCAGGGGGCCGAAGGCAGCCCAGGGTTTCTGCCCCCACCTCGAGGAGCAACTACCCCAAGTCCCGCTCATCTCAGCTTCCGAGGGGCGACGAGAGCCGGAGAAGCACCCGGGGGCGTGGGGGCGGGCGCCGCCTCACCTGGGAGGGGGGAGCAGAGGCGGGAGGGGGCGGCTTCCTTGGCAGAGGGCGGGGGGAGGGGGCGGCCCCTGCCGAGGCTGCCTGACTTTCCCTCGCTTTGGTCAAATGTCCCCCGCCCGCCTGATGTCACATCCGCTCCCGGCCCTGCTCTCGCGGCGCCCGCCCCGCCCCTCCCCTCCCCTCCCCTCCCCTCCCCTGCCTGCCTGCCTCCTGCCTCCTGCGCCCGGTCCCCGGCCCCGCGTCCGCCTCCGCCTCCGCCGGCTTTTCCAGGCAAACTTTTGGCAGCGGCGGAGCAGAGAGCGCCCTTCCGGGCTCGGCTGGGCGCCGCTTCCCGCCAGCGTCTGCCCGGCCTGGGAGCCCCCGGCAGGGCGGGTGGGCGACGCAGAGGAGCCGGGTCGGGGGAGCCGCGCCCGCCAAGGATGCCCCCTGCCTGCAGCCGTCCCGCCTCGGGCTGCTAAACCGCCCGCCCGCCGCTGCCGCCGCCGCCCCAGAGCCGCCCCAGAGCCCGCCCGCGCCAGCGCCGCCTCGGCTGGGCTGCGAAGGGAGTCGGGAGCGCGGACCCGGCGCGCCAAGTCGCCCGAAGCGGAGGACGCGGCCGCCGATGCCCGTGGCTGGAGCCGCCCGCCGAAGCCATGCCGCCCGCCCGCAAGCTGCTCAGCCTGCTGGTCCTGCTGCTGATGGGCACCGAGCTCAGCCAGGTAGGCGCCCCCCGCCCGCCGCCCCCCCCAGGTCGGGAAAGTTGGGGTCCCGCCCGCCCGCGCGCGCAGCCAGCCGGAGGGCCGGAGGGCCGGAGCAGGCGGGCGCTGTCCGAGGTGCCGAAGGGCCGCCCGCCCGCCCGCGTCCCCGCTCGAGCAGCTGGGTGGGGCTGGGGGAGGGGAAGGGGGCCCGGCCGGGTCGGGTCGGGGGAGGGGGGGACGGGGCGCCCCCTCCGCCCAGGCAGGCTGCAGCCTCCCCGCCCGCCGAGCCCCCGCGTGGCCCCCGCGAAGGAAGCGTGGCGGGGTCGCCGGGATGAGGGGCTGGCCAGGGGTCTTCCCGGAGAGACCCACGCCCGCCCGCCCGCCCGCCCGCCCGCCCGGGTCCCGTGGGCCTCCCCGCCGCCCGCCCTCTTGGAGGGCTTCGCCGGGCGAGGGTTCCCCTCCCTGGAGGAAGGAAGCTGGCCCGGAGGGGGGAGCCTCCCAGGCGGCGTGTCTTTGCGGACCTTCTCCGGCTTGCCCGCGGCCGCCTCCAGTGCTTCAATGCGGAGGCCGGTCTGCCTTCCCCTTGGCACGGCGGGGGGAGGCGGGGGCTTCGTCGCGTGGCCTTTCCCTGCCTTCGCTCTCTTGCCTGCTTGCCCTGAAAAAGAAGCGAGCGGGAGCCCTCTTGGAACGGGGGCTGCTAAATAGGGGGGAGGGGAGGGCGGAGAAAGGGGGAGGGGGTACTTGCCTTTGTTTTGCTATTTTTGACAAATTGGGAGGACAGGTGAAGCCTGGTAGCTGACTGCAACCATTGTTGGTATTGTGTGTGTGTGTGTGTGTGTGTGTGTGGAGAGAGGGAGAAGTAGCTATTACTCTCTGCCCAGAACTGCGCATGGGCCAGAAGTGGACAAAGCCCAGGTGAGATGGACAGGGCTGTCTGCTGCTTGCCCTGCAACTTTGGGGTGCCTTTTAGCGTCCCACCCCCTCCCCTCCCCTCTCCTCCCAGGCTGGAGAAGGTCTCCTTGATGAGGGAGATCATTCCAGGGACCCTCACATTGCCAGCAGTGTCGCCCCCCCCACACACTTTAAATCACCACTTTCCTGCCTGACCGTGGCAGCCCCCTCCCCAGTATATGTTTTCCTCAAGGGCAAGGGGGTGGTTTTGTTCGGCTCCGCTTTTCTGCTGGACACACAATAAAGAGAGTTGGAAAGAGCGACAGTGATGGTGGGGTGGGGTGTTAAGACAGAGACCCTCACTCCGACTCTCCCAGAATGTGCCCAGTTGGATGAGGAGAGGGGAGAGAATGCTTGGCTGTTGTGGAGGTGAGAAGCCCCTGTCAGGCTGGGGAGATATCATGGCAGAGGATGGTAGCAACACAACCACTGCAGTTGTTTGACAAACCTCTCACTCCCTGGATGCAGCCAGAGCTGCATCTCCTGCACAAGAGTCTGAGCGAAGCTGAGCTCACCCCGAGTCCCATTGGGGTGCTGTGAGGAAGAGCAGGGGAGGCAGTCCCATTGGGGGGCCTTGAGAGTCTGGGCTTTACTGTTGAGAGGTTTTCCAAGTCAGGGGGAAGCACAGAATAAAATGGCCACATGCTTTCAAGAATCTTCATGACAGCCTTGTACGGTAGACCATGACATCCCTTTGCACTCTGGGGAAGAGCGCTCTTGCCTAGATCATCTTCTGAGAGTTACTGGTTGAGGCATAACTTCAGCTGGGGATTTTTGTGGCTCGGGATTCATCCTCTGGAGTAATGATGCAACTGTAACTGAAAATAGCAGTGGGGAAAATGGGTTTTGCACATGTGCGCCTTTGCTTTGCTCCCTTTCCGGAACAAAACTGGGAGGCAGCTGAGTTCCCCTTTCTCTCTTTTAAAAGCCAGTTTGTGAACACGTCAAAATAGACAATCTGGAGTTTTCCCCACATGCACTTGCCTTTATCTTTTCCTAGAAAGAGGTGATCCCATGTCCTCCGGGAAGACTATCCTAAGGGGGTGGGGTTGTTGGTTTTTTTGCTTCCTTTGAAATTCCTCAGAATTTTAGGCTAACCGTCAACATCCAAATCCAGCCAATGTTTCACTTGTAGCCAGAATGTTGCTTCATGCCTCAAATAACAAAACCACGATTTTGAAGAGGCTGAAAGAATAAATGGGCTTGATGGACAGGGAGGGAGGGAGGCAGCGCCAAGGCTGGGTGTGCTTCTCTGATCTTTCTGCTCTTGGCATTCATTGTCCACCTTTGTTCTGCAGACAGCAGTTGGTGAAGACACATGGGAAGACGGGGGGGGGGCTGGAGGAAGCTCAAAGGTCAACCAGCTGCATTGCATGTAAGAAACCCTCTCTGGCTCCCCTTTGACAGGTGGTGGGAAAGACCCTGCCCCATCCAGGACCCCCATAGGCAAAATGCATCTTTCTGCCATCCTGAACCTGAGCAACAAAAAGTGCTTAAGAAGCTCCAATCCCCTCTTCCCCGTCACCCTGAGGATCCATCATCTTCACCATTCCCATGGCTGGTTGAGTCTGCTTAATTCAGTACTAACCCAGGGGTTGGATGCTTGCGAAGTCTGGAGTGCTTGCTTCAGATATTCAGCCTGCTCTGATCATTCATCTGTGGAGACAATCACCCCAACTGGTGGTGGTGGAACAGGAGAGGCCAGAGAGGCTCCCTGATGCCCCTGACTTGGTTTTGATGCTTTGAGCTGTGCAGCTTGGACCCTCCTCTCTGGGCTTAGGAGTTGGCTGGCCTGGTGCCCTTTCCTGTTCCTTGAAAGGGCTGTTTATTAGATTATCTTGACTCGGAGGGACAATCCAAGAGGGGTCGTGTTGATCTTCAGATTCTTATTTTATTTCTCCTACTTCTATCTGCAATTAGGAACGGTCCATTGCTTTGAATTACCATTTTCCCTGGACTGGGCCTGCTTTCCAGTCAGGACACTTGCAACATCAATGCGCACTCATGCACATCTTTGTTCCTATCACCGAGTATTCGGTAGCCAATGGGCAAAGCCCAAATGCACAGAGATTTAAAATGGGTGCCCCAAACGGCAGACTGAAGCTACAGCCCAAAGCCGTCCCCTTCCCAGAGGGAGACCCATCCCCAGATTTACAGTATAGTGAAGGCAGAAAGAGGGAGGTAGACAACTGTGCAGCAGAATAAAAGGCCCAGGCCAAAGCTGGAAGACATGCAGGTGCTAAGGAATCAGCGTTGCCTCACAAGCAAGATCTCATCCTTTGCAACCCCAGGATGGGCCGAGGGAAGAATGGAGAACGTTGGGAGACAGCAAAAGGAAGAAAATGTGCTTTTGTCAATAGAGGAAAGGAGCTGTGACTGGAGTGGCTCTTGGAAGGATTCTGAAGCTCCAGTTGGCATCTTGACATCTAACCCGGGGTGGTTACTGGGACTGCAGAAGGCCCATCCTGAGAGATTGGCGCTGATTCCAATTACTTTGTGAGATCAGTTGAAGATGTTTAGAACTCTTGTCTCTATCAATCTCAGGGACTGTTTCCTCCTTGGGCATTTCTCCGGGCCTTCAGATCTGCTTCCAGAACTCCTTTAAAAGATCCCGTGATCCAAACATACAGCACGTGCTAAAGCTGCTACTAACCCTGTGTGGCTTGCGTCTCTCCCATTATAACGTCTATGAAATGCGTCTCTTTATTCTGGATTTTGAATGTCAGCAATTGTACTTTTTATTGCTTTTTAAATCTTACACTGATTTCTTTATTTTAAACTATACACTACCTTGGGAGCGGTCTGTACAGTTGCAACAAGAAGGTGGGTAATGAACAAATAGAAGTTTAGGGTTAGTTAGAAGGAATGTTGGACATTTTCTAGGATGACCCCCCCCTCCTAATTACTTGGGAATCCCTCTTTTGCTCACAGTTAAGCCTGGCATGGCTTGCAGGGCTGTTAAAATAGACATCTTTGGCAGGTCCCTGAGCAGAAGCCTCCAAAGCTGAAAAGATTGGTCTGAGATTGGAATGGTGAAAAATTGCGTCACATTTGCATTCCGGGTTCTCTGTTCTGTGGAATTCTGTCCATGCTCCGGTTTTGGATGTTTGTGGGATGTTGCTGAAGATGCTACTGGTCTTTATGTTACTGGCTTTGCGGGACCTTCCTCTTTTTGAACCGTTTGAGTCCGCAGCAAAGCCCAGCCCTTGCTCAGAGGACATTTGCTGTGCACCCTTGGGGGTGGGGTGAATTCCCCGAGATCCCACGACTGGGGTGGCTGCACCACGTCAAACAATGCAGGGATACACAGCCACAGCCTTTCTCCGGAAGTTCACCTGTGTTGATCTGAGCCCTAAAGGCTGGATTTCTTTGTCCTGGCTTTAAACACCTTCTGGGTTCTGGTGTCTGAGACATGATCAGGCAAGCCTTCCACAGCCTGATTGCTCCAAAAACTTCCAGCCACGGTACTCCTCAACCCCAAGGGGCATGCCGGCTGGGAATCATGGAACCTCCAATTCTTTGAAGCTGTCATTCGACACCTCCAGAGGAATTTGGGGAAAGCAGGATTAGAAAAATTAGTCATGAGTGAAACAACTCTGCCTGAGATTTTAATTTAGTCTCATGACTTACTATGGAGTGGCAGCCTGAAAACTTAAACTGATTATGTGGGGTTTGTGTCAGAAAATGCTCCTATCAATAGCATTCAAATTAGGATATTTTCCCAGTATTCATAGCTTTACAAGCATTGGGGCTACGTTATTGGGTATTATGTTAATAATGTTGGATAAGAGGGACTAGGGGGGACATAATAGCAGTATTCCAGTATTTGAGGGGCTGCCACAAGGGGGGGTCAATTCTCCAAAGCGCCTGAAGGCAGGACAAGAAACAATGGATGGAAATTGACCAAAGAGAGAAGCAACCTGGAATTAAGGAGAAACTTCCTAACAGCGAGGACAATTAACCAGAGGAACATAAGTTGCCTTCAGAAATCCTGGGCACTCCATCACTGGAGGTTTTTAAGAAGTGACTGGACAGCCATTTGTCCAGAATTGTATAGGGTCTCCTGCTTCAGCCAGGGGCTGGACTAGAAGACCTCCAAGGTCCCTTCCAGCTCTCTTCTCTTTTCTCTTCTCTTCTCTTCTCTTCTCTTCTCTTCTCTTCTATTCTATTCTCTTCTCTTCTCTTCTCTTCTCTTCTCTTCTCAGGGAAGCAATCTGGAATTAAGGAGAAACGTAATTAATTTAATTAAACCAGTGGACCAGAATTGCCTTCAGAAATCATGGACGCTCTATCACTGGAGATTTTAAAAATTTTTAAGAAGAGACTATACATCCACTTGTCTGAAATGGTATAGGTCTCTTGTTTGAGCAGGGGGCTGGACTAGAAGACCTCCGAGGTCCCTTCCAGCTCTATTCTGATTATTATTATTAAGAGGGGGAAAAAAGATGGCTGCAATGCCCTTTCACCTTAGAACGATCACCTGAAAATCAAAGGTCATCTAACTCTGAAGTCAACAACTTCATGTCTGGTATAAATACGAAAACCTCGGCCTCCTTCTGCCTCCTTCACCCACAGGGTGAGCTACTGCAGAACCCAGTTTGCCAGCTGTCCTTGTCCTGAGGCTGGGGAAGAAGTCCTTAAGTGCACTTCAGCTGAAGTTCTCCAGAGCCAGGCTCCATTTCCTTTCCCTCGGTGCTCTCAGCTTGCTGACCAACCGCTGTCCGATTGCTGCACGAATATTTATTTATTTATTAAGATTTTATGCCATCCATCTCCCTAACAACTTGACTCTGGGCGGCTTACAACTTTTCCCATGCAGTGGGAAGGGAACATCATTTTTCCCAATGTGGTTTTCTGAAACTCTGCAGGGGCTCCACTCTTCCTGCGTCCTCCCCATCTGGCACATCTCCTTCCCCGACACAGCTCCATCACATTTTCTGACGGGTTGCTGAGATGAATTCCAACCCCAGGCCAAATTAGCCTCTCCAGCGCTAACCTTGGGTGCTCCCAGCGAACAACAGAAGTTTCACTGGGATATTTCATTGAAGTTTGCCTTTTCTTGTGACAGCTTCAGAGACAGGCTTTGCATGTCAATTCTTGCCTCGCATTAAGGGCAGATGGAACAGGCAGGCCAGTACGATGGAGTGTTCCGGTCTCTCTGATATTAAATAAGGAGGCAGCCCCTCCCTTAATAAAAAGGGAAGGTGGCGAGGGGGAGCGCCTAAGACAGCCTCTCAAAGGAATTGCCAGTCCATCCCAGACTGGGAATCTTCAAAACAGCCTTGGGGAAGGAGGGGTGAAGTCCAGTGGCCATGCAACTCGTGAGAAAGACGTAGGTGAGGATGGTGGCCATTCCTCATGAAATGGTGGGGACAGAATCACTCCACCAACTAGTCAACTCCAGGGTTGCCTGCCCAGACTGAAGGACCCTCACCTCTAAAGCCTCTTTTCCTAATTTCTCACCTCTCGCTTGTCCTCCCACTCACCATTTTTGGTGTCTGATATTCCCACCAGTCTTTACATGGCTGGGTTTTGGAGGAAGGAGGAAGAGACTAAGAAGGAGGTGAAGGAAAGGAGGGAAAGAAGGAAGGAAGGGACAGTGGGAGAGAGGGAGGGAAGGAGGAAGAGACTAAGAAGGAGGTGAAGGAAAGGAGGGAAAGAAGGAAGGAAGGGACAATGGGAGAGAGGGAGGGAAGGAGGAAGAGACTAAGGGAGGTGAAGGAAAGGAAGGAAAGAAGGAATGAAGGGACAAGGGGAGGGAAGGAAGGCAGGCACCCACCCCAGTCCCATCCCAGAGACCCACAGATTCCCCCCACAGGCACTCTGCAACACGAGTGATCAGCTGGCCACGCCCTCTGGCCATTGATCACCTGACCCTGGGACACTGTGAATGTCATAAGTATGAATCAGTTGTCAAGCATCTGAATGTAAATCACATGACCCTGGGGATGCTGCAACAATCATAAGTGTGAAAAATGATCATAATTCACTTTTTCAGTGCTGTTGTAACTTCTAACAGTCACTAAGTGAATTGTTGTAAGTCAAGGACTACCTATACTTTCCCATTTTTTCCTTTTTTGGTCAAGTTTTTGATACCCCCCCGGCCAGCTGAATGGGGGGGTTGGGGGTCACCACAACATGAGGAACTATATTAAAGGGTCACAGCTGTCAGAATCCAATTATATTTCATCTCTAGTTATCGACTATGGAAAACCCCATTTCTGCCCTCTCTGGATTCTGTCATACGATGAAGGGGAAGGGGGGGTGAACAAAGGGGTTTTATAGCCCTCACTTCCTTCGGTACAACTTCAAAAGGGACTGAATGTGGATACCACCAAAATGACTAATCATAACAATGGGGCCATCAGCTTTCATCTACTCCCCTCTGAAATCTCCCTTCCGCTGGCAGTGAGGAAAAAGGGGGTGGAAATGTAACACCTGGGTTTGTCACTGGAAAGATGGTGGGGTTGGGTGGGGTTGCTGGGAACCCCTTAAAACCTTGAACCGTAGGGCTTGGCCCCCAGGTCCTGTCTAGAACGCTTGCAACCATTTTCTCTTAATAAAGATGCCTTTTATTCCAAGAGTTCTGTCTTCTTAAGATGCAAAGTGGGATGTGTCCTTACAGGGGCATTAGGAAGGTTGAGAACCACTGCACTAGTTTCATGCCTAAGGCAAGACTAGAACTCAGATCCCCCAGCTATTTGGTTCCTAGTTAGGTGCCTTTAACTACTGCACCGTACTGGCTATCTAGGACCATGGTTTGGATGGGTTTAACAGAAGAGGTTTTCCTTGAAATATTTCAGCTGGCTTCCTATGATGCATCGACTGTTTAAGGTAGTTTAATTTCAACGGAACTGTTTTTTATCAGGATTTCTGCATCCCACTGATTTTCCAAGGATGCATATGGAACAAATGTGCTCTTACAATCTGCTTTCTTAAGAATGATTTATCCAAAGGACTAGCCATATGATATCTTCTTCAACTGGCTGGTTTCTTGCGATTTGTTGGCTATCCACCAATATTCTATGGCTTCTATTGTTTTTGTTTCTCACCATATTCTCCGTATTCTGCTAATGTGTATTTATTTCAGTTTTGTAGAAATACTCTTTCTTCTCTTTCCAAGTGTTTCTATCTTTGAAGCACACGGGGAAGATAGCACTAAACTGAGAAATAGAACCCTTGGGCCAAGGAGATCCCAGCATCTTCCACCAAGGCTTTTCTGGCTGAAACCCTGGGAATTTCAGCAGCGTTCAGTGGAAATATGGGTTCATCAATTAAGTAAAATACATGTAATGGTTGGCTTTGAAAGGGGATGCTCTTTGTCCCAGGCTGATGGACATTCATTCCACTATCACCTGGACTCACAGAAACTTTCCCAGAAGAATACAGAATAAGAGAGTTAGAGGGGACCTTAAGGTCTTTTAGGCCAACCCCTTTCTCAAGGCTGGAGACACTTGTCTGTTGCATTCCAGACAAGTGGCTGCCCACTCTCTTCTTAGAAACCTCCAGTGATCAAGCACCCACAACTTCTGGAGGCAAACCTTCTCGTCACAATTTCTCCAGGAACAACTACTTCATCTACTTCATCTCGACAAAAATCCCTTAGGTTCTTCTTTTGTGTGATGGAACCCCGTCTGCTTTAATTCAGGCTTCACCACAATCAAAGTTTGCCAGAGAGGCTTCTCCTGCTTGAACTTTTGCTAAATTCCTCTTTTGCCAAGGCTGTTTGGGTTGAAGCTACTCTTAGGAGAGTCCTTCACGGCAGAAGGACACAATTTGTCACTTCTCACTTGCATTCTGTTGATTTTCGTGGTTCTGATTACTGGGGTTGTGCTGACCTCCAGGTCTGAAGGCCCACGTGTAAATTCTGAGCTTTCCTGAATGTGCCTCAAGCACTTATTGGAAAGACCTTAAACTGGTCTTAGATTCCAACAGGCAAAGTTGGGAATAGGAGCCCAGGAAAAGATGCACCTACATAAAGGGGTTCCTGGCATGAGCAAACCTCACCTCCATGCAGATTCAAGTATCCCATTTGCCCTGAAAAGCTTGGTAGTCCAATTAATAAATTCACTTAAAATGAACACAGTGCCTTTGGTAGACGGGTGTCCAGATATGTCTGACAAATAAATTAATTAATACAGCTCAGCATCCTAGAATAAATATAGGGTACCACCACACAAACGTTTCAATTCATGTCATCCAAATATTTAGGGATCCAGTTCTGGTTGACTTATTAAAAAAAACTTCCTTTGTTTTCTTATAGAATAATTTGGAGCCACAAATGCATTGTAATTAAAAAAACAAACAAACAGAAGCCACGCATTTGTTTAAAAAGGTCTTACCGGGAATGCAAAGGGCTCAAAATGGAAAACTAATCGATTGTGGGAGGCTCTTGGCCAGAATATCATTGCTAGAAACAAAGAGATTTTAAAACCAGAGTAACCTGTTTAATAGTACATTAGGAAGAGAAGGAAAAGAGATCATTTTATGTTTTTTCAAATTAATTACTTTCTTATGATTCTACAAAATTGGGCCCCACAACAAAACAGATTAGAATGGATGTTTAAAAACAAAAAGGGAAACAGGATTTCCTTCGTGAAGCTTATTTGGAATACAGATGGACAGGATCAGGCAGCCTTAAGGGAGCAACTAACCCCAAATTAGTACCACTTTATAGTACCACTTGGCCACGGCTGGGTGTGCAAGGGAGCCCTCATAACAGCACCTGCAACTCCCGGGGCCACATCCTGCCTCTTGCAGCTGCTCAGCATCGCACCTGGAAAGTCACGCAACCACAAAGGAAAGCCAGCTCAGGTCTTTGGGGCTCAGAGGAAAGGGAAGAGGGGCGCCTCGTTTTCTCCTTGAGGTGGGAACTACAGAGGCTCAGAAGACCCCCCCCCCGGCAGTGGCTGGTGCAGACCTATTACCTTGCATGGCGCTTGCGTCCCTTGAGAAGGAGGGCAGCTCCCCTGACCTCTTGCTGGGGCTCCCAGATCTCACCTGCCTCCCCAAATTCTCTCTGGGCTTTCTAGCTGCCTTGGGGAGCAGGGGGGTGCTGAGGAGGAGCAAAGGGGCCACTCTTAGTCTGGAGCCAGACCCATCTGCATCACCTGATGAAGAGGATAACCATGTAGCATTTCACCAGCATCAGTTTTCAGCATGAAAAAGAATACGGGGGTGGGGTTAATTTCCAGCCTTGGACCATTGTTTGCAGGAGTTCTCTCTGCCATCAAGCTTAGCATCCTTGTGCAAAGGAATGGGGGGGGGGCTATCTGGCATCTGACCCAACGAGAAAGAGAAGTGCCTGGGTGGCCAAAGGGGATGTTCTGAGATGGGGGGGGAGCCTCCCCTCCCATTCTGAGTCAAGGATGTAAAGTTTCCTTGGGGTCCCTTTCCATACAAAAGACATGGGCAGCATCCCGTTCAAACATGAGACCCATGGAGTGTGGCCTTTCCATGCCCTTCCACCATCTGGCTGTTTCTAGATCCAATAAGTTGCAGGATCTGTTTGCTGCCAGAGCCTTACTCATGTGGGGACTATATACAGTGGTGGGATTCAAATATCTGAACATCTGGTTCTCTGCGTGGATGCAGGCCTGGGCCTCCGAGGCCTAGAATGGACTTCCGGAAGTGGCATCCATGCACTTCCTGTGGGCTGTTCTAGGCCTAGGAGACCTCCTTCAGGCCTCTGAGACCTAGAACGGACTTCCAAAAGTGACATCAATGCACTTCCGGTGGGCCGTTCTAGGCCTGGGAGACCTCGTCCAGGTCTCCCAGGCCTAGAAAGGACATCCAGAAGCAGCATGGGTTCAGCGGGTTCTCCAAACTCAACAAAATTTAGCTACCGGTTCTACCAAACCGGTCCGAACCAGCTGAATCCCACCACTGGCTATATGGGGTCTTTATTGGAATGTAGCTGAGATACAGGGAGGGATTCTCTGGGAAAGCAAAGATTCCCAGTTCTGGGAAAGCAAGAATAACAATAACAGAATAACAAGGTCCCTTCCAACTCTGTTATTTGTTATTCAAAAGAACTGGAAGGGACTTTGGAGGTCTTCTAGTCCATCCCCCTGATTAGGAGGAAACTCTATACCATTTCAGACAGATGGTTGTCCAATCTCTTCTTAAAAACCTCCAGTGATGGAGTATGCACAACTGCTGGAGGGAAGCCGTTCCACTGATTGATTGTTCTTACTGTTAGGAAATTTCTCCTTAGTTCTAGGTTGCTTCTCTCCTTGATTAGTTTCCATCTGTTGCTTCTTGTCCTGCCTTGGAGAAAAGGTTGACTCCCTCTTCTTTGTGGCACCTCCTTAGATATCAGAACAGTGTCACCACTGGTTCTTCTTTTCATTAATAGCAGTAGCACCTAGACCAGGGGTAGGCAACCCAAAACACTCAAAGAGCCACTTGGACCCGTTTCCCACCAAAAACAAAACACTGGGAGCCACAAAACCCTTTTGATATCTAAAATGAAGCTAACACTGCATATATCCTTTTTTATCTTTATTATAAGTGTGTGTGTGTGTGTGTGTGTGTCTATAATAAAGGTAAAAAAGGATATATGCAGTGTTAGCTTCATTTTAGATGTCAGAAGAGTCTCTGTCTCTCTGTGTGTGTCTCTCTGTTTCTCTCCCTCTCTCTCTTTCTCTCCCCCCCCTCTCTCCCCCCCTCTCCCTTTCTCCGATCTTCTGCTTACCTGTCAAGCTGGCTTCAAGCTGTTCTTCAACAAGCTCAGGGGTAGGCAACCTCGGCTCTTTTATGACTCATGGACTTCAACTCCCAGAATTCCTGAGTCAGCATAGCTGGGCTAGCTAGCTCTTTCCTGCCCTTCCTGCTTCCTGTTTCCTGCAGAGATGCAGCAAAGGGAGGAGCCCCGCCCAAAAAGCTTTTCAGCTCATCGGAGAACACCGTGAGTCCACTCTCTTTTTTACATACAAACACATACAGAGAGAGAGAGAGAGAGAGAGAGAGAGAGAGAGAGAGAGAGAGAGAGAGAGAGAGAGAGAGAGAGAAGCAGGGAAGCGCAAGTGCCTCTCTCTGTCTTTGTCTCTCTCTGCAAATGGTAGAGGAGGCTTGGAGCCGCAAGGGAAGGCTCAAAGAGCTACATGCGGCTCCGGAGCCGCAGGTTGCCGACCTGTGGCCTAGACTTATATACCGCTTGTAAGGACCTGCCCCAGCTGGTCCCTGAGGAAAGCAAAACTCTTGACTCTATTACTGTTAATCAAAAGAACTTTTCCGAGAGATAGTGGGTGCAAAAAGTCAGGCAGAATCTGAAGGTTCAGCTCAAAGCAGAAAGCAGTTTGTTTTCCCCAAACCCAACTTCCCCAACCAGACCACCGGAAGCCAATATGATGCTGATGTGCTAGGTAGATAACAAGTCACTCTCAGAGCATGATGGCCTTGGAACCAGGCTGGAGCCATTTGGGAAGGAGCCTGTTTCATCTCCGAAGACAATCCCCCTCCCTAATTCCCAAGCAGTTACAGCAAAAGTGAAAGATGCACAGAATGCCAGAAACCTTCCTTCCCCCCCCCCCTCCACAAGAATGGCAGGACACCTGCATGGTGGACCTGACATGCTGCCCCCTGAAAGAGTGTTGGTCCTGCAGAAGGAAACATAATAAACAGGGAGAGAAAGAAAATATGAAATTAACAGAAACTTTATTTATGTGTATCTGGGTATTGGTTATGAAAACCTTTTACAAGCCTGGGAGCCCTCACGTGATGGTGATTCACCCACTCATTCTCAGCTTTGGGGAAATCTTTCCACGTGATTAAATATTGGAGTTCTCCCCTGTGCCTGCGGGAATCTAAAATCTCATGAATTTCAAAATGGTGCTCCCCCTTGACCATCAGTGGTGCAGGAGGTGGTGGAAGGCTTGGTCTAGTAGGAGAAACAACCTCAGGTTTTAACAGACTAAAATGGAACACAGGGCCGACCCTACGCAGGAATTTTGGCAATTCTAACTTCATAGTCACAGGGTTGATGATACGCTTAATGGGAAAAGGCCCCACGAACTTGGGGCCCAGGCTTTTTCAATGGTTGCAGAGATTGTAGGTAACATGTGGAGAGGTAGACATGATCACCAATTATGAATGGGTTCCGTGCGTTTCTTGTCGGCTTGAGCTTTGTTAGCTTCCCGGACACCTGCAAGGGCTTTTCTCACAACAGGCCATGTATTTCACAAATGGGAGGCCCATTCTTTTAATGACACCACTGGAGGCAGTTCAAGCATAGAAATAAAGTTCTGACCAGTGGCCACCCTGAAAGAGGTGAATCTGGTGCTACTACATATAGAATTGTCGTAAGCTACTTCTGTAAAAGGCATAATAAAGCATCTGAGATATTGTTCCAGTACTGAGTTCACACATTCGCAACTTCCATTCATTTTGAGGTGATGACTGGAAAAAGCCCCTGATCAGTCCCAAGCAAGTTAAGGAATGCCTGCCGAGATGTAGAGCTAATTGCAACCCCCTGTCTGAAACGATGTGTTAAAGTGCCCCATGTAATCAATAAATATGATGAAAAATAACTTGGATAGCCGCCAAGCTGATGTGGAGATCTCTGGCCCATATTCTTGTATGTAAGTTAACACATAGGCCAGGAAGAACCCCAACTGTTAGGGATCTCCATGAAACTTCACACCTGGGGGAGGGGTTTTGCACCACTTGGTTTTACCATGTCAGTCCCCCCTGAAGCGTTGACCCTGAAGGGTTGCCTCTGTGCTGCTCCCACAGCCATGGCACCACTGGCTGGGGTTGCTGAAACTTCTGCTGTGGTGGCAATGCTCTCCCACCATCTCCTCCTCTTGGATTTGGCGAATCTTGTCAACAATCATCCTGGCTTGGGATTTGCATTCCTTGAAGGTCTGGAAGGCATCCATCATAAAGCGCATGAGGAGATCAGTGTGGTCAGCCCCCCTGCCTTCTTCTTCCTCATCCTGGAGCTCTTCCAGCTCTGGTTGCCATTCACGTTGTCAGCTGCCTCAACTGCCCCGGATAGTTCTCCCTTCCCAGTCATCTCTCTTGCTGACGCCAATGGACCATCTGGCCTGGATGAGTCTCCCAGGCTGGTGACCTCCTCCGTCCACTCGGAGAGGTCCAGCCCAAGAGGAGCTCTGGTGGAGGCTTCCCACCACCACTCAGCTTCCTCTGGTCACTGCCTTCAGTTGACATCGTTTGCATGGTCCCCACAGTAGGGCTAGGTGAATCTCCAGGCTGACCAATTTTGTAGTTTCTACCTAAGGCAAAGATCCACCCTAGCTGGTCCCTCAGGAAAGCAAAGCTTTTGTCTTCTAGTCCATCCCCTATACCAGCGGTTCTCAACCTGTGGGGGTCGCACGAGCCTTTCACAGGGGTCACCTAAGACCATTGTAAAACACATATTTCCATATTTCCTTAGGTAGGGCTTGTCAACCACCTTCTCTCCCTCCCCCCCTCTGCTCCACCTCACTTGTTTGTGGAAAATATGCTGCTTGGCGGCAGTCTGCACGAACTCTACCAAATGTGCCCTGCAGGGGGCGCATGAAGAGCACAGGCACAGAGCAAGGCCCCGCCCTCCCCAGAGACTCATTGTGCAGCAACCGGATTGACTTCTTCTCGAGCACTCAGGTCAGCGAAGGGGAGGCCACCGCAGCACCCAACTCCTGTGCCCGTCAGCTGGCAACCCCCGAGCTTGCGCTTGTCAGCCAGGAGGTCTGGCGACGGCCACCGCTCTCCTTTGCCACCCCGCCTGTCCTCGTCTCCTCCTCCGCCTGTTCATGTCAAGCCCGCTGGGGCTTGACAGGGAGAGAGGGAGGGAAGGAGGAAAGGGACTCCTCCTCCTCTCCTAAGCTTCAAAGCACGATCGGCTTCCCAAGGGCGCCACAATCCTCACGAAAGTGGGGGAGGGGGAGAAGCAAAGGGGGTGAGAAAGCTCGTGGCGGGCTCGAAGGAGCACCTGTCAGCATTGGTGATGAGAAATTCCCCACAAACCCAGGGAAGGGGTGGAGAAAAGGAGCCCCCTTTGGGAGGAAACCGCCACCTTCTTCTCCTTGGCTTTGCACTCTTCTGTTCCTCGGCAGCCAAGCTGCCAAGCCTCTGCTGGCTGGGACTTCCTTTCCTTCCCTCCCTCTTGGTCTCTTCCTCCTTCCCTCCCTCTCCCATTGTCCTTTCCTTCCTTCCTTCCTTCCTTCCTTCCTTCCTTCGCCTCCCTCTTTGTCCCTCCTTCCCTCCCTCTCCCCCTTGTCCCTTCCTTCCTTCCTTTCGCCTCCCTCTTTGTCCCTCCTTCCCTCCATCTTTCCCCTTGTCCCTTCCATCCTTCCTTCCTTCCCTCTTGTCCAGGATCAGGGCGAGCCTCTACAGCTGATCCACACTTCTTCAGCTGTAGCTGCTCTCCTTGGCTCCTGCCCAGCAAACTTGCTTGAGCTTTGCTAGAAAACATGCCGCTTGCTAGTTTAGCAGAAGCATGAATCAGCTGTAGCCCAGCGCTGATCCTAGAGCTTCTGCTAAGTTAGCAAGTGGCATGCCTTTCGGCGAAGCTGAGCAAGTGAGCTGGGCGAGCTCTCCTCTGTCTCTGCCTGTGCACAGGCAGGTTTGCCAGCAGCAAAGCCCCCAGCCACGCTGGCAGCCTATCCCCCTCCCCTTGTCCCTTCCTGGGCATGGAGGGGGGAGGAAGGAAGGGACGAAGAGGGAGGGAAATCAGGAACAATGAGAGAGGGAGGGAAGGAACAAACAATGGGAGGGAAGCAAGGAAGGAACGAAGAAAGAAAGGAAGGAAGGAATGAAGGAAGGGACAAGGGGAGAGAGGGAGGGAAGGAGGAAGAGACTAAGAGGGAGGGGAAAGAAAGGAAGGAAAGAAGGAAGGGACAGTGGGAGAAAGAGAGGTAAGGAGGAAGAGACTAAGAAGCAGGTGAAGGAAAGGAAGGAAAGAAGGAAGGGACAATGGGAGAGGGAGGGAAGGAGGAAGAGACTAAGAAGGAGGTGAAGGAAAGGAAGGAAAGAAGGGACAATGGGAAAGAGGGAGGGAAGGAGGAAGACACTAAGGGAGTTGAAGGAAAGGAAAGGAAGGAAAGAAGGAAGGAAGGGACAGTGGGAGAGAGGGAGGGAAGGAGGAAGAGACTAAGAAGGAGGTGAAGGAAAGGAAAAAAAGAAGGAAGGAAGGGACAGTGGGAGAGAGGGAGGGAAGGAGGAAGAGACTAAGAAGGAGGTGAAGGAAAGGAAGGAAAGAAGGAAGGAAGGGACAGTGGGAGAGAGGGAGGGAAGGAGGAAGAGACTAAGAAGGAGGTGAAGGAAAGAAAAGGAAGAATGAAGGAAGGGACAGTGGGAGAGGGAGGGAAGGAGGAAGAGACTAAGAAGGAGGTGAAGGAAAGGAAGGAAAGAAGGAAGGAAGGGACAGTGGGAGAGGGAGGGAAGGAGGAAGAGACTAAGAAGGAGGTGAAGGAAAGGAAGGAAAGAAGGAAGGAAGGAAGGGACAGTGGGAGAGAGGGAGGGAAGGAGGAAGACTAAGAAGGAGGTGAAGGAAAGGAAGGAAAGAAGGAAGGAAGGGACAGTGGGAGAGGGAGGGAAGGAGGAAGAGACTAAGAAGGAGGTGAAGGAAAGGAAAGGAAGAAGGAAGGGACAGTGGGAGAGAGGGAGGGAAGGAGGAAGAGACTAAGAAGGAGGTGAAGGAAAGGAAGGAAAGAAGGAAGGGACAGTGGGAGAGAGGGAGAGAAGGAGGAAGACTAAGAAGGAGGTGAAGGAAAGGAAGGAAAGAAGGAAGGAAGGGACAGTGGGAGAGGGAGGGAAGGAGGAAGAGACTAAGAAGGAGGTGAAGGAAAGGAAAGGAAGAAGGAAGGAAGGGACAGTGGGAGAGAGGGAGGGAAGGAGGAAGAGACTAAGAAGGAGGTGAAGGAAAGGAAAGAAGGAAGGAAGGAAGGAAGGGACAGTGGGAGAGAGGGCGGGAAGGAGGAAGAGACTAAGAAGGAGGTGAAGGAAAGGAGGGAAAGAAGCAAGGAAGGGACAATGGGAGAGGGAGGGAAGGAGGAAGAGACTAAGAAGGAGGTGAAGGAAAGGAAAGGAAGAAGGAAGGGACAGTGGGAGAGAGGGAGGGAAGGAGGAAGAGACTAAGAAGGAGGTGAAGGAAAGAAGGAAGGGACAATGGGAGAGGGAGGGAAGGAGGAAGAGACTAAGAAGGAGGTGAAGGAAAGGAAAGGAAGAAGGAAGGAAGGGACAGTGGGAGAGAGGGAGGGAAGGAGGAAGAGACTAAGAAGGAGGTGAAGGAAAGGAGGGAAAGAAGCAAGGAAGGGACAATGGGAGAGAGGGAGGGAAGGAGGAAGAGACTAAGGGAGGTGAAGGAAAGGAAGGAAAGAAGGAAGGAAGGGACAAGGGGAGGGAAGGAAGGCAGGCACCCACCCCAGTCCCATCCCAGAGACCCACAGATTCCCCCCACAGGCACTCTGCAACATGAGTGATCAGCTGGCCACGCCCCTCTGGCCATTGATCACCTGACCCTGGGGCACTGTGAATGTCATAAGTATGAATCAGTTGTCAAGCATCCGAATGTAAATCACATGACCCTGGGGATGCTGCAACAATCATAAGTGTGAAAAATGATCATAATTTGCTTTTTCAGTCTGTTGTAACTTCTAACAGTCACTAAGCGAATTGTTGTAAGTCGAGGACTACCTATACTTTCTCATTTTTTCCTCTTTTTTTTGGTCAAGTTTTTGATACCTCCCGGCCAGCTGGATGGGGGGTTGGGGGTCACCACAACATGAGGAATTGTATTAAAGGGTCACGGCATCAGGAAGGTTGAGAACCACTGCCCTACACCATTTCAGACAAGAAACCCTATACTATTTCAGACAGATGGTTGTGCAGTCTCTTCTTCAAAACCTCCAGTGATGGAGTATGCACAGCTTCTGGAGGCAGGTTATTCCACTGATTACGGTAATTGTTCTTGCTGTTAGGAAGTTTCTCCTTAGTTCTAGGTTGCTTCTCTCCTTGATTAGTTTCCATCTGTGGCGTCTTGTTCTGCCTTGGAGAAGAGGTTGACTCCCTCTTCTTTGTGGCAGCTCCTTAGATATCGGATCAGTGTCACCACTGGTTCTTCTTTCCATTAATAGCAGGAGCACCTAGACTTATATACTGCTTGTAAGGACCTGACCCAGCTGGTCCCTGAGGAAAGCAAAACTCTTGACTCTATTACAGTTAATCAAAAGAACTTTTACTGAGAGATAGTGGGTACAGAAAAATCAGGCAGAATCTGAAGGTCCTGCTCAAAGCACAAAGCAGTTCTTTCGTTTTCCCCAAACCCAACTTCCCCAACCAGACCACCGGCAGCCAATGTGATGCTGGGGAGATGAGAACACTGAGGTGCTGGATGGATAACAGGTCACATTCTGGCAATTGGTCCCTGCAGCTCCTCCCTTCCCAACCTGGGCCTGTTCTGCAATCCCCTCCCTGCTCTGGAGTCCGGGCCGGTTAGGCAAGCCGCATTCCTGGATATGAAAAGCATACCCCATGGTGGCATTTTGTTTTCAATGCCAGCTGTAAATTTATTTTTTAAATTAAATTAAATTGTGTGCGTTATATTAATTTATTTATTAATTCACATCAGGTAAGACAGGTGGCCTAGCAGGCACTAAGGAAGGCACCAGCTAGGTTGCAACCATGGCATAGCATCAATTAATTTCACCTTCAGGACAGGAAAATTGTGCAAATATTAGAATGAGAAAAGCCTGAAATCCAGTTCCCTCCACCTCTGGCTCTTTCAGGAGCTGAAAATCCTCACCTCCTCTGAACACACGAGAAGAGATTTCTCCATATATTTTTTAGAGATTTCTCCATATATTTTTTGAGCTGGAAGAACGGCCAATGTTTTGCCTTCCTCGCTTCTGTCCATCCTCCTTCTGAGGCTGACACAATTCCAGAGCTTCTCTGCCCTTTGAAAACCAGGAGACACCCAGAGTTCCATTTCTACCAGAATCGAAATGACTCCCGAAGCTCAGAATTACAGAGAAAAACTTCATGTGAAGGAGAGTCCCACCTGAGCCAAGACTGAGGGCACTGGTGAGAGTTCATCCGTATCAGGAATGACCCTGAATGGAGTAGCTCAGCTTCAACAACTTTAAGTGTGTGGACTTCAACTCCCAGAATTCCCCAGCCAGAGTTGAAAGCCACTGCTCTTTGAGTACCTGGGGTTGAGAAACGCTGACTTACAACTTTGTCACAGGGGCCCACTGACACCCACCCACCCCCCATGTCTTTTTTGACCACTTGGCAATACTACAGACATTGGTGGCCAAACTGCTGGATGATGGGAGTAGATGCCCCTCCCCCACAAAGAAAGAACAAGTGACGTCAGCTTGTTAATTCTCAGAGAAGCATAATGCCCCTTCTGGTTAAAACAGCCATGTGGGAATAGCTATTTTGAAGATCCCTGGTGGCGCAGTGGGTAGAATGCAGCATTGCAGGCTAATTCTGCCAACTGTTAGCGGTTCGATTCTCACCAGCTCAAGGTTGACTCAGCCTTCCATCCTTCTGAAGTCAGTAAAATGAGGACCCAGATTGTTGGCAACATGCTGACTCTGTAAGCCGCTTAGAGTAAAGCACTGTGAAGTCTAAGTCTACTGTTGTTTTGGGGGCAGTTTGTGCCCATACCAAAAAGGAAAGAAAAAGACAAAGAATGGAGAGGAGAATGAGGGTGGGGAAGGGCAGGGCGGGGGGAGAGTCAAGGATGCCCTTGAAGCCAGAGTCTTGCTGCCTCAGAGGGAAGGTTCCCTTCTGTCCCCCAAAGGAGTCCAAAGCTGCAGGTCCAATTTATCTCCCAGATCAATTCCCTGATGGGGAAACGGGAAAACAGAACAAGGAACCAGGCTGCCTCTGCTAGTGAGAAAGGGGGACAGGCTGCCTGTTGACTCCGTGCTTGCCAATGAGACTAAAGCAGGCACATTCTAATGGCATTTCAAATGCCTAGCGGAGAGCCACCTGTTCTCATTTAAAATAAATTGTCATTTCCCGAAAGAGAGAGAGACTTTCCCAGCAGCTCTGCTTTCTTCTGGGGCCCTCACTGTGCAGCCCACACACGGATGCAACTGCCTGTGGCTGGAACCATCGGCGATTCAAGGCCAGCTGCTTCCAGAAAGTGTGGTCCACACAAAGGCAGGACAGATACCAAGAGGAAAGGCCGCTCTGAGGTTTTCCAAGAGGCCCCGGGAGGCATGGAGGGGAGGGAGGGCTGGAGTCTGCCAAGCTGCCTCCCGTTCTGAGCCGAAGCCAAGGGAGCCCCTGACCCAATTGGCCTCCTGCCTCCCCCTTTTCATTCTGGGCCAGTCCCGGAGGATCCCTGGCAGACTCCCACTGCCAAAGCGCCCTTGGAGCCAGTCAGGCACTCTGGACTCCTCTGCTTCCTTCCAGCCCTGCTCCAGGTGGGGCAGGAGGTGTGTGACTAGAAGAGGGAAGGGAAGGGAAGGAATTAGGACGAGGGTTCAAGTCCTCCCTCCCTGGGGCTTCAGGCCTGCCATAGTCTCTCTGCTCAACCCACCTCACAAGATGGTGGTTGAGGAATCAAAACAGAAGGCAGCCTTCGCAAAAGGTTGCACATCTGGAGCCCTGGCCTGGAGGAAAAGCAAGGTATAAGTCAACAGATGAGCTAAAACAGAAAATAACTGCATTGTTTCCTAATTAAATCAACAAAGCAGACTCCAAGAGCTCATCTAAGGGATGAGGTGGCTGCCTCAATTTATTTCTTTTTGGTATTTTAACCCATTTGGTGGCTGGAAAGGTATAGTCACTTGTGTCCTATTTGACTTCTGTGTCTTTGAAAATCCCTAGTTTTCCTGGCAGTCACCCCACGTGTAAATCCAGCTGCGGGTTTTGAATAAAAAAAGATTATTCCAGTACCTGAAATGTTGGGGGCCATCTTCTTACCTCTCAGGTCCCCCTCCCCCAATTTCAATCCGCAGACGAATGTGAGAAAACATCTCTCGGACAGATGTGCAAGGTCACACAGTGTGTTAGGCAGGACTCAAATGGAATGGATATTTTGTGGTTCTCCTGTTGTGGGAACTCAGACCTGATCTGATCAGTTTGTGTGAATGCAACCATTACCTTTAGACTGTTGGATACAGTGTGCTATATGCACATACCAATAATGTTTCACTGTCCCAAATTAGTTGGGGGGGTGATCCCAGCCAACACATACTTAATGAAACAGAACTGGAAGGAGCAGATCCTGAACAAATGGAGGGATCTTTCTCAGAGACCCAGGAGAAGAGGCTGAACGGTTGGTGGTCAAGGAGATCTCCCCAACCAAGTGGACAGGGTCCAAAGAGGGAAGCCTACTGGTAGCCCAGCGGAGTTTGTACCATGGTGATTGAACGGATCCCTTTTCTGGGTCAAAGTCTGCAAAAACAACCACTGGTCAAAGAGCTTTCCCCATGAGCGGACACAGCTGTCTTCTCCCTGACCAGATTCAGTGAATGAGTGATTGAAGAGCCTCAGAAACTGAAGAGGAGACTTCTCCACACAGAGACCCAGCCAGCCTCTAGCTGTTTCTGGGTAGCGATTGCAGGGGCCTCCCGGTTCTTCTTCTGAGATCGATCAGTGTGAAGGGCTCTTTAGTGCCTCCCCCACAAAAGGAGCCAACCTGGGGGGTTGGGAGGATGCTCACAAAGGGCTCCCACCATCCCCAGTGGATCCATAGCCAGAGAAGCTGGGAATCGCTGCTCTGCCACTTCCCGGGCAGACAAATAGGATTTCGTGCCCCGAAAGAGTGCCAGGATTTCATTCTCCATCCATTCTTGGAATGGCCGCAGAGGTTATGTTCTCCCACCCACTGCTCAGTGCACAATCCAGGACACCATCTCTGCTCCGAGTAAAGGACTCCTCACTTCCTGTCGCAGCCTGTTTCCTTGGACTCCCTGACGTCCAGCTAAACCTCCCGCCTGCCCAGTCATCTTGGGGGGCTTATTTTTCCTCCCCTTCCCCAGCTTGACTGCCAAGGCAGGGCGACTTTGCCCTCCTCCCAGCTGGGGGCCTGCTGTGCCAGTGTCAGCTGGGAGAGGGCACCAACGCCCACCAATCCTTCCTGAAGGAAGCACCAGGTGAGCAGCTGGTCTGCAAGGAGACTCTTAAGATGCCTTCACCAAACAAGCTTATCTTGGTTTTGGAATTTTGTTGCTGATCTGCAAAACACCTTGAACCAAAGCGGTTGCCCAGAATCACCAAGCCACAAAAAGCATCGTCAAATTTAAAAGCAAACCTGTGAGTCCAGTCATCGGACCTTTCCCATGAAGCACAAGGGTGAATGTCTGCCGCTCCAGGGGTAGGCAACCTTGGCTCTTTTATGACTCGTGGACTTCAACTCCCAGAATTCCTGAGCCAGCTGCCCTGGCCAAGATCATCTGAACTGGATTTGTAAGGATGGAAAGAAGCTTTTCTATGACCAATCCTCTACAATGTGTAGTTCTTTTGGAAAATTCAAAGGGAGGCGTTTGTCCTTGACAACCGCTGCATTTGGAGTAACTCAGTAGTCAAACTTCAGATGTTCAGGTTTTGTTGTCATTGATTGTCATTGACACGAATCCTTCCCCACTCTTGTGGGTGGTTTGTGGTTTGTTTCTTTGATTCTTGGGATAACAGGGAGGGGAGTTTCCTCCCCGTTCACCTGTCGGAGCCCCAATGATGGTTTCCTTGAAGCAGAGTCTCCTGGCCTCCGCACATCAAGGGGACCCCAGATTGAGCCTGGCAGATCAAAGGGCTGCCATTCATTTTGCCGGTGTCAGAGGAGGAACATCAGTCATGAATAACAATGGCTGAATTCCTTCCTGGGGCAAACAGCTGTGTGGCTACCTCAGCCACAGCTGCTCCTCCACTGCAGGCCTCCAACCTGCGGTCAGCAGTGGGAGGCTTCGCAGGGCAACAGGCCCTGTCACTGGGCCTTTTCCCAGGCAGGAGACCCCCCCCCCGACTCTCCGGAGGCCCGCTTGCAGAGGGGCTGCCGAAGGGCCACAGGCAGAAAGGCGTCCAGAGCAAAGTCCGGACTGAGCGCTTCGGCTTCTGGCCGGGCCTACCGCGGCCAGGCCCGGAGTTGGCTCGAGAAGCGGGGGGGGGCGCCGTCGGGCAGAGCGGCGCTCGGAGAGTTGCGGAGCGGGGCCGGGGCCAGGCCTGAGGCGGCCGACGGGGGTCCCGGCTGCGGCAGTACTTGCAGGCCGGGGCTGGGGCTCTCCGGCTGGCGCGGGCCCCTCCCCGCCTGGGCCGCCAGAGGGCAGCAAGGAGGCGGCGGCGGGGGCTCCGGCAGGCCTGACATCAGCAGCCGCGCACCTGGCTGGCCACCCCTGCTGGGCTCCGCCTCTCAGTCCCGCGCGCGCTGCCGGCGGGCCAGCGGAGGTTCGTCTCGGAGCCGCCGGCTGCCAGTTCGCCCATTCGGCTCGGCGCACCGTTGCCGGCCGCGGGAGCTGCAGGGCGGCGGCGGGGAGGCGCGGGCAGCGCTCAGGCGGCGGCCTCGGAGAGGCGAGCGGGCGACCATGCACCGGCCACGGCGGGGCGGCGCTCCGGGCGACCGGCGGGGCGCAGCGCCTGGCCTCGCGGGGCGCAGGCAGCCCGGCTGGGAATGAAGGCGGCGGCGGCGGCGGCGGGCGGAGCGCCCCAGCGGCGGCGGCGGCGGCGGCGGCGGCTGCGAGGAAGGGGCGGGCGCGCCCTGCCGGGACCATGTCGGTGCCGCTGCTGAAGATCGGCGTGGTGCTGAGCACGATGGCCATGATCACCAACTGGATGTCGCAGACGCTGCCCTCGCTCGTGGGGCTCAACACCACCAAGCTGAGCGCCGCCTCGGGGGGCACCTTGGACCGCAGCACCGGCGTGAGTCACGCGCCGCGCCGGGAAGGGGGCGTCGCGGCCGGCCCTCCGCAGCCATCCGTCAGGGGCCGCCCGGCGCAGCCGCAGCCCCCCGCACGGGGAGGACGGGCGAGGTCGGCGCGGGGGGCGGCGGGGGGACGCCGGGGAGGGGGACGCGGCGCCTCCGGGGGGCTGACTCGGGCGGGGAGGAAAGCGGGGCCGGGCCGCCGCCCGCCCGCAAAGTTTGAGTGCAGCCGGGCGGCCCGACGGGTCGCGTCGCGTCCCCGAGCCCCGGCCGCCTCTTCTGCCGGCCCCCCTCCCGATTGAGCGGCGCTCCCTCCAAGCGGGGAACGGGTCGTGAGGGAAGCTCCGCAGGAGCCGAGGAAGAAAAGTCTGGGGCGGCCCCCCTCCGCCCCCGGCAAGGACGGGCGGGAGGAGGAGGAGGAGGAGGAGACGCCCCCGGGCCGCTTCGGCCTCCAAGGAGAGGCCCGCGGGCGGGAAAGGAAGCCCAGGTGAACCTAAGGGGGGGGGCAGAGACGAGGATGGGGCGGTGAGGTGGAGATGGGCGGGGGGGGCGCAAATGGGTCTCCGGGATGTGTGTTTGTGTGTGTGTTTGTTTGTCTGCCCAGTTTTGAAAGGAGTATGAATCAAAGCCCCCCCATCAAAGACTTTACTGTGCATTAAACAAAAAAAATGGGGGGGGGGTCACCGCACAAAAGGGATTTTTCACAGAAGATGTCAGATAAATCTAGAGAGGCTGAGGGGGACGCGGCCCCCTTCTTGTCCTCCCGGTTTCTGCCCAATCCTCTCCCGCCAGGGAACTTTCCAGCACCGGCTTAAGTGGGTCTTGCTGATCCAATTCCTCCAAGGGCTCTTCAGAAGGTTTCTGAGGCAAAGGGGCTGCTTTGGGTGGAGAAGCCTTTTCCCTCTTCAGCTAGAAATTATGTGGCTGAGACTCAGGTGGGCTTCCCTCTTTACAAATATCTACTGGCTGATTTAGAAAATAATTTTTTTTAACAGTTTACATTCAAGGCTTTACTCTGCCTCACCCCACCCCCCAGGCACCCACTCCCTCCCAAGGAAGAGGCCAAAGTCAGTTTGACCAGATAAGCTGGGAAAGAGAGAGGCTTTGGGTGGACATAAAGAATGAGGGGGTGCCAAAGGAGAACCCCACTGAGGGCATCTGCAGAAGTTGGTGAAGCTGGTCTGTTCGGAAGACTTTGGCCTCCTGGGCTGGGCTGTGTCCCTGGAGCTGAGGGGAAGGGCAGGTGAGTCCGGCCAGCAGATCAGGAGGGGTGTTGTTGCCTGTGGCTGAATCTTCTCCCCTTCTTCTTGCCTTCACCAATGACCCCTGACCAGTCCTGTGCCTTGGAGCCACTCTCGTAAACGGAAGGCCCTGGCTTTCTGGACTATTTGGATCTTAGACTCTTGAGGTCCTGCAGAGGTCAAGGGACATGAAAGAAAGCACGGGCTTCCTTTCTGAATCCTGAGCAGAGCCATGGCTGTAGCTCTGCACTCTTTGATGGCGGAAGCTCCCCACCCCCCATTTGTGTGTGTGAGAGACTCCTGGCAACTGACAGGACTAGTCCCTGCCATTTTCTTTCTTGGAAAGGTTTTCTGGAAGTGGTTTGCCATTGCCTGCTTCCTAGGGTTGAGACAGTGACTGGCCCAGGGTCACCAAGCTGACCTTGTGCCTAAGGTGGGACAAGGAACTCACCGTCTCCTGGTCTCTAGCCTGGGGCCTTCACCACCACACCAAACGGGCTATCAAGGAATTGGTGGGACTTAAAAGAGGTTGGGCGATTGCCTCTCTCTTCTTTCTCTTCTCTTCTCTTCTCTTCTCTTCTCTCTCTTCTCTTCTCTTCTCTTCTCTTCTCTCTCTTCTCTTCTCTTCTCTTCTCTTCTCTTCTCTTCTCTTCTCTTCTCTCTCTTCTCTTCTCTTCTCTTCTCTTCCCTTCCCTTCCCTTCCCTTCCCTTCCCTTCCCTTCCCTTCCCTTCCCTTCCCTTCCCTTCCCTTGAATGCAGTTTATGATCCAAAGTGGATTGGGTGTCTATGTGTGGTGTGAATGGTCCCCCTTGGAAAGCCTGCCAGTTCCGTTCCAAGCAGACCCCCATGGGCAGCAGGGGCACAGGTAGAATTGGCAAGGTGGGGTGCCCAGCAGCATGCCAAGAGCTGGCAGGTGGCTTCCCCTGCCCCAAAGGCCTTGCAAAGCAAACGGCTATGGGAAGGGAAGCCATTCAGCCCTTGATTCAGCTGAACCATGAGATGGCCTGAGTGGCTCCTTCCCAAATGAGGAAGAGGGAGGCCTGCACGCCCCATTCCTCTCCCGCAGTGTTGATAGCAGGAAATAGTTGTTTTACGTACGGTAACAGCTCAAGGGGGGGAGTTCTGAGGTACTCAGTGATTGCTGTGGAGTAAAGAGCCCTCTGCAAAGGGGACGTTTCACCTTGTTCCTCATTTTGCCCAAACCTGTGAGTCCCAGGTTTGCCCCAGCTGCTACTGAGCGGCCCCCTCCCAGCAATTAGATCGGTGGGGGGGGGAGAAACTGTGGGAAGCTGCTGCTTGTGCAATGGACATTTGGAGGCACAGATGGAGGTCTGCAGCCCCCACATAAACACTGTGTGGGTGTTTTTCATAATTGGCTGAGTGTTTGAAAGAAAAAGCATGCTCCTATCATGTGCTCTGACAGTAGCGTCTGTCCCTAAAAATCTCACTGTGTGTCTCACGACTGCATCAATTTGGGAGTTTCATAGAACCATATAGCATGGGAGGACATTATCCAGTCCACCTGTTGCCTCCCAGGCCTTCCCGAGAGGTGGTGCCCCTCCAGCCGAGAGAAGCCCCCACCCCCCCCTGAGAAGCCCCCACCCCCATCTTGAATCCTCCTCCTGCCACTGGCCTTTGTTCTTCCTTCACCAAGCAGGGGTTTTTTTTGCCCAACATTCCAACGTATCAAGGTCCTTCTGAATACTGATCCGCCCAGGTAGCTGTGTCCCTCCAGTGTTTGCGTCATTGCTGAACTTGGCTATCATGTTTCCTGAGCATTTTCCCAAGTCATGTATAAATGTACCGAAGGGCCCTCCGTTCCCCCTCCGCCCTTCCTCTCTCCCTGGATACCTTTGACACTCAGCTGGGTACAACTGTGCAGCCAGCCCTGCCCGTCTGATAATCCCAGCACCCTGGCCCACATTTTGCCCTCTCCTTGGACCCTCTGGGCCACTTCGTCACTTGCATTGCTGAAGACAAGGCATCCTCCATCGGTCAGCGGAGGTCAGCCTTTCAAAAAAGGAGATCAGGTGGAGCTTGGAAAGTTTTATTCCTAAGGAATCCACGTTGCCTCTTACCAAGCAGTGCATTCTTTTCCAAGTGCTTGGGGGGGGGGAAACCTATTTAATAATCTTCTCCAAAATTTTGCCTGATGTTGGTTGCAGTGCTGGCTGGTTAGTGATTGCCCAGGTTCTCTTTTCCCCCCGTTTTGAAGGTGAGACCAAAACTGACCATCCTCCATTCTCTGGCACTCTTCTGACCCTCCATGATTTCTCGGAGATGACCATGTCCCTCTGACAACCCTTTCAAGATTCATTGGTCTCATCCTGAAGACTTAAACTTGCTGGTGCCAGCCGGTCCCCCCAACCACCCCGTTGCTTCTCTCCACTTGCCCCTCCCTCCTTTGGTCAGTTCTGCTTACGTAGATCCTTCTGGACAAGGGTCCCCTCCGGAGAAGAGATGGAGGGGGCTCTGCCACCACTTTCCCATTCCCCATCCCGGCCCACCTGGCTCGGTCTGTTCCCGTCTGCCCAGCAGCAGAAGGAGCAGGGCGTTATCTGAGCTGGAGCATATCAAAACAGCAGCCACAGCATTTGCAGCCTTTCTGCCAGACCGAGGCCTTGGATGGCACCCAGCACGGTCAATGCTCAGTTCAGATACTGCTTTGTGTTTGGAAACTTAGCGAGTTCAGAATAGGTTAAACCACATCACGGAGTTAGCCGGCTTTATCCTCACCAGCGGCCTGGTGAGGCAGGTGGCCGAAAGGAAGTGGCAAGCAAATAGGCTCCCCTGGCCAGGTCAAAAGACTTTCCTCCCAGTCCGGTCGGAGTGGCTGAATAAGGTCAGGGCAGAAGGCAAAATTTACTGCCTTCTGGTGGGGAGCCAGAGAGCCAATTAAGCAGATACGCCAGTTGGGTTGATTTATTGCCATCTTAGCTCTGCCACCGAGCAGGACATTATCAGCAGAAGGGGGGAGGTCTCTGATTTCTTGCTGAGCAAGAAAGAGCTGTGGGATTGTCAGCAGGCGCTCGTCAGCCCCTTCCTCTTGCAGCAATGTGTTTCTGAGCCAGCCAGGATGGACACATGGATTGGACCCAGTTGGGACCATGTCCTTCCTTCCTTCCTTCCTTCCTTCCTTCCTTCCTTCCTTCCTTCCTTCTTTCTTTCTTTCTTTCTTTCTTTCTTTCTTTCTTTCTTTCTTTCTTTCTTTCTTTCTTTCTTTCTTTCTTTCTTTCTTTCTTTCTCTTTCTTTCTTCTTCTTTCTTTCTTTCTTTCTTTCTTTCTTTCTTGGATTTTTTAAATCCTCTAATGGAAGAAACTGAAGCAGCATGGATTCTTGGACATCGCCAAGATGGCTTCTCCTGGAACCAGTTCTCCTTCTGATAACACTTTGTCTGAGGAAGACCCCTGGAAATGGTGGGAGCCCCTCACTATCTGTGTGCTCTGGGGCTTCGGAAGACACTGCCTGACCCGGGTAGACGTCTCCCAAGGGCTGCGGTTGGAAACCTCACCCCTGAAACCTCTCAGCATGTCAGCCAAAGGAAATGTTTTCTTTTGTGCTTCTCTTCCTCCTCCTCTTCTTCCTCTTCCTGGGAACAGACTAGCTATAAAGATGCTTTTAACGCAGTTAATTATTTATGTGGCTAGCAAAAATAGACCCTGCAGCCATTCTTCAGAACACAAAGTGCTTGGAAAACCGGAGCAGCCTCTAAGCTGTTTTATGGCCCTGTTAGAGAGAGGGGTCGGCATTGCCTGATTCTCTGAAGGGGGTCTGGAAAGGAGAGAAGGTGGGCAGACCCGCCTCCTGCCTCCACGGTTGAGTAGAATCTCCTGGTATTGGCTTCTCTCCACTGGTTAGCCAGGAGCTGGTTCAGCTTCGCCCTTGTCGGGTTCTGCTGGCCAGCAAGGTCTGTTTGTGGGGAGGAGCAGGGCTGAGCCATCTTTCTTGCTGCAGTTGTGGTCTCAGGCAAGCAAGGGTGAATTCACACAGTGGCTGCAATGGGCTTGGCTCCTTGCAAAGAGAGAGTTTATATCCTAGAGCCCCGTGGGGATTTTAGGGGAGCAGGTGAGAAATGCCCCTGCTTCCCTCCCCAGCATATCTTCCACACAGGCAGGAGGGAGAGCGTAAAGTGGGTGAAGCCTTCCAAGGGGAGCACAGAGGCCCCAGCCTCAGAGGAGCCCTTTTGCTTTCAGAGTTGCCACTTGCAACTCTGTCTTTGTCATGTATGGAGACCTGGGGCTGGAGGAGAAGCTGAGAAGAGAACCCCAAGCAGTGGGTAAATGGCACTTCCAACTGGCAGTTCTGTGGCCACCACAGCGCTCGGTTGCCCATACGGCTCTTTGTGATGTGACTTGCAAGGCTTTATGGTGCGGCAAAGGAAGCAAGACCGGCTGTCCCGGGGCCAGACGAGGCTCCCCACTAAGGGACGGGCTCTTCTGCTCCGAGGGAGCTGCTCAGGGGTCCCAGTTGCCCCTTCCCTTCCCTTCCCCTGCACTGAGCCAGAGCAAAGCCTGTGGGGGGAGCTCAGCCCGGAAGGAGTGGTGCAGTGGAGCTGAGAATCTGAATTGTAAATTGGGACAGCCTTGATTTTCGAGCAGATTCACTCAGGTGCCCTATTTACAGCATGCTCCCTTGGCCTGCCTTGCAGGGTGGGTTTTCCCGAGATGTATGTAAATGAGAGTATGACTGATTATTGATTACACGAAGCACTTTGTTAAAACTGCTAGCAGTTTGTTTCAGAATGCCATCTTCCTTCTGCTTTCCTTGCCCCTCTCCGTTTGCTAAGCATTGTAGTTCTTTGCCCCCTGAGACCAGCCTTATGGGCCCTCTCTCCTGTGTAAACCAGGTGTTGCCCACCAATCCTGAGGAAGGCTGGCAGGTGTACAGTTCTGCTCAGGACAGTGAAGGACGATGCATATGCACAGTGGTGGCGCCTCAGCAGACGATGTGCTCACGGGATGCCAGGACAAAGCAGCTACGGCAGCTGTTGGAAAAGGTAAATAAATGGGTCTGCTGGCTCCGGAGTGCAGGTATAGCTGCGCCTTCGACTTGTAGAAATGCAAAATGCAATTGCCAAGCTGAGTTGCAAAATGAACGTGAATCAGGTGAGGTTCCTCTAGAGATGGGGGGCCAGGGGGGCGTTTAAACTGTCATAACAGCATTTCAACTCATGCCCAGAGTTGAGGGCGTGGAATAAAGTGCTAGAAGTTTTAATGTATTTCAGGATTCTGATGATCAATGATGACTTCAGTTGATTTACCGGTAGAGTAAATTTAAGGTGTCAAACGTTTAAATCAAATTTTTTCATTGCTACTAAATTTAGTGGACTTATTTGCTAGGCTGCAGAATTTGAGACAGACCGCTTGTGGGGAGTGGGGGTGGGTGGGTGGGCTGAAGAGTGTACATTTTATGGGCAGCCTCTTCTTTATAATAGAGTCTTAGTCAAAGGCCACTGTGTTATATCTCCTTTCGACACTTAAATTTTAGTTAACAACATTTTTAGGAAAGTAATATTTTGAATTTTTTCCTTCCATATTTGGAATTTGACTCTTAGAGAAGAATCAGTGCCTCTTGTTTGGGCTTGGAGCTGCCAGCTACCCAATGCAATTGTGTGTCACACACGGACAGCTATTGTTGTTTCCAAATTTGCAATTGGGAGCCCAGTGATGAAGTGTGCTAACTTTAAAATTCCTGAATAGTCAGGGAATAGTAAAGGTAAAGATTTACCTTTCTTTTTTATACATGAGGGGCCACAAAAGGGGTATATTGGTTGGTTTCAATTAATCTGTGTCCCTCGTTATCGTGATGAGAACCGCAGAAAATGTATTTGATGTTCAAGAGACTTGAATCTATATTGGCTAATTAAAACTGAAAAGATCAAAGCCAGTCTATTGTCCTAAATAAATCTTCTAAGAGAGGAAAGTATTAAACCTTCAATTGACCCAAACCACTTTGCTCTTCATTAATTTAGTGCCTGAACTTGTTCAAAGCACCAGCTTCCAAAAAAAGACACGTGAGCAGCAACATTAGAATGCAAGGCGATTATTCTCTTTGTTTTCTCAACTGACTTGAAAAGGTTGGGTTTGATATCACCAATGATTTGTGGATTCCTGAGTATATTTTTTATATCCATGTGATCTGTTTTTAATAGCCTCCAGTCCACAGAGATCAGAAGGATAATATTCAAGATCAAGGAATTCAATGTTTAATTGCTTCCACTGCACAGAGTTTTATGAAATATCATCTCTCCACCTCCATTCCCCAAATTAATTAGATTCTGGCAACTGAACATATCATTATCCTTGGCATTTGGGATATGATCTGCCAGGTTTTGATGAATATGGTGATAGACTTCTCCCCACCCCCAGTCATAACGCGAAAAGATGTTTTCCAGTAGCAAAGCTTCAAATCTTGGTTGCTGGACCGTGGACTGTTCAAAGCAGTTCTACTCAATCTTGGCCACTTGAAGATGGGTAGATCTCAACTCTCAGAACTCCCTGGCAAGCATTCTGCACACCTTCAAGTGGCCAAAGTTGAGAAATCCTGGTTTAAAGGGGGTGCCATTCGTTGTGCTGGACATGATAGCGTCTTTCTTCTGTTGCCAATATTCTGTAAGTGGAGTGGATAGCACAGCTCTGTTTTCTTGATGTGTTCTGTGGCTGTGGCTAAACCAGGCCTTTCTCAGCCTTTCTAAACCTTCCTGAACAGAGTGCAAGAAGGATCTGCACTGATACATCGGAGTTATAAATGGCCTTGTTCTTCTTTGTTCAGAAAGTTACTGAAGTTCCAGGGACTGATAATCAGGGCAGCTCTTCCTTATTGCATGCTTTGACACGGTGAGTTTGACATGGACCAGTGAAATGCTGTGGACAGAGTGTGCTTAGACTACTGTAAGGCATTTGACAGAGTAGGCCACAGCCTGCTTCTTGGTAAGATGGAAAAATGTAGGATAGACAACATCACCACCACAAGGATTCTTAACCGGCTGACCAACTGCACTCAATGGGTAGTCCTCAATGGAACTACCTCTGTATGGAGGGAAGCATGGGGTACCCCCAGATTCTGTTTTAGGACCAGTACTCCTCAACATCTAGATAAGTGGTTTAGATCAGGGGATAGAAGGGGAACTCGTCAAATTTGTAGACAACATCAAGCTGGGGGGAATAGCCAATACTTCTGAAGATAGACTCAAGATATAGATGGATCTTGAGAGACTTGGACAGTATCCAACGAAATGCAGTTCAGTGGTGACCGAAGAAAGATTTTACATTTAGGCAAGAAAAACCAAATGCCCAGGTAGTTGGTGCCTAAACTGCCTGTCTGCCTCCAGAGAAATAGTATAAAGATCATGTGAAGTATTAGAATTGCTCTATACTGCTTGAGATACCATGTTCACTTTTGGTCACCACAATATAAAAATAAGATGCTAAGACCCCAGAAAGAGAGCAGAGAAGAGCAGCAAAGATTATTAGAGTCCGGGGGCTAAACCATATGATGAACAGTCGTAGGGCATAACAAAGAGAAGGACTAGAGCTGACATGATAGTCTCCCAATATTTGAGGGGCACTCATGGAGAAGAGGGGGTTGACCTATTCTCCAAAGGACCTGAGGGCAGGACAAGAAGCAAGGGATGGAAATTTATCCAACCTAGAACTAAGCAGAAACTTCCTGACAGTGAATGCAATTAATCGGTGGAACAACCTGCCTCCAGAAGTTGTGGGTGTTCCATCACTGGAGGTTTTTGAGAAGAGACTGGACAGCCATCTGCCTGGAATGGCATAGGGCCTCCTGCTTGAACAGGGGATTGGACTAGACCAGGGGTAGGCAACCTTGGCTCTTTTATGACTCGTGGACTTCAACTCCCAGAATTCCCTCTGCCAGCATGGCTCAGCTTGGCAACCTTCCTTTCCCCTTAGCATAGCTGACTCTGGAATTCTGGGAGTTGACGTCCATGAGTCATAAAAAAGCCGAGGTTGCCTACCCTTGGACTAGAAGACCTCCGAGGCTCCTTCCGACTCTGTTATTGTTATTTGGAATATTTGGGGTGAGAACATTGTTGGGGCTTGGACAGGATTGAAGAACGTTCCCTTCCAAAAAGTTAAGCTTTTTAAAAGATGGATAAGCTAAATTGCAGTGTAAAAGAAGAGAATCGTGTTTAGTTTGAATGAAATTCAAACTCATTTTGGTCCCTGCCATGCCAGATGGACTGATGGGGTTTGGAGTCCCACCTGATGATGGGGTTTGGAGTCCCACCTGCCCTTGTCCTCATCTCTGCCGTTCTGATGGAGGCCACACACAAGCAGGGCGAAACACTGCAGGCAAGGAGTAGTTTGAGGCAAGACCCTGCCTTTGTTCCAGAACATTCAGAAGGCAGAGAGAAAATACATCGTCTCCCCTTTGCAGGGGTGTCAGTCACATGGATGGGAAAGTGCCATAACTGAGGAGGGGTCCAGGAGCACCAGAACCAAGAGACCTGCTTCACCACGGGCTCTTCCCAGATTTAGCTGTTCTGTAAGACAATCCCATGCCTCTTTTTGGTTTCCTTTGCTGGAGATCACACGAGGCAATGGAATCCACTTGCTGGCTTATTTTAGTTATTTATTTTTCACATTTCTAAACCACCCCTCTCTGGGGTGGAGGGCTTTATAGGTCATAACCCACATCTTGAGTTGGACTCAGAAGCAGACCAGCACCCAAGGCGATTTGTGGAGCGAGCGGAGGCATTCAATGTGCCTTCCTTGGGTGTGGCTCACATGGCTGCACTTTGCATCAGCTGAAGCTTCCGGATACTTCTCAAGGGTAGCCCCACATAGAGCACTTTGCAGTAGTCTAAATGGGAGATGACCAGTTCAGGAGTGACCAGACGGAGAGCCTCCCTGTCCAGGAAAGGGTGCAACTGGTGCACAACAAGAAGTTGAGCCGAAACCAGAACAAACAACTCATCTTGTTAAGAATAATAATTTTCATTTACATCTAAACCATCAATCTAAGTCAAACCTTAAATCACTTCGATCCATTGAGAGGTTATATAAAATCACCCAAACCATCAAGTTTTATATTTATCTTCCAGTAATCAACCTCTTTCAAACCATTCTTTTTTTATTATTCTTAACAAGATGAGTTGTTTGTTCTGTTTAACGTATTGAATTGATTTAGAGAGTGTATATAGTATATAGTTTAAAATTCTTGTTAGGATTATATAATAATTTTGTTTGATGTAGTGGGGGTTTTCTTTTGTTGTACCCTGTACTCACTCTGGGAAGCCGGGGGGGGGGGAGGGCTAGGGAGGGTTTATAATTTTATATATGTTGTTTTCTCAACTGTAATTGGGGTTGGTGTAAGAATATATGTAATTATTGTTATTAAGGGGTTGCTCGGGTGGCCTCTGGGCACCACATCTGATGGAAAAGAGGAAGGAGGAGTGAAGGCTGATGTAAGTGGAAGTTGATAAGAAGGGGGAAGAGTAGGATGGAGATAGAGAAGGATGAAGTAGAAAGAAGAGAAGGAGGGAGGAAGGTAGGTAGTTAGTTGGTAAGTGAGGGGGGAAGGATAGGGTTGGGGGGATGTGGTGGTGGGGGTGCCGAGCAGTGATGTTAATTGTTTGGGATGATTATTTTTAGTTGAGTTATTAGTATTAGATGTATCGAAAAATGTATTTATGTTTTGTTTATGGATGATTGTTTATTTTAACACTATGATTTGATATGACTAGTTTCTTTTTTCTGTAAAAATTAAAAAAAAAACCAATAAAATATATTAAAAAAAAAAGAAGAAGAAGAAGTTGAGCCGAAACCCTCCTGGCTATGGCTTCCACCTCGAGCAGTGGCCTTGAGTCTGAGAGGACCCCCTAGTTAAGCATCGGGCTTAGAATAGAACAGAATAGAGCTGGAAGGGACCTTGGAGGTCTTCTAGTCCAGCCCCCTGCTCAAGCAGGAGAACCTAGGCCAAGGGTAGGCAACCTTGGCTCTTTTATGACTGGTGGACTTCAACTCCCAGAATTCCTCAGCCAGCCATGCTGAGGGGACAGGGAGAGGTTTCCAAGCTGAGCCGTGCTGGCTCAGGAATTCTGGGAGTTGAAGTCCACCAGTCATAAAAGGCCAAGGTTGCCTACCCCTGTCCTAGACCATCTCAGATAGGGGACTGTCTAGCCATCATCTGACAAGCAAGCAGATTCACTTAATAACCGGGTTACTGACTTAGCAACTGCAGTGATTCACTTAACAACTGTGGCAAGAAAGGGTGTAAATTGGGGCAAATTCACGTAACGAATGTCTCACTTAATTAACAACAGAAAGCTTGGGATCCATTGTGGTAAGTCGAGGACTGCCTGTACTGAAACTGCCATCCATGGCTCCGTGGCGTGGTCATGGGATGTTACCACTAATGTCCCATCGCTTACTGACAGAAATCCCTCTCCAATCAGGGCCCTTAAGCGAGGCCCACCTGAACATTCATTCGCCCTGGCTGTTTCCGCACTAGTGAGCGAGGCTCCCTTTCGGCTTCCTGCGCCAGAGCCACGAGGGGATCAGGAATGAAGGCAGGCTCCCTCTGGCCACAGACATTTGTGTGGAAATGGCCTCAGATTGCCAGTGCGGGATGAGAAGGCATTTCACAAATGCCTTTATAACCACAAATGCTTTCCAGGGTGGGAGAGAGGGAGGGAGGGAAGAAGGAAAGGAAGGAAGAAAAAGGAAGGAAGGAAGGAGAGGGAGAAAGGAAGGAGATGAAGGAAAGGAAGAAGGAAGGAAAGGAAGGAGAGAGAAAAGTTAGGAAAGGAAGGAGGGAGGGAGGGAGGAAAGGAAGAAGAAAGGAAGGAAAGGAGGGAGGGAGGGAGAAGGAAGGGATGAGAGGATGGAGGGAGGAAGAAGGAAGGGAAGGAAGGAGAGGAAGGAAGGAAGGAAAGGAAAGGAAGGAAGGAAAGGAAAGAGAGAAGAAGGAAGGAGAGGAAGGAAAGGAAGGAGAGGGAGGAAGGAAGGAAAGGAAAGAGGGAGGAAGGAAGGAGAGGAAGGAAAGGAAGAACAGAGGAAGGAAGGAGAGGAAAGGAAAGGAAGGAGAGAGGGAGGGAGGGAGGGAGGAAGGGCTTGTCGTTTTTAAAGGCATCAGCCACCATTTCTTGGGCAGGAGCATTGTCACCCCTTGCAGTGGGCAGCCAAACCTCGCTGCATTAAGAAAGCCCAGAGTTTTGCCTTATGTGCTGAGCCATCACTTCGAGCAACCAAGCATTCATGCAGGCTTAATTTTCAGCCCATGCCAAGCAAGATTCTGCGTGCCGCCTTGGGACTGTGGAACCTTTGAAGAAAACAAGCCAGTCTCACAAACAGGGTTGCTTACACAGCAGTTTTGTGTCTCAGATTTCGATGCCCTGTCGTTCTGAGACATCCACAAAAGGATTCTCATCAAAGAAGGGAAAGTTTTTTTAAAAAATGAAGATGGTTGAAAGAAGGAATAGGTGCTAAATTCCAATACAGGTAGTTCTTGTTTAATGACCATGTAGCGACTGTTCAGAGTTATGACTGTGCTAAAAAAGTGAATTGGGACCAGTCCTCACTCTTTACAATTCTTGCAGTGCCCCTGTAGTCACGTGATCACGAATTGGGCACTTGGCAACCGTTTTGCATGGACAACCATCCATTTGCAACCTTCCCATCCAGCTTCCAACAGGCGAATAGGGCCAAACAAGCCACCAGCTCCCGGTTGACTCAGCCTTCCGTCCTTCCACGGTTGGTAAAATGAGGAGCCAGATTGTTGGGGGCCAGAGGCTGACTCTGTACGCTGCTTAGAGAGGGCTGTACAACTCCGGGTGCAGCGGCATGTAAGACTAGGTGCTGTTGATATCGTGATTACATGATGTCTCATTTAATGATTGTGGTGATTCGCTTAACAGCCACAATCAGAACTACTACTGTGGCTAAGCAGGGCAGTCCCATGATGTTTGCTTAACAACTGCTTTGCTTAATGACACTGTTGCCGGTCATTAAGTGAGGACTACCTGCGTGGCAAATAGTGCTTGAGACAAACTCTGCCTTGGAAAATGTTCTGCAAATCAAGGTTTGCCTTCGGGGATTGTTTGCTGCTGTACATTTAGCAACAGGGGAAAGAGGGCAGAGCTTAGCCATGTTTTAAATGCTCCTTCTGAAGTTTGTAATACATCACAAAGGGCAGCCATAGGCACAGATCTGCAGAGATTTGCATGTTCTGATGCGGGGACCTGGATGCAAATGTATCAATAATTAGTATAGTTGAAAGAGAAATATTATCCATCTTGCCACTGGAAGAAGTTCAGGCAGATGACCTTTCTGCTGCTGTCCCCGGCTGCTTCTCCCGGCTCCAGGATTCGCATCTTCACACACATCCTCACACTAATTACCCCCTTGAATGAACTTGGTAGTTTGCGTAATGACACAGCTCCAGTTTTGAGTCGTAGCCTGTAAGGCTTGGGAGGACTTTGCAGTTCATCTAGTCCAGCCCCTGCCCTGCGCAGGAACCCCCCCCCCGCGAGGGCACCCCTGACAGGTGGCCATCCAGCCTCTGCTTAAACCCAACCTCTCCCTGGGAGCATTGTGGAACAGCTTTCATCCTTAGGAGGGACTCCTTGTATCCAACCCAAACCATTCCAATATGCTTCTGAACAATCCTGCCGCATCTTCTACAGGACCATCTCTGGACACTTGTCTCATGGCCGTCTTCTTCTCTCCAGACCGAATGTACCCAACACATCCAATCATTCCTCTTAAGCTTTTTGTTCCAGCCCCCTCCCCATCATGGCTTTTCACTGGACATGCCCCAATTTGCCAGTGTCTCTCCTAAAATGTAGAACTGGACACAATATTCTAGGCATGATCTGACCAATACCGAATATAGATCTTTCTTGATTTTGATAACTGCTTCAGCTGAGGATTGCATTTTCTTTTTTTTTTAACACCCCATTATCATTTTTTATTTATTTAAATGTAATGGCTACCCAAAGCCAGTTGCAACATTCATAATTAGAGAAAACATAAAAATAGTTAAAAGCATTAAACAGATGGATTTGAACCAGTTGTAGCTTCTGGATGGTCTTCAAGGGCAATCCCATGGAGAGCACATTGCAGTAATGCAAAGGTGAAGGGACCAGGTCATGAGTGGCTGTCTAAAACAAGGGGTACCCCAAGATGAACCCTGTGCAAAGGCCCTCCTGGTTGCAGCTGCCCCCTACTCTTCAAACAGAAGCTGCAAGTCGAAAAGGACCCCCAAGTTGTGCACCAGTCTTGATCCATCCAAGACCAAAGATGGTCACCTCCCCGATCTGGGGCTCCAAGCAGCCACCCATCCTAGGAAGACGGAGCCAAAGTCTGTTCAGCCCCCTCCAAGCCAGCCAATCTCCAGACATGGCTTAAGACGGGCCGCTTCTCCTGTGCAACTCAGGGGGGGGGATATAAAGCTGGGTGTCATCAGCATAAAGAAGATTCTGCACCCCAAAGGGTGACCTCCCTCCCCCTCCAGGAGTTTCATACAGAGGGAGGCTGTCATGTTCTGCTAGTGATCCAAGGCTGCTGCTTAGTGTGGCTCCTTCCCATGCTAAGCTTGTGCTAGCGGAGATTCTTCTTGTTGGTGTCTGCCTGTTCCAGCTTGTCAAGACCATTTTGAACCTTCCTTCCTTCCTTCCTTCCTTCCTTCCATCCATGCATCCATCCTTCCTTCCTTCCATCCATGCATCCATCCTTCCTTCCATCCATCCATCCATCCATCCATCTCATTTCAAACTTTCCTACTGTCCTCTAAAGTGGATCTTATCCCTGTTAACATAGGGCCATTTGCAAACTTGGTCATCTAAGTCAGGAAGGGTAAAACTATTCCTGGGTGCCTGTTTTGCTTTAAGGAAGCCTCTCCTGGCTCCCTGGCTGGGGAAATCCTGGATAGATGCAAACGGACCTCTTTGCTTTTCTGAGCACATACCAGCCATCCTTTCATAGCTGCTGCTGCTGCTTATGGCTGGCCAGAAATGGGGCAAGCAGGAAGGGGACCCTCAGGATAGTTACCCCCTTGGATGGGCACTTCACTTCCAGGGCTTTTTGTCTTTGCTGAGTCTTCCACAGGTGGCTAACATACCAGCACACCTCCTCCTTTGATCAGTATTCTGCAGCAGTCGAGGGAAGAGCCTGGCCAAAAGCAGCCAATTGCTGCAAATGAAGCAGTTGATAGAGGGGTGGGGGATGGTGTGTGTGTGAACTGGCATGTTGGCAGCAAAACATACACATGCCAACAATAGTCAACAACCTGAGAGATGGTTTAGGCTTACCCAGTTGATCCTAGATTCTCTAAGTTCTAGCGTGTTGGCATATTTCAGAGCCATCAATCAAATTGCCACCTTATGTGATCTGAGAGATGTGTTGCTCCTCTTTCGAGTAGCAAATTCCTGCTCTGTTGTCTTTCTAGAAAGCTTTTAAACTCTGGCTTTTCCAGCAGACCTTTCTCCAGGACGATGTAGAAGCTGAAAGCAGAGTCTTGTTCAATTCTACTTACATTCCCCTGGAGTGGAGTCTTGTTGTTTTCTTGTTCATTACTGGTTTATTTTCAGTGTAGTTTACGTAATATGTTTTTACGTTTTATGAAATGCCGCCCTAAGATACTTCTGGTTTAAATAGCTTATAACTCAAATCAATAATGAATGAATAAATTTCAGCATCCCACCTATAAATCGTAGCATTATTTGATTATACAAACACACACAAATGTTATAATAATAAAATAAAATAACTGTTACCACAAGAACCTTCCCTCCATCTGACCGCCTTGCTTTCTTTGGCTGCACTGACAGTGGTACATCTACACCTGCATAAAGTAAACCCTAAGTTTCAGCTCAATTGGCTGACCTGTTGTAGCAGATGTCACAGCAAGGTCATGCACAGAATCTCATTTGTCATTTAATCAACCTTTGTCCTTCTGTCCAAGGGAAGACTTTACTGTATTTCTACTCAGGAGTTAGCAAAAGTATCACGTGGCTTACAACTTCTGCCCAAGGTGGACAGAACTGCAGCCTTTGGGTTTACTGGACTGCAAACCTGGTTGCTATTTTTCCCTGTCTTGTCACGGAAGATTTGAGCCATTTTGTCCCCGCTGCATCGTACATGTCCTCTTACCATAGAACTGTAGAATCTGTTCAGGAAAATAAGTTAAGCTATTACCAAGAGGTGACTGTCCAATTTCATAAAAAACTTCCAGAGTTAGAGAATCCACAACCTCCCTAGGTAGGCAGTTCCACTACTGGACAATTGTTCCACACTTGGAGTACTGTGTACAGTTCTGGTCACCGCACCTCAAGAAGGATATAATGGAACTGGAAAAGGTGCAAAAAAGGGCAACAAGAATGATCAAGGAAATGGAGCGACTCCCTTATGAAACCAGATTGCAACGCCTTGGTCTCTTCAGCCTTGAAAGACGGCGTTTAAGGGGTGACTTGATCGAAGTGTATAAAATCATGCATGGGATAGAAAAGGTGGATAGAGAAAAATTCTTTTCTCTATCACACAATACCAGGACAAGGGGGCACTCCCTAAAGCTCATAGCTAAGAAAGTGAGGACAAATAAAGGGAAATATTTCTTCACCCAGAGGGTCGTTGATTTATGGAATTCACTTCCAGAAGGGGCCGTGACAGCTGTCAGCCTTGACAGCTTCAAGGCAGGGCTAGATAGATTCATGGATGCCAAGTGTATCGGTGGTTATTAAAACGGATGTCCATGTTGGTTGAGGCAGGCAGGATTCCCTTGAGTACCATTTGTTGGGGGTCAAGGGAAAAGGAGGGTTTTGCCTTCTCTTTCTGCTCAAAATCCCCATGTACAATTGGTGGGCCACTGTGTGACACAGAATGCTGGACTTGATGGGCTTTGGCCTGATTCAGCATGGCTCTTATGTTATTTTCAGTAAATTCTTCCTTAAGTTTAAATGAAATCTCGGTAGCTGTAACTTGTATCTGTTATTTCTGGTCTTCCTTCTCTTGATCGTGGCAACGAGATTTTGTTAATCTCCCCTTTACGATGTCTTCTCTCTGGGTTTCCCTCCTCCCTGGCACCCAATTGCCCCCCAGGTGCAGAACATGTCCCAGTCAATAGAGGTTTTGGACAGGCGAACTCAACGGGACCTCCAGTACGTTGAGAAGATGGAAAATCAAATGAGAGGCCTGGAATCCAAGTTCAAGCAAGTGGAAGAGAGTCACAAGCAACACCTGGCCAGACAGTTTAAGGTAAGTAGACCACTTGGGCTCGGGAGGGAAAGAAGTGCTTTCTTGGCATGGCAGAATTCTTTCCAGAGGGAAGAAGGCCGAGGGGTCTCTTGGGCACCGTTCCCCCAAAGGTTGGGCTCCCCTCCCGCTGCAGGACTGCCCTTGCTCACAATCATGGGGGCTGAAGCTCAGCACAGAGGCAGAAGGGAAAGGGCTTTGTGCCGCTTCCATTCCCATCGCAGTCACTCAGAGTTCCCAGGAAGCCTCCATTTCCTCTGCAATAAGGCATCCTGGAAGCCCTCAACTTGGGATGAACTTAAAGGCTTTTAAATTCTGAAAGGTGCTTTTTCCAAAAGGCAAGTGGACTTCCTTGGTTTGAAAACCTTTCACTTCTCATCCAAGAAGAGAAAAGGAAAAAAACCCAAGAAGCTCCAGTTGCCTTTTGGAAAAAGCATCTTGGAAACAATTATGATGATTGAGAATCTCCATAGTCCAATAACCTTATTTTTTTATCTCCAAATTTTGTTTTCCCCCTCAAAAGCTTTCATCTCTCCCCTGGGCTGGTTCCCATTTAATAGATCTTTATCCTTCCTACCCACAAAAGCACACAACTGTCTCTGGAACTTGCTAAGGCCCATAAGGTTTTGTGTTGAGTAAAACCGATGCAATGAATGAAAGACATCCTTGTCAGTTTTGAAATCTAACTGGGAGTTTAATATTGTACATGGAATCCTCAAGCTGGAAGGGCCTCTCTGAGCCGTCTAACCCACCCCCAGCTCAGTGTAGGAAGCCCAATGGGAAGATTCTCCCACGGATGGCAGTGAGCCTCCAGCTGGCCACTTCCACTGACCCAGGGCTTTTCTGAGCCCTTGCCACTACAAATGAAGGTGCTGTGTGAACGTATTGCCCCTGGTGTTTTTTTAAATTGAGTTTTTCTGCCTGGTGCTGGGACAGTCTGAGCCTCTCGTCAAAATGGTCTTCCGCTGGCACTTGGAGGAGCCCCCCCCCCCGTGGACATGAATGAAAGCAGCGCCCCCAGTTCAGGCATCCTGGAGAGAGGGCTGGCCAGGCTCTGGTGCCCTTCAGTCCGTCCAGTGAAGAGGAGCCCACCCTGTCTGGAACTGTTTTCAGGCTTCAGCCCCAATCTGTCCTGGACCCCAGTGCAGAGATGGGCTGGTGGGAAGGCTGTAGAGAAAAATCCCTTAAAGGGGGCTGGGGGCTTCCGTGGGCCCAAAGGGACCCTTTTGTCCTGCACCTTCTCAGCCGAGTGAGTGGCCTTATGATGGAGAAGGCAGGGCACCCTTCATTTATTGGCTGGCATTGCAAACAAAATGAAGTAGACGTGGGGGAGGATGCCTTCCAGGACCCTTCACAAATGGTTTTGAGGCAGAGAAAGCAGGTTTCTGGTTTCCAAGCCCGGCAGGCAAACTTTCCAGGAGGGCTCCCTGCCTACAAAAGAGGTGAGCTCCCGCGGTGCCTGGCCCAAATCAGAGAGCCGGGAGCTTCCCCTGGCAGCCTAGAGCACGGAATGTGGGCTCCCCCCCGGGGGGGGGTCTGGAGCTGTGCCAGCTTGCTTGGGGAGGGGGGCTTCCCCTCCTTTCCATTGCAGGGCCACCATGCGGTCAGCAAGGGCAGAGGGCCTCCCGGCAATGGGGGGCTGGGGAGGGCTTGGGCGAAGGGCAAGATGGCAGATGTCGAGGGAGGCAGCTGGGAGAGTGGGGGGAGCTGTCAGAAGCTCCTACGATCCCCCCCCACCCGTGAGGTGGTGCTTAGTGGTGCGCCAGCCATGCAGAGGGGGTCTCTGGGGAGGGCGTCAGCAGGGCCACGGCTGGGATGCGAACTGTGTTGACTTCCGAGTAAGCCTCTGGGACTTGAGTGTTTCGTCTTCTTGCTTGCAGGGCTAACTTAAAAGAAATTTTTACAATGTCGCACTGGCTGAAGAAGCTGTTCATCCCCCCCATATGTAACCATGAAAAACACACACAGAGAGAGGGCAGAGAGCTTTCCCCGCCACCCTTTGAGTTGGTCTTTCTTTCTTTCTTTCTTTTATGGGTTCTTTGATCCTTGTTTATTTTTCTTTCCAATTTCCACCCTTACCAGAACCACACAGCTGAAAGCTTGTCTTTTGCATGGAATTTGTAGAAATACATTTCATCACTAGTTTTGGAACTTCCTTGTCAATGCGTTGCTTATTATTATTATTATTATTATTATTATTCTCATCCTCCTCATCCTCATCCTCATCCTGATCATCATCATTCTTTTATGGAAAAGAAAAAAAAAAAGAATTTGTGTATGTGACCGAAGCATGTAACCTTAAGATGTTGCATTCTAAAAACAGAAAAAAATAAAAATAAAGGCCTTTTTTCCCAAATAAGATGGTGTTTTGCAGACTGTTTAATATATGCATATACCGGTATATATATATTTATATTTATATTTCTCCCATTTGAGTTTCCACGCTCCACACAAGCATTAATAATACTAATCATGGCGGTCCTTGTGGCGCACCCCGAGCGGAGCAGCGGCGGCCCAGTGCAGGGAGAGAGAGAGAAGGGCGGGAGGGGGGGAATTTGCGCACAGAGCACTGAAACCAAGCTTATTTTAACCTTGCAGGCGATAAAAGCGAAAATGGAAGAGCTTAGGCCCTTGATCCCAGTCTTGGAGGAGTACAAAGCCGATGCCAAATTGGTTTTGCAGTTTAAGGAGGAGGTGCAGAACCTGACGTCGGTTCTAAACGAACTCCAGGAGGAAATTGGCGCCTTTGACTACGAAGAGCTTCAGAGCAGAGTGTCAAATCTTGAAGAGAGGCTGCGGGCATGCATGCAGAAATTAGGTAGGAGACGCATCGGCCCCTGAGAGGCAGGGCGTCCTCACCCTCTGGGCTGTTCTGCTCCCACCGGACACCCAGGCTGGCCAGAGATGCAGGAACCGCCCCCTCTCCTTCCTCCCCTCCCCCCCGAACTCAGTTGTTTCCCTGCCACAGCGGAGTTCAGCCCCGGGCAGAGGGTCCCACTGCAAGTGCCCCCCAGGGCCAGAGGAAGGCGCCCTTGTGGCTCTCGGCTTGAGTCCCGGTATGGGAGAGGTCAGGGGAGACACTTGGGCAGGGCAGGCCTAATATGCCAGGAGGCTTGCCCACCTCAGAGAGGATGGATGGATGGATGGATGGATGGATGGATGGATGGATGGATGGATGGATGGATGGAGGATTCAGGGCCATTCTGCCACCCCAGGCCAACCTCCGGGGCTTTCCAGAATGACCATTGTGGCAGGACTCTTCAATCTGGAATGTGCATGGGGAAGGGAGGGGGGGTGAGAAACAGCTGATCAAAAGCGGGGTAGTAGCAAAACCTTTCCTGAACATTTCTTGAAACCCCTGAGCAGATCTTGGGCTCTGTACAAGCTCACGTCTGTCCTAGTTTAGCTGGCTTGAAAGGGTCCAGCTGTCACAAGCCAAGATTCCAAATCCACTGAGTCTCAGAGTCTAAATACTGTCACGAGCACTGGTTTTATATCCTGCTGTTCTAAAACACCATCAGCAGTAAATCTTCAGCTAACAACTAAACAAATAAAAAGAAAAATGAGATTTCAAACGGCTGACAGGGAAAAAAATGCAGAGATAAGTTTAATCTGATGGCTGCAAGCATAAACGCCAATCATTAAAACCAGGGCCCAACTGCCAACCTCAAGAAGGCCCTCTGAAGTCCATCGGGGTTCTTCTTCTGCTGAAGCCACCCTGACTGGGAGACCTATTTATTTATCGATTTACTGTATTTATTTATATTTCATATTTCCAAACTGCCCGTCTCCCTCAGGGCCTTTGCTGTTCCACAATCCCACTTCCCCAGAGCCAGGATCACCTGGTGACTTGAGACTCCCTCACTCGGAAAGCCCCTGATCCAATCACCAGGGATCCATTTGGAAAGTTGGGAACATGCCCAAGTTATGGGTCTGTGCCAGGACTAGCCATATCTCTTGTCGAGGAAATGTTCCATTAAGCGGATCAGGGGAGGAACAAAGGCTTTCTTGCTGGAAATCAAGTGAGCTGAATGATCTCCTGTGGACCTCCTACACGGGATGGTCAGGGATGGCCGGATATCAGTGAGGCCGTGGGCTAAAGCAGGAAGCAGCGCCCATAGTGGTAGAAAGCCACCAAAGCTCAGTCAGAACTAAGCCTTAAGCGTTGCGAAGGTTTATGCCAGGTAAGTAGGTAGGAGATGGCAGGTGGTCTTTTCCCTGTCTGTGTTCTCTTGAAGATGGGGAGCCTCTGTAAAAGGCAGTTTATATTTGTGGTCCACTAGCCGTCCCCTGACCTTTTGGGCCATTGTTTCAGAGAGGTTTCCTTACCAGATTTCTCGTTGCCTTCAAGAATGAGAGAGTTTCTAAAGTACTTGAAAAGTTCTTCTAAAATTCAGAGATGCATCTGCCTTGAAAGCACCCCTGTTGAACTTAATAGCACAAACAAACGGCTGGAGCTGACCACGGGAAGCATTTTATGACATCCTGTGTTATGTCGTACAATGCTTTACGATAAAATTATAATCATTTACAGTTCATAGTTTTATAATACTTGCCAAATTTCTATTCCACGTAAGTCATGGGTCTCAGATTTTGGATAGCTTCTATAAGTTAGTCTGTTTGAGATAACTTTGGTTCAAAAAGTCCCCCCCCCTTTTTATCTATTTAAAGGTTACAGACACAAGAGTTTGAGTAGTGCATAGCTTGCTTGTTCAAGATAAGGTTAAAAATCAGACCAGGATTCCACAAATTTTATTGATCTTGCTGACACCAGAGAAGGGAATATATCTCTTACTCCAACCCCTGGATTGCCTCCAGAGGGCTGCCATTTCACTCGCTTTTCAAGACTGGATATCCCAGAAATGAGTCATAGAATCATAGCATATCAGAGTTGGAAGGGACCTGGATGTCTTCTAGTCCAGCTCCTTGCTGAAATAGGAGTCCTCGCTCGATGAATTTCACTTCTCACAGGCTAAAAGAAAGAAATGTGCAAGACTCCGTAAAGTGGTCCACAGCCTTTTTAGAATCCTTCTCTTTTGCTCCATGATTCGCAACTTACTATATTATGTGCCCACGTTCACCTACTTATCGCCACTGAAAACATTCTTCCTTGGACTGTTGTTCTAACAGCAATCCATAATTGTGGAGCCAATTTTTCTCAAGTTTGGTGATAAACAGAAACATCCCACAGCCATGGTAGATCTTTGTCTACTCATTTGAGATCCAAGAAACATATAATTACTACTTATTGAAGGAGAAGTTCCTAAAATACATAAGATAGGAGGATGGAGAAAGCAGAGATCATAAAACTATCGGTCACTTCTTGATGTAGCTTTTCACGAATTGTAATTAGATGCCTATTTGCTTTGCTGCAAAGCTGAATTCAGCTATCAAAATCCTAATGTCTAAAACCAAATACACGAATAAATTCAGCTTTCTGCTCCTTATGTTGGATGGGGTGATGTTCCTGGACCTCCCAAAAGAGGCGTATCAAAGCATCACTCTTTGCGCATGACTGCTGAGACGGAACACTCTCCCATTATTAAGGGGACATGCAGGAGTGATTTCCTTGAGCACTGGTAGTTTCCATTGAGTTATAGGAGTTCTCCCTATGTTTGAAATGAAGAACTCCCTCTCAAGAAATGGTGAGTCCACTTTCATGAGAGATGCTCAGACTAGATGACTCTTCCATCTCTAGCATTTGGGGATGATAATCTTTTGTGAAGGATACACTTTTGGCAAGGATCTCTTTCATGGAGTGTGGAGGCCTTGCACCTGTTTTGAAGGAGGCACCAAAGGCAGGTCTCGTCTTTTGCTGCACCTCGCTCCTCTCCAGCCACCTGCAGCCTCCTCACTTCCCAAGCGACTATTCAGTCCCAAGGAAGGCAGCCAGAACGCCTCCTCCCCAGGGCCTTTTTCTGACCGGAAAACAATGGCAGCCGAGAAAACCACAGATGGGCAGAGAACTAAACAAATTGTTATAAATCTAGGACTACTTGTATGTTTGAACACTGGTTCCAATATTTGAGGGGCCGCCATAAGGAAGAAGGGGATCAAGCTGTTCTCCAAACACCAGAGGGCAGGACAAGAAGCAATGAATGGAGACTATTCAAGGAGAGAAGCAACCTGGAATTCAGGAGAAGCTTCCTAAGGGTGAGAGCAATCAACCAGTGGAACAACTGGCCTGCAGAAGTTGTGGGTGCTCCATCACTGGACAGAGCGATGAGACTGGACAGCCACTTGTCTCAAATTGTATAGGGTCTCCTGCTTGAGACCTCCAAGGTCCCTTTCATCTCTTGTTATTCTATATAGATTCGGCTCTATTCCATGGTGAGCAGCAGCTGTTATGCTTTGCTTCTTCCCTACATGAGGATGCAACTATTTTCTCTTTCAATCGGCCCTCTGTGCACACCGAGAACTCCTCGCCAACACGCCCTGCAACACACCCTGCAATCTCCCTTCCCCCCCCAAAAAAAAATATCCACTTCTTCTGGTATCTCAGCCACTTTCTCTGGCTAGTGAATAAAGCTCTGAACTCAAAACGACCATCCAAAGAAATGTGAAAGCATCGTAAATACGATTTAGAAAAAAAACGGAAGCTCTTTCCCAGGACAAAAAAAAATAATTGCACATTTTGACACAGAATTATGCGGACCCTGGTGAAAGGTAGGCTAGGGTGGGGAGGGAATTGCAGGACTTGTTTACTATTGTTGTGTTCAACTATCTTGCAGCGTGTGGGAAGTTGACTGCAATAAGCGACCCCGTCACCGTAAAGACCTCTGGCTCACGCTTCGGCTCCTGGATGACGGACCCCTTGGCTCCCGAGGGCGAAAGCAAGGTAAGACTGCTTCCTTATCCCTCCCCTGAGGCTGTGAATAGGGCAGTCGGGCTTTGAGAAGAACATTGTCCCACGAAGAGGAGATGCGTTGTCCAAACCCCACTGGGAATCCTCAGCTCTCTTGCTCATTCACGCTGGCCCACCTTGGCTTGCAGGACAGGCCAGCGGCCAGCCGGCGGAGGGGCAAAGGGGCCTGCCTTATCTCGTCCCTCGCTGGAGGCCCAGTCCAGGCGATAGGCTTGGCAGCCACAATGCTTGTCTCCAGGGTGGGATCTTATTTTTCTGCCTGTCTCCAGCCAGCTCTGGTTTATCTTTTCCTGGCACATCTCAAGGGGTGGGAGAGGAAGCGAGCAGACAAAAGACAGAGGACCAAGCGAAGCCATCAGGGCCATTAAAGCCTCTGTTAAGCTCTTTACCCAAGCCCTCTCAGCTCACTGATGAAGACTTCATTGTCTCCATGAGTGCTGATGAATCACCTCATGGAGAGGAAGGCTCCCTTTCCTGGGAAACCTGCACAGCTCTGCTCATTCGGGAGGACGGTGGGTGCTTTGTGGAGCCACAGCCCATTTTGCAGAGCCAAGGATTCTGCAGAGCACCAGAGGTCCATCCTATGATGGATCTCCACGAAAGGGAAGAAAGGTGGTGTCCATGGGTGTCTGTCTGAAGGACCAGGAAAGCTTTACCTGTGTGCTTCACAGAAATGCATGGGTAACTTTGAAAGAAATGGAGCTTGTTGACATTGTTAAAGCTGCCATATAATGTGACAGGTTTCAGATGGTCTTTCAAAACCCTATATGGGATACCTGTATTTATTCATTGCTACAATCTGTGTGTGTTGAATGCAACGCTGTTGGACATGGTGACTGAAGCAGATGGGAATTGTAGTCCCACAGTTGGAGGGCACCCGATTAGAGAAAGCTAGGCTACTGACTTCTGACAGCAGAAGCATTAGCTGGGTCCGTGTTTTCATGCTCTTTGCTTCTCTGTGTTCTGCTGCTCTTTCCCAGGTCTGGTACATGGACAGCTATCACAACAACCGATTTGTCCGTGAATACAAATCCATGTCTGACTTTATGAACACGGATAACTTCACCTCTCACCGCCTTCCACACCCCTGGTCTGGCACTGGCCAAGTGGTCTACAATGGCTCGATTTATTTCAACAAATACCAAAGCCACATCATCATCAGATTTGACTTGAAAACGGAGACCATCCTTAAAACCCGCAGTCTGGATTACGCAGGCTACAATAACGTCTACCATTACGCCTGGGGTGGCCATTCGGACATTGACCTCATGGTGGATGAGAACGGGCTGTGGGCCGTCTATGCCACCAACCAAAATGCAGGGAACATTGTCATCAGCAAGCTGGACCCCAACACCTTGCAGAGCCTCCAGACCTGGAACACCAGCTACCCCAAGCGCAGTGCTGGCGAGGGGTTCATCATCTGCGGCACTTTGTATGTCACCAACGGCTACTCGGGAGGGACCAAGGTGACCTACGCTTACCAGACCAACAGCTCCACTTACGAGTACATAGACATCCCGTTCCTAAACAAGTACTCGCACATTTCTATGCTGGACTACAACCCCAAGGACAGAGCTCTCTACGCCTGGAACAACGGCCACCAGATCCTGTACAACGTCACCCTTTTCCACGTCATCCGGTCTGACGAGTTGTAGTCCTTTTTGTGGCGCAGAGATGGGACTCAAGGCTTCACACACACAGCAACCAGAGAGCCGAAGGTGTCGGGGACACGTATTTTAAAATATTGAAAGGGAAGTTTCAAATGGAGCAGCTGCCAAACTCTACACAGAGAGGATTGTACCTTAGTGAAAACGGCAAGACCAGAACTTACCTCTCAAATGTCAAACTAGTATTATCGACAACATGGGAAAAAACGCTACTCATTTGCAGCTGGAACTGCACTTGAAAAATACTTTCCAGCCACTTTTTCAGGGTGGGGCCAGGGTGGATGTCTCCCTCCCCCCATTTATGTTCCAATAGCAGAGCTGTAGTTACAAAGTACAATGAAAGGCGATGACTGTTGGACATTCATTAGGGGTTACCTGGTTTTCTTGTTCTTCTCTTTCTTTCGCCTTTGTTTTCTTGGTGTGTTGCATGGACACTTCCCTACATCACAGAGAGCGTCAATGAATGTCTGGGTTGCTGGACAGCATACAGTTGATTCATGCTAGCAGATTTTGATTTTTTTTTTTAAATGAAAAGAGGGTTGTCTGTAAAGATCGTTTACCCATTGCAGCTAGCAACTCATCTCTCTCTCTCTCTCTCTCTTTTTCTGTGCTTTATGTCCCCTTTAGACAAACTGTTCTGAGACCCAAAGTAGCTAATGGAACCGTGTCTTTAGTAGCTTACAAAAAGAAAAAAAAGTTATGTACCATTGACAAGATGTTGTACCCAAATATTTGTTTGAACATGTATCCAACCAATAACTTGTACCCTAAATGTCTGTTATTAACCAGAGGTGGAAAACTTTATATGTCCAAGTTTATGCAATGAATGTTGTAAATGCAAACAAAGTCATTTGAATTAATAAATGAAAGTTTCATATCTTAAAAAAAGTACTGTGTTTATGTCATAGATAAGCAACTAATGTCTAGACCAGGGGTTCTCAACCTTGGCAACTTTAAGACTTGTGGACTTCAACTCCCAGAATTCCTCAGCCAGCAAAGCTGGCTGAGGAATTCTGGGAGTTGAAGTCCACAAGTCTTAAAGTTGCCAAGGTTGAGAATCCCTGGTCTAGAAGGATGTTCAGAAGCAAGAAAATTTTCACAAATAGATCAGCTTTTACTTTCCTCTGAATTCTATGAGTATTTGAACTTTCTCTGTATATAATGTGAAAACAATATGGACACAATCTGTATGTTTTGTTTTGTTTTTTGGTACAGTGGCCTTTCTTTGATCCCTTTGCATTGCAGACGACTGAATATACTGCGTCTTTTCTATACTGCCTCTTTTAAATTGCAGTGCCCTTTGAAATGTTGCAAAATAATAAATAATATGATTTGCTCTGAGATAAGAAGACTCCAGTCTAATCTTAGCTTGAAAAAAGTGAAAAGTCTTCCTGAGGCTCGCTGTGAAATCCCAGCCCTGTTGCTAACATTTCAGCCAGGGCAGCAACTCGGGGAAGGCCAGTCCAGCTGCTGATGTTTTGGGGTCACCTTGTGCACAGGCAGGAGGCCAAAGCTTTTTGTAAATGACAACAGTTTTTTTTTAAAAGGATGTAAGGATGTAAGGATCTGCCTTAATCGCTCTTCCCAAGAAAGCAGAACTCCCAGAACAGCTTCATTCCAAAAGGAACTTTTATTAGGAGAAGTTGACAGCAGGCATAGAAGGCAGGATCTGAGGGGTTCCCGCATGAATTAATGGGATAAAGGAGCATCTGGCAAACCCCAACCCAATAGTCCATCCGATCAGTTCAAACACCCGCTGTGGGAATGGGGTTGATAAGACTCTGTTCCCAAGGTTGTTAGCCTGCTTGATCTTCCCAAGGTTGTCCAAGGTTGTTAGGCTGCTTGGTCTTCGGGCGGTCTTCCGCAGTTAGAGATAAGGCAGATGGCTGGAGACACATTCCATTCTCACCCCAGGCTGGCAGCAAGGGAAATAGATCGAAGAGCAGGCAGGTAGAGGAAAGTGGAGAGGATACATTGTAGCAGCTATAGCAAAATGGAGAAGATACACTGTAGCACCCATCACTCCCCCCAGGAAAATGGCGGAACCCGCAGGAAGACAGAATAAAGAAACACACCCCACCCAATAACTGGGTTCTGACAATGGATCCCTTAAGCATTTTTTGGCTTCACTGTTTATAGTTTCTGTTAATCCAACTGCCACAGTTAAAAAAAAAAAGATGGGTTTTTAAAGATGGGTAAAAGATGATGTTGGTATAACAATAGCACTAGCACTTAGCAATTAGACTTACATACCGCTTCACACTGCTTTACAGCTCTTTGCGCTGTTTGCAAAGTCAGCATGTTCCCCCCCCCCAACAATTTGTATCCTCATTTTACTGACCTCGGAAGGATGGGAGGCTGTGTCAACCTTGAGCTGGTCAGTGAGTGAACTCCTGGCAGTGGGCAGTGAGTTAGCTTGCAATACTGCATTGTACAGCTGTGTGTGTGTGTGTGTGTGTGTGTGTGTGTGTGTGTGCACGCGCGCGCATATATACACATACATATTTTTAGGGCCATCATGTCATCACCCCCAGACCATGCCCCAAAGCCAAACCACATCATAGCTAACATGAAAGGCTGCCTTTTCTCATTTGAAAGAGTTTAGCGGCAGAAGGAAAAGCCCTCAGTGATAACATTCATTAAGAATAGAATAGAGCTGGAAGGGACCCTGGAGGTCATCTAATCCAGCCCCCTGCTCAAGCAGGAGAACCTACACCATCTCAGACAGGTGATTGTCTAGTCTTTTCTTAAAGATCTCCAGTGATGGAGCGCCCACGATTTCTGAAGGCAACTTCTGTTCCACTGGTTAATTGTCCTCACTGCCAGGAAGTTTCTCCTTAATTCCAGGTTGCTTCTCTCCTTGATCAGTTTCCAGCCATTGTTTCTCGTCCTGCCCTCTGGTGCTTTGGAGAATAATGTGACCCCCTCTTCTTTGTGGCAGCCCCTCAAATACTGGAATGCTGCTATCATGTCTCCCCTGTTTCTTCTTTTCTTTAGACTAGCCAAACCCTAGTCCCGCAGCCGTTCTTCGTATGTTTCAGTCTCCAGGCCTTGGATCATCTTCGTAGCTCTTCTCTGAACTTTTTCCAAAGTCTCAACATCTTGAGAAGGTCAAGCGGTGTCACTGCCTTTAAGCAGAGAGTCTTAATGGCTTCCAGTTGGTGATACTCATTGGTTCCTCCAATGAACACTGGGTGGGCTAAGCAGCTTCAAATTGCAGTTTTGAGACTGGGGACCCTGCAGGAGCCCAGATGAGGTCCGTGAACAGCCAGATCTCAGAGGGAGTTGGCTCCTGTCCTGGCTACAGTTGACCCCTGAAGCTGCTCTTCTCCAGATGTCCCACCCCTCCCCTCCTCTCAGCAAGTACCTGTCATGGCAATGGTGAGCCCGTTTGCCTGCAGACGAGGCAAGCAGGACATCTGCAGGCAGTCAAACTCAGACACCATCAAGGACTCTCCAGTCCCACCCTGAACTATCTCTTCCAAGATAAATACAAAAAAGGAAAATGTTTTCTAAGATAAAAAAATTAAAATTAAAAAAAATCTCTGCTAAGATAAGGACAAAAAGAGGGACACATAACTAAGGCAAAATAGCTCAAACTTGCAAAAATGAAGTCAGGAAAGCTAAGGCTCTGAATGAAGTAAGAGTTGCAACAAAAATAATTTTAAAAAGTTTTTTTTCAACATATAAAAAAACAAGAAAAAAAATCAAGGAAACAATAACAACAAAATAACAGGCAGTAGACAGAAAGCAGATAGAAAGCTTAGTTCGTTCTTTGCATCTATCTTCACACAAAAAGATAATACAGCCCAACCTATCAAAAACATAGCTATAAAAGACAGACTGGGGAATATAAATGAAAAGATGCAAGAAAAGGTAAGAGAACACCTGTCCACTCTAGACAAGTTCAAATTGCTGAGACCTGGTGGATTGCGTCCCAGAGTTCTGAAAGAACTGGCAGATGTGATCTCAGAACCATTCTGGAGCACCAAGGGACCAGCAGAGGACTGGAAAAGAGTGATGTGGTTCCCATCTTCAAAAAAGGAAATAAAAAAAAGAGATCCAAGAAACTATAGATAATCATCCTGACATCAATACTTGGGAAGATCCTGGAAAAAATAATCAAGCAACAGATCTGCAAACACCTAGAAGCAAGCCTTGTTATAACCAGAAACCAACACAGGTTTGTCAAAAACAGATCAGGCCAAACAAATTGTATTCTTTGACAAAGTGACTAAATTTTAAATCCAGTACTTTTCAACATCTTCATAAATGATTTAGATCAGGGCTTTTCAACCTTTTCACCCGTTGTACCACTTTTAGGATATGGCAACATCCGAGGACCACCAGTCGCCTAGCAAGGGGTCAAAAACCTGATGACCAAAAAAAAAAAAGGAAAAAGGTGATGAAGTACAGGTAGTCCTCGACTTACAACAGTTCGCCTAGTGACTGTTTGAAGTTTTACAATGGCACTGAAAAAAGAGCCCCCCAAGCCACAGCCAAGCAAGACACCTGGCGGCGCTCTTCCTCCTGTCCGAGGTTTTAATTGTTGTGAGCATTTCTGTTGAGGATTGGCAGCGGGGGTGGGGTGAGGGTGTTTGGTTTTTATTCCCCCCCGTCTGCTGGGTGGTTGCAGCAGGTTTTTGTCACATGACCCTGGGACACTGTGGCCATCATAAATATGAATCAGTTGCCAAGCCTCTGAACGTAAATCACAAGACCCTGGAGATGTTGCAACATTCCAGCTGATCGGCGCTTCTTCTGAACTCAGCAGAAGCGCCAGGATCAGGGCTGAGTTCCAGCTGGAGTCTGGCGCGGATCCTGGCACTTCCGCTGAGCCCTGACAGCCCTGCAGCTCCAGCTGTCTCTCGCTCAGGCTTATGTGGTGCTGCCACCAGTTCAGCTCATTCCCCTCCCCTGCTACCAGTTTTCTAAGATGGTCGCATACCACCTACCAAGTGCCAACGTACCACAGGTGGTACCCGTACCACTGGTTGAAAAGCCTTGGCACAGAGCTTGTCAATTTTCCCATTTTTGATTAAAAGAATCAAAATCAATAAAAGCAAGCAGGGAACAGAGGCAATAACCACCAAAATGCCATCTTGGGAAGCAAGTCTCAACTATGCCATATTATGTGACCTGAACATCACGGAGTTTCTCTGGATCATATGACAGATTCTGGGCACCAAGCTTCCAAAAGTATGTAGATAGATGGGAAGAGAGCTAGAACAGAGGTCCACAACCTTTCGGGCACCAGGGACCGGATACGTGGGGAGAGGTTTTTCCGTGGACCGGAGGGTGCGTGGTTTTGTGTGCTGCCTGTATCCCACGGATGGGGCTTTGCTTGTTTGTGCAGTCTGGTTGCTGGCATGCCGCGGTCCAGTACCAGTCCATGGACTGGGGGTTGGGGACCCCTGATCTAGAAGAAGGCTCAATAATGATAGGGAGACAGGAGGTCATGCCCTCTAAGAACAGGCTGAAGCATCTGGGATCTTCAGTCTGGAGAAAGGAAGCTGGAAAGGAGACACAATAAAGGAGAATATTTGTAGCTGAGGGTTGATGAGGGGTCCTTGGTGCTCTCTGAGCTTAGATGTTTCCTTGCAGATGTTTCATTATCCAAACTAGGGAACATCATCAGGAGACATAAAAGGACACATACCAGAAAGCCACAAGGGGGATGGCCAAGAACGCTTTCACAGCCACAGAAAGACTTTAATTTAAATCTAAATTTAATTTAGCTTTAAATGAAATCTAGATAGCAAGTTGCAGCTATCTAGATTTCATTTAAATATTACGAAAAGCTTCCCACTGATAGCGTTAATATTCAGTGAAACAGACTGTGGGTTCTCTCATTTATGGTTTCATAATTTCCCTACACCATGTAGAGGGCTGGACTAGATGAGCCTTGTGAACCCTGTTCACAATTCTAATTTTGTAATAAGTATGACAAAAACATTCAATAAATATTTATCAGTAAGTGAGGTTAAAGGACCCTTAAAATTACTCAGGACTATAGGAGCTTTTTAAAAACATTGGCATACCCTGCACAGAAGAATCAAAGGGTGCTCTTTGAGTTACATAGGATGGCCAAAAGTCCAGCAACTTTGCAGTCAAGCCCGCCAGTTCCACCTCTGGCCACAGATCTCTTTTCACACGTGGATAAAGATGAGGTTTTTAAAAAAGAAATACAACAAAAGCTATATTGGATTTTCAAGTAGGTGTGCATGACTAAAATGTCCATACCATAATACAGTATTCTTTTTTACTAAAACGCAAAGAATCATTCCACTAGAAACAATTCAATTAGCAGCTCTCATTATTACTCTACAATAATGAACACGTAAAGCAGTTTCCTCCAGCTGGTCAGCTGCTGTCCAAGCCTGGAAGCACTACAGGCTTCACCTGTCTATCAACTGATATCAAGCCACTCTTCCTTGACGGTGCAAGGACCCCATTCAGCTGCTGTGAAGGCAAGTGCAGTAATGGGGTGATTAATGGTGACAAGGAGTGTCTGGGACTTACTGGCCCAGGGACAACAAGACAAACAGTGTGCTTAGGTCAAGACAACTGGGGGACACCTTCTGGTTTTCGGGGGAGAACATGACTGCTCTGAACAAGGTCAGGTCTCCTGAACCAGATGGTTTCCAGTCCAGGGTACTGAAGGAGCTGGCAGATATAATCCTGGAACCATTAAATAAAATATTTCAGAGCTCTTGAACCACGGAGGAACTGCCGGAGGCTGGAAAAAAGATAACGTGATTCCAATCTTCAAGAAGGGGAAAAAAGTGGATCCAGAAAACTACAGACCATTCAGCTTGACAGCAATAGCTGAGAGAATCCTGGAAAAGGTAATCAAACAGCATATTTGTGAGCATCTAGGATGAACAAGGCGATTACTGGGAACCAGCATGGGTTTGTTAAAAACAGATCATGCCAGACAAGCATTATTGCCTTCTTTGATAAAGAGACTAAGTTAATGGACCAGGGAAATGCAATGAAAATAGTATACCTGGACTTCAGTAAGGCATTTGACAAAGTAGATCACAGTCTACTTCTTGGTAAGATAGAACAATGTTAGATAGACAGCATCACTGCTCATTGGATTTGCAAGTGGCTGACCAACCACACTCAGTGTGTACTTGTAAGGTCCTGTGTCAGAGTGTGCACAGCAAATACAGAAATAGTGGTTTGTAATAAAAAGGTGGTTTATCTACAATATAATACAACTATACAATAGGAACAATACACATGCTAAGAGCAGATCCAACAAACCTTCATTACAGCAGGAAATGGAAGAGAGAGAGAGAGAAAGACTCCAGCAAGACCTTTCCTTTTTATACTCAAGTTCTTAAAGGGATACAGACCCCTGCTGAGTCATTTCTTACGTTGCATCATTCATCTCACATTATACAAGCTGGTTAGCTTCTAAATCATTACCTTGACATAAACATGGGTCCATAAACATCATGTCAGAGCCCCGAAGCTATTAAAGAAGTTCCACACAGAGTATCCTAACAAGCCTGACTAACCTTTATACCTGTTTTGTTTTCTTTCAGGTGGATCTATCTTATTTTTAAGGGGGCAGGATGTCGGAATCCAATTATATTTCATCTCTAGTTATCGACTATGGAAAACCCCATTTCTGCCCTCTCTGGATTCTGTCATACGATGAAGGGGGAGGGGGGTGAACAAAGGGGTTTTATGGCCCTCACTTCCTTCGGTACAACTTCAAAGGGACTGAATGTGGATACCACCAAAAGGACTAATCATAACAATGGGGCCATCAGCTTTCATCTACTCCTCTCCGAAGTCTCCCTTCCACCGGCAGTGAGGAAAAAGGGGGTGGAAATGTAACGCCTGGGATTGTCACTGGAAGGATGGTGGGGTGGGGTGGGGCTGCTGGGAACTGCTTACAACCTTGAACCATAGGGTTTGGGCCCCAGGTCCTGTCTAGAACGCCTGCAACCATTTTCTCTTAATAAAGGATGCCTGTTGGAAGAAATATTCCAAGAGTTCTGTCTTCTTAAGATGCAAAGTGGTGTGGGTCCTTACACCCAGGAAACTACAGACCAATCAGTTTAACATCAATATCTGGGAAGATCCAGCACAGGTTTGTTAAAAACAGTGACCAAATTAGTAGACCAGCAAAATGCTATGGAAATAGTATACTTAGATTTCAGTAAGGCATTTGACAAAGTAGACCACAATCTACTCCTGTCACTGTGTAAGAAATTTTATGAACTGGAATAGCCATAGCAATCAACCAGCCAATGAGAACTGTTTTTGATTAAGACACAGTATTGGCTATGTGAGACATGTGATCCAGCCTAGGTCTGAGCGTGTCTTAGCCTTCTCTATATTGTTTTTTCTGATTCCAATTTAAGAATTGTTGATGTTCCCCAGAGCTGAATGAAACTGTATGTATCTTGTTTATATATATATTATATTTTATATATTTATATATAAATATATATTTATAGATTTATATATATTTATAGATATATATTTTATTTGCCGCCTGCTCATTTTGAATGTGTGCTTATTTGGGGGGCTTATTTTTGCACTGGGTGAGTTGTAAACCAAGGGACTTCAAACTTGGCCCTTTATGACTTGTGGACTTCAACTCCCAGAATTCCTCAGCCAGGCATAGAAAAACTCCAAGGTCCCTTAAAATTCTAGGATTTTATGGTGAACTGAAGTTGTCCCTGAAAAATGAGGATAACAGCACGACTAAAATCTGTAGCTGGATGCAGGGTTCAGACCAGCAAAATCTCTCCAGTGAAAGGAGAGATCATGGGACAGCCCATAAGCGCTTCGGACAGCTGCGCTTCCTGGGTGAACTGCAGGAACAGAAGTACTGGCAGTCAACGCCTGTGTTGAGCAGCTGGCAGTTGAAGGATTACGTCTACATTCATAATAATGTAGCCCTTAATACAGGGGTTCTCAACCGTGGCAACTTTAAGACTTGTGGACTTCAACTCCCAGAATTCTGGGAGTTGAAGTCCACAAGTCTTAAAGTTGCCAAGGTTGAGAACCCCTGCCTTAATAACTCAAAGTTTGGCTGATCCTCATTTCTTAATCTCCTTTGAAGTAACTTTTATTGCTTTTTTAAAATATTTTTTTATTAAAAGTTTACAAAGAGCACAAAAACTAACACAAATTAATAAAAAGTAAAAGCAGTAAAAAGAAAGGGAAAAACCTCAAAAGTGCAGAAAGAAAGAATAAAAAGAAGCTTCTGATTTCCTTTGCAGTAAATATATGTAGAAGTTACAAAGTTACTATTATTACAAAGAAAATCTCACTCTTTTCTCTTATCCAATTCTTTTCTAATCATCAAAACCACAAACTGTAAATGTATTTTGTTCTGTTTTATGTAAACAGTTACAAAGGCTTTTCAGTCAACCACAAGTATAAATGTTTCTTCTCTAATTAAGTTAATTTAGCCACCTCTGCCAGTTTGGCTAAATGAAATCAAATGACTAAATCTTTTATTATTTTTTAAATATTGAGAATCTCTGAAAGAGATAAGTTTTCATAGAACTCCCTGGGTGTAAGGACCCACCCCACTTTGCATCTTAAGAAGACAGAACTCTTGGAATATTTCTTCCAACAGGCATCTATATTAAGAGAAAATGGTTGCAGGCGTTCTAGACAGGACCTGGGGCCCAAGCCCTATGGTTCAAGGTTTTAAGGGGTCCCCAGCAGCCTCAACCCACTCCACCATCCTTCCAGTGACAATCCCAGGCGTTACATCACTTGCATCTGCCTGTATTACGAAGGGCTTATCCATGTCTGGGTGCCTCAGTACTGGTTCGGCAGAAAAGGGTCTCTTTAATCTTTCAAATGCTGCTTGGCACTCCATTGTCCAGGTTAGTGGCTGGCTAGGTTTTACTGAGGATGCTCCCTTCGTTTTTAGTAAGTTTGTGAGGGGCAGGGCTATCTGGGCAAATGAGGGGATGAATTGGCGGTAAAAGTTTGCGAAGCCCAGGAAACTTTGCAGTTGCTTTCTTTTGTGAGGTGGTGCCCATTCTAATACTGCTCTGACCTTTTCTGGGTCCATTTCAATGCCCTGTGGGGATATGCAATAACCTAGGTAGTCTATCCATAGGATGTTTAGGTGTGCATCATTTATGTGTTCACTTTGAGAGCACACAACTAATTTTCATTTTTGATGTGCGGCATTGTGCCCACAGTAAAAAAAAATGACAATAAAGGCTATCTTATTATATCAGGCTAAGGAAGGGGAACAAGTTTTACTAGACAAGACCAAAATACAGACTTAAAAATACAAGCTACAAGAAAAATATGGAAAAATAATAAATATTTAATATATAAATAAAATTAGCTGATGTTCTAACCCACAAAAAAGGAAGTACAAATAATAGACTAGAAGAATGACATTGTATATTGGATTTAAAAAGAGATTTGTTAAGATTGTGATTTTGTAAGAAGAGACAAAAAGAGAAAATAAAAAGAAATGACTGTTTGGATATTATTTGAAGGGAATAAAAATTAAGACTGTTGGGAGTAAAGGGAAGAAATATAAAGTTGGTTTATTTGCCCAGGGTTAAAATAGATGGCTTGTTATTCGGGTAATTTTTAATAGATTTTCTTTGAGCAGGATTAGATGATGAACTCTAAACAAAACTCTCATGGTTCCGACAGATGAAACTCTTCAAAGAACTTCGATACATTGTTTACCTTAAAGAATCTTTATCCGAGTAGCATAACATTGGCACTATATAGGCCGAGCCAAAATCTGAATTCCCCTCCCCTGAGCACATAGTATCAAAGCACAATTCCCTCCTCTAGTTAACAGTCATAAATCACATTCTCCAGTTAGTTTGAAATGCTGGCTTTCCCACCAGTTCTCCAACCCGGCCATTTCTTATCATCTCTTATTTTAAAAAGCCTTCTCACCCTTATACACTATTGTTATGTCTAACTAATCTCCCATGGACATTCCTCCCCCTCCCTAATTCTACCTCTAAGAGTAAAACATAAAGTAAAGGAAAATAGCTGCCTCTCCGTATGTTGTCAAAGCAAGAACATCCGATGTTAGCAGCGTTGACAAAAACTCTTTTATGAGAAAGAGTTCATTACTTATGTTTTTTATTTATCTGATTAAGGTTAAAATTGTTATGTTGTTATATACTGATTGGATTTAAATGATGAAGTTTGGGGGACTTGCTTAATGAGGAGATATGAATATAAAAGGAAGGAACTGAAGTGTGTTTTTAGATCAAGTTTATAAAAGATTGCTATTTCTGGTAACTGTCAATGGACTTCTGCTGATTAGGACAGATGATGAGATTTTAAAGATATGCTTATAAGGAAAGATGTGAAATGTGGGATGCAGAGATGGCTTCATAACTTGTCATAACTTCTTAAAACAGGTTATACTCGAGAGGGAAGTCAAAAGCACCAGAAGGTAAAAAAAAGAAAAAAATGAATGGCAACTAATCAAAGAGAGACGCAATCTGGAATTAAGGAGAAACTTCCTGACAATGAGGACAATTAACCAGTGGAACAGCTTGCCACCAGACGTTGTTGGTGTTCCATCACTGGAGGCTTTTAAGAAAAGACTGGGCAGCCACTTATCTGGAATGGTATAGGGTCTTCTACTTGAGCAGGGGGTTGGACTAAATGACCTCCAAGGTCCCTTCTAACTGTGTTGTTCTGTTTTGCTCTTTCTCCCTCTTTTATTTTTTTTCTCTGTGCTTTTTTGTTGTAACCTTAGCATTTTCTCAGCTGCAGAGCCCTGGGGAAATTGCGAGAGAAATTCAGAGAATTCAACCACCCTATTTCTGCACCCACCAAAAAATGGAGTTTGGCCTCTGCACCTGGGTTCTTTTGTTTTCCTCCAGCCCAGCCCAGTATCCAGAAGGGTTTCTGAGCATGTACAGGTATCCTTCTGGATGATGTGCAGAGAGGCCTCAGAATCAGCGTAGGTGCTTTAAAAGGGGCGCCCTGAGGCAGCTCTAAAGAGATGCAAAGCTTTGTGCAACTTGGCACAGATGAATGTCCCATGCTGAACTGTACTGTCCTCTCTGGTGTCCGGGGAGACCCTTGTCCCCTCTCTGCCTCTCGGTTCCCAGCCTTACTCCTGCTCCCCCCCCCCGCCTTGAAACAGACTCTGGTGTTTAGTGAAAGATACCAAGCCTAAGCAAAGCAGCTTTTGGAATCTGAGGCCATATGTCAGTTCTGAAAATGAAATTGCTCTCTTAGATAATCAGGAAAAAGCAGATCGACAGACAGGCTGGCACGAAGCTATTTCATCTCCTACCACCTTGAGACTCTCTGAGCAAGTGCGATTTCCTTTTAGCGCATTCTTGGCTAATCTTTTAGTTGGGAGGTTTTCTGAGCCAGCTGGGGCTTCTACCATGAACTAGCTCTATTCTTTCTCCTGCTTGAGCAGGGGGCTGGACTAGAAGACCTCCAAGGTCCCTTCCAGCTCGATTCTATTCTACTCTTTTTCTCACTCTTCAGTGCAGGGAGCTGGGTGTTTTCACTCCCCTCCCCCATCAGGTTTCAAGAGATGCTACCAGCCATTTCCAATCAACACAGTGTAAGGAGGTAAGGAGTCAGCACTCCCCCCCACAAGAGAATGAAATGTTTGGGGCAGGATAGAATATTTGCCCTGAAGGAGAAATGGAAAAAAAAATCTTAGGCAGAAAGTCTCCCTTTGATTTGGTAATCCATTCAGAAAGACTGGGGCCCAGTATTCGTAAGCAAAACGCCTTCAGTCCCCACAGCTGATGGGATTAAGAATTTACACCCCCCACCCACCCAGCTCCAGGGACAGGTCAGGACTTCCCAGCCAGAATAATTAGAATACCAAAAGGGCACACTCAAGCAGAGGCCAAAGTACGTTGCACAGGAATTGGCGTCTCAAAGCCCAAAGAAGGTAGAAAAAACCCACCCAATCCCAACTCCATTTTGTTAGCTGTCCCAGAACTGCTTGTCGTTGCTGGCTCTGCTCATCAGTAAACTGGAACCTTCTTTCCTAAGCAGCCTCCATTTTTATTTCCAGCTTGGAACTGGACCTGGTTTTTCTTCCAACAGGAGCGCTGGTTAAGCCGTGGCTGGAATTCTGCGTCCACTTGTGGTTGAGGAAAATAAAGAGTCAGGATGTAAGCATTTCCTATGAAAAAAGGTTAAAAGTAATAAACATGTTTGGCCTAAAGAAGAGACAGTTGAGTGGAGACATGATGCTGCCTTTGAGTACTTAAAAAGCCACCAGGAAAGTGCATGTTGGATGTACTCAAAGCCATACTGGTAAAGTGCCAAAATTCATGAAAAGCATCTGGGTTATAAGATGCTAAGTAGAAGACCAAGATGAATACTGTACTGAACTAACTTGCATTTACTATCGGAGAATAAATTGTTGAGGAGTCTTAGAAACTTTGGGAAAGAGAAACCTTATAATTCCACAAAGTCACCATATTGCAGACTGGGAGAATGAAAGATTAACATTTTTCCATTTCAAGAGAGATGACTTCAGTAAATGAAGCGTAAAAGTCAGGAAGGGTACTGTAAGGACCCACTTCAATCCACATCTTAAGAAAGCAGATCTCTTGGAAACGGTCTCTTCCAACAGGAACTTTTATTAAAAGAAACTGATAGCGGGCATAATAGACAGGATCTGAGGGATTCCCTTGCAATTCAATGTTTTAAAATGTCCCTAAGCAGCCCCCCCACCCCGCAGACCAGCAGATTTCTAGGTGTTAAATCCAGGAGAGATAACATCAAATCCAGCTCTGTTGGCATGATCATTCAGCTCCTCACTCAGATCCCAGATGCTGCATCTTCCCCTCCTCCCCACCCTTTCTCTCGCTGGTGGGTAAAGAGAAGTTCAGGGGTGCATAGGATGAAAGGCAAATGGCTACATTGTTACGGTTAGCAGATCCAAAGTGAATCAACAAAAGGTTACTTTGTAGTGAATAGAGGAAGTGAAAGTAATACAAATCCCATGCATACCCCCCCTCCCCCTTAGTAGTATGACAGGATCCAGGAGAGAGTAAAATTGGCTTTGTATCAGAGAAGATAGATAGAAATGAAATATAACTGATTCTGACAGGTTCTGTTGATGGAAATCCTGAAGAGATTCAGAAGCGTTGGGCTATTCTTTGGGGGGCAGCTAGCAGGGAGGCTGAAATGAAGCGTCTCCCAATCCCAGATCAATGACTTTATCACAAGCCCCATTTGTTTTCATTTTTTGCAATTCTTCCTACAGCTATATCTTTACCCCGAGATGGTTGCCCAGCCCCGTCTGAAAGGAAAGGACGGCGCAAATAAACATCTGTGCATTTTTACATCTCGCTAGGAGAAGTAGCTGATGTGCAAGAGAGAATTAGGGCAACAGCCAGGGCTTCCCTGGGGAAAACGTTGAAGCTTTTATCTAAGATCCTCATTCTCTAGATTGACGTCTCTTCTCTCCCCCCTCACCCCCCCACCCCCGGGTCTGCATCAATTCCATTCTGCCCCATTTCAGCTGTGGTTGCTCACAGCTGTCTTGACTTTCGACAAGGCAGGGAAGTCCTGCAGAGGCTGGCAAGCACCAGGGGTCTTTGGGGGGCCCAATTCCAGGTGCTGCTTGTCACCAAACAGCTCTGGCTCTCCTCAAGACCCCACCATGATGCAGCTGGGAGGGGGCTGCACCTGCTGCTGTCCCTTTCTGGACTGGAGGGAGGGGGAAGGGAAGGGCTTCGCCAGGCAGACCCAGACCGTACACTGTCTTGCTTTGCCGCAGACGTCCCTGTTGAGACTTAATAATAGAGCTCACTTACCAGTTTCATCATTCCACAATATAAGAAAAGTTGCTTATTTTTTTCCTAGCTGATGGCGGTTGTTTGATTCCAGAACAGGAAAGCAGCAGGTGCCGATGAAGCAGCCATGCGGACCTCTGACCCTCGTTGCATCCCAAAGCCCCTCCAGCCCCTCTTCTCCCGCCTTCTGCTCCAGCGTCATCTTTCAGCAGCAACCAAAGGAGGGATGGGGCAGGGCAGGAAGCATCTCTCTTTGCTTTCCCAATAATATCTCAGGTTCTGACACTGTTTTCTAAGAGAGACGAAGCAAAACTCCAGAAGCGTCAGTTCCCATCAGTCCTGGACCAGACCCTCCAGCAGACGGTCAAAGTCACTGTATTGAATCCAGAATCCAGAACAGAGCTGGAATGGACCTTGGGGGGGGTCTTCTAGTCCAGCCCCCTTCTCAAGCAGGAGGCCCTGTTTCATTTCAGACAAATGACTGCCCAGTCTCTTCTTGAAAACTTTCAGTGCTGGATTTCTGGTGGCCCATGATTTCTGGTGGCCAGCTGTCCTCACTGTTAGGAAGTTTCTCCTTAATTCCAGGTTGCTTTTCTCTTTAATTAGTTTCCATCCGTTGTTTCTTGTCTTGCCTTCTGGTGCTTTGAGAAATAATTTGACCCTCTCTTCTTTGTGGCAGTCTCTCAAATACTGGAATATTGCTATCATGTCCCCCCCTAGTCCTTCTTTTCTCTAGACTAAGCCAAACCCAAATCCTGCAGCCATTCTTCATATGTTTTAGTCCCCAGGCCTTTAATCGTCTTAGTTGCTCTTCTTTGCACTTCCCCCCCCCAAAGTATCAACATCTTTTTTGTAACGTGGAGGCCAAAACTGGGTGCAGTATTCCAGCTGTGGCCTCACTAAGGCTTTATAAAGCAGTACTGGAGATAGGTAGTCTATAAATTTACTAAATAAATAAATAAGAATACATTAATTGAGACCACATGGGTTTATGATGAGCAAATCGTACTGAACTCAATTGATCTCCTCTTATGAGAGAGTTACAAGATGGAGGAAATGTCATGGTGATAGCCGATGTCATCTTCAGCAAGGCGTCTAATGACTCCTCACAGCCTCCCTGTTAACAAAAAGGTGGATCCACAGTTGGCTGAATGATCAGACTCTCTGGGGTAGATACAATTGGTGTCAAATCTGCTTGGAGAGATGATCACAGGGGCCTGGTGTTGTTCAGTGTTCCCAGGAGTTCATAGAACGCTTGCTCAATCTGCAGACAACCTTTGGCTAATACCTGGAGGAGACAGGGAGGGATTCCAAAATTCTTCGGCTTGAACTGTGGGCGGAAACGAACCGAATGAAATATAAGCATATAAAATGATTTTATAAATGATATGGATAAAGGTGTCAAGGGAATGCTAATCAAAGTTGCAGGCTATAAAGTGTTAGGTGGGGTGGCTAATACTTTGAAGGAGAGGGGAAACATTCAAAAAGACTGGCTATTCCTTATTCTGTTCTATTCTGTTCTATTTCTATTCTATTCTATTATTTTTATTCTATTCTATTCTATTATTTTTATTTTATTCTATTCTATTCTATTATTTCTATTCTATTCTATTCTATTCTATTATTTCTATTTCTCTTCTCTTCTCTTCTCTTCTCTTCTATTCTATTCTATTCTATTCTATTCTATTCTAATTTCTATTCTATTCTAATTTCTATTCTATTCTATCCTATCCTATCCTATCCTATCCTATCCTATCCTATCCTATCCTATCCTATCCTATCCTATCCTAGCAAGTCCAAAGCAGGACTACCAAGCTGGTGAAACCAAGTCCTACAAGACATGGTTAAAATTCCTGTTTAGTTTGCGGAAGAGAACATTGAAAGGAGACGTGGTACCTGAAGGACCATCACATTGCAGATCTTTCGGGCTTTCTGTCACTTGCTGCAGAGAGGGTAAGACTAGACCTCATGGGATGAAACTTCAAAGCTGCAAATAAAGTTGAAGCGGCAGGAAGACTGTGTGGACAGGACAAGCTGTCAGTCACTGGAATTGGTGTCCTGGGTATCATGGAGTGGTTTCTTCCCTTTCCCTACAATAGGGGTGGGGAACTATGGCCTTTTATGACTTTTGGACTTCAACTCCCAGAATTTCCAAGCAGAATTCATGCTGGCTGTAAGGACCCACCTCACTTTACATCTTAAGAAGACAGAACTCTTTGAATATCTTTTCCAACAGGCATATTTATTAAGAGAAAATGATTGTAGGCATGCTAGACAGGATCTGAGGAATTCTCTCCCACCCTTCAATGTCTTAAGTGTTTTCAAGCAGCCCCCACCCTACAGTTCTTCCGGGTGACGATCCTCCTCCTCTCTTTTCCCAGACTCCAGGCGCTGCATTGTCCCCCCCCCCTTTTCCCTTACTGCCGGCAAAAGGGAGACTTCAGAGAGGAGTAGATGAAAGGTTTTGGCCATATTGTTATGGTCAGTCCTCTTGGTGAGAATCCACATTCAGTCCCTTTGAAGTTTTAATGAAGGAAGTGAGAGCCATAAAACCCCTTTGCTCATCCCCCTTCCCTTTCACAGTATGACAGAATCCAGAGAGAGCAGAAATGGGGTTTTCCATAGTAGATAACTAGAAATGAAATATAATTGGATTCTGACACTGGCTCAGGAATTCTGGGAGTTGAAGTCCACAAGTCATAAAGGGGCCATAGTTCCCCACCTCTGCCCTAGAGGTTTTCAAGTGCAGGCTTTAGACGAGTAATCTAGCAGGGATGTGTGCCAGCAGGGAGTTGACTGTCTCTTAAGCCCTTTCCAACTCTATAATGCTATAATAACATTCTGCCAGGGTTGCAAATGTATTGTGAGAAAAGGAGAAGGGTAGCAAGGCCTCAACAGTTGCTTGCAACCCTGTTTTTTTTGGGGGGGGGGGGGTGCCGAGACTTGATTCAACAAAAGCCAGGAAGGAAGAAGAGAGAAGCCAGAGGCCCTCCAAACTTGGCTGTGACTACTAGAGAAAGGTAAGAGCCCCGGTGGCACAGTGGTTAGAAGGCAGTACTGCAGACTAATTCTGCCGACTGCCAGCAGTTCGATCCTCACTGGCTCAAGGTTGACTCAGCCTTCCATCCTTCCGAGGTCAGTAAAATGAGGAGCCAAATTGTTTGGGGGCCATAGGCTGGCTCTGTAAACCACTTAGAGAGGGCTGTCAAGCACTGTGAAGCGGTATATAAGTCTAAGTGCTATTGCTATCTAACATCCTAATATATAATAGCCAATCAAGAACCCTGGTGGCACAGTGGTTAGAATGCAGTATTGCAGGCTAATTCTGCCTACAGTCAGGAGTTCGATCCTGACCATTTCAAGGTTGACTCAGCCTTCCATCCTTCTGAGGTTTGTAAAATGAGGACCCAGATTTTGGGGGGCGAAGCCCCATCTCCAAGCGCTGCCCAGACAGTACTGTTGTGAAGTCTTGGAGCATCCAATGGCTGAATCACACAATAGCTACACGGACAGGCCTATGAGATTTACTGTGCAGCTTCTTCTAAAGACTCAGTTTTTTGCCTTAGTAAACCAGAATATGCTTTATTAGGGGCACTGCACACTTTACGAATGACGCACCGGATGTCTCTGGTCACTTTGTCCTGCAAATGATGGCGGCGGGGGGGGGGTTAGAACTGACTGCATGCCACCCAAGTCACTGCTGGCGCCCTAAATGTCTGCCGAAGCTGCCTCTTCAGAGGAGCAGCAGAGCCCAGCTGTTGGCTGCCTCTATTCATTTTGTAGCACAGAAAGGCAGAGCGCAAGCCGCTTTGGGCATTTCAGTGGGTGGCAAAGTTAATAAAATATTGAAAAGGATTTCTGCTTTTGGAATTCATGCACAGATGGGAAATGAGAAATTCATGGGATCCAGCCACTTTCAGAAATCCCGTTCTCCAGATCAGTTGCAGCAGCAGCTGTAAACACGCTGGAAATGGAAGATGAAAATGGGTATTTCTGGGAAAGGACACCCATTTCCATATGCATTTAGTTTTCCTTTATGAGCCACGCAAAGTAAGGCTTTTCTGCTTGCCATATTCTGTATGTGTCTAAAAGATAGAAAAGGACAATAATCAAATGTGCAAACAGAATTCTCTGTTTTGTACTCCCTCTGCAGGTGGTCTCAGGACCCATGTTCACAGCCAGGTAAAAAAGGTGGCAAGACACATGTGTGATGAGAAGAGCGAGCTTATTATTCAGAAGGCCATTCCAGGGGGGAAGTACACTCAGTGTTTAGTGGACACAAGCGTGTGGAATGGTTTTATTTGCCTCCCTTTTTATGAAAAGCTTTGTTTTTCAGTTGAAGTGGGACCCTTTGCCATAAGGAGAAGGAAGGGCTTTACAACAGATACATCATAGCAACTCCATTTCCTATTCAACTCTTGGCAGCTCGCCAATACAACTGCACTACCAGTCCACTAGGAGTCACAAGGCAAATGGGAAGAGGGTGGGCTTTGTTATAGCTTGGGTCGCTCTATGAATGCTTCTAACTGTTCTTGTCCTATCTTAAGGTGCTTGGAATAGAATAGAATAGAATAGAATAGAATAGAATAGAATAGAATAGAATAGAATAGAATAGAATAGAATAGAGTAGAGTAGAGTAGAGTAGAGTAGAGTAGAGTAGAGTAGAGTAGAGTAGAGTAGAGTAGAGTAGAGTAGAGTAGAGTAGAGTAGAGTAGAGTAGAATAGACAGATTGTAGAATAGAATAGAATAGAATATAGAATAGAATAGAATAGAATAGAATAGAATAGAATAGAATAGAATAGAATAGAATAGAATAGAAATAGAATAGAATAGAATAGAATAGAATAGAATAGAATAGAATAGAATAGAATAGAATAGAATAGAATATAGATACTGGAATAGAATAGAATAGAATAGAATAGAATAGAATAGAATAGAATAGAATAGAATAGAATAGAATAGAATAGAATAGAATAGAATAGAATAGAATAGAATAGAATAGAATAGATACTGGACTGGACTGGACTGGACTGGACTGGAATAGAATAGAATAGAATAGAATAGAATAGAATAGAGTAGAGTAGAGTAGAGTAGAGTAGAGTAGAGTAGAGTAGAGTAGAGTAGAGTAGAGTAGAGTAGAGTAGAGTAGAGTAGAATAGACAGATTGTAGAATAGAATAGAATAGAATAGAATATAGAATAGAATAGAATAGAATAGAATAGAATAGAATAGAATAGAATAGAATAGAAAGAGGGAAGGGACCTTGGAGGTCTTCTAGTCCACCCCCTGCTCAAGCAGGAGAACCTATTACCATCTCTGACAAGTGACTCTCAGGGTTTTCTGTGAGGCTGACAGGGATAGAAGCTGATCTAGCCACAAGCAGGAGGTCATTCCAGAGGGCTGGGATTGCCACCCAGAAACAATACTTCAGAGTATCAGCCCCCTTAACTGCTCTTATTTAACTCTCTCTAACAAACCAATATCCACTATCCAGTTTTGCTTATCACATTTGTCCAGAATAGGGTCTCCTGCCTGAGCAGGGGGTTGGACTATAGCTGGGCTTTTCAACCAGTGGTACGGGTACCACCTGTGGTAACATTGGCACCTGGCAGGTGGTACGCGACCATCCTAGAAAAGTGGTAGCGGGGGAGGGGAATGAGCTGAACTGGTGGCAGCACCACACAAGCCTGAGTGAAGCAGGGCTGTCAGGGCTCAGTGGAAGCGCCAGGATCAGTGCCAGGCTTCTGCTGAGCCCTGAAGAAGCACCAATCAGCTGGAACTCAGCCCTGATCCTGGCGCTTCTGCTGAGCCCAGAAGAAGCACCAATCAGCTGGAATGTTGCAGCCTCTCCAGGGTCTTGTGATTTCCATTCAGATGCTTGGCAACTGATTCATATTTATGACGGTCACAGTGTCCCAGGGTCATGTGAAGTGACCAAAACCTGCTGCAATCACCCAGCAGACGGGGGGGGGATAAAAACCAAACACCCCCCACCCCACCCCCTCTGCCAATCCTCAACAGAAATGCTCACAACAATGAAAACCTCAGACAGGAGGATGAGCGCCACCGGTGGGCAGGCAGGTGTCTTGCTCAGCTGTGGCTTGGGGGGGTCACTTTTTTCAGTGCCACTGTAACTTCTAAGAGTCACTAAGCGAACTGTTGTAAGTCGAGGACTATCAGTACTTTATCACTTTTTTTCCTTTTTTGGGGGTCATCAGGTTTTTGACACCTTGCTAGGCGATTGTTGGTCCTCGGATGTTGCCATATCCTAAAAGTGGTACAACGGGTGAAAAGGTTGAAAAGCCCTGGACTAGATGACCTCCAAGGCCCCTTCCAATTCTGTTATTCTGTTTCCTTGCAACATTTTTTGTTCTAGTTTCTATTTTCACATAATAATAATGAAATCAATCAGTTGTACCGATAGTAATACGAGCCCTTGGAGCAATACCCAAAGGGTTGTCTAGATGCATGGAAATTTAGAACTTATCAGACCTGAATATTCTGACTTTGCAAAAAAACCCCACCTTACTCAGAACTGCCTCTATACTCAAATATTACCTTAACATCTCTAAGGTCCTGTTAAGTTTTTACCAGTCCCAGACTGTGAATGGAATTGAAGATTGAATCTTAAATAAAATTATTAATAATGGTAAAATGATAATATTTTTATTTTTATTAATTATATAATTATATAATAAATAATAAATAATTATTAATAGGTTGCACATCAATGGTGAGAGACTGGGAGAGATTAACATCAAGAGAGGTATGTTTCAAGGAGGCTCAGTATCGCTACTACTATTTGTCATTGTGCTGATTCCTTGGTCAACAACACTGAATAACTCAGGCCATGGCTATCAAACATCAAAAGCATCTGCCAGGCTATTGCATCTCTTTCATGCGGACCATCTGAAGCTGTATGGAAAAATACCACCTGACAGCAACGGATAGTAGGTGCTGCTTATGCAAAGAAGCTGAAGAAACAATGGACCACCTGGTAAACTGCTGCAAGAAGATCACTCAGACTACAAACAATGGCATGACAAAGTAGCAACAATGGTGCACTGGAAAATCTGTAAGAAATACCATTTGCAGGCAAGCAAGAACTGCTGGGACTATAAAATAGAGAAAGTCATAGAAAATGAAGAAGCTAAACTGCTCTGGGACTTTACAATTCAAACAGACAGGCACCTACCACAAAACACCCTGGACTTACAAATTGTCTATAAGAGAGACAAAAAAGTCTGGAAAATGGATGTGGCAGTACAAAACAACTGGAGAACCACGTGAACACCGTTGGCATTGACAAATTCACCATCACTATCATTGCAAAAGGAAGCTTTACGTAAGGACTCACCCCACTTTGCATCTCAAGAAGACGGAACTCTTGGCATATTCCTTCCAACAGGCATCTTTATTAAGAGAAAATGGTTGCAGGCATTCCAGACAGGACCTGGGATCCAAGCCCTATGGTTCAAGGTTTTAAGGGGTTCCCAGCAGCCCCACCCCACCCCACCATCTTTCCAGCGACAATCCTAGGCGTTACATTTCCATCCCCTTTTTCCTCACTGCCGGTGGAAGGGAGACTTCAGTGAGGAATAGATGAAAGCTGATGGCCCCATTGTTATGATTTAGTCCTTTTGGTGGTATCCACATTCAGTCCCTTTTGAAGTTGTACCGAAGGGCCATAAAACCCCTTTGTTCACCCGCCTTCCCCTTCATCGTATGACAGAATCCAGAGAGGGCAGAAATGGGGTTTTCCATAGTCGATAACTAGAGATGAAATATAATTGGATTCTGACACTTTACTTGGAACAGCTTCTGTCCTGTGACAATATCTGTTACATGATCAAACATCCAGATCTGCCTATCCCAGGTCCTTGGAAAAGGCTAGGTAGGTAGACAAAAATGCCAAGCTCAGTCTGAACATCTAATGGAGCGCCTCCCTTATGAAACCAGATTGCAACGCCTTGGTCTCTTCAGCCTTGAAAGACGGCGTTATACACTTGATCGAAGTGTATAAAATCATGCATGGGATAGAAAATGTGGATAGAGAAAAATTCTTTTCTCTATCACACAATACCAGGACAAGGGGGCACTCCCTAAAGCTCATAGCTAAGAAAGTGAGGACAAATAAAGGGAAATATTTCTTCACCCAGAGGGTCGTTGATTTATGGAATTCACTTCCTGAAGGGGTCGTGACAGCTGTCAGCCTTGACAGCTTCAAGGCAGGGCTAGATAGATTCATGGATGCAAAGTGTATCGGTGGTTATTAAAACGGATGTCCATGTGCCGCCTCTGTGTTGGTTGAGGCAGGCAGGATTCCCTTGAGTACCATTTGTTGGGGGTCAAGGGAAAGGGTTTTTTTTGCCTTCTCCTTCTGCTCAAGATCCCCATGTACAATTGGTGGGCCACTGTGGGACACAGAATGCTGGACTCGATGGGCTTTGGCCTGATTCAGCATGGCTCTTCTTATGTTCTTATGACTATGCAACAAATCATAATAACCATAATAAATCAAGGTGGAAATGAATGTAGGAGTTTCCACAGAGTCTTCACAGAACTTACCCACACAGTTTCTCAAGCCATCTTTTCACTATGGGCCAGGCCATCCTTTCCTCATCTCTCACCCGGCCAGCCCCAGGCCCCCTTCCTAAATATAAAGACTCCCAGTGCTCTGACCCCTAAGTGCCGGTTACTATCCAGGGCCACTGGACCGACACAGCCTCTGCAGCCTCCTCCTTTGCACCAGGCCCCAGTAGCCCCCGGGAGAAAACCTTGAGCCCTTCTCAGCCTCCCTGGTATATCTGCAGCCTAACCCAAGGTCCAGAAGGTGCCAATACGCACCTTCCAAGCACTTTGCTCCAGGGTTACCCCTCACCCTTACAGAATCGCATTGATCAGTTTTGTCTCATCATTAATAAAGAGACAATTCAAAGGCTGAAAGGGAGGACATATCTTCAGCCCAGGACTTTGAGTCCACTGTGGTATTTTTTTCCCATAAAGCAAAACCATATTCTTAGCTACGCTCCAGATTCAATAAAGCATAAAGCAATACGTTCCATGTTCTCAGTTCTAGGGGGTGACATGATAGCAGTCTTCCGATGTTTGGGAGGTGTCACAAAGAAGAGGGGGACAACTTATTCTCCAAAGTACCAGAGGGAAAGACGAGAAACCACAGATGGAAACTAATCAAGGAGAGAAGCAACCTGGAATTAAGGAGAAACTTCCTAACAGTGAAGACAATTAACCAGTGGAACAGCTGGCCACCAGAAGTTTTGGGTGCTCCATCATTGGAGGTTTTCAAGAAGAGACTGGAGAGCATCCTATCTGAAATGGTAGGGTCTCCTGCTTGAGATGGGGGTTGGACTAGATGACCTCCAAGACCCCTTCCAACTCTTTTATTCCGGTGTTCTATTATAAAAGGTCAACATGTTTTCACTGAACTTTCCATCCAGGCCAACCATTATTAGCAACCTAATGAATATTGAAATAGTTTCAGCATAGAAGATTCAGTGATGACACAGAATAGTTTTTAGCATTCCAACTGGATAATTGATAAAATGTGAAAATATTTGCTGCAAAGTTGTTATTTGATTCAGTAAAATTTCACAGTGAAGAGATTAAATTAGCTGAGATGTGAGGGATGAAAAAACCTTCCAGGTAGCAAAGCAGAAAGTCCAACAAGGTGTGTGTGAGGAAAGCGCCAGTGAAGCCAGACATGAAGTAGATCAACCAATAGATTTATTTATTTATTTATTTTATTAAATTTCTATACCGCCCCTCTCCCGAAGGACTCGGGGCGGTGTACAGCCTAAACTTTAAAAAACATATAAATATACAAAATTTAAAATAATTAAAAATAAATTAAATCATTTGGCCAAAATCCTAAAACCCAAAACATACAAAATTTAAAATCTTAAAAAAATACTCAGAAGCTTCTATGCCAGGCCGGCCTGTCGGAAAAGGAATGTTTTTAGTTCCCGACGGAAGGTGCGTAAATCTGTTATTATACGGAGTTCGGGGGGGAGCTCGTTCCATAACGTGGGAGCTCCCACAGAGAAGGCTCTCCCCCTGGGGGTCGCCAGCCGGCACTGTCTGGCCGACGGCTCCCTGAGGAGGCCCTCTCTGTGGGAGCGTACCGGACGGCGGGAGGTATTTGCTGGCAGTAGACGGTCCTGTAAGTATCCGGGTCCGATGCCATGGAGCGCTTTAAAAGTGGTCACTAACACCTTGAACCGCACCCGAAAGACCACCGGCAACCAGTGCAACTCACGCAGGAGTGGTGTTACGTGGGAGCGCCACGACGCTCCCATCACTACCCGCGCGGCTGCATTCTGGGCAAGTTGGAGCTTCCGGATGCACCTCAAGGGGAGCCCCATGTAGAGAGCATTACAGTAGTCCAGCCTGGAGGTCACGAGGGCATGAGTGACTGTGCGTAGCGAGTCCCGGTCTAGGAAGGGACGCAACTGGCGCACCAGGCGAACCTGGTGGAACATCCTCCCGGCCACGGCCGTCAGATGGTCCTCTAAGGACAGCCGTGAGTCCAGGAGGATTCCCAAGTTGCGAACCCTTCCTGTGGGAGCCACTGTTTCGCCCCCAATACACAGCGATGGAATCAGCTGGCTGTACCGGGATGACGGTAACCACAGCCACTCGGTCTTGGAGGGGTTGAGCTTGAGTCCGTTTCTCCCCATCCATACCCGCACGGCCTCCAGGCACTGGGTCAGCACGGCAAGGGCATCGTTGGGGTGGTTTGGCGTGGAAATGTACAGCTGGGTATCATCAGCGTACTGGTGGTACTCCACGCCAAAACCACGGATGATCTCACCCAGCGGCTTTACATAAATGTTGAACAGTAGAGGCGAGAGGACCGACCCCTGAGGTACCCCACATACGAGGGGTCTCGGGGTCGACCTCTGGCCCCCTGTCAACACAGACTGCATCCGGCCAGAGAGGAAGGAGGAGAACCACTGCAAGACAGTGCCTCCTATGCCCAGCCCCTCCAACCGTTGCAGCATGATACCATGATGATACACTGCACTCACCACAAAACATGGATACCCTTTCCATTGAATGTGGAATTTAAGTGGGCATCCAGTACAAATCATACTTGATGCCTCGTACTTTTTTTGTTAGCCTCACTTATTTGCTTTCCTTTTTCAGCTCACCTAAGATTTTTGCCAGATCCTTGAACGGATGATCAGTGACACGAATCTGGGAAGCTCAGAATGTCAAAAAACGTTTTACAGTGCTCCATAATGGATCTTCATTAAGTGATAGAATAGAATCAAAATCACGTGAAGTATTAGTTTCCCTCTATAAAGTCTTAGTACTGCATACAGTTTTGGTCACCACATTAAAAAAAAAATGTTGACATTTTGGAAAAAGTACCAAGAAGAACAACTAAGATGATCCAAGGCCTGGAGACTAAAACATACGAAGAACGGCTGCAGGACTTGGGCTTGGCTAGTCTAAAGAAAAGAAGAAATAGGGAGACAGGATAGCAGTTATTCTAGTATTTGAGGGGCTGCCACAAAGAATAGGAGGTCACGTTATTCACCAAAGCACCAGAGGGCAGGAGAAGAAACAATGGTTGGACACTAATCAAGGAGAGAAACAATCTGGAATTGAGGAGAGATGTCCTAACAATGAGGATAATTAACCAGACGAACAGAAGTTGCCTTCACTGGAGGCTTTTAAGAAGAGACTGGACAGTCACTTGTCTGAAATGGAATAGGTCCTCCTGGTTGAGCAGATGGCTGGACTAGAAGACCTCCAAGGTCTCTTCCAGGTCTATTCTGATTAATTGATTGATTTACATGTAATTATGGTTATTCCTTTGTGGTATCTCTAGAATTATTTGCTGCTTCATCCAGAATTTCCATTGTTTCCTACTGGCAAGAATTGTGCAAAGAAATGGCTCAGCTACCTTTCACACTTCTGCAGGATTCCTCAATATATCCTTGTCTATTATATTTTTATTCTGCTCTTCATTCAAGGATCCCAAGAGAAGCTGTTGATCTATTTCACATATCACAAAGCTGGTAATGTTTGCCATTAAGTGGGAACTCACCAGGGAAACATCCATTATCCATTCTGTATTTTTAAAGGGGTGTCACTCCAAGACCTGGTTCTCAGAGCAAGACTTCACGTTTCTTACTGGGAATTGATGAGTCTTGGAAGCATGCCAAAAGGACCCTGATGGTGAACCTGAGAGAGCTTTGTAGCAAGGAAAGTTGAGCCTGTTTCTCAACTGAAATCCCCTGCATGAATGCTAAGGTGAAGATCCTGGCTTGCAACCTAATTACTAGCTTTATTTAACATACTGAGACAAAATACCGTATAACGCAGAGGTGTCAAACTCAATTTCATTGAGGGCCGCATCAGCATTACTGTTGTCCTGGGGGGGGGCAGGTAGGTATGGCCAGGGTGGGCACGGCCTACTGGGTGGGAGTGGCTGGAGTGGGTGTGGCCTGCTGGGTGGGCGTGGCCAGCTCTACATCGTTCGCGTCAAGGGTGCCTGTGGGGGCCTGGGCAGGAGTGGGACAGATCTGAGGGTCTCTGGCAGAAGGGGGGGACCAGGGCAAGTGCCAAAGCATGGTCCACTGGAAGAGCCTGCTGAAACCCCTCCCCCAGGGGACAGGGCCAATGCGGCAGAAGCCGGTCCCTTGCTGTTTCCAGATGGCCTTGTGGAGCTAAGACTGAATGCATTTCAGCATAGATTGACTCCCAGGTGGCCTGGGCCAGGGCCAAGGCAGCGGGATCCATTTCCTCACTGTTTCCAGGATGGCTTCACGGGCCACATGAAACCACGTCGCAGGCCACATCTGGGCCCCGGGCCTTGTGTTTGACATGTCTGGTATAACGCATTCTTGAGATGAGACTGATGTGTGAACCTGGAAGCTACATAAGGAAAAACAACAGAAGAAAATTTTTGTATTGGGGAACTGACTCGTCCGATATGCAGGCATGGCAAAATGAGGCAAAGGGCACCCTCCCCCAGCCATGGGATCGTAACTGGCCCTAAAGGATTTGGCCAAAGTTTAAGGAACTTTTCTGACACTGTATTGTGAAGAGAGCCAAGAAGCAGACCACAACCTTCTTCTTGGCGAGCTAGAAAAATGTGGGATAGACAGCATCACCACCAGGTGGATTTGTAACTGGCTGACAAACTGTGCTCAACGAGTAGTCCTCAATGGTACTACATCTACATGGAGGGAAGCAAGCAGTGTGGCATTCCAAAGTTTCTGTTTTGGGCCCAATACTCTTCAATATCTTCATAAACTATCTAGATGAGGGAATAGAAGGTGAAATCATCAAATGTGCAGATGACACTAAGCTGGTAGGAATAGCCAACACCCCAGAAAACAAACTCAAGATCTAAAAACATATTGACAGATTTGAACAATGAGTCCTAACAAAATGAAAATCAAAGTAGATAAAGGAAGGTTTTACACAGGGGAAAAAAATCCAACAATTACAGTATATGGGGATAGGTTAGGTGAAACTTGCCAGTAATTGCAAGAGGGATCTTGGAGTCCTAGTGGATAATCACTTAAATATGAGCCAACAGTGTACACCAGCAGCCAAAAAAAGCCAATGCAGTTGGAATACTGCATCCAATTCTGGTCACCATGATATTAAAAAAAAAATGTTGAGACTCCGGAAAGAGTGCAGAGAAGAGCAACAAAGTTGGTTAGGGGACTGGAGGCTAAAAAGGACGAAGAACGGTTACAGGAATTGGTATGTCTCATCTGATGAAAAGAAGGACTAAGTGAGATATGATAACAGTGTCCTAATCTTTGAAAGGCTCCTACAAAGATGAGAGGGGTCAAATTATTTTGCACAGTACCAAAAGGCAAGGTGAGAAACAATGGGTGGAAACTAACCAAGGAGAGAGGTAATCTAGAACACCTTGAACAGCACACTGGCAGTCAAAGCAGGTCACAGAGCAGAGGTGTAGCATACTCTGCTTGAGGAGCATAATAATTCACTACACCACTGCATTTTGTACTCACTGAAGTTCCCAAAGACTCTTCAAGGGCAGCCCCAGGTAGAGGGCAGTATAGTACTCCATTCAGAGGTAATAAAGGCATGAGGGACAGAGAGCAGAGTCTCCTGGTGCAGGAAAGGATATAAGGCACAACCTACACACTGCAAAGACCCACCTGGTCATGACTGCCACTTACCCTTTGAGTATGAGTTGCAGGCTCCCCCCCCTCGCCCCCAGATTATGCACTATAAGTATCTGGGGCAGTGCCACCTCATATAGAAAAAGAAATGGTAAGTCTCTGGAAGCAAAAGACCCCAAACCCCAATGCTACTCAATCTTGTTGAAGCTGACCTGAAATCTATTGATCCCCATCCAAATTCCCAAAGCCTCCAGATTCCAAGATAGGGCATAAACCACATTGCTTAATTTGCTACCCCAAGATTCTATTTTAGGCCCAATGCTCTTCGATATCTTCATAAACAATTTAGATGAGGGACTTGAAGAGGAACTTACAAAATTTGCAGATGACACCAAACTGGCAGGAATAGTCAACACCCCAGAAGACAAGCTCAGAACCCAAAACGATATTGACAGAGTTGAACATTGGGCCCTATTGACAAAATGAAATTAAACAGAGAAAAGTAAAGTTTTACACTCAGGGAAGAAAAACCAAAAGTACATATATAGGTTGGGTGAAACCAGGCTTAATAGCAGCAACTGTGAGAGGGATCTCGGAATCCTGGTGGACAATCAATTAAATATGAGCCAACAGTGTGCGGCAGCAGCCAAAAAAGCCGACACAATCCTAGGTTGCATTAACAGAGGGATTCAATCACTATCACATGAGGTACTAATACCACTCTATAAAGCCTTAGTAAGACCACATCTAGAATACTGCAAGCAATTTTGGTCTCCACGCTATAAAAAAGATGTTGAGACTCTAGAAAAAGTGTAGAGAAGAGCAACAAAGATGATTAAGGGACTGGAAGCTAAAACATAAGAAGAACGGTTGCAATGGCTAGTCCAGTGAAGAGAAGGACCAGGGGAGACATGATAGCAGTGGTCCAATATTTGAGAGGCTGCCACAGAGAGGAGGGGGGGTCGACCTATTTTCCAGAGCACCCAAAAGCCAGACAAGGAATAACGGATGGAAACTGATCAAGGAGAGATTCAACTTGGAAATAAGGAGGAATTTCCTTACAGTGAGAACAATCAACCAATGGAACAGAAGTTGCCTTCAGATGTTGTGGGAGCTTCATCACTGGAGGCTTTCAAGAAGAGACTGGACTGCCATCTGTCAGAAATGGTGTAGGGTCTCCTGCTTGGGCAGGGGGCTGGACTAGATGACCTACAAGGTCCCTTCCAACTCTTCTATTCTATTCTATTCCATTCTATTCCATTCCATTCCATTCCATTCCATTCCATTCCATTCCATTCCATTCTATTCTATCCTTAATTTTTTTCTATAAATCCTACAATTTTAAGCTAAAAATTTTAAGCAGGTTTTTATGATTCAAAAAATAAAGAGTTTTTCTGTGATATGAATGATACTACATGATACTACAATGCTGTGCATACATTTGAGCAGCTTATAACCCTTTCCTGGTGAATTGATAATGTTGGTCCCAGTGGAATGATTGCTTAGGGTATATAAATCATATAGTCCCAATCTCCTCTTTCCTTGCATTATGTAGCACCTTATATTTAACTCATTTTTCCCCTGCCACACAAATTTGATATATCCTCCTGCCACAGTTTAAATCGCACAACACTGTTGTCAAAGCAAATATTGTCTAAAATAGAGAAAGCAAAAGATGCACAAGAGATTTATCAGTCAGTGTAATATTTCATGTGATTAAAACTATTCTCTTTCAGAATTGGAAACACTTATGTTAAGAACATTGATAATTGCAGAAGCTGTGCTGTTGGATTTTTCCTTTATACCATCATTGGCATCATTATGATCAATTTTCCATGAAATTAATAGCAAAAATGTGGAAATATAAAATAATAACAATTTGATATGGAAAGATACATGCTCGGCATCACAAGATGGGATAGAAAGACCTGCACGTGGATTGGAGAACAAACAAAAGTATACGGTAGCATCAAGAGAGTAAAAGAATAGAAATGGAAAATGGGGGGGCACCTAGCAAGAAGAACCGAGGGCAGGTGGACCAAGGCAGTCCTAGAATGGATCCCACTTGATCAAAAGCATCCATGAAAGAGACCTAAAACAAGATGGATCAACGGCATCAGCCAAGGACTGCGGGCCCAACTGGCAAATTTTACTTGTGTGTAGTGTGCACTGTGGACAGCACTTAATTTTGTTGTGAGTTACACAATGACCATAAAGATATCCTATTCTATTCAAAGGAAAGTCAGGACCGTATGGGTTGGAAACATCTGGAAGAGGCTTTCATCCTGCAGTGGGTAGACAATGGTGATGGTGATGGTGATGGTGATGGTGAAGAAGGAGGAGGAGGAGGAGGAAGAAGAAGAAGAAGAAGAAGAAGAAGAAGAAGAAGAAGAAGAAGAAGAAGAAGAAGAAGAAGAAGAAGAAGAAGAAGAAGAAGAAGAAGAAGAAGAAGAAGAAGAAGAAGAAGAAGAAGAAGAAGAAGAAGAAACAGATAAGTGCTTCTTAAAGTGATTGAAAAGGTGTTTTCAATCTGGTTAGAGGTTTACAGGGAAAAGTTAATTAATAAGGCAGCCATTGAGAATTTTAAGTATGTGGTGAGCAGTGTAAGTATGTTCCCCATTGCTGTCTTCTGCTTGCAAAATTAGAACCTCATTTAACAAATCTTTTCCTGAACTAAACAAGAAGCATATGGGACATTAGAAAAGGCTTAAGCACTATATAGTAATTAATTTGCTAACCTTTAAGCTGAAGCTCCACATTAACTAATCCCCCCTCCCCATTTTAATTATGCAGGCAGCAAGATTAAGTAACTGGTGGTTTCTGCCTAAATCTCCTGAATACTTGAAAAGAATCTTAAAGAGAAGTTTGATTTTTTCCCCTTCAATTTGGCAGTCATTTTGACTTCTTCCTCTTCAACAGAGCCATTTGTATCCACGTTTTTTCCCCTCCAGACTTCCCAGCCAAGGCTAAACCTTCCGAAAAAGACATTTCAAATCCAAATCCTGGGGCAGCCAGAAGACAGGTGCTCAAATTTTGGAGTCTACTTTGGGCTTGGCATTTCCAGTGCTGGTTGAGCTGCATAGATTCCCTTTCTCCAGGAGAAGGTCCTCCAGCTGTACTGGACTACAATCTCACCCAAAACACCTGCATCCAGTTTTGGTCACCACATTACAAAAAAGATGTTGAGAGTTTGGAAAAAGTACAAAGAGGAGCAACTAAGATGATCCAAGGCCTGGAGACTAAAACATACGAAGAACGGCTGCAGGACTTGGGTTTGGCCAGTCTAAAGAAAAGAAGAAATAGGGGAGACATGATAGCAGTGTTCCAGTATTTGAGGGGCTGCCACAAAAAAGAGGGGAGGGATCATGTTATTCTCCAAAGCACCAGAGGGAAGGAGAAGAAGCAACGGATGGAAACTGGCCAAAGAGAGAAGCAACCTGGAATTAAGGAGAAACTTCCTGACAGTGAGGACAATTAACCAGTGGAACAGCTTGCCTCCAGAAATCATGGGGGCTCCATCACTGGAGGTTTTTAAGAAGAGATTGGAGAGTCACTTGTCTGAGATGGTATACTGTAGGTTCTCCTGCTAGAGCAGGGAGCTGGACTAGAAGACCTCCAAGGTCCCTTCCAGCTCTATTCTTATTGATCGATGTCTTCCAAGCCTTTAAAGATGCGGATGTCTTTTGTGCTTGAGGGAATCTATTCAGGCTTGATTTAGAATTGGGAGACATTTTCTTCCTTTGAACTATTTTATTACACAATTACATTATTAATGATGGGGCAGACTTTTCAGGCCATTGATCATGGCAGAGCGCTGAAAGGGTCCTGGAACTAATTATTCATCATTTCCCCTGCTGGCCTATTTTTATTGACCGGTAAATCTGGAAGCCAGATGTTCTTAGAGAAGCCAGCCAGTTCACGGGTGGGCATTTTCACAGTCTCCAAAAGAGGTGCAGGAAAGGGCTTATTTGGGGAGGGGCTCAGGTAATCACCCCAATGCCTTAAGCAATGATGAAAATAAAGGTATTCAATCTGTCTTCCTCTCCTCCAAGTCCTCCCAAATGCAAAGAAGGGCCCTTTACTTGCCCCACTCAACTCGAATGGGCACAAGAATAGAATAGAATAGAATAGAATAGAATAGAATAGAATAGAATAGAATTTAGAATAGAATAGAATAGAATAGAATAGAATAGAATAGAATAGAATAGAATAGAATAGAATAGAATAATATGGGATGGAATAGAATGGAATGGAATAGAAGAATAGAATAGAATGGAATAGAATAGAATAGAATAGAATAGAATAGAATGGAATGGAATGGAATGGAATGGAATGGAATGGAATAGAATAGAATAGAATAGAATAGAATAGAATAGAATAGAATAGAATAGAATAGAATAGAATAGAATAGAATAGAATAGAATAGAATAGAATAGAATAGAATAGAATAGAATAGAATATATGGAATAGAATAGAATAGAATAGAATAGAATAGAATAGAATAGAATAGAATAGAATAGAATAGAATAGAATAGAATAGAATAGAATAATATGGGATGGAATAGAATGGAATGGAATAGAAGAATAGAATGGAATAGAATAGAATAGAATAGAATAGAATAGAATAGAATAGAATAGAATAGAATAGAATAGAATGGAATGGAATGGAATGGAATGGAATGGAATGGAATGGAATGGAATGGAATGGAATGGAATAGAATAGAATAGAATAGAATAGAATAGAATAGAATAGAATAGAATAGAATAGAATATATGGAATAGAATAGAATAGAATAGAATAGAATAGAATGGAATAGAATGGAATGGAATGGAATGGAATGGAATGGAATGGAATGGAATGGAATAGAATAGAATAGAATAGAATAGAATAGAATAGAATAGAATAGAATAGAATAGAATAGAATAGAATAGAATAGAATAGAATAGAATATATGGAATAGAATAGAATAGAATAGAATAGAATAGAATAGAATAGAATAGAATAGAATAGAATAGAATAGAATAGAATAGAATAGAATAGAATAGAATAGAATAGAATAGAATAGAATATATGGAATAGAATAGAATAGAATAGAATAGAATAGAATAGAATAGAATAGAATAGAATAGAATGGAATGGAATGGAATGGAATGGAATGGAATGGAATGGAATGGAATGGAATAGAATGGAATAGAATAGAATAGAATAGAATAGAATAGAATAGAATAGAATAGAATAGAATAGAATAGAATAGAATAGAATAGAATAGAATAGAATAGAATAGAGGTCTTGGAGGTCTTCTAGGCCAGCCCTCATTTCTTCATTTGTTTTAGCCGTTCTTCGTATATTGATAGGCTATCTCCTTTTACACCCTAATCCAGCCCCAGCTTCTCTGTCAGCAGCCACCCTCCCTGGCCCTCAACTCTGTCTCCAGCAGGACAATTTGTAGCTCAGTCCCCGCTTCCTCTGTTGTGTGTGCGCAATTGTGTCAGGTTGGGGGGGGGGAGCAGGTTGAAGAAGAAATATGGCTGGCATTAGATTTCCGCTTTATGGGACTGCAGCCATAAAAGCAGATTTAATTGCCTGACAGGATGATTCTGCTTCTAGGACAGCCAGCAGCAGTAGATTTGGCTTCCCTGCAACCCTCCACTGCCACCACCGCCCAGGGCTTTGGACCACAGTCTCAGCGTAAATCAAATCTTTCTGCAGGAAGCTCTATTCCTGAACAGAGCAAAACTGAGGATTTCAGTCGTTATTCCTGTTGCCGCTTCTGTATTGTTGAATCTGATGAGTTTGATGATTGATTAAAAGGTACATATGTTGAAATGGCCAAACTAATGTTCATGCCTCAGCAGACCTTCAAGGCTGTTGAAAGTTCCACAAGAACTTTGGGTTAAGCAAAGCCTATGGGTTACGCATGTGAACAATACCACAAAACGCATACATGAGTATTTTTTATATAACTTCTATACCTCATCTGTTGTGTGCTAGCTTCCTTTTATGCAACTAAGTAAAAGTAAGAGATCTATATATCACTGTCTTACACTCTGTTGGGGTTCTTCCAATTTAAGGGAGGATCTGCCTTTGTTCAGCTGAATAAACGCTTTTAGCTTACCAAGAGACATCAGGACTCCATCTCCACATTTCTACCCAGTCACACATCTGCTTAACAGTATTATGAGTGGACAAAACACAAGAGCCTATATGATAATACAACAACACAATGATGCAGTGCTGAAACTAAACCTGGATTTATATAAATTGGACCCACCCAAACGTGCTAAGACAAGAGCTGAGCCTATCCCCAGCCCTGTTACAGCTCAGTCTGGCATATTGCACAAAGCCAAACTGGTGTCTTTGCAAAGCCTCAACCTTCCCATCATTCTTCAAATAGCCAAAAGGTGCCACACACAAGAATGACATCTTCTCTTTTGTAAGGGGAGTAAGTTAAAGGAAGATAGATTTCAAATAATGATGAAGAAAAATTTCCAAACAGGATTCTTGCTGGGAACCGGGCTTCGTGGCCTCTTCCCCTGGGAGGATAATTATTTGGTTGTAGGGATTTATTTTCCTACTCTCCAGCCATTTTCCCTGTTAACTTTCTTTTACTTTGAGGAAATTTGATTTGAAATGGAAAAAGGAAAAAAAAAGAGTCCTGGTTTATGGCAAAGCTTAGCGAAGCGTAGCAAAGATGGCAAAGCTGCCCTGGATGGTCTATGCCTCTTTCTTCAATTCTGTCCCCAAAGAGCACCACCAACTGCCTCTCTCCCCAGACTCACACTCTCAGATGCCTGTCTTTACTTTCTTTGAAACTCACTAGCAACTGCCATAACCAAGGGGGAGGGGGCACTTGGGAGGGGAAGAGTGCTGGAGGTGGGAAACAATGCTGTGGGGATTTGGGGGAGTATGGACACTGACAGGAACCAGAGGTACTAAACTGAGCCATCTTCCTGCCTTCAAGGACATCAGCCCTGTGAAAGGAATCTACAGTAGTGCCTGAGGTACCCAAAACATTGGAGCAGAACCTGATTGGACTATTCTCACAGGGGAGGAGAGTTTTAGACATTGGAGATTGCTTTCAATATATGATTTTCATGCAGTTTTCCTTCAGGGCTTGCCTTGCTCACGCTGCCCTCAGCATCTCTAGTAAAACTACCTTTTCTCTAACACTTTTGGACTCAAGGGTTATCCTTTCCTAGGGAGCAGGCTATGGCCAGTCTGACACCAAGGCAAGGACTGAGCCAAACATTTTTGGGCAAAGCACGTGGTCCACCAAGTCTTTAGAACTGTACTGTACAACTCTATAACACAGTCTGGCTATGCTCTTCCTTTTATGAGCCACGAGACTCTGATATTAGGTGTTGGAAGAAAAATCAGGTCCGGTTCCAAGCCAGGCGAAAGAGGCTGAAATAAAACAGAGGCAGGCTACAGGAAAGAAGGTCTCTTGTTGATGGACAGATTAACTATGAGGCTGAAAGACAAAGAAGATTCAGACTACTATCAAATTTGGAATTCATTTTATTCTTGGTTAGAGAAAAGAATGAAGGATTAGGAATTGAACATGTATTAGCTTAGCAAACTCCAGACAACTTGTTGATTGGAAAAATTAACATATATTGATGAAAAAAAATTAATAAAAAAGATTGGGAAAAAAAAGAAGGTCTCTTGTTTATTTGGTAGCCAGAAACATCAGTGACAGCAGCATGTTTCTGAGAAGGCTGACAAAATGGGGCTGAGAGTGGGTGGGTTTTTATGCATTCTTTGGGGCTTTGTGATTGAGATATAAGAATATGTCCTTTAATATTTTAATGGCTGTTGACAGATTCCCATGGGGTCATGTAGGGGTCATGGCTGGCTCTTCAGGCAAGAGGAGAAATATAAATCTTAGGTCTTTTGTTTGTCTGAGTTAATCTTGTCAGTTTGGGCTCCTTGTGTACCATGTTGCTTATTTAGGGTTTCTGGCTGTTCTTTGAATAGTGTGGCCCGGCTTTCTGAATGGATGCAAAATATCCATACCTAAAGACTAGCCCCTTCAAGATTCTGCTTGAGGTTCTTTTCCTATAGCAGGAAGTTTGGGGCTGCTTTCTAGAATAGAATAGAGCTGGAAGGGACCTTAGAGGTCTTCTAATCAAGCCCCCTGCTCAAGCAGGTGAACCTATACTATTTCAGACAGGTGATTATCTAGCCTCTTATTTAAAAACCTCCAGTAATGGAGTGCCCACGATTTCTGGAGGCAAGCTGTTTCACTGGTTAATTGTCCTCACTGTCAGGACGTTTCTCCTTAATTCCAGGTTGCTTCTCTCTTTGATCAGTTTCCAATAATTGTTTCTCGTGTTTCCCTCTGGTGCTCTGGTGAACAATATGACCCCTTCGGCCTTGTGGCAGCCCCTCAGATACTGGAATACTGCTTTCATGTCTCCCCTATTTCTTCTTTTCTTTACACTAGCCAAACCCAAGTTTCACAGCCGTTCTGTATGTTCAGTCTCCAGGCCTTTGATCATCTTGATTGCTCTTCTCTGAATTTTTTCCAAACTCTCAACGTCTTTTTTCTGATATGGTGACCAAAATTGGTTGCAGTATTCCAGGTGTGGTCTTACTAGGACTTTATAAAGTGGTACTAATAATTCGTGTGATTTTGATTCTATGCCTCTGTTTATACAACCAGGATTGTATTAGGTTTTTTTGGCTGCCTCACACTGCTGGCTTATGGTTAAGTGATGTCCATTAGAACTCCAAGGTCCCTCTCACAGTTACTATTTTTAAGCCACGTCTCACCCAAACTGTATTTGTACCTTTGATTTTTCCTGCCTAAATGTAAAACTTTGCTTTTCTCCACACTGAAACTCATTTTGTTGGATAGGGCCCATTGTTCAAGTTTGACAAGATCTTTTTGGATCCTAAGTTTGTCTTCTGGGATGTTGGATACTCCTGCCAGTTTGGTGTCATTTGCAAATTTGATGAGTTCCCCTTCAATTCCTTCATCTAAGTCATTGATAAAAATATTGAAGAGTACTGGGCCTAAGACAGAACCTTGTGGTATCCCACTGCTTACCTTTCTCCATGTGGATGTAATGCTATTGAGGACTACTCATTGAGTACGGTTTGTCAGCCAGCTACAGATCCATCTGGTGGTGTTGTCTATTCCACCTTTTTCTAGCTTACAAAGGAGTAGGTTGTGGTATACTCACTGAAATCTAAGTATACTACATCCAAAGCATTTCGCTGGTCTACTAGCTTAGTCACTTTATCGAAGAATGAAATAAGATTGGTTTGGCATGATCTGTTTTTAACAAACCTGTGCTGGCTACTAGTTATGACTTTGTTTGCTTCTAGTTGTTTGCAGATCTTTTCTAGGATCTTCCTAGATATTGATGTTAAACTGGTTGGTCTGTAGTTTCCTGGGTCCATTTTCCCCCCCTTTCTTGAAGATGGGAACCACATCAGCCCTTTTCCAATCCTCAGGTACTTCCCCGGTGCTCAGGATTTATGAAAGACGTGGTGCAAAGGTTCTGAGATAACATCTGCCAGCTCTTTCAGAACTCTGGGATGTAATCTGTCGGGTGCTGGTGATTTATATTCGTCAAGGTCGGATAGGCGTTCTCTTACCATTTTCTTGCTTATTTTAATTTTTGTTTCTAGTTTGTCTTTGCAGTGGTTTTTTGTGTGTGTTGGGCTATAGTTTCTTTTTGTATGAAGATTGATGCAACGTATGAGTTGCTTTCTCCCTATTGCCTGTTATTTCCTTGCCATCTTCTCTCTTTAGTGGGCCTACAGTTTCTTTACTTTTTTCTTGTTGTTAATATGTTGGAATAAACTTTTTTTTATTATCCTTGATTGCTGTTGCAAGTCTTTGTTCGTTCTGAGCCTTTGCTTTCCTGACTTCATCTTTGCACGTTCTGGCTGTCTGCTGATAATCAGCCTTAGTTATGTGCCCCTCTTTCAATTTTTTGTATTTGTCCTTTTTGTTTTTCAGTTTGGCAGAGAGATCTTTATGCAGCCATGCTGGTTTCTTCTTGGATTTCTTATTTTCCTTTTTCAGTGGTATTGTGCTGGTCTGGGCTTTTATGATTGCATTTTTCAGAGTTTCCCACGCTTCTTTAGGATTTTCATCCATGGGATTTTTCCTAGGTTCTCTCTGAGTTTCTGCCTCTCTCTGCCTTTGTTAAGATTTTTCTCCTCTTCTCTTTTCTATCCTGACTTTTTAAATATCCTGTAGAATATTTTTATTCTGGGGAGGAGAGATTCCCACATAGGATGGAAGAAACGGGAGGGAGCTCCTTATAAAACTTCCTGTAAGTGCCCTTCTGACATCTTAGTCAAGGTTCTCTTTCTCTGGGGAACTCTTAAGTACTAGCAGAAGATGTTTCATGTGCTATTTATTCTGCAAAAATAACAAAGGGACCAAAGGCAGCCTTGGGAAAAAACTCAAAGGCTATTTTAGGAAAAATCACCCCCAGGGTGACAATGAAATTAAAAGGAAGTTACAGGTTGTGAAATAATTAAATTGACTGGCATCACTAAACAGGGTTAATCAAAGTTTTGATGCAAATAAATGATACCTGAATGCTTAGACGTGGAGTAAAAGGTAAGGAAGGACTCATTAAGTCTATCCTAAAAATTGACTGTTGTTTGTGCTGAGTAAAATAAAACTAACAAGCAAAATGAAGTCTACGCCCTTTCTCTTCTCTGTCTGTTGGTCAAACCCAGTTCATCTCTTTGCCTAGCCCTGTTGGACCCAATTGACCGTCTTGCCCCCAAAGCCCCCTGCAAGGTCATCTAGACCACAGCTCCCCACCAGTTCTCAGGGCAGCCTTGAGAAGGGAGCTACAACATCCCTCCATCAGGGACACACTATCCTTCCTCTCAACAAGCCGGCTCCTGCATTTTGGCAAGGATGTTTCCCAAGAGCTGGAGACCATCAAGGTGCTTGGTGTGCAGTCAGAAATAATCTGGACTTCCTGGCCCATTCCAGATCTTTAAATAAATGTTAGCAACTTTATACATGCCTGTGAGAAAAAGCCGAGCACTCCCATGTAGCAGAGATTTTGGTCTTAGCCCTTAGTTTGATTGTTCTAACACAGAATGCATTCAGCAAGCTTTTCTGCTGCAGCTTCAATTCTTCCTGGTAGTTTTTATTGGGCTTGGAATTACACTCTCCACAGATTCTATTCGGTGTTTCCATATCAGTTTTGTGCATTCTTCATGCTTCCTTGGAAACTCCACTTATGATATAAGGCAGGGGTCCTGAGCCCCCGGGCTGTGGCCTGTTTGGAACTCTCTCTCTCTCTCTCTCTCTCTCTCTCTCTCTCTCTCTCTCTCTCTCTCTCTCTCTCTCTCTCTCTCTCTCTCTCTCTCTCTCTCTCTCTCTCTGTGTGTGTGTGTGTGTGTGTGTGTGTGTGTGCAGCTGCACTTGCTTGAGCAGTTAGGAAAGCCTGCACAAAGCTCCATTTGTGTGACCTGCATGTGTGCGTGCCTGCTGCTTGCACAAATAGAGCTGCATGTGTACGCACTTGCCCACCGCTCATGTGGAACCATCCCCTCTCCTGCTTAGCCAGCTCACAAAGCGGGAAAGTTGAGGAATGCTGATATAAGGCAAAGGTGGCAATCTGGGGAGGATGGCAGGCATATTCACACAGTTAGTGGCATGGACAGTCCCCCTTGACTAGAGCACCAACTAACCTCCAAGATGCTCTAACCTCCACTTGGACCTTGGTAGTATATTGGGTGGCAGAGGCCTTGCATGGCTTCTCTTTGTGCTGGCTTTCTGATTGGTCACAGGATCCACCTCCACCTTGTTTCAGGAAATACCTGAATATCCAGATAACATTAGACAGCAAAGGAAGAAAACCTCCACACCAAGGCACTGAAAAAGCAAATTAAATGCCCTCACCCTATTTCTGAGTGTGGTAACATACTGTTGAAAGAAAAATCTTCATCAGGGTCCAGTCCAAGCCAGGAATAAACAAAATGGAGACTGCTATAGAAAGAAGGTTGTCGTTTATTGAAGAGCAGAACCACAAGACATGTGGCTCTGGAGCAGCTGACCACATGGAGCAGGGAGTGGTGGGTTTTTATACCTTCTTGGGTTTTTGTGTTTCGAGTTGTTCCTGTGGCATGAACTTTGACCTGAGGTTCAGTGTGCCTTTCTGGTATTCTAATGGTGGTGGGTTAATCTTATTATGTCCTAAAGGTCATGTCCTGCTTCCCTGGGGCTGTGGCTGATGGCTAAGTCCTGTGTTGGATTTTTTGAGTGAGGTGTTGGTTCTAGGGGTCTTTGTCTTTCTAATCCCATCCGCTCTAAGCTTCCTGGTTCTAGTCTTTCTGAAACGATCAGGACTTTTTTTGTCATAGAACACCCAGAATGGAGTTCCGGCACCTTTTTTGGATGGAACCTTGTAGGGTAGGCAAGGCGGGTTGTATGACGTGAGTGAGTTCCGACACTTTTTTTTTTTTTTACAAAAAAAGCACTGGAAAGGATGATCAGATCTGCATTTCTACAGACCTGGTTTCTGCTTGGGGCAGGGAGACTGGGGGGGGTGTTTCTGCATTTTAAGATCTTCTCCATTATTCCTTTGGGGAAATATAATATTCTGCCTTTTTAATATTCCCCAAAATATTTCTTTCTCTGGGGGCAGGTGATGTCTTCCTATAATACCATATCATTAATGGTAGAGAGATGTTAATGACTACCAGCATAATATGTGTTTTTATGCTGAGAAGGAGGAGGCAGCTTCATGAAGGATTAAGTGGAGGATGTTTTTGAACATTCAAACCTATCACTTTGCTGATAAGATTAGAGAACAAGCCAGGAAAAGAGAGTCACTCGTTCATCAACCTCAAAACAGAACCTTCCTTCCTTCTCTTTCTCTGTTATTGAATCAGCAGTTTATCGTGGAACATCAGTTTCACTCAGCAATTCAATCAAATCACCTTGAATCACTGGGTTTTAGCACACTCCTTTTTAAACATAGGATCCTTGCCAGATCTGGTCTGCAAGGATGGGCAAAGGTCCTATCATGTATTTTAGAGCTGTTTTGGCTAGAACAGCTGGTGCAGACTTGCCTGAAGCAGCCTCTGTTTGTGATCTTTATTCCTCCTCAGCTATAGAGAGTTGAGGCTTAAGAGGTATTCAGAATTAGAAAGGGAACTGAATCCTCCTCCATGGAAGCAGCCTTTGAAATCAGTCCAGCTGTTTCAAATAAACCTCAGGCTGCTTTTTAGGCCACCAGATGTTTTATACAGGGCAAGTGGACACTAATCTATTGCTGTGCAGGCTGGCTAGGAAAGGTAGGGGAGAACCCCTCTCCCCTCCCACCGAAAGCCTGGGAGATTTAAAACAGCTGCCCCTGAGTTATTTGTGAAGGGGAAAAAGGTGAGCAAGGGGAATAATTAGCAAATAGGGAATATTTCACCATGAAAAAATAGAGAGCCCCCCTCTCCCCCTTCCTCAAGGGTGATGAAGTCTTGGCCAGAAGAATCTCGGGCTGACAGATTTTGGAAGATGGCCTGGAGACTTCTGGAAAGTGGCCATTCTGAGTGGTGGGTGGGTTGACCATCCAGCAGTTGAATGGAGGTTCCCCAGAGTTGGGGAACCAGCAGTTCCCAACAGGCACACCTAACCTCAAGGTGTATTGAGCATTGGCAGAGCAGAAAAAAGATGATTCAAAATCGTTAAAGAAGAATAAATTTGAGTGGATGCTGGGATATTTTTATGAGCCTGTGCAGAGCAGAAAACTGCTCTGGCAGGAATATGAGCCCTTGGTTGACATAAAACTCTCCCCTTATAACTTTCCTTTCTTTATTCACTTAATATTTGGTGTGTTATTTATACATTCCTGTATACTAAGTAATTAGTGAATTAATATCTGTATACGTTGTGCATACCCGTGAGCATACCCACATTCTAATACAGAGGTCCTGTAAATTAGGCAAGGAGAAATAGGGAGCAATGAATTTTGGGAAATTAAGTGTTAATGACAAAAGGAACAGAAATTAATGCAGAGATGGGGAAGGGGGAGACGGAAAGCAAGGAAGTCTTTGTATCCCAGGATACTTAAGCAATAGCCTTGTGCTTTTTATTTTACCTTATATTTAGCGTTTGCATTTTCAGGGTCAAAATTATATTGCTTTGCATATTCCCTGTGACATACAAAATGCTATTTGGAATCTGCATCTAAGTTAACCTAATTAGCATGTGCAAAGTTTCCCCCCTTCTTACTTACATATTGGTGCCACTAAGATTATAAAACAAATCCATGTATGAATATTATCTGAAATAGAACCTTCATGTTCTGCAAAACTATAGCTGGATGTCCGACAGCAGGAGTGACCTTGGGAATGACTTTGGGAGACGGAAGGGAAGCTGCAGACTGGACAAGTGGCCCAAGGAGAGAGCATGTGGGAAACACTTCAGAATGGACCCTCCCTGAGGGTTTCAGGAGAGTAATACTTTCAGTTTTGCAATATTCTGTTAATGTAACTTTACAGCCAAAAGAAAGTCAAGTTTCCTGGTTGTGCTTCTTCTCTGGACTACCTCACAGGGCCAACACTATGTCTTCATGCACAGAATTCCAAGGAACATCCTTAATCCCTAAGTTGGGCATGATTGTTTTAAAGCTCGCTCCTGATTTTATCCCTGGAACAACAACCTTGCAAGGTATTTTGAGCTAAGAGAAGATGACTGTCCTCCTTATAGGGATTTTTTGTGTGTGTGATATGGGTATGTTTCTCATCTCCAACGGGTAGGCTAGCACCCCACAGGGCTTTACAGCAGTGGTCCCCAACTTTTCTGACTTAGCGGACTGGCAGAGGGGATGGTTCCATGCATACGGTGGCTGCTCACACAAACAGAGCTGTCAGAATCCAATTATATTTCATTTCTAGCTACCTACTCTGAAAAAAAACCATTTCTTACTCTCCCTGGATTCTGTCATACTACGAAAGGGGAGGAGGAAGCAAGGGGGTTTTATGACTCTCACTTCCTTCATTTAAACTACAAAGTGACTAGATGTTGATTCTCATCAAGAGGACTGACCATAACAATATGGCCATCGCCTTTCATCTACTCTCTCTCTGAAGTCTCCCTTTTGCCGGGAGCGAGGGAAAAGGGGGGGAACAATGGAATGCCTGGGATCTGGGAAAAGAGAGGATGAGTGATTGTTGCCCCGAAGGACTGTGGGGTGGGGGCTGCTTGGAAACACTTAAAACATTGAATGGTAGGGGTTGATCCCTCAGATCCTGTCTAGAATGCCTGCAATCATCTTCTCTTAATAAAGATGCCTGTTGGAAGAGATATTCCAAGAGTTCTGTCTTCTTAAGATGTAAAGTGAGGTGGGTCCTTACAAGAGCTTTGCATGTGGTCATGACCGGCTGCCGCTCATGCAAATGGAGCTGCATGCACATGCTTGCCTGCTGCTTCCGTGGCCCAGTTATGACTAGGCTGTGGCCTGGTACCCACCCACAGGCTGGAGGTTGGGGGACCCCAGTTTTACAGCACTCTTTGGGCAGTTTACAGTGTCAGTATATTGCCCCCAACAATCTGAGAAAGAGGGAAGGCTGAGTCAACCTTGAACCCCATCAGGATCAAACTCGAGGCTGTGGGCAGAGTTTGCCAGCAATGCTGCATTCTAACCATTCTAACCAGAGCACCGTTTATGCTCCATATGCTAAACTGCCAATTGTAAGCAGCAATGGTGAGCGATATCTTGGTCAGGAACCATGAGAAAGAAGTTCAGGAATTTCAGGGGGCCCATACGGGGGTCTGTAGCAGGCAGCAGGGGAGTAGAGGACAAATGCTCCATCCCAGTGCAATCTCCACCCCTTTTGCACATGCTTCATAGATGTGCATGCTTACACAAAAGGCTGGAGTTTGCATCATGGACCGACAGACTCCAGCTTGTGGTTGTTCTGACCGTTATAAAATATTTGGCATTTCCACCTGGAGTTTAATCCCAGCACAACCAGCCAGCATTGACCAAAAATATTTATAGAAAGTGCTGATAATTGCAGTCAGCATAGAAAAGACCATGTCAGCAGTTGTCTTTTCTCAAGGATTTTTATCATTCCACTGGTGTCTGGAATCTCTTTCAGAAACCAGTCACTTGTGGAACCACTGAAATCCAGAGAGTTGGGTCTGCTGAGATAGCTGCTACCTTCTGGGTCAGACAATGTGTAGGAGAGGACCAGGCTGAGCCCGAGAGAGGGGTCAAGCACATCATCAGTCCCTTCATGCCCGCAAGAGATCTAACTCCAGCCCACCTTGAATTCTGCTGACTCTTATTTACCGCTAATTTGCTTTGACCATTAGTAGTTCAGATTCTTTTAGAAAAAGTTAGCATGCAATAAACCTGTATTCATTTGAACCGTCTTGACTCTTGATTTCCAGCACTTGACACCATCAGAGGATTGGATGGAACTTCGTATGTTCTTCTGATCAACCCCTCTCACCCAGCACAAAAGTCCCCAGACTGTCCCACACAAATAGCTGCCCAATCTTTGCTCAAGAATCTCCTGTAAGGGAGCCCCCACCATGCCAGGAGACTCCACTGCTTCATAGCGCTGATGGCCAGAGCATTCCTCCTCATTTGCAGGTTGAATCTCCCTCTTCCACACTTCCACCTATTGGCTTTTGTCCTGCCCTAAAGCCCTATGCCAGTGGTGGCGAATCTATGGCATGCATGCCAGAGGTGGCACTCAGAGCCCTCTCTGTGGGCACACGCGCTGTTGCCCCAGCCCCACCTCCTCCATGGCCCCCTCTCACCAGCAGCCCCCCCAGAGGAGAGCCACCTCTGGGTGCGGCCCACGCGAAGCAGCACAGCCAAGGACATGGTAGCTGGGCAGCGGGGACAAGACTCTGCCCTTGCGAAGGACTTCCGGTGGCTCCGCCGGCGCCGCTAGAGTCTCCTCTGTGAGGCTCCGTTCCCTGGGTCTGTAAAGCCGCAAAAAACAGCACACATCAGCTGTTTTTTTTGCGGTGAAAAATCCCCTCTTCGGGCAAAGAAGAGGTGTAGAGCATCAGGAGCAGGGTTGAGCACCTCTTAAATCCCTGAAAAAGTTTTCAGGGATCAAGAGTGATAGCTCCCTAAGCTCCTGAGAACGCTCCTGCCCAGAGACGCTTCTGTCATCAGACAGAGAAAGACGCCGCGACCGCTTCTGCTTATAAAAATAGAACGCAAGAGAGACTATAAGCAGACTGAGTGAATACAGGAGTTCTTATTGGATTGCAAGTATTTTTTTATTGTTTTTCTGGCTATACATTTCTAACTTCTACAATCAACATAATGCTTTCAAAATGGCGTATAGCTTTCACTGCTTTCACTGTTAAAGGAAAGTGTTTGAAAGTGAAAGTGAATTCTCCATTTTTTTCTCTCTCTCCTTGTTCTCGTAAGCGAAGCTAGAGAGACGGAATTGTATTAAAGCCAGAGTGATTGTTTTAAATTTAAAATGGAGTGGAATTTACATTCAAATGTTAAACTTATTTTGGATCGTATTGATGAATCTCAAGAAGAAAGGCGTGTAATAGTGAAAGAGATTAAAGCAATACTGAAAGAGACCATTACAGAAATATTAACCAGATTCTTTCTTCCAAATGAAACTGATTTACAACCGACTGCTGAATATTTTATAGTGCAACCTAAACAAGAAGAAGAACAAGAACAAGAAGAAGATAGTACTGAGAATAAAGAGAATAAAGGGAAATGGATCTTGCTTGATAAACAGTTCATCTATGGAGTGGAGGAAGAGGATTTGTTTCAAGAAAGGAGGGGATGGTTATTCCTTTTAGATAAGCAGCAAGAAGAGGATTTAATTGAGAAAAAAGAGACATTGATTCAGTTTAAGAAGCAACTTACTTATGGGCCTGAGGATTGGGAAAAGCAAAGACAGAGATTTGAATTGTTATCTCAACAAAAGTTTATGGCTAACAGAGAACTAATGCAAAGGTTAAGACGGTTTATTTGGACTCAAATGATATTGCAAGTAAAGAAGAGAGACTTATTATTTGGAAGGGAGGCGTCGTTATGGAGGTTTACCTGGTTAAAGAAAAAACCTAGAATTTGACTGAAGGAGTGAAATTTAAAACTGTATGCAGGAATTATGGGTAATTCAAAATTATGGACTGATTTAAGGACTAAGATTATGAGTAAGATGTAAGAGAAGATGATTAATGGAAGATATAATTAAATTGATGAAGAATGTATTTGTTCTGAAATGATCTAGGTTTGACATTAGATTGATTGATTGATTGATGGGATAGATAAGCATTATGTGATTTGATGGTTGAAGGAATGTAAGTTAGAAATGGAATAAATAGATTGTATTTGTTATGGAGGTTTATTTGACAGATGAGAAAGCCCTGAAGTCGATTGAAGAAGTGAAATTTAAAATTAAATGTAAGGAATTAAGGCTAATCTAAGATTATGGGCTGAATTAAAGACCAATTTTATAAGTAAGATGTAAGAGAGGATGTTTAATGGAAGATATGATATTATTTGTTTATTTTTCTAAAAAGATGATTTTTTTTTATTTGATGTTCAATGGTTTGAAAGAGGTTGATTACTGGAGGATGTATATAAAACTTAATTGTTTGGGCGATTTTATATAACCTCTCAATGGATTGAAGTGATTTAAGGTTTGACTTAGATTGATGGTTTAGATATGTAAATGAAAATTATTATTCTTAACAAGATGATTTGTTTGTTTTGTTTAATGGATTGAAATGATTTAGAGATTGTATATAGTATATAGTTTAAAATTCTTGTTAGGATTATATAATAATTTTGTTTGATGTAGTGGGTTTTCTTTTGTTTTACCCTGTACTCACTCTGGGAAGTCGGGGGGAGGGCTAGGGAGGGTTTATAATTTTATATATGATGTTTTCTCAACTGTAATTGGGGTGGATGTAAGAATATGTAATTACTGTCATTAAGGGGTTGCTCGGGTGGCCTCTGGGCACCACATCTGTTGGAAAGAGGAAGGAGGAGTGAAGGCTGATGTAAGTGGAAATTGATAAGAAGGGGGAAGAGTAGGACGGAGATAGGGAAGGAGGGAGGAAAGTAGAAAGAAAGTAGAAAGAAAGTTGGTAAGAGGGGGGATGAGTAAGGAGGGTGGAATAGAAGGAGGGAGGAAAGTAGGTAGTTAGTTGGTAAGTGAGGGGGGAAGGTTAGGGTCGGGGGGGATGTGGTGGTGGGGGTACCGAGCAGTAATGTTAATTGTGTGGTATGATTATTTTCAGTTGAGTTATTAGTATTAGATGTATTGAAAAATGTATTTATGTTTTGTTTATAGATGATTGTTTATTTTAACACTATGATTTGTTTTGAGTAGTTTCTTCTTTCTGTAAAAATTTAAAAAATTAATAAAATATATTTAAAAAAAAAAAGACTCTGCCCTTGCGCCCTGTCATGCGCAGATGATGCTGCAGGGCACGGGCGGAGGGCATGGCCACCATGGCACTGCTGGGCCACTTGGGTGATCTGTGGCAGGCCGTATAGGTGGTGGTTGGCCCAGTGGGCAGGGCCGAGCAGGGACGGGGCAGTGGGCAGTTTTTGGGCACTTGGGCTCTAAAAGGTTCGCCCTATGCTGAATAAATATTATCAAGGTAATATGCCCCCTCTCCTGCTGTGGTGACTAATTGCTTTCTCCTTTCTCGAATCAGTATTGATAAGGAGTGAGAACCCCAGCCCCTGGCTGCTTTCTTATGGGATACTCTCTCCACTCCTGTTTAACATCTACATGGAGCACTGGGTGAGATCATCCATCACCAGGGGTTGAGATGTCAATAATATGCTGATGATAGACAATTTTACATCTCCACATCTGGTGACCTGAGTGATGCTGTCGCTAGGGCTAGGGTTAGGGTTAGGCTGTAGGGTCCTGCATGGGGGACAACAACCTATGATTGAGCCCTGGCTAAACCAAGTGGCTTTAGAGCTTCTAAATCCAGATCTTTGACATCTTCAGTTCTGGATGGGGCTGTAATACTCCATTCAGGCCCAGTTCACAACCCAGGGGTTCTCCTGTACTTGTGACACCTACTCAAAGAGCAGTTGGCAGTTGTGACTAAGAGAGCCTTTGCACATCTTCAGTCTGAGTACCAGCTGCAGACTTTCTTGGATCAGGACTCCCTGCGCTCAATCACTCAAGCTCTAGTCATCCCTCGTGTGGATTATTGTAATGAGATTACCCTTGAAATGCATTTGGAAGCTTCAACTATTACTAAGTGCAACAGCACAAGTAGTCATAGAATACACAGAATACAGAATACATTCTACACCACTGCTTCGCAAGCTGCACTGATTTGCTGGTGGGAGCAGTTAGGTTGTTGGTTATGACCTTTAAAGCCCTCCATGGCATGGGTCCAGATTGTTTGATGAACAGTCTCATCCAGCTAAGACAAGCCCACCCGACTTGGGTCAGTAGAGAAAGGCTGCTTGCAAATCCTGTCGGTCAAGGAATTCTGGCTGGTGGGATCCAGAAAAGATTTCTCTGCTGTAGCGCTGACCCTCTGGAACAGCGGTTCTCAACCTATGGGTCGCGACCCCATTTGGGGTCGAACAACCGTTTCGCGGGGGTCGCCGGACACCGCGGTCCGCCATTTTGGGTTTTTTGTTTTTTTTGTTGTGCGCGCGCCGCGCATGCGCAGTTCGGGCCATCGCGCGCGCGCCGCGCATGTGCAGATCGGCCCATCGTGGTCCACCATTTTGTTTTTTTGTTTGTTTGTTTGTTTGTTTCATCGTGCGCATGCCGTGCATGCGCAGTTTGGGCCATTGCACGTGCACCGCGCATGCACGGATCGGCCCATCACGGTCTGCCATTTTGTTGTTGTTTTTTTGTTTTTTTGTTTTTCATCATGCGCGCGCCGTGCATGTGCGGATTGGCCCAATGTGTGTGTGCACGCGCACGCACGTGCGCTGGGGTTGCGCTGCGCATGGGCGGGGCAAGTGGGGTCTCAACCTGAAAAAGGTTGAGAACCACTGCTCTGGAACATCCTGCCCCCTACCCAGAGTGAGGTTTGCCCCAACCCTTCTAGCCTTCCACAAGGACCTGAAGACCTGGCTCTGCCACTTGACTAGGGAGCCCATTAGGGGAATAGCAATAACAATAGACTTATATATTGCTTCACAGTGCATTACAGCCTTCTCTAAGGGGTTTACAGAGTCAGCCTATTGCCCCCAACAATCTGGGTCATCATTTTACCAACCTGGGAATGATGGAAGGCTGTCAACTTTGGGCCCATAAAAATCAAACTGCTGAACTGCTGGCATTCAGCAGTCAGCAGAATTAGCCTGCAATACTGCATTCGAACCACTGGGCCACCGTGGCTCTGATCATGGCTACTGGACCAATTAACTGACCCAATCTCCCCCCTGTGCTTCCTGTTCCCTCTCCACCCCATCTTTTAATTCATATTATTGTACTTTTATTGTTTATTTCTATTCTTTCGATGTTTTGCTATTGTTGTACTTACATTTTTAAACATTTTTTTCCATTTTGCTGTTGTAAGTTGTTCAGAGTAGTCCCATTGTGGCATGGACAGCAAATAAATTGAACTAACAAATAATTTTACTGCAAAGCAAAATGAAAAGGATACTGGGGCAATACTGCCCAAAGCAGCAATCTATAGCAATACCATTGTGGAAGACAAGAGAAAGAGAGAGAAAGTGATGGGACAGAAAGATGCTCAGTCTGATTCAGGTAAGGGGAGTGTTGACAATCCACGATGGTCCTACTCTGTCAGAATAGAAGTGACCTGGAAGTTGGGGCAAGATAGTGGAATAGATGAAGACTTTTCCCCATTTACACCCACCATGGCACAATGCTTTTTATATGTTTCCAGCCCATGACAATTGGTCACTGATTTACAACAATTGAGGTTAGGATTTTGGTCATGTCATTGCAGTTATTAAATGAGCTTCTGGAAAAAAGCCATGACTTCAAAGTGGTGGGACACTTTGGTTTTGTAAAGACTTTACAACTGATAAAAAGACAATTTTAGTGACTGTCCCTCAAAAAGGACATTGAGAGCTATGTGGCAAGCTATCTGTGCCTCAGCCAAACACAGACAATGAAAAACCCTGGGACTCCTTCAAATCGTGGCCGAGCTGTCAACGCCCTGGAGAGAGATCTCCATTGAGTTTGTCATGGAACTCCCTGAAAGCTCAGGAAACACTGTTACATAGGTCGTGACTTTTGTCTTCTAAACAAGTATACTTTGTCCCGTGTCCAAAAATCCCATCGGCACAGAGGCTAGCCAAATTATTTTTACATCATATTTGCCGACTACATGGGTCACTTCAATGCATCTTTTCGGACAAAGGGGTGCAATTCACTTCCAAGTTTTGGCGAGCCTTCCTTAACTTGCAAGACTTTCAGGGACTCAGTTCCAATCACCATCCCCAAACGAATGGGGTGTGTGAATGAGTGAACTCAGTATTGGAACAATATATCAGATGCTTTAATAGTTATCAACAGAATAATTGGACTGGCTTGTTACCTTTTGCAGAAGTGGCTTATAACAATTCTGTACACAGTAGCATGGGATTCACCCCTTTCAGGGTGGCTACGGGTCAGGATGTTACTCCTATGTCTGAGCTGCCCCTGAATGACCCTCTGGTGGCATTGTTAAAAGAATGGGTTTCCCAATTACAAAATGCACAGACTGTTGTGAGAAAATCCCTTGAAGATGCCTGGGAGGTTTATAAAGCTCAAGCCTACATTGGTAATCTTCTCTACCTGTCCACGCATTACCAACAGTCTCTGAAAAAGTCCAAAAGTCAAAAAAGCTAGGACCCAAGTTAGTGGGGCCCTTTCCCATCAAACATATTATAAAACCTGTGACTGTGGAGTTAGAATTGCCAAAATCCTTTCATAGGTCCACCCTGGGATCCATTGTAATCTGTCAAAACATGAAGTTGTTTCTCTCCTTAGACCAAGCCTTCCACCACCTCCTGAGCCAATGATGGTAGAGGGGAGGCAGCATTTTGAAATTTGTGAAATTTTAGATTCCCACAGGCATAGGGGAGAACTCCAATATTTGGTGGCATGAAAGGATTTCCCAAAGCTCAAAACGAGTGGGTCAATCACCATCACGTTAGGGCTCCCAGAATTGTAAAACATTTTCATAACCAATACCCAGATAAATCTAAATAAGGTTTCTGTTAATTTCATGTTTTCTTTCTCTCCCTGTTTATTATTTATTTTATTATTTATTAATTAAATTTTTATGCCGCTCCTCTCTGAAGACTCGGAGCGGCTAACAGCATAAATAAAACAATATTTCAACATTTCAAAACTAAAACCAAAGCTAAAAAGCGTTTAAAAAGACCCCAAACACATTCATCATTCGCACACAATCACAGTCATCCCCAGGCCTGCCGGCATAAATAGGTTTTTAGATTCTTCCGGAAGGCAAGGAGAGTGGGGGAAACGCGGACTTCAGGGGGCAGTTGGTTCCAGAGGGTGGGCGCCACAACAGAGAAGGCCCTCCCCCTAGGACCCACCAGACGACATTGTTTCGCTGACGGGACCCGGAGGAGGCCGACCCTGTGCGCTCTCACCGGTCGAAGGGAAGTATGTGGCAGAAGACGGCCCCATAAGTATCCTGGTCCAATGCCATGAAGGGCTTTATAGGTAGTAACCAACACTTTAAATTGCGCTCGGAGACCAATAGGCAACCAATGCAGCATGCGGAGAGTTGACGAAATGTGGGCACAGCGTGGAAGGTCCACAATTGCTCGCGCAGCTGCATTTTGCACTAATTGTAGTCTCCGAACACTCTTCTGTTTTCTTCTGCAGAACTAATGCCATTTTTTTAGGGTGGGCATGTCAGGTCCACTATTCTGGTTACTGCCATTTGGTTGGGGGGGGGAGGAAGGTTTCAGGCATTATTTGCATACTTTTGCTTTTCCTGTATCCGCTTGGGAATTAGGGAGGGGGATTGTCTTCAGAGACAAGGCAGACTCCTTCCGGGTTCCAGCCTGGTTCCAAGGCCATCCTGCCCTGAGAATGACCTGTTATCGACCCAGCACCTCAGCATTCTCAAAACAATCCTGCGGCATCACATTGGCTGCTGATGGACTGGTTGGGTGTGGAGAAAACAAAATAACTGCTTTGCACTTTGTGTGGGACATTCAGATTCCACCTGACTTCTCTGCATCCACTTTCTCTCAGTAAAAGTTCTTTTGACTAACCTCAATGGAGTCAAGAGTTTTGCTTTCCTAAGGGATAAGCTGGTGTGGGTCCTTATATTTTGGGGGAGTCATCACAGATGCCCACATGACCAATTCACTCAACAATCACAATGCAAGCATTCCCTGCTGCAGTCATCCTTTACCTTGGGACTGAAGAAACACATTAGCAGTGAAGGCAGAAAAGATGGTTGTTGAAACAGTTTTCAGGCTAGTCAAGGATGGTTGGAGAACACTGCAGCTCAGTGGGGGGAGCCTCTAGAGCAGAGTTCCCCAACGTTTCGGGCTTCGTGGACCAGTGGGGGGGAGGGATGGTTTCACATGAGTGGCTGGCAAGTGCGCACAAGCAGTTCCATTTGCGTGACCAGCGTGCATGCACACCTGCGGCTCACATAAATGGACTGCATGAGCATATGCTCACCCGCTGCTTGTGCAAGTGATGAGGTGCATACACAAGTGCTCAGTAGCTGTTTCTGCATCCCAGTATCCTCATGGCCCACTAGTGATCATGGGCCACAGGTTGGGGACACTTTTCTAGAGAAAACGGATGCACTGGAACCTACTGATTCAGACGGAGATGGATGTTTTTGCACTCATGCAACTATATACCTGAAATTAAATTCATTTGATTAGGATAATTATCCAAACCTACTTGACTCTGGATAGCATACACCCCACAAAATACCATATCTGAGTTGTAATATCTGAGTCATAAGACATTGCTAATAAATCAAGTGAAAAAATTATGGGGTTTTGCCTGTTTCTCTAATTATCAGGAAAATATTTTGCTGCTGACATTTCTTTCCAAGCTTAAAATAATGTTGGTGAAATTTCCATGGGTGATGTTTGCAGGAAGTGGGAGGACCAGGGAATTTTCAGAACAATTGGAGTGTGTGCAACAGAAAACACACCAGTAGACACCACTTTGCCACCTCCAACAATAAAGCTCGTTGAATGATATGAACAAGGAAAATAGAAAAGAAATGTTTAAGCACCTTGAACATAAGGTAAAAATGGAGATGCCTATTTTGCAGGAAAGAAAGAGTGACTGCTTTTCATTATGTGGCTCAGCTATTGTATCACATTTATACTCTGTCCATATTTCTTTTATGGGGGACTTTGTCCTCTACTTTTGTCTGGTTGCCTCTCTTCCAGCTTGTTTTTGGATGGCCCTATTTACACCCTTTGCTGTCTAAGTGGTGTCTGGTGGGACTGCCTGAGTCTCTTGGCTGCCTGTCAGGATGGAGTCCCTGTTCCATTTGCAGCAGATACGAAGAGTGATCTCCTGCAGTGATAAGTCCAAAATTTCGTTGGAAGTTCATTTTCTCAGTACTTTGACAAGTTCACACGTGGCTTTGATATTTCATGTTTTTCTTGTTTACTTGTGATTTTAATCACCAATTAATGTTATTACCTCATCCATCTGCTCAGTGTCCCAAAATACACAGTTAAAAATAAATATAATCAGTTACAGCTTTGAAAAGAAGGTTTCGCTGTTGTTTTCTTCAGTGTCAAGCACTTGAGGTAAGTTATGTGGGGTTATCACAGTTTCCCCTATTTCTGTTTCCAACTACTTCTTTTTAAATCAGAGTTTTCTGTGCTAGGTCCAAAGTGTATATACAGAATAAGAGTTCAAAGGGACCTCTTCTAGTGATCTAGTCCAACCCCCTGCTCAAGCAGGAGACCCTATGCCAGTGGTGGCGAACCTATGGCACGCGTGCCAGAGGCGGCACTTGGAGCCCTCTCTGTGGGCACACACACCATCGCCCCAGCCCTACCTCCTCCCACAGCCCCCTCCTCACCAGCAGCCCCCTGGAGAAGAGTCACCCCCGGGCATGGCCCACACAAAGCAGTGCAGCCAAGGACATGGTAGCTGGGCAGTGGGGACAAGACTCCGCCCTTGTGCCATGTCGCGTGCAGATAATGCTGTGGGGCACGGGCGGAGGGCGTGGCCGCCATGGTGCTGCTGGGCTACCTGGGTGATCTGTGGTGGGCTGTGAAATTGGCCCAGTGGGCACTGCAGAGCGGGGACAGGGGTGGGGTGGGGGTTTGGGCACTCGGTGTCTAAAAGTTTTGCCATCACTGCCCTATACAATTTGAAACAAGTGGTTGTCCAATCTCTTCTTAAAAGCCTCCAGTGTTGGAACAGCCACAACTTCTTGAGGCAAGTCGTTCCACTGATTAATTGTTCTAACTGTCAGGAAATTTCTCCTTAGTTCCAGGTTGCTTCTCTCTTTGTTCAGTTTCCATCCATTGTTTTTTGTCTCATAAGCTATAGGAAAGAACTCTTTTCCATGACTACAGAAAATAGCACTAGAAAAGATACATATCTAGATTTAGTTTAAATATTGGGGAAAACCAATATGCTGATGATACCCAGCTTTACATCTTCACCCCGTGTCACTTCAGTGAAGCAGCGGAAGTGATGTGCCGATGTCTGGAGGCTGTTAGGGTTTGGATGGGTGCTAACAAGCTTAAACTTAACCCCGACAAGATGGAGTGGCTGTGGGTTTTGCCTCCCAAAGACAATTTAATCCATCCGTCCATCAGCCTGGGGGGCGGAGTTTTTGACCCCCTCGGAGAAGGTCCGCAACTTGGGTGTCCTCCTCGATCCACAGCTAAATCTGGAACATCATCTTTTGGCTGTGGCGAGGAGGACATTTGCCCAGGTTTGCCTGGTGCACCAGCTGTGGCCCTATTTGGACCGGGAGTCTCTTCTCACAGTCACTCATGCCCTTATCACCTTGAAACTCGACTACTGCAATGCTCTCTACATGGGGCTACCTTTGAAAAATGTTCGGAGACTTCAGGTAATGCAGAATGCAGCCACGCGAGCAGTGTTGGGCCTGCCCAGAAATATCCACATTTCGGCATCACTCCGCGAGCTGCATTGGCTGCCTATTGGTCTCCGAATGCAATTCAAAGTGTTGGTTATGACCTATAAAGCCCTACATGGCATCGGACCAGGTTACTTGCGGGACCGTCTGCTGCCCCATGAAACCCAGCGACCGGTTAGGGCCCACAGAGTCGGCCTTCTCCAGGTCCCGTCAGCCAGACAGTGTCGCCTGGCGGGGCCTAGGGGAAGAGCCTTGTCTGTTGCGGCCCCGGCCCTCTGGAATCAACTCCCCCTGGAGATCCGTATCACCCCCACCCTCTCCACCTTTCGTAAACTCCTTAAGACACATCTTTGCCGACAGGCCTGGGGTGGTTGACATCTTGCCCCTAGCCAGTGTATGTTTGTGTGTACGTTTGTTGTATGAATGGTTTCTTAATTTAGGGGTTCTCTTTTTTATATATGTATTTTTTTTATATATGTATTATGTAGTTTCTTAATATTAGATTTCTATTTATGCTGTGAACCCTGAGTTCCCGGAATAGGGTGGCATAGAAATTTAATAAATAATAATAATAAATAATAATAATAACTTTTGTAGAACTATGAAACAATCTCCTACAAAGGTGGTAGATTCTCAGATGGATATTGTAATTAGTTTTCCTGCACCTCACAGAGATTGGGCTGGAGGATTCTTATGGTCTCTTCCCAGGCTGCTCTCCATTTCAGGCTGTGTCGTCGGTTGCTTCCTAGTGGTGTCTCTGTATGAAAGCTCCTCAGGCTGCTTGAAACCTCACTGCTTAAAGTTTGCATATTAATTGGCACATATTTAAAGCAAGCCATTGTTTATTCTCCACTAATTTTAGTTTCTCTGTGCTTACATCTGCCAGTTCTGCTGGTGTTGAATTATATCTTACCCAGGGGTAATAACAGCTCCTAGCCTTTATACCTCCTCAGCCATAAATCTCAAAGCAATTTACAAAGGAGCATATTAAGAGTCGGTGAAGACGGCTTTCTACTTTTCATGAATAGTAATATTTGCAGTTTTGAACTCTGTGATGGATCTTCCAGCTTCTCTTTGGCTCTCAGGAGAGCAGCTTGATTTATGTGTCTTTACTTTTGTTGATTACTTTCGTGGAAGATCATGCAGTCGGCATCACGTGAGCATGATCACAAGACCGCACCAGGTGATCCGCATATGAAGCCAAGGGCCTCTTTCCACAGCCACAGCCCACCGGCTCCAGAATGCTTAAATGGATTTCTTTCATCTCCTTGCTGAATTAATAATTCATATCCTTGGTTCATGTGGTTCAACAAATTATAAACTAATGAAAAGTACAAGAAGAAAAAGCAAACAACGTTGCAGCTGCTCAGTCACTAACTTAGTCACTAACTAACTAACTTAGATACTTTTGTAAACCCAACCCATGAAAGAAATGGTGTCATGTTATATCATGGCAGTATCTGAATGACCTGTGGCTGATCTCAAGCAGATGTGCTAACACCTCCAGCCCAGAAGGGCTGGTCACAGGGTTTTTTGGATTTGGAAGCAACAATCACATGAGGACTTGTCTTTATTATAAAGTAGCATAAGAAAGTGGCATAATGTAATATGAGACAACAATCAAAAATATTCAGGTATGCAGGAAAAAGAAACAAAAGAATTTACCTTTTGTCTGCCATCAGGGACCCAAAAGACAGAGCGGATAGACCACAAAGCCCTAGAACACGGGTCTGCAACCTTGACAACTTTAAGACTTGTGGACTTCAGCTCCCAGAATTCCTTAGCCGAGTCCACAAGTCTTAAAGTTGTCAAGGTTGCAGACCCCTGCCCTAGAAGAATGGGCCTCCTTTAGGGGAAGTTCAGCATTCTTATTTCTGCTACACTGCATGGCATGCTTTACTGGTTTTCTTTTGCATCGGTTGGCTTGTTTCTTGTTTGCATTTGATATTACATTATTGGCATATTTTAATACTTGTGCTGGGCAGCACACAAGTATTAAGACAGTGGCTAGTGTGTCAAACTAGCCCCAACTTACTCCCTAGGAAAGAACAACCCTTGACTCCATAGGTGCTAGAGAGAAAGGTACTTTTACTAGAGATGGTGAGTGCAGAGTGAGCTAGGCAAGTTTTGAAGGAAAACAGCGCAAAAGGCATATATTTAAAGGAATCCCCAATGTCCAAAACCCTCCCCCCAGTGACAGTAGTCCAATCAGGCTCTGTTCCGATGTTTTGGGAACTTGGTGCCTCAGGCGCTGCTGTATATGCCTTTCCCATGGCATCCTTGAAGGCGGGAAGATGGTTCGTTTGACACCTCTGGTTCCCATTAGTGTCCATGCTCCCCCAAATTCCCACAGCATTCTTTCACACCTCCCTCTTCCAAATGCCCCCTCCCCCTCAGTTATGGCAGTTACTAGTAAGCATCAAAGAAAGCAAAGACAGGAATCTAACACAGTGATTAAGATGCTGGGTTTGTCATCCGGAAACCTGGAAGCCAAGTTTTGAGACCCAAGTGCCACAAAACAGGGTGGCTCCTGGTCTCTCCCCAGCTCCTGCCAACCAAGCAGTTGGTCACTCTGCAGACTAGGAACGGATCCTGGCTTTCTGGCTTCTCCAGGCCAGGGCAAAGATTCACATGTGAGTTCTTTTCCAATTCGATGCTTGTCTAGAACGGGACACTTGCTGGGTGAAAGGCATTTTGGCATTCACTATAATGAAGGACCTTCCTGACAAGTCAAGGCTATGCCTTGGACTGACTCTGCAGACAAGGAGTGGATCCTGAAAACACGTGGTTTTCTGCCTTCCCTGGGCCAGGGAAAAGATAAGTATATGACTCCTTTTCCAATCTGACACCTGATTGGAGCAGGACACTTGCTGGCTAAAAAGGGATTCAGGCATTCACTTTAGTGCAGAGGCCCCCAACCTTTTGGACACCGGGGACTGGTTCTGTGGAGAGAGTGTTTCTGCGGACGGGAGTGGGTGTAGTTTTGTGTAATGCCTGCATCCCGCAAATGGGGCTTTGCTTGTTTGTGCGGACCAGTTGCTGGCATGCCACGGCCCGGTACCGGTCCACAGACCGGGGGGTGGGGACCCCTGCTTTAGTGGACCTACTTTAAAATCTAATCTATCCCTTTGATTAACTCCACAAACGAGGAGCAGATCCTGAAAACACATGATTTTCCAGCTTCCCCGGGCCAGGACCAAGATGAATATGTGACTCCTTTTTCCAATTCAATGCTTGTCTAGAGAATGGGACGGTCAGACCCTCAACTTTTCTATTCCCTTTTTTTCCCATTTTGCTGGGAGGGGGGGCGACTGTTTGGCCATGCTGTTGGGAGGGGAGAGGTTGGTCAGTGTTTCCTCTGCTTTGTTCCTCACCCCTTTGATACCTTGATGTGTGAACGGGAGAGGAATGGGCTCTGGGTCATCTGTCTTATCTGATGGGAGGAAATGAAACCCTGAGAACGGTGCCTGGGATCTGTGTGTATCACCTCGGTTCCCATAACAATTTCGCACCTGAGGACTGGATGAAATCAAATTGGACATTTGGCCATTGGTGTGGGGTTTTGAAAGGGATGCCTTAATGTAATCTTTCGTGCAGGAAAACATTAGATCTTGCTTTGCTCTTCTGCTATCACTGACTCTCAATAAAAGTTCCTTTTGAAACAATGCCTGTTTCAAGAGTTCTGCTTTCTTGGGAGGACTAGCTGAGGCAGGCCTTACAGGGACACTTGGTGCTTGAAAGGGATTCGGCATTCACACTAATGGACTTGCTTTCAAGTCCAAGCCATGCCTTGGACTAACTCCACAGACAAGGAGTTGATCCTGGAAATACATGGTTTACTGCCTTCCCCAGGCCAGGTGAAAGATTATTTGTCAAAACAATTTGATGCTTTTCTGCAGTGGGAGACTTGCTGGCTTAAAGGGATTTCGACATTCACTTTAATGGGCCTTCTTTCTAGTCCAAGATATGCCTTGAAAGGGCAAAAGGGGTCTGTTAACTGCTCAGAATTGTAGAGAATCAGGCGGTATATAAGCCCCACAACCACACCAAGGTAATGCCTCACCGGGGGATGACTATTAGGGGTGGTTGCCTAGTCGGTCACATGTTTAGACTTGATTTGGCATTTTTATTTTTGGCAGCTTTAGTCGGAACAGCTTACATCCTGCATAAATACCTTTATCAAGAAAGAAGATCTGCCTATTCCAGGTCCTTTGGAAAGACTTGATAGGTGAATAAAAATGCAGAGTCCTTTTTTGGCAAAGCCAAAATTGAGAAGATGGCAACAGACAACAAATGCCACCTCTGCAAAGAAGCTGAAGAAACAGTGGACCATCTGGTAAGCTCTTGCAAGGACTACAAGCAATGCCATGACAAAGTAATAACAACTATTTTGCAAGAAATATCACTTGCCTGCAAGTTAGAACTTATAGGACCAAAGGACCAAGAAAGTAATAGAAAATAAAGAAGCTATTTACAATTCAAATCAACAAGCACATGTCACAGAACAGCCCAGATTTAACAACTTTGTTAAGAAAGACAAAAATGTCTGGATAGTGGATGTGGCAGCACCTGGAGACAGCAGAATAGAAAAGAAAGAACTGGAGAAGATCACAAAATACAAAGACCTGCAAATAGAAATAGAACAACTGTGGCAGAAGCAAGCAAAGGTAATCCCAACAGTAATAGGCACCTTGGGTGCAATCCCAAAACAACTGGAGCACCACTTGAACACCATCATTGGCACTGACAAATTCACCATCAGTCAGTTGCAAAAGGCGGCTTTACTCGGAACACCTTCCATCCTGTGACGATATCTGTAATACCATCAAACATCCACATCTGCCTATCCCAGGTCCTTGGTAAGGACTCGATAGGTACACAAAAATGCCAAATCCAGTCGAACATCTGGCTGATTGTGTAATGAACCATAGATATTATTACTGTTACATTGCTTCTTGTCCTTCCCTCTGGTGTTTTGGAGAATAGGTTGACCCCCTCTTCTTTGTGGTAACCCTTCAAATATTGGAATACTGCTATCATGTCATTTGTTAGACTATTACCGGTAGATATACCTAATTCCCTCAACCATCCATTACATGTTTAGCCTCAAGGCTAAAGGGACCTCTTACATCTTTGTTGCTCTTCTCTGCACTTTTTCTAGGGTCCCAACATCTTTTCTGAATCCTGGTGACTAGAATTAGACACAGTATTCCAAGCGTGGCCTCACTAGTGCAGCATAAAGGGGGTATTAACATTTCACATGATCTTGACACTATTCCTCTGTTGATGCAACCTAGGACTGGTGGTGCAGTGGTTAGAGTGCAGTACTGCAGGCTAGTTCTGCTGATTGCTGGCTGCCAGCAGTTCGGCAGTTCAATTCTGACCAGCTCAAGGTTGACTCAGCTTTCCATCCTTCTGAGATGGGTAAAATAAGGAGCTGAATTGTTGGGGGCCACAGGCTGAGTCTGTAAAACACTTAGAGAGGGATGTAAAGCACCGGGTGAAGCGGTATATAAGTTTAAGTGCTAGTGCTAGTGCCATTGGCTTTTTTAGTGGCTGCAGCACACAGCTGGCTTATATTTAAATGATTGTTTAGGATGACTTCTAAATCCCTCTCACAGTTTCTGCTGTTGAGCCAAGTATCACCTATTGTATATGTGTGCATTTGGTTTTTCATGCATATCAATCAATAATCAATCAACCAACCAACCAATCAATTAATGTTTCTTCTTCTTCTTGTGCCATATCCATTATCGGATGTTGGTGATCATGTTGGCGAAAATTAATGTTTAATTTTTTAAATTATGTTATTGGTTTAAATAATTAATCAAGCCAAGAACGTCCGTGTCACTTTTCAATGACTGTTTTGCAAATGGCTACTCTCTTTCCTTTAATGGCATTTGTCTTCAGTATGTCTTCACTGCCCCATTCAGCAGCACAATATGATCCCTGGATAAATTCCTCCCTGAGAACCTGACTTGTCTACTATCTATTTGTTGGCCTTGCTACCACAGCTATACCTCTGCATAACTCTAACCTAAGTAAGGAATCTCAGGTGACGTGATAAACAGCCCAGTCAAGAGTCAAGGAGCTGATGAAAGAAAGGAAAACCATCCTGGTAAATCACTATGTGGTTTATTGGCTTGTAGTTGTATGTTGTCTGAACCCAGCCATTGTGCTCCATAACTCTCAGTTTATGGCTAGGTTAGGCTGTCTCAACCATTTGCGATTTATGCAATGTTCCATGATTACATAAACAATGGCTTGGTCTGTGTGAACCAGCCGCTGTGTGCGATAAAGGACATGAGGAACTGCTGCTTCTGCGAATAGTGGAGCCCAAGGAGGAGCCCCCAGTGCCTCCTCTGCTCTGTCATTTGGGTGCTCCTTCCACCTTTGGGGGCTGCTGACCACCCTCCAAAAAGGAGTCCCAGTTCCCTCTCCTATGCGCTACTTAGAGTCAGGTGCCGCCTGTTCTCCACCTGTGTGTTTGGTTCTTCCTGCCAACACCCAAAGAGCTCTGTAAACAGAAAGGGGAGTCCGAAGGCACTTTTGTTCAATTGAAATCATTAATGTACCCATGAATCATTAGGAAAATAATTCTTTTAAATTGAATTACCACTTACAATTATTTTCCCCTTATTTCTTGTTTCTTGCTTCCTTCTTTGTTCTTTTATTTCATTATCCCCAAAGTACCAGCTCAAGTCATCATGTTAGAATTACACCCAGTCAGGCAGATGCTCTTAAGTAATTTTTTTCACTTAATCGTACATAGGATTTTTCCTTTCCTCCTGGAAATGATTATAGTAAAAGAAATTGGAAACTGCCATGGTCTGGCAGCTGCTTTGCCTCAGAGGATTCTCAGAATTATAAAATTGGATGCAGTATTCCAAGTGTGGCCTTACCAAGGCATTATAAAGTGGTAGTATCATGTTGAAGGAAAAGTCTGCATCCAAGCCGGTAATAAACAACATGGCGACTGCTTTAGAAAGAAGATTGCAGTTTATTGAAAAGGAGAGCCAGACAGAAAGATGGCTCTGGAAGAAAAGAGAGAGAGCACATGTAGGGAATGGGTTTTTATACCCTCTGGGGCTCTTGAGGTTGTTTCCTGTTCCTGTCTGAGGCTTTGTATTTCCTGTGTCATGTACTTTGACCTGAGTCTGACTGTGCCCCTTTGGCATCTATGGGTTAATCCTATTATGTCCTGTCCTACAGTTTGGGTGGGGTATGTAGATTTTAGGTGTCTTTGTCTTCCTAAGCTTCTAGCTGGAGGCCTCCAACCTTCCTGAATGGATTATTTACATCTGCATTTCTACAGAGCTGGTTTCTGCTTGGTGGAGGGAGACTTGGAGCTATTAAGAAAAAAACTGGGCATGCTTTTCTGCCACTTTAAGATCCTTTGAGGAAATATAATATTCTGCTCTTTTAATATTTCCTTCTCGGGGGGGGGTTGACTTCCCACAATCATTTCTTGTGATCTTGATTCTATCTCTCTGTTAAGGCAGCCTCTGATTGTGTTGGCTTTTTTGGTAGCTGCAGCACACAGCTGGCTTATATTTAAATGATTGTCCATTAGGACTCCAACTGTTCAGCCAAGTTTCAGACAGAAGAAAATAAAATAAAAGTTTCAGGACATGAGCAAATGCATAGATATTGTTGTGAGTGTCTCTAGACCGGCTGGGGACATATCAGAGGATGACGAAGCACAACCAGGCCCCTCTGGGTATTTTCCCCTCCCGGCAGCCGAGCTAGACAATGAGGAGATTTGTATGCAATCTGAGTCAGACTCTCAAAGTGATGAGTCAGATTTGGAACAGGAAGATAGATGGCTTGATCCGAGATTCCGAAGGTTTGATAGGCAGAGGTGTCAGTTAAGTGGAAAAAGGAAGTGACGTATTGAAAACTATATTAGAAGAGGAAGACGGGACTAATTCTTTGTCACGAGCAACGTTAATATCAAGAGGCAGTCTGATGCATCACCGAGTTCGTTTGAACTCAGTTTTCTGGTGTTTTTGAAATCTACGGAGGATTAATGAAGTCTTGGACAATGTGAGCGATAAAGAGTGAGTTAATTGGAAGGTGGGAGAATGTTTAAACTAAATGTACATAAATCAGACTGGGCCGTTCCGGCCAACAAACTGCCAGCAGCTTGCTTTGAAGTGAATCTTTTGAAATGTGTTAAATAAAACTCTTAAAGAAATATTTATGTGGATTTTACTAAGCTGAGAAGGGCCAGATACAACAGATATAGACTAGGCAGTACCTAGCTCAAAAGTAGTAACTGTGAGAGAGATCTAGGTGTCCTACTAGACCTCACTTAAGTATGAGCCAGCAGTGTGCTGCAATTGCCAAAAAAAGCCAATGTAGTTCTTAGGTTGCATCAACATCAAGACAACAAGAAATAATAATATCACTTTATACCACACTAGTAAGGGCATACTTGAAATACTTTGCCCAGTTCTGGTCACAACGATACAGAAAAGATGTCAAGACCCTAGAAAGTGCGCAGAGAAGAGCAACAAAGATGATAAAGGGTTCTATGATGAACGGTTGAGGGAACCAGGTATTCCTAGTTTGTCAAAGAAAAGGATTGGGGGGGGCATGATAGCTGTCTTTCAGTATTTGAGGGGCTGAGCCAGAGAAGAAAGTATTGACTTATTCTCCAAAGAAATTTGCTGGCCATGAGAACAATTAACCAGTGGAACAGCTGCAGTTGTGGGTGCTCCATCACTGGAGATTTTCAAAAATAGACTGGACAACCATTTGACCAGCATGGTATAAAGTGTCCTGCCATGGGCAGGAGGTTGGACTAGAAGACCCACCCAGAGAGAGAGACTCTTCCAGCCTATGATTCTATGTTAGTCTGCCATTTCTCCACCTGGAAGTCAATTATTCTAAAATTAAGGGAAATATTTAACATCAAAATTACACAAGAGAATTAACTGAGATTATTTGGGTAAAATAGACTCCTTTTTACTTGTACCAATCAGCAAAATTCATAGACAAATACAAGCAAAGAGACACTGCTTTCCTATCAGCTTTCTGACTGACTAATTACAGACCATCAAAACAAGCAACCAAAAAAGGAGTATTGTACATGAGAGCTGTGCAAATGCCTCAAAAGTCAAGTAATTTGCTTCTGATTCTCCACATAGTTCCAGCTGTTACAGAAGAGTTAACATACTTTGAGCATTCTGCACCAAGTCATTATTATTTCATAGATAAAGGCTTCTAAAGTTCTAAATCTTGCTGTTATGAAGTTGCTGCCAAGCCCTCTTAAAAACCACTCCATTGCCAGTTGCCAGCAAATGGTTTATTCACAAAAGTGTGGCAGCAGCAGCAGCTCCAGTTTGCTGTCATTCTTCCAATAAGTCTTCATTTTGGGCACACACCTGCTGCAGCTTTGTGCCAGCTATAACTCCATCCCTTAATCTGCCTCTCTCCTGCAGTTCAGAGGCTTGGTCTAGGCAATGCCCAAAAGCTGAGAAAGGGAGCTTGAAAACAATTGGATTATAGAGGATGTCCCACTGGGCCCGTGTTCAGCAGCAGCCTGGCAAAATAGCAGTTATGCCATAAAACACTGATTTGTCTTTGGTTCCTTTTACTTTAAATAGCCACTTTGTCAGTCACAGGCGGCAGAGAATGCGTGAAAAGAAATTTTGCCTATTCTTCTGTCCTGGGAAAATATCCATTTCATATTCCATCTCACTAAAGGAAAAAGTTGCCAGTATGCAAAACTTTAGGTCTAGCTGAATAGCAGTTACGTGTGGAAAAAACAAAATAATTATCTTTTGCATATTGAAATATGTTGTGCTGAACCAAGTGAGACCCCTGGGTACTCTACTCATAGCCCACCTGCCTGTATGATTAACTCCAGGAAAGCTACGGTAGTAACGTAACATGTTGTCAATGCTGCTAATATTGTATATTCTTGCTTTGATAAAATATGCAGAACTGTCTGGTATTTTTAGAGTTAATGCAGAGAAGGAGGGAGGAGGGAAAAGCCTGCAAAAGAGAAAGAAAGGCAACCTTTGCCCTTCACACTAATTGGAGAACGTAAATCATGACAGCAAAATTGGGAGTGGAAATACTAGCAAAATAACTGCTCAGTGGGTGGGGATTTTAGATCTTAGCATCCCTTCATTATGCCGTGCTGACATTTTGTAACATAATAAAACACATTTAGGAAAATCAATGCCTGGAAGTTCTTTGAAGTGTTTCATTAGCCGGAACCCTGACACATGTACTTGGAAGGGACCTTGGAGGTCTTCTAGTCTAACTTCCTGTTCCAGCAGTAAACCCTGCATCATTTCAGACAAATGGCTGTCCACCTCTTCTTGAAAACCTCCAGTAATGGAGCGCCCACAGCGACGGAGCACCCACAGGACTGTGGGCCACCACTGTGGCTGTTGGGACAGAAGGTGAATCTGCTGATCACAAAATGAGTCCCCAGCGATGGATGAAGCATCTCAGCCATGCTTGTTCTGCCCCATGGAAAAGAGCCCAGCTGAGTTCTTATGCTGGGAATCAAATCCTTCCCAAACATCTACTTCAGGAAGTGAGACTGTTGCTATGCCAACCACATCTGAGCACTGCTAAAAAAAAAAACCAACCCACAAATAGAGACCAAAGTGAAGCTAACCGTTGCCTTGGAAGGAGTGGCAAAGAAAAAGAGGGCAGGGGCTTCCTCAGCAGGCGAATTTCAGCAGAGCTGGAGCAGCAATGCTGACACTAGAAAAAGAAGTCCTCATCACTAATTGATACGTAAATTGCATCTGTGATGCTCCTCACTTGCCATATTTTGAGCACTGATGTGAATAGTACAAATTTGGAATTGCTATTTTATTTATTACATTTTATTTCTCCTGTGTGATATATATATATATCTGCAGGAAACGGGAGCAAAAAGAGAGAGAGGAAAAAAAAGGAGGATTCAGCAGGGCCAAAATCTGCCTTGCCACTTCTTAGATGTTTTCTTGTCCCAAGAAAGGAGTTTCTGTTCTCAGTTCACAAGATTTTTTTTTCCCCCAATCGATTTGTTGATATGGCAATGATGGAGGGTTTTTGAAGGGGAAGGGTTCCTGTCCCCTCTCCTGGGACAGCAGCAGCCCCAGGCCTCTAAGAGAGGTTGGCAGCCTCCCTCCGTAGCATGGGGGGGATGGAGTCAGATCCTGGGGAAAAAGAGGAGCTTATCCAGCTCACGTATAATCTTAGGAATCATATTCACCCAATATGCTTATCTTGGATGGGGTTAATCTCGGTTCATTTTCATGTAACTTTGCATGTTGTTTGAAACCAGCCTAGTGAGTTTATTTCAAATTTCATATATTATGCAAACTTCTGAAAATGCATTTGTGTCAAGGTTGAAGAGCTAAGCTACCTGCTAACTTCTATCGCTACTCAACTTGCCATAGAAACAGGGGGAAGGGGTAGAAGGCATGGGAACAAAGTGGGATTCTAAGATGGCGTCCACGGACCACGAGAGCCACGGTCATGACGGAGAAGTGAACCATTCTCTTCGCTAGTTGGACAATGGTTTTAGCCTCCAGTCCCCTAATCATCTTTGTTGCTCTTCTCTGTACTCTTTCCAGAGTCTCAACATCTTTTTTACATCGTGGTGACCAAAACTGGATGCAGGATTCCAAGTGTGGCCTTACCAAGGCATTGTAAAGTGGTATTAATACTTCACGTGATCTTGATTCTCTCCCTCTGTTAATGCAGCCTAGCACTGTGCTGGCCTTTTTGGCAGCTGCTGCACATTGCTGGCTCCTATTTAAGGGATTGTCCACTAGGACTCCGAGGTCCCTCTCACAGTTACTACTATTGAGCAAGGTACCCCCTATACTATACCTGTATATTTGGTTTTTCTTGCCTGAATGTAGAACCTTACTTTTTTCACCCTTGAATTTCATTTTGTTAGATAGTGCCCAGTGTTCAAGTCTGTCCAGATCCTCCTGTCTCCTGAGCCTGTCTTAAGATTGGCACTGGACTACAGCTAATGGATTGTGTAATCTCTCTGCAGAGGTCAGAGCAGGTAATCCTCGACTTACAATCATTCATTTAGTGAAGTTTGAAGTTACCTTTCCGTAGCTAACATATCTTGCTTAAACTTCTGTCTAAATTTCCTGTAACGTACTTGTGGTTGGCTACAGATGAGACATAGGGACATATGTGGTTAGCTGTAGCAGAGCATCAAACTTTAGCACTTCTGTGCGACCCACAAATGAACCTGTGGTTTTGGCATCTTTCACTTCCTTTTGTTCTTCTAACTAATACACGTATTTAAAACTCATGTTCCGCTTTATAACTCATGTCTTGTCTTATGACTGTAATACACGCATTTAGGTTTCATGTTTCGCTCCATGACCCAGGTCCTCCTGCCTTAGCGGCCCTGAAAAAAGTGACTTGTGATTGTTTTTCACACAACCGTTGCAGCATCCCCGTGGTCACGTGATCGTATTTCAGATTGCAGGGTCCTGGGATCACGTGATCCTCTTCTGCGACCTTCTGACCAGCAAAGTCAATGGGGAAGAAGCCAAATTCACAATGAGCAACCGTGTTACTCATTTTACAGCCGCAGTAATTCACTAAACTGTGGCAAGAAAGGTCTAAAATGGGGCAAAACTCACTTATTTATTTATTTGTTTGTTTGTTTGTTTGTTTGTTTGTTTGTTTGACTTATATGCTGCCCTTCTCCCCAGACTCAGGGCGGCTCACAGCAAAAATACAAGTGCAAAAATATAAATCAGTTAAAATAGTAGTATACAATATAAAAAACTATAAAACTATACCCACTCATACAACATACAGTCCCAATCAAAGGCCCAGGGGCAGAGCGCAGCTCACACACCCCAAGCCTGTCTGCATAAATGTGTTTTTAAGAGATTTCGGAAAGCTGGGAGGGAGGGAGCAGTACAAACCTCTGAGGGAAGCTGGTTCCAGAGGGCTGGGGCAGCAACAGAGAAGGCCCTAACCCTAGGTCCCGCCAGACGGCACTGTCTAACAGATGGGACCCATAGGAGGCCAACCCTATGTGCCCTAACCGGTCACTGGGATTCATGAGGCAGAAGACGGTCCCGCAAGTATCCTGGCCCATTGCCATAAAGGGCTTTATAGGTCATAACCAACACTTTGAATTGTGTACGGAGACCAATTGGCAGCCAGTGCAGCTCACGGAGGGCTGGAGTGACATGAGCATGTCTTGGGAGACCCAAGACGGCTCGCGCGGCCGCATTCTGGACTACTTGCAGTCTCCGGACATTCTTCAAAGGTTGCCCCATGTAGAGAGCATTACAGTAGTCGAATCTCGAGGTGACAAGGGCATGGGTGACTGTGACGAGTGACTCCCGGTCCAAATAGGGCCGCAACTGATGCACCAGGCGAACCTGGGTGAATTCCCCCCTCGCCACAGCTGAAAGATGGTATTCTAAACCTAGCTGTGGATCGAGGAGAACACCCAAGTTGCGAACCCTCTCCGACTTAACAAAGGTCTCGCTTAGCAGCAGAAATCTTTGACTCAATTATGGTGAGATGTCAAGGATGAACTTTAGTGGAGGTAGAATCTGGGTGTCAGAAAATCTCCCCAGTCCCAGTGGCAGGATTGGAAGTGGGAGCATCAAGGAAGGTTGGTGAGATGTATTGCCATAGAGGGGAACCTCTTACAAAATTTGTTTTAAGTTGTCTAATTAGACTTCCTGACAGTGAAGACAACTAACCAGTGGAACAGAAGTTGCCTCCAGAATTTGTGGGTGCTCCATCACTGGAGGCTTTTAAGAAGAGGCTGGACCTGTCCAAAACGGTATAAGTTCTCCTGCTTGGGCGGGTGGCTGGACTAGGACCTCCATGGTCCCTTCCAGCTCTATTCTATTTTATTTGATGAGCACCTCAGGGGAGAGAAGTTGCTTGTCTCACTGAGAATGATTTGCTCACTTGGGTAAGTAGCCAACAAGATTTTGCCCGTGCCTTCCCCAAGAGAGCACCTCCCAACGTGGTGGTAGCCTCCATTTTCCATAATCCTGGACAGCCCTTTCTATGTCATCAGTTTGCATTAAGAAGCAGCAGTTCTTTGGACATCGCCAACAAACTCGTAGTGCTTGGGTATGGTTAGGAGAGCACTGACTTTTCTAGCCTGCCCTGTCTATGTTTCCTGGTAAAATACATGGGAAAATCGCATTGGCGGAAAATTCCATTTAGGGTTAGATCACCATGAACTCATAGAGCAAAATGGAGAATGGGCAGCTCTTTCTATATCATCAGTTTGCATTAAGAACCAGCAGTTCGTTGCCTTCCCAGCAATCTGCCCTTTCTGCAGCCTTTGCCCTTGTGCTCCTGCCCCCTGGGGTCCCCACTCTCTGTTTCTCCTCTGGGTGGGCAGAGGCCACCCTTGCGGCCCTGCCAGAGTCTAGCCTGGGAGGTCACTGGCCATGCCTATGTGGGGAGCCCAAGCCCTGGATGGCCCAAGGGTCGGGCATCTCGGCTGCTTACCTCTCTTCCCTCCTGACGCAGAGTTTGCATGTATCAATGTGTAAAAATCACTTTGGGTGCAGATGCCAATTGGGGGTGATCAGAGCTCACAGCCTAATGAGAACTTTTCACAGCTCAGTCAGGCTGTTGGCTCCCCCCTTACCCCCCCCCTCCGTGGCCACCTTAAAGCCTTCATTTGCTTAATTTATGAAGGAAGCCAGTTCCTCTTCATCTATCCAGGAGGCTCTGGTTTAATGAAAAGAAGGACCAGGGGTGACATATTAGCAGTCTTCTGATATCTCAGGGGCTGCCTCAAAGAAGAGGGAGTCAAGCTCTTCTCCAAAGCCCCCGAAGGCAGGACAAGAAGCAACGGATGGAAACTAATCAAGGAGAGAAGCAACCTGGAACTAAGGAGAAACTTCCTGACAGTGAGAATAATTAATCAGCGGAACAACTTTCCTCCAGAAGTCGTGGGTATTCCAATTCTGGAGGTTTTTAAGAAGAGACTGTACAACCATTTGTCTGAAATGGTGTAGAGTTTCTTGCCTGAGCAGGGGGTTGGACTAGAAGACCTACAAGGTCCTTTCCAACTCTGTTATTCTGTTGTTCTGTTATACCCACTTCACAAGCTCCACAACAGACGGAACACGCAGCATCCTGTTCTCAGGATGAAATGGGAAGCTTGCACCAGCCATCCTGCCACCTTCCGTCTGTGAGTGGAAAAGCAGGATCGAGAACCACATATAAACAAAAGGGTAAAATATAGCCTCCCTCTGTCCCTGCAGGAATCCCCTTCCTTTTTTTTTTAATCACTTTAATTTTATTAGTTTTATAGTTATAATAGAACAAAAAATAGTTACTACAATATAATTGTGTATAGTATACATATTTCATAGGGCACCTCACCAACCACATCCCCCTCTACCACCTCCCTTACGACTTCTGTCCCCCCACTTTCTCTACCTCCCTCACTCTCCTCATTCCTCCTACAACTCCCTACTTCCCTTCTCCTTCACTCCTCAAACTCCTCCTCCTCCTCAAATGTGGTTCTGAGGTGCCACTAAAACAATCCATATCTAAACTTATATAACACAATTAAATATTAGATATTACAAATAATAAAATTACAAATCCCCCCCAACCACCACCCCCTGACTTCCCAGAGTGAATACAGGGTAAAAACACAAGAAAACCCACTAAATTACCCCAAAATATTATTTAAAACCTATTGAAAATACTATATTTTACAACCTAACAGATAAATATTTAATTATATGCTAAATACAATTTCTTAAAATGATATCTCCCTTGTATATAGTCTATCCATCTTTTCCAATCCATCATATATTTCTCATTTGAGTGGTCCTTCAAATATGCAGAGATTTTGGCCATTTCTGCCATATTTGTTACTTTCAAAATCCATTCTTCAATAGATGGTAATTCTGGCTTCTTCCAATATTGTCCCACCAACAATCTTGCTGCTGTAATCAAATTCAAGATTAAGTTTGTCTCTCTGGTGGTACAGTCTTTTATAATACCAAGCAAAAACATCTGTGGTAAAAATTCAATACGTTTTTTCAAGATATTTTGAAGAATCCACCATATTTTTATCCAAAAAGCCTTAATTTTTTTACAAGTCCACCATACATGAAAGTAAGTAGCGTCCGTACTATCACACCTCCAACACTTAGCTTGTAAGTTACGGTAGGATACATACATGATAATTTTTTTGGGTCCAGATGCCACCTGTAGAACATTTTATAAAAATTTTCTCTTATATGAGTCGCTCGTGTAAATTTTACCTTTTTCACCCAGATCCTTTCCCAAGTATCCATCATGATTGGTTGTCCAAAATTTTGTCCCCATTTTATCATACAATCCTTAACCAACTCAGTTTCAGAATCAATTTCTATCAATACATTATACAATCTTTTAATATGCATGGGCCTTTGATCTATAACTTGTTTAATTAAATTTTCATCTGTTGAAGATAGGCCCATGTTAAAGTCTTTTTTCCATCTAGACTCCAATTGTGCATATGGAAACCAAGTATAAACAATTCCTTCATCCCTTAACATATTCAAAGACTTCAGTACTAGCAAATTCCCTTCTTTAATTAGGAGTTTCTCATAAGGCACCACATCTAAAACTTGTGATCTATTTATATTCTCTACTGTGTGTCTGGGAACTGTCCAAAGAGGAATCTTTGCATTTAATTTATACTGATACTTTTTCTAGACACGCAGCAGAGCGCTTCTCAATATGTGCTCTAGGAATCCCCTTCCCATGTCCTCTTCCTAGCCGCACCCAAGGGGAAGGCAGCATATGGAGCCATGTGCTTCCTCTCTTCCCTCCAACATTGGAGGAACAGCTTGCCAGACATAAGAACATAAGAAGAGCCATGCTGAATCAGGCCAAAGCCCATCGAGTCCAGCATTCTGTGTCACACAGTGGCCCACCAAATGTACATGGGGATCTTGAGCAGAAAGAGAAGGCAAAACCCTCCCTTTCCCTTGACCCCCAACAAATGGTACTCAAGGGAATCCTGCCTGCCTCAACCAACATAGAGGCGGCGCATGGACATCCATTTTAATAACCACCGATACACTTTGCATCCATGAATCTATCTAGCCCTGCCTTGAAGCTGTCAAGGCTGACAGCTGTCACGACCCCTTCAGGAAGTGAATTCCATAAATCAACGACCCTCTGGGTGAAGAAATATTTCCCTTTATTTGTCCTCACTTTCTTAGCTATAAGCTTTAGGGAGTGCCCCCTTGTCCTGGTATTGTGTGATAGAGAAAAGAATTTTTCTCTATCCACCTTTTCTATCCCATGCATGATTTTATACACTTCGATCAAGACACCCCTTAAACACCGTCTTTCAAGGCTGAAGAGACCAAGGCGTTGCAATCTGGTTTCATAAGGGAGGCGCTCCATTTCCTTGATCATTCTTGTTGCCCTTTTTTGCACCTTTTCCAGTTCCATTATATCCTTCTTGAGGTGCGGTGACCAGAACTGTACACCTTCGTGATGGTCCTACACAGGAAGCTGCTTCAAGTCATCTTCGGCTATTTCAACTTGCTTTGTCCTGCTGGGGCATGCTTCACTGACCAGTGAGTAAGGGGCTGCTTTCCTGCAAGGAACCCTTGTTTAGTGAGGGGACACTGAACCAATTGTTCTCTTTACTTTGGCCTGCAATAAGTAAAGACAGTCCTGCCTCCTCATTGTTGTGGCAGAGCAGCAAGCAGTAAGCAATCACGGGGCTGTAAGGGACCCTGGAGGTCTTCTGCTCCACTCTCCCGCCCAAGGCAGCAGCACAATCTATGCCAATTCACAGATAGCTGCAAGGAATGGCCCAAAGAAATAACAAGTAATTAATTTCAATCAATCAGAACAGAGCTGGATGGGACCTTGGAGATCTAGTCCAACCCCCTGCTCAAGCAGGAGACCTTATACATTCCAGACAAGTGGCTGTCCAGTCTCTTTTTAAAAACATCCAGTGATGAAGCACCCACAATGTCTGGAGGCCAACTGTTCCACTGGTTAATTGTCCTCACTGTTAGGAAGTTTCTCCTTAATTCCAGGTTGCTTCTTTCCTTGGTTACTTTCCATCCATTTTTTCTTGTCCTACCTTCTGGTGCTTTGGAGATTCTATGCCTCTGTTTATACAGCCCAGGATTGTATTAGCTTTTTTGGCTGCTGCTGCTGCACACGGCTGGCTCGTGTTTAAGTGAATGTCCACTAAGACTCCAAGGTCCCTCTCACAGTTACTCTTTTTGAGCCAGGTTTCACCTAATCTGTATACATAACTTTGTTTTTTCCTGCCTAGGTGTAAAACCTTGCTTCTCTCCACTTTAATTATTATGTTATTGGATAGGGCCCATTGTTTAATTCTGTTAACATCTTTTTGTATCCTGAACTTGTCCTCTGGGATGTTGGCTATTCCTGCCACCTTAATGTCATCTGAAAATTTGATGAGTTCCCTTTCTATTCCCTCATCTAAGTCATTTATGAAGATATTGAAAAGTAATGGGCTTAAGAAGAGCCTTGTGGTACCCCACTGCTTATTTCCTTCCATGTAGGTGTAGTACCATTAAGGATGCCTCATTGAGTATGGTTTGTCAGCCAGTTACAATCCAGCTGGTGATGATGTTGTCTATCTCACATTTTTTTAGCTCACCAAGAAGTAGGTTGTGATCTAATTTATCAAATGCCTTACTGAAATCTAACTATACTACATCCACAGCATTTTGCTGGTCGACTAATTTAGTCACTTTGTCAAAGAATGAAATAAGATTGGTTTGGCATGATCTGTTTTTAACATACCTGTGCTGGCTACTAGTTATGACTTTGTTTGCTTCTAGTTGTTCACAGATCTGTTTTTTGATTATTTTTTCCAGTATCTTCCCAGTTTCCTGGTCTGTAGTTTCCTGGGTCTGTTCCCCCCCACTTTTTTTTTTTTTTTTTTTGAAGATGGGAACCACATCAGTTCTTTTCCAATCCTCTGGTAGTTTCCCAGTGTACCAGGATTTTTTAAAGATATGGTACAATGGTTCTAACATCTGCCAGCTCCTTCAGAATTCTGGGATGTAATCCATCAGGTCCCGGTGATTTATATTCATCAAGATCAGACAGGTGTTCTCTTACCATTTTCTTTCTTATTTTAATTTTTATTTAATGTATTAAATTGGTACGGCTGTGCAGTTCACGACTCTGGATGGAGCAGACAGTCATTCGTTCAAAGGATAGGGCACAACTCTGGGCAGTTCACAACAATAAAATGACAAAAACAATAAAAACATAAAAGCAGTGTTTAAAGCAGATATAAACATTATTTTTTTTGTTTGCACAGGTGTTCATATCTCCACAAAACAAGAGTCTGTGTCAAGGTGAACCAGGATTAGTTCAGATGTCAAGAGTATATAGTAGATTGGAGAGAAATGCTTTACTTTGCAGTTAAATGCAAACGTGCCTAAATTCACATTTCTGAACCAAATTTTTACACATTTCCCAATCTTGTAAGACAGGTCAGCAAAAACAGTACTTAAGAAAGGCTGAAGGAAATTGCTGTTATCTGATGAGAGCCAGGGAGTTTGAATAACTATTTTCAGTAACAAGGAGCACCTTTGATTCATATTTCTAGTTTCTTTGAAGTAAGGAAGCAAGAATGAGTCACATTATGCTAGGCAATGAGAGAAGACAGGCCAGACCCAATATGTTTGAACTGTATATAAAGTGACTCCTCCCCCTTTTTAAGGGACTTCCCACCTTGCACCTGTGGAAGACCTATCTTCTTACTTATGCATAAGACCTATAAAGCCCTACATGGCATCGGACCAGGTTACTTACGGGACCGTCTGCTGCCCCATGAAACCCAGCGACCGGTTAGGGCCCACAGAGTCGGCCTTCTCCAGGTCCCATCAGCCAGACAGTGTCGCCTGGCGGGGCCTAGGGGAAGAGCCTTCTCTGTTGCGGCCCCGGCCCTCTGGAATCAACTCCCCCCGGAGATCCGTACTGCCCCCACCCTCTCCGCCTTTCGCAAATTATTAAAGACCCATCTTTGCCGACAGGCCTGGGGCAGTTAACACCTTGCCCCAGCCAGTGTATGTATGGTTGCATGTCCGTTTTGGGTGATTGGTTTTAATTAACGGGTTTTTTATAATGTATTTTTATTCTAGATTTCTTCATGTTGTATCCATGTTGTGAGCCGCCCTGAGTTCTTGGAATAGGCATAGAAATCTAAATAAATAAATAAATAAATAAATAAGTAAAAGATATGAATCTACCTTTCCAGCTCGGATCCTATTTTGGCAGAGGCACACTGGGCTAAGAATCTTGCCATAATTACAACTTAGATATCCATAACTACAATGTACAAAAGCACAGTGGGGGAACTGCCTTAAAAATATGTACTGCATATTAGGAAAAGTTGGGGACCAAAAACACCTGGTGGTAGCAGTGTGCAGCAAAATGCATTTTTTAGCACGAGTGTTTTTCAAAAATTGTAATTGCAAAAAGCCCTTCCTTAAATGACTATAAAGGCACCCTCTGTGTCATGTTTCTGATAGACTTGAGTTTTTCCTCTAAGAACATGTTTATTGGCTACAAAATATCGACACAGTCAAAAGTGAAACCAAGACTAAACTTCTCTCCCCAAAGTTGCATTATTACAAAGTTAAACTTCCCACCCCAATACTATGCAATCAACTACATTTCCCAATAGAATAGTTTGGCGGGCTTTCTAACATAAGGCTCAACCCCGCAGTCTAATGAACAGAAATGACCTTGGTTCCCAGGGGACAGAGAATTGTTTAGACCAGCATAAAAACTCCATAATCCCTCCTTGTTGTAATATGTTGTAATGCATGAGGCTTGGAGAGGCTTGGGACAAAGAGACTGTACCATGTGACTTTACCATGCTGTTTTGGAGCAACAGGAAATGGAGGCAGAGCCAAGAGGTGGAGTCCATTGACCACAGCAGAGGAACAAGCCATGTGCTTTGGAACAAAGGACAAAGGCCATATGGCCTAGGAACAGGAAATAAGGGGGGCTAATAGGTGGATGGACGTTGTACCAAGATTTGAATCCATTGGCCACAGGGTGGCTTTCCAGTGTAGCCTTGTCATTGGCTGAAGAAATAACATTGTCATTGGCTGTTTGTAACCATGTGATGCATTGTGTAACTGTTCTGTCTGGCCCCTCTCAGCTCATTAAAATCCACATAAATATGTCTTTAAGAGGTTTATTTAACACATTTCAAAAGGATTCGCTTCAAAGCACGCTGCTGGCATTTTGCTGGCAGGAACGGCCAAGTCTCATTTATTTACATTTAGATTAAAACATGCTCTTCCCACACCTTCCAATTAACTCACTCTTTCTTTATCACATTGTCCAATACCTCATTATTCTTCCGTAGATTTCCAAAACATCAGAAGACTGAATTCAAACGCACTGCTCCAGATATCAGGCTACTCCTTGATTAACGTTGCTCGTGACAAAGGCGTAGTCTCTCTGTCCCCTTCTAATATAGTGTCCGATACGTCACTTCCCCCCATTACTTCCTTTTTCCACTTAACTGACACCGTCGCTTATCAAACCTTCGGAATCTCGGATCAAGCCATCTATCTTCTTGATCCAAATCTGACCCCTCACTTTGTGAATCTGACCCAGACTGCCTGTAAATCTCCTCCCTGTCTGGCTCAGCTGCCGGGAGGGGAAAATACCCAGAGGGGCCTGGCTGCTCTTCCTCGGCTGCCGGGAGGGGAAAACACCCAGAGGGACCTGGCTGCTCATCCTCATACTCTGACACTTCCCAAGCTGGTCTAGGGACACTCACAACACTATCCCCCCCCGCAGGCCCCTCCCCTTGGGGCCGGCGCAGGGGATGTGGTTTGTAGGGAAACGCAGTATGAAAATCCCACATTAACTTGGGAGCCTCAATATCATGAGCATCTACCCAACAGCCAGTGGCTGGCCCACCCCCGTCCAATCAACCAAATATTGGAAGCGGTCGTTGAGCCATCGGGAATCTCGGATGCCGGACACCTCCAACCGGGAAACGGGAACGCGAGCACGGCGAGCTGTCGGGCCCGGAGCAGGAGGTCGAAGCAGAGAATCAGGGTTGACAGGAACAAGCAAGGAGCGATGAAACACGGGATGTACACGAAGAGACCTAGGCAAAGTCAAACGATAGGTCACCGGATTGATGACTGTCTCCACAGGAAAAGGACCCAGGAAACGTTGATCAAGCTTGCGGTGAATTCGCCCTGGAAACAAGTACTTGGTGGAGAGCCAAACCCGATCTCCAACAGCTAATGGCGGCGTGTCGCGACGAGAGCGGTCTGCAACCCTCTTGTAGTCTTCCTTGGCCTTAGTCAAATGGTGCTTAACCATCTCTTGGACAGACTGGAGTTCGGTTAAATAGTCCTCTGCAACTGGAACTGGAGAATCGAGGAGCGTGAGCGGGAAAAATCTGGGCTGATAGCCGTAGTTGGCAAAAAATGGAGTGGTCTGAGTGGAAGTGTGCTGAGAGTTGTTGAAAGCGAATTCGGCCACGGAGAGATATTTGGACCAATCGTTCTGTTGGTCGTTGATGAAACAATGCAAATACTGCTCCAGGATGCCAATCACTTTCTCTGTACCCCCATCAGTCTCTGGGTGATGCGTGGAGGCTAGATTAACTTGGACCTGAAGCGCAGACATGAGTTCTCTCCAGAACTCCGAGGTGAACTGGGTTCCTCGGTCGGACACTATTTTGTCAGGCAGACCGTGTAGCCGGAAGATATGTTGAATGAACAGCTGAGCAGTGACCTTGGCTGTCGGTATTCTTCGGCAAGGAATGAAATGTGCCATCTTGGTCAGCATGTCCACCACTACAAAGACAACGGTGTAGCCGGCAGAAACAGGTAAACAAGTCAAGAAGTCCATGGAAATAGCCCCCCAGGGTCTCTCCGGCGTGGGTAAAGGCTGTAATAATCCCGGAGGGGCTCCTGTGGCATGTTTTGCCTGACGGCACCGTACACAGGAATTCACATAAGACTGAACATCATGGCGAAGTCTGGGCCACCAAAAAGTCCGAGACACTAAGTGGAGAGTCTTAAAGAACCCAAAATGACCTGCCGCAGGGTTATCATGGCATTGATTCAGGATGAGACCATGGAGTGGGCCTGCTGGAACATATAACAGGTTGCGGAAGCGTAATAGACCCTCGGACAAGGTCCAAGGTGAGTCGGGACCCACCTCTTGCCTCTTCTGTGCCGCAAAGTCATCTAGTTGTTGCGCTTCCCGAATCTGTCGTCGTAGATCTACCGGATCGCGCACGGCTGCGATCGATTCGATAGGCAGAATGGTTCGAAGCGGCAAGGGGTCCTTGATCTGTAGATACTCAGGTTTACGGGACAAGGCATCTGCTCTTTTGTTGTACCCTTTCGGAATGTAGGTGACTTTGAAGTTGAATCGAGCGAAGAACAAAGACCAACGGATCTGACGTTGATTCAATTTCCTGGCAGATTGCAGATATTCCAAGTTTTTATGGTCAGTCCGAACTTCAACTTGGTAACGGGCTCCTTCCAGGTGGTGTCTCCAGGTCTCAAAAGCAGTCTTGATGGCCAATAGCTCCTTTTCCCAAATGGTATAATGGCGTTCGGAGGGACTCAGTTTCCTGGAATAATAAGCACACGGGAACAGGGTGCCGCCATCTTGGCGTGTTTGAAGAAGCACGGCCCCTACAGCAACATCTGAGGCGTCGGCCTCTATTACAAAGGGACGACAAGGATCTGGATACTTGAGAATGGGTTCCTGAACAAACGCCTTTTTGAGGGTCTGAAACGCCTGTTGCTCGGCATCGCCCCACCGGAACTTAATGCCTTTCCGTAACAGTCTAGTAAGGGGCGCAGTCAAGGCAGAAAATCTCGGAATGAATATCCTGTAATAGTTCGCAAATCCCAAAAGTCTTTGGACATCTTTTGCTTTACACGGTGGTTGCCAGGTTTGCAAGGCCTCAACCTTGCCAGGATCCATGGCAATGCCTTGTGGAGAAATCACATGTCCCAGAAATTCAATGGTGGTTTGATAGAATTGACATTTCTCTAACTTGGCGTAAAGGTGATGCTCTCTCAAGCGTTGCAGAACTTGCCGGAGATGCTGGAGATGAGTTGCTCGTGACGGGGAGTAAATCAGGATGTCATCGAGGTAAACCACCACAAATTGATCTAATAAATCCCGGAAGATGTCATTCATGAAATGTTGAATGACGGCCGGAGCATTGGTGAGTCCAAAGGGCATGACGGTATATTTAAAATGACCATACCTGGTCCCAAATGCGGTTTTCCACTCGTCCCCCTCTCGGATGCGAACCAGGTTGTAAGCACCCCGTAGATCTATCTTGGTGAAGATGGTTGCTGATCGGAGACGGTCCATGAGATCAGGAATCAAAGGCAGAGGGTACCGGTTGCGCACCGTGATGGCATTGAGCTTGCGATAGTCACAGCATAGGCGTAAATCTCCGGTTTTCTTCTTCACGAATAACACAGGAGCTGACAAAGGCGAGGAAGAGGGACGAATGAAACCCCTGGCCAGGTTTTTGTCCACAAAGTCTTTTAATGCGGCCAACTCGGGTTCTGACATGGAGTAAAGGCGTCCCCTTGGAAGCTTGGCATTTGGCAGCAAATCAATGGCACAGTCATATGGTCTATGTGGAGGCAATTGGTCTGCTTCTTTCTCACTGAATATATCTGCAAAGTCCGCTAGGTCGGCCGGCAAGGTGATGTCAGGGTGGGATGGTAGCTGGGCTGTGCAAACTTGGCGTACGTGGTCTACGCATTGCAAACTGGGAAATGAAACAAAGTTCTGGGACCACACCACACAAGGATCATGGGTTCTCAACCAGGCTAGGCTGAGAACTACGGGGAAATGAAGTCCCTTGGTAATATAGAATTGGATGGCTTCTTCATGTTGTCCTATGACCAGGCGTATGGGCTGGGTCATGAACTTGATCGGTCCAGACAACAACTCACGACCATCGATTGTCTCAACCAACATAGGCGGCTTCACAGAGCACAAAGGTATGGCATGCTGACGAGCGAAAGCTTCATCCATGAAATTAGTGGTGGCTCCGGAATCCAACAAGGCGTGTGCCGGAATGCCCTGGGCATGATTTCCCAGAAGTATATTGGTTGCTAGGATCAGATGTCTCGGAGGACCGGGGTCTTCGTCTGCGGAACTGGGACTGGGTTTGGCGCCTGCCCGACCCAACGTTTCCATTAGGCCGGGCTCTGGCCGTTTCCCGGCAAGGTGGCTTGAAACTGCTGAGTGGGAGGCCGAGCTGGAACAGGAGTAGGACCTGTCGTACCACGTCGTTTCTGGGGGCAGGCCATGACGTAGTGACCCATCTCTCCACAGTACAGGCACAATCCCTCAGCTCTCCGTCTTGCCTTCTCAGCCTCGGTCAAGCGAGATCTGGCTGCACCAAGATCCATGGGCTCATCTCTGGCCATGGGTACAGGACGCCTCTCAGTGTAAGCCGGCAATGGTTGGAAAATACGTCTGGGTGCCGGGATAGGTGGAGTGATAGGTAGGGTCTGGAATCCTCTGCGTGGTGCAGGAACTGGCTTGGTACTTCCGGTGACTGGAACCATCTGTTTGACCAGGCGGGCATCCGTGGCTTGCGTTTGCGCCTCAATAGCCAAACAATGTTGGTATAATGCATCCAGGGTTGCGGGTATTACAGTATGTCTCAATCCATTCAAGATCTGGGAAGACAGCCCATCTTGAAAAATTTCCATGAGAGCCTCATCATTCCAATTAATTTCTTGAGCTAGGTGGCGAAAATCTGATATATATTCCGCTACGCAGCGCGATCCTTGACGTAACTCTCGTATCCGCCTGGTGGCAGTTTGTCTACGAAGGGGGTCAGCAAATTCTCTTTCCATCAGCTGGCAGAATCCTGCATAATTGCGCAGAACAGGATCTGGTCCTTCTATCAGAGGAGACGACCAATCAGCAGCTGGACCAGAGAGTAAACTTAAAATGAAAGCCACTTTAGTTTCATCAAGCTGGAAATCTGCTGGAGTTGAGGCAATGAATGTTCTGCATTGGTTTAAAAACGCTGGAAATTTACTACGCTCTCCAGTAAACTTATCAGGCAAGGCTAAATAACATCTGCTTTGTCTGGGTGGGGGTGGAGCTGGGGCTGGGACTCCTGCACCTTGCTGAATCTGCTGTTGCAAATCGCCAATTTGTTGCTGGAGAGCTAGAACTAATTGATACAAAGCCGGATTATCTGCGAGCAGCTGCTCCATGACGTCACTGAAAGCTCGGACTAATTTTCCGTCTTTTCTGCTTTTGGGTCACGAGCAATCTGTTCTGTCTGGCCCCTCTCAGCTCATTAAAATCCACATAAATATGTCTTTAAGAGGTTTATTTAACACATTTCAAAAGGATTCACTTCAAAGCACGCTGCTGGCATTTTGCTGGCAGGAACGGCCAAGTCTCATTTATTTACATTTAGATTAAAACATGCTCTTCCCACACCTTCCAATTAACTCATTCTTTCTTTATCACATTGTCCAATACCTCATTATTCTTCCGTAGATTTCCAAAACATCAGAAGACTGAATTCAAATGCACTGCTCCAGATATCAGGCTACTCCTTGATTAACGTTGCTCATGACAAAGGCGTAGTCTCTCTGTCCCCTTCTAATATAGTGTCCGATACGTCACTTCCCCCCATTACTTCCTTTTTCCACTTAACTGACACCGTCGCTTATCAAACCTTCGGAATCTTGGATCAAGCCATCTATCTTCTTGATCCAAATCTGACCCCTCACTTTGTGAATCTGACCCAGACTGCCTGTAAATCTCCTCCCTGTCTGGCTCAGCTGCCGGGAGGGGAAAATACCCAGAGGGGCCTGGCTGCTCTTCCTCGGCTGCCGGGAGGGGAAAACACCCAGAGGGACCTGGCTGCTCATCCTCATACTCTGACACTTCCCAAGCTGGTCTAGGGACACTCACAACAGTAACCGCCCACTGTAACGGAATAAAAAGGGGAAGGCAGCCTTTTGTCTGTTGCCTCACACCCCAGAGAGAAAGCTGACTGGAGTCATGTGTTCATCTCTAATATTCGGCCCACGTGTGTAGGACCCACCATGGGAATTGAAGCTTGCCTACGGAGAGCAAGGCTTCACCTCCTCCCATTTTTGTGGCAACCAAAAACGAGCAAGATGGCTTCAGCCAGGTTCGTTGAAGAGTTGACACTCTGGCCCAGTCAGATGTCTTCCCCATGCCCAAAATCTGCTGCAAAGCTATCGGTACTTGTTTAATTTCTGTGCTGTCTCCCTGAATCTCCTGGGTCTCCGGGGGAAAGTTTGCACTTGACCAAGAGTTGCATGAATCACAAACTGAAGATTTTTGAGGACAGAAAAGACTCTTGAGTGGGAGGGAACCATGTGAATGATTCATGAAGCACATTCTAGAGCTTCTGACAATATGCTGGTATGCGCCATGGATAACTTTCAAATCTCAGAAAAATCAGAGGCCGCTAGAACTCAACCTCCCTACTTTTTTCTCTGACTCTCCTCCAACCCAGTTTTCCCCTTTGCACATGAAACTGTGTCCAGGATTAGGAAAATCCCTCCTCAAACTGCTGTGCCCAACTTTTCTATCATGCCTCTCCATCCGATCAGATAATTAAGACTACTCCGAGAAAAATAGCCAGCAATGTGACATGACTGCAAAAGAAACAGGAGGATTTGGAGGGACACTAGGATACACTGCCCTGGCCATCTATTGTAGGGGTCCCCAACCTCTGGGTCACAGCCCACTACCAAGTCCTGGCCTATTTGGAACCAGATCATGTGAGCAGTGGACCAGCACACACGTGCACAGCTCAACTCATGCGAGCAGCGGGTTGGTGTGCATGCACACGTGTGCACAGCTCAACTTGCACACATTGAACACGTTCCTGCTGGCCCCCCACTTATGCAGCCCAGTTCCCCAGTTCTCTTCCCCCCTCCATTGGGCAACCCAGCTGCAAAGGATGGGGACCACTGGACTACTGCAACATGCTCTGCGTGGGGCTACCCTTGAAAAGTAGCCAGGAGCTTCAGCTGGTAAAAAAATGTCACCAAGTGAGCAATTTTTGGCATCTAAAGAATGGCACATGTAACACCTCTGCTACATGAACTGCACTGGGTGCTGGTGTGTTTATGGGTGCAATTCCAGGTGCTGGTTATGACCTATAAAGCCCTACATGGCCTAGGGTCAGGCTACCATGGAACCAGCTTCCTCCTGTTACATCAGCCCATTCCACATAGTCAGGCAGGGTTGTTAAGAAGGTCCAGGAAGAGAGCCTTCTCAGCCGTTACCCCCATCTTGTAGAATATTTCTCCCCCCTCCACTTAGCCTTCAGGAAAGGGGTGACAGCCTGGCTTTGTGGCCTTGCTTGGGGTGGGCAAATAAGCAGGTGGCCGTGGGGCTGCTTAGTCCCCTGAAAGCCCTCCCTTTGCCTTTTCAGTTGATTTTTAACAGGGCTTGCCTCTTTTAAATTTTACATACTGTTTTTATGCTTTTAATATTTTATTGTATGCTGCCCGGTGTTCCTCTGTGAGGGAGATGGACAGGTCTTAAATATGATAAATAAAAGTCATGTACATATACCGTACATATACATATATACATACACATACACATGTGATTGGGTGGTCTCATCTCCACTAAGCTCACATTCTGACAAGACAAACCAGCATCATTGTGGAGAAAAGCAGGAGGTTGAGGCAGAACTGGAAAGGAAACCCCATGAAGAGGGAGGAGAGGAGCTGGGGCTAAGAAACCAGAAGCCCCCAGGAGAGGGGATAGCCGCTTTTGAATACCTGAAAGGATGCCACAGAGAAGAAGGGGGGAAAATCTGTTTTTCCTCATTCTGAAGTGCAGGAATGATGGAGTGGAAGCCGATTCAGGCTAATGTTAAAGAAGCTTCCTCAGGATAAGAGCAGCTGGACAGCCAAACCAAAGGAGGGGCTAGGAGGGGGTGGCAGAGGCTGGTCAGGGAGGCCTTAACCTGGATTCCTGCTCTGACCAGAGAGGGCCCCTTCCAGCAGGCCCAGATTCCTAATAGAACTACTTATTTTGGACTGTAAATGCCACAGTCTTCATGGTACTTTTGCCACAGCATGTGATGACTCCCCCAAATGCTTCCCCAGATGCCTCTTCAGATGCTAGTTCAGAGGAGGATCAGCTGGCAGCCTAGTGCTACAAGCCAGGATTGGAGGGCTGAGCACAGGGGAGCCACTAGACAAGCAGCCTGCTGAGCTAGAGACAGGAGAGGCACAGCTGCAGCTGGGAGGCCCAGAGACTTCAGGTGGAGAGGGCACACAGCTGCAGCTGGTCCTCCAGATCTTAGAGCAGGCAAGGGCTGAGAGGAGGTAGGCACAAAGGTCAGCCAGGCAACTTGTGAGGAGGCAGCCCCGCTCCTCTGAATGGGCTGCACCTGGAACCAGTTATTTAGCTCAGAAGGGGAAGACAATAACAATAGCAATAATAAAAAATAATAAAAATAAATAATAATAAAGTTGGAAGAGACCTTGGAAGTCTTCTAGTCCAACCCCCTGCTCAGGCAGGAAACCCTATACCATTTCAGACAAATGGTTGTCAATCTCTTCTTCAAAACTTCCAGTGTTGGAGCATTCACAACTGTCCTGTCTTCAGATGCTTTGGAGAATAGCTTGACTTTGTGGCAATCCCTGAAATATTGGAAGACTGCTATCATGTCCCCCCTGGTCCTTCTCTTCATTAAACTAGACATACCCAATTCCAGCAACCGTTCCTATATGTCTTAGCCTCCAGTCCCCTGATCATCTTTGCTGCTCTTCTCTGTACTCTTTCTAGAGTCTCAACATCTTTTTTACATCATGGTGACCAAAACTGGATGCAGTATTCCAAGTGTGGCCTTACCAAGGCATTGTAAAATGGTATTAACACTTCATGTGATCTTCATTCACACTTCATGTGATCTTCTGTTACTGCAGCCTAGCACTGTGTTGGTTTTTTTGGCAGCTGCAGCACACGGCTGGCTCCTATTTAAGGGATTGTTCACTAGGACTCCGAGGTCCCTCTCACAGTTACTACTATTGGGCAAGGTGCCACCTATACTGTACCTGTGGATTTAGTTTTTCTTGCCTAAATGTAGAACCTTACTTTTTTCACCATTGAATTTCGTTTTGTTAGATAGCGCCCAGTGTTCAAGTCTGTCAAGATCCTTCTGTATTTTAAGCCTGTCTTTTGGAGTGTTGGCTATTCCTGTCAGCTTGGTGTCGTCTGCAAATTTGATGAGTTCCCCATCTATCCCCTCATCCAAATCATTGATGAAGATGTTGAAGAGCACTGGGCATAGAACAGAGCCCTGGGGCACCCCACTACACACTTCCCTCCATGTAGATGCAGTTCCATTGAGGACCACACACTGAGTACAGCCGGTCAACCAACTATGAATCCATCTGGTGGTGATGGTGTCTAACCCACATTTTTCTATCTTATCAAGTAGCAGGTTGTGATCTACTTTATCAAATGCCTTACTGAAGTCCAAGTAAATTATATCCACAGCATTCCTCTAATCCACTAATTTTGTCACTTGGTCAAAGAATGCAATAAGTTTTGTCTGGCATGATCTGTTTTTGATCATGTTGGCTTTTAGTAATGACTTTGTTTGCCTCTAGGTGTTTGCTGATTCGTTGCTTGATTATCTTTTCCAGAATCTTCCCAGTGTCAGGACCCCTTCAAAATCATATTTTTGGGGCTCTGCCATTCTGATGGGAGGGGAGGTTTCATTCTATTGGGAGGGGGCTCATGGATGCATTTCCTTTACTTTGTTCTCTCTGCCTGTGATGTATTGCTTTGAGTGTGAAGAGGGGGAGGAATGTGCCAGGAATCTTCTGCCTTATCTCCAAGGCTTGTAAAAGGAAAACATAGCACCTGGGAGCTGTCCCTTATCATTCTTGTTCCCATAACAACTTCATACCTGTGGATTGGCTGGAGGTGCGCTGGACACTGGGGAGGGATTTGTGAAGGGAATCTTTAATGTAATGGTTTATATGGGAATTCCTCAGATCTTGCTTTGCCTTTCTGCTTTCACTGACTCTCAATAAAAGTTCCTGTTTGAAACAATACCTGTTTCAAGAGTTCTGCTTTCTTGGGAGTGCTAGCTGAGGCAGGACCTTACACCCAGGTATTGAGGTCAGGCTGATAGGTCTGTAGTTTCCGGGATCCATTTTTTTTCCTTTTTTGAAGATGGGAACTACATCAGGTCTTTCCCAGTCCTCTGGTACTTCCCCAGTGCTCCAGGATCTTTGAAAGATATAATTCAGTGGTTCTGAGGTCAAATTTGCCAGTTCATTCAGAACCTTGGGATGTAATCCATCTGGTCCTGGAGATTTGAACTCATCTAGGGTGGACAAGTGAAAGATGCTGGTAACAACGTGTCCATTTCCTTGCTGTGTGTTCTTGCCTTGAACTTTGGATTGTGTCTCTTCACCTGTGGACTTACCTTCTTTTGAGTAACCTGTTGAACTCATTAGGGGTGATCTGGTGCTTCCACAGGGAATTGTTGGAGAATACTAATTCAGGCTTGGAAGCCTTAATAAAGACTCCTAACACCTGTGGTGTGTGTGTGTGTGTGTGTGTGTTGTGTGTGTGTGTGGGACAGCACACAGCAGTAGAAGCAGCAATCAGTGTCCTTCCTCCCCCGCCCCTCCCCCAGCTTTCAGTTAATTCTGTTCTGAGTCAGATCAGATCACCAGGACCTGAGCTAGCCACCTTTCCCACCTCTCTTGACTGTGATTCCTTATCAAGTGACACTTTTTGCCTTTAATTAATCCACACTTCTCCATCCAGCAAGTTAATCAAGGCAACTGACCAATGAGGGAAACATTAAACAATTAAAGATCCTGGAAGGATGGGGAAGGAAGTGTAGGCAGAGTGGCCTCTGATGCATCTCAGGAATTACGGGAGTGCCAATCAAACATCCGCCGGATGGCCTTCCTGTAAGTCAGGGGTTCTCAACCTTGGCAACTTTAAGACTTGTGGACTTCAACTCCTAGAATTCCTCAGCCAGCAAAGCTGGCTGAGGAATTCTGGAAATTGAAGTCCACAAGTCTTAAAGTTGCCAAGGTCGAGAACCCCTGCTGTAGGTCCTCCCTCTCCACGTGCTTCGACGCAGGCTGCATCTCACCAAGGATTTCCACTGGCAGGGTGCCCTCCGACATCTTGGTTATTGCTCAGGATTTTTTCTCCCTCATTCACAGCTGCATTGTGCTGTTAAGCAGGGTGATTTCCAATTAAAAAACCATTGGAAGCAATACACTCCTTTGAGCTTCATTAAATTTGGCTAGTTTACTCAGCCTGTGAAAAAAACAAGTGAGCTGACTGGATGACAAGCCATTCAATTACCCAGCAGTCTGGTCAGTAAGCTTTGTTCAAAGAATCCCAGGGCTTTTGAAGCTCAGTAGAAATTAGACCCAGTCAATGAGATTCAAATAGAGTCAATCAAAGGAACATAAAATGCCTGAGAACCGGGCTGCTTCACAATCAGCTCTTCTGGGCTCACACACCAAAGAGATCCTGATGAATGCCCACAACCTACTACAATCCATCTAGACATAAGAATGGATCAGCTTCTGCCCTAAACTTAGAGGGGCTTGAAGCAAACTGCATAAAGATTGCAGGTCGCTTAGCAACCGTTCAAAGTTACAATGCCCCCCCCAAAGATACTTGTGATCCAGATTTACAGTTCTGATGGCTGACCCACCCTTTCCCCTGATCACATGATTGCATTTTGGATATATGACAAATGGCCCGCACTTATGGCCATTGGCTGGGTCCCACAATCACATGATCAAAATTTATGATATTTTTTTTGCCAGAAAGTGGTGTCTGTTTCCAAGTTTTGGCAAAAAAACCACCCGTGGCAAACAATGAGTTCATTTAACGACCATGATGATCGGCTTAACAATTGCCACAAAAAATGTAAAATCAGGCTGGTTATGTGATGACCCACCTAGCAACTGGCAATCTTATAACCATTGTTCCATTATTCCAGCCATAAGCCAAGGATTACCCGTTTCACCGAAATCCAGGGAACAGGTGGTGCACCTTCCAAGCCATGCTTCTGCCACTTATAAAACTTCTCTTTCTGAAGTCATTTTATGACAGTTTAATTAAGCTTAGTTAATTAAGGTGTCCGGTCTCCTGCTTGGGTGGGGGAGGGACGTTGGACTTGATGACCTCCAAGGTTCTATTCTATTCTATTCTATTCTATTCTATTCTATTCTATTCTATTCTATTCTATTCTATTCTATTCCTATATTGTATATTCTATATTTGTTATTCTATTCTGTTCTGTTCTGTTCTGTTCAGTTTCCCTCTGCTGATAAATGCAATATGTTTTGCAGTTTGCAATTTGCAGTTTTGCAGGGTATTGTTTTGTTTTTTGCAGTTTTGCACTTTGTCTTCAATGCTAATGTTGGGATCAATACAGGTGCATGAAAACTGCAAGGTAAATTTTTCGCTGTCCTTCATTAGGAAGTTCATTGAAGTGAAGGTGCTGAGAATGTTTTGAAATTTCTGCCCAAGTTTCTGACCATCTAAACTGAGGTCCCAGGCTCCCCAAAATTCCTGATAATTTGAATGCTTCAGATCAAAGCCTTGCCAGGTATTCAATCTGATTTTGAAGAAGGCTTGTATTGTAAGTCCTGAATCATTGAAAATTAAGAGGCATCCAATTCAGTCTGACAGTGTGATCTACTGCTATTGGATCTGGAAAGTTCCTGCACTATGGAATCTCCCCACCACCACCACTACCTCCGAGTTATGAGCAGCTAAGCGATCTTTGCTTTCTAGAAGCAAATGAAGACAGTATTATTCCATCAGGCCATTGTGGATGCCCTCTAGAACAGATAGGGTTTGATTCTACTACTCCTTTCTTTAAAGTGCAATTAGGTGTGATAGTTAAAAGCACCAAGCTGGAACTGGGAGAGTGTCAGACCTGCCCCAGCTAAGTCCCTAAGAAAGAAAGGGTCTCAACTCCATCTGGTTGAAGTGATAGGTTCTTTTACTAAGGGTTAGTGGTTGCAGTGAAAGCAAGGCTAGGTCTGAATATTTCCATGCAAAGGTACAAAGTTTTCCCCCTCGTTTGTGACCCTCCCTCCAATGGTCAGTGTCCAATGGCATCTCAGTTACACCCTTCTTCTCTCCATCTGCACAACTTCCCTAACTTCCTCTGCCTACCTCCCTGTTTATGGCAGAATGCCAGCAAGCTTAGTGATGCGTAGTGAAGATGGCAGAGCTGACAGAGAGTTTGAGTTGTAGTTCTGACTTAAGCGCAAAGCCAATTTCTCTCTCTCTCTCTCTCTTCCCCTCCCCCGGGAACCAAGAAAACTGCAGATTGTTTTGCCAAGAAAAGTGCAGATTGTTGCCAGACAGAGGTCCTGACCTTAGTGGTCACCTCATATCTGCTATTCCCCTTGCAATGTGATATAAAGCATAGCCAGAGGCCTTTTCTTGCTAGTCACTTTGGCAGGTGCTCAGCTAGAGTGAGTATCAGGGCTCTTACAAGAGGTCCATTTGGGGCACTTTGAATGTTACTGTAAGATCCTTTCTTCTCGGCACCTCCTGTGGATCAGCAACAGCAATAGAAGAGGGGAGAGAAGGCAGAAAAGCTGAGGGTCACAAGTTGGTCAAATGCCAAAGAGTAGATCAAAAGTAGAGCACTCAGGGAGTTTATATTGTCGAAAGAAAAATCTTCATCAGGGTCCAGTCCAAGCCGGGAATAGTCAAAATGGAGACTGCTTTAGAAAGAAGGTTGTAGTTTATTGAAGAGGAGAGCCAGACAGAAAGATGGCTCTGGAAAAACTGGCCACATGTAGTATTGAGTGGTGGGTTTTATACCTTTTTGAGCTTTTGTTTGGAGTTCTTCCTGTTTGAGACTTTGTATTTCCTATGTCATGTACTTTGACCTGAGTCTGACTGTGCCCCTTTGGTATTGGTGGGTTAATCCTATTATGTCTCCTGTCCTTGGAGTTTGGGTGGGGATATGTAGATTTTAGGTGTCTTTGTCTTCCTAATCTCTTCCTGGCTCCAACCTTCCTTAATGGATTATTACATCTGCATTTCTAAAAGCTGGCCCCTGCCTAGTTTCTGCTTGGGGGAGAGGGGCTGGGGCTGGTTTCTGAGGGCTGGTTCTGTCTTTTTTAAGATCTTCTCCACTACCGGTATTCCTGTGGGGAAATATATTCTGCCTATTTAATATTTCCCAAAATATTTCTTTCTCTGGATTCTTCCCACAACATATAATGGTGGAACTGTAGAATTGTGAAATCATGGCAGTGGAACATGGGAGCTACCGGTATTAGACCTCATTCCCAGTAAGTAATTGGAAAGGGAGAAAAAAAAATATGGCAAGTAATCCATGTGAAACAAATACAAAATGGGAGGGAAGAAACCCAGAATCTGACAAATGGAATTTCATCTTGGACTGCTTTTCCACATCTTTAGTCCTCTTTCAGCATTAAACTCAAAGGAGTCGTTATGTTTCAGAAAGCATTTTCTTCTGGGTATATTTGGAATTTCTTGGATGCTTTCACAAAAATTGCTTCCATGGCTATGGCTAGAGAAAAATTCATTTATTGAAGGAAAGAGGGTTTATGTCGTTTTTGTAGCCTCCCTGACCTCAGAGCAGTCATAACATCTGGCAACCAGGTTCAATGGTTCATGAACAAAAAATGGATGTGTTTGCCCCACTTCCTTGTGACCTCACTGCATCAGCAGAGATGGAGCTTTGAGGGCAGAATCCTGGATAAGAGCCCATTTGGTCTAGTGGCTAAGGCAGCAGGCTAGGAAGCAAGAGACCCTGAGTTCAGGTCTTGCCTTAGCCATGAAAGCCGGCTTGGTGACCTTGACCCAGTCACTCTGCCTCAGCCCAATTCACTTGCAAGGCGGTTGCTGGAGAGAGTGTTGGATATGTTTGCTGCCTTGAGCTATTCATAAAAACAGTAAAAGTGGGATACAAACAAACAAAATGTGCTTCACACCCAGGTAGAAACATTCCTAAAACCTGGTGCTTGATTTCTCAACAGGACAGTCTCCTGCTTATTATTTTTTCTCTTGAGTAAAAAGAACAAGGAGTAACCAGGGGGCTCACAACCCCTGGTCCACAGCCTCCTGCGGGTCTGCAGCCTGTTGGGAAGAGGGCTGCATAAGTGGAGGATGAGCGCATGAAGCTCCATCAAACTATTCTCCAAAGCACCAGAGGGTAGGACAAGAAACAATGGTTGGAAAGTGACCAAACAGAGAGGCAACCTGGAACTAAGGAGAAACTTCCTAACAGTGAGGACAATTAACCAGTGGAACAGAAGTTGCCTCCAGAAATCTTGGGCGCTCCATCACTGGAGGTTTTTAAGAAGAGACTAGACCAGTGGTGGCGAACCTATGGCATGGGTGCCAGAGGCAGCATTTAGAGCCTTCTCTGTGGGCATGCTGCCATCACCCCAGTCCTAGGCCTTCAACTGGGTTTTATAAAACCTTTGCACTTTAGGCCTCGGCTGCCGTGTACAAAAAAAAAAGGTTCAATCAATCAGTCAATTTCAACTTCTCACGGGAAAAAAAAAGAACTTGCAAAGTTGGAATTGATTGATTGAACTTTTTAGTCCCACCCAGTCTGCCGTTACACCGCAGCCACGCCCATCCAATGGGCCACGCCCACCCGGCACTCAATGATGCATAAGTGGGTTTTGGGTTGCAGTTTGGACACTCGGTCTCTAAAAGGTTCGCCATCACTGGACTAGACAGTCACTTGTCTGAGATGGTATAGGTTCTCCTGCTTGAGTGGGGGCTGGACTAGAAGACCTCCAAGGTCCCTTCCAGCTCTATTCTGTTCTGCTCTGTTCTATTTGTACATACGCAGGATTAGGTTGTACACACAAAATCCTCCCCTCCCCCACCACAGCTGCCACCTGTTGCTGCTGCTGCAGAGCCAGAAAGGTTGGGGACCATTGGAGTGATGTACCCCATCCTACAGAAGGTGTTTATCGAAGATTGATCAGCCTTGAGATCATGTCAGGTGCCTTTCGTAACCATCTGGAATCTGGGGTTAGGCTGACCAATTGGCTGTGTCCCATTTCCTCTATCTCAAATGGCTTGCTGGCCCTTCTCACCCCTGGGGTGCTAAGGGGCTGAGATCTGGAGTACTTTGGGGAGCAAATTAATTCCACAGACAGCTGACTAACCCTCTCCTGCTCAACCAGGAGAAGAAGAAAAAAGCATGTCACCATAGTTACGCATGTTTTTCCAGAACAGCCAACCGCTCACCATGGCCCATTTATCAATTGCTTTAAAAATCTGGGGGTAGGTGGGGGACAAGAGCCCCTCCATAAGGCTTCCTGCTGAGCTGCACAGCTGCTCTCCCTCTCATTACTTCCCTCATCTTCACTGATCATCTGCAAGTTAACCAACCAATGCGGTCCCCCCATAATTTTGTTCTTCTTCTTTCCGTTCCTGTTTTTGGCCGGGTCTATGATAATCAGATGGTTGCCTGTGCTGATTGCAGAACATCTAACTCAGCTCTGAAACCAAGAGAGTAGCTTGTCAAACCCAAGCAGAAGTTGTAAAGTAATATAAACCCCAGTTGCTCTTTTCCTATTTTCTTGCCACTCAGCAACGTCCACCCTTCCCCGGCCCTCTTTTTCTCTCTCCAAGTAGGAAAGGACGGGAACATTTATATAATCAGATGGCGATAACTGCCTTACTGTCAGGCCTGAAGAATCGGGACTAGACATAAAGTTCCAGTCAAGCTGATTTATTGCTGCTATACACAAGAATCTGGTCAAGTAATGGTCAGCAGTAAATTGGTGCTAGATAAAAGTCAATGGAGTTCAAGGGTGTGTGTGGCAGGACTTGGATCGCTTGTGGCCACATAAGGACTCCAGACTGATTCCTCTCTTGACTCTGCCTCTTCCCCAATATTTGCAAGCTTATTGTCACTGCCTGGCTTGGCAGGCCTTGCCAGTTTTGGATGAAAAGCTCTGAGAAATTCTGCCTGATTGCCTAAAGTCAGGGGCCCGAGCAGTTTTATCCAATGAGAAACAAATCCTTCCCTTGCTGTTGTGTTTGTTTAGGATGGCAGCAACTGTGTCCCTGTGTACTGCTTAAGAAAAGCAAGTGAGGAGGAGAGAGAAAAGAGTAAAGGAGGGGAGAAGGAAGTAGGAAGGTTGGAGGAGAAGAGGAGAAGTGGGGAGAAAGGGGAGGAGAGGGGTGAAGGAAAGAGAAGAGGGGAAGAGGGAAGTAGGGAAGAGAAGAAAGGGAGAAAGAAGGTAGAGAAGAAGGAGTGAAAGGGGAAATGGGCGAGCAACTCCAAAAGTCATGTGTATGTATTTATTTCATTTTATTAAAAGTATTTTATATATGAATGTAAAAAGAATGTATGTTAACATCTCATAAATATCATGGTGCACGTATCGGGGAGAGTTTGGAAAAATAAAAAAAATATTTAAAAAAAAGAAAAGAAAAGAAAAGCAAGTGAGAGAAGAAAATTCACCCAGCAACACACACTGTTGCATTTGTCTTTCCACAATTAAGCATTTTAATTATCCTCCTCTCTCTCTCTCTCTCCCCCCCTTTACTGTAACGGATATCCTAAGTAATTCCCTTGGAATGATAGGAGGGGAGATTAACAAATTACCTCCATGAACTTTTTGCTACTGAGCTGCTGGCTTCCAACTCCTCCAGGAGAGGAGCACTTGTCTTGCTGCCGATTTGTTTACAGCTAGCATCTTCAGCCAACCCAGTGAGCCAAAGAGCATTCCCAAAATAAGGCCATTAATTTACAGTTATTGCCATGGGGCCTTACGTGTTTGTGTAGGTGTGAAGCAAAATCAGCAGTATTGGAATTGCACAGGGTAATGTAATGTGCACACTGGAAGAATCTCCGCACGGCTTCTGTCTCTTGCAGCACGTAGGAACTGTCCAGGCAAGAGGTCCAAAGAGGAGCAACAAGTCACACTTTCTGCCTCTCCATATCCTCCAGAGGTTGTCACCAAATGACAGTGATTTATTTGTTTGTTTGTTAAATTTATTAATCACCCATATTGCCACATTACTCTGGGCAGCATACAATATTAGCACCTAAAATTGTATAATTTATAATATAAATACTGTGGGAAGAATCCAGAGAAAGAAATATTTTGGGAAATATTAAAAAGGCAGAATATATTTCCCCAAAGGATCTTAAAGGCAGAAACCAACCCCACCCCCCAGTCTCTCTGCCCCAAACAGAAACGATTCACATGGAGGGAAGTAAGCAGTGGGGTACCACAAGGCTCCATCTTAGGTCCAGGACTCTTCAATATCTTCACCAATGACTTAGATGAGGGAATTGAAGGGGAATTGAAGGGAACTCGTCAAATTTGCAGATGACACCAAACTGACAGGAATAGCCAACACCTGAGATCTTGACAAACTATCCAACAAAATGAGTTTCAATGTGGAGAAAAGCAAAGTTTTGCATTTAGGGAGGAAAAATCAAAGGTACAAGTACAGATTGGGTGAGACCTGGCTTAAAAACAGTAACTGTGAGAGGGACCTTGGAGTCCTAGTGGACGATCACTTGACTATGAGCCAGCCATGTGCAGCAGCAGCCAAAAAAGCTAATACAATCCTGGGCTGTATAAACAGAGGCATAGAATCAAGATCGGGCAAAGTATTAGTGCCGCTTTATAAAACCCTAGTAAGACCACAATGGCCTGGAGACTAAAACATATGAAGAACGGCTATGGGACTTGGGCTTGGCTAGTCTAAAGAAAAGAAGAAACAGGGGAGACATGATAGCAGTGTTCCAGTATCTGAGGGGCTGCCACAAGGCAGAGGGGGTCAGGTTGTTCATCAAAGCACCAGAGGGCAGGGCAAGAAGCAACGGATGGAAACTGATCAAAGAGAGAAGCAACCTGGAATTAAGGAGAAACTTCCTGACAGTGAGGACAATCAATCAGTGGAACAGCTTATCCCCAGAAATTGTGGGAGCTCCATCACTGGAGGTTTTTGAGAAGAGATTACACATTCACTTGTCTGAGATGGCATAGGTTCTCCTGCTTGAGCAGGGGGCTGGACTAGAAGACCTCCAAGGTTCCTTCCAGCTCTGTTCTATTCTAAATGCAGATGTGATAACCTTGTCAGAAAGATTGGAGCCAAGAAGCTTGAATTAGAAAGACAAAGATCCCTAGAATTAACAATCCCACACAAACAAAAATCCAACAGTCATCAGCCACAACCCCAGGAAGCCAGATATAACTTTTGAGACATAATAGAATTAACCCACCACCATCAAAATACCCAAAGAGCACACTCAGACTTAGGTCAAAGTACATGACACAGGAAATACAAAGGAACAGGAAACAACCTCAAAAGCCCAAGAAGGTATAAAAACCCACCACTCCCAACATGTGGTCAGCTTTCCCAGAGCCATGCTTCTGTCTGGCTTTGTTCTTCAATAAACTACAACCTTCTTTCTAAAGCAGTCTCCATTTTGTTTATTCCCAGCTTGGGCGGGACCCTGATGAAGATTTTTCTTTCAACAATACAATGCTGTGAAATCAACCTACCTAAAAAGATGGGGGGAGGCAATATGATGAGAAGGGGAGGGGTGGGATCTGTTGTTAATTTATCAACCACACCCAATGTAAAATCCCTCCATTGGGGCCCCAAGCCAACTGGCAGAGCCAGCTCTTCCAGAAACTAAGGCAGGTTGGAGCCAACTTGTCAGCTGCCACCTTATGCTTGCTGTGCTTCTCTGCTATGTGGTGCCATGAACTGTGGGGAGGAGGAAGGTAGGGGGGGGGAAATGCTTGGGAAATAGAAAGTAGAAGCTGTACTTTCTGGAGATGCTGCCTCAAGGTCACCCAGTTAGAAGAAGGAAGGAGCTGCATACCAACCTCTGCTTGGACTGTCCATTATAAATACATCTTGCATGAACCTGATAGATTACACCAGGGTGGGCAATGAGAGACAGTAAAGGGGATCCTATTTTTTGTTAAACTAGATATTTCCAGTTCATACAACTATTCATTGTATGTTCTAGCCTCTAATCATCTTTGTTGCTCTTCTCTGCACTTTCTCAACACCTTTTTTATATCATTGTGACCAAAAAAAGAAGTAGCTTCGCCATCTTTTTTTTTTTAACCTCCTGCCCCCTCGTGGATGCTGCTGTTGGGGCTGGGGGAAGCTGGATCTTTTGGCAGCCACCCCGGAGTCCAGGGACCCTTTCCTAAGAAAGTTTCTCCTGAAGCATCTGAAGAAAGCATTCCCTTGTACAAGGCAAGGGGCTTACGAGATATCAGTTGCTTGCCTAATTTTATGTCTTTTAAATTGCTGCTCTGGTGTTGAGGGTTGTTCAGCTGTACTTTAGAATTCTCTGTTTCAGGATAACGTTTCTAAAAAACAAATCTTGTAAGCTGCCCAAACCTCTGTCAAGGAAAATATTTTAACTAAATAAGGAACACTATGACACTTCCCCAATAAAAGAAAAGTCCAAGCCTGGTCATTATCTAAAGGGGAGGGGGAAATGCAGGCCTGTAGCAGCCTTGAATTCCAATGTTGAATGCCCCCCCTTCAGCATTTATCTCAAAGTTTTCCCATCATACTTCACTGTCCCCCCCCCCAACACACAGACACACTTGACAGGTTGACTAGCAAGATTGTCTCATCATTTGTTAGTAGATCATGTTTTTAAAAATCAGCTTTTCTTTCATTTTAAATGATAGATGATTCTGCAGCCTCAGTTTGAAAAATTGCATCAAGTGGAAGAAACCCTTTCCAGGTGACCTGATTGTTCCGCTGATTGACAGCTCTTCTTTATCTACATCCTTGACGTTTCATCACAAGTTGTAAACCTATCCTCTGGAGCAAGTTGCAATAATTCTGAACCCTTCAGCTATTTGAGGACAGCCATTAAATTAGAATAGAAGAGATGCTGGAAGGGACCTTGGAGGTCTTCTAGTCCAACACCCCCCCTCGCCCCCCCCCCGCTCAAGCAGGAGAACATATACAATCTCATACAAGTGACTGTCTAGTCTCTTCTTTAAAACCTCCATTGATGGAGCTGGGGGCAAGCTGTTCCACTGTCAGGAACTTTCTCCTTAATTCCAGGTTGCTTCTCTCCTTGATCACTTTCCAATCATTGTTTCTTGTCCTGACCTCTGGTGCTTTGGAGAATAATTTAATACCCTCTTCTTTGTGGCAGCTTCTCAGATACTGCAACGCTGCTATCATGTCACCCCTATTTCTTCTTTTCTTTAGACTAGCCAAACCCAAGTCCAGAAGCTGTTCTTTGTATGTTTTAGTCTCCAGGACATTGATCATCTTAGTTGCTCTTCTCTGAACTTTTCCCAAGATTTCAACATCCTTTTTGTACTGTGGTGACCAAAATTGTTTGCGTATTCCAGCTGTGGTCTTATTAGGGCTTTGTAAAGCAGTACTAATACATCACATGATCTTGATTCTATGCCTCTGTTTATGCAACCCAGGATTGTATTAGCTTTTCTGGCTGCTGCTGCACACGGCTGGCTCATAGTCAAGTGATCATCCACTCCAAGGTCCCTCTCACAGTTACTTTTTTTGAGCCAGGTCTCACCCAATCTGTACTTACATCTTTGATTTTTCCTGCCTAAATGTATAGGGCTCATTGTTCAAGTCTGTCAATGTCTTTTTGGATCCTGAGCTCGTCTTCTGGGGTGTTGGCTATTCTGCCAGTTTGGTGTCATCTGCACATTTGATGAGTTCCCCTTCTATTCTCTCATCTAAGTCATTGATGAAGACATTGAAGAGTCCTGGGCCTAAGACGGAGCCTTGTGGTACCTGGTTACCACTTTCTTTTGCAAACTGGAGCGTGCAGAACTGAATGCAATGCTCCAAGGTGGATTATGTGTGTGTAAGCATTCTCATGACACTTTTATCCACATCATTTCTAACAACACTGAACAGCACCAGGATCAAAAAGAGCCTGTGGGCATCTGAGATGTCTCTCCAAGTAGTTTGACACCATTTATAACGGCCCCTTGAGCATGTTCATTGAGCCAATTATGGATCCACTATTTTGTTAATCAGGATGCTACTCTGTGCCAAAAGCCTTGCTAAAATCAAAATATACTACAGGTAATTTTCACGTAGCAACTGTTCATCCAGTGACTGCTAGAAATTATCACAGCACTGAATAAATGGTACTTACGCCCAGTCCTTGAAGTTATGACCGTTGCAGTACCCCTGAAGTCACAGGATCTAAATCAGGGTGTTTGTAAATGTGCCCATCACATTTACAAACACAGGTGTGCTTCAGCTTCCCTTCCTCTCTCCTTCCCATCTGCTCTTTTGGCTGTCCTGTCCCCCACTGCCACCCTCAAGCTGAGCCTCTCCCTCCTCCAGCTCAAGGCTTCTCAACGCCTCTGCATACCGTCAGAACCTCACCTGGCTAACCATATTCACAGCTCTGTTGTAACCTTACTAAGATTCAGCATCCTCTAGAGTGTGAACAACGCCCAGAATTCTCCAGTCAGCAACTGACCGTTGTTGAGAAGCTGGGAACTGAAGTGCTACAGCTGCCAAAAAGAGCCAATGCAGTTCTAGGCTGTATCAAAAGAGGGATAGAATCACAATCATGTGAATTGTTAGCATTTCTTTATACTGCACTGATAAAACCACACTTGGAGCACTGCATCCTATTCTGGACACCATGATAAAAAAAACAGATGCTGAGATTCTAGAGAGTGCATAGAAAAGGAACAAAGGTGATTAGGGGAATGGAAGCTAAACTGTACGATGAACAGTTGCGGCAACTAGATATGTCTAGTCTAACAAAGAGAAGGATTAGGGGTGACAGGATAGCAGTCTTCCAATATTTGAGGGGCTGCCCCAAAGAAGAGGGGGGTCAACCTATTCTCCAAAGCACCTGAGGGCAAGACAAGAAGTAACACAAGGAAGAGAGATCAAAGAGAGATCTAGCCTGGAACTAAGGAACTAAGAAGAGGGAGTCAAGCTATTCTCCAAAGAAACCTGAAGGCAGGAGAAGAAGCAACGGATGGAAACTAACCAAGGAGAGAAACAACCTAGAACTCAGGAGAAACTTCCTGACAGTTAGAACAATTAACCAGTGGAACAACCTGCCTCCAGAAGCGGTGAATGCTCCAACACTGGAGGATTTTAAGAAGAGACTGGACAGCCATTTGTCTGAAATGGGATAGGGTTTCCTGCCTGAGCAGGGGGTTGGACTAGATGACCTCCAAGGTCCCTTCCAACTTTATTATTATTATTGTTGTTGTTATTATTAAATTTCCTTATAGTGACAACAGTTAATCAATGGAACAGTTTGTCTCCCAGAGTTGTGAGTACTTCATTGCTGGAGGGTTTTAAGAAAAGATTAGAAAACCATTTATCTGGGATGCAATAAGGTCTCACATTTAGAGAGCACCCAGTGAAGGTTGCTGGAGACACACTGGAATAAATGACCCATTTTCTTCCTTGCCCATCCTTTCTTTCCATGACTCAGTTCAAGTTTATATTTAGTGGGCAGTTTTGAATAATTGCTAGAATTAGTTCTATTATAATTTTAGATTGAACTTTCCTCCTTCTGCTTGTCTTTCCCAGTTGTGCTCTGCTGACATCATCCTCCCAATATATTCACAGTCTCCTAACAGCAGAATGCTGTAGCCCTGGAAGAGAACTTGAGATGGCTCTTCCCTTTTTCTTCTTCATCTCCATGTAAAAAGCAGCACCGCAAAGGCTTCCTTCAAATGAGGCTGGAATTAGGGTGCAAAAATATCAGAGTTGGAAAGGACTTTTAGAGGTCTTCTAATCTAACCCCTTACTTGAGCAGGAGACCCTATACCTGTAAGGACCCTCCCCACTTTACATCTTAAGAAGACAAAACTCTTGGAATATCTCTTCCAACAGGCATCTTTATTAAGAGAAGATGGTTGCAGGCGTTCTAGACAGGATCTGAGGGGCCGACCCCCACCATTCAAGGTTTTAAGTGTTTCCAAGCAGCCCCCACCCCACCATCCTTCCAGCGACGCTCCCAGGCGTTACATTTCCACCCCCTTTTCCTCACGGCAGAAGGGAGACTTCAGAGAGAGAGTAGATGAAAGGCTGTGGCCATATTGTTATGGTCAGTCCTCTTGATGAGAATCACCTCCAGTCCTTTGTAGTTTAAATGAAGGAAGTGAGAGTCATAAACCCCCTTGCTCCCTCCTCCCCTTTCATAGTATGCAGAATCCACAAAGAGTAAGACATGGGCGTTTTTTCAGAGAAGGAAGCTAGAATTGAAATGTAATTGGATTCTGACAATACCGTTTCAGACAGGTGGCTGTCCTGTCTCTTCTTGAAAACCTCCAGTGATGGAGCACCCACAACTTCTGAAGGCAAAAGCTGTTCCACTGGTTGATTGTCCTCACTGTTAGGAAGTTTTTTCTTTACTTTAGGTTGGATCCCTCTTTGACTATTTTCTATCCTGCAAGGGATATTCCTGAAGCTTTATTACAAAATGTCTAAGGTCCTCTTTGGAAATGACCCCACGAAAGACGAGACAGGGGAGTATCCAAAAGCAGCATTTGTTCTGCTGTTAAAGAAAGAGAATCCAAGTGTGGCCTTTATAACAACCCCCTTAGGCGGAAAAATAATATAGGGAGTTCCATGTGGACTATTCCATTTGAGGAAATGCAGCCCCCCTGCTTTCACTGATGTAGAATTTACTGCCTTAAATGTTGTCCGGACAACACTGGATAGCATGACATCCCTGCACGACCACTGACTTTTTGACCCTGGTATCTCTTGTGAATCCTATCAGGAGAAGCCCCTCCTGGATTGTTTTCTTGGCCAAGTGGGGACCATGTCAGGATGGAGGAGAAGAAATAAGTATGAATCCCACTGATTCAATGCTGTAACAATTGGACTGAATCTAGAAAGTGTTTTGTCTGTGTTTTGTCCCCTTCTTCCAAGGCGCTCAAATAACCTTCCATTATGCACATTGCTGATTTAAAGATATTGGGGGTCCAGCTATCAATTGAAAGCAAGAGAAAGTTGTGAAAAATGTAAACAAAGTTCACCTCATCCCAAGCATATTTATATGCACAGGAACTTTAGCATCATAAATCTGAAACAGTGCAAAAGATATAATACTCAAAACCTGACCCCAAATCCAAGTACGTACATAAAGTATTCAGATCTATATAAGTAGCCAGAAGGAACCATCAAAGATTTATCAAATCTTTTATCGTTAACCAATGGAATAGCTTGCCTTCAGAAATCATGGGTGCTCCATCACTGGAGGTTTTTAAGAAAAGACTGGACAGTTACTTGTTTGAGATGATATGTGTTAAGTACTTCGTTCGCGTGTGAATGATGAAGACACATGGTGATGTTAAACAGCTCTTTATTCTTCTTCTAACAACCGAACCGAACGAACAGGCAAAGGCACGCAGGCTTTTTTTATGTGCCAGAGACCCGGACAATGTCAACAAAGTAACAGAGTGTTTCAGCACACAAGGCTGGCGCCACTCTGTCTGGTCCCTGGCAGCTTTTGGAATGCCCGGGACCAATGCAACATCCCGAGCCTGCTTTTGCAGGATCAGGACACAACAGTATGGGTTCTCCTGCTTGAGCAGGGGGCTGGACTAGAAGACCTCCAATGTCCCTTCCAGCAATATTTTATTGAGCTGCAGGTTCTGTCCCCTGTCTGTAGTGTCCAAGCACAGATCCCATGAGTGGCCAAGCAGACTTTTCTGTGTGCTGCCACGACCCCTGTGGGCAGCACTGGCTTCTTCCTTCTTCAGTGACCCATGTGATCAAGGGAGATCCTCTCTTTGCCCCACGCTGCATGACCAAAGGAAGAGCCACTGAGGCCAATCCCTGCAGAGAGAGGAGCCCCCACCTGGATTTGAGACCAATACAGAAACATCCGCACAATTTTTTACTTGGTTCCTAAGCAGAATCCTTCCCACATAACCTGCCTCTATTCTTGAATATGAGGGAAGTCAGAGCCCCAGAGAAGGAAATATTAAAAAGGCAGAAAAATATTTTTCCTCAAAAGGACTTTTTAAAACCAGAAACCAATCCTGGCCCCAAATCTCTCTCTGCCCCCAAGCAGCAGCCAGCCCTATACAAATGCAAATGTAGAACCATCAGAAAGTGGGAGCCAGAGAACTCAAGAAGACAAAGAGAAAATCTGCATGCCCCACCCAAACTCTAGGAGTCATTAGCCCCATCACCTGGGAAGCAGGATATGACTTTTGGGACATAATAGGACTAACTTTGGCACACTTTGGCTCAGGTCAGAATACGTGACACAGGAAATAGCCTCAAAGTTCATGCCACAGGAACAGGAAACTTCCAAACAAAAGGCTAGAAAGGGTATAAAAACCTACTGCCCATGTGCTCAGCCCTTCTCTCTCCTCTGCTGTTTCCTGCAAGAACCATCTTTCTGCTTCTTCAATAAACTGTAGCCATCTTTCCAAAGCAGTCGCCATGTTGCTTATTTATTCCTGGCTTGGATGAACCAGGATGAAGACTTACTTCTAACAATTAAGTGCACACACACACACACACACACACACACACACACACACATACAAAGATATGGAGTGAGGAGAAGCATCTTTTCAGATGAAATTACAGATCTACAATAAAGCTCCAGGGGATTCCTTCCAGAGTGAAATAATCTAATGTTAAGGTAGAAATTCTCACTACTTGGAGATTTGCAGCCTTAGTGCTGTGCATGCAACGTCCCCCTGTTGATTTAAGGTTTATTAGTTTGTTGTATTCTTTTGTTCTAGTTCTATATTTAATAGTATGCCACTCCTGGAGCAGGGATGGCTCCAAAAGAGAGGCTTTTTTCTAATCTCACATATGAATTATGTGATGTTTATTCCTATGTGAAAAACCACTTTCTTTATTGGTTTCTGGAAAGCAAACGGTTCTAAGAGCAGCCAAGCTGAATTTGCCTGCTCAGTTGGCACCTATTTCATTAAGATATAAAATATAAAATGAAAATTTTATAAACATATATCTAGATTACAGAAATAATTTTTGCTTCGTCACATCCAGGAAATTAGCAAAGTCTCCATGATAAGCTCTTATTTTGGCACTCTGTCGCTTTACGTTGGATAGTTCACTTTTCAGCCCCAAAGTTACAATTCAGTGATGGTATTTTGCCCCACTTATAAAGGGCATCAGCACATCTATCATGGTCAGCGAGAATTCAGCTTAGTGTTGTCCACTGGACTGCCACCTGTCAGATGTAGTGTAGGATCACCTGTTTGGGCAGGGGGTTGGACTAGATGACCTACAAGTATCAAATAATAATGATAATGATAAAGTTGGAAGGGACCTTGGAGGTCATCTAGTCCAACCCCCTTCCAACTCTGTTATTCTGTTCTATTCTATCCATATTGCATGGGACTGGCCAAATCCAGGTGTTTCTTTCAAGATGTAAGGCAAACTTTGACATGGTGGGGGGTAATTTTCTATCCAGTGTTGTTTCCATATATTGTGTATGTCAGAATCATATAGGGATAGCTGATGGTCTGGATCTCAACCTCTTTCACCCCAGGCAGGCTACCTGGGAGTTATTAATAGTCTTCAGATATTCTTGGAGGAAGGCATTTCTTCATCTTACTTTTGGGGGTGGAAAACAGGAAGCCAATATGTGGGAATAGTTTGGATCATCCTATTGTGATTTCCTCACCAGCCAGTGGATCCGGCAGTCAAGTCTGACGACTCAGATGAGGAGGAGGAGCCTGGAGTGACATTGGAGCACCAAGACTCACAGTTAGATGAGGAGCCCCTCTACTCATGCTTGGGCAGACACACAGCTGTTTTTGGAGCCTGGGTTGGGCACCAAGGAGGAACCGCTGGGGCCAATCCCGGATGCACGGATGCGCAGAGAGGAGAGGCAAGGAAGGCAGTGGGGTGGCTCCAGAGGCAAAGGAAAACTCACTAAGAAGCCAAGCCCTGGCTGGACTATAAGGGGGGGAGATGTGGGAGTGCTGGTTGCCGAAGACAACCTGTCAGAACCTATATCAATAGATTCCCCAATTCTTTCTCCCCTCCTCCTCCTTCCCCCCCCCTTTCATCCTGACCTGAATCTCAGTCTCTCCTCATCCTGGGTTCTGCCATACTCCTAGGGGGGAGTGCTTGTGGGTTATTGTGAGAAACGGAGAAGTTTAGCCCTTTTCATTTCCATTTGGCTTTGTTATTTTCTGAACTCTTTTTCTAATTCTCTAATAAACATACATCTGCTGTATTTTGTATTAAAAAAAACCAAAAAAACGGTTTCAATTGATTAACAATCGAAAGATTAGCCAAACCCTGCAGGTAGGCACTAGATTCCTGGAGGCTTGGCTAGAAGACACACTGAAGAAGACAAAAGGATGGCAGAGGGAAGTTCGGAACGATGTAACCAAAGGTGGGGGACGATGTGTTCTGGCTAGGCAGATTGGACAGATTGTGCCCCTCCCCAGAAGTCCTCTCAAATGGGACCTAAGGGGAGGGGACGGGGGGCGTTGCGATAGGGGTGTATATAATGTTATGTGTTTGAATATTTTGGTCTGGTCTCTGGGTTTAGAACTTCCTGTTGAAGTCTCTCACCAGGATCCACTGCGCTTTGCAAACCACTTTTCTATTTTCTGCAGAATAAACTCTTTTTCTTACCAATCCAATTTTGTTGGTATTTTAATCACATTTCCAACATTATTGCCTTGACTTCCTCTATCGCTACAAAGTAACTTTGCCTTCCTGCATTATTCTTCTGTGAACTTCCCCATCCCTTGATGTCAGCTAGCAAAAGGGAGGGGAAGAATGGAATGCAACCTCCGGCAACTGGTTTATCTCCGTGCTCCCAAGAGAAGGTGTGAAGGGCCACTTAAACATTGAGATCTGAGCAGGAAATCCTCAGATCCTGCCTAGTATGCCTGCTATTAACTTCTCCTAATAAAAGGTCCTTTTGGAAGAACTTGTTTCCACGAGTTCTACTTTCTTCAAATGAGGTTTTGAAGTGGGCCCTGACACAAACATTCACAATGTGGCGTTGTGTTTTTGTTGATTGTGTTGCTTGCCTCTGAACTCTTGGACATTGAGTCAGGTGTGTAAAAATAAAAATGGGGTTGTTTTTCTTGCGGGTCCTGCCTGGTTCTAAGAAAAGGGTTTTTTCCTCATGAGTAAAGCAGTTGAGCGAGTACTCCCGTAGGCTGGGACAGAACACATCCCCACTAACTAAGCGCATTGACTCGTGCAATTGTGCATCAATCCTTAAAAGGAATCAGTCAATCAGAATAGAGCTGGAAGGGACTTTGGAGGTCTTCTAGTCCAGTCCCCCTGCACAAGCAGGAGACCCTATATCATTTCAGACAAGTGGCAGTCCAGTCTCTTCTTAAAAGCCTCCAGTGCTGGAGCACCCACAACTTCTGAAGGCAACTTCTGTTCCACTGGTTAATTGTCCTCACTGTTAGGAAGTTTCTCCTTAATTCCAGGTTGCTTCTCTCCTTTGTTAGTTTCCACCCGTTTCTTGTCCTGCCCTCTGGTGCTTTGGAGAATAGCTTGACGCCCTCTTCTTTGGGGCAGCCCCTGAGATATTGGAACACTGCTATCATGTCCCCCCCCCAATCCTTCTTTTCTCTAGACTGGCCAAGCCCAGTTCCTGCAACTGTTCTTCATATGTTTTAGTCTTCAGGCTTTTAATCATCCTAGTTGCTCTTCTCTGCATTCTTTCCAAAATCTCAGCATCCTATTTGTGTACGGGCTATTAAGCCATATGGTACTCTGCTGCTGAATAAACCAAGCTGAGTGCACATTCCAGTAGCATTTCCAATATCATTGGAAAATTTAACTTTTAGAAAAGAGACGATGATGAGGCCAAATTGGTGGAGTTATGGTAAAATAATATCTTTCAATCTGGGTGAGGTTAGATTCATATCTAAGGAGGAGCTAGAATCAGAAGGTCATGTCTACCATTGGTTTGATGCTGTTGTTGTTGTTGTTAGTTGCAAAGTCGTGTCTGACCCATCGCGACCCCATGGACAATGTTCCTCCAGGCCTTCCTGTCCTCTACCATCTTCTGGAGTCCATTTAAGCTCCATCCAGCCACCTCATTCTCTGTCGTCCCCTTCTTCTCTTGCCCTCAATCTTTCCCAGCATTAGGCCCTTCTGCAGGGAATCCTTCCTTCTCATTAAGTGGCCAAAGTACTTGAGTTTCAACTTCAGGATCTGGCCTTCTAAAGAGCAGTCGGGGTTGATCTCCTCTAGGACTGACCGGTTTGATCGCCTTGCAGTCCAGGGGACTCGCAGGAGTCTTCTCCAGCAACAGAGTTCAAAGGCCTCCATTCTTTGGTGCTCAGCCTTTCTTATGGTCCAACTTTCACAGCCATACATGGCCTTGACTGTACGTACTTTTGTTGGCAGGGTGATGTCTCTGCTTTTTTAGTATGCTGTCTAGATTTGCCATAGCTTTCCTCCCCAGGAGCAAGCATCTTCTAATTTCTTGGCTGCAGTCCCCATCTGCGGTGATCTTGGAGCCCAGGAAGATAAAATCTGTCACTACCTCCATTTCTTCCCCATCTATTTGCCAGGATTTGAAAGGGCTGGATGCCATCATCTTGGTTTTCTTAATGTTGAGTTTCAAGCCAACTTTTGCACTCTCCTTCTTCACCCGCATTAAGAGGCTATTTAGTTCCTCTTCACTTTCTGCCATTAGAGTAGTATCATCTGCATATCTTAGGTTGTTGATATTTTTCCCGGCAATCTTAATTCCAACTTTTGATTCATCTAGCCCTGCCTTTCTTATGATGTGCTCTGCATATAAATAGGCAGGGGGACAGAATACAGCTTTGCCAGACTCCTTTCCCAATTTTGAACCAATCAGTGGTTCCGTGTCCAGTGCTCACTGTTGCTTCTTGACCCGCATATAGGTTTCTCAAGAGACAAATAAGGTGGTCTGGTACTCCCATCTCTTTAAGAACTTGCCACAATTTGTTGTGATCCACACAATCAAAGGCTTTAGCATAGTCAATGAAGCAGAAGTAGATGTTTTTCTGGAATTCCCTAGCTTTCTTCATGATCCAGCATATGTTGGCAATTTGATCTCTAGTTCCTCTGTCTCTTCAAAATCCTGCCAGTACTTCTGGAAGTTCTCGATCCACATACTGCTGGAGTCTAGCTTGTAGGATTTTGAGCATAACTTTACTTGTATGTGAAATGAGTGCCTAAAGTTTACAAAATATTATTGAATTTAAATCTGGAAAATGAACAAGTAAAACACTGTATGATTTAGTGGGCAAGGAATTTTGGGTATAATATAATGCTTGAACAATGGGAAAATATGTGGAATAAAGGATTAAAATTTGCATTAAATTATAATCTAAAACAAAACTTTTACAAGATGATGTACTGTTGGTTCTTAGCACGAAACAAGCTATCAAAAATGTATAAAGATATTTCAAATGAATGTTGGAAATATAAAGGCAAAGTTTTACCATTTATGGTGGATGTGTGATAAAGCAAGAAAATATTGGAGTAGGATTCATATGTTAATACAGAAAATTCTTAAATTAAATATAAGAAGAAAACCAGAGACTTTTCTCTTGGGGTTAATGGAAAAAGACCTGGGGAAAAATACAGAACTTTGATGTTATATATGCTGACAGGAGCAAGAGTACTCTACGCCCAGAAATGGAGAATCCCACCACAGAGCAATGGCTACAAAAACTGATGGAGCTGGCAGAGATGGCTAAACTGACTGTACTGGTTAAAGAAAAGAATGTGAATACTTTCATTGCCACATGGAAACCGCTTCTAGATTTTGTGGTTGAGGTGGAAAAAAATTAAATTTTGATTGAGAGCTTTACCAATTAGATAGATTTGATGTTATTGAAATGTCTAGTTTATATTATTTTGTAAAAAGTAACAAGTTGAGGTTTGATGTTGATACTCTATTGCACCAAAGGAAGTTGGAAGTCAATGCCTTTTCCCCCTTTTTTTTCTCCCTTACCTCACTTCTCTACTCCCTTTTCCCTTCCCCACTTTTTTCTGCTATTTACTTTGTTTTTCGATTGTATCGAATATTATAATATAAACTAATATTATAAACTTATATTATAACTAATATTATAAACTTATATTATAAACTATTATATTATGTTATGTTATGTTACGTTACGTTACGTTAGATTACATTATTACATGACATGACGTGACATTACATTATATTTGCATCTTGGAAAATTTAACCCATCATGACATATATACTTTATACATTAAAAAATTCATCAGGGCACAGCTTTGAGGCAGCCACTGGTGAAACCTCTTTGAATTTTTAAACTACCAGCCTAGTGATTTTGTTCAGCTTCTGCAACACTGCTGGGGTATGTGGATGTGTGTTTTAAGGCTCCTGTTGTCATCTGTTAAATACAGTCCGATGTAAGGCTTGAGAGAAATCAAAAGATACTTTTTACATTTTGATGTCCCATAATTTTTCTTTGTTCTGAGACAATATTCCATTGTCATTGGAATATCAATCACAAATTTGTGCAAAAGAAGACATAATTCTGAAAGGAATCTGGTTTTCTTCATTCCCTTGGACAAGAAGGGTAATTTTTGATCTCAGTAGGAAAACTTCCTCTACCTTCACAGATTGCTGCTGAGGCTTTGGGGTACATCCCTTTAATATTTTATTACATATTTAATATTTTGCTATTCACCAGACTGGAACCCATCTCTGGTGGCTTTGAAGAGGAGGCCGGCTAGCTATTTCTCACAATGGTTTGATTGATTTTCTTACACTTTGCGGTGGTTTCAGCTAGATTATCCTTCTTTTTCCTCCCAAGCAGAATTTTATAAAAAATGTCAGGAACTTTAAATTTCTAATAAGGAAAGAGTTCTATTAAACAATTCTATTCAAGAAAGCAGCATACCAGATCTCAAAAACCTGTATACCACCCTCAGAATCAGAGCTGGAAGGGACCTTGGAGGTCTTCTAGTCCAGCCCCCTGTTCAATCAGGAGACTTTTGTTTGTGATTCAGAAGCCACAATTTTCTATCCTCTGCCCTCCTAACTCCAGCAAAGAGATTCCGTTTCAGACACCGAGAATGTCAGTCTCGATTCTTGGAGCCAAGATGTGTCAATTGGCAGCTTCAGCTTGCTAATTTGGCCTCTGCTCTGTCTCCTTGACTGGTGCCAGGGCCATTTAGCAGTCCTAAATGATTACTGTGGGATCCGGGAGAATCCCATCAATTAAAAGAATCCTGACTGTCTGAGTTGCACTTTCTCCGTTTTATCTGCTTTCACTGCTATTCTGAATGAGATTGCAAATAGTTTGTGAGTAAAATGGGATTGCAGGTGGAACTGATGCAGCATTTGAAATTCCCTCTGAATCACTTCTTATTATAGGTTGCAACTATTTTTAAGAAATAGTCAGTATGGAATTTTAATATTCAGAGCAGTGAAGGACAAGAAGAGGGGGAGAATATTAGAACTAAGAACTAAGGAGAAACTTCCTAAGAGTGAGAACAATTAACCAGGGGAACAGCTTTCCTTTAGAAGTTGTGGATGCTCCCTCACTGGAGGCGGCAGGATTGTTTTGAGAACGCTGAGGTGCTGGGTAGATAACAGGTCATTCTCAGGGCACGACGGCCTTGGAAGGAGGCTGGAACCAGGAATGAGTCTGCGTCTCTGAAGACAGTCTCCCTCCCTCATTCCCAAGCAGTTACAGCAAAAGCAAAAGCATGGGAAGAATGCCAGAAACCTTCTTCCCCCACCTCCAACTGAATGGCAGGACACCAACATGGTGGGCTTGCAATATTTATCTATCATTTTTATACATCCGTGGATTACAAACTATATCTAGAGGGCAACCAAAAGACTAACACTGAGGGGGGGGGGAATGTTTGAGCCCAAAATTTCAGTTGCTACAATGGTTAAGTGAGGTTTGCCCCATTTTATTACCTTTTCTTGTCACAGTTATTAAGCAAATCACTGCAGTTGTTAAGTAAGTAGCCCGGTCGTTAAGTGAATCTGGCTCCACCATTGACTTTGCTTGTCAGAAGTTCTCAAAAGGGGATCACACGATCTCAGGACACTGCGATCGTCATAAACATGAGCCAGTTGGCAAGCAATTGAATTTTGATCAGGTGACCATGAGGATGCTGCAGTGGTGATTAATGTGAAAAAGGACATGTCACTTTTTTCTGTGCTGTTATAATTTCAAACAGTCACTAAACAAATGGTTGTAAGTCGAGGACTACCTGTATGTGTCCCAATTGGAAAAGAAATTCTGATTTTTCTTTTCTATCTGTTAAACAAATTCCCTTTAAGCAGGTAAATTTCCCAGTTGTATGGCTTCATTTGGTGAATCAGACAGAAGGAGAATCAGACAGAAATTAGGCAATTTGTGTTGATTGATAGATTATCATCTGAAGAAAAAAATGAAAAAGAGAGGAAGTCAAAGCAAGGCTGAAGAAATCTCTAGCTGTGTATTTACTCTTTTATTAATCCATCTGTTTCCTCCATGAGGAAAGGGAATCTATGTGGGCCATTTAATCCAAAACCGAAATCATACTATGAACTATGCAGTCAAGAAAATAAGGCATCCCCGGTTCTCAGTACGTTTTAAAATTTACATTCCTATGACCAAGTTGACAAAAGATTAGTTTGGACCTAGGACACCCTCCCAGTCTGGAAACATGGCAAAATGAACGCTCTCCTAAATGATGCAGAAAAAGAATGCCATAGAGAAAAATGTGTTTTGCCCTCAGCCAAGCCTTCAGTTCCATGAAAGAAAATTTACATTCAGCATTTCTTCCAAACAAGAGGTAGAATAGAATAGAATAGAATAGAATAGAATAGAATAGAATAGAATAGAATAGAATAGAATAGAATAGAATAGAATAGAATAGAATAGATATTGGAATATAGAATAGAATAGAATAGAATAGAATAGAATAGAATAGAATAGAATAGAATAGAATAGAATAGAATAGAATAGAATAGAATAGAATAGAATAGAATAGATATTGGAATACAGAACAGAACAGAATAGAATAGAATAATCTGGAAGGGACCTTGGAGGTCCTCTAGTCCAGCCCTCTGCTCAAGCAGGAGAACCTATACCATCTCAGACAGGTGATTACCTAGCTTCTTTAAAATCTCCAGTGATGGAGCGCCCACAACGTCTGTTCCACTGGTTAATTATCCTCAATGTTAGGAAGTTTCTCCTTAATTCCAGGTTACTTCTCTCTTTGGTCACTTTCCAACCATTGTTTCTCATCCTTCCCTCTGGTGCTCTGGTGAACAATGTGACCCCCTCTTCCTTGTGGCAGCCTCTCAAATACTGGTGTACTGCTATCATGTTACCCCTAGTCCTTATTTTCTTTAGACTAGCCAAACCCAAGTCCTGCAGCCTTTCTTCATATGTTTTAGTTTCCAGGCCTTTGATCATATTAGTTGCTTAGTTGTTCAAGACAATTTTCTTGAAGGGCTTAGGGATGGGATGTCATATCTGACAATATGCAGATGCCTTCAAGCAAATTCGCAGTAGGTGTGCTGCTGCCACTGCTGTGCCAGTCTTAGTCACGAAAATCCTCAGAGAATCCAACTTCTGTGGAGGCCACTTGTTTGGTCTTTTGTGGGAATGACGGAAGCAGTCACAATAGAGACGAAACATTTGCAGCCAAACCGCCAAGCTCGGAGGTCAAATCAACAGCCCAACTACCATCCCAAGCTGCTAATATTCAAACACATCTCATTTGTCTAGCACATTTTAACAAGCCCTTGCAGGCTTTTAGTAATCACTGCGTTCCTTTTTAATTCTTTCAAATCTACTGCTTAATGATGTTTTTTAGGGTTTGCCCAGAAAAGTTTTTGTTTTCTTCTGCACGTATCCAAAGAAGCCATTTTTTGTTATTTAGGGAGGTTATTGCAAGCCTCATCCTGAACCTTTGTCTTCCTGACCTCATTCTCACAGGTTTTTCTGATAGTTCATAGAAAAAGATAGAATAGAATAATAGGACTGGAGGGGACCTCAGAAGTCTCTAGTCCAGGAGACCCCAATTCCCGGTCCGCAGTCTGTTGGGAACTGGGCCAAGCTCTTCTGGCACCTGATGAAAGGATAGATTGGATTCCACAGTGGAAACTCAATACAGGCTGGGATCCTGGGAGAAAGAACTAGCAGATTAATCCTGCTGTTGCCACTCAAAACAAGGGGATCTGTGCAAGCACATCCATCCCCACTAGCTCAAAGCATTGAAGGCATTTATCAAGGGCAGCAAAGTTTTTGCCAACAGCTGTCTTGGAAATAACAGGGCTTAGCATGTTGAGCGTCCAAGATTTTCGATTAGGTAAGGGATGTACAGAGCAGATCATTCATTGAGCTTGTGTTTCTATCTTAAAGATCATATTTGCAGGCTCTACAGATGGCTTGGAGAAGAGCTTCCTGCTGAAGGTCAAATATGGCTTGTTAGACTTGTGCCTTGGCAGACATATTGTCCAAAAAGACAACCCAAGACTGGAAGATCAACCAATCAGAATAGAGCTGGAAGAGACCTTGGATGTCTTCTAGTCTAACCCCCCCTACTCAAGCAGGCGACCCTATACATTTCAGACAAGTGACTGTCCAGTCTCTTCTTCTTAAAACCCTCCAGTGATGAAGTACCCACAACTTCTGGTGGCAAGCTATTCCACTGGTTAATTGTCCTCCCTCTCAGGAAGTTTCTCCTTAATTCCAGGTTGCTTCTCTCCTTGATTAGTTTCCATCCGTTGTTTCTTGTCCTGCCCACTGGTGCTTTGGGGAATAAGTGGATACCCCTCCTCCTTGTGGCAGACCCTCAAATACTGAAAGACTGCTATCGTGTCACTCATAGTCCTTATTTTCTTTAGACTCAGTATAGCCCAGTGTTTCTCAACCTTGACAATTTTAAGGCCTGTGGACTTCAACTCCCAGAATTCCATAGCCAGCAATGCTGGCTGTGGAATTCTGGGAATTGAAGTCCACAGGCCTTAAAATTGTCATGGTTGAGAAACACTGGTATAGCCAGTCTAGAGAAATTTGATGAGATCCCCTTCTATTCCCTCATCTAAGTCATTGATGAAGATATTTTTTTATTAGATATATATTTGTAAATGTAAACAAAGAAAAATTCAAGTTGAATGCTATTCAACTTAATACAATCATTTTAAACTTGTACACATTCTTCACTCGGTATATCAAGATTTAACTATAAGCCAGATACATTTTCTTTGATTGATGTTTCTCTTGTATGTAGTCTATCCATTGTTTCCAGTCCAACATATATTTTTCATTTGAATGATCCTTCAAATATGCAGATATTTTAGCCATTTCTGCCATATTTATGACTTTCAAAGTCCATTCTTCAATAGATGGTAATTCTGGTTTCTTCCAGTATTGTCCCACCAACAGTCTCGCTGCTGTGATCAAGTTCAAAATTAAGTTCGTCTCTATAGTGGTACAGTCTTTTATGATCCCTAACAAAAACAACTGAGGTAGAAATTCAATACGCTTTTTCAAAATGGTTTGAAGTGTCCAACATATTTTTCTCCAGAATGCTTTAATTTTTCTACAGGTCCACCATACATGAAAATATGTAGCCTCCATACTTTCACATCTCCAACATTTAGGTTGGAGGTCAGGGTAGATATATGATAGTTTTTTCGGATCTAGATGCCACCTATAAAACATTTTGTAAAAGTTCTCTCTTAAATGTTGCGCTTGCGTAAATTTTACATTTTTCCAAATTCTCTCCCACGTTTCCATCATGATAGGTTGCCCAAAATTTTGTCCCCACTTTATCATACAATCCTTGACTAGTTCAGTTTCAGAGTCAATTTCTATCAATACATTGTTCTCATCTGTTAGGGATAAACCCTTCTTCAGGTCTTTTTGCCATCTGGACTGCAATTGTAAATATGAAAACCAGGTACAAACTATTCCTTCGTCTGCTAGCATATTCGATGGCTTTAATGATAACACATTTCCTTCTTTCAATACGGGTTTACTATAGGGCACCACATCTTGAGCTTGTACTATGTTTATGTTCCCTATTGCGTGCCTGGGGATCGTCCAAATGGGAATCTTTTCGTGTAGTAAGTACTTGTACTTCTTCCAGACATGCAACAGCGGGTTTCTCAGTGTGTGCTCCTTGAAGCTCTTATCCACCTTCTTGTCATACACTAAATATGCGTGCCAACCATATAGTAATCCATGCCCTTCAACATTCAGTATTCTGTCATTCGATAGATTAACCCAGTCACTCACCGCAAATAGCGCCGCAGCATAATAATATAACTTCAAATTGGGCATTTTTAAACCACCTCTTTCCCTTGTATCCTGGATGATTTTTAATTTAACCCTCGGTTTCTTGCCATCCCAAATAAATCTGTTAATGCCCTTCTGCCATTCCTCTAGGCCCACATCCTTTTTAAGTATTCCTCTAGGCCCACATCCTTTTTAAGTATAGGTAACATTTGAAAGAGAAATAAAAATTTTGGCAATACATTCATTTTTACTGCTGCTATCCTGCCCAGCAGAGACAGTTGTAATGTTTTCCACTTGTCCAATTCTATTTGTATCTTGTTCCACAACACCTCATAATTATTTTTATATAATTTCCCGTTAGCAGCTTCAATCTCGACTCCTAAGTATTTAACTTTCTTAACTATTTCACATCCCGTTATTCTTTCTAAGTCATGTTTTGAGTTGTTATCTAAATTTTTAACTAGCATCTTCATCTTAGATATCATCTGCCGCTCGTATCTTGTTCAGTAAAACCTCCAGCGTTAAAACAAACAGCAAAGGGGATAAAGGACATCCCTGTCTAGTACCTTTCTCTATATTAAATGAATCTGTTAAGTCCCCATTCACAATGATCTGGCCTGTTTGTTTCTGATAAATTGCCATTATGGAATTAATAAACTGTTCTCCCATTTTCATCCCCCCAATTAGTTTTTTCAGAAACGGACAATTCAGTCTATCAAAGGCTTTTTCTGCATCCAAAAACATGAGAACTGCGGGCACCTGGATATGCCTTTCCAGGTACTCTATTATATTAAGAAGTTGTCTTACATTAGTTTTCATCTGTCGTCCTTGTATAAAACCAGTTTGGTCCAGGTGAATTATTTTTTGTAACACTGTCATTAATCTGTTAGACAAAATTTTTGCAAAAATTTTGTAATCCGTATTCAATAGTGAAATGGGTCTATAGTTTTCTGGTTGAGCGTTGTCTCTTTCCTCTTTAGGAATTAGAGAGATGTAGGCTGTTTTCCATGACGGTGGAACCTGACCACCCTCCTGTATGTTGACAAATAGTTCTCTAAGGGGTTCTACCATCTCCTCTTGAAGATACTTGTAATAGATCGCCGTCAACCCATCAGTCCCAGGGGATTTTCCCATTTTCAGTTGTTTAATCACTGAAAGTATTTCTTCTGGTGTGATCAATGCATTCAGTCTATCTCTTTGTTCATCGGTAATTATCAATAACTTTTCATTTTGCAGAAACTTTTCTATCTCATTATCTTGTGTCTTCTCTTCAGTGTACAACTTGGAGTAAAATTCTATAAAAGCTTTCTTAATCGTTTCTTGTTGAAACTCTTCCTTTCCTTTATAATCTATCTTTTCAATTATGTGGGATTTTTGCTTTTTCCTTAGTTGAAGGATACTGGCTCTAAGACGGAGCCTTGTGGTACCCCACTGCTTACTCCTCTCCATGTGGATGTGGGGCCATTGAAGACTACTTGTTGAGTACGGTTTGTTAGCCAGCTACAAGTACATCTGGTGGTGAGGTTGTCTATTCCACCTTTTTCTAGCTTACCAAGAAGTAGGTTGTGGTCTACTCTGTCCAATTGCCTTGCTGAAGTCTAAGTATACTATGTCCATTTAGTACAATTTATTAGAATATTAATACTAGATCATTTAGTACAATTGATTAGAATATTCTTATAAAAGGGATTCCTTCCATTCAAAGAGGGAACCCAGATCCTTAGCTTACATTCCATTCTGCAGCTAAGACATCAAAGAAAATGCAAGAAAAAAGATGATTGGACAGGACAAAAGTAACTTCCCCTTTGCATATATGCATCCCATAATACCACACATGTTCATTAAAATGAAGTATGGCGACAGAAGGGGCCTAAATGTTAGGAGGTTGTTTAGAGTTTAGGAGATTAACTATGTGCCAATTAGCACTAACAAGCTTTCTTATCAGAAACATTTTCCAGACTTTCCCTCCTATGGCTTCTCTACCGTTTAGAAGCTCTCAATCAATCCATACAGCAAAGGGTTTTCCTACATTTCTCTCTGTAATGGTTGGATAACCCTTATCATCATTTTAAAATACAAAGTAACTATGTTACAACATTACAAAATCCAGATCATGTGTCCCTCACTGCCGAAAACAGCAAGGAAGGCAAAACCAAGTGACTTGCAAACAGTTGCTATATCCGATGCATACATTTGTCGTCTCTGCAACAGTTTTCACCTAGACCACCACGTTAATTTTCACTTTGTTATGAATTGCTATGTCTAGATCAATCTTGGCTCTTTTATGACTCGTGGACTTCAACTCCCAGAATTGGCTCAGGAATTCTGGGAGTTGAAGTCCATGAGTCATAAAAGAGCCAAGGTTGCCTACCCCTGGTCTAGATCAAACGCCTTCAGCTTAGCGTCCCCTGTGGTATGTTGCTACCCCAATTCCCCAGCTGCTAAGTGGCAGAATTCTTTTGATTTGGCCAAGGATGACAGGTATAGTATCATAAGGCATGCCCTTTTTTTTTTTTTAATAAATGGTTGGATTTGAACAATGGGCTGTGTGAACTGCACAAAAACCAATGCTTCATGAAAGACTGGAGGAAAAGGGAGTTGAGTTTGAAGGCTACAGCCAACTTCTGCCATAGGCAAATCCTCCTTGAAGCTGGTGGTACATTTCCTGCAGTGGGCAGAAGCATTCTTGGATCAAAGCCCAATGATCAAAGATAAAATAAAAGATTAAAAAAGATAAAAGATACAATTTGTTGCCCATGCAACTTCCTGATCTCGATGAATATTTCATATCCTTTAAAAAAAAAGTCATTGACATTTTGCTGGATTGTTTCAATTAGCACCTTAGACTCATTTTCCCGCAAATAAGAAAATAGCTAATCACAATGCTTTATTAATCCATTTTGCAATGGAAATTTATTCATGGGCATTCATGCAGCCCCCTGCTGTACCCTTTATTAGTTATAAATGATAGCGTAATTGCTATTGATTATTAAAAGAGAACAACATAAATCTGAAATTAAGCCACAAGGGATCTCAAGAAAGGTCAAAGGTACAAAAAAACATTCTCCCGTGCTTAAGTAGTCAAAGATGTTTTATATTTCTAGAAACAATTAATGATCTTTTGGAAGAAATATTCTTAACCAGATCAGATTTGGTTACATTGTTAGCTCAGTATTGTTGCATTTATATGTTGACCATTTCTCTTTTTGACACGTATTGTTTCTATTTTCCAGAAAAGAATTTGAAGCTTTTTTCCAAGGAACAGGAACTTATTTGTGTTATTTATTGATTTTAAGCTTACTAACTCAGAAAAGGCTTACTAACTCAGACGTTTTCAATGACTAATACTTAGTATTGTATATCAGGTGCCATGATGATTGCTGCACAATATGTTTTCATGTTCAATGTTGATTGTTTTAATAAAAGAATTTTATATATATATATATAAAAAATAAACTTATACACCACCCCTCTGTAGCCAGCTTTCAATCATAAAAGCAAGCCAAAATCTTGAAACATTAAGATAATAAATAATAATACTAAAATTAGTTTAAAATTGCAAGATGGGAAGGAAGGAATGGACACAGGGACAAGGTGGATCTCATCTTAATCTATTAACCATCCCCTTTGGAGCTCCTATTGTCATGGCAAACTCACCCAGTATAGTACATGATTCTCCCTGTGAATTAAAATGCTTAGGAAACAATATCCAGTTTTCTATGAAATTTCCCAGGGTCCCCAAGAATTGAAGGAAATAGGGTGGCCTTATTTTGCAAATCAGTAGGGAACAAAGGAACATGTATGTGCATCAACCCCATAAAACTTGACACGTGAGTCATTGGTAGAAGACAAGGAGGTAGGTCTCTGTTGGGGAGACAGAACAGTTGTCTTGCTATCATCATAAGCACTTTTGTGTAGAAGGCAGGGCAGAAGTTCAGAGTTATTCCACAAGACCGGACAAGAAACAAGAGGCTTAAAGTTGTGAGGAAGTAGATTGTGGTTGGGCATCAGGAAGAATTTCTGAATGTTGTTGAAACTCCCTTAGAAAGTGGTGGCTTTCTTTCACTGGAAGTGTTAAAAAGAGATTGGATGTCTGATGATAGTTAGCTGGACTGAGCAGGAGGTTGGACTAAATGAACTCTCAGGAACCCACACTAATCCTGACTTTCTCTTAACCTCTGATTCCTCCTCTAAAGAGATATAAACATGCTGAATGTGAACCTGCAAAGCCACCTGTTACTGAATCTTTCCACCAGGAATAGACACCATAGATAAAAAGCCAGTATCTCTGGATCATTAAAGCAGCTGCTTTAAGCATTCTGAAATATATTTCACTCAGTAACTGTCAGGATTTTGATTTTTCTGCATACACTTTTCTTTCACTTCCTTGTGGGGCAGAAAGGCAAGCTGCTTTTGCTTTTGCTTGGGCAGAGCTTTTTCAAATAAGAAATTAAAACAGGAAATAAAAGGGGACTAGGGAACTTGGCAGGAACCTTGGGAAGAATTACCTGCTGAGCCCTGGTAAGTTTGTGGGGTTTCTTGTTTAATTACAAATTCACCTTTTTTGTTCTTTTTTTAGCAGCCATATAAGGGGTTTCTCCTTCCCCTTTCTTCTAAAGTTTGCCCTCAGCACAGGTTTGGAGGGGGTGGAGCTTTCTGCTGCAGCCCCCCTGCTGGCTAATCCCTGGTAGCTGGGAGCAAGCAGCTCACTCTTCCTTGTGGGGCAGAAAGGCAAGCTGCTTTTGCTTTTGCTTGGGCAGAGCTTTTTCAAATAAGAAATTAAAACAGGAAATAAAAGGGGACTAGGGAACTTGGCAGGAACCTTGGGAAGAATTACCTGCTGAGCCCTGGTAAGTTTGTGGGGTTTCTTGTTTAATTACAAATTCACCTTTTTTTTAGCAGCCATCGCGCCCCTGACGGCGCGCGATAAAATCCTAAAACAAGTAAGAAAAAAAATCCAAAAAGTAAACTGAGACCAAAACAAAAAATTTGAACAACCCAAAAAAGCTGTGTTTTTTTTTAAAATAATAACTAGTATAATAATAACAGCAAACATATAATAACAAGAAATGGAGATAGATAGCCAGCAGACGGAGGGGAGCTTCCCAGTGTTTTGTATTGAGTGTCACATGTATGACTATCTGTCTGCTGGACAGAAGTCTTGGGTGTGTGATCGGTGCAATGAGCTCCTGGCTCTCAGGGAACAGGTTCTTTCCCTTGAAGCCAAGGTAGCAGACCTGGAGAAGCAGAGAGAGATAGCGAGGCAGGAGAAGATCTTCAGGGATGCAGCAGGAGCATCCCACTCCATGCTGAGCAGCTCTCCAGCTGCTTTGGAGAATGGAGATCTTGGGCAGGGAGGACATCAATCTGTGGAAGAGGGACAGGCTCCCTTAGTTGAGACCCCTTCCCTGGAGGATGTGCCCATATCCTCTTGCACCGAGGATACTTCTCCGCGGGTGGTGGGAGGGGGGCTTCTTGTAGTGGGTGATTCAATTGTTAGAAATATAGAGAGACGGGTTTGTGATGGAAGCGTTGACCGCATGGTAAACTGCCTGCCGGGTGCAAAGGTTGCGGACATCACGAGGCATCTAGACAGGCTGATAGACAGTGCTGGGGTGGAGCCAACTGTTGTGGTACATGTCGGTACCAATGACATTGGAAAAGCTAAGCGGAAGGTCCTGGAAGCCAAATTTAGGTTGCTAGGTAGAAGATTAAAGTCCAGGACCCCCAAGGTTGCATTCTCAGAAATGCTACCTGTTCCACGTGCAGGGCCAGCTAGACAGGCAGAGCTCAGGAGCTTCAATGCGTGGATGAGGCAGTGGTGCCGGGAGGAAGGGTTTAGATTCATTAGGAACTGGGAAACATTTTGGGACAAGCCACACCTGTACAGAAGGGACGGGTTACATTTGAACCATAATGGAACCAGACTGTTGGCGATTAATATTAAAAAGGTTTCAGAGCAGCTTTTAAACTGATTCATAGGGGCAAGTCGACAGGAGCTGGGCAGCTTCCGGTTCGAGAAGGCGCACTGCCTAATATGGAGTGTGGAAGTTATGCACACATTGGTGAGTCAACAGGAAAACTAAATTGTAATAGTCAAGCAGAAGGACATGGTAGACCATCTACAAATTCTACAACCAAATTCTACAGTCAAAATCCACAGTCAAAGTTGAAAGTGCACCAGAAAATTACATATAAAGGTCTGTACACAAATGCTAGAAGCATTCGAGCAAAAATAGGGGAATTGGAATGCTTGGTGAAGGAAAATAATATTGATATTATCGGCATAACAGAAACCTGGTGGACAGATGAAAACCAATGGGACACAAGGATTCCAGGTTACAAATTGTATAGGATGGACAGGAGAGGGAGAAATGGTGGTGGCGTGGCCTTGTACATAAATGAGGAGTTAGAATCTCATGAACTCGAAATTCAAGAAAATTCAAACTCACCCACAGAAACATTGTGGATAAAAATCCCAGGACAGGAAACTAATCTGACGTTAGGGATCTGCTATCGCCCTCCCAACCAAACTCCAGAGGCAGATTGCTATTTGGAAAATGAATTTAAGGAGGCCTCAAAAAGAAATAGGGTAGTCATAATGGGGGACTTCAACTATCCCCAAATAGATTGGGTAAATTCTTGTTCTACACATGATAGAGAGACAAGGTTCCTCGACATGTTAGCCGATTATTCCCTTGAGCAGATGGTCATGGAACCTACCAGGGGAAAGAGGATCCTGGACTTGGTTCTAACTAACACACAGGATTTGGTTCATGATGTCCTCGTAACCGAGCCCATAGGAACCAGCGATCACAACACAATAACCTTCAACTTAACCATGGATAGCAAATTGTCAGTGAAAACTAACACAGAGACCTTAAACTTTCACAGAGGGAATTTTGACAAAATGAGGAAAATAGTAAAGAAGAAACTAAAAGGAACAGTAAAAAAAAGTCAAATCCCTCCAAAATGCTTGGAAACTGTTTAAAAATACGTTACAGCAGGCTCAAATAAAATGCATTCCTAAAAGAAGAAAGAGGATTGGAAAGTCCAAGAGGATGCCAGTATGGCTTACGAATGAGGTAAAGGAGGTTATTGGACAGAAGAAAAACTCATTTAAGAAATGGAAGGCTCTTCCTACCGAGGAGAACAGGAGGGATCACAAACTCTGGCAGACCAAATGCAAGGCGATAGTCATGAAAGCCAAGAGAGACTTTGAGGAGCATATAGCCAAGAATATTAAAAATAATAACAAAACCTTTTTTAAGTACATCAAAAGCAGGAACCCAACCAGAAAATCAGTTGGGCCACTTGATAACAATGGTCAGAAGGGGATAATCAGAGAAGACAAGGAGATTGCTGAGAGGCTAAATGACTTCTTTGCTTCCGTTTTCACCGAGGAGGATAGAGAACATTTGCCTGCCACTGAATTAGTTTTCCCAGGGAGGGAAATAGAAGAATTAAACCTGATAGAGATAAACAAGGAAGATGTTCTTGCATGCCTTTCTAAACTAAACGTCAACAAATCGCCGGGTCCAGATGGCATCCACCCTAGAATTCTCAAGGAACTCAAGTGTGAAATTGCTGAACTTCTAGCTAAAATATACAATCTTTCTCTAAGATCAGGCACTGTACCGGAGGATTGGAGGGAAGCAAATATAACCCCGATCTTCAAGAAAGGATCCAGAGGTGATCCAGGAAACTATAGACCAGTCAGTCTAACCTCAGTTCCAGGCAAACTGATGGAAACCATTATTAAAGATAAAATTACAGGGCACATAGAAAAACAGGCATTGCTGAAAGAAAATCAACATGGTTTCTGCAAAGGCAAATCATGTCTTACTAACTTGTTAGAATTCTTTGAGGGTGTAAATAAATACATAGATAAAGGGGCCCCAGTTGATATTGTATATCTTGACTTTCAAAAGGCTTTTGACAAAGTCCCTCACCAAAGGCTCATAAAAAAGCTCTCCAGCCACGGAATTAGAGGACAGGTCTTGTCCTGGATTGGTAACTGGCTAAATTGTAGGAAGCAAAGGGTGGCAATAAATGGACAATTCTCCGGATGGAAAGAAGTGAGAAGTGGTGTACCCCAAGGTTCAGTTTTGGGGCCTTTACTTTTTAATTTATTCATCAATGATCTGGATGTAGAAGTTAATAGTGAGGTAGCCAAGTTTGCTGATGACACTAAATTGTTCCGGGTTGTGAAAAGTGAAACTGATTGTCGGGAGCTCCAGAAGGATCTCTCGAAATTGTGTGAGTGGGCAACAAAGTGGCAAATGCATTTTAACCTAAACAAGTGCAAAGTTATGCACATCGGGGCAAAGAACCCCAATTATACTTACCAACTGATGGGGACCAAACTTTCTGAGACAACCCAAGAAAGGGATCTTGGGGTTTTGGTGGACAGCTCTATGAAGATGTCAACCCAATGCGCAGCAGCAGTAAAAAAAAGCAAATTCCATGCTTGGCATGATTAGGAAGGGAATCGAAAATAAGTCAGCAAGTGTTGTATTGCCTCTGTACAAATCGATGGTGAGACCACACTTGGAGTACTGTGTACAGTTCTGGTCACCGCACCTCAAGAAGGATATAATGGAACTGGAAAAGGTGCAAAAAAGGGCAACAAGAATGATCAAGGAAATGGAGCGCCTCCCTTATGAAACCAGATTGCAACGCCTTGGTCTCTTCAGCCTTGAAAGACGGCGTTTAAGGGGTGACTTGATCGAAGTGTATAAAATCATGCATGGGATAGAAAAGGTGGATAGAGAAAAATTATTTTCTCTATCACACAATACCAGGACAAGGGGGCACTCCCTAAAGCTCATAGCTAAGAAAGTGAGGACAAATAAAGGGAAATATTTCTTCACCCAGAGAGTCGTTGATTTATGGAATTCACTTCCTGAAGGGGTCGTGACAGCTGTCAGCCTTGACAGCTTCAAGGCAGGGCTAGATAGATTCATGGATGCAAAGTGTATCGGTGGTTATTGAAACGGATGCCCATGTGCCGCCTCTATGTTGGTTGAGGCAGGCAGGATTCCCTTGAGTACCATTTGTTTGGGGGTCAAGGGAAAGGGAGGGTTTTGCCTTCTCTTTCTGCTCAAGATCCCCATGTACATTTGGTGGGCCACTGTGTGACACAGAATGCTGGACTCGATGGGCTTTGGCCTGATTCAGCATGGCTCTTCTTATGTTCTTATGTTCACAGCCATTCTTTAGTTCTTCAGGAGAAATGTAAAATGGTTAGCTGTTATAACCCACATAATATAGAATATATATTAATATATATACTCTATAATATATTAATGCAACACACACAATACCAGCCTAGCACCTCCAAGTACACTGTGTGGCAGTTTAATTCAGCAATGGAAAGGGTGACCTCATGTCTGCCACACAGTCCTGTAAGACCAGCAGGCTGGATCTGATGAATAGCTAACAGAGACCCGATTGTGGCTTTTGGTCTGGTGCAAAGGGACAATATAAAGAATTATTTAGGCTCAATGGGGTTGGTATCAGGAGAAGAGAAGCCTTTGTAGGAACAAATAATTTAGAGGCCCCAGGTCGGACAGTAGCAAGGTCACTCCCAGATCTTTTCACTTTCTACATCCTAGTTGTAAAGTTCATAGTTTTTATTTGCAATATTTTCCTTATAAATCACCACAAGTATACAATTTGTGACTGCTTATTCAGTGCCCTTCTGCTGCTCTTCCACATGAAGCCTGTGACCAGCACAGTTTGTGCAGGCCCATAAAATATAGTATTTATTTTTTATTTTTTTGCATTTATTGCCCAGCCCTTTGATTTCTTCTTTAAGTGAGCGTTGTTCTCACAACACCCAGGATTGCAACTCTGCAATTCCTCACCCAGGTTGAGCTTTTAAAAAATGGCCCCATTGCTTTCCTGCCCCTCTCTCTTTTTTTCACTTACTTCAGTCTGCAATTTCTTTTTCCAAAAGAATTGCAGAGTATTTTCTTATTAGTATAGAGAATCAGAACCTCTTTTCATAGCTTCTTCTACTACTAATAAAATTTTTCCCCATTTCGGTTTTCTGGAATAGATTGTTCCAAAAATAATAATGATAATGAAGCAGCTTTTTTTATCAGCAGGAAGAGTTATGAAACAGGGCCACAGCACTGATGAAGAAAACCCTGCAGTTTTCCCCCACAAATAATAGCATAGCATCCCATTTACTGCAATTAAATATTATTAATAAGCTTAAGGAGAAAACATAAACTAGAAAATAATGCAATGAAGTAATTTTTCCTCTTCTGCTTGACTGTATTTATTTTGTCTTTTGAATTTTTACCTAGTGTTTACATTATGTTTTGGTCAAAGCAAAATGGACGAAAGCGATCAGCAAGATAAGAAAGTCAGCAGCATCAGCTCTAAATCCATTAACCGGCCCTTAAAGTCTTCTTTAGAGAGGAGCTAATACACCAATCCTCAAACTGTCAAGGAGAACTAATGTAGATGTTTTGAAGGAGAAAATCCGGAACACAGCAATGGGGTAGCCAAAGGCCAGCTCCTTCCTCACCTCACTTCAGTTCTTTCAATTTAAAAACCAAAGGACCAAAAGCACCTCCAGCATTTACAAGTTTGCCTCTGAATCTTTATAGGCTTCTCTAGACAATATCATGGTGGCCGTCTTGTCTTCTGAGCAAAGGTCTTTCCCCGACTGGCCAAGCCCACTCAAGAATAACTGTGATGGGACGTGTGTGTGTGTGTGTGTGTGTGTGTGTGTGTGTGTGTGTGTGTGTGTGTGTGTGTGTGCAAGGACCCACTTCAACCCACATCTTAAGAAAGCAGAACTCTTGGGAACAATTTCTTCCAACAGGAACTTTTATTAAGAGTAGTTGATAGCAGGCATAACAGACAGGATCTGAGGGATTCTTTACAGATCGATACTTTAAAGGGTCCCTAAGCAAACCCCACCTCACAGTTCATCCAGACGATTCAGACTGGCCAATCTCCAGGTGTTTAGTCCATCATGGGAAAGGGAAGATAACATCGGTCCAGCTCCGTTCGTAGCACAATGTTCCACAGCTCTTCACACCTCCTTTTGAGACCAGAAAAATAAGCCAGGTCCCAAATGTTTGCATTTCTCCCCCCCCCCCACTGCCGCCGCCTTTTCCTAACTGCCAGAGAGAATAAAGTTCAGAGAGTTGCATAGTGCAGGAGGCAATTTGTTACATTGTAATGGTTAGTAGACTTGAGGGCGAATAAACAAAAGGTTACTTTGCAGTGAATAGAGGAAGTGAAAATAATAAACCTGCATGCATCTCCCCCCTCCCCCTTGGAAGTATGGCAGAATCCAGGGAAGGATGAGAATTGGTTTTAGATCAGAGGAGACAGATAGAAAGTAGATATAACTAGATTCTGACATTGTGTGTGTGTGTGAATATGTCAGCTGTAACTGTGCAAAGGTCTGCCACCTTCTCTCTCGCCTCCCTGCAAGCTACAGTCACATGGTTGAGGCTGTTGACATTTATTAATTTATTTTTATCTCACTTTTACTATTTACAAAAATAATTCAAATTAGCAAACATTTCCAACACACTTTCCTCCTCCTATTTTCCCCACAACCACAACCCTGTGAGGTGGGTTGGGCTGAAAGAGAGGACAGGCCCAGAGTCATCCATCTAACTTCCATGCTGGGATGGAACTTGAACTCAGGGTCACCTGCTTTCTAGCCTGGGGCTACAAACTTCCTAACAGTGAGGAGAATTAAGCCTTCAGAAGTTGTGGAGGCTTCATCCCTGGGGGTTTTTAAGAAGAGACTGGACAGCCACTTGTCTCAAATTGTATAGGATCTCCTGCTTAAACAGGGGGTTGGAGTAGAAGACCTCCAAGGTCCCTTCCAGTTCTATTCTGATTGATTGATTGAGCCTTATCACTAGAACAAACTGGCTGTCTTTTGCCCTCTCCTCGGATGTCTCTCACCCTAGAGAAAGCTGCATCTATCCTTTTTCTCGTCAACTTCTACTTTCCAATGGGTTTGTACAGTAGGTAAGATTTACCTGTGATCCAAGAACGCTTTTTTATGACCTCCATGGTTCCTCCCAGCCCTATGGTTCTATCTTGCATTCAGGCAACACAGTGTGTACTTTAAACAGTTTTCACAGCCCACTTTTCAAGTTCTTTGGAAGACATGCTTAGTGTCCATACCAGGAATGCATTGAGTGGGATGGAGTCCTGCAGAGAGACCTAAACACTATAGAGGCATTCGGCTGAGGGACAGGACGTTGCTCTTACTAACCTGGTGAAAGCACTCTTGCAAATTGAATGAGCCTTTCACTGGATAATTAAACATTCCTTCCTGCTGTTGCTAGTCACTTCTCAGATGCATAATGGAAGGGGTTTTTTTCTTCACGCTGGAACAATTGAGCATCGCTGCTTCAACATTCTGAGCTCATAGTATGGAGTTAGCATTATCCATATCCCATTTTGGAATTAACAATCCAGATGAACTCCAGGAAGTTGAGGACAGTGGAAAAAGTAGAGAGTTGCATAAAATTTTGAAAGGGTGTGATTCAAAGGAAATTTGACTGAATTACAGCTGTCAATCAAGCCTTCTAAGATAACTTGAGGCATCAAATCAAGTCATTTTAAGTCGCTCTGGGGAGAGTTCAAGGTGCATTAAAAATTCAGTTGAACTTTCTGGCTTTGCAAAATCTCAGATGTTATTGCAACTTTCCTTCCAGGCGTCAAGCTTCGAAGAAGTCTTATGCTGTTTCATCTGTTACTGCACCTTAGCTTATCTACAGACTGGGGGGGCAGGGGAGGGGTGAATGGAATGCAGACTTCACGAGCTGCCAGTCCATGAGAACCAATGTTGTTTACTGAGAATGAAAGACATTCTCTCATAACAAGTGTCTCACATTTAATTGGACAATGTTACCTGTATGATTAGGGGGAGGGAAACTCTATGCTTTTAATATACTGATGTAGGCAACAATTAACTAGAATTGGTTTTCCTTTCACCTGTGCCAAAATGATGTACTCAATAAAGTTTTGCATTAGCGATTGGATCATCTCAGCTGTGCTTACTTCATTGGGTTCATCAGTCAGAACTTTGATACCAGGTAAGATGAAAGATGAAAGGGAAAAAGAGTTGAAGGTATCTCAGAAATGCCACTGACCAACAACTGAAGTCAACATCAGCATCCATCATCTGGATGATCATTAAGATACAGAAAACCTTCATTCTTTGCTGTCTTTGTAGTTTTGCAACTGAAATCCAGTAACCCTTGACACCCATCTTGACTTATTTATGGGGCAAAGAACCACACTAACCAGCTTATCAGCCCCCAAAAGCCAGAGCACAGAGGTTGGGAGGGTTGATCCTTAGTAAGAGGGGGATGAAGGATTCCTTCCATGGAGTCCATGAACAACTTCCAGTATGGCCTCCCTTACTGAAGACAATCATCAATTGGCAATGTGTTCTACTGTAAGTTTGAGAGGAGATCACTGTTATCTACCGCTATCTGCTCTATCTCAGATATTGCAACAGCAGCCAAATCTCCTTCACCTGACTCCATCCCTCTGGGTCTCCCAACTCTGGTGATCTACTTCACAGACAAAAGCTTGGAAAAGCACCAGGCCCAGATGGAGTATCTCCTTCTTGCTTGAAAGCCTCTGCTAAATAACCGGGCCCCATCTTCACCCACATCTTTAATATATCACTGGAGATGTGTTGTGTCCCTTCTTATTTCAAACGCTCTACTATTATCCCAATTCCTAAGAAATGCTCCATCAAGGAGCTGAGCCACTACAGATCGATTGCTCTGACATCTGTGGTTATGAAAACCTGAAAACCATCACAGATCCGCTGTTAGACTCCTTGCAGTTTGCTTACTGAACGAATAGATCGGCAGAGGATGCTGTCAACATGGCACTTCACTACATTTTGCAACATCTTGAATCCCCAGAGAAAGGTCTTCAGCTTGGCATTCAGTACCGTCATCCCAGAAATTCTTCACTGTAAACTGACTCAGCTGGCTATGCATGACCACACTTGTAAATGGAGCATAAGCTTTCTAACAGATAGGAAGCAGCAAGTGAAGCTAGGCAAAATCACTTCAGATACCAGGACTGTGTGCTCTCTCCATTGCTCTTCTCTTTCTGTACCAATGACTGCATCTGCAGGGATCCCCAGTAAGTTTGCAGATGATACAATAGTTATTAGTCTCTTTCAAGATGGTGATGAGTCTGCATATACTGTAGATAGGAGGTTGAACAAGTAGCTCTGTTGTGCAGCCAGAACAATCTGGAGCTGAACATGCTTAAAACTATAGAAATGAAAGTGGATTTAATAAGCCACTTCTTATGATATTTGACAGCGCAGTATCAGAAGTAGAATCCTTCATGTTTTGGGGGTTCTATAATCTCCCAGGATTTGAAATGGATACCTAATATTAGAATCATCATTTAAAAAGCACAACAAAGAATGTTCTTCCTATGTCAGTTCAAGACGTTCAGACTGCCCCAGGATACAGTTTTACAGAAGAACTACTGAGTTTGTAATCTATAACTGTCTGGTTTAGTACAGAAATGAAACAGGACAGGTACAGAGTCCAACACATACCGTAGTTTGGACGGCAGAAAAACCAGTTGCAACCAGACTTCCTTCCATAGAAGATCTGTATCTGTCAGAAGGAGGGCTGAGAAAATATCTACATCCTGGACATAAACTGGTTCAACTCCTCCCTTGGGTTGGCGCTAAAGGGCATTGCATACCAAAAAGCTAAGAGGGGCAGTTTCTTCCCTTGTGCCATCACTCTGCTGAACACCTAATTCTCACACAATATCCGTGTACATTTATCATGTTGTCTGACAGTAGCCATTATATCTTCTCTACTACCCCCTCTTATTGTTGTTGTTGTTGTTGTTGTTGTTGTTGTTGTTGTTGTTGTTGTTGTTACTCTGCTGTTTTGCATGTACACTGAGAGCTTCTGCACCGGAGACAAATTCCTTGTGTGTCTAATCACACTTGGCCAAATAAAGTATTCTGTTCTATTCTATTTACAGGAGTGCACCATGTTTATTTTCATAGGAAATGAAAAATGCTCGGCTGCAGATAGGGGTTTTGCTGAAAGTGTGTACATATGTGTAAAAACAAAGAAATGAACTGAGGTGATAGAAAATGATCTTACAATTTTTTAAGATAACTGGAAGTAGCCACACAAGCACATTTTACCGACCTCAGAAGGATGGAAGGCTGAGTTAATCTTGAGCCGGTTGGAATTGAACTGCTGGCAGTGGGCAGATTAAGCCTGCAATGCTGCATTCTAACCACTGTGCTATCACGTTCACATTGCTTCACATGCCGTTCTCTGGGTTTAAGTTCAAGGGCCATGCAAGAGGCTTTAAAGAGCTGCTTTGCTGAGTTTGGCTCTAAATAAAAGGAGAAAAGGAGAACCACATAATAAAAAAACCATGATATTTGAAAAATTAGCGACAGGTTGCAAACTGAGGCTCCCCAGATCTTAAGCAAGGGGCAGATGGGAGAATTGAGCTGAGTGCTCACTTGCAACAGAAAAGGAATATAACTGCAATAGTTTAGCCCAGAAATAGATATGACGGTATTTATAGCTTCACATAAAATCTAATGGTTCATTTTTTTGTTGGTGGAGGTTTATGCCAATGCTGTTCCTCCAGAATAATTGGAAGGAAAAGGAAGTATGCTGGTGATAAACAGGGCTCAAGGAAATGCATAATGAACATTTTAATTCTGCCCCATTTTAACATACTGAAAGTATCAATATGGGGCAGGTAGTTGACAGTAATTAATTATACTTTGGTTAGATCGAGGTTGAAAGAGAAGAAAAATTACTATTTCAAGAAGGGAGAATTCAAATATTGAAAGAAGTCTACCCACAACAGTCCCTCACCCACAGACCAATATTCACACAAGCAAGAAAAGTGTGCAATAGTGGCAAATATCTGTAGCTCGGGTGTAGGATGAGGGTGAAAGTTCATCCCCCGAGCTTGTGGGTTGGTTTCTGAACGTTTCGTTACCATGATTAACACCATGGTTCCAAATCCTTACTCTCTCCACATACCAACACGAAATTGCATGTTTGATTGGAACAACACAAAAATCATCGGCCACGCTACCACCCGCCACACTCGTGAGTTCATTGAAGCCTGGCACTCCACAAGCAATTCCAAGCACAGACACACTGACCTACAATCAGCCTACAAGCCCCTCGGAATACAAATCAACCACGCAACCAACCAGAGACAGCACCGACCCTCAACCAACCCATACGAGCTTCCCCTTCCAGCAGAAGTTCACCTCCCAATGCCCTTGACCTGATATAACCTCTCCATCACAAGCCTCTCACTGATGACTCACACCTGACCCATCACAAGACCCTCACTCATCACACCCACACCTGAAGCCCTTATAAACAGAAAGACACCGCCACTGACATCCCCTAAACACCACTGAAGATGTTACTTAGCCTGGTAACGAAATGTTTGGAACCAACCCACCAGCTCGGAGGACAAATCTTCACTCTCAAGAACAAAAGTGTCCTTTTTTTAATTAAGGAACATGGTCTGAATTAGTAGCTGCTTCTAATGCTGGCGGGCTCTCAGGAGAATTAAACCCCTGATCATGAATTATTTAGAAATATTATGCCTGCAGCAGCCATGATTTCAAAGTGATTGGTGAGGGCATTAAAATGAGGGGGGAGATAGAAGATTTTGAATGTAACACCAAGAATAAAAAATGTTCAGGCATTCACAAAAGAGTGGAAATATGTGGAAACCAGAGAATCAAATCTTTTTAAAACCTTAACTTTTTTAAAAAAAAAATGTTAAAGCAGATGCAGAAAAAGAAGAGAAAATGTTTAAGGCAACAGCCCCTCTGTTCTGGGCTGTTTCACCAGACTTCACTTTCTGTGCTTGACTAGTTTTGCCTGCAAGAAAGTTTTCCTAAAGAGTCAGCCAGAATCTCCTTTCTTCATTTCGCCCTGCTGCTCCTTGCCCGGCCCTGGGTTTCAAGAGGCCAGCTTCTCTCATACATGGCCCTTTAGAGCAGTAGACTACTGCCATACTTCACCTTCCATCTTCTCATCTATAAACAGCTTGAACTTTCCTCTAGGGGTGTCTTTTCAGACCCTTAGCATCCTGGAAGCCCTCGTCTCAACTATCTCCACATTCTCCATCTCATGGAATAGGAATAGGAATAGGAATAGGAATAGGAATAGGAATAGGAATAGGAATAGGAATAGGAATAGGAATAGGAATAGGAATAGGAATAGGAATAGGAATAGGAATAGGAATAGGAATAGGAATAGGAATAGGAATAGGAATAGGAATAGGAATAGGAATAGGAATAGGAATAGGAATAGGAATAAGAACAGAACAGAACAGAACAGAACAGAACAGAACAGAACAGAACAGAACAGAACAGAACAGAATAGAATAGAATAGAATAGAATAGAATCTGGAAGGGACCTTGGAGGTCTTCTAGTCTAGCCCCCTGCTCAAGCAGGAGAACCTATACCATCTCAGACAAGTGACTGTCTAGTCCAGGGGTGTCAAACTGCCGGCCCGCGAGCCAGACGCATCACGCGGAAGCCACACCCACCCCATTGCCGGCAATGGCAAAACAGTCCCGATACGTTGCGTGACATCACGTGACATTGCAAGTTTGACATGTTTGGTCTAGTCTCTTCTTTAAAAATCTCCAGTGATGGAGAGCCCACAGTTTCTGAAGGATTTCAAGAGTTATTAAAAGAATTGGATTTAGTCCTCCAAGGATGGTCTAAGCCAGGTGCTTCACTCAGACAAGTCAGAAGGTTGGACACCCATGGTCTAAGCCTTCCATGATATAGACACCACATCCAAGATTGCACCAGCTTTTCAATTGCTGCATGGTTGACTTCCAATGGATTATCAATTTAGGTGCTGTTCCTAAATTCAGTACTTAATCAAACCTTAAAACTAAGGGAGGTGTCCCTCTGGTGGAGATGTGCCCTCCGGGCTTCCTTGCATTTCACCAGCCGAGAGCTCAGGGCAGGGGTGGGGGAGTGGCGGTTGTGATTAGAGAAGGTCTCAGGCCAAGGGAAGTCACTGTTCCTCAGACGGCAGGCTGTGAATCCCTCCTTGTGAGGTGGGACCTTGGGGGTCCAAGGGCTGTGTTGGTCATGTACCTGGCTCCCTGCCACGTGTTAACCGCCCTGCCCAAGCTCCTGGGCATCATCGCGGCGGTGGCGGTTGAGGTCCCCAGGCTGGTAGTCATGGGTGACTTCAATCTGCCGTCTGCTGGCGAGGCATCTGGGGAGGTTCGGGAGTTCATGGCTTCCATGATGGCCATGGACCTGACCCAGGTAATTCAAGGTCCCACTCACATGGGGGGAAACACGCTTGACCTGGTTTTTGTCTCTGGTCAGTGTTTGAGTGATCTGGATATGGGAAATATAGTTATTATTCCTCTGTCATGGTCCGATCACTCTCTCCTATGCTTGGACTTTCTGACCGCCACACCCCGCCGCAGGGAGGCGGAACCAATTATTTGGTACTGCCCCAGGTGACTGATGGAACCCAATAGGTTCCAGATGGAGCTTGGGCCAATACCGGAGGCTCTAACACACAACTCGGTTGGGGCACTGGTAGCAGCCTAGGATAGGGCGGCTGCTGGTGCCTTGGATCGGGTTGTGCCTTTGCGGCCTCTGAGCCGGCGTGGTTCTCGATCAGCTCCCTGGTTTAACGGGGAGCTGAGGGAAATGAAGCACCGGAAAAGACGCCTAGAGAGCAGTTGGAGGGCGAGCCGCTCTGAGTCTGACCAACCACGGGTAAGAGATCATATTAGGACTTACCTAGTGGCAATAAGGGCAGAGAAGTGTTCTTATGTCACTGCCCTTATTGCGTCATCAGATAACCGCCCAGCCTCCCTGTTTAGGGTAACCCACTCCCTCCTTCATCGGGAGGTGAGGGGGGACCCCTTGGAGGGAAGAGCTGAGGATTTTGTGCAATATCTGCATGACAAAATCGCTCAGATTCGGGAAGGCTTTAACTTCAACGAAGGCGGTCCAGCAGAAGTGGCTGAGGCTGGTCTTGAGACTGCTATCTGGGCTGAGTTTGACTACGTGACACCTGATGATGTGGACAGGTTGCTGGGAGGTCTTAGAGCAACCACATGTTTATTGGACCTGTGTCCCTCCTGGTTGGTACTGGCCTCCAGTGAGGTGACGCGAAGCTGGCTCCAGGCAATTATCAACGCCTCGTTGAGTGAGGGTGTCTTCCCCGCCACCCTGAAAGAGGCGGTGGTCCGACCCCTCCTCAAGAAGCCTGCCTTGGACCCGGCTGTTCTATCTAATTATCGTCCTGTCTCCAACCTTCGCTTTGTTGCGAAGGTTGTTGAGAGTGTGGTTGCTCGACAGTTCCCTTAGCACCTGGAGGAATCGTCGTACCTGGACCCATTCCAGTCGGGCTTCAGGCCGGGTTACAGCATGGAAAGAGCTTTGGTCGCATTGGTGGATGATCTCTGGCGGGCCCGGGACAGGGGTTGCTCCTCTGTCCTGGTGCTATTGGACCTCTCAGCGGCTTTTGATACCATCGACCATGGTATCATGCTGCGCTGGCTGGTGGGGCTGGGTATAGGGGGCACCGTGCTTCGGTGGTTCTCTTCCTTCCTCTCTGGCCGGACGCAGTTTGTGTTGACAGGGGGTCAGAGGTCGACCCCGAGGCCCCTTGATTGTGGGGTACCTCAGGGGTCGGTCCTCTCGCCCTTGTTGTTCAACATTTATGTGAAGCCGCTGGGTGAGATCATCCGAGGTTTCAGGGTGGAATTCCATCAGTACGCTGATGATATGCAGCTGTACATTTCCACCCCGAACCACCCAAATGAAGCTCTTGACATGCTGACCCAGTGCCTGGAGGCCATGCAGATCTGGATGGGGAAGAACGGTCTCAAGCTCAACCCCTCCAAGACCGAGTGGCTGTGGTTACCGTCGTCCTGGTACAACCTGCTGACTCTATTGCTGTCTATTGGGGGCGAGTCAGTGGCCCCCACGGGAAGGGATCGCAACTTGGGAGTCCTCCTAGATTCACGGCTGTCCCTTGAAGACAATCTGACGGCCGTGGCTGGGAGGATGTTTTACCAGATTTGCCTGGTACGCCAGCTGCGCCCCTTCCTAGATAGGGACGCGCTACGCACGGTCACCCATGCCTTCGTCACCTCCAGACTGGACTATTGTAATGCTCTCTACATGGGGCTTCCCTTGAAGTGCACGCGGAGGCTTCAACTGGCACAGAATGCGGCCGCGCGGGTGGTAGTGGGAGCACCCTGGCGGGCACAAATGGCCCCCATCCTGCCCGAGCTGCATTGGTTGCCGGTGGCTTTCCGGGTGCGCTTCAAGGTACTGGTTACTACTTTTAAAGCGCTCCATGGCATAGGACCCAATTATTTACAAAACCGCCTTCTGCCAGTAAATACCTCCCATCGACCAGTTCGCTCCCACAGAGAAGGCCTCCTCAGGGTGCCATCGGCTAAGCAGTGTCGGCTGGTGGTGCCCAGGGAGAGAGCCTTTTCTGTGGGGGCACCGACGATGTGGAACGAGCTCCCCCCAGAACTCCGAATGTGTCATGATCTCCCCGCACCTTCAGAAGAGAATTGAAGACCCATCTCTTCAATCAAGCCGGCCTGGCCTAGATCTCCTCGGGTTTTAAAATTTTTAAACAAGGCTGTTTAGGTTTTAGAATTGGTTTTTTAACAGGTTTTTAGTAACAGCCTTGTATTAATATTAATTTAATTTATTTTTAAATATTTATTGTTTTTATATGTTTTTATTGGATTGTGAACCGCCCCGAGTCCTACGGGAGAGGGGCGGTATAGAAATTTAATTAATAATAATAATAATTGTTTCAATGACTCTACTTCTAGAGTCAAGATAGAGCTTCCAAGTTCCTCTTCACTCCATAACTACTTTCAGTGAACAAATCTGGCTTAAGCTGACCTTTTGGCAAAAGCTCTCACTCAGTGGACCCAGCCAAGTAAGACAAAGGGGAAGCCATTGGAGGGGTGGAGGTTGAATCTTCCCTCAGGCCATTTTCTTTAGTGGGTTACTTTCCCACTTGAATCTCTGTAAGACATTCTACAGTCCATGAAGCAGGTTTGGACCAATGTGGAAAAAGAATAAAATCTGGCCGTCCGTGTTTCCAATTTCTTTCTGGTTTTAAAGAAAAGAAGAGGAACACTTGGTCCTAGGATAGCTTTCCAAAGCCAAAAGTGTCACTGTGTAAGAAATTTTGTGGACTGGAACAGCCATCGCAACAAACCAGCCAATGAGAACTGTTTTTGATTAAGACACAGTATTGGCTGTGTGAGGCAAGTGATCCAGCCTAGGTCTGGGTGTGTCTTAGTCTTCTCTGTGTTGTTGTTTTTCTGATCTCCAAGTTAAAAGTTGTTGATATTCTGGTCTGTTCAGTTCCCCAGAGCTGAATGAAACTGTATGTATCATGTTTATATATATTTTATAGATAAAAGTTTTTCTAAACCATGCCTCCTGCTCATTTTGAATGTGTGCTTATGTTTTGGGCTTATTTTTGCGCTGGGTGAGCTGTAACAAAAATCTCTGAAGTTGGGGCTTTAGGCCTCTGAAGGTATTTCTGAGGAGACAGACAAATGAGAAAATGGGGGGGGGAATCATCTGGCGGGACACTATTTAAACAGGAATTAAAGATCAAGATTCTTAAAAGTAAACAGAAGGAATACAAAGTGGATTTATTTGAGCAAGGTTAAAATACTGTATCTGTGCTGTTGTTTATGGTGGCTTTCTTCTCTAGGTCCAAGTGACAAGTCTTTAAAGTTTTGTTTGTAGATAAAAGCTATAATACTTATTAAATTGGAAGATGGAAGAAGAACAAGTAAAAGAGACAATGATAGTATGGGCAAAGAACTTTGGATATTCTATAGAATTAGAAGACTGGCAAAAACTGTGGGATAAAAATATTAAACTTACTAAAGCAGTAACATACAAAGAAAACTTATATAAAATGTTTTATAGATGTTTAAAAATTTATCGGATACATGTTGGAAATGTAAGCAAAAATCGTGTACTTATTATCACGCCTGGTGGACATGTTCTATTGCAAAAAAGTATTGGTCTAAGATTCATAGATGGTTAGAAAAGATGGTGAAAATCCAGATAGAACTTAAGCCGGAACTGTTCCTGTTAGGTATATTAAGACCTAACTATGGTAAAGAAAATGATTATTTAATATTACTTGTATTAACAGCTGCAAGAATAGTATTTGCCCAATTTTGGAAAAATGAAAATCTACCATCAGACCAGATTATAATTTTGAAAATCCTAGATTGTGCAGAAATGGACAGATTAACATTAGAGATGAAGGAGAAAGAAGATTCAATCTTCTATAAAACCTGGGGAAAATTTTATCAGTAGGTTGAAACACATTAGAATAAGAAGAGATTTTAGAGTTTTATTATATTAAGTATTAAGGTTGATGATTGGAAATAGTTGTTATGCGATTAACTGTGTTAATTATTTAAAGGAATATTAGTGTTTTACTAAATGTTAGTTGTAACTATACTAATTTATTCTTATAAATGTCTAGTATTATATAAACAATAATACTTAATATGAAGACCCGGACGACAGCTTGTTCACTGAATTACGTATTTACTGTAGTTATCCACACTCTGTCCCTTTTATCCCGGTTTTCCTGTACCCGCACCGACCCTACCTTTTCCCTACCCATATAAAATCTAATAAAATATATTTTTTAAAAAAGAGAGATAAGCTATGGAAAGAAGAGAGTTTTGTTGCATTTTTAGGGAAACTGATAAGTTACTGTGTTAAAAGTAAATGAACATGAAACTGATTCCTTTGATTAAGGTTAAAATATAGCTATTAAAATATTGTTATTTCTGGTAACAGAACTTTCTGTTACCAGAAATTACAATATTTTAATAGCTATATTTCTGGACTTTTGCTGACTAGTATTGAATGGTGTGTCTATATAATTTGTTTATAGATAAGAGATGGGAAGAAGTGATCCTTTGTTGAACTATCAGAGAAGGTGATAAGTTAATGAAATTGCACTTGCTCTGATGAAGCGAGAAGTAATTTCTTTATATACCTTTTTTATTTTATTTTATTTTTTCTCTGCATTTTTACTTGCTTTATTTAAGAAACCATAGTTTTATCCATTTAAAGCATTTAGCTCCTGTTCTTCCTTTATAGCATTCTGGGCAGATACACATACCCAAATAAACACCCTAGGCCAGACATACACATATACAGTGTGTGTGTGTGTGTGTGTGTGTGTGTGTGTGTGTGTGTGTGTGTGTGTGTGTGTGTGTGTGTGTGATAAAAACACAGCCCTAACCCCATCATACACTCCATGAAGTGAGTTCATAATCAGCATGTGAGTATAATGAAAGGGGGGGGCTTCAAAAACCTCCCAATTGGCTTTTCTGCAGAAGAGGAAAGATACATCTGACTCCCCCAGAATAATGAGGCCCAATCAGGGAAGCAGCATCAAGAGCGTTTTGCTTTAAAAAGAAATATCACATGTTCATCATCCAATTGGCTGCTGTGTCCTAAGGCTGATAAAATATTTCTGTCATCTATGCTCAGTAAAAGCCAGATCTCCCTAGCCCAAAAGGAAAAGTGAATTAACTGTACAGCCACACACAGCTGACTGAATAATCTGCTTTTTATTTTTATTTTATTTTGAGTAAGCAATGGGCCAGAGATTGTTAAAATGGTAATTTGTGAGATCCAAGTTTTTGGATTGCTTGCAAGAGGCTGTTCACAATTGGGTGCTCTGCTGTGGTAAAAGAATTTTTAAAAAATGCCTCATTCTGACAAAGGAAAGTCCATCCAAAGATTTTTTGGCATGAGAAACAGATTTCCTGTGGAGCCCAGAATGGACATCTGGTCCAGGCTCTGTCCAACAGGCAGACGGATGAAAGAAGCTGCCATTTGTTCTCTTGTGATGCTACGATGGCAAATCCAGCTGGCAGATCCCAGATTGTGCAAACTGAAAATACTATTTAAGTTCCTCCAATGTGGAGCCTCGTGCATTGCCACAAGGAGAGGAATCTGTTTCTTTAAATGATTTATAGAAATATATTTCTTCCTGGAGGGGGAACATGTTACTTGCCCCTTACTTAGAGACATGGTAGTGGAGGGGGGGTGTGGGATGATGTGGCATTGGCAGGTGAGGGATGGCTCTTACAGTCTTTGGGGCACTCTCCCACCAAGCTTGGGGCATCTGACCAATTGCACACTGTTGTGTCCTGAGCCTGCAAAAGCAAGCTTGGGACATTGCATTGGTCCCGGGCATTCCAAAAGCTGCCCAGGACCAGACTGAGCGGTGCTGGCCTTGTGTGCATGCGCAAGGCGCGAAAACGCTCTATTCCTATTGGTTGACACTGTCCGGGCTCTGGCCATATAAAAAGGCCTGCGTGCCTTTTGCTTTTGCTTGGTTGTTGTAGAAGGAGAATAAAGTGTTTGTTCAGCATCGCCATGTGTCTACATCATTTGCATGCGAACGAAGTATACAACACTGGCAACGAAGGTGGGATCCTTTGCAAGCTGAAGCAAAAGATTTAAGGACTTACCCTGGAAGTCCTGAAGAGGAGATGATGGCATCTGAATCAGCGTCTCAGCCTGCCAGTACAGCGTCACTGGAGGGTGAGCTCGGCTAAAGGACCCTTTCCCCAAACAACAGCTTGCAGAGGAAGCGAGTAGTGAAAGTCATAAAGTTTACGATGTCAAAGATTGGCCACTTGACTGATTTCGATGTCTCCCACCCAGAGAGATGGAATTCCTACGTAGCATGGGTGGAGAACTACTTCAGAGTAAATCAGATTAGAGAAGACGGCGTGAAGGCAACAACTTTTTTGGGTGCCTATGGACAAGAAGCTTTTGACATCGCAGAAAATCTGGTGGCCCCTGCACCTCTGGAGTCAGTAACATATGTGACTTGAAGAAAATGTTGAAGGAACATTTCCAGCCAAAGTTATCCATCATTGCTTGGAGGCACGTATTCGAGCAGAGAGACCAGAGGCCGGGTGAATCTGTTGTGGACTGTATTGCAGCCTTAAGGCAAGCAGCCAGACCTTGTTTGGAGGGACTCTGATTGGATGGAAATCCAGAAAACAAACAACTGTTGCTATTTCAACAGTGGAAGCAGAGTTTATTGCTTTATCTGAATTGTGTTCTGAAGTAACATGGTATGTACACTTGTTGCAAGATTTAAATATTAATGTAAAAGAATCTGTAAAGGTATTTGAAGACAATGCTGCCTGTATAAAAATGGCAACTGGTGACAGGGTGAAGAACAGAAGTAAACATGTAGACATTAAGTATTGTAATGTCAGGGAAGCTGTAAAAGGAAAATTGATTAGTTTACATCATTGTTCTTCTGAGGATAATTTAGCAGACATGATGACTAAACCATTGGGTGGTGTTCACTATGGAGAATGTATTAAGTCAATAGGTCTGATGTCTCTTCCTGTCATGAAGGGAAGAGTGTTAGAATATTCATGAGCAGGAAGAGTCATGTGGTAACTCAGTCAGCCAATGTGAAGAAAGTGCTACTGAGTCTGTGCAAAAGGCATTGAGTTAGAAGCTGAATTTTCCGTCTCAGGTTTGTCTCTGTATCTCTCTGTAAGAAGTCTTCATTAAGCTATGTTGCTGTAAAGAAGAATGTATGGTATTGTAAATATTTTGATATGAATATAAAAAGGTTATTTGAATCAGCTAAATTCAGTCAACTGTGAGAGCTTCTGATTTATTTTTCACCAACAGAGAAATTAAAATTCTCTAACAAGTCACTTCTACTGACTTCTTAGGATTCAGGATTGATGCTCAAGGCATTCACCCTGCTGAAACTAAATTGCAAGCTGTCCAGCAGGCCCCAAGCCCTAAGTCTAAAAGTGAGCTGCAAGCCTTCTTGGGGCTATTAAATTTTTACCATGCATTTCTCCCACATATAGCTGCAGTGGCAGAGCCGTTACACAGTCTCTTAGACAAGCAGGCTCCTTGGCAGTGGACTAAAGTCCATGACAAGAGCTTCAATGAGGTTAAGGCCTTGCTCACTTCTAATGCTGTTTTAGCGCATTTCAATGAGCAACTGCCTGTTTGCATCGCATGCGATGCATCTCCTTATGGGGTGGGAGCTGTACTTAGCCATTTGAAGGCTGATGGGACACAGGTCCCTGTGGCCTATTACTCAAGGACTCTGTCTTCTGCAGAGCAGAATTACACTCAAATTGACAGAGAAGCCTTGGCCATAGTGGCTGGCATTAAGAAATTTCATGATTTCTTATATGGCCGTCATTTCATGGTCTATACTGACCATAAGCCTCTGCTGGGTTTGTTTACCACTAACAAACAGACCCCACATATCATTTCTCCTCGTATGCTGAGATGATCCATTTTCCTGTCAGCATATGACTACACATTAATTCATAAACCAGGAAAAGAAATGGGCCATGCAGATAGTCTGAGCAGATTACCCCTGAACCAATTAGAGCCAGATCCTGCTCCAGCCATTAATATTCTTTCCATTCAGGCGTTGCCTGAGTCTCCCCTCAATGCTAGGGACGTGGCTGCAGAAACTGCCACTGATCACACACTTACATGCATGCTGACATGGGTGTTATCAGGATGGCCTGACAAGTGCCCAGATACTGAGTTCCAAAGCTTCTGGCACAAGAAGCATGAGTTTTCCACTTTCAAGGGTTGCCTGTTATGGGGTAGCAGGGTAGTGATCCCAGTCTCATTGAGGTCTAGAATCTTGATCTCTCTGCATGAGGGACATGCTGGTATAGTCAGGATGAAAGCGCTTGCGCACAGCCATTTTTAGTGGCCTGGACTCGATAAAGCCATCGAGGCCCAGTTGCATGGGTGCCAAATGTGCCAACAGTCTTGGCCTGAAATGCCTCAGGCCCCAGTACATAGGTGGGAGGAAACTCAAACCTCATGGTCTAGGGTGCATATAGATTACACTGGGCCCTTTCAGGGGCAATTCTTCCTGGTTGTTGTTGATAGCCATTCCAAGTGGCTAGAGGTTGTTCCTGTTTCCTCCACTACTACTGCCAGGACCATCCAGGTGTTGAGAGGAATTTTTGCATCACACGGTCTTCCAGATATTCTGGTTTCAGATAATGGCCCTCAATTTACTTCTTCTGAGTTCCAGGCTTTTCTTCAGGCCAACCTGATCCGGCATACAACATCGGCTCCCTTCCATCCATCCTCCAACAGACTGGCAGAGAGAATGGTGCGCACCACCAAAGATGCTCTCAAGAAACTGACTTACGGTAACTGGCATCATAGGTTAGCTGATTTTCTTCTTGCACACTGCACCACACCATGTACAGCCACAGGGAAGAGCCCTGCTGAACTCCGCTGGGGTCACCGCCTCATCACTAAACTGGACAGGCTGCACCCTGACCGGGTGGCTTCACAAGTGTCACAACTGCAGGCACCTAGGAGACTCCAGGTGGGTGATCCAGTTTGGGCAAGAAACTATGGGCCTGGACATCTCTGGGTCACAGCTGTGGTCTGTAAGGTCTCTGGGCCGTTGTCATACGAAGTTGCCTTGGGGGATGGCCGTGTTCTTCTCAGACACACAGACCAACTGCGTTGGAGACTGGACTCTCACCCTTCCACTCCTGGCTCTGCTCTGGGGGGGGGGACCATAATAGGCATTCTGGGTCACAGTTTCCCAGGCCTAACAGGCCCTTACTAGCTGCTACTGAGGCTGTTTGGGATTCATCCCAAGGTTCTGCAAGTGCTCCAAACAGGAATTCACTGGATAGGGGGTCATCCCACACATCCATAATTACTCCAGACAGGGAGTCACACTGGAGGTATCCACAGTATTCACATATGTCAGATAGTGCTCCAGACAGGGAGACTGACCGGGGATATCCACACAAATCACAAGCAGCAAGAGAAAAGGGATTCCATCAGGGGTGCTTGCCTAATTCCGCAATTGCTCCCAAAAGGAAGTCACCAGCAAAGGGGGTTGCTATGGAGGCGACTCCTGACTCTGGCACCTCAGGCACGTGCTTGGGGGCCACTGGGTACTGGGGCACTTCCGCTATCCAGCCCTCTCCATCTGCTGGCCTTGGGCTCGAGGGACAGTGTTCCCAAGAGGGGTCCATTGTGGGCTCGGGGACTTCCACCCTCCAAGGTATGCTGGCTTGGACTTAGAGGGTCCAGCCAGCCAGCAGCTGGGTGGGTCAACCGGGTATTTGGGGCAGCAAAGTCCTGGCCTGCCTAGCCTGGTAGGCGAGCAGGTAGGCCAGGCACCCTCACCAGGGTCACCTGGGGATTTAGGGCAGCAACGTCCTGGCCTGCCGAGCCTGGTAGGTGAGCAGGTGGGCCAGGCAATCTCTCTGGGCCTTAGAAGGTCGCAGCCAAGTGCCCACCCAAACATCTGAGAGACTTTGTGAGGTTGCTGTCAAATCATGAGGCACCTGCTCATGAGGCCCCTGAATAAGGGGAGTAACTCGTGGGTAGATTATTTTGTATTATTTTTTATTTCGGATACATTTATTTGTATTAATAAATACTGAAGGGGGTTTGCCTGAGGGCAGACTCAAGAGTCCACACTCTTTGCATTTGAATAACGCAACTGTATGCCACTCTTCCCAATGCACGACGTACATGTGTGTACACGAAGTATGTTCCATCTAGGGGGGAGGGTGTTGTGTCCTGAGCCTGCAAAAGCAGGCTCGGGACGTTGCATTGGTCCCGGGCATTCCAAAAGCTGCCCGGGACCAGACAGAGCGGCGCCGGCCTTGTGCGCATGCGCAAGGCGCGAAAACGCTCTGTTCTTATTGGTTGACACTGTCCGGGCTTCTGGCCATATAAAAAGGCCTGCGTGCCTTTTGCTTTCGCTTGGTTGCTGTAGAAGGAGAATAAAGCGCTTGTTCAGCATCACCATGTGTCTTCATCATTCGCACGCGAATGAAGTATACAACACACACCATTTAAAAATCCAGTTTTATCTTACCCAAAGCAATGTTTTTTGTGCCTGAGCATTTATTGCTGCTTAATTTCTGACAGACTGATTTCTTTAATTACCCGTCGGGTAATAACGTAATAGTGCACGATTGTGGGAGAGAAGGAACCATACGCAATGCCCAGAATAAAGAAATCCAGCATTTCACTTAATTAGCATATGGACCAATGTTGCTGCTGCTAAGTTTAACAGTTTTGCATATGGGCCCATCAAAGGCATTTAATCATCTTTGCTACATTTGCTTGACAACAGTGTTAGAAAAAAAGACAGTGTGCGTACACTTTTCCCATGTGAGCCTGACTGGAAGCAATCGCACTTTCAGTTCTAGCTGCGCACCAAGGATTCTATAGGAAGTTCTTCAAGATAACACGGATGTTATGTTTCTGTGAGATACACAATAAATGTACATGTTGTGATTTTCCATTTATATAGGTATATGAAGAGACATTTAGCTAAGGTACTTTTAGGAAAGGAGATGTAGTAAGCTGGAGGAACTGAGAGGGACTATATACACTGAGTCAGAGCATACTTTTAGAATACTGCACACTATTGTAGAATAGCATATAGTTTATGAATATATATTATTCAACATATAAGGTTTATTCTTTATTCAAACTACCTAAAGTTAGTATTTTAAAGTATAATCCTAGCCAAAGAACAGCCATGTTTAATCAAAGCATGAACTCTGTTACATACATAGATTCCAGATGAAAAGCAGGCATTCTTATAGAATAGAATAGAGCTGGAAGGGACCTTGGAGGTCTTCTAGTCCAGCCCCCTGCTCAAGCAGGAGAACCTATACCAGTGATGGCAAACCTTTTAGAGACCGAATGCCCAAACTGCAACCCAAAACCCACTTATTTATCGCCGGGTGCCAGGTGGGGGTGGCTCACTGGATGGGCGTGGCTGTGGTGGGCATAGCATATTGGGTGTGGACAAGGTGGGCGTGATCACCTTGATGTTGCTCATGGGGAGGGACGCCTGTGGGGGCCGGGCAGGGTTGGGGGAGATCCAGGGGGTTTCTGGCAGGTGGGGCAGTGGGCAGGAGGCTTGTCCTGCTGGGTGAGGCGAGGCAAGGCGAGTCAGGGCAGGGGTGCCATTGTCACAGGGCAAGGTGAGGCAGGGGCCAGGGTGGTTGCTGCCTGACACCATCGGCCCCTGCACACAGAGGCCAGTGAGCGCATGGGTGCTGGGATGCATCTGGCCATGTGGGACCTCGGTGAGTTAGTGGGTGGCTGGTTGAAGAGGGTTGCCATCTTCGGAGCATGGCATGTGTGCCCAGAGAGAGGGCTCTGAGTGCCGCCTCTGGCACACGTGCCATAGGTTCATCACCACTGACCTATACCATCTCAGACAAGTAACTATCTAGCCTCTTTTTAAAAGTGTCCAGTGATGGAGCGCCCACGATTTCTGGGGGCAAGCTATTCCACTGGTTAATTGTCCTCACTGTCAGGAGGTTTCTCCTTAATTCCAGGTTGGTTTCCAACCATTGTTTCTTGTCTTACCCTCTGGTGCTTTGGAGAATAGTCTGACCCCCTTTTCTTTATGGCAACTTCTTTAGACTAGCCAGACCCAAGTCCTGCAGCCGTTCTTCTTCATATGTTTTGGTCTCCAGGCCCATGATCTGTTTTTAACAAACCTGTGCTGGCTACTAGTTATAACTTTGCTTCTAGCTGTTTGCAGATAGATAAACAAGAGAAGATATAAATCCTTTGTAATTGCAATTATCCAGTTTAGGTAGACAGGCACACCCTGAGTTAGCAGGATGTTACAAACCATGCCACAGAAGGAAGGAGAGATAAGATAGAAACAAAAGGGGCTTTTGATCTAATGGAGGGTCTGGTTACTAGGCGGTCGGAAAGCATGTGACCAGACTGGACCTGTCAACTGGGTCTGGAAAAGAAGGATGTGGTGTATTCTACGGACAGGATATAAAAGTTTATGCTGAAATGATTCAAGTGCAGCCCTTTACTTGCAGGTAGAAGCATCCACTAGCCTTTGCAAACGTTTGGATAAAACTTCTTTTGTTTTCCAACACCCTTGGAGTTGAATTTTATTCCTCACAGTGTCTATCTAAAGAAGCTGTAAAATAGCCAGCAGCCGGAAAGCTTTGACCTGATGTCTGTTTTTCTGCAATCCATTTCTGTGGAGCTCCCTTCTTGGCATGCTGGCTGTTTTTAGAATGAAGCAATCAATCAGCAACATTCTCTTAATGTGCCAATTGCACAGCTCGAGAGAGCAAGACTAATACAACAAAATCTGTGTGAGGCTTGCCCTTGGCGGTGGGCATAAACAGGGCTCAGGCAGCCTCGCTTTTCCACAACTCTGAGCTGTAATTTAGTTGGTGAAGAGCTGGATCTCATCCCATTTTGGAAATGATCTAACGAGGGGATCTAACCCAACCAGAGAAGAAGCGAAGGAGGAAAGTTGTCATTCTAGGAAAAAATATGTTCCTAGGCAGTCACCGATTTCACCAGGGATTTATCAGTAGCACAAAATATATTTACAAATTTAGATACTCTTTAGATCAGGGGTTCTCAACCTTGGCAGCTTTAAGACTTGTGGATTCTGGGAGTTGAAGTCCACAAGTCTTAAAGTTGCCAAGGTTGAGAACCCCTGCTTTAGATGAATGTTTCTCAGATTTGGCAACTTTAAATTGTTTGGACATCAACTCCTAGAATTCTAGATGTCCATCCATGCTAAAGCTGCCAAGTGTGAGAAAATGATAATTCGATAACACATCTTGTATAGCAATGTTCATGGATTCATTAAAAACCCTAAGCAAAATTGAGAAACCTCTATGACAGGGCTTTTCAACCTTTTCACCGATTGTACCACTTTCAGGATATGGCAATATTCAAGTATCGCCTAGCAAGGTGTCAAAAATTTGATGACCGCCTTTTCCTTTTCCTGTTCGGCGTCCGAGCCACGCGAGGGGCAGCCGGAGCGCCGCGATGGGCCACCAGTACCTCTACTGGAGCCACCCCAGGAAGTTCGGGCAGGGCTCGCGCTCCTGCCGCGTCTGCTCCAACCGACACGGACTGATCCGCAAGTACGGCCTCAACATGTGTCGCCAGTGCTTCCGCCAGTACGCCAAGGACATCTTCGGCTTCATTAAGTTGGATTAATTCTACAATAATAGTTGAAGATGGCTTGAAAAGACATCCAAGAGGAGGTTGGCACTCTTGGAGGACTGGGCTAGCTGCTGTGCAACTGTATACAACAGAAGTACTGGGTTTTGTGTATTCCAATTGTGTTTCCTATTAATATGTTACAACTTCCATAATTCTAGCCTTGCTGACATGTCATCTTTAGCATATGTGATTATGAGAATCTAGTTTTTTGGTTCTTTTTTTTTTTTTAATAATTTTTTTATTAAATTTTTTAAAAACTTTTAACAATTATAACATAGTAACCTATTAACTCAACTGAAAACAAACAAACAAATTACATAATAAAAATAAACAATACAAAAAGCTGCTCGGAACCCCCCTCCACAACACCCTCCACCAGCCCACTCCTCTTGTATTTTCGCTCCTCCTCCTCGCCATCCAAAACGCTAACTATAATTCTACCGAGCATCCTACAAAAGTTATCTAATCCCTAAGCCCCCAACTACAGTTGAGAAACATAAACTAATGTATATTATCTCCCTCCCCCCTCCCCCCCAGGCTTCCCAGAATGAATACAGGGTAAAAACACAAGAAACCCCACTAAACTACTATATTAAACTATTTAACTATATATCAAATCTAATTCTTTCAACTGATATTTCTTTTGCATATAATCAATCCATTTCTTCCAGTCCATCAAAAACGTTTCATTTGAGTGGTTCTTCAGGTATGCCGAAATCTTAGCCATCTCCACAATAGATGGTATTTCAGGTGACTTCCAATATTGTCCCACCAACAGTCTTGCAGCAGTAATCAAGTTCAAAATCAACTTAGTCTCTGTGGTGGAACAGTCCTTTGTAATACCCAACAAAAACAACTGTGGTACAAACTCAATACGCTTTTTCAAGATATTTTGAAGAATCCACCATATTTTTATCCAAAAAGCCTTAATTTTTTTGCAAGACCACCAAATGTGAAAATAAGTAGCGTCCATAGAATCACATCGCCAACATTTGGGTTGCAAATTTGGATACATAGACGATAATTTTTTGGGATCTAAGTGCCATCTGTAAAACATTTTATAAAAATTTTCTCTTAGATGCTGAGCTTGTGTAAATTTAACATTTTTCACCCATATTCTTTTCCAAATTTCCATCATAATTGGGTGACCGAAGTTACCTTCCCACTTAATCATACAGTCTTTAATTAATTCAGTTCCAGAATCAATTTCAATTAAAGCATCATATATTCTTTTAATATGCATCTTTCTTTGATCTCTAATTTGTATAATTAATTTTTCATCATCCTTTAGAGAAAAACCCATCTTGACATCTTTTTGCCATCTGGCTTGAAGTTGTGCGTGATAAAACCAATTATGAGCTATACCTTCCTCCCTTAATTTATCTAATGATTTCAGTTCTAGGCTATTCCCTTCTTTATTTAAAAGTTTATCATAGGGCACCACGTCTTGGATTTGTTGTATACCTATGCTCTGTATTGCGTGTCTGGGAACTGTCCATAAAGGAATTTTACCATTTAACTTATAATAATACTTTTTCCAGACTCGCAAGACAGAGTTTCTTATTATATGCTCTTTAAAACCCCTATCCAGTTTTTTATCATAAACTAAATACGCGTGGAGCCCATATACTAACCCATATCCTTCTATATTTAATATTCTTTCATTTGTTAAATTAATCCAATCACTTATAACCACTAGAACTGCTGCATAGTAATATAATTTAAAATTAGGCACTTTCAAACCACCTCTCTCTCTTGTGTCTTGAATAATTTTAAATTTGACCCTTGGTTTCTTGCCATCCCAAATAAATTTGTTTATACCTTTCTGCCATTCATCAAGATTTCCATCCTTTTTAAGTATTGGTAACATTTGGAATAAAAATAAAAATTTCGGCAATACATTCATTTTAATAGCGGCTATTCTGCCCAACATAGATAATTGTAGTTTTTTCCAATTCTCCAATTCTTTTTGTACTTTACACCATAAGAGTTCATAATTATTCTTATATAATTTACCATTTGAAGCTTCTATATAAATTCCTAAATATTTAACTTTTTTAACTATCTCGCATCCCGTTATTCTTTCCAAATCTTGTTTTAATTTATTATCAAGATTTTTAACCAACATCTTTGTCTTGGATAAATTCAGTTTAAAACCTGAAACTTTTCCATAATTTCGAATAATTTCCATCAAACTCTGAGCCGATTGTATTGGCTGAGTTAGCGTCACAAGTAAATCGTCTGCAAAGGCACATAATCTATAATCATGTTGTCTAATTTGTACCCCCCTTAATTCCTCTGATGCTCTAATCCTATTCAATAGTACCTCTAAAGTTAAAACAAACAATAAGGGGGATAAGGGACAACCCTGCCTGGTACCCTTTTCTATATTAAATGAATCTGTTAATTGTCCATTCACTATAATCTGTCCTGTTTGTTTCTGATATATAGCTGATATAGAATTAATAAACTGGTCCCCCATTCCCATCCTTACCACAAGCCTTTGCAGAAATGTCCAATTCAGTCTATCAAAAGCTTTTTCTGCATCTAAAAACATTAAAACAGCCGGTACTTGGATATGTTTATCCAAATATTCCAATATGTTAACAAGTTGTCTAACATTGGTTTTCATCTGTCTCCCTTGTAAAAAACCAGTTTGATCCGGGTGAATCCTCTGTGTCAAAACTGTCATTAATCTATTAGCCAAAATTTTTGCAAAAATCTTATAATCCGTATTCAACAAGGAAATAGGTCTAAAATTTTCTACTTGAACATTATCTTTGCCCTCTTTAGGAATCAAGCATACATTAGCCGTTTTCCAGGAGGGTGGAACCCGACCACCCTCTTGTATATTCACAAATAACTCCCTCATATGTTCCACCATTTCCTCCTGTAAACACCTATAATAGATCGTGGTAAAGCCATCAGTACCTGGAGATTTTCCCAATTTCAATTGCTTAATTGCGTCAATAATTTCTTCTGACTTAATCAAAGCATTTAATCTATCTCTTTGTTCCAAAGTAATTTCCGAAACATTTTGGTTTTGTAAAAAGGCATCTATCTCCTTCTCTTGAACTTTTTCTTCAGCATACAATTTGGTGTAGAACTCTAGAAAAGCCTTCTTAATAGTTTCTTGATGAAATACTTCTTGCCCTTTATATTCAACCTTCTCAATTAAACGGGATTTTTGTTTTTTCCTTAATGTATAAGCCAACCATCTGCCAGGTTTATTAGCATTAAAAAAAGTATTATGTTTAGCATATTGTATATTCCTGGCAACCTGATCGGTCATCAAAATATCAAATTGTTTCCGTAAAACCTTTATCCCTTCTTTAATATTACTATCATCTGGTTTATCAATTAATAATAACTCTTTCTTTCTTATTTCCGCTTCTAAAACTCGCCTCTTTTCCTCCTGTTTACGTCTATGCCTAGCATTCAGTTCAATTAATATTCCACGCATGTGGGCCTTACTAGAGTCCCACACCACTTCTATTGGTAAACCTACATTCTTATTTAACCTAAAAAATTCCTTGATAGCCTTTTTACATTCTTGCACATACATTTCATAATTAAACAGATTTTCATTAAGTCTCCAGGATCTGCTTAAAAATTGGCCAGACCTTAATTCCATCATAACTGGATTGTGGTCAGACAATACATTAGGTAAAATTTTAACTTTCTTTAAATTTAACATAAAATCACTAGTAGTTAAAATAAAATCAATTCTAGAAAATGATTGATGTCTGTCAGAGAAAAAAGTAAACTCTTGATCCCTACCATGTCTTTCTCTCCAAATATCTAACAAATTAAAATCATCTTTAATATCAAAGAAAGATTTAGGTAAAATTGAACGCGATTGAGAAACTAGTGAAATCTTTTTCTTATCCAAACCAGCATCAAGGATTCCATTCCAGTCTCCCATTAAAATACAGGATCTATAGTCCAACTCTAATAACTTTTTGTGTAATGATTTATAAAACATGCCTTGTTTTTGGTTTGGAGCATATATACCCATCAAGAGAACTTTCTTCCCATCCAGTAAAATTTCTATAGCTAAAAATCTACCTTGATTATCTGCTTCTAATAACTTAGCTTTTATATTATTTTTAACATAAATAACAATTCCATTTTTTTTATCTAAAGATGATGCCACAAAGTGTGCACCCAGCTTATTATTAATCAAATATTTCTGGTCTGAAAATCTAATGTGAGTTTCTTGTAGACAGATTACATCATTTTTACATTGCTTCAAATAATGAAATATCTTCTTCCTTTTTTGTGGAGAATTTAAACCGTTAACATTCCACGTCAAATACTTATTTGACATGGCCTTTACGTGAAAGCTTCTGCAAAGACCATTCCACTTCTTCCTGCCTCTTGGGTCTTGCTCCCATGGCTTCCATAGATGTCAGATCAGTTTGCTTGGTTTGAGTTGGTTGTGTTTTTTCTCTTTGTTCAATAGCTTTAGTAGATTCACGTGCACGCCTTGGATCTTTAGGCTTGTCTAGTGCCAAAGGTTGAAAAATATCAATTGACTGCACTGGTTGCTCAACTGCTTTATCCAAAAGAACCGATGAAATTAGCATATGTGATTATGAGAATCTAGTTTTTTGGTTCTTAAATAAAAAGAATTAAAATCTAAAAAATTATAATAATAATAATTTGATGACCAAAAAAACCAACCCCTGTTCAAAGTTGCAATTGCACTGAAATGACTTATGACCATTTTTCACACTTATGACCATTGCAGCATGCCCAGGGTCATGTGATTTATATTTGGATGCTTGGCAACTGATTCGTATTTATGATGGTCACAGTGTCCCAGGGTCATGTGATCCCCTTTTGCAAACTTTTGACAAGCAAAGTCAATGGCAGGGCTGTTGGTAGCCAAGTGCTAAGGTGGGACTTCCCTCCCTCCCTCTCTCCCTCTTTCTCATGCCCACCTCCTTCTGAAGGAAGAATTTGAAACCCCTCCCATATTTTCTCTCTTCCATATATTCATCAAACAAGGAAAAGCCTCCAGAGACAGAAAAGACAAACTGCTGAGTGAACTAGCTTAAAAGGGAACATTCCCCTTTAAGAATTAGCTACTGGCTAGAAAGGAAAGTTAAGGAGCTGGCAGCCAGCACTTAAGGAAGAAAAAAAATGTAATAAGTATTGGCTACTGGCTAAGGCAGCCTCCCCAAATGGCCCCATTCATAAGTAAAGGAATGCTACAGGCAAAATCCATTCAGGAGAAAAATACTTCAAAATCCCTTGCAGCAAAATTTACAGCTAACAATAGCAGAGCAACAGACACTAACACCAGCCATCAGCCAAATAGAAATTGCCAAACACTCCTTAAGAACACAAAGCCCACATTGCACACATCCCAGAATTCCAAAGTCACAAAAGCACACAAGAATCCGTCCACTTTCCATCTCCCTCCCTCGTGCCTCACCTCCAGCCATTGCTGCTTTTTTTTTCATTCCTCTTGGAGGGTGGCCCCCTCCCCCACTGCATTTCTTGCCTGTTTGCTGCTGCCAGCACAGGTGGCTGCCACAGCAGTTGTAGATCGGCTCATGGCCAGCCTGCTGGATCTCCTTTCCTCTCCCCCCACCCTCCCCCTCCTCCTTCTTCTCCTTCTTTCCCTTCAGTGCAGCTAGAGCTGACTCCCAAGGCTGCTGCTTTTTCTCTCTCCCCCCCCCAAACTGCCTCCTTTTATAGCCTGTCCTGTATCTGGCCCCCTCCTCCTCCTTTCTCATGGGGGAGGTGAGCCAGAAGTGAGCCTGGGGCCTTTGCCTCACCCCAGCCACTCTCTCACAGTAAGTCCTTGCCTGCACTGGCTCTTTCCCTCCCCCACTACACCTGGCTAGGCAGGGCTGCGTCCCACCTACTACTCATGAATGTACCACAAGTGGTACGCATACCACCAGTTGCAAAGCCCTGTCCTAGATAAGCCTTAGGAAATGAACAGAATATAACACCAAAGGGTTTATATCTGAAACAGACAATTACAAAATTAGGCAACACGGCAATAGCTTCCTTCTGTTTCACCGAACAAAGACTATTTGAAAATTAATCCGCAAAGAAATCTTTTTAAACCGCTCTTCCATCATTTGGTTCCATTGAACAAAAAAATGAGTACAGAAAATCCTGAATTTACAGCAATTTGTTTGGTGACCGTTCAAAGTTACAACGGCACTGAAAATAGTGACTTATGACCATTTTTCGCAGTTACAACATTTGTAGCAGCCCCGTAATTGAAATTCAGATACTTGGCAACTGGTTCATACTTATGACCGTTGCAGCACCCCGGGGTCACATGATCTCCTTTTGTGACCTTCTGACAAGCAAAGTCAGTGGGGAAGCCGGATTCACTTAACGACCGTGTTATTGTCTCATCAGCTGCAATGATTTATTTAACAACTGTGGCAAGAAAGGTCGTAAAATGGGGCAAAACTCATTCAACAAATGTCTCACTTAACAACATAAATTTTGGGCTCCATTGTGGTTGTAACTTGAGGACTACCTGTATAAAGAGGGGAAAAAATGCACAACCTCCACAGCCTGGTTAACAGAAGTTCTAATGGCTGCAATTACACAAGGTTGTTTAACCTGTTCTTGTGAATCCAGACTGTTTGGCTAGTCTGTAGCACAATGTAGTGTCTGAACTGAGAAGATGGGAGGAGAATTTTTTAATTTCAGTGGGTGTTTAGTGAACATTGGAATGAGAGAACATATTCTGTGGTACAGGGTGCCCTTGTGGTGCATTGTAGCAGTACAGGGCCCAGTTCACCAGCACCATGAAAGAGAAGCCCTGCAGAATATTGTGGTTGTTGTTATATCCTGTGCCTGTAATTTACAGAGCAGGTGCAGGAAGCTGCAGAGAGACCCGGGCAGACCATGTGGCTGCCCGGGCCATACAGGCTGTCTCCAGCCTATTGCACACACGCAAAGCGGGAAAATACGTTGCATTTATTGGCTGACGCTGTTCCCTGCAAAAGGGTATAAAAGGGATCCGAGCCATTTTGTGTTGTTCTGGTGAAGCTTGAATAAAGAAGCAACTGTTGTTACACCTGCCTCGTCTCAATGCCTTACCAACGCACAGAACAGAACAGTTGTGTTCTCACAGAAGGGGAGATTAGGCTGTGGGGAGTTGGGCAGTTTCTGGCTCAGTGCATTGTGGGAAGTCAGCTTTGGCATAACTGTTCCATGAACAAAGCCATCAGGATGGGGGCATCTGCAGGAGATGCCAAGAAAGTCAACTTGGTGACGGGAACCTTGTGGCTGATATGCCACTTTTTTAGGCATATCACTACCCATGGCTGCATAGGTGCCATCTAGACATTTTGAACCTCAGTGGATGCCTTCATTCTCTTCATTTGGGCCGTAGTATGTATGATATATTTAATTATTTATTGGTGTCCCACCTTTATTATTTTTACAAATAACTCAGATATATCAACAATACCTTCGTCCACCTATTTTCCCCAAAACAACAACCCTTTGAGGTGAGCTAGGCTAAGAGAGAGTGATTGGTCCAAAGTATTGGAAGAAAAATCAGGTCCAGTTCCAAGCCGGGAGAAAGGCACTGGAAATAAACTGGAGGCTAGCCGCTTAGGAAAGAAGGTCTGTTTATTGATGAGAAGAACAAGCCACAGCATGCAGTTCTGGGACAACTAACAAAATGGAGTTGAGATTAGGTGGGTTTTTATACATTCTTTGGGGCTTTGTGTTTGAGATGCCTGTTCCTTGTGAAATGTACTTTGGCCTGTGTTTGATTATGCCCTTTTAGTATTCTAATTATTGTTGCCTGACAGGTCATGCCCTGTCCTTGGAGCTGGATGGGGAATGTAGATTTTGCTTGAGGCAGGAAGACTGAGACTGTTTCTGCCTTTGTTAATTTTTTTTTCTCCATTTCTCCTTTAGGCAAAATATTCTAACCTGCCTCTTTTAATATTCCCCAAAATATTTCATTCTCTGGGCGGGGGGGGGGGTGCTGACTTCCTACAAAAGCTGGCTTTATGGCTAAGGTGGGGGACTAGAACTCATGGTCTCTGCTTTCTAGCCTGGTGCCATGAGACCAAACGCTCTCACTAAACTAAAATTCAGTTTAGCGGTAGACATAACAAGTCCCATGCAGTCCAGAGAGAAGTCTGCAGGATTGGCTGTTTCAGATGCAGCCTTGATCAGCTTCTGCCAATTTGTCTGCTTTTTCTGCGAATGAAAATGTAATCATTCACGGTTTGTAACCATGCACTTCTCAAGGTATACAATCTGCTTTATTAATTTCACTAGAGATGTGATCTGATTGCAAATGAGAAGTGCAAAATAATTAAATTCTGGTACTGGTCTGAAGCATAATTATTTTCCTTGCTCCTTTGCAAAAAAAAGTTGGTGGGACAAATAGAAGGGAAACGCAGAAGGAAGATGGTGGTACACGGAGTGTTTAAAGGTTCCTGGATAAGCATTTATCCCCAAAGGGGCTTCTGAGACTGGGTGCTCATTAGAGAGGGATAATTAGAAATCAGACTCCACTCACGAACCACTTTGAATCCCCATCTCTTCCCTCTTTTTGATCAAGAAGCCTTTCAGCTTTTTCCCTGCTAATGAACAGACAGCAGGGCTAAGACATAGATGCAAATTGGCTCCAGTGATGCTGCATCCAGCCAGTTTTGCTCAAAAAAGAATTACAGATGTGGAGTTGCAGCTGGAGGACAAGGGAGGGGGCTGCTGGTGCCATGAACAACACAGGCAGGTAGAGCATCTATGAAATGTATTCATAAAATTAATCTCATGGCCAGAAATTAATAGAGATCTAGGCAGTTTACAGAGCTAAGGTACAAAATCAGAATGCAAACACTAGAAATTATGGAATTTTAAAGAACTGCTTTGCTACACACAAGTAAATCCCAAAGGCTCTAACCTGCTTCCAGAAGACAAGGGAGGAATCCACATTCCAGAGGAGAAGAACTAGCGCCAGGAATGACCAGGGTCAGGCCCCTCAGGGTGCGTCTTCTGGTAAGCAGGAAGCAGTTGCTCAGGTAAGGTGGGAAAAAATGTCTCTAAGATAGCCAGGTTCTGAACCATCGAGAGCAGACATGTCAAACATAAGGCTCGGGGGGCGGATGCGGCCCGCAAAGTGGTTTCATGTGGCCCACGAAGCCATCCTGGAAACAGTGAGGGAATGGCCCCTGCTGCCTTGGCCCTGGCCCAGGCTGGTCGGGAGCCAATGTACAATTTTGTGGTGGCCATCTATCCTGAAACGCATTCAGTCTTAGCTCCACAAGGCCGTCCGGAAACAGCGAGGAACCAGCCCCTGCTGCATCAGCCCCACCCCTGGGTGCATGCTGGGGAGATGTCACCCTTTGTGGGGAATGAAGAAATGCACCATCACCTGGAAGTGGCCAGCAAATGGCCCTCGCCTACAGCTGGCTCAGGAATTCTGGAAGTTGAAGTCCACGAGTCGTAAAAGAGCCAAGGTTGCCTACCCCTGGCCTAAGCAAAACTGGATCTAAGTATCCCCACAAAGTTTGTATTTTTCCCCTTTCCCTGTCCCTCCCCCCCCCTTGACCAGTTCATCAGTGTCTAATAGCAATTGTTTTTGGTGTTTTGGGAACGGCTTTGAGGTTTGGCACCTCTCTGATGTAGTTTCTCTTTCCGTCCTCTGGTTTATTCCAGATTGACACCTCTGGTTCTTGTCACCCTGTCATCTCCTGCTCTTTTCCTGCCCATTCCCATGCCCAACCTTTACTTCCCCAATTGCCTCTGCTCTCCTCTGCATTTTATGGCAGGATGCAGCTGTCTTCTGCAGGTCCAGAGAGAAGCCTATGGAGTCCACCTCGCATGGGAGCCAGGATCCAGGGTCTAGGCTGGGATAGCGCTGTCCCCTCTTCCTTGGGGTAGCAATCTCTCTCTCTTTTTTCGAAGGAGTCCAGCCCCTTTTCCTCATAGCTGCATCCTTCTTTTTGTCCCCTCTCAGTCCTTTCTTCTCAACTGCTGGTACCTGTCATCCTTCTCCCCAGCACCCTGACTTAACTTCCCCTTCGCTGGGGACTACATTTCCCAGAAATCTTCTCCAAGAATCTTCTTCCTGTCCCAATTCCAGGGGCAAGGCCACCCAACCAGGGAACACCACTAATGGAGCGGGATAGCGTGGGAGGACAGCACCCCCTCTTAGGAAATATTTTGTGGGGATATTAAAAAGGACAGAATATTATATTTCCCCAAAGGAATAATGAAAAATCTTAGGCAAAGATGGGCCCAAGTTTCCTTCTCCCAAGCAGAAACCAAACAGGCCCGCTTTTAGAAATGCAGATTTGATCATCCTTTCAGAAAGACCGCCACCAGGAAGCTTAGAGCTGATGGGATTAGAAAGACAGAGATCCCTAAAACCAACAACCCCTCACCCCAAAAAATCCAACACAGGACATAGTCATCAGCCACACCCCCAGGGAAGCAGGACATGACCTTTAAGACATAATGGGATTAACCCACCACTATCAGAATACCAGAAAGGCACACTGAACCTCAGGTCAAAGTTCATGCCACAGGAACAACTCCAAACACAAAAGCCCAAGAAGGTATAAAAACCCACCACAGCCTACTCTATGTGGTCAGCTTTCCTAGAGCCACATTTCTGTCTGGCTCTGCTCTTCAGTAAATGACAACCTTCTTTCTATTTTTTCCCAGCTTGAACTGGACCCTGATGAAGATTTTTCTTTCAACAAAATGATTAATTAAGGTTTGAAGAATTGGAAATAAAATCTGTAAGAGGGCACTTCTGAATTTATTTTTATCCCAGCCATGAGTTTCAGTTTCCCTCTTGGCTTTTAGGGGAAAGAGGAGGGTCTTTTTCTACTCAAGCAGGATGATAGAATAGGTTGATCTACAAAATTTTATGATGGGTTTGCAAGGCCAAGTCAAACATGCCTGGACAAGACTCTGAAACAGAGGGAAGGGGGTGTATTTATAATCAAAGAACTACAGAAGTATGGAAACATGCTTAGTTACAAAGAAACCGGAAGACACCAAATGCAAAGCTATTGTAAGTACCCACCCCACTTTGCATCTTAAGAAGACAGAACTCTTGGAATATTTCTTCCAACAGGCATCTTTATTAAGAGAAAATGGTTGCAGGCGTTCTAGACAGGACTTGGGGCCCAAGCCCTACGGTTCAAGGTTTTAAGGGGTCCCCAGCAGCCCCACCCCACCATCCTTCCAGTGACAATCCCAGGTGTTATATTTCCACCCCCTTTTTCCTCACTGCCGGGAGGCTTCAGAGAGGAGCAGATGAAAGCTGATGGCCCCATTGTTATGGTTAGTCCTTTTGGTGGTATCCACATTCAGTCCCTTTTGAAGTTGTACCGAAGGAAGTGAGGGCCGTAAAACCCCTTTGTTCACCCCCCCTTCCCCTTCATCATATGACAGAATCCAGAGAGGGCAGAAATGAGGTTTTCCATAGTCGATAACTAGAGATGAAATATAATTGGATTCTGACAGCCATTTCAAAATTTCTAATTCTCCGATCAACCTACTCCAGAAACCTAACCAATAGTGCAGAGTTCAAGACTAGACAACCATTTGGCCAGGATGGTAAAAGATCTTGAAGTTTTGGACCAAACGATCCCCAAGGTCCTTCCAGCCCAAAGATTCTATGTTCTTGCTGATCATTGGCTGCTATATTTAAGTCTCTTGCTATGTTCAGGCGCTGGGTGCTAAAACATTTAACATTCAGATCGCTTAAATTCTGCCACAGTAGGCTTTCTCAACAAAAGAATGGCACTGCAGGTTGCTGTTTTTTTTTTCCCTCCTTGGCAAATATAATTTAAATGGGAGAGCACAATGGATTACAAACTTTACGCAGAGACAATTATTAGGACTAAGATTTTTCTTTCTAATCCTCCAAATATTACCGGGGGGTCTCAGCAAGAGAGAGCACAGGGCTACTGGTAATCCTTGTGATCTTAAGAACATCTATTTTACTTATTAAATGTATATGCTGCCCATCTCACTGTCAAGTGACTCAAATGAAAAGAGGATGTCAGAGAATATTGATGAAAGCATAAATATATTGCACAGATTTGTGGGAAGTCAGCCACCCCCCCAGAGAAGGAAATATTAAAAGGGCAGAAAAATATATTTCCTCCAAGGATCTTAACGAGACAGAAAAGCATGCCCCGTTTTCCTTGATAGCCCCAGGTCTCCCTTCCCCAAGCAGAAGCCATCTCTTCAGAAATGCAGATGTAAACCATCAGGAAAGTTGGAGCTAAAAGCTTAAAAAGACAAAGACACCTAAAATCTGCATACCCCACCCAAACTCTAGGAGTCATTAGCCCCAACACCAAGGAAGCAGAATATAACCCTTGGGACATAATAGGACTAACGTATCACCATCAGAACACTAGAAAGGCACACCCAGACTCAGGTCAGAATACGTGACACAGAAAATACAAAGCCTCAACACAGGAACAGGAAACTACTCCAAACAAAAGGCTTCAGAGGGTATAAAAACCTATTACCCACATGTGCTCAGCCCTTTTTTTCTCTCCTCTTTCCTGCCAGAACCATTTTTCTATCTGACTCTTCAATAAATTGCAACCTTCTTTCTAAAGCAGTCACCATGTTGTTTATTTATCCCCGGCTTGGATGAACCAAGATGAAGACTTTTCTTTCAACAGAGAGATTTCTGCAGCCTGTTATAAGCAAAATATTTCAAAACTAAAGATAGTCTTGAGTGAAACTCCTTCTCAAACCCATACAAATGACATGCCTATGAGCAGGATTTGCCTTCACTTACATTTGCCATGTTCTTTCTTTCTTTTTCTATTTCCAGTCTAGCCTGCAAGCTTCTCGCCTCCTGGTAGTCTTTCACCCAAGATCCAGCAACCTTGCTTAGCTTCTGAATACCTACGAAAGCCATCTCTGTTCTGCTCCATCTTCCTGAGAGAGAAGAAGAGTTTTCTCTCCTGTCGACACCACTACATTGCTTTTGCCTTTCTTGGGCAACTTCATCAAACTCTGGCTGGGGTTTGCACCTGTTTTTCACCTTGTGCTGCCCAGCATAGCTCTCCCCCCTCCCAAAGACTTGATTTCCCCAACATAAACATAGGATTGCAAATTCACCTGTTGAAATTCATCTTGCAGACTTTGGTCCAGCTGACCAAGATGATTCTGAATTTTGATACTGTCCTCCAATGTCACGTGTATAAATTTGACTACCACATTTTCTAACCTAGCCATTTATAAATTTGGAATTGAACAGAGCAGCACTTTTCAATTCACCATGAAATCACTGTCCCTCAAGTATTCTTGAGGCTGGTGCTTGAGTGAAATAAAATAGCATTTAGTGGTATGCAAAATTGTAGCTTTCCTTTCAAATGTATTGCTTTCACTTGGTACTGTCAGTTGTTTGAGATGGCAACTATAGAAACTGAACAAACAAATGTATTTAATTTTTTTTAGAACATTGCCAACGTATGTTGTTATGTGAAAACATATTTTGGCAAGTCACCAATAAATATTGGGGCGGGGGGGAAATATTGGATTTAATTTAAGGGAAACATCATAATATCAATGCCACAGAAAAACACAGTGCCTTGTTTTGAATAGTAGATTAAAAACTAATCAAAACATCTCTTGAATCCAATCCTCAATATCAGCAATGTTACTTTTCCAGTTTCTCAAAATTTCTTTTAACACCCAGGCCCAAAAAACTATAAATATAAGGAGCCCTGGTGGCACAGTGGTTAGAATGCAGGATTGCAGGCTAACTGCCCACAGTCTGGAGTTTGATCCTCACAGGTTCAAGGTTGGCTCAGCCTTCCATTTTTCTGAGATCAATAAAATGAGAACCCTGTAAGGACCCACCCCACTTTGCATCTTAAGAAGACAGAACTCTTGGAATATTTCTTCCAACAGGCATCCTTTGGTAAGAGAAAATGGTTGCAGGCATTCTAGACAGGACCTGGGGGCCAAGCCCTATGGTTCAAGGTTTTAAGGGGTTCCCAGCAGCCCCACCCCACCCCACCATCTTTCCAGTGACAATCCCAGGCGTTACATTTCCACCCCCTTTTTCCTCACTACCGGTGGAAGGGAGACTTCAGAGAGGAGCAGATGAAAGCTGATGGCCCCATTGTTATGGTTAGTCCTTTTGGTGGTATCCACATTCAGTCCCTTTGAAGTTGTACCAAAGGAAGTGAGGGCCATAAAACCCCTTTGTTCACCCCCCCCCTTCCCCTTCATCGTATGACAGAATCCAGAGGGGGCAGAAATGGGGTTTTCCATAGTCGATAACTAGAGATGAAATATAATTGGATTCTGACAAACCCAGATTGTTGGGGGCAAGAGGCTGACTCTGTAAACCGCTTAGAGAGGACTGTAAAGCACCATGTGAAGGGGTATATAGGTTTAAGTGCTGTTGCTATTGCTATAACTCAAAAGTAATCAGACTCCAAAGTTTCAAGACATTTTAACACTAACATATATTTTTTAGAAAAAATCCATTCATCTATTCCCAAAACATGTCAGTGATTCAAGGACCAAATTTTATGAATCAATGAATTCTCAAAATGTCTTACATCCTTTTTTTAACCCTAGAAAAAAAAATCTGATACTTATCCTTTCAAATACACTCTTTGAATCTCTAGTAAATTTAAATTTTTTTAAAGGAAAGGAAGAATGGAAGTGGTAGCACTTTGGAGTATCAAAGACAAGTAACATTTCAGCTATGAAATATAATTTGGCAGTGATTTTTCCAGCCTAATGAATATTAACTGCTGTAGCCTGCCTCAACCTGATATCCTCAAAATAACAGAATAACAGTGTTAAAAGGGACTTTGGAGGTCTTCTAGTCCAACCCCAAATATTCTCAAATGGAATTCCCAAACAGAGTTGTTAGTCCAACAAATTTGACAATGAGCAGATTGCAAAGGCTGAATTATAGGATAGGAAAGGAACAGTAAATGATTATTCGCCAGGAAAATGATTGCTCTAATATACAATAAGTGTCCATGTTTTTCTAAGTGTCTCTTTCCCCAGTCTTCACAAGGAGGTAAGGCATTGCATCTGGAAAGCAGGGAAAATCCAGCTCTAGACTCCAAGAATATCAGGTCTTTTTTCTCATTTTTCCTCTCTGCAAAGTTCTTCTTAAATTCTTCACTTACACACAAAAAAGCAGGGGGCTGTCAGACAAAAGCCAGCTGTCAGTTCAGTCCAGAAGCAACTCTTCCTAGCTCAGCTTCTCTGGAGGCTGGAGAAAGAGAGACAGAGGGAGGGAGGAGGAAAAAAATCTTTAACAAAGGAGCAAGATGGACTCCATGCTAACACACAGGCAATAAATCTCATCTCAACCTGCAAAAAGATCTTGTGACTCAGTTTCAGATTAGAGTGATTCATTCTTGTTTGAGTGATAAAGCCTACCTGGGTGACAGCCCTGCCCATCTGGAAAAGTTTCCCCTGCCCCAAATCCTGGATTACCCTGGACATCGTTCCAGGGAGCAGGGACAGAGAACATACCACCCCTGCTGAGAAATGCCCTGTCCCGTGCTGCTCCTGCATTTTAGTCTTGTTGCATCTTTCAGTCAAATGAATAGAAAGAGAAAGAGAAATATAGAAATAGAATAGAAGCTGGAAGGGACCTTGGAGGTCTTCTAGTCCAGCCCCCTGCTCAAGCAGGAGACCCTATACTGTTTCAGACAGGTAGCTGTCCAGTCTCTTCTTCAGTGATGGAGCACCCACAACTTCTAGAGGCAAGCCATTCCACCGGTTAATTGTTCTCACTGACAGGAAATTTCTCAATTCTAGACTGAATCTCTCCTTGATTGGTCTCCATCCATTGCTTCTTTTCCTGCCCTCTGGTGCTTTGACCCCCTCTTCTTTGTGGCAGACACTGTTATCATGCCCCCCCAGTCCTTCTTTTCTCTAGACCAGCAGCCCCCAATCTTTTGGGCACCAGGGACCAGTTCCGTGGAGAGAGGATTTTCCCCAACCGGAGGGGCCCTGGTTTTGCATCTCACGGATGGCACTTCACTTGTTTATGTGGCCCGTTTCTGGCATGCCACAGACTCAGGCCAGTCCAGAGACCAGGGATTAGGGACCCCCACTCTGGGCTAGCCAAACACAAATCCTGTAACCATTCTTCATATGTTTTAGTCTTCAGACCTTTAATCATCATCATTGCTCTTCTGAAGCCTGTTGCCTTTCGTGGCCCCGTCCTCTCCCCAGCAGCTTTCCTGCTTTCCCAGGTTCTACTTTACCCCGAAGACTTCAGGAAGAGATACTCCCACACAGCTTTTTCAGGATAGGAACCATGAGTAGCCAAGGAAGCTGTGTGGAGATGGGAAAATCAGCATCACCAGTGAAGAGAAGGCACAAGGCATTCACTGAGATATGACAACAGGTGGCAGTACCAGATCAGAAAACCCTAAGCAGGCCAAACCTGGTTAACACTGAGTTTTCTTTGTCTTGTTTTTGTGTCTTTGAGTCAATCTTGATGACTGCCTGGACAGCTGTTTAGAAGCGATTTGTCATTGCCTTCTTCCTAAGGCTGAGAGAGAGTGGCTGGCCCAAGGTCACCCATTCGCTTTGTGAATAAGACAGGATTAGAACTCACCATCTCCTGATTTCTAGACAGGCTTTAACCACTACACAAAACTGGATTAAGAGACCACAATGAAGGCTCAGAATGATAGACTCCAATGGGAAAGCTGAAAGAATCCCAGGAAGCAGTGAGGCAGTTCTTTTATCAAGAAAAAACAAACAAACATGGATGTCTCCATGAATGTCACACTATTAGCATAGTTTAATATTTGGTGAAAAGCTGGAACTTTTCCGTTAAGTTGGGGTGGACAATTAATTTTCCCAAACTGGGACCGCTGCCACCCATGCTTCCACTGCTACTCAGGTGCCCTTGTTTTAATCCTTACCCACTCTGGAAAACTTGTGTAATGAAAAGTGGAAATAAGCCCCAAGCGCATGCATTTTGGGGTAATGATAAAGTAAGTTTTCAAGAGAAAGTACTTCAAAACTGGGAACTATCCCAAGTAAAGATTAGCTGGGCAAGTAATCTTTTTTCTAAGCCAGACGCAACACCTTCCTTTTATTCCATAAGTGATGTGTTGTGGGCATGTGTTCCACCTATTTATGAAGCAAGTGTCTTAGCACTCGCTTGCCCGGACAGTCTGTGCTGAGGAGCTATGCCAGAAATAGTCTGGGAGGCAGATTTGTTAGGAAAAGCACAAAAGCTGTTGTTGACTAAGCACAATGTGCTGCAGATGGGTAGTTTTGAGAGAAAGTGAAAAGAAGGCCCCAAGTTTTTTTTTTTAAAAGGCTATATTGACCCAGAAAATAAATCTGCATTTTCTGAGCCACCTTTACCCCTGCCCAGCCTCTAGGTGGATATGCTGCCCACTTCTTTCTACTGAGCACCTTTTGGTTGCTTATTCGAGTACCTTAATTAATCAATCAGTTAGCTTAATAGCATTAGGTCAATTTCAAGGCTCTGTGAATTTGAACTTTGCACAATTTAGTTCCAAACTCCCACTCTAATTTTGCATCCAGGTCTTAGAAACAAGGGTGAATGCACATCTTGTATTTTTGGTCTCCAGCAAAATCACCTGCACCATTACTATAAGGCAGTATTTGGAGGAATCCTTGAGCCCATCCAGCTCACCCCCTGATCAAAGGAGGAATGCAAATCCCAGAGATCTGGCTGTTCAACTCTCCCTTGAACCATCAAGATGTCTCCCTCAGTCATGGGTTAACTAAGGAGGTGTGGTTTATTTTCCCAAAATTCAACCAAATTCTGTCTCACATCGTGCCTCTTCTCAATTAAATATGGAGCTGATCATGTCTCTGATGGCCTCTCGGTCGCCTGAATGACCCCATCCTGAGAGGACTCGTTAACGACTTAGTGCCTCCTGAGTCCCTGGCTCTTTAGCACGTTTTTGGATGGAAGGAACACTTTGCAATTTTGGGAGGGTGGCTAAATCAAGATGAGATGGTAGAAAGAGAATTGAAACAGATCTAGACCAGGCTGGTCGAAAAGGAATTGGATGGAAAGAGCAGGCTGACATGGGCAATCTTGGGGGGCAGAAAGAGGAGCACCAAGTCCAAACCATGGGAAGTAACTGCCCTCCTCTTCTCTGGCTTGGGTAAACTGCGCTGGCAGTCCTGTGTCCAGTTTGGGGCACCACAGAGAGATCTTGGAGCAAGCAAGAAGTGGACCACTGAGACAGAAACCAAGTCCTTGGTCAAAAGGTCCAGAGATGCTTCACCTATAGAAGAGACCACCGAGCATAGATATGACCAAAGCCTTCCAGTATCTGATGGTCATCACAGACAAGAGAATTTGGATCCACCCAACTGCTCCAAAGGGCAGAACCAGAAGCCAAAAGAACTAAAATTAGGAGGATATTCAGGCTGGATGCCAGGAGGACCTTCCTGACTGGACAAGCTGTCAGCCAGTGGAACAGGCTGCCACAAGAAGTGGCCACAAGAAGTGGTCAGATTCTCTTTCGTTAGGGGTCTTCCAACAGATGCTGGGTGATCATCTGGCAGATACTGTACAGGAAGTCCTCGACTCACGGCTACAATTGAGCTCAACATTTCTGTTGCTAAGCGAGACAGTTGTTAAGTGAATTTTGTCCCTTTTTATGACCTTTCTCACCACAGTTCTTAAGTGAATCACTGCAGCTAAGATAGTAGCACAGTTGTTAAGTGAATCTGGCTTCCCCGTTGATTCTGCTTGTCAGACAGTCGCAAAAGGGGATCACGTGACCCTGGGACACTGTGACCGTCATAAATAGGAACCAGTTGTGCCAAGTGCCTGAATTTTTATCAAATGACCGGGGGGGGGGGTGTTGCAGCAGTCATAAGTGTGAAAAACAGTCATGTCACTTTTTTCAGTGTGGTAACTTTGAATGGTCACTAAACAAACTGTTGTAAATTTAGAATTACCTGTAGTGCCATATTACATGTGGTGACTGTTAAGTCCGTTGTTCGCGTGCAAATGATGAAGACACATGGTGACAACTAACAATGTTTTATTCTCCTTCTCCAACTCCAAGCAAAAAGCAAAAGGTACTACATCTGGGTAAGAAAAATGAAAAAAGCGCATATAGTATAGGAGGAATCCAGCTGAGCAGCAGTACATGTGAAAAGGACCTCGATATCCTAGTGGATCATCGAATGAACATGAGGCAACAGTGTGAAGCAGCTGCAAAAAAAGGCAAACACAATCCTGGGGTGTATCAAGAGAGGCATAGAGTCCAGATCACATGAAGTTATTATTCCCCTCTACTCTGCCTTGGTCCGACCTCACCTGGAGTACTGTGTCCAGTTCTGGTCACCCCAGTTCAAGGAAGACACTGACAAACTGGAGCAGGTTCAAAGGAGAGCTACCAAGATGGTGAACGGTCTACAAACCATGTCCTATGAGGAACGGTTAAAGGAATTAGGAATGTTTAGTCTACAGAAAAGAAGACTGAGAGGAGATATGATAGCGGTCTACAAATACCTGAAGGGCTGTCACAGTGCAGAGGGATCAGCCCTGTTCTCACTTGCCCAAGGAAGGACTAGAAACAATGGGATGAAACTGCAGGGGAAAAGATTCAGATTAGATGTTAGAAAAAAATTTCTAACAGTAAGGGTGATCGACAGGTTACCACAGGAGGTGGTGAGCTCCCCTTCTATGGAGGTCTTCAAGCAGAGACTGGACGGCCATCTGTCTGGGATGGTTTAGGGAATCCTGCCTCAAGCAGGGGGTTGGACTCGATGACCCGGGAGGTCCCCTCCAACTCTACGATTCTATGATTCTATGATTCTATGAACTAAGATGATCCAAGGCCTGGAGACTAAAACATATGAAGAATGGCTGCGGGACTTGGGTTTGGTTAGTCTAAAGAAAAGAAGAAATAGGGGAGACATGATAACAGTATTCCAGTATTTGAGGAGCTGCCACAAAGAAAAGGGAGTCAAGCTAGGACTTGACAAGAAAGGGCAGGACAAGAAACAATGGTTGGAAACTGATCAAAGAGAGAAGCAACCTGGAATTAAGGAGAAACTTCCTAACAGCGAGGACAATTAACCAGTGGAACAGCTTGCCTCCAGAAATTGTGGGAGGTTTTTAAGAATCACTGGAGGTTTTTAAGAAGAGACTGGACAGCCACTGGACTGTCCATGGTCCCTTCCAGCTCTATTGTATTCTAAGGTTTCCCAACTACTCTGTGGGACTAAATCAAATCCACATTTTCCTGAATGCCATTTTTGGACCTGTTTATCAGATGAGGAAACAAACACTTCCTTGCAATAAGTTCTCCGGAATAGGGCGGAATAGGGCGGCATAGAAGTCAAATAAATAATAATAAATAATAAATAATAATAATAATAAAGGCTTCTAATGAATAATAAACCAACAATAATTTTCTTCATTTATTTGATTCCTTTAGGCACCTTTCTCCACGAATGACTTTGCGTGGTGTACAATAAAAACATAAAAATAGTTAAAACCATATACAAACACAATGCAAAAAATAAAATACAGAGAATAGCCAAGGAAAATCACAGCCACCGATGTTCACATAAGCCAGGTGTCTTCAAACTTGGCTCTTTTATGACTAGTGGATGCTGGCTGAGGAATTCTGGGAGTTGAAGCCCACAACTCATAAAAGGGCCAAGTTTGAAGACAGTTGATATAAGCAGATAGCGGCGTCCTTCATACAGGCCTTCAAAACACACAGCCAGGTGTGACTACGGAGGGCCACAAGTTTCGGGGCCTTCCTAATCTCTGGAGGGAGACGGTGCCAGCAGGCAGGAGTACAGAAAGAGCCATGTCTCCTGCTCCTGCCAGCCAGCATGCCTTCTTCCAATTGCTGCTCTCATTCCCTTTAGCTGACCCTCGGAATCAGAATTTTTATGCAAATTCTATATCTCTTCTAGCAAATAAACCAGCCCCAAATGCAGTTTTATTGCTCAACTGGTACTGCGTTCCTTCAAACAGATGTGCTTGTGACAGTCAAATAAATTATGGTGGTCCAACTAAGAAGCTGCAATTAAAACTAGTCTCCGTTAGCCAATTCGTTTCTCACTTTATTCAGGATAATAAACATCTTCCTGGGATGCTGGAATTCTGTCAAGGTCCTTTGATTAAAGAGTGCATCATCATCATCAAATGCACCAAGATGCAGTACTGTACCCTTTGGTGGGCTTAATTGTAGAGACCCCCCCTCCCCTTCCCCCCCCTCCAGGAATCAAACCTAGTGTCTGCGCTCAAAATCTGCTGCTTGTTTTCCAAAGAAACTAGTCTAAACTCATACAGGGTTTGTGGTTTGGGCATGTAGTGGGAACCCAGCCATTTTTCCTCACCAGTTACAAGCTCTAACATGCCTTATTGGAGAAAAGCAGGCAGTTTCATTTGGATCTGGCCCTATTCCAGTGGTAGCGAACCTATCACAAGGGGGCCAGAGGCAGCACTCAGAGCCCTCTCTGGGGGCACGTGCACCGTTGCCCCAGCCCTAGGCCTTCAGCTCGGTTTTATAAAACCTTTTCGCTTTAGGCCTCTGCCACCGTGTGCAAAAAAAAAAAAAAAAAGTTCAATCAATGAGTCAATTTCAATTTCTCGCGGGAAAAAAAAAGATCTCATAAAGTTGGAATTGATTGATTGAACTGTTTAGTCCCTCCCAGCCTGCCGTTACCACCACAGCCACACCCACCCAATGGGCCACGCCCACCCAATGGGCCACACCCACCCGGCACCCGACGATGCATAAGTGGGTTTTGGGTTGCAGTTTGGGCACTCGGTCTCTAAAAGGTTCGCCATCACTGCCCTACTCCATTGCTTGTGGCTGCGATAATTCAGTCACACAAGTACGACAGCCATAGAGCTGTGCTAAAAAAGACATGTGCCCATTCCTTGCCATGTGCCCTTTTAGGGCAGAACTTGATAAGGGGACAGTGTGCTTTCATCCAGTCGCTTGGGCTCAAACCCATAAGTGTGAATACCCCATTTTTATTCTTTCCACACCTTGGTGGGAACGAATTTAGGATTTAACACTGCCACTACTCCCAAAGTGCTGGAGTTGGGAAACAGGCCAGATCCAAGGTGGAGTGGAGGGGGGGGGCAGAACAGTCTTATAGATCAGCGTTTTTCAACCTTGGGAATTTTAAGATGTGTGGACTAAAAGTCCCAGAATTCCCCAGCCAGCAAGGTTGAAGTCCACCTGCTCCCAAGCTTGAAAGACATTGTTCTAAGCCCACCTCTCTCCTGATCATGTGACCCAGAGCCCAGCTGGATTTTGGTGCTGCTGGAATGTGAAAACCAGCGTAGACTTGGCTCTTCTTTAGCAGAGACCCTCTGACCCCTTGCCCAGTGAGCCTCTTCCACAGAAAATCTTGGTGGGCCGTGGGGGACTGGGCAAGGGCTACTCAGAGCCAGCGAATTATTTTCCTCTTTCAGCTCTGAGAGACCAGAGCCATGAGGGTAGAGTGAAACTTAGCTACTTTATTGTTCTATGCTCATTCCACACGAATCTTCCCAGAGTAGCAGCTTTCACCCATGAAATGCTAAGATACGGCTCAAAGGCATTCAAAGGGGGGGTGTCAATCAATCAATCAATCAGAACAGAGCTGGAAGGGACCTTGCAGGTCTTCTAGTCCAGAGATTAGATCTTGCTCCCTTGGGTTTACATAAGGAGTCCAGGCTAATTCCATTTGATCCCTCCTTCTGACTGGGATGGCTGCTCTTCAAGACGATGCATCACAGTCCTTGGCTACCAGCTCACCTCCCTTCTCAGAGGACTGGGCAAGATCATGGCAGGAGTGCCAGACTGTTTGGATGTGAAAGGGCTGACATCAAGTGGCCAGAAGGGACCCTGCAAGAAGCAGAGATGTCTGGCAAAAAAGGCAGCCAGCGTCAGGCACCCAAGCAAAGGAGACTCAAGCGTTAAGAGTTGGAAGATCAGACATGTGAAACTCGCGATGTCACATGAGGTCGCAGGACGTATTGGAACTTTTTCCCTATTGCTGGCAATGGGGCGGGTGTGGTTTCCTCATGACGCGTCCAGCCTGCGGGCCAGCAGTTTGACACCCCTGTTGTAGGTCATCTAGTCCAACCCTCCATGTTGGTGCAGGAAGGGGCAGACTCCAAGCTGAAGGAGGTTCAAGCCCTTGGCCCTGGTTGGCTTGCTGGAGATGATGTTCTGAACAGAAGCTGGTGGGGTCAGGACAAAATTAACTGAAATGACATAACTGAGCACACAAAATTTGGGACAGCTTGCCACCCAAGAGGACACAACAGCAGCCGTTATACAACCAACAACAAAACCTCAGGATGAGAAAGGTGAGTATCCATTTCCAAAGATCTCATCAGCCTTCCTGAGTCTTTATATTTCATCTTGTTAACCCAGATGGATAACTGTTGTGGCCTATTAACCCAGATTATTATTATTATTATTATTATTATTATTATTATTATTATTATTATTATTATTTATTTAATTTCTATGCCGCCCTATTCCGGAGAACTCAGGGCGGCTCACAATGTGGATAACTGTTGTGGCCTGTCGGCCGCCAGAGCAACCACAGGAGTGGGTATCGGGCCCAGCGTCAGAGCCATCTGAACACTCAGACGAAGGAATGTCCCAGCCAGGAACAGAGGCACAGCCTGGGCCGTCCGCCAGCCCTCAGATGGAAAGGCTGAGACGTCCATGCCTTGAGGCAAGTGAGTCAGAAGAGGAGAATCCCATGGGATTGATGCGAGGCGTGGCATAGGCTGAGGAGAGAACAGCGAGAGGCTATGGGCCAGAAAAGTCACCACTGCTAACTGAGCACCACCTTTAGCTGTGGATAAAAGGCAGGGGCAGAGACAAATAGGTGTGGCAGACAACTATTTGTCTCCCTGCCGGTCAGTCACTTGTACTTAGAACTCCTGGCACTTCTAATTGGGATTTTGCTGGAGTTTTCCTCAGATCCTGTGGCGCTGGGAGTCAGAGCGCCTTCTGAGCGTGGGCGTGTCTTGTCTTGGAAAAGAACCAGCTTGCTTGAAGGACTTTTGGCTGCAAGCAGGGTGAGACTGAGAGTAACTCTGGGTTTTGGGAGACCCCTGCAGGGGAAAAGGGAGCGAGCTCCGTTGTTCAGAGGCTGTGTAAAACTGCTGGCGTTCCTGGAAAAAAAAAAAGGAACGTGGGAGACTATTCGGTGCATCTCTTGTGTTTGGGAAGCCGGGTCAGAACAATAACCCAGAACTCATCAGTCACTTTGAATTTTAGCCCAGGGTCCTTTCTTTGCCATTCCCTTTTCCAGAGGGAGAGCAGACGCTTTCCCCTAAAGACAAGTGAAACAGATTCTCTCCATCAGATTAAAGTTTGGAAAAATCTTGGGCTGCCCAATTTGGGGGGTAAGTGTATATATATATATACAATATATATATATTGTAAATGTATATTTTTCAGTGGATAGTAAGCCACCCAGGGTTGCTTCAAAATGAGATGGGTGGCAAAATAAACCTAATAAATAAATAACAATTAGTAGTTAGAATTGGTTTTGAGTCTGTCAACCATCTTCTCCATTTTTAAAGCTCCATGAAAACGGAATGTCACACCACAATCATTTCCTTCCCACTTCAGCACAGGAGGCAGGTTGGGTAGCGGGGGCTTTGCTCTGGCCAGTGCAATGAACCAGGAAGTGGGGGGGACGAGGTAGGCTGCAGATCAAATTTTCAGAGACTTCCCATGAAAGTCTAAAAAAAAAAAAGCCACCCTGGAGCCAGCAACATTTCTGTGGCCAGGCCCCTTTTCACGATGACACAGATGCCCCAATTAATCCATTTATTACACACACACAAACACATGCACCTTTCAAATGTCTTAAATTAAAACTAAACAAATCTCATAATACAAAATCTGTTAGCCACTTTGAGTTTTATCTATGGGTCTCCCTCTGTTTATGGATGTAGCTGTTGAGAGGGGAAGGATAGGGGTTGTCATCTGATGTCACCCAAGACACACTGTGAACACACCTACCCCGAACCTCTTCAAACTCCCAGTTTTCTTTGTGGGAGATTAGCGGGCTGCCCAGCGTGTTTCCAGCTGCCACCCTGCCTGCTGGTAAAGAACATTGCGGGAGAGCAGGGGTCACTCACTAGGGAGTTCCAGCACCATCACCTAGAACAGTGGTGGCGAACCTATGGCACGGATGCCAGAGGTGGCACTCAGAGCCCTCTCTGTGGGCCTGCACACCGTCGCCCCAGTCCTAGGCCTTCAGCTGGGTTTTATAAAACCTTTCCGCTTTAGGCCTCCACCGCCGTGTGCAAAAAAAAAAAAGAAAGGTGCAGTCAGTCAACTTCAACTTCTCGCAGGAAAAGAAGATCTTGCAAAGTTGGAATTGATTGATTGAACTTTTCAGTCCCACCCAGTCTGCCGTTACCACGGCAGCCACGCCCACCCAATGGGCCACACGCACCCAGCACTCGACGATGCATAAGTGGGTTTTGGGTTGCAGTTTGGGCCCTCAGTCTCTAAAAGATTCGCCATCACTGACCTAGAAGACCTTGCCTTTCATTTCTATCTCATCTCTCAAAACGGTGAGCCTGGGAGGTGAGCTTCTCTCACAGATCGTCTCATCAAAGCTTGTGTAAGTCTCCGTGAAAGCCTGAAGCCGATCCACCATGAAGGTGTCCTTGCATCATCACACCCACTGAAAGCGGATGGAGCCTTTTGCTACAGGGGCACCTAGCCCAGAGATACACAAAAGATTTTGTTCCCTAGGAGAACCCTTCTTTCTCGATCAAGACGGATGGCTCCCTATATACGCCCCCCCATCTGTGCTCCGTGACCAGAAGTGTGGAAGCCAGTAGCTTCCAGTAAAAAGCCATCCTGGATCTTCAAAGGGCTGAGTTCTCTGCCAAAGAGCAGGAGAGAAGCCCCCCTCCCTTGATTCCCAGCTCCTACTGGAAGAGCAGGAGGCCAAAGCCAGGAAAGGCTTTCGCACTGATTCAACTTGTGCACCATTTGTGATCATTTCTGGACCAGGAGACTCTGTTGACTGTCACTCTTGGGTAATTCAACTGTTGGACTACTGAACTGAGGGAAAAATTAGGAAGGATTTGTGGATGAAAATCCAGATGGGAAAAGGGGGTCAGGGGAGACTGGGAAAATCTGAAATAATTGAAGATTCAGACCTTCAAACAATTCCAAAAAGGAAAAAAAATGAAGTAGATGATGAAGTAGATGCATAAAAAGCTTTCTTGGTCTCAACTATACCAAGAAAGCTTTTTATGCAGCTTCATCATCTACTTCATTTTTTTTTCTTTTTGGAATTGTTTGAAGCCAGAAGTTTACAAAGACTAATACTTAGTGTTGTATTTCAGGTTATACGACGATTGCTTCTTAATAGATCTTATGTTTAATGTTTTAATAAAAAAAATTTACCCAAAAAAAAAAGAAAGCTTTCTTGGTAACCTGAGAACAAAATAGCAAGTGACTGAATCTGGATGTTCCGCTTTGGACACCACGAAGCCTCCTCCTCCCAGAAGATAACAAGGAAAACCGTTGTGGAGAGGACGTGTGGCGTCCCAGACACTCTTACAGACCCTGGTCAAGCAACGCTTACATGCCATGTCCTGGATGGAAGGGAGGGAATTGCCATTAATCTTTTCTGCCGTCCTCACCACTCTCTACACCGCCTTCCTGTCTGAAGCAATGATGCTTCCAAACCAGACTGTGATGCTGTACGACAGGCTGATCTCAATCGTCCCCCTGTAGAAAGTGGTCAGGACAGGGGAAGGGAGATGTGCTTTTCTCCTGCGATGCAGAAAATTCAGGTGCTTCTGTGCCCGCTTCAGCAGGGTCTCACTGTTGAGCGACCAGGCTAGTCTACTCGTTAGCTGCACACCCAGGAATTTGATGCTGGTGACCGTCTCCACAGGTGATCATTAATGCACAGGAAAGTGTGGCTGTGCCTGCCTTTTCTGAAATCAACAATGATCTCTTTGTTTTTTCCAGTGGTTAAAAGTAGGCTGTTTTTCTTACACCAGTTCACCAAACCCTCAACCTCCTTGTGGTAAGCACCTCATGTCATCTTGAGTAAGGGCTACTATTATTGTATCTTGGGAAAATAAATTGAACCCCTCCTCTTTGTGGCAGCCTCTGAAATATCATGTCAACCCTAGTCCTTCTTTTCTCTAGACTCCAAACCCAAATCCTGCAACCGTTCTTCATACTTTAAACATCTTAGTTGCTCTTCTTTGCACTTTTCCCAAACTCTCAGCAGGTTACAAATGCTCATGGAAGTGGACAGGTAAGTGGAGGGGGGGAGTTAACTTGAAAATATGCTGGCAGATAAGCAAGTGCATTGTTTTGCCAGTCAGCTGCAGGAAGAGGAAATGAGATGGGCACCAGCCGATAAAAAAAGGATCGCCAGCATCCGATAATGAATATGGAACAAGAAGTCTCAGGTTGAAAAATCCAAGTATTAAGGGGAGAAGCGTTGCAGGGGATTCCCCCCCCCGAGTTGCACTTTTGCAAAGGGGGCCTTGGGAGAGAAGGGGAGAGAGAGGAGACAGCCCAGGCATGGAGGGCTGTCTCAGGGCATGCTGGCCTGGGCAGCAACAGGAGCCCCTTCTAAAGGGGAGACAGGAGGAAAATGTGTGCCTGTGTGGCAGCTTCGGCATCAGGGTGCCAAGAGGTGAACAGAGGTTCTAAAATCCAAGTATTAAGGGGAGAGGCGTTGGAGGGGTTTCCCCCCTCAGCTGTAGTTTTGCAAAGGGGGCCTTGGGAGAGAAGGGATGAGAGAGATGCTGGATCTGGGGAGGGAGGGGCTGGTGATTCAGCTAGAGGGGAGGGGGCTGACTGACACAACTCTGTTTGCTACCTGTGATGCATTTTGCAGTTATTGTTCATGACAGATTGATATGTTGACCCCAAACTGTACACCTATGACCAGAATTGAGCCAAAAGATTCTATTGCTGACAGTTGTTAAGGGAGTTTCATTCCATTTTACTACCTTTTTTGCTATAGTTTTCAGGTCATCTCCTGCAGTTGTTAAGCCAATTAGTGCAGCTGCTAAGTGAATCACACCATTGTTAAGTGAATCTGGCTTCGTTTGCTGACTTTGCCTGTCAGATGCCAGCTGCGGAGGTGATAAGGTGAACACATGAGCCTGGCACTGTGCGACTGTCAGGAATACATGCCAGTTGCCTGAATTTTGGTCGCGTGACCGTGGGGATCTGCAAAGCTCAGAATTGTGCAAAGTGATCATATGTCACTTTTTTCAGAGCTGCTGTAACTTCAATCACTAAACAAATGGTTGCAAGTCAAGGACTCTCTCCACAGCCCTTTAAAAATAGCCCATATTAGCCCCCAAACTGGAACCCACCGAGGTCAAAATTGTCCTGCAACCCATCTCCAAAACTAGCCCAATTGGGTAGAAAAACTGCTCAACGGTCATAACTGTTCCCAGTCAGCATTTCAACTCAGTCCCCAAACTTCCCCCTCGTGGACACGGTCTGGCTTTTCAAGGAAAGAAAATGACACTCTTGTATTTTTGGTTCACCCTAAAGTTATATTCGGTCTGCTAAAGCCTCGCAAACTCAGGAGATAAATGTGGGAACTGCTGAATCCAAAGTGAAGCATCTCACCCCACGGAAGAATCTCCTGCCCTGGAAATACGCAACTGCTGTCTAATAGTGGAAGACAGTATGGTTATGAAAAAGCATAAAAAACATTGCAAAAGTAAAAGATTGATTTTACTTTACGTGGAAGTACAGGCAGTCCTCGAGCTACAAGAGTTCATTTAGTGACTGACGTTGCAACGCCACTGAAAGGAGTGACTGATGACCATTGCAGGCTCCCTATGACAGTCGTGTGATTTACATTCAGATGCTTGACAGCTGCTTCATATTTATGACAGTCGTAGTATGGGGGTTCATGTGCCCCCCCTTTGTAACCTTGACAAGCAAAGTCAATGGGGAAGCCAGATTCGCTTGACAACCATGTTAGTAATTTAACATCTTCAGTGATTCGCTTAACAAATGTGGCAGGAAAAGGCATAAAATGGGGCAAAAGTCACAAATTTCTCACTTAAAAAGATAAACGTTGGCCTCAAGTGTGGTCTTAAGGGGAGGAGTGCCTGCAGTCCCAGTCCCATCCCTCAGGGCTGGGGGTCCCGAGCTGGCCAAGGGGGGGGGGGCTCCATGGGAGCCCAGGAACCGACTCCGAGCTCCCTCTCCCCCGAGGAAGGGCAGCCAGGAAGGGCCCGGATCCTGCCAGAAACCTCCAGCTCTCCGGCCTGCGACGGAAAAGGCACACCGGCCACCCTCGGGGGGGGGATGCCTAAAGAGGGGGAGCAGCCCTGGATGTTACGGGGCTCCCCAAACCTCCCCCAGTCCGAAGCCCCCCGAGAGAGGCTGGGAAGGGGCTCCTCCCCCCTCCCCCTCCTCCCCCTCCCTCTCTGGCTGGGCAGAACGGGGGGGGCGGGGGAGGAAAACCTTTCCAGACAGAAAAGACCGGAAGAGAAATCCTTCCAATCCAGCCCGGCCTGGGACCCCGTCGCCCCCCCTTTCCTCCCCAATTCCGAGGAGGGGCTCCGGGGGGGCCAGAAGAGCGGAGGGAGGGGCGGGAGCGGCCCTGAGAGGCGGGAGGGGCTGCCTGGGGTCCGGGGGGGAGCCTGGCCGGAGCCCCCGGGACAGGGAGGGGAGGAGAGACACCCGGGAGGGGGAGGGGGAGAGGGAGGGCCGGAGACGCAGCCCCGGAAGTCCCTCAGCTCCGCCTGCCTGGATGTGGGGCGGGGGGGCGACGTCACCCGAAAGGTCAAAGGGCCCCTCGTCCCACCCCCTCGCCGGACGAAGAGAACATTCGCTACTGCGCAGGCGCCATCTGGCTGATGGAGGGAAGGAGGACGCCGATTGGTCGCTCTGGCGATGGCGGCGATTGGCAGGAGGACTCCTGGGGGCGGTTCCTTCGAGCGAAAGAGGAAGAGCATCCAGGAAAAGGCCGCGCAGAGAAGTCCCGCCTCCACTTCCGGGATGAAACAGAACTGAGGCGCCCTGATTGATTCGTCACGGACGGGCTCGGATCCAGGTGGGGCGCAAGGCATGCTGGGAGTGGCAGTCCGAGAGGCTCTCTGGCGGAGGAGGGGGGAGGGAGGGGGGAGGGCGAAGCCTGGTCTGGCGGGACGGGCGCTGGGAGGGAGGCCTGCCCGGAAGGTCCCACTGAGAGGCGGAGGGTTCGGCCTTCCTCCCCGGGCGGGCCTGGGACTCCCCTCCGGGGAAGGGACGAAGCCGTGACCCGCCTCTCCTCCCCCCCTTCGCCCCTGCAGGAGGACGGGCGAGCCCGGCGGAGGAAGGACGGAAGGAAGGAGGCGCCGCCCGAGAGGAGAGGAGGCCCCGCGGAGCAGCCCCGGGAGGAGACGGCGGGGGAGGCCCGGCAGGGATGAGCCGAAGGGGACTCCGGGAAAGGAGGCCGCCTGGAGGGAGAAGCGGGGAGCAGGAAACAGGCGGAGGCCCCAAGACGGGCCTGGAGGGCGGAGGGTCCTTCGGGACAGGCGGAAAACCCTGGAATCCCCAGAGAATCCAGGAGGGAGGAGAGAAATATCAGTGCCCGGAATGTGCAAAATGCTTCAAAGCAAATGGAGATCTTAAAAAGCATCTAAGAATCCACACTGGAGAAAAACCATATGGATGCCTGGAGTGTGGAAAGAGCTTCAGTCACAGGAGCAACCTTTATGTACATCAAAGGATCCACACAGGAGAAAAACTGTATAAATGCCTGGAGTGTGGAAAGAGCTTCAGTCGGAGTGGAAACCTTTATGTACATCAAAGAATCCACTCAGGAGAAAAACTGCATAAATGCCTGGAGTGTGGAAAGAGCTTCACTCAGAGGAGCAACCTTTATGTACATCAAAGGATCCATTCAAGTGAAGAACTGCATAAATGCCTGGAGTGTGGAAAGAGCTTCAGTCGGAGTGGAAACCTTTATAGACATCAAAGGATCCACTCTGGAGAAAAACTGCATAAATGCCTGGAGTGTGGAAAGAGCTTCAGTCACATGAGCAGCCTTTATAGACATCAAAGAATCCATTCAGAAGAAAAACCGTATGAATGCCTGGAGTGTGGAAAGAGCTTCAGTGACAGCAGCAGCCTTTATAAACATCAAAGGATCCACACAGGAGAAAAACTGCATAAATGCCTGGAGTGTGGAAAGAGTTTCAGTCAGAGGAGCAACCTTTATGTACATCAAAGGATCCACTCAGGAGAAAAACTGCATAAATGCCTGGAGTGTGGAAAGAGCTTCAGTCAGATGAGCAGCCTTTATAGACATCAAAGAATCCATTCAGAAGAAAAACCGTATGAATGCCTGGAGTGTAGAAAGAGTTTCAGTGACAGCAGCAGCCTTTATAAACATCAAAGGATCCACACAGGAGAAAAACTGCATAAATGCCTGGAGTGTGGAAAGAGTTTCAGTCAGAGGAGCAACCTTTATGTACATCAAAGGATCCACTCAGGAGAAAAACTGCATAAATGCCTGGAGTGTGGAAAGAGCTTCAGTCAGAGGAGCAACCTTTATGTACATCAAAGGATCCACATGAGAAAAACTGCATAAATGCCTGGAGTGTGGAAAGAGCTTCAGTCGGAGGAGCAGCCTTTATGTACATCAAAGGATCCACACAGGAGAAAAACTGCATAAATGCCTGGAGTGTGGAAAGAGGTTCAGTCGGAGGAGCCACCTTTATAGACATCAAAGAATCCACTCAGAAAAACTGCATAACTGCCTGGTGTGTGGAAAGAGTTTCAATTGGAGGAACAGCCTTTATAGACATCAAAGAATCCATTCAGGAGAAAAACTGTATGAATGCTTTGAGTCCGGAAGGAGCTTTTCTGATGGTGGAAACCTCCGTAATCATCAAATAATCCACTCAGGACAGACACAGCATAAATGCCTGGAGTGTGGAAAGAGCTTTAGTTGGAGGGACACCCTTTATATACATCAAAAGATCCACTCAGGAGAGAAACCGTATAAATGCCTCCAATGTGGAAAGAGCTTTACTGAAACTGGAAGTCTTTCTAAACATCAAGGAATTCACACAGGAGAAACCCTATGAATGCCTGGAATGTGGAAGGAGCTTCAGCAGGGCAGGAACTCTGTGCAATCAAAGGATCCACACTTACCCTTCATTGCCATTTCGTCCTTTGTGTGTCAACATGAGTGTGTAATGTATTCTCATCCGAAACACTCAAGAGTAAGTAAACTTATGAACAGCACCATTTTACTCTTCCGTTTATTGCTACTCTCTGTTTAATGATTCTGCTGTTCTGTCATGCCTAATAGTTGAATTTGAATAATTTTACACACTTTTCAAGGGGTACATAATCTCCTGAGTACAAGTGTATTCAATTCCAAAAACTCGTATCACAATTTCTTCTGATTGGTGAGATTTCATCCTGAGATCCAGAAGCTGCTACTGGAATGTTCTGAAGAAGCTTTCCAATTTCCATTGTGCCCACGGTTGTTTCCATGGGCCTGGAAATCAGAGCGTTCTCTCCTGAGTTAATTCTTCCCTTGAAATAAGACTCTCGCCCCTTCTGTACCTTTTGGCCCACTCCCTCCTTCCAGACAGAGAAGAACCTGCACTCTTGGTTATTAATGAGCCAATTCTCCCTTTTCTCTCCTTTTTGCCTCCCACCTGATCCTCAGGGCTACCTTTGCTCTCTGCTTAGCAATTCAAGTTATTTGGGCCGTAACTTTTGCCTCAGGTGAGACCTCTGTGTTGCAGGAATAGAGTCCTTGCTGAGGGCCAAGAAACAGGTTTCTTGCACTTGGTTGCACTTTCTTGTAACTTTAATAACGATAACCTTGTAATATGGAAGGTTTCTGCCTTAGCATCCAGGTGCTGCAAAACAAGGGACTCTCTCAGGCTGAATAGCAAAGGACTTTTTCAATTGTGGCACCCGATGAAGTCGACAAGGCCATTGGAGCTGTGAGCTCCGCCACCTGTTTATTGGACCCGTGCCCCTCCTGGCTGGTTTCGGCAAGCAGGGAGGTGACGCGGGGCTGGGTTCAGGAGATTGTTAACGCTTCTTTGAGGGAGGGGTCCTTTCCGGCTCCCTGCAAGGAGGCAATTGTGCGCCCCCTCCTCAAGAAGTCTTCCCTGGACCCAGCTGTATTAAACAACTACCGTCCTGTCTCCAATCTTCCCTTTATAGGGAAGGTTGTTGAGAAGGTGGTGTCACTCCAGCTCCAGCGGTCCTTGGATGAGGCCGATTATCTGGGCCCTCAACAGTCAGGATTCAGGCTCGGCTACTCCACGGAAACTGCTTTGGTCGCGCTGACGGATGATCTCTGGCGGGCCCGGGATAGGGGATTTTCCACTATCCTGGTGCTACTTGACCTCTCAGCGGCTTTCGATACCATTGACCATGGTATCCTTCTGCACCGACTGGGGGGGTTGGGGGTTGGGGGCACTGTTTTGCAGTGGTTCACCTCCTACCTCACTGGTCGGTCACAGTCGGTGTTGGCGGGGGGTCAGAGGTCGACCCCTAGGTTCCTCCCTTGTGGGGTCCCTCAGGGGTCGGTCCTCTCCCCTCTGCTGTTTAATATCTACATGAAACCACTGGGTGAGATCATCCGACAACACGGGGTGAGATATCATCAGTATGCTGATGATACCCAGCTTTACATCTCCACCCCGTGTCATTTCAGTGAAGCAGCGGAAGTGATGTGCCGATGTCTGGAGGCTGTTAGGGTTTGGATGGGTGCCAACAGGCTCAAACTCAACCCCGACAAGACGGAGTGGCTATGGGTTCTGCCTCCCAAAGATAATTCAATCTATCCGTCCATCAGCCTGGGGGGGGAGCTTTTGACCCCCTCGGAGAAGGTCCGCAACTTGGGCGTCCTCCTCGACCCACAGCTAAACTTGGAACATCATTTGTCGGCTGTGGCGAGGAGGACATTTGCCCAGGTTCGCCTGGTGCACCAGTTGCGGCCCTATTTGGACCGGGAGTCTCTGCTCACAGTCACTCATGCCCTTATCACCACGAGGCTCGACTACTGCAATGCTCTCTACATGGGGCTACCTTTGAAAAACGTTCGGAGACTTCAGGTAATGCAGAATGCAGCCGCGCGAGCAGTGTTGGGCCTGCCCAGAAATGCCCACATCTCAGCATCACTCCGTGAGCTGCATTGGCTGCCTATTGGTCTCCGAACGCAATTCAAAGTGTTGGTTATGACCTATAAAGCCCTACATGGCATCGGACCAGGTTACTTACGGGACCGCCTGCTGCCTCACGAAACCCAGCGACCGGTTAGGGCCCACAGAGTCGGCCTTCTCCAGGTCCCGTCGGCCAGACAGTGTCGCCTGGCGGGGCCTAGGGGAAGGGCCTTTTCTGTTGCGGCCCCGGCCCTCTGGAATCAACTCCCCCCGGAGATCCGTATCGCCCCCACCCTCTCCGCCTTTCGTAAACTACTAAAGACCCATCTCTGCCGGCAGGCCTGGGGCGGTTGACATCTTGCCCCTAGCCAGTGTATGTCTGTGTGTACGTTTGCTGTATGAATGGTTCTTAATTTAGGGGTTCTTCTTTTTTATATTTTTATATATGTACAGTTTAGTTTTTATTGGATTTCTATTTATGCTGTAAGCCGCCCTGAGTTCCCGGAATAGGGCGGCATAGAAATTTAATAAATAAATAAATAAATAAATAAATAAATTGTACATGCTAGAGGTTTCAGCTGGCCAAAATTGTATCTTCTCTCAACAGATTTAAGTGGCTCAAGATGCCTTTTCTCATGGAAACGTTCTCCTTTTAATACAATGGTTTTAAATGGTTATGTTATTATGGGATGTTTAACTTACTGTCCATGTTTCTTTTTTTTTTTTAATTATTTTTTTATTGGATTTTTTTATAATTTTAACAGAGAAAAAAAACTAGTCATATCAAATCATAATATAAAAGTAAACAATCATCCATACACAAAATATAAATACATTTCAATACATCTAATACTAATAACTCAACTGAGAATAATCATCCCAAACAATTAACATCACTGCTCGGCACCCCCACCACCACATCCCACCAACCCTATCCTTCCCCCTACCTTCACTCCTCCTTCCTTTTACCCCATCAGATGTGGAGCCCAGAGGACACCCGAGCAACCCCTTAATAACAGTAACAGTAATTATTTATTCTTCCTCCAACCCCAATTGCAGTTGAGAAAACATCATGTATAAGATTATCAAGCCTCCCTAACCCCCCCCCCCTGACTTCCCAGAGTGAATACAAGGTATAACAAAAGAAAACCCCACTACATCAAACAAAATAATTATATAATCTTAACAAGAATTTTAGACTATATAAAAAAAAAGAAAGAGTAATAATAATTATATTATTCAATTCAATTTACCATAATATATCTTAATATATATCTTCATTTAAACATCCTCTCCTAAACCTTACTTATAATATTTATCTTTAATTCAATCCATAATCTTAAATTAACCTTAATTCCTTTAAACAATCAGCTCATCTTGTTAAGAATAGTATTTATCATTTACATCTAAACCACCAATCTAAGTCAAATCTAATACATTTAATTTGTAATAATATATCTTAATATATCTTAATATATCATTTAAACATCCTATCTTACAACTTACTTATAATCTTAATCTTTTTCCATTAAACATCCTTTCTTACATCTTACTTGTAAAATTAGTCTTAAATTCACCCCATGATCTTAGATTAACCTTAATACCTTACATGTATTAAATTTCATCTCTTCAATTGACTTCTGGGCTTTCTCATCTGACAATCAGTTTATTCCATTTCTAATTTACATTCCTAAAACTTTAACAAATCACATAATGCTTATCTATCCCTTCAATCAATCAATTCAATATCAAACCTAGATCATTTCCAAACAAATACGTTCTTCATCAATTTAGTTGTATCTTCCATTAATCATCTTCTCTTACATCTTACTCATAATCTTAGTCCTTAATTCAGTCCATAGTATTAAATTACCCATAAACCCTTGCATACAATTTTAAATTTCATTTCAGTCGAACTCTAGGTTTTTTTTTCAGCCAAGTAGACCTCCGTAACGAGGCCTCCCTCGTTAATAATAAATCTCTCTTCTTTACTTCTTCACCTCCATAAGTAATTCGCATCTTGAACTGAATCAATGTCTGTTTTTTGTCAAATAAATCCTCTTCTTGCTGCTTATCAAAAAGGAATAACCAACCCTTCCTTTCTTGAAACAAGTCTTCTTCCTCCAGTCCATAAATAAGCTGTTTATCAAACAAAATCCATCCTTTATTCTCTTTATACTCAGTACTGTATTCTTCTTTTTCTTGCTCTCCTTTTGATTTAGATTGTATTATAAGATGTTCAGCAATCAATTGTAAATCAATTCCATTTGAAAAAAGGGATCTAATTGATTGTTCTTGTTTTACTTCTTGATTAAATTGTATTATATAATGTTCAGCAGCCAATTGAAAATCAGTTTCATTTAAAAAAAATACTCCTTTATTGACTTCAATAATATCTTCTCTCAGCTCTGAGTTACAAACTTCTGACATAGCTTTAGAATCTTTTTTCTGTTCTGGTATCTTTTTATCCAGCTTGTTCTCCATTTTATCCAGCTTATCATTTATTGAAGATAGTGTAACCATTACTGGAAATAATGCAACAGTTAAAGCATTCTGTAAGTCTTTCATTGTAAGCATTTCCGAAGGAGACTGTAAAAGCTCTTGAGATTCTAAAAAAACCTTTGCCATAGCTGCCTTATATCTCATAGTCATAGTAGAAAGAAGAAAAAAAGAAAAAAAAGGAAAAAGTAAAAAAAAAGATTTTTAAAATTGCCAGTTCCTCCCTTCTCAATTTCTTTTAAAATCCAATTTGCGTTATAATTTAGTAAGTACATCAAGTCTAAATAGTCTCTCAAACATCACTTCAGAAAGAGAAGAGAAAATTCAGTTTCACTTTCCAGCAGATTCAATACTTTCGATTTCTTCACTTTCACTGAATAAGTGAAAGCTTAAAGCAATCGCCATTTTGAAAGAATTATGTTGATTCAAGAAAGTTATAAGTAAAAAGGCATAAACAAAATAACAAAATACTTGCAATACTCAAAAGACTCTTGTATTCACTCCGTCTGTTTAAAAATCCTTATTGTTCTCTCTTTAAAGCAGAGGCGGTCGCGGCGTCTAATTCTGTCAGCCGACAGAAGCGTCTCTGAGCAGGAGCGTTTCAAGTGCCTGGGGAGCACACCTTCTCTGCCCCTGAAAACTTGTTCCAGGGGTCTTGGAAGGGCTCAACCCGGCTCTTGAAGCTCTACTCCCCTTCTTTGCCCGAAGAGGAGTTTGTTGAGCGCTGTTGTTGACGGCTATACTGGCTCAGAGACCGGAGCCTCACGTTAGAGGCTCCAGCGACGCCGGCGGAGCCACCGGAAGCCACTGTCCATGTTTCTGATGTAACAGGATTTCTTCCATCCAATCAACTATTCTTTTGTACTTTTTCTACTGTATGTGTAAGATTAATAAGTTCCCTTTAAATGACTTTCTAATGTGAAGAAGTGTGCCGTGGCAGAATCTAGATGTCTGACCTGCCCCAACTAGGTCCCTTAGGAAGGAAAGACCCTCAACTTCATCAGATTGGAGCAAAAAGTGCCTCTGTTAGAAACCAATTCTGGGCTTCTCTGAGCTTCATGGCCTGTCATTTCTACCCTCCCTGTTTCCCATCACATACAAACATATTGTCCATTTCTCCCCCCACCCCCTCCCCCCAATGCTCCTCCAGATGGCAGGAACTGGCAGGACCTGACACTGGGGCTAATTTGGCCTTCATTGTTGGGGATGTGACCGAGCTCCTCCCTGTCATTGTTTGATATAATCTAAATGGATTTTCCAAAGGTCAGTGCCATCTAAGACCATCCCCAGATATCTGAAACTCTTGTAAATTGGATGCTCTCAATGGTTCCTTCGTCTTTAAAGCTTCTTAGCAGAAAGAGGAGACTCTCTAAGACCAAGAAACCTTCGTGAGATACGATCCAGACCCTGAGCTGTGGAGGAGTGGAGGTGCTACTTAAAGAGGGTGGAGGTCTAAATACAGCCCTGAATAGTACCAGGTTGGTTAGCATATTTCATACAAATGCGGAATGAGAAAAATAACATCCTTTTCTACTGTATTCTGTATGTTTTATCAAGATTTCTCTCAAATGTAGGTTTAAAATCTATAAAGGCTTCATGCTGTGATTTTGTCCATGCCATTTTGTTTTATTTAGAGGAATGTTAGTCATAAATCAAAATTTGCACCCAATGCATTATGCAAAGAACTATCAATGCTGTTTAATTGCATCAGTTTCAGCTGATTTCCAAGTAGATTAAGATTTGATAAAAAGGTACCCCTGCTTTTTGCTGTAACAGGTGGACTCGACCATTCGCCTTGTCCTTCCCTGAAACTTGTGTACACTATTTGAGGGGCTCAAACTGGGCACAGTATTTGTGGTGGTGGTTGACTGGAGTAGAACCAGGTGGAAGAATTCTTGGTCTCTGTATTGTGTCTGCAATCTGTATTTTTAGGAGAGGACAGTTTCTGGCTCCTTATCTCTCCTTCAGGAAAGGTTTCAGCTTGAACCAGGATTGCCCCCAAGATGGGGCAACTGAGAGACCGGCTTGAACTCAGCCAGGAAGTAATGAAGGCTGGACTTGGACAACAGGCAAAGCCCCACAAATCCAGCCTTTCTCAATGCTGCCACGCTTAGTAAATGTGAATGTGGGTGTCAGAGACTATGGAGAGAGTAGTGTTGTGTGAATCGAATCAAAATTTATTGGGCTGGCCAGGATATCTCAAGCTCTAGAGCAGCGGTTCTCAACCTTTTTCAGGCCGCAACCCCGACCTGCACCGTGCATGCGTGGCGGCCTGCACCGTGCATGCGCGGCACAACGGCGCGCATGCGCAGTGCTGCCCCCTGTGCCGGCCAAGGGGAAAAGGGAAAAGAAAATGGCGGACTGCGTTGTTTGGCGACCCCCGTGAAATGGTCGTTCGACCCCAAATGGGGTCGCGACCCACAGGTTGAGAACCGCTGCTCTAGAGCATGTTGGCCAGACTACCTCGGCAGGTGGTTGTGGGCGCTAATCGGAAGACCTGGTGCCCCAGATGGTGGAACCTCTTAGAGAGTTATTTGTAAATATATAAGAAGGTGGTCAGGTTCCACCTTCATGGAAAACCGCCTATGTTTCTTTAATTCCCAAAGAGGGAAGAGATAACGTCCAGGTAGAAAATTTTAGACCTATCTCATTGTTAAATACGGATTATAAGATTTTTGCAAAAATTTTGGCCAATAGATTAATGACAGTTTTAAGACAAATAATTCATTCTGACCAAACTGGTTTTTTACAAGGGAGACAGATGAAAACTAATGTTAGACAACTCATTAATATTATGGAATATTTGGACAAGCATATTCAGGTGCCTGCAGTTCTTATGTTTTTGGATGCGGAGAAAGCTTTTGATAGACTGAATTGGTTGTTTTTGAAAAAATTAATTGTTAGGATGGGAATGGGTGATCAATTTATTAATTCCATATTAGCAGTTTATCAGAAACAAAAAGGTCAGATTATTGTGAATGGGCATTTAACAGATTTATTTAATATAGAGAAAGGTACTAGACAGGGATGTCCTTTATCTCCCTTGTTGTTTGTTTTAACCTTAGAAGTTTTATTGAATAGGATTAGAGCTTCAGATGATTTAAAAGGTATACAGATTAGACAACATGATTATAGATTATGTGCTTTTGCTGATGACTTGCTGGTGACTTTTACTCAACCAATACAGTCGGCCCAGAGTTTGATGGAGATAATTCAAAATTATGGTAGGGTATCAGGTTTTAAATTAAATATATCTAAGAATGCTCCACTATGCCCCCAGAAACCTCTTGAACGAAGAGAAAGAAATGGTACTGAAAAGAAGAACAGGAGAGTGGTGGTTGTGGGAGATTCCCTGTTGAGAGGAACAGAGACAGCTATCTGCAGACCCGATAGAAACTCACGAGAGGTGTGCTGTCTCCCAGGGGCACGAATCAAAGATGTGAAAGATACCATAACGAAGCTCTTCAGGCCCACAGACTACAACCCATTCCTACTGATACATGTAGGCACAAATGACACTACAAGAAACAACTTCGAAACCATCTGCCATGACTTTGAAGACCTTGGACGGAAAGTGAAGGAACTCGGAGCACAAGTAGTTTTTTCGTCTATCCTTCCAGTGGATGGTCATGGAGAAAGAAGATGGGACAGGATTCTTAAGGTGAACAACTGGCTACGTCAGTGGTGCAAGCAGCAAAGATTTGGATTTTTGAACCATGGAGAAAACTACCGGTACCTATATGACGGGCTCCTTGCAAGGGATGGGTTGCACCTTACAAAGACAGGAAAGAATGTATTTGGCAAGTGCCTTGCTTCACTTATCAGGAGAGCTTTAAACTAAAACAGAAGGGGAAGGGAAGCAAAAAGTTAAACAAAAATACTCAGCCAATCAAACCAGGTGATATTCTTCCTCTCAGAAATAGAACAAAAGAACAAATGCAAAAAGATTGTAAGAAAAGTGGAAGAGGCAAGTCTGCAATAGGTACCAGTCACAAACTAAAATGCTTCTACACCAATGCACGAAGCATGAGAAATAAAAAAGGAGAGCTGGAGATCTTAATTCAGGAAGATAAATATGATGTCATAGGTATTACTGAAACCTGGTGGGAAAACACACATGGATGGAACACTGACATCGAAGGCTACAACTTATTTTTGTGGAACAGGCTTAACAAAAGAGGAGGGGGTGTTGCACTTTATGTTAAAAAAGCATTCGTCTCCTCAGAGATCCAGGTTTCAGAGAGTGGAAACTCAATAGAATCTGTATGGGTAAGAATTCATGGGGAGAACAACAGAAAGGATACTATTGTAGGAGTCTATTATAGGCCCCCTGGACAAACAGAAGATATGGATGACCTCTTTCTAGTTCAAATGGCTAAACTATCAAGAAAGCATGATATAGTGATTATGGGAGATTTTAACTATCCAGACATTTGTTGGGAATCTCTCTCAGGCAAAAGCCAGAAGTCTAATAAGTTCTTATTCTCTCTTGCTGACAATTTCATCCACCAAAAAGTGGAGGAGAAAACAAGAGGAGTGGCTATCCTCGATCTAATCCTTACAAACAGGGAGGAAATGGTCGAGGAAATCAGAGTTTCTGGGACCTTAGGAGGTAGTGATCATGTTATCCTTGAATTCTGCATAATAAGGGAAGGAAAGCCTGAGAGGACTCAGACTTCAAAGTTGGACTTCAGACGCGCAGATATTGATGGACTCAAGAGGAGGGTAGGGGGGATCAAATGGCTGAATGTACTAAGGGATAGAAATGTCCAAGAAGGATGGGATATTTTGAGAAATGCAATACTAGAAGCGCAATCTTTAACAATTCCTCAAAGAAGGAAGAATGGGAAACATCTAAAGAGACCAGGGTGGATAAACCTAGAACTTAAAAACTTGCTAAAAAGGAAAAAAGAAATGTTTAAGAATTGGAAGGAAGGACACATATCTAAGGAAGATTACAATGCAATCTGTACAAACTGCAGGGCAAGAATCAGAAAAGCTAAGGCTAATAATGAATTGAGGCTTGCAAGAGAGACTAAAAACAATAAAAAAGGATTTTGGGGATATGTCAAAAGCAAAAGAAAATTTAAAGATGCTATAGGAAGTCTAGAGAACGAGAAAGGGGAAGTGGTCAAAAGTGATCTTGAGAAGGCGGAGATTCTAAACTCCTATTTTGTATCTGTTTTCTCTAAGAAAGATAATGTAATTGCAACTGACCTTCACTGTGCTAGTGAAGAACTAAGAGAATTAAGGCAGGTAATCGACACAGAGAAAGTAAGGGAACACTTAGCTAACTTAAATGAGTTTAAGTCTCCAGGTCCAGATGGATTACATCCTCGGGTACTGAAGGAATTAGCAGAAGTAATAGCTGAACCACTTGCTGTAATCTTTGAAAAGTCATGGAGAACAGGAGAAGTCCCAGATGATTGGAGAAGGGCAAATGTTGTCCCTATCTTCAAAAAAGGGAAGAAGGCAGACCCAGGGAACTACAGGCCCGTTAGCCTGACTTCAATACCAGGAAAGATTCTTGAACAAATCATTAAGCAACATATATGTCAGCATTTAGATGGGAATTCAATAATTAACAGCAGTCAACATGGGTTTGTAACAAACAAGTCGTGTCAAGCTAATCTAATTTCATTCTATGACAAAATCACGGAATGGGTTGATCAGGGAAGTACAGTAGACATAGTATTTCTGGATTTCAGCAAAGCTTTCGACAAAGTATCTCACACCATCCTCATTGAAAAAATGATCAAATATGGGATTGACAGGGTGACTGTTAGGTGGGTTCATAACTGGCTTAGTAACCGTACTCAAAGAGTGGCTATAAATGGCTGCACATCCAACTGGAAGAAAGTCTCAAGCGGAGTGCCACAAGGCTCTGTTCTGGGCCCAGTTATGTTTAACATTTTTATAAATGATTTGGATAAGGGAATTGAGGGGAAACTGATCAAATTTGCAGATGACACAAATCTGGGAGGGATTGCAAACACCAGAGCAGAGAGAGAAAGGATTCAAAAAGATTTAGAGAAACTCGAACAATGGGCTGCAACTAATAAAATGGTATTTAACAAGGAAAAATGCAACGTACTACATCTGGGTAAGAAAAATGAAAAAACCACATATAGTATAGGAGGAATCCAGCTGAGCAGCAGTACATGTGAAAAGGACCTCGATGTCCTAGTGGATCATCGAATGAACATGAGGCAACAGTGTGAAGCAGCTGCAAAAAAGGCAAACACGATCCTGGGGTGTATCAAGAGAAGCATAGAGTCCAGATCACGTGAAGTTATTATTCCCCTCTACTCTACCTTGGTCCGACCTCACCTGGAGTACTGTGTCCAGTTCTGGTCACCCCAGTTCAAGGAAGACACTGACAAACTGGAGCAGGTTCAAAGGAGAGCTACCAAGATGGTGAACGGTCTACAAACCATGTCCTATGAGGAACGGTTAAAGGAATTAGGAATGTTTAGTCTACAGAAAAGAAGACTGAGAGGAGACATGATAGCGGTCTACAAATACCTGAAGGGCTGTCACAGTGCAGAGGGATCAGCCCTGTTCTCACTTGCCCAAGGAAGGACTAGAAACAATGGGATGAAACTGCAGGGGAAAAGATTCAGATTAGATGTTAGAAAAAATTTTCTAACAGTAAGGGTGATCGACCAGTGGAACAGGTTACCACAGGAGGTGGTGAGCTCCCCATCGATGGAGGTCTTCAAGCAGAGACTGGACGGCCATCTGTCTGGAATGGTTTAGGGAATCCTGCCTTGAGCAGGGGGTTGGACTCGATGACCCGGGAGGTCCCCTCCAACTCTACAATTCTATGATTCTATGAAAACAAGATTTGGAAAGAATAACGGGTTGTGAGATAGTTAAGAAAGTTAAATATCTAGGAATTTATATTGAAGCTTCTAATGGGAAGCTATATAAGAATAATTATGAAGTTTTGTGGCAAAGACACAAATAGAATTAGATAAATGGAAAAAATTACAATTATCTATGTTGGGTAGGATAGCTGCAGTTAAAATGAATGTATTGCCAAAATTTTTATTTCTGTTTCAAATGTTACCTATACTTAAAAAGGATGCGAATTTGGAGGAGTGGCAGAAAGGTATTAATAGATTTGTTTGGAATGGCAAGAAACCGAGGGTTAAACTGAAAATTATTCAGGCTACAAGGAAAAGAGGTGGTTTGAAAATGCCCAATTTTAAGTTATATTCCTATGCTGCTGTTTTAGTAGCGATAAGTGACTGGGTTAATTTAACTAAGGATAGAATATTGAATATAGAAAGGTACGGTTTACTATATGGTCTCCCTGCATATTTAGTTTATGACAAAAAGGTGGATAGGAGTTTCAAAGAGCACCTACTGAGAAGTGCTCTGCTGCGTGTCTGGAAAAAGTTTTACTATAAGTTAAACGAAAAGATTCCTCTCTGGACAGTTCCCAGGCACGCAATAGGGAGTATAAATAGACAACAAATTCAAGCTGTGGTGTCTTATGAGAAACTCCTAATTAAAGAAGGGAATTTGTTTTTATTGAAATCATCGAATACGTTAAAGGAAGAAGGAATAGTTTATACTTGGTTTCCATATGCACAATTGCAGACTAGATGGCAAAAAGATTTTAAGATAGGCTTTTCTTCAACAGATGAAAATTTAATTAAACAAGTTAGAGATCAAAGGCCTATGCATATTAAAAGACTATATAATGCATTAATTGAAATTGATTCTGAAACTGAATTAGTTAAGGACTGCATGATTAAGTGGGAACATAATTTTGGACAACCAATTATGATGGAAACATGGGAGAGGATTTGGGTTAAAAATGTAAGATTTACACAAGCGCAACATTTAAGAGAAAATTTTTATAAAATGTTTTATAGATGGCATTTAGACCCGAAAAAATTATCATCTATGTACCCGGATATATAACCTAAGTGTTGGAGATGTGAATCTATGGACACTACTTATTTTCATGTATGGTGGACTTGTAGAAAAATTAAGGCTTTTTGGATAAAAATATGGTGGATACTTCAAAACATATTGAAAAAGCGTATCGAATTTTTACCACAGTTGTTTTTGTTAGGTATTATAAAAGACTGTACCACCATAGAGATGAATTTAATTTTGAACTTGATTACAGCGGCAAGACTGTTGGTGGGACAATATTGGAAGACGTCAGAATTACCATCTATTGAAGAATGGACTTTAAAAGTTATTAACTTGGCAGAAATGGCTAAAATATCCGCATATTTGAAGGATCATTCAAATGAAAAATATATGTTGGATTGGAAAAAATGGATAGATTATATACAAAGGAAATATCAATTTAAGAAATTGTATTTAGTATATAGTTAAATATTTATATGTTGGATTGAAAAATGTAGTTAAATTTTTAATAGGATTTATATAATATTTTGGTGTAGTTTAGTGGGTTTTCTTGTTGTTTTTTTTCCTGTATTCACTTTGGGAAGTCGGGGGTGGGGGGGGTGGAGGGGTTTCTATAATCTTCTCAACTGTAACATGATATTTGATAAAGGATGGGTTGCTCTGCGGCACCTTGCACCACATCTGGAGGGGATGAGACTGAGGAGTGAAGGTTGAGGGAAGTAGGGAGGTGGCATGAAGGGGAGGAGAGAGTGGGGGTAGAGATGGTGGGTGGATAGAGGTAGAGGTAGGGAGAAAGGAGCAGGGGGATGTGGTTGGGGGGGTGCCGCAGAGCAATACCCATAGTTAACTATTTTAGTTCAGTTTTTATGTTTTGTTCTTGTGATTGAAAAAGTTGTAAACGTTTTTATTCAGTTGAGTTGTTTTAATGTGATTTTTTTTCTCTTTTGTTATTTATAATTATAAAAGTCAATAAAAATTTTATTAAAAAAAAAAAGGAAGACCTGGTGCCCCATCTCCTCGGCAGGAAGGCGGGCTAGGAGTGGCCCTGCAGAGAAAAGCTGGGCATGAGCATCTCCAGGAGGGCCAGCAGATGGCGCAAAGTCCTGTCCTTTGCTGCCCCCTGATGGCCGTTAGTGGAGCTGCTGCCCTGATCTAATTCCATCTCGAGAACCCAGAAGGCTTTGGCAGCTCCCACGGTAAGGATGGCAGTTGGTCCTTCAAAGCGCTCCCCTGACCTCGCTGGCGGTTCCTCGGCAGATGCAAGGGCCCTTGGACCATGGGGCCGGCAAGCAGGGGCTGGCTGGGTGGCTGGTGCGGAGGGGAATACCGGTAGCTCCAGAGTCCCCATCTGTGGCTTCCTGGCCGAGAATAGCTTTGTTTGCCTAAAGTCACTTACATAAGCTGTCTGATATGCCTAGGCAGAAAAGAGGCTTTCAGTGCCAGAGAAATGCTGTTCTCCAATTGCCGCTGTCTTCTATCAAGTGCCAGGTGAGAGCCGTACTTGGAACACTGGTGGTGTGTTCCGCCCCCCCCCCCAGTTTTTTTTTCTTTATTCATATTGACAAATGCAAGAGTGCTCTCTTCTCCCCCCATGTTCCCCCTGGAAGCCCCTGGAAAAGTTCCTTCTTCACCCAGGAAGCCAGTTCCACCCACCTTCTCTGGAGCTTCCGAGCAACAGCCTGGCTGACCTGACCAAGCTTCCAAATTCACAGCTCTGGTGCCTTCCAAGCTAGCTGATCAAAGCATTTTCCATGAATCAGGCAGGAACAGGAAGGAGCCCAAGTCCCACCTGGTGAAGGTCGCTTTAAGAGGGAAAGAGGAAAAAAAGGAAGTGGCAAGGACTGAGGATTTGAGAACGAAGTCTTCCGGGAGGCATCAGCCAAGTGTCAACAATGGGTGGCCTCTGAGATACTTTCTGAAATGGGTTCAAAGGATGCCATTTCCCTTCATGGGGATCTTGAGGCTGTTTCCAAGGGCAGGCCCAGAAGTAAATAATTAAACATTGCAATGTCCTGATGTAAAGTGTAACCTATTGTGCTCACTTCCTAAAGCCAGATGCAAGAATATAAATCACTTTATTTTTGCTCAGATGCACATTTCTCCACCTCACCCCTTCGTCCCCCTGAGGATACATAAAACACATCGTATCTGCAGGAGGTCGAATTCAGATGGCAAAACTATCATAAAGACTAATTTTCTGGAAGAAAATCTGCATTCCCCTCCCACAACCTTTTGGAGGCGTTAAATAATAAGGATATTATATCAATGTGCCATATCAAATAAAATAAGTAAACTGTGATAATTGATATGAGCTTCTTAAGTAGGCAAGAAAAAGGTTAATCTTTGCACTGGGGGGGTTTACTGTATTTACCCCCATTACAATAATAAAATATTGTACCCCAATCTTTCTGAAGGTTGCTCCAGCTCTGGATTGGCTGTTTCCATCTCAAGTAGGATCACAGATTAAGGAAAGAGGCCTCAGTGTTTAAGATCTATGCCTTTCTTCAGAATGACACAGGATTAACCTCAAGGCTCTTTTACATCTAGATGGGACCTTCACTATTGCAGAATGCACAAACCCTCTCAGGTCCACCATCGTGTCCTGCCATTCCTGGGAAGTGGGGGGGGGGGAGAGAGGCTTGCTGGCATTTTTGCTTGCTTTTTGCTTTGCTGTAACTGCTTGGTAATTTAGGCAGGGAGATATTGGTGGAGACAGAGCGGACTCTCTCCCAGGCGGTTTTTGCCAGACTTCAAGGCCGTCATTTCCTCAGGGTGAACTGCTATCTCCCGGCACCTCAGAGATTCTCAAAACAGCCTTTCAGCATCACATTGGCTGCCGTTGGACCTTGGGATGGGCTTGGGGGTACCTCTGGGTGGCCATTGGGGTAGTAACCCAGCCTACCAAAGGGTGCCAGGTTCGCTTTACCTGCCGCAGGTAATGCTCGACTGAGAACCAGTGTTCACCATTGAAAAAAGGGACTTCCAGCCAGTCCTCGCAGCTACGATCATCACAACATCCTCACAGGTCACAATCAAAATTTCAGGCACTTGGCAAACGGTGTGGATGTAGGACCCGGGGTCACGTGATCGACCAGTGGTCGACTTCTGTTGCTAAATTAGACATTTGTTAAGTGAATTTTGCCCCATTTTATGACCGTTCTTGCCACTGTTGCTAAGTGAATCCCTGCAGTCGTTAAGTCGGCAACGCAGTTGTTAAGCGACCCTGGCTTCCCCTTTGACTTTGCTCGTCAGAAGGTCACCAAAGCCGATCACGTGACCCTCCCCAGGCACTGCGACCGTCATAAGTATGAAAGAGTTGCCAGGCATTGCAATTTTTGATCACGTGACAATGGGGATCCCGCAACGGCTGTAAATATGAAAAATGGTCATAATCCTTTTTTCAGCGCCATTGTAACTTTGAAAGGTCACTAAATGAACTGTTGTAAGCCGAGGACTACCTGCATTATGCCTAAAAATTTCACAGTCACCCAGGGACGACTGTGCTCTCCGCGGCCTTTTCAGACTTCGCCTGGTTCTCCTGCAATCACTGTTGCTCCGTAAAAGTTCTTTTGATGCAACTGGATGGATCCAGAGTCTTGCTTTGCTGAGGGACCAGCTGAGGCAGTTCCTTACGAGCCCAAAGCAGAAGCCCACCAAAAGGAATCCGTTCTTCCCCTGCTTATTAAACTCAGCCCTTCTCTTTGCTCGGAAGTGTGTTCTACCAAATAACAGGTGCTAGCCAAGAAGCCAATAAAGAGCCTTCCAGCTCCTCCAAACGCGGCATATTCCTCCTTTAAATGTGTCTTAAAGTGTACACTTTGAGAGCAAGCAACTAAATTTCACTTTTAATGTGTGCCATTGTACCCACAGTAAAAAATGACAATAAAGGTTATCTTCCTCTCTCTCCTGTTCTGTTAGCTGATAAGAGAACTTCTTAAAGACCTTCAGTGACGGAGCGCCCACAACTTCTGGTGGCAAGCTGTTCCACTGGTTAATTATTCTCACTGTTAGGAACTTTCTCCTTAATTCTAGGTTGCTTGTATCTTTGATTAGTTTCCAACTATTGTTTCTTGTCTTGCCCTCTGGTGCTTTGGAAAATAAGTTGACCCCCTCTTCCTTGTGGCAGCCCCTCAAATACTCGAAGGCTGCTATCATGTCTCCCCGTGTCCTTCTTTTCACTAGAGAGCTTTATAGGGCAGTAGTAATACTTCACAAAGATTGTACTAGCTTTTTTGGCTGCTGCTGCTGCTGCACACTGCTGGCTCATATTGAAGTGATTGTCACAAGGGGGAGCATTTTGGAAATCTAGGTTTTGCACCCCCTCCCCCTCGCCCTCATTCCCTTACTGTCCCCTACCCAACCACATACTCTCCTCCTCCCTTTGACCTCCCCCTCACTCTCCCCTCCCTCACTGTCCCCCTTCTACCTGTGATCCCCTCGTGGCCCATCTCTCATCCCCCACCTTATCAATCCACATCCTCCCCTTGCCCCCCTTCAATGCCCCTCCCCCCTTCCTACCCTCCCTCAACCCCGATGCCCTCATGGTCCATCACCCCATTCCTATTCCGCTCCTGCTTTTTCCCCTCCCACAGTGTTCCCTCTCCTGCTCAGGTGCTCTTCCCCCTCACTTCCCCACATCCCACTCCTCTCCATCATTTTCGCCTTTCCTTTCCCCTTCTCTGAGTTCAATTGTATTTAGCTGTATTAGCAGAATTTGCAAAAGACATTTATTGTTTTTAGAAATATGGTGGCAAAATTTCAAACACATCTTCTGCCTGCTAATTTCCCCACAATAAGAACCCTGTGAGGTGGGTTGGGCTGAGAGAGATTGACCGGCCCAGAGTCACCCAGCTGGCTTTCATGGACAAGGTGGGACATGAACTCATGGTCCCCCACTTTCAACCCTGAGGCCTTAACAACTACACCAACTTCTGCAAACAAATTAGTCCTTGGGTTAAAAATAAGTTCCATTCCTAACTCAGAAAATCAGTCAATAGGAATAGATCTGGAAGAGACCTTAGAAGAGGTCACCTAGTCCAGCCCCCTGCTCAAGCAGGAGATCCTGTACTATTTCAGACAAGTGGCTGACCAGTCTCTTCTTAAAACCTCCAGCAATGAAGTACCCACAACTTTTGAAAGCAAGTTGTTCCACCAGTTAATTGTCCTCACTGTCAGGAAGTTTCTCCTTAATTCCAGGTTGCTTCTCTCCTTGATTAGGTCCCATCCAATGTATCTTGTTTTGCCTTCTGGTGATTTGGAGAATAAGTTAACTCCCCTCTTCTTTGTGGCAGCCTCTCAAATACTCGAAGGCTGCTATCATGTCTCCCCGTGTCCTTCTTTTCACTAGAGAGCCATGCCCAGTTCTTGCAACCGTTCTTCATATCTTTTAGCTTGCAGGCATTTAATTATCCTAGCTGCTCTTTGCAATCTTTTTTGTAATGTGGTGACCAAAGCTGGATGCAGCATTCCAGATGTGGTCTTACTAAGGCTTTGTAGAGCAGTACTAATACTTCACATGATTTTTATTCTCTGCCTCTGTTTATATAATCAAGGACTGTATTAGCTTTTCTGGGCCACCGCCACACACGGCTGACTCATATTTAAGTGATCGTCCATTAGATTAGGAGTCCAAGGTCCCTCCCACAGTTACTGTTTTTGAGCCATGTTTACTGGTACCTCTGGTTTATCCTGCCCAGGTGTCAAACCTTGCTATTCTCCACGTTAAATGTCACGTGGCTGGAGAGGGCCCATCGTTCCAGTCCTTTCTGGATCCCGAGCTCGTCTTCCGGGGTGGGGGCTATTCCTGCCACAGAGCCCTGCAGCGTCTCATGCAAAAGCGTAAGATAAATTCCGTTCTCTCCCCCCTCCGTCTCCCCCCCCGGGTCCTTCCTCCACCCCTCAGTGGCGCCTGGGCTGCTCTGGGAAGAATTCGCCTCCCTGGGCGACCTTGGCCGCTCTCCCTCTTCCAGGGGAGCCCCTTGCATCCCGGCCTTTCTTTCCCGGCCAAGCCGGCGCCTCCCCCCAGGCCTTCCCGCCCCTCCCGTTGCCCCTGCCTGGAAGGGGGAGGAGCCCCCGAGGTCCCAGGGCATCCTATCCCAGTCCGGAGCCCCCGAGGTGGGAGGTCCCCCCCCTGGGCAAGAGTTGGGCTGCCTGAGGAATTCTGGGAGTTGAAGTCCAGAAGCCTCGGAGCCCCCAAGGGGGGGGCTGGAGAGCCTCCACGGTCCTGGGGGCGTTTCTGGCCCCGGCTCCTCCCCCTCCTCCCCCTCCCTCTCTGGCTGGGCAGAACGGGGGGGGGCGGGGGAGGAAAACCTTTCCAGACAGAAAAGAGCGGAAGAGAAATCCTTCCAATCCAGCCCGGCCTGGGACCCCATCGCCCCCCCTTTTCCCCCCCAATTCCGAGGAGGGGCTCCGGGGGGCCGGAGGGGCGGAGGGAGGGGCGGGATCGGCCCTGAGAGGCGGGAGGGGCTGCCTGGGGGCCGCGGGGGGAGCCTGGCCGGAGCCCCCGGGAGGGGGAGGGGAGAAGAGACCCCCAGTCCAGGGAGAGACCCCCGGGAGGGGGAGGGGGAGGGAGGGGCGGAGACGCAGCCCCGGAAGTCCCTCAGCTCCGCCTGCCTGGATGTGGGGCGGGGGGGAAGACGGGACCCCAAAGGTCAAAGGGCCCCTCGTCCCACCCCCTCGCCGGACGAAGAGAACATTTGCTACTGCGCAGGCGCCATCCGGCTGATGGAGGGAAGGAGGACGCCGATTGGTCGCTCTGGCGATGGCGGCGATTGGCAGGAGGACTCCTGGGGGCGGTCCCTTCGAGCGAAAGAGAAAGAGCATCCAGGAAAAGGCCGCGCAGAGAAGTCCCGCCTCCACTTCCGGGATGAAACAGGACTGAGGCGCCCTGATTGATTCGTCCACGGACGGGCTCGGATCCAGGTGGGGCGCAAGGCATGCTGGGAGGGGCAGTCCGAGAGGCTCTCTGGCGGAGGAGGGGGGAGGGGGGAGGGGGGAGGCCGAGGCCTGGCCTGGCGGGACGGGCGCTGGGAGGGAGGCCTGCCCGGAAGGTCCCACTGAGAGGCGGAGGCTTCGGCCTTCCTCCCCGGGCGGGCCTGGGACTCTCCTTCGTGACCTGCCTCTCCTCCCCCCCTTCGCCCCTGCAGGAGGACGGGCGAGCCGTGCGGAGGAAGGAAGGAAGGAAGGAAGGAAGGACGGAGGCGCCGCCCGAGAGGAGAGGAGGCCCCGCGGAGCAGCCCCGGGAGGAAACGGCGGGGGAGGCCCGGAAGGGATGAGCCGAAGGGGACTCCGGGAAAGGAGGCCGCCGGGAGGGAGAAGCGGCGAGGAGGAAGCGGGCGGAGACCCCGAGACGGGCCTGGAGGGCGGAGGGTCCTTCGGGACAGGAGGAAGACCCGGGAATCCCCAGAGAATCCAGGATGTAGGAAAGAAATATCAGTGCCCGGAATGTGGAAATTCCTTCAAAAGAAATACAGATCTTAAAATCCATCAAAGGATCCACACTGGAGAAAAACTGCATAAATGCCTGGAGTGTGGAAAGAGCTTCAGTCGGAGGGATCACCTTTATAGACATCAAAAGATCCACTCAGGAGAAGAGCCGTATAAATGCCTGGAGTGTGGAAAGAGCTTCAGTCGGAGGGACGCCCTTTACGGACATCAAAGGATCCACACTGGAGAAAAACTGCATAAATGCCTGGAGTGTGGAAAGAGCTTCAGTCGGAGGGACACCCTTTATATACATCAAAAGATCCACTCAGGAGAAAAACCGTATAAATGTCTGGAGTGTGGAAAGAGTTTCAATTGGAGTAGCAGCCTTTATGTACATCAAAGGATCCACACAGGAGAAAAACCAAATGTCTGAAGTTTGGAAGGTGTGAACACTTACTCTTCATTGCCATCTCATCCTTTGTGTGTCAACATGAGTGTGTAATGTATTCTCATCCGAAACACTCAAGAGTAAGTAAACTTACGAACAGCAGCATTTTACTCTTCCGTTTATTGCTGCTCTCTGTTTAATGATTCTGCTGTTCTGTCATGCCTAATAGTTGAATTTGAATAATTTTACACACTTTTCAAGGGGTACATAATCTCTTGAGTACAAGGGTATTCAATTCCACAAACTCGTATCTCAATTTCTTCTGATTGGTGAGATTTCATCCTGAGATCCAGAAGCTGCTACTGGAATGTTCTGGAGAAACTTTCCAATTTCCATTGTGCCCATGGTTCTTTCCACGGGCCTGGAAATCAGAGCGTTCTCTCCTGAGTTAATTCTTCCCTTGAAATAAGACTCTCACCCCTTCTGTACCTTTTGGCCCACTCCCTCCTTCCACACAGAGAAGAACCTGCACTCTTGGTTATTAATGAGCCAATTCTCCCTTTTCTCTCCTTTTTGCCTCCCACCTGATCCTCAGTGCTACCTTTGCTCTCTGCTTAGCAATTCAAGTTATTTGGGCCGTAACTTTTGCCTCAGGTGAGACCTCTGTGTTGCAGGAATAGATTCCTTGCTGAGGGCCAAGAAACAGGTTTCTTACACTTGGTTGCACTTTCTTGTAACTTTAATAACGATAACCTTGTAATATGGAAGGTTTCTGCCTTAGCATCCAGGTGCTTGTAACTTTCTAGCTGCAAAACAAGGGACTCTCTCAAGCTCAATAGCAAAGGACTTTTTCAATTGTACATGCTAGAGGTTTCAGCTTGCCAAAATTGTATCTTCTCTCAACAGATTTAAGTGGCGCAAGATGCCTTTTCTCATGGGAACGTTCTCCTTTTAATACAATGGTTTTAAATGGTTATGTTATTATGGGATGTTTCACTTACTGTCCAAGTTTCTGATGTAACAGGATTTCTTCCATCCAATCAACTATTCTTTTGTACTTTTTCTACTGTATGTGTCCTGGGATCCTCTTTTCATTAAGAGAAACCTCCTTGTAAGATTAATAAGTTGCCTTTAAATGACCTCCTAATTTGAAGAAGTGTGCCGTGGCAGAATCTAGATGTCTGACCTGCCCCAACTGGGTCCCTTAGGAAGGAAAGACCCTCAACTTCATCAGATTGGAGCAAAAAGTGCCTCTGTTAGAAACCAATTCTGGGCTTCTCTGAGCTTCATGGCCTGTCATTTCTACCCTCCCTGTTTCCCATCACGTACAAACATATTGTCCATTTGTCCACCGCCCCTTCCCCCCAATGCCCCTCCAGATGGCAGGAACTGGCAGGACCTGACACTGGGGCTAATTTGGCCTTCATTGTTGCGGATGTGACCCAGCTCCTCCCTGTCATTGGTATAATCTAAATGGGTTTTTCCAAAGGTCAGCGCCATCTAAGACCATCCCCAGATATCTGAAACTGTTGTAAATTGGATGCTCTCAATGGTCCCTTCATCTTCAAAGCTTCTTAGCAGAAAGAGGAGACTCTCTAAGACCAAGAAAGCTTTGTGAGATACGATCCAGACCCTGAGCTGTCGAGGAGTGGAGGTGCTACTTAAAGAGGGTGGAGGTCTAAATACAGCCCTGAATAGTACCAGGTTGGTTAGCACATTTTATACAAATGCGGAATGAGAAAAATAACATCCTTTTCTACTGTATTCTGCATGTTGTGAGTTGCTTCTTGTGAAGTTGGACCTAGGGGTTCAGGTGGGCTTGTTGCTTACGTACCTGCCTCCCAGCTGCGTGTCAACAGCCCTGCCTGCGCTACTTGAGGTTGCTGGGCTGGCGGTTGAGTTCCCCAGGCTTATTGTCTTGGGGGACTTAAATCTTCCGTCGCTCAGCGAATCCTCTGGGTTGGCGCAGGAGTTCATGGCCACCATGGCAACCATGAACCTGACTCAGGTAGTTCAGGGTCCGACTCACGAGAGGGGACACACTCCCGACATGGTATTCCTCTCAGAACAGTTGAGCAATGATCTGAATTTAAGGGGCTTAGATATTTTGCCTATGTCATGGTCAGACCATTTTCTGCTGCGGCTTGTTTTTAAGGCTCCAATCCTCCCCCGCAGGGAGGCGGAACCGATTAGGTGGTTCCGCCCCAGACGTCTGATGGATCCAGAGAGTTTTCAGAGGACGCTTGGGGAAATACCGGATTCTCTCATTCACAGTTCGGCAGAGTCCCTGGTTACGGCCTGGAATATGGCTGCGAAGGGGGCTCTTGACCGGATTGCGCCGCTGCGACCTCTCTGTGGTAGCAGACCCAGGAGATCTCCTTGGTTTACTGAGGAACTCAGGGGGATGAAGCGCCAGAAGAGACGCCTAGAGAAGCGATGGAGGAAAAGCAAATCCGTATCTGACCGAACACTTGTAAGATCTTATATCAAGACTTATCAGGTGGCGCTCAAGGCGGCAAGATGCGCGTATCATTCCGCCTTGATTGCATCTGCGGAATCCCGCCCAGCCGCCCTGTTCAGGGTAACTCGCTCCCTCCTTAATCAGGGGGGGGTTGATGCACCCTTGCAGGGTAGTGCTGAGGACTTTAATAAGTTTTTCGCGGATAAAATCGCCCAGATTCGGATGGACCTTGACTCCAATTGGAATGCAGTATCGGCTGATAATGATTCAGTCGAGATGACAGGGACTCTTCTTGATCCTGTTGTGTGGGAGGAGTTTGACCCGGTGGCACCTGATGAAGTCGACAAGGCCATTGGAACTGTGAGCTCCGCCACCTGTTTATTGGACCCGTGCCCCTCCTGGCTGGTTTCGGCCAGCAGGGAGGTGACGCGGGGCTGGGTTCAGGAGATTGTCAACGCTTCTTTGAGGGAGGGGTCCTTTCCGGCTCCCTGCAAGGAGGCAATTGTGCGCCCCCTCCTCAAGAAGCCTTCCCTGGACCCAGCTGTTTTAAACAACTACCGTCCTGTCTCCAATCTTCCCTTTATAGGGAAGGTTGTTGAGAAGGTGGTGTCACTCCAGCTCCAACGGTCCTTGGATGAGGCCGATTATCTGGGCCCTCAACAGTCAGGATTCAGGCTCGGCTACTCCACGGAAACTGCTTTGGTCGCGCTGACGGATGATCTCTGGCGGGCCCGGGATAGCGGATTATCCACTATCCTGGTGCTACTTGACCTCTCAGCGGCTTTCGATACCATTGACCATGGTATCCTTCTGCACCGACTGGAGGGGTTGGGGGTTGGAGGCACTGTTTTGCGGTGGTTCACCTCCTACCTCACTGGTCGGTCGCAGTCGTTGTTGGCAGGGGGTCAGAGGTCAACCCCTAGGTTCCTCCCTTGTGGGGTCCCTCAGGGATCGGTCCTCTCCCCTCTGCTGTTTAATATCTACATGAAACCACTGGGCGAGATCATCCGACAACACGGGGTGAGATATCATCAGTATGCTGATGATACCCAGCTTTACATCTCCACCCCGTGTCATTTCAGTGAAGCAGCGGAAGTGATGTGCCGATGTCTGGAGGCTGTTAGGGTTTGGATGGGTGCCAACAGGCTCAAACTCAACCCCGACAAGACGGAGTGGCTATGGGTTCTGCCTCCCAAGGATATTTCAATCTATCCGTCCATTAGCCTGGGGGGGGGAGCTTTTGACCCCCTCGGAGAAGGTCCGCAACTTGGGCGTCCTCCTCGATCCACAGCTAAATTTGGAACATCATCTTTCAGCTGTGGCGAGGAGGACATTTGCCCAGGTTCGCCTGGTGCACCAGTTGCGGCCCTATTTGGACCGGGAGTCTCTGCTCACAGTCACTCATGCCCTTATCACCTCGAGGTTCGACTACTGCAATGCTCTCTACATGGGGCTACCTTTGAAAAATGTTCGGAGACTTCAGGTAATGCAGAATGCAGCCGCGCGAGCAGTATTGGGCCTGCCTAGAAATGCCCACATTTCGGCATCACTCCGCAAGCTGCATTGGCTGCCAATTGGTCTCCGAACCCAATTCAAAGTGTTGGTTATGACCTATAAAGCCCTACATGGCATTGGACCAGGTTATTTACGGGACCGTCTGCTGCCCCATGAATCCCAGCGGCCGGTTAGGGCCCACAGAGTGGGCCTTCTCCAGGTCCCGTCAGCCAGACAGTGTCGCCTGGCGGGGCCTAGGGGAAGGGCCTTCTCTGTTGCGGCCCCAGCCCTCTGGAACCAACTTCCCACGGAGATCCGTGTCGCCCCCACCCTCTTCGCCTTTCGTAGATTGCTTAAAACATACTTTTGCCGGCAGGCCTGGGGCAGCTAACACCTTGCCCCTAGCCAGTGTATGTTTCTGTGTATGTTTGTGGAGTGATTGGTTTCTTTTAGGTTAAGGGTTTTTTATAGATATGTGTTTATTGTAATTTCTATCATGCTGTGAGCCGCCCTGAGTTCTTTGGAATAGGGCGGCATAGAAATTAAATAAATAATAATAATAATAAATAAATAATAATGTTCATCAAGATTTCTCTCAAATGTAAGTTTAAAAGCTACAAAGGCTTCATGCTTTGATTTTGTGCATACCATTTTGTTTTATTTAGAGGAATGTTAGTCATAAATCAGAATTTGCACCCAATGCATTATGCAAAGAACTGTCAATGCTGTTTAAATGCATCAGTTTCAACTGATTTCCAAGTAAATTGAGATTTGATAAAAGGTACCCCTGCTTTTTGCTGCAATAGGTGGACTCGACTATTCGCCTTGTCCTTCCCTGAAACTTGTGTACACTATTTGAGGGGCTCAAACTGGGCACAGTATTTGTGGTGGTGGTTGACTGGAGCAGAACCAGGTGGAAGAATTCTTGGTCTCTGTATTGTGTCTGCAATCTGTATTTTTAGGAGAGGACAGTTTCTGGCTCCTTATCTCTCCTTCAGGAAAGGTTTCAGCTGGAACCAGGATTGCCCCCAAGATGAGGCAACTGAGAGACGGGCTTGAACTCAGCCACGAAGTAATGAAGGCTGGACTTGGACAACAGGCAAAGCCCCACAAATCCAGCCTTTCTCAATGCTGCCACGCTTAGTAAATGTGAATGTGGGTGTCAGATACTATGGAGAGAGTAGTGTTGTGTGAATCAAATCAAAATTTACTGGGCTGGCCAACATATCTCAAGCTCTAGAGCAGCGGTTCTCAACCTTTTTCAGGCCGCAACCCCAACCTGCACCGTGCATGCGCGGCGCGACGGCCCGCATCGCGCATGCGTGGTGCTGCCCCCTGCGCCGGCCAAGGGGAAAGGGGGAAAAAATGGCAGACTGCGGTGTTTGGCGACCCCCGTGAAATGGTCGTTCGACCCCAAATGGGGTCGCAACCCACAGGTTGAGAACCGCTGCTCTAGAGCATATTGGCCAGACTACCTCAGCAGGTGGTTGTGGGCGCTAATCGGAAGACCTGGTGCCCCATCTCCTTGGCAGGAAGGCGGGCTAGGAGTGGCCCTGCAAAGAAAACCTGGGCATGAGCATCTCCTGGAAAGCCAGCAGATGGCACAAAGTCCTGTTCTTTGCTGCCCCCTGATGACCGTTAGTGTTATGTCTGGCCTCTCTCAACTCATTAAAATCCACGTAAATATGTCTTTAAGAGATTTATTAAACACATTTCAAAAGGATTCATTTCAAAGCAAGCTGCTGACATTTTGCTGGCAGAAACATCCAAGACTCATTATTTACATTTAGATTACAACAAACTCCTTCCAAACTTTCCAATTACTCACTCTGTCTTTATCACATTGTCCGAGACCTCATTATCCTTCGCTAGGTTGTCAAAACATCAGACTTTCAAAGCATTGCAAAAGTTTCCAAACCTCTCATTGATAAACGTTGCTCGTAACAAGGGCGTAGTCTACTTCCCTCCTCTAATATAGTGTCCGATACGTCACTTCCCCCCATTACTTCCTTTTTCTAGTTAACTGACACCTTCGCTTATCAAACCTTCGGAACCTCGGATCAATCCATTTCTCTTCTTGCTCTAAATCTGACTCATCATTTGGAGAGTCTGATTCAGAATGCATACAAAACTCCTCATTATCTGATTCGGCTGCCGGGGGGGGGGAAATACCCAGAGGGGCCTGCTTGTGCTTCCTCCCCCTCTGATATGTCATCATCCAGTCGTGAGACACCCACAACAGTTAGTGGAGCTGCTGCCCTGATCTAATTCCATCTGATGAACCCAGAAGGATGGCAGCTGGTCCTTCAAAGCGCTCCCCTGACCTCGCTGGCGGTTCCTCGGCAGGTGCAAGGGCCCTTGGACCATGGGGGCCGGCAAGCAGGGGCTGGCTGGGTGGCTGCTGCGGAGGGGAATAGCTCCAGAGTCCCCATCTGTGGCTTCCTGGCCGAGAATAGCTCTGTTTGCCTAAAGTCACTTGCATAAGCCCATTTCTGCTATGCCTAGGCAGAAAAGAGGCTTTCAGTGCCAGAGAAATGCTGTTCTCCAATTGCCGCTGTCTTCTATCAAGTGCCAGGTGAGAGCCGTACTTGGAACACTGGTGGTGTGTTCCGCCCACCCCCGAGTTTTTTTTCTTTTCATATCGACAAGTGCAAGAGTGCTCTCCACACACACACACACACACACACACACACACACACACACACACACACACACACACAGAGCGAGCTGGAAGGCCCCGGAAAAGTTCCTTCTTCACCCAGGAAGCCAGTTCCACCCACATTCTCTGGAGCTTCCGAGCAACAGCCTGGCTGACCTGACCAAGCTTCCAGATTCACAGCTCTGGTGCCTTCCAAGCTGCCTGATCAAAGCATTTTCCATGAATCAGGCAGGAACAGGAAGGAGCCCAAGTCCCACCTGGTGAAGGTCGCTTTAAGAGGGAAAGAGGAAAAAAAGGAAGTGGCAAGGACTGAGGATTTGAGAACGAAGTCTTTCAGAAGGCATCAGCCAAGTGTCAACAATGGGTGGCCTCTGAGACACTTTCTGAAATGGGTTCAAAGGATGCCATTTCCCTTCATGGGGATCTTGGGGTGAGGCTGTTTCCAAGAGCAGGTCCAGAAGCAAATAATTAAACATTGCAATGTCCTGATGTCCTATTGTGCTTACTTCCTAAAGCCAGATGCAAGAATATAAATCACTTTATTTTTGCTCAGATGCACATTTCTCCACCTCACCCCTTCGTCCCCCTGAGGATACATAAAACACATCGTATCTGCAGGAGGTCGAATTCAGATGGCAAAACTATCAAAAGGACTAATTTTCTGGAAGAAAATCTGCATTCCCCTCCCACAACCTTTTGGAGGCGTTAAATAATAAGGATATTATATCAATGTGCCAGATCAAATAAAATAAGTAAACTGTGATAATTGATATGAGCTTCTTAAGTAGGCAAGAAAAAGGTTAATCTTTGCACTGGGGGGGTTTACTGTATTTACCCCAATTACAATAATAAAATATTGTACCCCAATCTTTCTGAAGGTTGCTCCAGCTCTGGATTGGCTGTTTCCATCTCAAGTAGGATCACAGATTAAGGAAAGAGGCCACAATGTTGAAGATCAAGATCTAGAATGACACAGGATTAACGTCAAGGCTCTTTTACATCTAGATGGGACCTTCACTATTGCAGAATGCACAAACCCTCTCAGGTCCACCATCGTGTCCTGCCATTCCTGGGAAGTGGGGGGGGGGAGAGAGGCTTGCTGGCATTTTTGCTTGCTTTTTGCTTTGCTCTAACTGCTTGAGAATTTAGGCAGGGAGATATTGGTGGAGACAGAGCGGACTCTCTCCCAGGCGGTTTTTGCCAGACTTCAAGGCCGCCATTTCCTCAGGGTGAACTGCTATCTCCCGGCACCTCAGAGATTCTCAAAACAAGCTTTCAGCATCACATTGGCTGCCGTTGGACCTGGGGATGGGCTTGGGGGTACCTCTGGGTGGCCATTGGGGTAGTGAGCCAGCCTACCAAAGGGTGCCAGGTTCGCTTTACCTGCCGCAGGTAATGCTCGACTGAGAACCAGTGTTCACCCTTGAAAAAAGGGACTTCCAGCCAGTCCTCGCAGCTACGACCATCACAACATCCTCACAGGTCACAATCAAAATTTCAGGCGCTTGGCAAACGGTGTGGATGTAGGACCCGGGGTCACGTGATCGACCAGTGGTCAACTTCTCTTGCTAAATTAGACATTTGTTAAGTGAATTTTGCCCCATTTTATGACCGTTCTTGCCACTGTTGCTAAGTGAATCCCTGCAGTCGTTAAGTCGGCAACGCAGTTGTTAAGCGACCCTGGCTTCCCCTTTGACTTTGCTCATCAGAAGGTCACCAAAGCCGATCACGTGACCCTCCCCAGGCACTGCGACCGTCATAAATATGAAAGAGTTGCCAAGCATTGCAATTTTTGATCACATGACAATGGGGATGCCGCAACAGTCGGAAGTGCGAAAAATGGTCATAATCCTTTTTTCAGCGCCGTTGTAACTTTGAAAGGTCACTAAATGAACTGTTGTAAGCCGAGGACTACCTGCATTATGCCTAAAAATTTCACAGTCACCCAGGGACGACTGTGCTCTCCGCGGCCTTTTCAGACTTCGCCTGGTTCTCCTGCAATCACTGTTGCTCCGTAAAAGTTCTTTTGATGCAACTGGATGGATCCAGAGTCTTGCTTTGCTGAGGGACCAGCTGAGGCAGTTCCTTACGAGCCCAAAGCAGAAGCCCACCAAAAGGAATCCGTTCTTCCCCTGCTTATTAAACTCAGCCCTTCTCTTTGCTCGGAAGTGTGTTCTACCAAATAACAGGTGCTAGCCAAGAAGCCAATAAAGAGCCTTCCAGCTCCTCCAAACGCGGCATATTCCTCCTTTAAATGTGTCTTAAAGTGTACACTTTGAGAGCAAGCAACTAAATTTCACTTTTAATGTGTGCCATTGTACCCACAGTAAAAAATGACAATAAAGGTTATCTTCCTCTCTCTCCTGTTCTGTTAGCTGATAAGAGAACTTCTTAAAGACCTTCAGTGATGGAGCGCCCACAACTTCTGGTGGCAAGCTGTTCCACTGGTTAATTATTCTCACTGTTAGGAACTTTCTCCTTAATTCTAGGTTGCTTGTATCTTTGATTAGTTTCCAACTATTGTTTCCTGTCTTGCCCTCTGGTGCTTTGGAAAATAAGTTGACCCCCTCTTCCTTGTGGCAGCCCCTCAAATGCTGGAACACGGCTATCGTGTCATCCCCATTTTTTCCTTTCTTTGGACTAGCCAATCCCAAGTCCTGCAGCCACTCTTCCCATGTTTTAGTCTCCAGACCCTTTGATTGCAGTGGGGTTTTTCCCCTAACTAGACCTGTGTTAGGACAAATACACAATTTAGGGCTGCCCCTATAAATTGAAGCAGGGAGAAACGAGGAACAAAACCCCTAAGAAGAAAACAACCTAATACAAAGGAACAGCTACGAGCAGCATAACACATTTCTGAGGTCTTAAAAATGGATTTGTAATTAGTAAAAAGAACTGCGACACAATCGGCAGTAGGTCACCCAGTATCCCAGCCGAAAAGTTTGACGATCAGCCAAGATTGCGGACCCTTCCGCAAGGCCGAGAGGGCTGAAGCCATCTGGATCTTGGCGGGATCCTGTTCCACAGGGCAGGTGCCGTGACAGGACTGCTGGGTTCCCCCCAAATGATGTTGCTTAATAAAAGGGGGATCCCAGAAGGTACCCAATGTAGAAAGCTTAGAATAGAGTTGCCCAAATAGAGCTCTCTGGACTTTCCACGGGATATGAAAATTGGGGGTGGGGGGAAAGGCAGTTATGGAATCCTGAGAGCTGAATTCGCTCATAAGTAATTGGGGGGAGAGTGAAACCAACCAGAGGATGTGGGCTTGCGAAGCAAAAAATGCAGGCGATACGGCATGTCCAGGGATCTGCCTGTGACTACAACTGGTCTTGCGTGTTGCATCTATGAATCTTGTCTTCTTTTCAGCAGCCTGGAGCGGATGTCGACTCCGACCACAGCAGCCCGGTCAGGATCCGAAGAAGCAGGCGCCTCCAGAAAGGGAGAGTCCCTCTGTGATGGCAGCGGCCCTGCGGCTTCACGGTTCATTCCTAAACTCCAGCGTGAAGGTTTCTGCTGCGTTTCTGGGGGCCCTGACGACTGCCCTCTGATTACCCCAAAACGTCCCAGCCTTCTCAAAACACTCTGGCGAGCACTGATTGGCTGGAAAAGGACTGGTCAAGGGGAGGGATGGGCTCTGTGAAAATCTTTCTGTAACCAGTAGCCAGCAAGAGTTTGTTAAAAGCAGATCATGCCACACTGATCTTATTTCACGTGATTTTGATTTGATGCCTCTGTTTATACAACCAAAGATTGTACTAGCTTTTTTGGCTGCTGCTGCTGCTGCACACTGCTGGCTCATATTCAAGTGATTGTCACAAGGGGGAGCATTTTGGAAATCTAGGTTTTGCACCCCCTCCCCCTCGCCCTCATTCCCTTACTGTCCCCTACCCAACCACATCCTCTCCTCCTCCCTTTGACCTCCCCCTCACTGTCCCCCTTCTACCTGTAATCCCCTCGTGGCCCATCTCTCATCCCCCACCCTCACCCGTATCCATCCACATCCTCCCCTTGCCCCCCTTCAATGCCCCTCCCCCTTCCTACCCTCCCTCAACCCCCCTGATGCCCTCATGGTCCATCACCCCATTCCTATTCCGCTCCTGCTTTTTCCCCTCCTGCAGTGTTCCCTCTCCTCCTCAGGTGCTCCTCCCCCTCACTTCCCCACACCCCACTCCTCTCCATCATTTTCACCTTTCCTTTCCCCTTCTCTGAGTTCAATTGTATTTAGCTGTATTAGCAGAATTTGCAAAAGACATTTATTATTTTTAGAAATATGGTGGTAAAATTTCAAACACATCTTCTGCCTGCTAATTTCCCCACAATAAGAACCCTGTGAGGTGGGTTGGGCTGAGAGAGATTGACCGGCCCAGAGTCACCCAGCTGGCTTTCATGGACAAGGTGGGACATGAACTCATGGTCCCCCACTTTCAACCCTGAGGCCTTAACAACTACACCAACTTCTGCAAACAAATTAGTCCTTGGGTTAAAAATAAGTTCCATTCCTAACTCAGACAATCAGTCAATAGGAATAGATCTGGAAGAGACCTTAGAAGAGGTCACCTAGTCCAGCCCCCTGCTCAAGCAGGAGATCCTGTACTATTTCAGACAAGTGGCTGACCAGTCTCTTCTTAAAACCTCCAGCAATGAAGTACCCACAACTTTTGAAAGCAAGTTGTTCCACCAGTTAATTGTCCTCACTGTCAGGAAGTTTCTCCTTAATTCCAGGTTGCTTCTCTCCTTGATTAGGTCCCATCCATTGTATCTTGTTTTGCCTTCTGGTGATTTGGAGAATAAGTTAACTCCCCTCTTCTTTGGGGCAGCCTCTCAAATACTGGAAGGCTGCTATCATGTCTCCCCGTGTCCTTCTTTTCACTAGAGAGCCATGCCCAGTTCTTGCAACCGTTCTTCATATCTTTTAGCTTGCAGGCATTTAATTATCCTAGCTGCTCTTTGCAATCTTTTTTGTAATGTGGTGACCAAAGCTGGATGCAGCATTCCAGATGTGGTCTTACTAAGGCTTTGTAGAGCAGTACTAATACTTCACATGATTTTTATTCTCTGCCTCTGTTTATATAATCAAGGACTGTATTAGCTTTTCTGGGCCACCGCCACACACGGCTGACTCATATTTAAGTGATCGTCCATTAGATTAGGAGTCCAAGGTCCCTCCCACAGTTACTGTTTTTGAGCCATGTTTACTGGTACCTCTGGTTTATCCTGCCCAGGTGTCAAACCTTGCTATTCTCCACGTTAAATGTCATGTGGCTGGAGAGGGCCCATCGTTCCAGTCCTTTCTGGATCCCGAGCTCGTCTTCCGGGGTGGGGGCTATTCCTGCCACAGAGCCCTGCAGCGTCTCATGCAAAAGCGTAAGATAAATTCCATTCTCTCCCCCCTCAGTCTCCCCCCCCGGGTCCTTCCTCCACCCCTCAGTGGCGCCTGGGCTGCTCTGGGAAGAATTCGCCTCCCTGGGCGACCTTGGCCGCTCTCCCTCTTCCAGGGGAGCCCCTTGCATCCCGGCCTTTCTTTCCCGGCCAAGCCGGCGCCTCCCCCCAGGCCTTCCCGCCCCTCCCGTTGCCCCTGCCTGGAAGGGGGAGGAGCCCCCGAGGTCCCAGGGCATCCTATCCCAGTCCGGAGCCCCCGAGGTGGGAGGTCCCCCCCCTGGGCAAGAGTTGGGCTGCCTGAGGAATTCTGGGAGTTGAAGTCCAGAAGCCTCGGAGCCCCCAAGGGGGGGGCTGGAGAGCCTCCACGGTCCTGGGGGCGTTTCTGGCCCCGGCTCCTCCCCCTCCTCCCCCTCCCTCTCTGGCTGGGCAGAACGGGGGGGGCGGGGGAGGAAAACCTTTCCAGACAGAAAAGAGCGGAAGAGAAATCCTTCCAATCCAGCCCGGCCTGGGACCCCGTCGCCCCCCCTTCCCCCCCCAATTCCGAGGAGGGGCTCCGGGGGGGGGCAGAAGAGCGGAGGGAGGGGCGGGAGCGGCCCTGAGAGGCGGGAGGGGCTGCCTGGGGGCCGCGGGGGAGCCTGGCCGGAGCCCCCGGGAGGGGGAGGGGAGAAGAGACCCCCGCCCAGGAAGAGACATGGGAGGGGGAGGGGGAGCGAGGGAGGGGCGGAGACGCAGCCCCGGAAGTCCCTCAGCTCCGCCTACCCGAATGTGGGGCGGGGGGGAGACGGGACCCCAAAGGTCAAAGGGCCCCTCGTCCCACCCCCTCGCCGGACGAAGAGAACATTCGCCTCTGCGCAGGCGGCATCTGGCTGATGGAGGGAAGGAGAACGCCGATTGGTCGCTCTGGCGATGGCGGTGATTGGCAGGAGGACTCCTGGGGGCGGTCCCTTCGAGCGAAAGAGGAAGAGCATCCAGGAAAAGACCGCGCAGAGAAGTCCCGCCTCCACTTCCGGGATGAAACAGAACAGAGGCGCCCTGATTGATTCGTCCACGGACGGGCTCGGATCCAGGTGGGGCGCAAGGCATGCTGGGAGGGGCAGTCCGAGAGGCTCTCTGGCGGAGGAGGGGGGGAGGGGGGAGGGGGGAGGCCGAGGCCTGGCCTGGCGGGACGGGCGCTGGGAGGGAGGCCTGCCCGGAAGGTCCCACTGAGAGGCGGAGGCTTCGGCCTTCCTCCCCGGGCGGGCCTGGGACTCCCCTCCGTGACCCGCCTCTCCTCCCCCCCTTCGCCCCTGCAGGAGGACGGGCGAGCCCGGCGGAGGAAGGACGGAAGGAAGGAGGCGCCGCCCGAGAGGAGAGGAGGCCCCGCGGAGCAGTCCCGGGAGGAGACGGCGGGGGAGGCCCAGAAGGGATGAGCCGAAGGGGACTCCGGGAAAGGAGGCCGCCGAGAGGGAGAAGCGGGGAGCAGGAAACGGGCGGAGGCCCCAAGACGGGCCTGGAGGGCGGAGGGTCCTTCGGGACAGGAGGAAGACCCGGGAATCCCCAAAGAATCCAGCAGGGAGGAAAGAAATATCAGTGCCCAGAATGTGGAAAATCCTTCAAAGCAAATGGAGATCTTAAAAAGCATCTAAGAATCCACACTGGAGAGAAACCATTTAAATGTCTGGAGTGTGGAAAGAGCTTCAGTCAGAAGAGCAGCCTTTATGTACATCAAAGGATCCACTCAGGAGAAAAACTGCATAAATGCCTGGAGTGTGGAAAGAGTTTCAGTCAGAAGAGCAGCTTTTATGTACATCAAAGGATCCACTCAGGAGAAAAACTGCATAAATGCCTGGAGTGTGGAAAGAGCTTCAGTCAGATGAGGAGCCTTTATAGACATCAAAGAATCCATTCAGAAGAAAAACCGTATGAATGCCTGGAGTGTGGAAAGAGCTTCAGACATAGGAGCAGCCTTTATGTACATCAAAAGATCCACACAGGAGAAAAACTGCATAAATGCCTGGAGTGTGGAAAGAGTTTCAGTCAGAGGAGCAACCTTTATGTACATCAAAGGATCCACTCAGGAGAAAAACTGCATAAATGCCTGGAGTGTGGAAAGAGCTTCAGTCAGATGAGGAGCCTTTATAGACATCAAAGAATCCATTCAGAAGAAAAACCGTATGAATGCCTGGAGTGTGGAAAGAGCTTCAGACATAGGAGCAGCCTTTATGTACATCAAAAGATCCACACAGGAGAAAAACTGCATAAATGCCTGGAGTGTGGAAAGAGTTTCAGTCAGAGGAGCAGCCTTTATAGACATCAAAGGATCCACACAGGAGAAAAACTGCATAAATGCCTGGAGTGTGGAAAGAGCTTCAGTCGGAGGAGCCACCTTTATAGACATCAAAGGATCCACACAGGAGAAAAACTGCATAAATGCCTGGAGTGTGGTAAGAGCTTCAGTCAGAAGAGCAGCCTTTATGTACATCAAAGGATCCACTCAGGAGAAAAACTGCATAAATGCCTGGAGTGTGGAAAGAGTTTCAATTGGAGTAGCAGCCTTTATGTACATCAAAGGATCCACACAGGAGAAAAACCAAATGTCTGAAGTTTGGAAGGCGTGAACACTTACCCTTCATTGCCATCTCATCCTTTGTGTGTCAACATAAGTGTGTAATGTATTCTCATCCGAAACACTCAAGAGTAAGTAAACTTACGAACAGCACCATTTTACTCTTCCCTTTATTGCTGCTCTCTGTTTAATGCAGGGGTTCTCAACCTTGGCAACTTTAAGACTTGTGGACTTCAATTCCCAGAATTCCTCAGCCAGCAAGTTGCCAAGGTTGAGAACCCCTGGTTTAATGATTCTGCTGTTCTTTCATGCCTAATAGTTGAATTTGAATAATTTTACACACTTTTCAAGGGGTACATAATCTCCTGAGTACAAGTGTATTCAATTCCACAAACTCGTATCACAATTTCTTCTGATTGGTGAGATTTCATCTTGAGATCCAGAAGCTGCTACTGGAATGTTCTGGAGAAACTTTCCAATTTCCATTGTGCCCACGGTTCTTTCCATGGGCCTGGAAATCAGAGCGTTCTCTCCTGGGTTAACACAGAGAAGAACCTGCACTCTTGGTTATTAATGAGCCAATTCTCCCTTTTCTCTCCTTTTTGCCTCCCACCTGATCCTCAGTGCTACCTTTGCTCTCTGCTTAGCAATTCAAGTTATTTGGGCCGTAACTTTTGCCTCAGGTGAAGATCTCTGTGTTGCAGGAATAGAGTCCTTGCTGAGGGCCAAGAAACAGGTTTCTTGCACTTGGTTGCACTTTCTTGTAACTTTAATAACGATAACCTTGTAATATGGAAGGTTTCTGCCTTAGCATCCAGGTGCTTGTAACTTTCTAGCTGCAAAACAAGGGACTCTCTCAGGCTGAATAGCCAAGGACTTTTTCAATTGTACATGCTAGAGGTTTCAGCTGGCCAAAATTGTATCTTCTCTCAACAGATTTAAGTGGCTCAAGAAGCCTTTTCTCATGGGAACGTTCTCCTTTTAATACAATGGTTTTAAATGGTTATGTTATTATGGGATGTTTCACTTACTGTCCAAGTTTCTGATGTAACAGGATTTCTTCAATCCAATCAACTATTCTTTTGTACTTTTTCTACTGTATGTGTCCTGGGATCCTCTTTTCATTAAGAGAAACCTCCTTGTAAGATTAATAAGTTGCCTTTAAATGACCTTCTAATTTGAAGAAGTGTGCCGTGGCAGAATCTAGATGTCTGACCTGCCCCAACTGGGTCCCTTAGGAAGGAAAGACCCTCAACTTCATCAGATTGGAGCAAAAAGTGCCTCTGTTAGAAACCAATTCTGGGCTTCTCTGAGCTTCATGGCCTGTCATTTCTACCCTCCCTGTTTCCCATCACGTACAAACATATTGTCCATTTGTCCACCGCCCCTTCCCCCCAATGCCCCTCCAGATGGCAGGAACTGGCAGGACCTGACACTGGGGCTAATTTGGCCTTCATTGTTGGGGATGTGACCGAGCTGCTCCCTGTCATTGTTTCATATAATCTAAATGGGTTTTTCCAAAGGTCAGTGCCATCTAAGACCATCCCCAGATATCTGAAACTCTTGTAAATTGGATGCTCTCAATGGTCCCTTCATCTTTAAAGCTTCTTAGCAGAAAGAGGAGACTCTCTAAGACCAAGAAAGCTTCGTGAGATACGATATAGAGGAGTGGAGGTGCTACTTAAAGAGGGTGGAGGTCTAAATACAGCCCTGAATAGTACCAGGTTGGTTAGCATATTTCATACAAATGCGGAATGAGAAAAATAACATCCTTTTCTACTGTATTCTGCATGTTCATCAAGATTTCTCTCAAATGTAAGTTTAAAAGCTACAAAGGCTTCATGCTGTGATTTTGTCCATGCCATTTTGTTTTATTTAAAGGAATGTTAGTCATAAATCAGAATTTGCACCCAATGCATTATGCAAAGAACTGTCAATGCTGTTTAATTGCATCAGTTTCAACTGATTTCCCAGTAGATTGAGATTTGATAAAAAGGTACCCCTACTTTTTGCTGTAACAGGTGGACTCGACCATTCGCCTTGTCCTTCCCTGAAACTTTTGTACACTATTTGAGGGGCTGAAACTGGGCACAGTATTTGTGGTGGTGGTTGACTGGAGCAGAACCAGGTGGAAGAATTCTTGGTCTCTGTATTGTGTCTGCAATCTGTATTTTTAGGAGAGGACAGTTTCTGGCTCCTTATCTCTCCTACTGGAACCAGGATTGCCCCCAAGATGGGGCAACTGAGAGACCGGCTTGAACTCAGCCAGGAAGTAATGAAGGCTGGACTTGGACGACAGGCAAAGCCCCACAAATCCAGCCTTTCTCAATACTGCCATGCTTAGCAAATGTGAATGTGGGTGTCAGAGACTATGGAGAGAGTAGTGTTGTGTGAATCGAATCAAAATTTACTGGGCTGGCCAGGATATCTCAAGCTCTAGAGCAGCGGTTCTCAACCTTTTTCAGGCTGCGACCCCGACCCGCACTGCATGAGCGGCACAACGGCCTGCATCGCGCATGCATGGTGCTGCCCCCACCGCCGGCCAAGGGGAAAAGGGGAAAAAATGGCGGACTACATTGTTTGGCGACCCCCGTGAAATGGTCGTTCGACCCCAAATGGAGTCGCGACCCACAGGTTGAGAACCGCTGCTCTAGAGCATGTTGACCAGACTACCTCGGCAGGTGGTTGTGAGGCGCTAATTGGAAGATCTGGTGCCCCATCTCCTTGGCAGGAAGGCGGGCTAGGAGTGGCCCTGCAGAGAAAACCTGGGCATGAGCATCTCCGGGAGGGCCAGCAGATGGCGCAAAGTTCTGTCCTTTGCTGCCCCCTGATGGCCGTTAGTGGAGCTGCTGCCCTGATCTAATTCCATCTCGAGAACCCAGAAGGCTTTGGCAGCTCCCACAATAAGGATGGCTGTTGGTCCTTCAAAGCGCTCCCCTGACCTCGCTGGCGGTTCCTCGGCAGGTGCAAGGGCCCTTGGACCATGGGGGCCGGCAAGCAGGGGCTGGCTGGGTGGCTGGTGCGGAGGGGAATAGCTCCAGAGTCCCCATCTGTGGCTTCCTGGCTGAGAATAGCTCTGTTTGCCTAAAGTCACTTGCATAAGCTGTCTGCTATGCCTAGGCAGAAAAGAGGCTTTCAGTGCCAGAGAAATGCTGTTCTCCAATTGCCGCTGTCTTCTAGCAAGTGCCAGGTGAGAGCCGTACTTGGAACACTGGTGGTGTGTTCCGCCCACCCCCGAGTTTTTTTTCTTTATTCATATCGACAAATGCAAGAGTGCTCTCCACACACACACACACAGCTGGAAGGCCCCGGAAAAGTTCCTTCTTTACCCAGGAAGCCAGTTCCACCCACCTTCTCTGGAGCTTCCGAGCAACAGCCTGGCTGACCTGACCAAGCTTCCAAATTCACAGCTCTGGTGCCTTCCAAGCTGCCTGATCAAAGCATTTTCCATGAATCAGGCAGGAACAGGAAGGAGCCCAAGTCCCACCTGGTGAAGGTCGCTTTAAGAGGGAAAGAGGAAAAAAAGGAAGTGGCAAGGACTGAGGATTTGAGAACGAAGTCTTCCGGGAGGCATCAGCCAAGTGTCAACAATGGGTGGGCTCTGAGATACTTTCTGAAATGGGTTCAAAGGATGCCATTTCCCTTCATGGGGATCTTGGGGTGAGGCTGTTTCCAAGGGCAGGCCCAGAAGCAAATAATTAAACATTGCAATGTCCTGATGTAAAGTGTAACCTATTGTGCTCACTTCCTAAAGCCAGATGCAAGAATATAAATCACTTTATTTTTGCTCAGATGCACATTTCTTCACCTCACCCCTTCGTCCCCCTGGGGATACACAAAACACATCGTATCAGCAGGAGGTCGAATTCAGATGGCAAAATTATCAAGTCTTTGAACAGCCATGGAAAGAGAACAGAACTTGATCACTTGGGGGACTAATTTGCTGGAAGAAAAAATGCATTCCTTTCCCACAACCTTTTGGAGGCGTTAAATAATAAGGATATTATATCAATGTGCCATATCAAATAAAATAAGTAAACTGTGATAATTGATATGAGCTTCTTAAGTAGGCAAGAAAAAGGTTAATCTTTGCACTGGGGGGGGTTACTGTATTTACCCCCATTACAATAATAAAATATTGTACCCCAATCTTTCTGAAGGTTGCTCCAGCTCTGGATTGGCTGTTTCCATCTAAAGTAGGATCACAGATTAAGGAAAGAGGCCTCAGTGTTTAAGATCTATGCCTTTCTTCAGAATGACACAGGATTAACCTCAAGGCTCTTTTACATCTAGATGGGACCTTCACTATTGCAGAATGCACAAACCCTCTCAGGTCCACCATCGTGTCCTGCCATTCCTGGGAAGTGGGGGGGGGGAGAGAGGCTTGCTGGCATTTTTGCTTGCTTTTTGCTTTGCTCTAACTGCTTGAGAATTTAGGCAGGGAGATATTGGTGGAGACAGAGCGGACTCTCTCCCAGGCGGTTTTTGCCAGACTTCAAGGCCGCCATTTCCTCAGGGTGAACTGCTATCTCCCGGCACCTCAGAGATTCTCAAAACAAGCTTTCAGCATCACATTGGCTGCCGTTGGACCTGGGGATGGGCTTGGGGGTACCTCTGGGTGGCCATTGGGGTAGTAAGCCAGCCTACCAAAGGGTGCCAGGTTCGCTTTACCTGCCGCAGGTAATGCTCGACTGAGAACCAGTGTTCACCCTTGAAAAAAGGGACTTCCAGCCAGTCCTCGCAGCTACGACCATCACAACATCCTCACAGGTCACAATCAAAATTTCAGGCGCTTGGCAAACGGTGTGGATGTAGGACCCGGGGTCACGTGATCGACCAGTGGTCAACTTCTCTTGCTAAATTAGACATTTGTTAAGTGAATTTTGCCCCATTTTATGACCGTTCTTGCCACTGTTGCTAAGTGAATCCCTGCAGTCGTTAAGTCGGCAACGCAGTTGTTAAGCGACCCTGGCTTCCTCTTTGACTTTGCTCGTCAGAAGGTCACCAAAGCCGATCACGTGACCCTCCCCAGGCACTGCGACCGTCATAAATATGAAACAGTGGCCAGGCATTGCAATTTTTGATCACATGACAATGGGGATGCCGCAACAGTCGGAAGTGCGAAAAATGGTCATAATCCTTTTTTCAGCGCCGTTGTAACTTTGAAAGGTCACTAAATGAACTGTTGTAAGCCGAGGACTACCTGCATTATGCCTAAAAATTTCACAGTCACCCAGGGACGACTGTGCTCTCCGCGGCCTTTTCAGACTTTGCCTGGTCCTCCTGCAATCACTGTTGCTCCGTAAAAGTTCTTTTGATGCAACTGGATGGATCCAGAGTCTTGCTTTGCTGAGGGACCAGCTGAGGCAGTTCCTTACGAGCCCAAAGCAGAAGCCCACCAAAAGGAATCCGTTCTTCCCCTGCTTATTAAACTCAGCCCTTCTCTTTGCTCGGAAGTGTGTTCTACCAAATAACAGGTGCTAGCCAAGAAGCCAATAAAGAGCCTTCCAGCTCCTCCAAACGCGGCATATTCCTCCTTTAAATGTGTCTTAAAGTGTACACTTTGAGAGCAAGCAACTAAATTTCACTTTTAATGTGTGCCATTGTACCCACAGTAAAAAATGACAATAAAGGTTATCTTCCTCTCTCTCCTGTTCTGTTAGCTGATAAGAGAACTTCTTAAAGACCTTCAGTGATGGAGCGCCCACAACTTCTGGTGGCAAGCTGTTCCACTGGTTAATTATTCTCACTGTTAGGAACTTTCTCCTTAATTCTAGGTTGCTTGTATCTTTGATTAGTTTCCAACTATTGTTTCCTGTCTTGCCCTCTGGTGCTTTGGAAAATAAGTTGACCCCCTCTTCCTTGTGGCAGCCCCTCAAATGCTGGAACACGGCTATCGTGTCATCCCCATTTTTTCCTTTCTTTGGACTAGCCAATCCCAAGTCCTGCAGCCACTCTTCCCATGTTTTAGTCTCCAGACCCTTTGATTGCAGTGGGGTTTTTTTTCCCTAACTAGACCTGTGTTAGGACAAATACACAATTTAGGGCTGCCCCTATAAATTGAAGCAGGGAAAAACGAGGAACAAAACCCCAAAGAAGAAAACAACCTAATACAAAGGAACAGCTACGAGCAGCATAACACATTTCTGAGGTCTTAAAAATGGATTTGTAATTAGTAAAAAGAACTGCGACACAATCGGCAGTAGGTCACCCAGTATCCCAGCCGAAAAGTTTGACGATCAGCCAAGATTGCGGACCCTTCCGCAAGGCCGAGAGGGCTGAAGCCATCTGGATCTTGGCGGGATCCTGTTCCACAGGGCAGGTGCCGTGACAGGACTGCTGGGTTCCCCCCAAATGATGTTGCTTAATAAAAGGGGGATCCCAGAAGGTACCCAATGTAGAAAGCTTAGAATAGAGTTGCCCAAATAGAGCTCTCTGGACTTTCCACGGGATATGAAAATTGGGGGTGGGGGGAAAGGCAGTTATGGAATCCTGAGAGCTGAATTCGCTCATAAGTAATTGGGGGGAGAGTGAAACCAACCAGAGGATGTGGGCTTGCGAAGCAAAAAATGCAAGCGATACGGCATGTCCAGGGATCTGCCTGTGACTACAACTGGTCTTGCGTGTTGCATCTATGAATCTTGTCTTTTCAGCAGCCTGGAGCGGATGTCGACTCTGACCATAGCAGCCCGGTCAGGATCCGAAGAAGCAGGTGCCTCCAGAAAGGGAGAGTCCCTCTGTGATGGCAGCGGCCCCTGCGGCTTCACGATTCATTCCTAAACTCCAGCGTGAAGATTTCTGCTGCGTTTCTGGGGGCCCTGACGACTGCCCTCTGATTGCCCCAAAACGTCCCAGCCTTCTCAAAACACTCTGGCGAGCACTGATTGGCTGGAAAAGGACTGGTCAAGGGGAGGGATGGGCTCTGTGAAAATCTTTCTGTAACCAGTAGCCAGCAAGAGTTTGTTAAAAGCAGATCATGCCACACTGATCTTATTTCACGTGATTTTGATTTGATGCCTCTGTTTATACAACCAAAGATTGTACTAGCTTTTTTGGCTGCTGCTGCTGCTGCACACTGCTGGCTCATATTCAAGTGATTGTCACAAGGGGGAGCATTTTGGAAATCTAGGTTTTGCACCCCCTCCCCCTCGCCCTCATTCCCTTACTGTCCCCTACCCAACCACATCCTCTCCTCCTCCCTTTCACCTCCCCCTCACTGTCCCCCTTCTACCTGTAATCCCCTCGTGGCCCATCTCTCATCCCCCACCCTCACCCCTATCCATCCACATCCTCCCCTTGCCCCCCTTCAATGTCCCTCCCCCTTCCTACCCTCCCTCAACCCCCCTGATGCCCTCATGGTCCATCACCCCATTCCTATTCCGCTCCTGCTTTTTCCCCTCCCACAGTGTTCCCTCTCCTCCTCAGGTGCTCCTCCCCCTCACTTCCCCACACCCCACTCCTCTCCATCATTTTCACCTTTCCTTTCCCCTTCTCTGAGTTCAATTGTATTTAGCTGTATTAGCAGAATTTGCAAAAGACATTTATTATTTTTAGAAATATGGTGGTAAAATTTCAAACACATCTTCTGCCTGCTAATTTCCCCACAATAAGAACCCTGTGAGGTGGGTTGGGCTGAGAGAGATTGACCGGCCCAGAGTCACCCAGCTGGCTTTCATGGACAAGGTGGGACATGAACTCATGGTCCCCCACTTTCAACCCTGAGGCCTTAACAACTACACCAACTTCTGCAAACAAATTAGTCCTTGGGTTAAAAATAAGTTCTATTCCTAACTCAGACAATCAGTCAATAGGAATAGATCTGGAAGAGACCTTAGAAGAGGTCACCTAGTCCAGCCCCCTGCTCAAGCAGGAGATCCTGTACTATTTCAGACAAGTGGCTGACCAGTCTCTTCTTAAAACCTCCAGCAATGAAGTACCCACAACTTTTGAAAGCAAGTTGTTCCACCAGTTAATTGTCCTCACTGTCAGGAAGTTTCTCCTTAATTCCAGGTTGCTTCTCTCCTTGATTAGGTCCCATCCATTGTATCTTGTTTTGCCTTCTGGTGATTTGGAGAATAAGTTAACTCCCCTCTTCTTTGGGGCAGCCTCTCAAATACTGGAAGGCTGCTATCATGTCTCCCCGTGTCCTTCTTTTCACTAGAGAGCCATGCCCAGTTCTTGCAACCGTTCTTCATATCTTTTAGCTTGCAGGCATTTAATTATCCTAGCTGCTCTTTGCAATCTTTTTTGTAATGTGGTGACCAAAGCTGGATGCAGCATTCCAGATGTGGTCTTACTAAGGCTTTGTAGAGCAGTAGTAATACTTCACATGATTTTTATTCTCTGCCTCTGTTTATATAATCAAGGACTGTATTAGCTTTTTTGGGCCGCCACCACACACGGCTGACTCATATTTAAGTGATCGTCCATTAGATTAGGAGTCCAAGGTCCCTCCCACAGTTACTGTTTTTGAGCCATGTTTGCTGGTACCTCTGGTTTATCCTGCCCAGGTGTCAAACCTTGCTATTCTCCACGTTAAATGTCACGTGGCTGGAGAGGGCCCATCGTTCCAGTCCTTTCTGGATCCCGAGCTCGTCTTCCGGGGTGGGGGCTATTCCTGCCACAGAGCCCTGCAGCGTCTCATGCAAAAGCGTAAGATAAATTCCGTTCTCTCCCCCCTCCGTCTCCCCCCCCGGGTCCTTCCTCCACCCCTCAGTGGCGCCGGGGCTGCTCTGAGAAGAATCCGCCTCCCTGGGCGACCTTGGCCGCTCTCCCTCTTCCAGGGGAGCCCCTGCATCCCGGCCTTTCTTTCCCGGCCAAGCCGGCGCCTCCCCCCAGGCCTTCCCGCCCCTCCCGTTGCCCCTGCCTGGAAGGGGGAGGAGCCTCCGAGGTCAAAGGCATCCTATCCCAGTCCGGAGCCCCCGAGGTGGGAGGTCCCCCCCCTGGGCAAGAGTTGGGCTGCCTGAGGAATTCTGGGAGTTGAAGTCCAGAAGCCTCGGAGCCCCCAAGGGGGGAGGCTGGAGAGCCTCCACGGTCCTGGGGGCGTTTCTGGCCCCGGCTCCTCCCCCTCCTCCCCCTCCCTCTCTGGCTGGGCAGAACGGGGGGGGCGGGGGAGGAAAACCTTTCCAGACAGAAAAGACCGGAAGAGAAATCCTTCCAATCCAGCCCGGCCTGGGACCCCATCGCCCCCCCTTTTCCCCCCAATTCCGAGGAGGGGCTCCGGGGGGGGCAGAAGAGCGGAGGGAGGGGCGGGATCGGCCCTGAGAGGCGGGAGGGGCTGCCTGGGGGCCGCGGGGGAGCCTGGCCGGAGCCCCCGGGAGGGGGAGGGGAGAAGAGACCCCCGCCCAGGAAGAGACCCGGGGAGGGGGAGGGGGAGCGAGGGAGGGGCGGAGACGCAGCCCCGGAAGTCCCTCAGCTCCGCCTACCCGAATGTGGGGCGGGGGGGAGACGGGACCCCAAAGGTCAAAGGGCCCCTCGTCCCACCCCCTCGCCGGACGAAGAGAACATTCGCTACTGCGCAGGCGGCATCTGGCTGATGGAGGGAAGGAGGACGCCGATTGGTCGCCCTGGCGATGGCGGCGATTGGCAGGAGGACTCCTGGGGGCGGTCCCTTCGAGCGAAAGAGGAAGAGCATCCAGGAAAAGGCCGCGCAGAGAAGTCCCGCCTCCACTTCCGGGATGAAACAGAACTGAGGCTCCCTGATTGATTCGTCCACGGACGGGCTCGGATCCAGGTGGGGCGCAAGGCATGCTGGGAGGGGCATTCCGAGAGGCTCTCTGGCGGAGGAGGGAGGGGGGAGGGAGGGGGGAGTCCGAGGCCTGGTCTGGCGGGACGGGCGCTGGGAGGGAGGCCTGCCCGGAAGGTCCCACTGAGAGGCGGAGGCTTCGGCCTTCCTCCCCGGGCGGGCCTGGGACTCCCCTCCGTGACCCGCCTCTCCTCCCCCCCTTCGCCCCTGCAGGAGGACGGGCGAGCCCGGCGGAGGAAGGAAGGAAGGAGGCGCCGCCCGAGAGGAGAGGAGGCCCCGCGGAGCAGCCCCGGGAGGAGACGGCGGGGGAAGCCCTGGAAGGGATGAGCCGAAGGGGACTCCGCGAAAGGAGGCCGCCTGGAGGGAGAAGCGGGGAGCAGGAAACGGGCGGAGACCCCGAGACGGGCCTGGAGGGCGGAGGGTCCTTCGGGACAGGAGGAAGACCCGGGAGTCCCCAGAGAATCCAGGAGGGAGGAAAGAAATATCAGTGCCCGGAATGTGCAAAATCCTTCAAAAGAAATGCAGATCTTAAAATCCATCAAAGGATCCACACTGGAGAAAAACCATATGGATGCCCAGAGTGTGGAAAGAGCTTCAGTCAGAGGAGCCACCTTTATGTACATCAAAGGATCCACACAGGAGAAAAACCGTATAAATGCCTGGAGTGTGGAAAGAGCTTCAGTCAGAAGAGCAGCCTTTATGTACATCAAAGGATCCACTCAGGAGAAAAACTGCATAAATGCCTGGAGTGTGGAAAGAGTTTCAGTCAGAAGAGCAGCTTTTATGTACATCAAAGGATCCACTCAAGAGAAAAACTGCATAAATGCCTGGAGTGTGGAAAGAGCTTCAGTCAGATGAGCAGCCTTTATAGACATCAAAGAATCCATTCAGAAGAAAAACCGTATGAATGCCTGGAGTGTGGAAAGAGCTTCAGACATAGGAGCAGCCTTTATGTACATCAAAAGATCCACACAGGAGAAAAACTGCATAAATGCCTGGAGTGTGGAAAGAGTTTCAGTCAGAGGAGCAACCTTTATGTACATCAAAGGATCCACTCAGGAGAAAAACTGCATAAATGCCTGGAGTGTGGAAAGAGCTTCAGTCAGATGAGGAGCCTTTATAGACATCAAAGAATCCATTCAGAAGAAAAACCGTATGAATGCCTGGAGTGTGGAAAGAGCTTCAGACATAGGAGCAGCCTTTATGTACATCAAAAGATCCACACAGGAGAAAAACTGCATAAATGCCTGGAGTGTGGAAAGAGTTTCAGTCAGAGGAGCAGCCTTTATAGACATCAAAGGATCCACACAGGAGAAAAACTGCATAAATGCCTGGAGTGTGGAAAGAGCTTCAGTCGGAGGAGCCACCTTTATAGACATCAAAGGATCCACACAGGAGAAAAACTGCATAAATGCCTGGAGTGTGGTAAGAGCTTCAATCGGAGGAGCAGGCTTTATGTACATCAAAGGATCCACACAGGAGAAAAACTGCATAAATGCCTGGAGTGTGGAAAGAGCTTCAGTCAGAAGAGCAGCCTTTATGTACATCAAAGGATCCACTCAGGAGAAAAACTGCATAAATGCCTGGAGTGTGGAAAGAACTTCAGTCAGATGAGCAGCCTTTATAGACATCAAAGAATCCATTCAGAAGAAAAACCGGATTAATGCCTGGAGTGTGGAAAGAGCTTCAGACATAGGAGCAGCCTTTATGTACATCAAAAGATCCACACAGGAGAAAAACTGCATAAATGCCTGGAGTGTGGAAAGAGTTTCAGTCAGAGGAGCAGCCTTTATAGACATCAAAGGATCCACACAGGAGAAAAACTGCATAAATGCCTGGAGTGTGGAAAGAGCTTCAGTCGGAGGAGCCACCTTTATAGACATCAAAGGATCCACACAGGAGAAAAACTGCATAAATGCCTGGAGTGTGGTAAGAGCTTCAATCGGAGGAGCCACCTTTATAGACATCAAAGGATCCACACAGGAGAAAAACTGCATAAATGCCTGGAGTGTGGAAAGAGCTTCAGTCGGAGGAGCCACCTTTATAGACATCAAAAGATCCACACAGGAGAAAAACTGCATAAATGCCTGGAGTGTGGAAAGAGTTTCAGTCAGAGGAGCAACCTTTATGTACATCAAAGGATCCACTCAGGAGAAAAACTACATAAATGCCTGGAGTGTGGAAAGAGCTTCAGTCAGATGAGGAGCCTTTATAGACATCAAAGAATCCATTCAGAAGAAAAACCGTATGAATGCCTGGAGTGTGGAAAGAGCTTCAGTCAGAAGAGCAGCCTTTATGTACATCAAAAGATCCACTCATATAAATGCCTGCAGTGTGGAAAGAGCTTCAGTCAGAAGAGCAAGCTTTATAAACATCAAAAGATCCACAAAGAAGAGAAACCGCATAAATGCCTGGAGTGTGGAAAGAGATTCAGTCAGAGGGGCAGTCTTTATGTACATCAAAGGATCCACACAGGAGAAAAACCGTATAAATGCCTGGAGTGTGGAAAAAGCTTCAGTCGGAGGGGACACCTTTATAGACATCAAAAGATCCACTCAGGAGAGAAACCATATAAATGCCTCCAGTGTGGAAAGAGCTTTACTGAAACTGGAAGTCTTTCTAAACATCAAGGAATACACACAGGAGAAACCCTATGAATGCCTGGAATGTGGAAGGAGCTTCAACAGGGCAGGAACTCTGTGCAATCAAAGGATCCACACAGGAGAAAAACCAAATGTCTGAAGTTTGGAAGGTGTGAACACTTACCCTTCATTGCCATCTCATCCTTTGTGTGTCAACATGAGTGTGTAATGTATTCTCATCCAAAACACTCAAGAGTAAGTAAACTTACGAAGAGCACCATTTTACTCTTCCATTTATTGCTACTCTGTTTAATGATTCTGCTGTTCTGTCATGCCTAATAGTTGAATTTGAATAATTTTACACACTTTTCAAGGGGTACATAATCTCCTGAGTACAAGTGTATTCAATTCCACAAACTCGTATCACAATTTCTTCTGATTGGTGAGATTTCATCCTGAGATCCAGAAGCTGCTACTGAATGTTCTGGAGAAACTTTCCAATTTCCATTGTGCCCACGGTTCTTTCCATGGGCCTGGAAACCAGAGCGTTCTCTCCCGGGTTAATTCTTCCCTTGAAATAAGACTCTCGCCCCTTCTGTACCTTTTGGCCCACTCCCTCCTTCCACCCAGAGAAGAACCTGCACTCTTGGTTATTAATGAGCCAATTCTCCCTTTTCTCTCCTTTTTGCCTCCCACCTGATCCTCAGTGCTACCTTTGCTCTCTGCTTAGCAATTCAAGTTATTTGGGCCGTAACTTTTGCCTCAGGTGAGACCTCTGTGTTGCAGGAATACAGTCCATGCTGAGGGCCAAGAAACAGGTTTCTTGCACTTGGTTGCACTTTCTTGTAACTCTAATAACGATAACCTTGTAATATAGAAGGTTTTTGCCTTAGCATCCAGGTGCTTGTAACTTTCTAACTGCAAAACAAGGGACTCTCTCAGGCTGAATAGCAAAGGACTTTTTCAATTGTACATGCTAGAGGTTTCAGCTGGCCAAAATTGTATCTTCTCTCAACAGATTTAAGTGGCTCAAGATGCCTTTTCTCATGGGAACGTTCTCCTTTTAATACAATGGTTTTAAATGGTTATGTTATTATGGGATGTTTAACTTAACTGTCCATGTTTCTGATGTAACAGGATTTCTTCCATCCAATCACCTATTCTTTTGTACTTTTTCTACTGTATGTGTCCTGGGCTTCTCTTTTCATTAAGAGAAACATCCTTATAAGATTAATAAGTTGCCTTTAAATAATTTGAAGAAGTGTGCCGTGGCAGAATCTAGGTGTCTGACCTGCCCCAACTGGGTCCCTTAGGAAGGAAAGACCCTCAATTTCATCGGATTGGAGCAAAAGGTGCCTGTGCTAGAAACCAATTCTGGGCTTCTCTGAGCTTCATCACCTGTCATTTCCCCCCTCCCTGTTTCCCATCACGTACAAACATATTGTCGATTTGTCCACCACCTCCTCCCCCCAATGCCCCTCCAGATGGCAGGAACTGGTAGGACCTGACACTGGGGCTAATTTGGCCTTCATTGTTGGGGATGTGACCGAGCTGCTCCCTGTCATTGTTTCATATAATCTAAATGGATTTTTCCAAAGGTCAGTGCCATCTAAGACCATCCCCAGATATCTGAAACTCTTGTAAATTGGATGTTCTCCAGCATGGGTGGATGGAGAATCCACCTATGGGTTGTGACTGCCTGTCACCCAATCACAGACTAGGTCCGAAATTTAGCTCCGCCTCCTGGCTTCCTTCCCCAGTTTTTTCCTAGTCTGAAGCCCAAGAACAGCTCTTCCCGGTAGCTCCAGGAAGAAAAGGTTTTTTAGGTTTTAAGATCTGGTAAAATTTAATCCTTTTATCCCTTTTTGGTTTGTTTTTCTAGTAAGCTATTGGAAATACGAAATTTAGAAGTTTTTAGATTAAAAGTACCGGAGTTTTTTACTTTTTTTTTTTTTTTTTTTCTCAACGGTCTCCCTTTGGAGACTACATCCTCGCCCCGGGATCGTCAGGAGGCCGCCCAGGCCCGGGCCCTTGGGAGTCACGGGGGGAAACATCCCCGGACTCCCGGACGGCCTCCAGAAGACGACCAGGACCCCACAGGCGTCGAAGGAAGCAGACCAAGGCTCGCTCGTCGACGCGGAAGGGCGCAGGAGCGCTCCAACCAAACGCAAGTGGGGACCCTGGGACGGGGAGGAGGCCGCCAGGGGCGGTAAGTAGTCAGACCGCTCACAAACCGGAGCGGGTAGATCGGAGCCCGTTAAAACGAGGCTCCGCGTGGTCGGGAGCACAGAGCTCCGACCACAAAATTGGCGCGGCGGCCATCTTGGTTAAGGGGAGGTCCCAGCCAGGGACGCGAAGCGCCATATTGGAAAGGGGGTGGTCCCCAGCCGTCCGCGTCTGTCGATTGGTGCTCTCCGCAGGGCGCGAAAATATCCCTTTGAAGAGGGGGAGCGCACGGGAACTCTTTGTCCCTTTGTCTTCCCGCTTGGGGCCTAGACCCAGGGAAGGCCTTGCTGACGATCAGCGAGTGAGCGGAGCCACCGAGCGATCACCCTAAACCGGACGGTTGCACCGGAGGGTGAGGAAGGGAGGTTTTTGTTGCCCCTTCACTCCGGAGGCGTGCTGCGTGCAAAAGCCACTCCAGTGCCGGCACCAGGCAGCACAGGGGGAAGCAGGAAGGCCCAGCAGAGCGCGGAGGAGAAACGAGCGCCGTTTTTTTCCCCTCGGCTTCGTCGTGCAGGCTAGGGAAGGCCTCCCTTAGGCACTGCCGACCCCAGCCTCGCCTGCCTAGATTCTGGGACATAGTCCCTGCTTGAGCATGGCCATGGCAGAGGGCACTCCAGCCCAGGGCTCAGGGCCTCCCCCGTCGCCACCACGCCGAACGGAGGAACAGGGGGGAGGCAAGAAGAAGGCAAAAACAAAGCACCTAACTGAGCCATCGAAGTCAGCGGAGCGTCAGGCCATAAGGAGACACCAGGCCCTGGAAAAGGAGTTTGCCAAGGCTCAGCGCAGGGCTGTAGGGACAGAGAGACCTGACCTGGCACTCCTGGAGACTCCCAGCTCCTTTGGGCCATCAGAAGCAGAGCAGGGGTCCAGGGAATGGATCCCCAGGGGTGGAACGGATGAAGATCTCTCCCCTATATCGGTGCCCTCGTCACCAGCACCCTCTGAACCCACAACCAGCCAGGAGGAGGCTGGACACAGAGGTAGGAAGAGAACGAGGTCGGGTAAGTGTTTTTCTCAACTTCACTCCCTCCTACAGGAAACCCTGAAGCATCTCCGATCAGCCGGGAGTGAGTCCCCCTCACCTAGGGCTCGCAAGCCACGGAGACACGTTCCCAGGGGGGAAAATGAACTGTTTCAGGACTCTGACGCGTCTGAGTTTTCCCCACAGGCGTCAGACGAGGAGCAGGGGGAATGGGAGGATGAGGGAGCTGTGCTGTCAGGAACTGAGGAGGCAGAACAACAGACAACACAGGCCCCAGGTCTTTTCGACCATACCCTTTTCCTTTCCCTCTTGCCAAAGGTCTGTGCGGCACTCGATATGCCGGCTAAGACAAAGGAGGTCAAGCCAGCCTCCTCAGAGGAGGAGGATGCCAAAAATCCACTAATGTATTCACCGGTGTCTGAGGTAATACAGGTGCCCTGTACCAAGGTCTTCAGGTCGTCGGTACGGGACCAGTGGGCAAACCTGGGGGCTATACCATCACCTAGCAGTGTGGAAAAGAAGATGTTCAATGTCTGTAATCCCCTGGCATCACTCATTGAGGTGCCCCAGGTCAATGATCCACTAATTTCTCTGTTTGCTTCCTCAGCCATCCCAGGAGACATGTCAGAGGCAATGAAGGCAGAGGAGAGGAAGGCAGAGCTCTCTCTCCGCAGAGTGCATCACTCATCAGCCTGGGCCATTAGGGCCACGTCCACTGCTTCTGTTTTCTCCAGGGCAGCGATCACGTGGCTGCGGGAGCTCCAGGCGAGCGTGCCGCCAGAGCAGGTACGCATACGACAGACTCTGACAAAGCTGCGCATGACGGCGGAATTCACGGCGGACGCCACCCTGTATGCCTCAAGATATTCGGCCAGAGCCATCACAGGTACAGTAGCGGTTAGGAGACTAGCATGGCTAAAAAATTGGAAAACAGACCTGAAATCCAAGTGGCGCCTCGCCACAGCTAAGTATTCGGGATCGAAACTATTTGGGGCGATCCTGGATCCTTACGTGATTGAGGATAAGACCAAAAGGAAGGTGCTAGCGCACCCCTCGAGGAAGTCAGACAGGGGAGGACAGGAATTCCGCAGACAGGGCCCCCGACAGAGCGGGGGTGGAGAATGGAGGCAGCCCTTTCAGGGAGGACGATCCTGGGACGGACCCAGAAACGCGCGCGCCTTTTCGTACAGACAGGAGCGCGGCCAGGATCGTTCAGCCTCTGGCAGGGGTCAACCTTCCAAACGCTCCTTTAGAGGGGGGGGAGGTCGCCCCTACAGACGCTCCAAATGACGCCCAGGACAGCCCCATTGGGGGTCGTCTGGCGCTGTTCAGTGAGGCGTGGCAGACGACCACAACGGACGCCTGGGTCAGAGAAACAGTAGCCCAGGGTCTAGCAATAGAATTTTACTCGATTCCACCAGACCACTTCAGAAGGTGCCCGGTGTCACGCAACAGGGACAAGGCGGGCCTTCTAGATCAGGCCATAGATCACCTGAGGGACATAAGAGCCATAGAGGCAGTTCCCCCAGAACAGGAGGGCAGGGGATATTACTCCATCCTGTTCCTGGTACCGAAGTCATCGGGGGATTGGAGAGCCATTCTCGACCTCAAACGCCTCAATCGCTATGTAGTGTACAGGAAATTCAAAATGCAGTCCCTCAGATCCATCCTGGCCAGCATTCGGAGAGGAGACATGCTATCCTCCATAGACCTCACAGAGGCCTATCTACACATTCCGATAAGGCCGGATCACAGGAGGTTTCTCAGATTCTGTTACAGGGGACGACACTACCAGTACAGGGCCTTACCATTCGGCCTGTCCTCAGCACCCCGAGTCTTCACGAAGGTACTGGCGGCACTGGGAGCGCACCTACGCATGATTCCGGTAAGGGTCCAATGCTACCTGGACGACATCCTGATCCTGTCAGGCTCATACCAGGCAGCTCTGACAGACATTCAGATCACCATAGACACCCTCCAGAACCATGGCTTCTCAGTAAATCACAAGAAAAGCCAGCTCGCCCCATCAAGGAGGCTCCTCCATCTGGGAGCCGTCATAGACTCAGAACAGGGCATGGTATATCTTTCACCGGAGCGTCAGGAGAGCCTACAGAAGCTCGTACGACTGGTGGCCCAAAAAAGAGTGGCCCCCATAGTCCAGCTCTCTCAGCTCCTGGGAAAGATGATATCATGCCTGGGCATTGTTCCGTGGGCAAGGCTCCACTCCAGAAGCCTCCAGTGGCTTCTACTCCCTTACCAGAGGCAGAACCAGAGTGCGTCGCCCAAGAGGGTCAGGGTTCCACCCCAGGTCATAGCATCCCTCAGATGGTGGAGGTCAGGCGCCCTAAGAAGGGGCACCCCGCTCAGGGAGCCAGACAGGATCACGGTCACGACCGACGCAAGCCTGTTCGGGTGGGGGGCCCACTCCGGGGACAGAATAGCCCAAGGGAGGTGGAACAAGGAGGACCTACGGCACAGGATCAATTGGCTCGAACTGAGGGCCATACACCTGGCCCTGCGAAAATTCTCAGCCCATTTGTCAGGGAACCATGTGCTAGTCCTGACGGACAATGTAACAGCAAAAGCACATGTAAACAAGCAGGGCGGGACCAGGTCAGCGGCACTCATGAAGGAAGCCAGGGACCTGGGCCTTTGGGCAGAACAGCACCTGGCCTCGCTCAGGGCAGAACACATATCGGGGGAGGCAAACCATCAGGCAGACTCCCTCAGCAGAACAACGGTAGACCACGCAGAGTGGAGGCTGGCCCCGGAACTGTTCGAGGCAATCTCGGACAGGTTCGGCCGGCCCTGCCTGGACCTCTTCGCGTCTCCAGCAAACACTCAAACTCCACGTTTCTTTTCCAGGTTCCAGACCCGGGGAGCGGAGGGGACGGACGCGCTCAGATGCAGGTGGCCCCAGGGGCTGCTGTACGCCTTCCCTCCTCCGCCCCTAATACAGGCAACAATTCGCAAACTGATTCTGGAGGAGGCGGAGGTGATACTAGTCGCCCCATACTGGCCGAGACGTCCCTGGTTCGCAGATCTGGTAGATCTTTCACTCTCGCCAGTGTGGAGACTCCCTCCGAGCCTGGTTTCTCTGAGCCAAGGGAAACTCCAACATCCAGACCCACAATGGCTCCAACTAGCCGCCTGGCACTTGAGCGGGAGGGTCTGAGTAGGCAGGCCTTCTCAGAGGAGGTCATCTCGGTCATACAGGATGCCCGTCGGCCCTCTACCAATAGGATATATGACGCCACCTGGAGGAATTTTTCCCTCTGGTGCAGCAGGCGGGGGTTAGACCCCATGTCAGTTACCATTCCAGATATCCTCCAGTACTTGTGGGACGGAATGGATAGGGGGCTAGCGATCAACACCATCCGTAGACAGGTAGCAGCCCTACAGACGGTCCTGGTCTGTGAGGATAGGGGAACACTGTCGCAAAACCCGGCGGTGAGCGCATTCCTAAAAGGGGCTGCCAACAGACGGCCGCCAACAGTTCACCGCTTCCCATCCTGGGACCTACACACGGTGCTACAGGCACTAACGGCGGCTCCGTTCGAACCACTGGGAACCAGCTCACTCCGTTTCCTGACGCTGAAGGTGGCCTTCCTTGTGGCTATCACCTCGGCAAGACGGATCTCCGAGCTGGGGGCCTTGTCGGTCCGCCCGGATCTGCTCTCGTTTGGAGAGGGTAGGGTGACCCTGAGGCTTGACCCAACCTTCATTCCCAAGGTCAACACATGGTTCCACAGGGCTCAGGAACTGATCCTTCCGGATTTTTGTCCAAACCCCACACACCGTTTGGAAAGACAGTGGCACACCTTAGACGTGCGCAGGGCTCTGCGACACTACGTTAACAGAACAGCAACCTTCAGGAGATCAGAGGCGCTATTCGTTTCCTATCATCCCTCTTCCAGGGGTCTGAAGGTATCCTCTTCGACCATTGGAAGATGGATCAGGGCATGCATAGCCAAGGCCTACTTGTCCTTGGACCGGCAGGTGCCAAGTAACATTACAGCTCACTCCACAAGGAGCGCGGCCACATCGGCAGCTTGGCGCACGCAGGCTCCTCTGGAGGAAATATGCAGAGCGGCCACGTGGGCCTCTCCGTCCTCTTTTATTAGGAACTACAAGATAGACCAGTTTGCTGCAGCTGAGGGGTCGTTTGGCAGGAGGAGCTTGCAGCAGATTGTGGAGTCCTAGTAAGAGATAGCCTAGACTCCCACCCAAGGGGACTAATGAGGGCTTGGGTACGTCCCATAGGTGGATTCTCCATCCACCCATGCTGGAGAAGAAGCGTTGGACTTACCTGAACACATTTTCTCAGCATGGGGGGATGGAGAAGCCACGCCCTCCTCAAATTTGTCTAGGCAGGAATTCTCTTACAGGACACAAAAGGGAGCTACACGGTCCGACCTGATGAGGAGCTTCGCCTGTCAAAAACTGGGGAAGGAAGCCAGGAGGCGGAGCTAAATTTCGGACCTAGTCTGTGATTGGGTGACAGGCAGTCACAACCCATAGGTGGCTTCTCCATCCCCCCATGCTGAGAAAATGCGTTCAGGTAAGTCCAACGCTTCCTCTCAATGGTCCCTTCATCTTTAAAGCTTCTTAGCAGAAAGAGGAGACTCTCTAAGACCAAGAAAGCTTCGTGAGATACGATCTAGAGGAGTGGAGGTGCTACTTAAAGAGGGTGGAGGTCTAAATACAGCCCTGAATAGTACCAGGTTGGTTAGCATATTTCATACAAATGCGGAATGAGAAAAATAACATCCTTTTCTACTGTATTCTGCATGTTCATCAAGATTTCTCTCAAATGTAAGTTTAAAAGCTACAAAGGCTTCATGCTGTGATTTTGTCCATGCCATTTTGTTTTATTTAGAGGAATGTTAGTCATAAATCAGAATTTGCACCCAATGCATTATGCAAAGAACTGTCAATGCTGTTTAATTGCATCAGTTTCAACTGATTTCCCAGTAGATTGAGATTTGATAAAAAGGTACCCCTACTTTTTGCTGTAACAGGTGGACTCGACCATTCGCCTTGTCCTTCCCTGAAACTTGTGTACACTATTTGAGGGGCTGAAACTGGGCACAGTATTTGTGGTGGTGGTTGACTGGAGCAGAACCAGGTGGAAGAATTCTTGGTCTCTGTATTGTGTCTGCAATCTGTATTTTTAGGAGAGGACAGTTTCTGGCTCCTTATCTCTCCTACTGGAACCAGGATTGCCCCCAAGATGGGGCAACTGAGAGACCGGCTTGAACTCAGCCAGGAAGTAATGAAGGCTGGACTTGGACGACAGGCAAAGCCCCACAAATCCAGCCTTTCTCAATACTGCCATGCTTAGCAAATGTGAATGTGGGTGTCAGAGACTATAGAGAGAGTAGTGTTGTGTGAATCGAATCAAAATTTACTGGGCTGGCCAGGATATCTCAAGCTCTAGAGCAGCGGTTCTCAACCTTTTTCAGGCTGCGACCCCGACCCGCACTGCATGAGCGGCACAACGGCCTGCATCGCGCATGCATGGTGCTGCCCCCACCGCCGGCCAAGGGGAAAAGGGGAAAAAATGGCGGACTACATTGTTTGGCGACCCCCGTGAAATGGTCGTTCGACCCCAAATGGAGTCGCGACCCACAGGTTGAGAACCGCTGCTCTAGAGCATGTTGGCCAGACTACCTGGGCAGGTGGTTGTGAGGCGCTAATCTGGGAAGAGCCGGTGCCCCACCTCCTTGGCAGGAAGGCGGGCTAGGAGTGGCCCTGCAGAGAAAACCTGGGCGTGAGCATCTCCGGGAGGGCCAGCAGATGGCGCAAAGTCCTGTCCTTTGCTGCCCCCTGATGGCCGTTAGTGGAGCTGCTGCTCTGATCTAATTCCATCTCGAGAACCCAGAAGGCTTTGGCAGCTCCCACAATAAGGATGGCAGCTGGTCCTTCAAAGCGCTCCCCTGACCTCGCTGGCGGTTCCTCGGCAGGTGCAAGGGTCCTTGGACCATGGGGGCCGGCAAGCAGGGGCTGGCTGGGTGGCTGGTGCGGAGGGAAATAGCTCCAGAGTCCCCATCTGTGGCTTCCTGGCCGAGAATAGCTCTGTTTGCCTAAAGTCACTTGCATAAGCTGTCTGATATGCCTAGGCAGAAAAGAGGCTTTCAGTGCCAGAGAAGTGCTGTTCTCCAATTGCCGCTGTCTTCTATCAAGTGCCAGGTGAGAGCCGTACTTGGAACACTGGTGGTGTGTTCCGCCCACCCCCGAGTTTTTTTTCTTTATTCATATCGACAAATGCAAGAGTGCTCTCCACACACACACACACACACACACACACACAGCTGGAAGGCCCCGGAAAAGTTCCTTCTTTACCCAGGAAGCCAGTTCCACCCACATTCTCTGGAGCTTCCGAGCAACAGCCTGGCTGACCTGACCAAGCTTCCAAATTCACAGCTCTGGTGCCTTCCAAGCTGCCTGATCAAAGCATTTTCCATGAATCAGGCAGGAACAGGAAGGAGCCCAAGTCCCACCTGGTGAAGGTCGCTTTAAGAGGGAAAGAGGAAAAAAAGGAAGTGGCAAGGACTGAGGATTTGAGAATGAAGTCTTCCGGGAGGCATCAGCCAAGTGTTAACAATGGGTGGCCTCTGAGATACTTTCTGAAATGGGTTCAAAGGATGCCATTTCCCTTCATGGGGATCTTGGGGTGAGGCTGTTTCCAAGGGCAGGCCCAGAAGCAAATAATTAAACATTGCAATGTCCTGATGTAAAGTGTAACCTATTGTGCTCACTTCCTAAAGCCAGATGCAAGAATATAAATCACTTTATTTTTGCTCAGATGCACATTTCTTCACCTCACCCCTTCGTCCCCCTGGGGATACATAAAACGCATCGTATCTGCAGGAGGTAGAATTCAGATGGCAAAATTATCAAGTCTTTGAACAGCCATGGAAAGAGAACAGAACTTGATCACATGGGGGACTAATTTGCTGGAAGAAAAAATGCATTCCTTTCCCACAACCTTTTGGAGGCGTTAAATAATAAGGATATTATATCAATGTGCCAGATCAAATAAAATAAGTAAACTGTGATAATTGATATGAGCTTCTTAAGTAGGCAAGAAAAAGGTTAATCTTTGCACTGGGGGGGTTACTGTATTTACCCCCATTACAATAATAAAATATTGTACCCCAATCTTTCTGAAGGTTACTCCAGCTCTGGATTGGCTGTTTCCATCTCAAGTAGGATCACAGATTAAGGAAAGAGGCCACAATGTTGAAGATCAAGATCTATGCCTTTCTTCAGAATGACACAGGATTAACCTCAAGGCTCTTTTACATCTAGATGGGACCTTCACTATTGCAGAATGCACAAACCCTCTCAGGTCCACCATCGTGTCCTGCCATTCCTGGGAAGTGGGGGGGTGCAGGCTTGCTGGCATTTTTGCTTGCTTTTTGCTTTGCTGTAACCTGCTTGAGAATTTAGGCAGGGAGATATTGGTGGAGACAGAGCGGACTCTCTCCCAGGCAGTTTTTGCCAGACTTCAAGGCCGCCATTTCCTCAGGGTGAACTGCTATCTCCCGGCACCTCAGAGATTCTCAAAACAGCCTTTCAGCATCACATTGGCTGCCGTTGGACCTGGGGATGGGCTTGGGGGTACCTCTGGGTGGCCATTGGGGTAGTAAGCCAGCCTACCAAAGGGTGCCAGGTTCGCTTTACCTGCCGCAGGTAATGCTCGACTGAGAACCAGTGTTCACCCTTGAAAAAAGGGACTTCCAGCCAGTCCTCGCAGCTACGACCATCACAACATCCTCACAGGTCACAATCAAAGTTTCAGGCACTTGGCAAACGGTGTGGATGTAGGACCCGGGGTCACGTGATCGGCCAGTGGTCGACTTCTGTTGCTAAATTAGACATTTGTTAAGTGAATTTTGCCCCATTTTATGACCGTTCTTGCCACTGTTGCTAAGTGAATCCCTGCAGTCGTTAAGTCGGCAACGCAGTTGTTAAGCGACCCTGGCTTCCCCTTTGACTTTGCTCATCAGAAGGTCACCAAAGCCGATCACGTGACCCTCCCCAGGCACTGCGACCGTCATAAGTATGAAAGAGTTGCCAGGCATTGCAATTTTTGATCACGTGACAATGGGGATGCCACAACAGTCGGAAGTGCGAAAAATGGTCATAATCCTTTTTTCAGCGCCGTTGTAACTTTGAACGGTCACTAAATGAACTGTTGTAAGCCGAGGACTACCTGCATTATGCCTAAAAATTTCACAGTCACCCAGGGACGACTGTGCTCTCCGCGGCCTTTTCAGACTTTGCCTGGTCCTCCTGCAATCACTGTTGCTCCGTAAAAGTTCTTTTGATGCAACTGGATGGATCCAGAGTCTTGCTTTGCTGAGGGACCAGCTGAGGCAGTTCCTTACGAGCCCAAAGCAGAAGCCCACCAAAAGGAATCCGTTCTTCCCCTGCTTATTAAACTCAGCCCTTCTCTTTGCTCGGAAGTGTGTTCTACCAAATAACAGGTGCTAGCCAAGAAGCCAATAAAGAGCCTTCCAGCTCCTCCAAACGCGGCATATTCCTCCTTTAAATGTGTCTTAAAGTGTACACTTTGAGAGCAAGCAACTAAATTTCACTTTTAATGTGTGCCATTGTACCCACAGTAAAAAATGACAATAAAGGTTATCTTCCTCTCTCTCCTGTTCTGTTAGCTGATAAGAGAACTTCTTAAAGACCTTCAGTGATGGAGCGCCCACAACTTCTGGTGGCAAGCTGTTCCACTGGTTAATTATTCTCACTGTTAGGAACTTTCTCCTTAATTCTAGGTTGCTTGTATCTTTGATTAGTTTCCAACTATTGTTTCTTGTCTTGCCCTCTGGTGCTTTGGAAAATAAGTTGACCCCCTCTTCCTTGTGGCAGCCTCTCAAATACTCGAAGGCTGCTATCATGTCTCCCCGTGTCCTTCTTTTCACTAGAGAGCCATGCCCAGTTCTTGCAACCCTTCTTCATATCTTTTAGCTTGCAGGCATTTAGCTGCTCTTTGCAATCTTTTTTGTAATGTGGTGACCAAAGCTGGATGCAGCATTCCAGATGTGGTCTTACTAAGGCTTTATAGGGCAGTAGTAATACTTCACATGATTTTTATTCTCTGCCTCTGTTTATATAATCAAGGACTGTATTAGCTTTTCTGGGCCGCCGCCACACACGGCTGACTCATATTTAAGTGATCGTCCATTAGATTAGGAGTCCAAGGTCCCTCCCACAGTTACTGTTTTTGAGCCATGTTTGCTGCTACCTCTGGTTTATCCTGCCCAGGTGTCAAACCTTGCTATTCTCCACGTTAAATGTCACGTGGCTGGAGAGGGCCCATCGTTCCAGTCCTTTCTGGATCCCGAGCTCGTCTTCCGGGGTGGGGGCTATTCCTGCCACAGAGCCCTGCAGCGTCTCATGCAAAAGCGTAAGATAAATTCCGTTCTCTCCCCCCTCCGTCTCCCCCCCCGGGTCCTTCCTCCACCCCTCAGTGGCGCCGGGGCTGCTCTGAGAAGAATCCGCCTCCCTGGGCGACCTTGGCCGCTCTCCCTCTTCCAGGGGAGCCCCTGCATCCCGGCCTTTCTTTCCCGGCCAAGCCGGCGCCTCCCCCCAGGCCTTCCCGCCCCTCCCGTTGCCCCTGCCTGGAAGGGGGAGGAGCCTCCGAGGTCAAAGGCATCCTATCCCAGTCCGGAGCCCCCGAGGTGGGAGGTCCCCCCCCTGGGCAAGAGTTGGGCTGCCTGAGGAATTCTGGGAGTTGAAGTCCAGAAGCCTCGGAGCCCCCAAGGGGGGGGCTGGAGAGCCTCCACGGTCCTGGGGGCGTTTCTGGCCCCGGCTCCTCCCCCTCCTCCCCCTCCCTCTCTGGCTGGGCAGAACGGGGGGGGCGGGGGAGGAAAACCTTTCCAGACAGAAAAGAGCGGAAGAGAAATCCTTCCAATCCAGCCCGGCCTGGGACCCCATCGCCCCCCCTTTTCCCCCCAATTCCGAGGAGGGGCTCCGGGGGGGGCAGAGGGGCGGGGAGCGGCCCTGAAACGCGGGAGTGGGAGGGGAGAAGAGACCCCCCAACCCAGGGAGAGACCCCCGGGAGGGGGAGGGAGGGAGGGGCGGAGACGCAGCCCCGGAAGTCCCTCAGCCCCGCCTGCCTGGATGTGGGGCGGGGGGGAGACGGGACCCCAAAGGTCAAAGGGCCCCTCTTCCCACCCCCTCGCCGGACGAAGAGAACATTCGCTACTGCGCAGGCGCCATCTGGCTGATGGAGGGAAGGAGGACGCCGATTGGTCGCCCTTGCGATGGCGGCGATTGGCAGGAGGACTCCTGGGGGCGGTCCCTTCGAGCGAAAGAGGAAGAGCATCCAGAAAAAGGCCGCGCAGAGAAGTCCCGCCTCCACTTCCGGGATGAAACAGGACTGAGGCGCCCTGATTGATTCGTCCACGGACGGGCTCGGATCCAGGTGGGGCGCAAGGCATGCTGGGAGTGGCAGTCCGAGAGGCTCTCTGGCGGAGGAGGGGGGGAGGGGGGAGGCCGAGGCCTGGTCTGGCGGGACGGGCGCTGGGAGGGAGGCCTGCCCGGAAGGTCCCACTGAGAGGCGGAGGCTTCGGCCTTCCTCCCCGGGCGGGCCTGGGACTCCCCTCCGTGACGCGCCTCTCCTCCCCCCCTTCGCCCCTGCAGGAGGACGGGCGAGATCGGCTGAGGAAGGCAGGAAGGAAGGAGGCGCCGCTCGAGAGGAGAGGAGGCCCCGCGGAGCAGCCCCGGGAGGAGACGGCGGGGGAGGCCCGGAAGGGATGAGCCGAAGGGGACTCCGGGAAAGGAGGCCGCCGGGAGGGAGAAGCGGGGAGCAGGAAGCGGACGGAGACCCCAAGACGGGCCTGGAGGGCGGAGGGTCCTTCGGGACAGGCGGGAGACCCGAGAATCCCCAGAGAATCCAGGAGGGAGGAAAGAAATATCAGTGCCCGGAATGTGGAAATTCCTTCAAAAGAAATACAGATCTTAAAATACATCAAAGGATCCACACTGGAGAAAAACTGTATAAATTCCTGGAGTGTGGAAAGAGCTTCAGTCAGAGGAGCAACCTTTATGTACATCAAAGGATCCACACAGGAGAAAAACTGCATAAATGCCTGGAGTGTGGAAAGAGCTTCAGTCAGAGGAGCCACCTTTAAGGATCCACACAGGAGAAAAACTGCATAAATGCCTGGAGTGTGGAAAGAGCTTCAGTCAGAGGAGCAACCTTTATGTACATCAAAGGATCCACACAGGAGAAAAACCGTATGAATGCTTGGAGTGCGGAAGGAGCTTTTCTGATGGTGGAAACCTCCGTAATCATCAAAGAATCCACTCAGGACAGAAACAGCATAAATGCCTGGAGTGTGGAAAGAGCTTCAGTCGGAGGGGCACCCTTTATAGACATCAAAAGATCCACTCAGGAGAGAAACCATATAAATGCCTGCAGTGTGGAAAGAGCTTCAGTCAGAAGAGCAAGCTTTATAAACATCAAAAGATCCACACAGAAGAGAAACCGCATAAATGCCTGGAGTGTGGAAAGAGCTTCAGTCAGAGGAGCAACCTTTATAGACATCAAAGAATCCACTCAGGAGAAAAACTGCATAAATGCCTGGAGTGTGGAAAGAGCTTCAGTCGGAGGAGCCACCTTTATAGACATCAAAGGATCCACACAGGAGAAAAACTGCATAAATGCCTGGAGTGTGGAAAGAGCTTCAGTCAGAAGAGCAGCCTTTATGTACATCAAAAGATCCACTCATATAAATGCCTGCAGTGTGGAAAGAGCTTCAGTCAGAAGAGCAAGCTTTATAAACATCAAAAGATCCACACAGAAGAGAAACCGCATAAATGCCTGGAGTGTGGAAAGAGCTTCAGTCAGAGGAGCAACCTTTATAGACATCAAAGAATCCACTCAGGAGAAAAACCACATAAATGCCTGGAGTGTGGAAAGAGCTTCTGTCGGAGGGGAAACCTTTATAGACATCAAAAGATCCACTCAGGAGAGAAACCGTATAAATGCCTGGAGTGTGGAAAGAGTTTCAGTCAGAGGGGAAACCTTTATAGACATCAAAGAATCCACTCAGGAGAGAAACCGTATAAATGCCTCCAGTGTGGAAAGAGCTTTACTGAAACTGGAAGTCTCCATAAACATCAAAGAATTCACACAGGAGAAACCCTATGAATGCCTGGAATGTGGAAGGAGCTTCAACAGGGCAGGAACTCTGTGTAATCAAAGGATCCACACAGGAGAAAAACCAAATGTCTGGAGTTTGGAAGGTGTGAACACTTACCCTTCATTGCCATCTCATCCTTTGTGTGTCAACATGAGTGTGTAATGTATTCTCATCCGAAACACTCAAGAGTACCGGTAAGTAAACTTACGAACAGCACCATTTTACTCTTCCCTTTATTGCTACTTTCTGTTTAATGATTCTGCTGTTCTGTCATGCCTAATAGTTGAATTTGAATAATTTTACACACTTTTCAAGGGGTACATAATCTCCTGAGTACAAGTGTAAGTATCACAATTTCTTCTGATTGGTGAGATTTCATCCTGAGATCCAGAAGCTGCTACTGGAATGTTCTGGAGAAACTTTCCAATTTCCATTGTGCCCACGGTTCTTTCCATGGGCCTGGAAATCAGAGCGCTCTCTCCTGGGTTAATTCTTCCCTTGAAATAAGACTCTCGCCCCTTCTGTACCTTTTGGCCCACTCCCTCCTTCCACACAGAGAAGAACCTGCACTCTTGGTTATTAATGAGCCAATTCTCCCTTTTCTCTCCTTTTTGCCTCTCACCTGATCCTCAGTGCTACCTTTGCTCTCTGCTTAGCAATTCAAGTTATTTGGGCCGTAACTTTTGCCTCACATGAAATCGTCTGTGTTGCAGGAATAGAGTCCTTGCTGGGGGCCAAGAAACAGGTTTCTTGCACTTGGTTGCACTTTCTTGTAACTTTAATAACGATAACCTTGTAATATGGAAGGTTTCTGCCTTAGCATCCAGGTGCTTGTAACTTTCTAGCTGCAAAACAAGGGACTCTCTCAGGCTGAATAACAATGGGCTCTTTCACTTCTACATGATGGAGATTAGAACTGATTGAAATTGTACCTTTTCCTAACAGGTTTCTGTGACTCATCACATTTTCCCCGTGAAAACGGTCTCCTTTTAATACAATGCTCATTTCAATGGATGTGCTCAATATTATGGGATGTTTAACGTACTGTCCATGTCTCTGATGTAACTGAGCAGGATGATTTCTTCCATCCAGTCAACTCTTGTATTTTTTCTGTGCATGGAGTATAAAATGAAACCCGATTCTATATGTCCTGGAATCCCTCTTTTCAATAAGGGAAACTTCTAATGAATTGCCTTGAAATGATCTTCCCACTCAGTGCCTAATGGGAACAAGTTTGCCGTGGCTGAATCTGGGGCTAATTTGGCCCTCATTGTTGTGGCTGTGTAAGAGCTCCGCGATGTCATTCTTTGGTATAATCTATAAGGGTTTTCCAAATGTCAGCCCCATGTAAGACCATCCCCAGATAACTGAAACTAAATTAGCTGCTCCGACTGGTCTCCTTGCCTTTAAAGCTTTTTAGCAGAAACAGGAGACTCTCTAAGGCAGCGGTTCTCAATCTTTTTCAGGCCGCAACCCTGACCTGCGCCGCGCATGTGCAGTGTGACAACCCGCATGCGCGGTGCTGCGGTGCACATGCGCGTTGCGGGTCGTTGCACCGCTCATGCGGGGTACTGCTGTGCACATGCGCAGCGCTGCCCCCTGCGCCGTCTGAGGCGTAGGCCGCCGCCCATTTGGGGCGGCGGCAGGCAGGCCCAGGTGTTCAGGTGCTCTTGGGCGGCCGCGGCAGCGACGGCGCCAGGCGACCACGGGCTGGGCCACCAGCTGGCCCAGCCCAAGTGAGGTAAGCCACCCGCCGGACCCCACGCGCGCCAAAAACCCTCCCTGGGCCTGCCTGCCGCCGCCCCAAATGGGCGGCGGCCTACGCCTCAGACGGCGCAGGGGGCAGCACCGCAACGCGCATGTGCACCACAGCATCATGGCCCCTTAGATTTGCGTGGCTCGCCTGACAGATATTCCATAACTCTTTCAAGGGGAGGCTTTGCTCCCTGGCTGGCAGCTTAGGCTGAGCCAAAGGGCGCTTCGGTTTATACTACAATGTGTTTTGCCCACATGTATATGTTCTTTTCTGTTTTCTTTTTCTCATCCATGAGAAGATCCTGGTTTCTATTTCAGATATGCAAGACAGGATCTGCGAAAAGTATTTCTAAGGTGGCTTATCATCACGTAGTCGTGATAGCGAAATGCTGGGGGCGCCATCGTGAGATTGCCAACTTGGGCTGATTCTCTGACTCGGAGAGGGAAAGGTAAGCATGCTGTCCTTGGCCTCCCATCACCAGGTTTTGATGCTTCAGCTGCTGAAGCCGAAATTAGTTCCTGGGAACAGTTCAGGGTTAACACTGGCTGTTAGTGAAGGCAAATTCAAATTCAGAGTAGAGCTGAAGGGACCTTGGAGGTAGTAGTACTAATGATAAATAACCATCCAGCTCAGAGGCAGCTTCTCTGAACTGCTGATGGCGGGCTGCGGAGCCACAGACTGTGCCGGGCCGGCAGGCTGTGGCTGCTGACAGATACTGTTGCCCCCCATGTGCTCTCTGGCCTCTCTGTGCGGGGGCCGATGGTGTCAGACAGCAGCCGCCCTGGCCCCTGCCTCGCCTTGCCTTACCTCGCCCCGCAGGATGAGCCTCCTGCCCATTGCCCCACCTGCCACAGACCCCCTGGATCTCCCCCAGCTCCCCTCCACCCTGCCTAGGGAGAGACCCCCCCAATATGAGAAGAGGGAGAGGGGGGCAGAGACGCAGCCCCGGGAGCCCCCTCAGCTCCTCCTGCCTGATGCGGGGGGCGAGGGGGGGGAGAAGACTTCAAGGGGAGCCCCTTGCCCCACCTTCTTGCCAAAAAAAATCTTTGCTACTGCGCAGGCGCCATGTGGCTGATGGAGGGATGGAGGACATCAATTGATTGCTCTGGCGATCAAATAGATCTGAGGCACCTAATTATATTGGCTGCGGATGGGCTCAGATCCAGGTAGGGTGCAAGGGATGCTGGGAGTCGCAGTCCGAGAGGCTCTCTGGTGGAGGGAAGAGAGAGAGAGGCAGGATCCTGAGGCTGGTCTGGCGGGACGGTTCTCAACCTATGGGTCGCAACCCCATTTGGGGTCGAACGACCGTTTCGCAGGGGTCGCCGGACACCGCGGTCCGCCATTTTGTTTTTTGTTTTTGTTTTTTTTTGTCATGCGCGCGCCGTGCATGCGCGGATCGGCCTGTCGCGGCCCGCCATTTTTCCCCCGTCACGCGCGCGCCGCACATCACAGAATTTGACTTAACCCCCTGCTCAAGCAGGAGACCCTTACAATACAGCAGAGTGAATAGAACAGAATAGAATATAGAATTAAAAGAATAGAAATAACATTGTAGAATAGAATATAGGAGCCCCTCGCCCTGCCTTTGGGGAAAGAGAGCAGGGAGGGGCCGGAGGGTATCTGGTGCCCTCCTGCCACTCAGTGGACCGGTTGACTTAACCCCTCCCAACTCCTAGCCAAGGACCACCCCCAAAGACCCCACTTGAGCTGAGCAATAGAATAGAATAATACAATGGAACGGAATAGAGTAGAATAGAATAGAATAGAATAGAATAGAATAGAATAGAATAGAATAGAACTGGAAGGGACCTCGGAAGTCATCTAGTCCAGCCCCCTGCTCAAGCAGGAGACCCTTACAATACAGCAGAGTGAATAGAACAGAATAGAATATAGAATTAATAGAATAAAAATAACATTGTAGAATAGTATAGAAAAGAATAGAATAGTGGGATGGGACCTCAGAGGTCATCTAGTCCAGCCCCCAGCTGAAGTAGGCGACCCTAGATAGCACTCATAGAATGGAATGGAATAGAAGTGGAAAGGATCTCGGAGGTCATCTAGTCCAACCCCCAGCTCAAGCAGGGGACCCTTACAGAAGAACAAGAGTTGAAAGGGACCTCGGAAGTCATCTAGTCCATCCCCCAGCTGAAGCAGGAGACCCTAGAGACCACATATGGTATGGTATGGAATTTATGGAAGGGATCTCAGAGGTCATCTAGTCCAACCCTCTGCTCAAACAGGAGACCCTTACAATACAGCAGAGTGAATAGAATATAGAATTAATAGAATAGAAATAACATTGTAGAATAAAAAAGAATAGAATAGAACTGGAAGGGACCTCAGAGGTCATCTAGTCCAACCCCCTGCTCAAGGAGGAGACCCTTACAGAATCATAGGATAATAGATTTGGAAGGGACTTTGGAGGTCATCTAGTCCAACTGCAGCTCAAGCAGGAGACCCTTACAGAAGAACAAGAGTTGGAAGATACCTCGGAAGTCATCTAGTCCAGCCCCCAGCCGAAGCAGTAGACCTTACATAGCACGTATGGTATGGTTGCAAAATGGTGCGGCCCCCTTTTATAGCCCCCCTGCACAATACCTTGCTGGCCAATCATTGCAAAGGATCTTTTCCCGCCGTGCACGTGCGCGCAAGGGTGGGAGCAGCCTTTCTTGTCCCGGGCATCCACGGGGTCTACCCGGGCCAATCGCTGCAGCCTGCGCCTGCCAGCCCAGGACATAACAGTTGCTTCAAAATCTAAGGGATCAACGTCCGATAACAGATATGGCAGAAGAAGAAGAAGAGCGATTGGTTCTTGCATGTCCCGTTCTCTGATGGTTTGAACGGATTGGCCGTGAGGTTTGAAAAGGTCGGTCGGAAAACAGACGTTGGCACATTGAGCAGGCAGCGGTCGAGCAGGGCAGGTGTAAGTGGCGCTGGAAGCACCAGATGAGACTCAATTTGAACTACATCTCATCGCTTATGCTGGAGGCGGTCCAAGATTGGCTGATCCGAGCGGGACCACTTGGCTATGCGTGTTTTATTAAGCTCCTTCGGAATTAAAGGAATGAGCACAACTGACTAAATCTTCCTAGACCGACATCGACGCCGTAATAGTAGTAGTAGTAGTAGTAGTAGTAGTAGTAGTAGTAGTAGTAGTAGTAGTAGTAGTAGTAGTAGTAGTAATATAAAAAGGTTCTTGTTCACATGTTGCTGCCAAGGCAGTAAAATCCATAGGTTGAGCCTACTTTTGATATCACAGGATCCTGGTCCTGGATGAAGATCTGTCGTCTCGGAAAATATATGGTGTGTGTGTGTGCATGCGCGCGTGTGTGTGTGTGTGAAACCCCTAAATCATCTATATGCTTCAGTGGGGGAAAGGGGCAGCTGCTAATAGAGACCAACCCTCTGAGTGGTGAAGCCCCCTTGTGAGGCCTGCCTGGAGTTGCTGCTGGTTGGTCTGCAGTGCAGCCATTTTCTAACCATCGTTCTGTTGGTAGAAATTCTGGCCCTCTGAATTACACCAAACAGCAAGTTGAACTTAAACAGAGATTTATTGGTTACAACGGTTTGCAAAGCGTGGTGGACTCCAAATAAATATTTGAGCCACACCTAGTCACAGCAAAAACACACATTATATACATTCTATCCCGACGCCTTGGCCCCTCCTCTGAGGTTACAATCTTATCAGAGTCGCTTAAACAAAATACATTATCCCTGCCCCTTACTATTTTGCTTCACCTATTCCCTTATATGTACTTTACCATGAAATCCTATAGCTCAGTGTGGAAATCCTATAGCCTATGTGCAGAACTCTTACAAGGTACGTGTACATGTAGAAATTGTCTTACTGTCTGCGTGTAGAAATATTGTGTAGAAATCTTACAGTCTATGTGTCAAAATTTTACAGAGTACGTGTCACTTAACTTTACTTTTTATTCTAAAATTTTATTCCTCACAGTTCTAAGAACTGTATTTAGAAATAGCCAGGAGCCTGAAGATAAACGGGGAAGCCTGCAGGAGGACTTACGTTTCCGTTTGCCGCTCTTACAGGAAGAGCACTTGGCTGTCATGGCCCAGGGGCTTGCCTCCCCAGTTGGACTCTTTTCTGATGAAGAAGCTGCTCTCTCTTCTGTCGTGGAAATTTCTCTCTTGCCTGGTAGTCTAGTACAATTACTTTGTGCAATATGATTTTAGTTTACTTTTTTGACAGTGATGTTTCCATTAGACGTGGTTAAAGAATTAGTGTTTGATCAATATGTGATATTTGGTTTTACCCATTTACCATTTAACACCCAATGCTCATAATTACTTAGAACTAGCAACTTACTATAGCTTTCTTCAGTCAGTCAGCTCATACATTCCTGTAATGTGGCCAGAAGAAGAAATGAGGAAGTACGCCCTCCCTTTTCATCTGTCTTCTCACCAAACATGATCTAGAACTGTTGCAACATGTCCCAGGACTCTGCAAACTGTGAGGGGTTTTTCCTTCAGCTGAGTGGAGGAGAAGGCAAGGGGGGGGCAGGGGGGCGGGCTTTTTGTGCTAGAGCTGTACTCTGTAAATGCCCAGGACAATGATGAACACTACGTTGCATTTGATTTACATGCATTTAATTAAAATTAAACATGGTAAATATGGTTACATCCTCATGTAATTCTTGTAACAATTTGCATCTTCGGTTACTTTAAGCACTAGTTTGGGAGCAAATTTGAGAGCAGATTTGTGGCTATGCCTGAAGCCTTTTCAAGCCCCGAGCAGCTGAATTTCTTTTGCAACGCATCCGTCTTTTAAATCTAACAAACTTGATACTGCCTAATTTTTTCTTGCTCCTGAATTATTTTCTGTCATTGCTGTGCAGCCTCTCCATGTTTATCTTGTTCCAATTTACAAGACTACAGTTTCCTTGGGTTGCTGGGTGGGAAGGTAGGGCTGGGTTTATTGGCTTCTATTTTTAATAGAACATTAATGCGTCAATCAGGTTGATACGAGATCTGTTTTGCCAGAATGATAAGGGAATAGCAAATAACCTGTAACTTTTTTTAGGCCGTTTTCAGAGACAGAGGAAAGGTGAAGGTGTATGCAAGAGTGCACCCACTGAAGCCCACAGAAATTGAGAGGCAAGAGGATCAGCCATCAGTTAGTGCAGGTCAGGGGTGGCGAACCTATGGCACGGTGCCAGAGGCGGCATTCAGAGCCCTTTCTGTGGGCACGTGCCCCGTCACCCCAGTCCTAGGCCTTCAGCTGGGTTTTATAAAACCTTTTTGCTTTAGGCCTCCGCTGCCGTGTGCAAAAAAAAAAAAAAATTCAATCAGTCAATTTCAACTTCTCGTGGGGAAAAAAAAGATCTTGCAAAGTTGGAATTGATTGATTGAACTTTTTAGTCCCACTCAGCCTGACGTTACCACCACAGTCACGCCCACCCAATGGGCCACGCCCACCCGGCACTCGACGATGCATAAGTGGGTTTTGGGTTGCAGTTTGGGCCCTCGATCTCTAAAAGGTTCGCCATCCCTGGTGCAGGAGAACTCTGACAAGCCAGTTCCTTTGCTTGGCTATGGGGCTCACTTGAAATTGATTTGCAGAGATTTATATGCAAAAGAGCAGAGGGGTGCTAAAGCAGGGCTTTTCAACCAATGGTACGGGTACCTCCTGTGGCACATGGGCACCTGGCAGGGGGTACGCAACCATCCTAGTAAAGGGGTAGCAGGGGAGGGGAATGAGCTCAACCGGTGGCAGCACCGCACAAGCCTGAGTGAGAGACGGCTGGAGCTGCAGGGCTGTCAGGGCTCAGCGGAAGTGCCAGGATCAGCGCCAGGCTCCAGATGGAGCTCAGCGCTGATCCTGGCGCTTCTGCTGAGCCCAGAAGAAGCGCCAATCAGCTGGAAAGTAGCACTGATCCTGGCGCTTCTGCTGAGCCCAGAAGCTCCGATCAGCTGGAATGTTGCAGCCTCTCCAGGGTCTTGTGATTTACATTCAGATCTTGGCAACTGATTCATATTTATGACGGTCACAGTGTCCCAGGGTCATGTGAAGTGACCAAAACCTGCTGCAACCAACCAGCAGACGTGGGGGGGGAATAAAAACCAAACACCCTCCCACCCCACCCCCGCTGCCAATCCTCAACAGAAATGCTCACAACAATGAAAACCTCAGATAGGAGGAAGAGCGCTGCTGGGTGGGCAGGCAGGTGTCTTGTTCAGCTGTGGCTTGAGGGACACTTTTTTCAGTGCCATTGTAACAGTCACTAAGCGAACTGTTGTAAGTCAAGGACTTTTTCATTTTTTTCCTTTTTTTTTTTTATCAAGTTTTTGACCCCTTGCTAGGTGACTGGTGGTTCTTGGATGTTGCCATATCCTAAAAGTGGCACAATGGGTGAAAAGGTTGAAAAGCCCTGTGCTAAAGTACAGGTAGTCCTCAACTTACAGCAGTTCATTTAGTTTGAACAACAGCACTGAGAAAGTGACTTATAGCCATTTTTCACGCTTACAACTGTTGCGACATCGCCATGGTCACGTGATCAAACTTCAGACGCCGTGCATATTTATGACGGTTGCCAGGTCACGTGATCACCTTCTGTGACTTTCTCACAACAAAGTCAATGGGGAAACCAGATTCACTTAGCAACCGTGTTATTAAAACTGCATTGATTCACTTAACAACTGGAAGAAAGGCCATAAAATGGGGCAAAGCTCACTTAACAAATGGATCACTTAGCAACAGATACTTTGGGCTCAATCGTGGTCATAGGTCAAAGACTACCTGTGTTGTGTATAAGTCAGAGATTTAAAAGAGAAACTTGCAAGTGTTGGTAAAGTCTACATTCTTTCCATACAAGGGGTAGCTGCTGATGATTTAATTTTTTCAAATGACAATACTTTTGACCTTGCTGATCCTGAATGCTTGCTTAGTTATGGGTGGAGATGAGATGGAGATTCTCAGATCAAGGGGAGAGGCATATTTCAAAAAGCAAAGAACATCTTTTGGTACCAACTCAATTTGGCCACTGATATAACAAAGAGGTCTCAAAGGCTGAATAGATCAATTTTAGTCTTTTATTGTGCTATAAGACACTCGAGATATTTTGATAGATTGGCTAGATATAAATATTTAAAATTAAGAGTGCCCGCAGAAAAGTGATTTGCTGCTATGGCAGATGGTTTTAGGTACTGAATGCTAACTATACTTCTCAGGACTGTGTCTGCATAGAAAATGCTGACACCCTTCTTCTGAAAGCACCCAAAGATTCTTTACGGTGAGAAACATTGAGCAAGTAATTGGCCAGGCAATGCACAAATTCCCCTTCAACCAGGTATGTTTTTTTCATTTAAGGTGATGGTGCTCCTCCTTCTCGGACCTCTACTGAAACCAGTAGAGATTGTGGTGTTTGAAACTCTGTTGGCAGGACCCCTGCAAGGAGATTAGAGAACTAGTGGAGAAACAGGGATTAGTTCCTGATAATTTGATGTAATTAACCATACCTCTAGAGCAGCGGTTCTCAACCTTTTTTAGGTCACGACCCCTGATCTGTCAAGCGCCGCACATGCGCGGTGCTGCCTCCTGCGCCGCGCATGCGCGGTGCTGCCCCCTGTGCCAGCCGAGACGTAGGCCGCCGCCCGTTCGGGTTGGCGGCAGGCAGGCCCAGGCGCTCCTGGGCGGCCGCGGCAGCGACGGCGCAGGGTGACCACGGGCTGGGCCACCCGCCGGGCCCCACGCATGCCAAAAACTCTCCCTGCGCCCGCCGCTGCCCCGCTAGCCTTGCCTTCGCTGCTGCCCGTTTGGGGCAGCGACAGGCAGGCCCAGCCGCACCAACCGCAAGTCAAAAGAACAGCTAAGCATGAAGAACCACTGTGGTGAATCCGGGTGAGACCTTTCCTTCTCTCGCTATTCTCACTTTTTCTGTAAAGAGTTTTTATTTTCCTTTATTAAGAAAGTGACGGCTGCCTATATGGAAAGAAGAGCTAAAAAGAAAAAGATTATTTTTTTGTGTGTGTTTTTTTTTTTACTATTGGACTTCTGTTGGGTGAATGCGGGCCGTCACGCCGTGCATGCGCGATGCGGGCCATCGCGCCGCACATTCGCGGTGCAGGTCGGGGTCGCGGCCTGAAAAAGGTTGAGAACCGCTGCTCTAGGTTGAACACAATGACATTGACCATGGCCCCTGGTTCCGGGTAGAGATAGGCCCAGCGATTCAAGTGAGAACGCCCTCGGTTGAGAAAAAAAATCAGCTTCTCTGGGTCCCCATCGAAGATCGCTTTGAAGGGTGGTGCGAACACAAGCTGCTGCGGCCCCCACTGCTGGTCAGCAGGGGGTGGTGGTGCCCCCTGCTGCTGCAGGCCTCCCAATGGTGGCTGTGCAAGTGGGGGTTGTGGTGGGCTTCTCTGCTGTTGGACTGCAGGGGGTGGTGACACCCTCTGCTGCTGTAGGCCCCATCCTGGCTGCAAATTTATGCCCAGGGGTTGCATGCTTGGGGGCTGTGGCCAATCTCCTTGCTGTGGCTGTTCCCCCACCAGCTGCTGATCTCCTGGCTCCTGTACCACCCCAGCCTCTATTAGCTGTGGTAAATTCAGAGGACATGGATCAGCCACCTGCTGGGGAACCCAATCTCCACATTGTTGCAGAAGACTCAGACTGGGATTCCCCCTCTCTTCAGGGCTGGAGTCCCTGGCAGGAACATCTGCAATGGAAGGGCTGTAGGCTTTTCTCCGTAGGGATTGGTTTCTGGTTTTCATCTCTGAACTTTGAAATCTTTCCAATTACTCACCCACAACTCTGCTATCGCTCCATTCTGCTTTTGAAGATTTTGCTCTCAGCTGGGAAATCTGCCAGATTCCTCTCTCCCCCCCCCCCCCGGATTGCCAGCTGTCGCTCCCCCCCCCCCCGGAAACTGTTGCAGCCAGGGAGCTGGCTTCAGGCAATCTTTCTTTCTCCATAATGAGATCTTCCCCGAATCTTTACCAGCTCCTCTCAAGCATAGAGGCAGTGGATGGAGTTCGGGACCCCAGGTTGTTTGAAAAGAATTTTGGATCTTAGCATGATGATATGGTTCCGGCTAATGAAACACTTCAAAGAACTTCCAGGCATTGATTTCCCTAAAAGTCTTTTATTGTTTCAAAATGTCGGCACAGGCATAACAAAGTTTATGCTAAGATCGAAGTTCTCTTCCTCTAAGCAGTTAAATTATCAGCATGTTCCCTCCCTGAACTAGCCTATCACATTATCCAATTAGTGTGAAGGTCAAAGGTTTTCTTCCTCTTTCTTTCCCGGGCTTTACCCCCCCCCCTCTAAGCTCTGTATTAACCCAAAAATTACCAGTTTTGCATATTGTCAAAGCAAGAATATACAGTATTTGCAGCGTTGACACGCTTAGCAAATGTGAATGTGGGCGTTAGATCCTACGGAGAGAGTAGGGTTGTGTGAATCAAATCAAAATTTACTGGGCTGGCCAGGATATCTCAAGCTCTAGAGCATGTTGGCCAGACTACCTGGGCAGGTGGTTGTGAGGCGCTAATCTGGGAAGAGCCGGTGCCCCACCTCCTTGGCAGGAAGGCCGGCTAGGAGTGGCCCTGCAGAGAAAACCTGGGCGTGAGCATCTCCGGGAGGACCAGCAGATGGCCCAAAGTCCTGTCCTTTGCTGCCCCCTGATGGCCGTTAGTGGAGCTGCTGCTCTGATCTAATTCCATCTCGAGAACCCAGAAGGCTTTGGCAGCTCCCACAATAAGGATGGCAGCTGGTCCTTCAAAGCGCTCCCCTGACCTCGCTGGCGGTTCCTCAGCAGGTGCAAGGGTCCTTGGACCATGGGGGCCGGCAAGCAGGGGCTGGCTGGGTGGCTGGTGCGGAGGGGAATAGCTCCAGAGTCCCCATCTGTGGCTTCCTGGCCGAGAATAGCTCTGTTTGCCTAAAGTCACTTGCATAAGCTGTCTGCTATGCCTAGGCAGAAAAGAGGCTTTCAGTGCCAGAGAAATGCTGTTCTCCAATTGCCGCTGTCTTCTAGCAAGTGCCAGGTGAGAGCCGTACTTGGAACACTGGTGGTGTGTTCCGCCCATCCCCCGAGTTTTTTTTCTTTATTCATATCGACAAATGCAAGAGTGCTCTCCACACACACACACACACACACACACACACACACACACAGAGCTGGAAGGCCCCGGAAAAGTTCCTTCTTTACCCAGGAAGCCAGTTCCACCCACCTTCTCTGGAGCTTCCGAGCAACAGCCTGGCTGACCTGACTCCATTTTAAGCCAGGCCAGGAGCATTTATGTTCTGCAAGTCTGGTGGAAAATTACTAAAGGAAAGTTCCAGAACATACCAGAACTGGTGGATGTGACCAAAGGAGGGTAGGCAAATGGGAGGAGAAAGGGGAAGGCCCAAACGATGTGGTGCAGCAAGAAATTCATGTATTGGGTAAAATGAGACTTGTGATGTACAAAGAGTTTGCATATGTGAGACAATAAAAGGAGGGCCCAGGGATTGTTCAAGGCTCTTTCACCCCAAGAAAACCTGTGTCCTGGTTTTTCTTTATTGGCCCGTGGAGAGACCACCAAGTTGGAGCCCACTGAGCCAAACCGCCGATGCTGTTCCGGGGGACTGAGGCTTGGGAAGCTTCAGACCAACATTCCAAATTCACAGCTCTGGTGCCTTCCAAGCTGCCTGATCAAAGGAAGCAGCTGATTTTCCATGAACCAGGCAGGAACAGGAAGGAGCCCCAAGCCCCACCTGGTGAAGGTTGCTTTAAGAGGGAAAGAGAAAGAAAAGAAAGTGGCAAGGACTAAGGATTTGAGAGCGAAGTCTTCCAGGAGGCATCAGCCAAGTGTCAACAATGGGTGGCCTCTGAGATACTTTCTGAAATGGGTTCAAAGGATGCCATTTCACCTCATGGGGATCTTGGGGTGAGGCTGTTTCCAAGGGCAGGCCCAGCAGCTAATAATTAAACATTGCAATGTCACTTCCTAATGCCAGATGCAAGAATATAAATCACATGATTTTTGCTCAGATGCACATTTCTTCACCTTACCCCTCTGTCGCCCTGGGGATACATGAAACACATCACATCTGCAGGAGGTTGAATTCAGATGGCAAAATTATCAAGTCTTTGAACAGCCATGGAAAGAGAACAGAACTTGATCACTTGGAGGATTAATTTGCTGGAAGGAAAAATGCATTCCCCTCCCACAACCTTTTGGAGGCGTTAAATAATAAGCACATTATATCAATGTGCCATATCAAATAAAATAAGTAAACTGTGATAATTGATAAGAGCTCCTCAAGTAGGCAAGAAAAAGGGTAATCTTTGCACTGGGGAGTTACTGTACTACCTCCATTAAAATAATAAAATATTGTACCTCGATCTTTCTGAAGGTTACTCCGGCTCTGGATTCGCTGTTTCCATCTCAAGTAGGATCACAGATTAAGGAAAGAGGCCACAATGTTTAAGATCTATGCCTTTCTTCAGAATGACACAGAATTAACGTCAAGGCTCTTTTACATCTAGATGGGACCTTCACTATTGCAGAATGCACAAACCCTCTCAGGTCCACCATCGTGTCCTGACATTCCTGGGAAGTGGGGTGGGGGGAGAGAGGCTTGCTGGCATTTTTGCTTGCTTTTTGCTTTGCTGTAACTGCTTGGTAATTTAGACAGGGAGATATTGGTGGAGACAGAGCGGACTCTCTCCCAGGCGGTTTTTGCCAGACTTCAAGGCTGTCATTTCCTCAGGGTGAACTGCTATCTCCCGGCACCTCAGAGATTCTCAAAATAAGCTTTCAGCATCACATTGGCTGCCATTGGACCTGGGGATGGGCTTGGGGGTACCTCTGGGTGGCCATTGGGGTAGTGAGCCAGCCTACCAAAGGGTGCCAGGTTCGCTTTACCTGCCGCAGGTAATGCTCGACTGAGAACCAGTGTTCACCATTGAAAAAAGGGACTTCCAGCCAGTCCTCGCAGCTACGACCATCACAACATCCTCACAGGTCACAATCAAAATTTCGCCTGGTCCTCCCACAATCACTGTTGCTCTGTAAAAGTTCTTTTGATCCAACTGGATGGATCCAGAGTCTTGCTTTGCTGAGGGACCAGCTGAGGCAGTTCCTTACAAGCCCAAAGCAGAAGCCCACCAAAAGGAATCAGTCTTTGTCCCTTTAAGCCCTCCATGGACAGGCTTATCAAGTCAAAGGGTCTAGTGAGCTTCAGGGAATAATGAATAACAGTTCCTCCACTGCTTACTAAACTCAGCCCTTCTCTTTGCTCGGAAGTGTTGATAAGAACATTAGGCGTATTCTACATGTGCTAGCCAGGGGCATGTAGACATGCATTACATTTATTCAACAACACACTTTAATAAAAGCAGAACACAACACAGAAGCCAGTAAAGAGACTCTCAGCTCCTCCAGACACAGCATATTCCCACTTCCTGGAATCACAGAGGGTCTCCTTTTTGAGGAGGGGGTTGGACTAGAAGACCTCCAAGGTCCCTTCCAGCTGCGTTGTTCTCTTGTGGAAACCGAAAGAAACTTTTACGATTTCCTGGGGCAGCAGAGAAGTTTTATTATGTGCACATGGTTCAGAAGCAGTTAACAAGACATTCTGAACCCCGAGGGGGGGTTCAATCTACAGTTTTATAGCTTTCCATTCTCAGGAACAAAGAAGCACACATACAATTCTCAGAAACAAAGGAACACACATGCAAATCTACAATGTATTTCATCTTGGGTTAGTTCTCATGGACATACAATGGAGGGAGTTATGCTTAATACATTGTTGCTGAACTCAGTGTGCTTTTGGGTTAGTCATACATTTGCTGACACAGCTTTCTTCCAGTAATTATACAGACACATCTATTTTGCTTTAGTGATCTTTAGTGATTTTTCATTATCATTATTATTATCTCACTCTCTTCTACCTCATTATTTCCCCCCTTTGGAAGTTTTCCAGCTTAAACTTCCATTATTCTACGTCGGATCCAGGTTCTTGAGTGGGCACCATCTTATATTCCCATAAGGCTAACATTGTTTCATGTTTTGCTGTTAATTGGGCTGTACTTTCTGAGATCCTTTGAATCATTGCTATCAAACATGGGATTAAACAAGGAATCAAAATACATCCTAGAATTAACAAAACTGCTATAACTATGATGGTTTGTAGGCCTGGTAACTTTGGCCACCATCCTGAATAGGTATCAATTATAACTAACAGAGCTATGTATTTCTTACTTCTAGGCATATCAGTAAAATCAACAACGACATAGTCCATTGGAAAATAAGCGATCGGTTGTTGACCAGGTGGTAGTACTGGTCCTTGGCGTGCATTGGTTTGGGCACAAGTGGAACACTGAGAACATACTTGTGCTGTTAGTGAAGAAGCAAAAGGAAGATAAAAAAAACGTTCAAGCTGTTGTAATAATGCAGTTTTTCCTAAATGATGTTGCTTATGGGCTTGAAAAATAAGTGGGCGGGCTAGTGCAAGAGGAACAGCGATGCGTCCATCGGGAAGTGTGTACCAGCCTTTAACTAGTTCAGCTTGTACATCCTGTTTCAATTTTTGGGTTTCCTCTTGTGTATATGTAGGATCAAGTTGTTCTAAGTAAGTGTCTAAATACATGAACCTAGTGACATCTGAGTTGAGAGGGGGGCCTTCCCACGCAGCTCTTTTGGCTTCTTTGTCTGCTTTCCTATTGCCCTGGGTAATAAGGCTAAAGTCTTTTTGATGTCCAGGACAATGGATGATTGCAACTTTAGATGGCAACTGTGCTGCCTTGATAAGTCTTTTAATCAAAGTTGCATATTGGATAACCTTGCCTGTTGAGTCCAAATATCCTCTTTCTCTGTATATTTTAGCGTGAGCATGTATAGTCAGGAATGCATACTTACTATCTGTATATACATTTAAAGTCATTCCTGCAGCTATTTCTAATGCTCTGGTTAAGGCATATAATTCTGCAAATTGTGCACTTGCTTGGCTAGGTAACTGTGCTGACTCCACAATCGAAGTTTGAGAAACAACTGCGTAGCCAGAATACCTAATTCCTTGATCCATAAAGCTGGATCCATCAGTGAACCACTGGAAGTCTGGATTATGCAAGGGTTGATCTGTAAGGTCAGGTCTGCAAGAATATTGTAGCTCTATTGTTTGTATGCAGTTATGCACCGGCCTAGTTGAATCTGGTATTGGCATTAAAGTGGCTGGATTTAAAGTCGAACTTTGTTGCAATGTGACTTGTGGATTTTCTAATAAAAAGGCTTGTATCTTATGCATCCTTTGATTGCTGATCCATAAATGTCCCTTATTGTCAATAATTGTCTGCAGTGCATGGCTAGTATAAACAACTACTGGAGCTGAAAAGGTTAACTTGTTTGCCTCCTGCAGTAACAACATAACTGCTGCTAGAATTTTTAAACATTGTGGCCAACCTTGCGAGGTCATATCTAGCTGTTTTGACAGATAAGTGACTGGTCGGTTCCAATTTCCTTGCTTTTGGGTAAGAACTCCTAAAGCTACATTCTGTCTCACATCGACATAAAGTGAGAATGACCTAGATATATCAGGTAGTCCTAAAGCAGGTGCTGTGGTTAAAGCCTGTTGGAGCTGTTTCATTGCTTGGGTTTGTTCTTGTTGCCATAACAAAGGTTCTTTTTCTGGTCCTTTTAAAACTTGGTACAATGGTTTAGCTGTGAGAGCATAATTAGGAATCCAAATTCTACAGAAACCTGTAATTCCCAAAAAGGCTCTAACTTCCTGTTTTGTTTTGGGTATGGGAATCTGTAGCACAGCTTGCTTTCTCTGGGGGCCCAAAGTTCTTTGCCCTTGTGATAGTTCATAGCCTAAATACATTACAGTCTTTTGGACTAACTGGGCTTTCTTTTTGGACGCTTTATAGCCACAGTCTTGTAACAACTGGAGCAATCTGGATGTATTTTCAAAGCAATCCTCTTTGTTTTGTCCAGTTATCAGAACATCATCTACATATTGAAGGCAACAATCCTCTTGCCTGACTAACTTCAAATATGCAAGATCTTGGGCTAGGGCGTTACCAAAACATGTTGGCGAATTCTTAAAGCCTTGTGGTAACCTAGTCCAGGTGTATTGAGTCTTAACCTGTGTCTTTGGGTCAGCCCATTCAAATGCAAAGATTGGCTGACAACTCTCCGCTAAGGGGATGGTAAAAAATGCATCTTTTAAGTCTACAACTGAAAACCATTTAGCAGAAGCAGGTATTGTGCTCAAAAGAATATATGGATTGGGAACAGTTGCGTGTAGGGTCAAGGTCAAGTTATTGATGATTCTTAAATCTTGTGCAGGTCTCCACTGTCCGTCTGGCTTACGAACAGGTAGAATTGCAGTATTCCAAGGTGACTGAATTTTTCTAATGATTTTTGCTTTTAAGTATTTTTGGATTAATTCTTGAATAGCAATTGCAGCCACTGGAGTACAATATCGTTGAGGCACCCTAACAGGATATGCATGAGGCTTCAGTTCTACCATAACTGGCGTGGCATATTTTGCAAACCCAGGGGGGTTGTCCTCTGCCCACAGGAGAGGGACATTAAATTGTTGCCAATTAGAATTTCCTGTTTCTCCCTCTGTAATTATCATCAAGCGCCATATTTCTTCCACTGGGTGGCGCACTTGCATTAATTGTTTGCCATGGTCAAAGGATATTGTAGCTTTTAACTTTGTAAGCAGATCTCTGCCTAGTAAGGCTACGGGACATTCGGGAGCATATAAGAATTGATGATTAATGATTCCTTGTCCCACTTGGCATGTTAGGGGTTCCAGGAGTGATCGGATTTGAGTTTCTCCAGATACTCCCTGAATTTGAATGGTCTGGTTAGAAGACCTGTCAATAAATTTATTTAGGACAGAACGTGTTGCTCCGGTGTCAACTAACATGGGGACAGTCTGTCCTCCCACCTGTATTTTAACAATGGGCTCTGGAGGTGGGGCCCTAGAACCCTGTCCTCTTCAGTCTTCCCATTCCATGTCAGCTAAGCCGATCATGTTTTCATCTCTTCCTCCTGCCTGACAAGGATAGGCTGGATTTTCTCTTCCTCTGAAACTTTTTCTGTAGCCTCTCTGGAAAGTCCTTCTAAATTCTCTTCCTCTTCCTCTTCCATACTGGTGAGATTGTCCCCTAGGCTGGCCATTCCTCTGGGGGCATTCCCTTTGCCAGTGTCCTTCCTGTTTACAGATGGCACATTGGTTGGGTCCAATACGCATCCCTCCCAAGGCTACTGCTAACATTTCAGCCTTCTTTTTCTCTTTCTGATCTAATTTACGTTCCTCCTCTTTGTCACGGTTACGGAACGTTTTAAGTGCAATTTCCATAATCTCTGCTACGTTTTTTTCCTAAGGCACCTTCTGTACGCTGTAGCTTTCTCTTTATGTCTGGGGCACTCTGGGTAATAAATCTTTCAATTAGGAGTGGATGATGTTGCGCTAACTCCATATCAAGACCTGTGTTTACTCTATAGGCTTCTATCAGTCGGCTGAGGAATGCGGTGGGTGTTTCATTCTTCTCTTGCCAAATATGAGTTACTGCAGCATAATTAACCAGACGAATTGCTGCTTCTCTCAAAGCTTCTAAACACAAAAGTCTGTATCTTTGTAATAAAGTTTGGTGTTCAGGGTCATTAGCATTCCAGTCTGGTCTTTGTTCAACAGCGTCAGAATTTCTGTTCTCCTGACAATTAACTCCTCCATCTGGGTGTCTTCGGGCAAGTACTTTCAATTTTCCTAATCTATATTTTTCTCTCCCTTCCATGTCCAGTAAAGTAGAAATAAGCTGTTGCATATCATCCCACGAGGGATTGTGTGTCTGTATGATGTTCTCCAATAAATCTATGATCTCTTGAGGTTTTTCTGAAAATGGGCCAAATTGTTGTTTCCAGTTAAGGAGATCAGTGGTTGTAAAGGGAACATACTGGAGCATGGAAATATTGGTGTTGTCTGGTCCAGGGACCAAAACTTCTCTTAAAGGAGCTAAGTTCTCTTTTGTTTTCACCTTAATTCTAGTCCGGCTAGAAACAGGGGTTTCCTCTTCATTCTTTTGAATGGTTTCATCTGCTTTTATTTTTATTTCATCTGCTTTTATTTTTATTTCATCTGCTTTTATTTTTATTTCTTCTTCTGGTTGAAATTGGACTTCATTTCTTTCAACCAGAGGGGGTGGAATTGGCTGATTTATTCCTCCTTCTTCTGTTTGAAAATCTTAGCTTTTGTCTGAGGCTTGGCTTTTTGGCTTGCCAAATATATCTTAGCACATTCTAACTGACACTTTGCTAACCATTGAGGCTTTTCTGCAATATTGATCTGCCATTGGTCTATGTAGGGATATTGGTCCCAATGACCATTTCCAGTCACATTTTGATGAACCCGTGCCACGAGTTCGGGGATTCGCCGATCCCTCCTTGGGCCACCCTACGCCAAAGGTGGTCCATTCAGATTCACAGAATCTTTTTAACATGGCTGGATTTGGTTTTGGGTCCCCATAATCCCTAGAAAAACCCTTTTTGAAATTTTCTAACATGCATTGAAGTGGCGTCTGACCAACGCCCTTCTTTGTCTGTTTTACCTCCCATCTCTTCTAATACACTACCATTGACCTGTAGTGCCGGACGTTCCAACGGTCACTCAGCAGGAACTGCAATGGTTTAACCACCCACACAGTACCTACCTATTGAAGACTTAAGGATGCCTCCTTGTCTTCTAGGGGGTAATTACTCCCCTCTTCCGATCCAAATGGGATCAGGTATCCCCTCTTTACAATACTTGCCTGCAGGCGTTCCAGACCCTTTTGTTGATTTACGACCCGTCTGCTACCCCCGCGGATCCTTGACTGGAGTGCTTCGCTGATGGGTTAATTCCCCTCCCTTCCCGTCGAGGTCTCCCCGTAGACAAAGGCCACGGAGCCGGCTTGGAGATGTCGTCGTCAAAAGAGGGTAATTCCAACAGGGCAATCCGTCTTGGAAGGTCAAATGGCCTCTTCCTAAAAGTTTCAGTCCCGGCGGAGAAGTCGCCATAAATCTTGTGGAAACCGAAAGAAACTTTTACGATTTCCTGGGGCAGCAGAGAAGTTTTATTATGTGCACATGGTTCAGAAGCAGTTAACAAGACATTCTGAACCCCGAGGGGGGGTTCAATCTACAGTTTTATAGCTTTCCATTCTCAGGAACAAAGAAGCACACATACAATTCTCAGAAACAAAGGAACACACATGCAAATCTACAATGTATTTCATCTTGGGTTAGTTCTCATGGACATACAATGGAGGGAGTTATGCTTAATACATTGTTGCTGAACTCAGTGTGCTTTTGGGTTAGTCATACATTTGCTGACACAGCTTTCTTCCAGTAATTATACAGACACATCTATTTTGCTTTAGTGATCTTTAGTGATTTTTCATTATCATTATTATTATCTCACTCTCTCCTACCTCATTAGTTCTGTTAGCTGAGAAGAGAGCTTCCTGCCTACATCTAAACATGCCTGGAGAAGGTCACTGGGCTCCAGTATTAGGCGAACTCAGGTACTGAGTGGAGAAACAACAGGAACATTAAAATGATTTCAAATCGCAGAAAAGTGGCTTGTGGCGAGGTGGGGGACATATGAATTTGAAAAGCCTCTGAAGCTGCCAGCTCAGGATCCTCGCCCAGCCCGGGAGAAGCTGGCCGGAGTCTGAGAGAGCAGCAGGAATCCCTCCAGCCTTTGGGGGGGGTGTAGGGAGCACGGAGAGCCCCCCAAGGCCGAGGGTCTCGGGCCAGGCTCCCCGGGGAGAGAGGGGCGCATGGGGGGGGCAGAGCTGGGGGGGAAAAGCTGGGCCTTTCTGGAGGCTTCGACCTCAGGACGCCGAGAGGTCAGAGGGAGGGGTCCCGCCCTCCCCGGCTCCCCCCGCCCCAAGAGAGAGACCCCCGGAGGGGAAGGGCAGGGTGGGCGGGGAGGAGACGAGACCCCCAAAGGCCAGCGGAACCCCCCGCCTCACGGCCTCGCAGGACGAAGGCTCCCCTCACTACTGCGCAGGCGCCCTCTGGCTGATGGAGGGAAGGAGGACGCCGATTGGGCGCTCAGGGGAAGGCGGCGATTGGCTGGGGGACTCCTAGGGGCGGTTTCTAGCCCAGAGGAGCAAGCGGAGTTTCTAGGAGAAGGACGCGAAAAGAAGTCCCGCCTCCACTTCCGGAAACAAAACGGGCAACGAGCTAGCTTCCGGAATCGGCGAGAGAGGAGCCGGGCTGAAGGTTTGCCGCAGGGGATGCTGGGAGATGTAGTCAAAGATGGTCTCTGAGGGAGGGAGGGAGGCGGAGGCTTCGGCCTTCCTCCCCGGGGAGCGTCTGGGGCCCCTCGGGAGAGGGACGGAGCCGTGACCCGCCTCTCCTTTGCTCCTGCAGGAGGACGGGCGAGCCCAGCGGAGGAAAGGGGCGCTCCCCGGGAGGAGACGGCGGGGGAGGCCCGGAAGGGATGAGCCGAAGGGGACTCCGGGAAAGGAGGCCGCCTGGAGGGAGAAGCGAGGAGCAGGAAACGGACGGAGGCCCCGAGACGGGCCTGGAGGGCGGAGGGTCCTTCGGGACAGGCGGGAGACTCGGGAAACGCCACAGAAGCCAGGAGGGAGAAAAGAAATATCAGTGCCCGGAATGTGGAAAATCCTTCCAAAGAAATGGAGATCTTGAAATCCATCTAAGAATCCACAGTGGAAAAAAACCTGCATAAATGCCTGTTATGTGGAAAGTGCTTCAGTCGGAGGAGCAGCCTTATTATAGCAAGAATGGCAAGAAAGTTGCCAGTTTATAGTTCAGCAACATCTTGTTTCCGTGGGATCTAACACCCACATTCACATGTGCTAAGTGTGCCAGTGTTGAGAAGGGCTGGAGTTCCGGGGCTTTGGGTGTCGTCCAAGTCCAGCCTTCCTTGCTTCCTGCTTGAGTTCCAGCCAGCCTCTCAGCTGCCCCTTTTCTGGGCAATCCTGGCGGCAGCTGAAACCCTTCCTGAAGGAGAAGAAAGAGGGAGAACCTGTCCTCTCCTAAGAATGCAGATCAGGCCCATGAAATAGAGACCGAGAATTGTTCTGGATGGTTCTGCTTTGCTCTACCTGCATCGTAAATATTGTGCCCGGTTTGGGCCCCTCAAATTCTGTGCAGGAGAGTCAGAGAACAACAAAGTGAATAATCGAATCCTCCCGTTGCAGCAAAAAGTATTTAGGGGTGCCTTATTATTAACAAATATTTTCAAATTACTGTGAAATCCATTGAAACTGATTCAATTAAACAGTATCAACAGTTTCTTGCATAATGCATTGGGTGTAAATTTTGATTTATGACTTTCTTCTAAATAAAAAAATAGCATGGAAAATCAGCTGCTTCCTTTGATCAGGCACCTTAGGAGGAAACAGAGCTGTGAATTTGGAAGCTTAGTCAGGTCAGCCAGGCTGTTGCTCGGAAGCTCCAGAGCAGGTGGGTGGAACTGGCTTCCTGGGTAAAGAAGGAACTTTTCCGGGGGGCTTCCAGCTCTGTGTGTGTGTGTGTGTGTGTGTGTGTGTAGAGCACTCTTGCATTTGTCTATATGAAAAAAAGAAAAAAAACTCAGGGGGGTGGGTGGGCGGAACACACCACCAGTGTTCCAAGTACGGCTCTCACCTGGCACTTGATAGAAGACAGCGGCAATTGGAGAACAGCATTTCTCTGGCACTGACAACGTCTTTTCTGCCTAGGCATAGCAGAAATGGGCTTATGCAAGTGACTTTAGGCAAACAAAGCTATTCTCGGCCAGGAAGCCACAGATGGGGACTCTGGAGCTATTCCCCTCCGCACCAGCCACCCAGCCAGCCCCTGCTTGCCGGCCCCCATGGTCCAAGGGCCCTTGCACCTGCCGAGGAACCGCCAGCGAGGTCAGGGGAGCGCTTTGAAGGACCAGCTGCCATCCTTACCGTGGGAGCTGCCAAAGCCTTCTGGGTTCTCGAGATGGAATTAGATCAGAGCAGCAGCTCCAGTAACGGCCATCAGGGGGCAGCAAAGGACAGGACTTTGCGCCATCTGCTGGCCCTCCCAGAGATGCTCATCCCCAGGTTTTCTCTGCAGGGCCACTCCTAGCCCGCCTTCCTGCCAAGGAGATGGGGCACCGGCTCTCCCCAGATTAGCACCTCACAACCACCTGCCCAGGTACTCTGGCCAATATGCTCTGGTGCAGGGGTGTCAAACTCATTGAGGGCTGCATTAGCATTGTGGTTGACCTTGGGGGGGGAGCAGGAGGTGTGGCTACGGTGGGATAGTGGGGGTGGGTGTGGCCACCTCAACATTGCTCATGTTGGAGGGGGTGCCTATGGTGGCTCAGGCAGGGCTGGGGAGGGGAATCCACTGTGTCCAGATGAGGAAGGCGTGGGTGAGCTCTACCAGAGGAGCCTCGCTGTCCCTCTCAGGCCATGCAAAGGACCCCCAGTGATGCCAGTTGCTGGGGGGGGGAACCTGACTGCGCTTACCTCAAGGCTGCTGCTGATTGGCTCGCTCTCCTTGGCAATTTGACAGGAGACCACCAGGAGCAGTCAGGAGGAGGGGGCAAGGGGATGGTGAAAGGACAGCATGGCTGCTTGTGGTTAAGTGCTAAGGCAGGACATTTCTCAGACCCTTCCTCCATTATAATCTGCCTTCCTTCCCCCTTTTCTTCTTTTTCCTTCCCCTTCCCTTCTTTGTCTTTCCTCCTTCCCTTTCTCCTTTCCTGTCCCTTCTTGGATGCTCAAATGTTAAAAGGGAAAACATTTCTCTATGCCTTCTTGCCTTGTGATCAAATGCCACTTTTGCTAGTAGTCTGTGGCCACTTAAAAGACAGAGAACGAACCAGGCCCAGTTTATCCCATGCTTGCATTTAGTGGGGACGTGCACAAGACAACACTACAGCAAAACTGTCAAAATGGTGGCTGTGACGATCAGCGGTCCTCCGTTTTCTATGTGCAACAGCTTTTGCATTTAGGAACAAAGGTAAGTTAGCTGCTTTCCTTCCTTCTTCCTCCCTCCCTTTTTCCCTCCCTCCCTCCCTCCCTCCGTTCCTTCCTTCCTTCTCTTTCTCATCTCTTTCCTTCCTCCGCACTCAGGAAGGGGGAATAGGAGGGGGGGGAAGATTGCCAGTGCTGTCGGTCTCCATGCTGCCGCTAGCCGTCGCTATCCCTCACGGGTGGGCAGGGCTAGTCCTGGTGAAAGGGAAGCCTCATGGCTGCAAGGCAAGGGCAGCGAGGGGGCCATGGAGGTGCTGGTGGGTGGTGGGGCTGATCTACAACCTAGTTGCGTCCATCAAAGCCAGAATGAGCTCAGCCTTAGATCCACAGGGCAGCTCTGGAACCAGTGAGGAGTCACCCCACCACCAGCGTGTGCACCCTGGGTGAAATCAGCCTGCAGGGCAACATAGCCAGCAGGGTCACCAAACTCCGCTTGCGTGTGCGCCCAGGGGACGGGGCAGGGGTGCATGTTACTGCTTCCAGGGCTGGCCTCTGGATCTAAGGCTGAGCGCGTTCTGGCTTTGAGGGTGGCACCAGGTTGTAGATCAGTGTCCGGTTGGCTTAGGCTGCTCCTTTGCTGTTCCAGAGCAGATCCCCGGGCCAGACGGACAACATGGCAGGCTGGATGTGCCCTGCGGGCCTTGTGTTTGACATCTCTGCTCTAGAGCTTGAAATATCCTAGCCAGCCCAGTTAATTTTGATTCGATTCACACAACACTACTCTCTCCATAGTATCTGACACCCACATTCACATTTGCTAAGCATGGCAGTATTGAGAAAGGCTGGATTTTGGGGTCTTTGCCTGTCGTCCAAGTCCAGCCTTCATTACTTCCTGGCTGAGTTCAAGCCGGTCTCTCAGTTGCCCCATCTTGGGGGCAATCCTAGTTCCAGTAGGAGAGATAAGGAGCCAGAAACTGTCCTCTCCTAAAAATACAGATTGCAGACACAAAACAAAGAGCAAAAATTCTTCCACCTGGTTCTGCTCCAGTCAACCACCACCACAAATACTGTGCCCAGTTTGAGCCCCTCAAATACTGTACACAAGTTTCAGGGAAGGATAAGGCGAATGGTCAAGTCCACCTATTGCAGCAAAAAGCAGGGGTACCTTTTTATCAAATCTCAATCTACTGGGAAATCAGCTGAAACTGATGCAATTAAACAGCATTGACAGTTCTTTGCATAATGCGTGTACATAATGGGTGTACATTTTGATTTATGACTAACACTCTTCTAAATAAAACAAAATGGACAAAATCACAGCATGAAGCCTTTGTAGCTTTTAAACTTACATTTGAGAGAAATCTTGATGAACGTGCAGAATACAGTAGAAAAGGATGTTATTTTTTCTCATTCAACATTTGTATGAAATGTGCTTCAGAAAATCCCCCAGAGCTGTATTTAGACCTCCACTATCTTTAAGCAGCACCTCCACTCGACAGCTTATCTGACTGTCTCCTGCTTACATCTGCCTCTATCCCTGGGCCCTACTTCTCCTCCTATATGCTGAGGATCTGGATCGTATCTCACAAAGCTTTCTTGGTCTTAGAGTCTCCTGTTTCTGCTAAGAAGCTTTGAAGACGAAGGGACCATTGAGAGCATCTGATGTACAAGAGATTCAGATATCTGGGGATGGTCTTAGATGGCGCTGACCTTTAGAAAATCCATTAAGATTATACCAATGACAGGGAGCTCGGTGACATCCCCAACAATGAAGGCCAAATTAGCCCCAGGGTCAGGTCCTGCCAGTTCCTGCTATCTGGAGGGGCATGGGGGGAGGGGGTGGTGGACAAATGGACAATGTTTGTACATGATGGGAAAGAGGGGGGGGGGAAATGACAGGCGATGAAGCTCAGAGAAGCCCAGAATTGGTTTCTAGCAGAGGCACCTTTTGCTCCAATCCGATGAAATTGAGGGTCTTTCCTTCCTAAGGGACCCAGTTGGGGCAGGTCAGACACCTAGATTCTGCCACGGGACACTTCTTCACATTAGAAGGTCATTTAAAGGCAACTTATTAATCTTACAAGGAGGTTTCTCTTAATGAAAATGATACATACAGTAGAAAAAGCACAAAAGAATAGTTGATTGGATGGAAGAAATCCTGTTACATTCAGAAACATGGACAGTAAGTGAAGCATCCCATAATAACATAACCATTTAAAACCACTGTATTAAAAGGAGAACGTTCCCATGGGAAAAGGCATCTTGAGCCACTTAAATCTGTTGAGAAAAGATACAATTTTGGCCAGCTGAAACCTCTAGCATGTACAATTGAAAAAGTCCTTTGCTATTCAGCCTGAGAGAACAGCACAAGCACTAAACAGAGAGTAGTAATAAAGGGAACAGTAAAATGGTGCTGTCCATAAATTTATTTACTCCAGTGTTTGGGCTGAGAATATACACTCATGAGATGGCAATGAAGGGTAACTGTTCACACCTTCCAAACTCCAGACATTTGGTTTTTCTCCTGTGTGGATCCTTTGATTATACAGAGTTCCTGTCCTGCTGAAGCTCCTTCCACATTCCAGGTATTCATAGGGTTTCTCCTGTGTGAATTCTTTGATGTTTACAAAGACTTCCACTTTCAGTAAAGGTCTTTCCACACTCCAGGCATTTATACGGTTTCTCTCCTGAGTGGATCCTTTGATGTACATAAAGGCTGAACTTCCGATCAAAGCTTTTTCCACACTCCAGGCATTTATACGGTTTTTCTCCTGAGTGGATCTTTTGATGTCTATAAAGGGTGCCCCTCCGACTGAAGCTCTTTCCACACTCCAGGCATTTATGCTGTGTCTGTCCTGAGTGGATTCTTTGATGAACATTAAAGGTGCTCCTAACATTAAAGCTCTTTCCACACTCAAAGCATTCATAAGGTTTCTCTCCAGTGTGGATCCTTTGATGATTACGGAGGTTTCCAACATCAGAAAAGCCCTTTCCACACTCCAGGCATTCATACGGTTTTTCTCCTGAATGGATTCTTTGATGTCTATAAAGGCTGCTCCTCCGACTGAAGTTCTTTCCGCATTCCGGACATTTATATGGTTTTTCTCCTGTGTGAATCCTTTGATGTCTATGGAGATGTCCACCCACAGTAAAGCTCTTTCCACACTCCAGGCATTCATATGGTTTCTCTCGTGAATGGATCCTTTGATGTTTATAAAGATTTCCCCTCTGACTGAAGCTCTTTCCACACTCCAGGCATCCATATGGTTTTTCTCCAGTGTGGATTCTTAGATGCTTTTTAAGATCTCCATTTGCTTTGAAGCATTTTGCACATTCCGGGCACTGATATTTCTCTCCTCCCTCCTGGATTCTCTGGGGATTCCAGGGTTTTCCGCCTGTCCCGAAGGACCCTCCGCCCTCCAGGCCCGTCTTGGGGCCTCCGCCTGTTTCCTGCTCCCCGCTTCTCCCTCCCGGCGGCCTCCTTTCCCGGAGTCCCCTTCGGCTCATCCCTGCCGGGCCTCCCCCGCCGTCTCCTCCCGGGGCTGCTCCGCGGGGCCTCCTCTCCTCTCGGGCGGCGCCTCCTTCCTTCCTTCCTTCCTCCGCCGGGCTCGCCCGTCCTCCTGCAGGGGCGAAGGGGGGGAGGAGAGGCAGGTCACGAAGGAGAGTCCCAGGCCCGCCCGGGGAGGAAGGCCGAAGCCTCCGCCTCTCAGTGGGACCTTCCGGGCAGGCCTCCCTCCCAGCGCCCGTCCCGCCAGGCCAGGCCTCGGCCTCCCCCCTCCCCCCTCCTCCGCCAGAGAGCCTCTCGGACTGCCCCTCCCAGCATGCCTTGCGCCCCACCTGGATCCGAGCCCGTCCGTGGACGAATCAATCAGGGAGCCTCAGTTCTGTTTCATCCCGGAAGTGGAGGCGGGACTTCTCTGCGCGGCCTTTTCCTGGATGCTCTTCCTCTTTCGCTCGAAGGGACCGCCCCCAGGAGTCCTCCTGCCAATCACCGCCATCACCAGAGCGACCAATCGGCGTTCTCCTTCCCTCCATCAGCCAGATGGCGCCTGCGCAGTAGCGAATGTTCTCTTCGTCCGGCGAGGGGGTGGGACGAGGGGCCCTTTGACCTTTGGGGTCCCGTCTCCCCCCCCGCCCCACATCCAGGCAGGCGGAGCTGAGGGACTTCCGGGGCTGCGTCTCCGCCCCTCCCTCCCCCTCCCCCTCCCGGGGGTCTCTCCCTGGGCGGGGGTCTCTTCTCCCCTCCCCCTCCCGGGGGCTCCGGCCAGGCTCCCCCCGCGTCCTCCAGGCAGCCCCTCCCGCCTCTCAGGGCCGATCCCGCCCCTCCCTCCGCTCTTCTGGCCCCCCGGAGCCCCTCCTCGGAATTGGGGGGAAAAGGGGGGGCGACGGGGTCCCAGGCCGGGCTGGATTGGAAGGATTTCTCTTCCGGTCTTTTCTGTTTGGAAAGGTTTTCCTCCCCCGCCCCCCCGTTCTTCCCCGCCAGAGAGGGAGGGGGGAGGAGGGGGAGGGGGGAGGAGCCCCTTCCCAGCCTCTCTCGGGGGGCTTCGGACTGGGGGAGGTTTGGGGAGCCCCGTAACATCCAAGGCTGCTCCCCCTCTTTAGGCATTGCCCCCCCCCGAGGGTGGCCGGTGTGCCTCTTCCGTCGCAGGCCGGAGAGCTGGAGGTTTCTGGCAGGATCCGGGCCCTTCCTGGCTGCCCTTCCTCGGGGGAGAGGGAGCTGGGAGTCGGTTCCTGGGCTCCCATGGAGCCCCCCCCCCGGCCAGCTCGGGACCCCCAGCCCTGAGGGATGGGACTGGGACTGCAGGCACTCCTCCCCTTAAGACCACACTTGAGGCCAACGTTTATCTTTTTAAGTGAGAAATTTGTGACTTTTGCCCCATTTTATGCCTTTTCCTGCCACATTTGTTAAGCGAATCACTGAAGATGTTAAATTACTAGCATGGTTGTCAAGCGAATCTGGCTTCCCCATTGACTTTGCTTGTCAAGGTTACGAAGGGGGGGCACATGAACCCCCATACTACGACTGTCATAAATATGAAGCAGCTGTCAAGCATCTGAATGTAAATCACACGACTGTCATAGGGAGCCTGCAATGGTCATCAGTCACTCCTTTCAGTGGCGTTGCAACGTCAGTCACTAAATGAACTCTTGTAACTCAAGGACTGCCTGTACTTCCACGTAAAGTAAAATCCATGTTTTACTTTTGCAATATTTTTTATGCTTTTTCATAACCATACTGTCTTCCACTATTAGAAAGCAGTTGCGTATTTCCAGGGCAGGAGATTCTTCCGTGGGGTGAGATGCTTCAGTTTGGATTCAGCAGTTCCCACATTTATCTCCTGAGTTTGCGAGGCTTTAGCAGACCGAATATAACTTTAGGGTGAACCAAAAATACAAGAGTGTCATTTGCTTTCCTTGAAAAGCCAGACCGTGTCCACGAGGGGGAAGTTTGGGGACTGAGTTGAAATGCTGACTGGGAACAGTTACGACCATTGAGCAGTTTTTCTACCCAATTGGGTTAGTTTTGGAGATGGGTTGCAGGACAATTTTGACCTCGGTGGGTTCCAGTTTGGGGGCTAATATGCGCAATTTTTAAAGGGCTGTAGAGAGGATCCTTGACTTACCACCATTTGTTTAGTGATTGAAGTTACAGCAGCTGTGAAAAAAGTGACATATGATCACTTTGCACAATTCTGAGCGTTGCAGATCCCCACGGTCACGCGACCAAAATTCAGGCAAGTGGCGTGTATTCCTGACAGTGTCACAGTGCCAGGTTCATGTATTCACCCTTCTAACCTCCGTAGCTGGCGTCTGACAAGCAAAGTCAGCAGACGAAGCCTGATTCACTTAACAACGGTGTGATTCACTTAGCAGCTGCACTAATTGGCTTAACAACTGGGGGAGATGACTGACAACTGTGGCAAAAAAGGTGGTAAAATGGAGTGAAATTCGCTTAACAACGGTCAGCAACACTGGCTCAATTTTGGTCATAGGTGTACAGTTTGGGGTCAACATATCAATCTGTCATAAACAATAACTGCAAAATACACCAAGGGCAGCAAACAGGGTTTGGTCAATCAGCCTCTAGCTGCATCACCAGCCCCTCCCTCCCCACATCCAGCTTCTCCTGTCTGGACCCTTCTCTCCCAAGGACCCCTTGCAAAACTGCAGCTGAGGGGGGGAATCCCCTCCAACACTTCTCCCCTTAATACTCCAACCCTGGACTGGCACCTCTCTCATTTCCTCTTCTTCCTGCAGCTGAGGGGCAAAACAATGCACCTGCTTATCTGCCAGCACATTTGCAAGTAAACTACCCTCCTCCACTTACCTGTCCCCGTCAATGGGCACTTGTAATCACCTGCCTGGTGAGACTCTGGGAACAGTGCAGAGAAGAGCAACTGAGACGGTTAAAGGCCTGGAGTCTAAAACACATGAGGAAAGGTTTGGCTAGTCTAGAGAAAAGAAGGATTAGGGTTGACATGATAGCCGTATTCCAGTTCTTGTGGAACACAAAAAACTTTTACGAATTCCAAAGGGTGCAGGCTTCTAAACACAAAAGCCTGTAACTTCGTAATAAAGTTTGGTGTTGAAGGTCATTGGCATTCCAGTCTGGTCTTTTTTCTACAGCCTCAGAACTTCTGTTTGCCTGATAATTAACTCCTCCGTCTGGGTGTCGAGGGGCAAGTACTTTCAGTTTTCCTTTAAGTATATTTTTCTCTCCCTTCCATATCCAGTAAAGTAGAAATAGGCTGTTGCATATCATCCCACGTGGGGTTATGCGTCTGAATGATGTTTGAAAATAGATCAATTGTCTCTTGCGGTTTTTCTGAAAATGGGCCAAATTGTTGTTTCCAATTAAGGAGATCAGTAGTTGTAAAAGGAACATACTGGAGCATGGAAATATTGGTGTTGTCTGGTCCAGGGACCAAAACTTCTCTTAGAGGGGCTATATTTTCTTCTGTTTTCACCCCCTTTTTAGTTCTAGTCCGGGGTCTGGTTTTCATCGTTATCCAAGTCCTCCCCTTTCTTTTGATTGGTTTCATCTGTTTTTATTTTACTTTCCTCACCGGCTTCTGGTTGAAATTGGACTTCATTTCTTTCAACCGGAGAGGGTAGAATTTGCTGATTTATTCCCCCTTTTTCTCTTCTAGGAACATAGGGAGGGGGGTCTGGCAATTTCCTCCCTTTCTTCCTGGCTGAAAATCTTAGCTTTTGTTTGAGGTTTGTCTTTTTGGCTTGCCAAATATATCTTAGCACATTCTAACTGACACCTTGCTAACCATCGAGGCTTTTCTGCAATATTGATCTGCCATTGGTCTATATAGGGATATTGATCCCAATGACCATTTCCAGTCCCATTTTGATGAACCCGTGCCACGAGTTCGGGATTCGCCGATTCCTCCTTGGGCCACCCTACGCCAAAGGTGGTCCATTCAGATTCACAGAATCTTTTTAACATGGCTGGATTTGGATAGGGGTACCTTTTTATCAAATGTCAATCTACCGGTACTTGGAAATCAGTTGAAACGGACACAATTAAACAGCATTGACAGTTCTTTGAATAATGTGTTGGGTGCAAATTTTGATTTATGACTAACATTCTTCTAAATAACAAAATGGCATGGACAAAATCACAGCATGAAGCCTTTATAGATTTTAAACCTACATTTGAGAAATCATCTTGAGCATCAGGAGCCACTTAAATCTGTTGAGAAAAGATACAATTTTGGCCAGCTGAAACCTCTAGCACAGTGGTTCTCAACCTTTTTCAGGTTGAGACCCCACTTGCGCCGCCCATGCGCGGCGCGATCCCAACCCGCACGCACGTGATGGCCCGATCTGTGAATGAGCAGCGCGCGTGCGGCAAAAAACAATGGCGGACCGCGATGGCCCGATCCGCGCATGTGCGGCGCGCGCGTGACAAAAAAAACCAAAATGGCGGACTGTGATGGGCCGATCCACACATGCGCGGCGCACGCAATGGAAAAAAATGGCGGACCGCAACGGGCCGATCCGCGCATGCGTGGCGCGCGACAGCCCGAATTGTGTAGGTGCGGCGCGCAGGCGCCAAAAAAAAAACCAAAAACAAAAAACAAAATGTCGGACCGCGGTGTTCGGTGACCCCCGCAAAACGGTCGTTCGACCCCAAATGGGGTCGCGACCCATAGGTTGAGAACCGCTGCTCTAGCATATACAATTGAAAAAGTCCTTTGCTATTCAGACTGAGAGAGTCCCTTGTTTTGCAGTTAGAAAGTTAAAAACACCTGGATGCTAAGGCAGAAACCTTCTATATTACAAGGTTATCGTTATTAAAGTTACAAAAAAGTGCAAATAAGTGCAAGAAACCTGTTTCTTGGCCCTGACCAAGGACTCTATTCCTGCAACACAGACGATTTCACGTGAGGCAAAAGTTACAGCCCAAATAACTTGAATTGCTAAGCAGAGAGCAAAGGTAGCACTGAGGATCAGGTGGGAGGCAAAAGGAGAGAAAAGGGAGAATTGGCTGATTAATAACCAAGAGTGCAGGTTCTTCTCTGGGTGGAAGGAGGGAGTGGGCCAAAAGGTACAGAAGGGGCGAGAGTCTTATTTCAAGGGAAGAATTAACCCAGGAGAGAACGCTCTGATTTCCAGGCCCATGGAAAGAACCGTGGGCACAATGGAAATTGGAAAGTTTCTCCAGAACATTCCAGTAGCAGCTTCTGGATCTCAGGATGAAATCTCACCAATCAGAAGAAATTGTGATACGAGTTTGTGGAATTGAATACACTTGTACTCAGGAGATTATGTACCCCTTGAAAAGTGTGTAAAATTATTCAAATTGAACTATTAGGCATGACAGAACAGCAGAATCATTAAACAGAGTAGCAATAAATGGAAGAGTAAAATGGTGCTCTTCGTAAGTTTACTTATTCTTGAGTGTTTTTGATGAGAATACATTACACACTCATGTTGACACACAAAGGATGAGATAGTAATAAAGGGAAGAGTAAAATGGTGCTGTCCATAAGTTTACTTAGTCTTTTTTTTATAAAACAAATTTTATTGATTTTTTCTTTTTACAACCAAATGCTTGAGAACCAACGTGATGACAGGGTAATCAATTATCCAAAAGCAAAATCATACATATGTAGTTCAGATTAAATCATTAAAAACTCCCTCTCTATTCCCTCAATATAATATATTGAAATTAATGTATTTTTCAATAAAGTTCAATCAAAACAATCATCAGTAACATTTCATCTATATAAATCCAAATCCTGTATTAAGCTTTACTATTTACAGTTACCATATTCCAATTTGGCTTGGATAACCATATTATTAACACTTCAGGTGTCTCTCCTTTCCATTTTTCCTTAACATAATCAGTGATTCATTTATTAATATCATTTCTTCTTTTATCAAAGATCTCTCTTGTCCTCCTTCCTTTACAAAATAACTATCCTTCCTAAAAACAAAAATATTACTCCAAAAATACATTTCTAGTCTATTTTAAATCTATAATATATCAATCAATCGATATCTATGTAATACTCTTTTAACCCACTCAGTAAAATTTAAATCCAATCCAAGTAATTCTTATACCCACCACAAATCTATTAATACAAAACCAAACATCTTTTCACTAAATTCATATATTTAATTAATCTTTATTCAATTGGGATCTCTAACGTCTTATTTACCAATCTTAAACCTTCAGTCAATCCGTGCCTAAAAAGCCTTTTAAACCCATTATGCACAGCTTTAGGTGACACTCTTAAATCTTATTCTAGCTTTCTTTTTGTGCCAAGCAGGTTTCCATAACAAAGCCTCTATATCAGAAAATATATCTCTTTTTATTCCTTATGGTATCATTTAAGTCAAGAAAGAGCGTCCCCTCCTCTGTTTTAGAGACCTGACTCCTTTGTAGATAATCCCTTGTTGTTTTAAAGATGCAAGTCTCAACATTTGAATCTGCTGCGTAAGACATTCAGTTAGTAGCTGGTTATCAAAATTGTCATAGTTCTCAATCAGTTGTATTTGCACATTTCTGTTAGTTTTGAAATTATGGATGGTTTAGTTGCAGTCATTTTTTGATCATCAAGAATCTCAATAGGTTGTATATAGAATGAGATAGAATCTTCTTTAGTGTTGATTAATTCCTCTTCTGTTGCTTTTTTGGTCTGTAGAATAATCAGATAAAATCTAAAGGTCGGTTTGTAAGTTCAAAGTAGAGTTTCTGTTTTTTATTTCTGTAGTACTCTTTTATTTGCAAACATATTTGCTCAGTGGCTTCATAGATTTTTTTCAGTATACATTTACAGTTAAGTTGTGAATATGGTTTCTCCATTTCAGTAGTAACTACAACTAGTCCTGTTATCTTTTAGTGGAGGCTGTATTCCATGGTCCGAGATTGCTCCTTAGGGCCGACGGAAGAAAGATCGGCCACTAAAATGGCCGATCACTTTGCTGCTGTAACCAGAAGTCAGAAGAACATCTAAGCATAAAGAACCACCGTGATTGATCCGGGTGAGATTTTTCTTTTCCTCTCTTAAACATTTTTGGAACTATTTCCCTGCCTTAAGAAAGCGGTGTTTGTTAGTGTGGAAAGAGAAGTTTTGAAAGCAGAATGAAAATTAACTTTAATTGACTATTTTTTACCTTCATTTACTTTAGGGTCTTGAAAAAACTCTTATTATTGAATTTTATTACTGGATTTAGCATATATGTGAAGAATATTATTTCTTTCTGATTTTGTCAATGTCATTTTTGGTGTCTGGGAAGAGATTTTATAGTCTACTGAGGACATCCTGTGGAGAAATTTAAAATTGCAACTGTTTTTTTTCCTGTTTGATGATGAGATTGGCTTTGACCTTCAGATCATCGTAAAGGAAAAGACAAAAAACTCAAAAGCTGTTAAATTTGTGGGGGTGGACACTGGCTAAATGTTTTTTAATATAGCCTCCACTAAAAGATAACAGGACTGGTTCTAGTTACTACTGAAATGGAGAAAGCTTATTCACAACTCAACTGTAAACTTATACTGGAAAAAATCTATGAAGCCACTGAGCAAATATGTTTGCAAATAAAAGAGAGTACTACAGAAATAAAAAACAGAAACTCTACTTTGAACTTACACACCGACCTTCAGATTTTATCCGATTATTCTCCAGGGCAACTTTTCGACCTGATTTAAGGGTCTACCGGCAGAGGGAAAGCATCCGGCAAAAAGAGAGGTCTCTCCGAAAGGCTGCACACACCGTGATCCAGAACCGGAAGTCATGTTTACTTACTCTCGAGTGTTTCGGATGAGAATACATTACACACTCATGTTGACACACAAAGGATGAGATGGCAATGAAGGGTAAGTGTTCACACCTTCAAACTCCAGTCATATGGTTTTTCTCCTGTGTGAATGCTTTGATGTTTACGAAGACCTCCACTGGAGGCATTTATATGGTTTCTCTCCTGAATGGATTCTTTGATGTCTATAAAGGTTACATGTCAGACCGAAGCTCTTTCCACATTCCAGCCATTTATACGGTCTCTCTCCTGAGTGGATCCTTTGATGTATGTAAAGGTTGTTCCTATGTCTGAAGCTCCTTGCACAGTAAAAGCTCCTTGCACGCTAAGGTTTTTCTCCTGAGTGGATTCTTACATGGTTTTCAAGATCTCCATTTCTTTTGAATGATTTTTCACATTCTGTGCATTGATATTTCTTTTCTCCCTCCTGGATTCTTTTAGGAACCCCAAGTCTTCCGTCTGTTCTTCTCTCACTGAAGTTCTTTCCACACCTCAGGAATTTAAGTGGATTCTTTGATGTCTATAAAGGTTGCTGCTCTGACTGAAATTCTTTCCACACTCCAGGCATTTATGCAGTTTTTCTCCTGTGTGGATCCTTTGATGTACATAAAGGTTTCCCCTCAGACTGCAGCTCTTTCCACACTCCAGGCATTTATATGGTTTTTCTCCTGAGTGGATTCTTTGATGAACATAAAAGCTGCTCCTGACACTAAAGCTCTTTCCACACTCCAGGCACTTGTACGGTTTTTCTCCAGTGTGGATCCTTTGATGATTACTGAGGTTTCCACCATCAGTAAAGTTCTTTCCACACTCCAGACATTTATACGGTTTTTCTCCTGAGTGGATTCTTTGATGAACATAAAAGTTGCTCCTGACACTAAAGATCTTTCCACACTTGAAGCATTCATAAGGTTTTTCTCCAGTGTGGATCCTTTGATGATTACTAAGGTTTCCACCATCAGTAAAGCTCTTTCCACACTCCAGACATTCATACGGTTTTTCTCCTGAGTGGATTCGTTGATGTCTATAAAGGTTGCTCCTCCGACTGAAGCTCTTCCTGCATTATGGACATTGATACGGTTTTTCTCCTGTGTGAATCGTTTGATGTCTATGGAGGTTTCCATCAGCAATAAACCTTTTCCCACATTCCAGACATTTATATGGTCTCTCTCCTGAGTGGATCCTTTGATGTATGTAAAGGCTGTTCCTATGTCTGAAGTCCTTTCCACACTCCAGGCATTTATGCAGTTTTTCTCCTGTGTGGATCCTTTGATGTACATAAAGGCTGCTCCTCTGACTGAAGCTCTTTCCACACTCCAGGCATTTATGCAGTTTCTCTCCAGTGTGGATCCTTTGATGGTTAGAAAAACTTCCACTTTCTTTGAAACTCTTTCCACACTCCAGGCATTTATAAGGTTTTTCTTCAGTATGGATTTTTAGATGGGTTTCAAGATTTCCATTTGATTTGAAGGATTTTCCACATTGCAGGCACTGATATTTCTTTTCTCCCTCCTGGCTTCTGTTGCGTTTCCTGAATCTTCCGCCTGTCCCGAAGGACCCTCTGCCCTCCAGGCCCGTCTCGGGGTCTCTGCCCGTTTCCTGCTCCCCGCTTCTCCCTCCAGGTGGCCTCCTTTCCCAGAGTCTCCTGCGGCTCATCCCTTCCGGGCCTTTCCCTGCCATCTCCCAGGGCTGCTAGACGGGGCCTCCTCTCCTCTTGGGCGGCACGTCCTTCCTTCTTTTCTCTGCCTGGGTCACCCATCCTCCTGCAGGGGCGAAGGGAGAGGAGAAAAGGCGGATCACAACTTTGTCCCTTCCCCAGAGGGGAGTCCCAGGCCCGTCCGGGGAGGAAAGTCCAAGCCTCCACCTCTCCCCGGCACTTCTCAGGCCATCCCGGGGCAGACTCTGCCTCCCTCCCAGTGCCCATCCCGCCAGACCAGGCCTCAGGATCCTGCCTCTCTCTCTCTTCCCTCCACCAGAGAGCCTCTCGGACTGCGACTCCCAGCATCCCCTGCGCCCTACCTGGATCCGAGCCCGTCTGCGGCCGAGATGATTAGGTGCCTCAGATCTATTTGTTCCCGGAAGTGGAGGCGGGACTTCTCTGCGAGACCTTTTCCTGGATTCTCCTAGGAGTCTTCCTGCCAATCACCGCCATCGGCAGAGCAACCAATTGATGGCCTCCATCCCTCCATCAGCCACATGGCGCCTGTGCAATAGCAAAGGTTCTTTTCGGCAAGAAGGTGGGGCAAGGGGCTCCCCTTCAAGTCTTCTTCCCCCCCTCACCTCCCGCATCAGGCAGGCGGAGCTGAGAGGCCTCCCGGGGCTGCGTCTCCGCCCCCCTCTCTCCCCCCTCCCCATATTGGGGGTCTCTCCCTAGGCAGGGTGGAGGGGAGCTGGGCGCGTGCTTCCTTCCTTCTTCCACCTGGGGGGCTCCGGACAGGCTCCCCCCGCAGCCCCAAGGCAGCCCCTCTCCCGGGGGGGGGTCGGAGCAGATGAGGAGAAGGGCGGGGGAGAGGTGAGAGCAGCCTTCCATATCTGGGGGCGCCCCAAAGAGGAGGGAGCCGAGCTCTTCCCCAAAGTCCCTCCTGAAGGCAGGAGAAGCAGCGACGGAGGGAGACTGGCCGGGGAAGGAAGGAGGAATCTCCTGACAGGGAGAACTGTTAACCAGTGGAACAACCTGCCTCCAGAAACTGTGAATGCTCCAACACTGGAGGTTTTAAAGAAGAGACTGGACAGCCATTTGTCTGAAATGATATAGAGACCGAGTGCCCAAACTGCATCCCCCAACTCACTTATTTATCGCCGTGTGCCAGGTTGGCGTGGCCCACTGGGTTGGTGTGGCTGTGGTGGTCATGGCAGACTGGGCGGGTGTGGCCAAGGTAGGCGTGGTCATCTTGATGTTGTTCATGGGGAGGAATGCCTGTGAGGGCCGGGCAGGGTTGGGGGAGATCCAGGGGGTCTGTGGCAGGTGGGGCAATGGGCAGGAGGCTCATCCTGCGGGGCGAGGTAAGGCAAGGCGAGGCAGGGGCCAGGGCGGCTGCTGTCTGACACCATCAGCCCCCGCACAGAGAGGACAGAGAGCACATGGGGGGCAACAGTATCCGTCAGCAGCCACAGCCTGCCGGCCCGGCACAGTCTGGGGCTCCGCAGCCCGCCATCAGCAGTTCAGAGAAGCTGCCTCTGAGCTGGATGGCCAGCTGATAGCTGAGGAGGCACTGCTGTGGGTTGTGCCCAGGAAAAGGAGAGCACGTGAGGCCAGGAGGGATGGGATGGGGGAGGAGGGAAACCAGCTGTGCTGGGATGCATCCAGCCTCGTGGGAGCTCAGCGAGTTAATGGGTGGTTGGTTGAAGAGGGACAGTTGCCATCTCTGGGGCATGGCACGCGTGCCCATCGAGAGGGCTCTGAGTGCCGCCTCTGGCACACATGCCATAGGTTCGCCACCACTGGTATCGGGTATCCTGTCTGAGCAGGGGGTTGAACTAGAAAACCTCTAACTTCTAACTCCCGTCTAACTCTATTATTATTTTATTTATTATTAGTACTACTACCTCCAAGGTCCCTTCAGCTCTACTCTGAATTTGAATTTGCCTTCACTAACAGCCAGTGTTAACCCTGAACTGTTCCCAGGAACTAATTTCAGCTTCAGCAGCTGAAGCATCAAAACCTGGTGATGGGAGGCCAAGGACAGCATGCTTACCTTTCCCTCTCCGAGTCAGAGAATCAGCCCAAGTTGGCAATCTCACGATGGCGCCCCCAGCATTTCGCTATCACGACTACGTGATGATAAGCCACCTTAGAAATACTTTTCGCAGATCCTGTCTTGCATATCTGAAATAGAAACCAGGATCTTCTCATGGATGAGAAAAAGAAAACAGAAAAGAACATATACATGTGGGCAAAACACATTGTAGTATAAACCAAAGCGCCCTTTGGCTCAGCCTAAGCCGCCAGCCCAGGAGCAAAGCCTCTCCTTGAAAGAGTTATGGAATATCTGTCAGGTGAGCACGCAAATCTAAGGGGCCATGCTGCTAGAGAGGGGAGGGGTCTGAAGGTCTCTTGGGGGCAACATGTAAGCAATCGGACATCGTTGCCTTTCCAATTCCAGTCCCTGACACGCTCCAGGTGCTAAACAGGCTGGACCTCAATTAACCTTTTCCCAGACCAGCCATTAGTCAATTAAGCAGGCAAACCATCCTCAGGTCAATCTCAGACACCTTCAAAGCATTTTCTGGGCTGCTTCTTTTTTAAACTTTCCAGTGCTACACAGCATGTCTTGCGTTTCCTGGTGGTCCCCCATCCAAGCCTAAACAAGCTTTCCTTCCCAAGTCAGCCAAGGCTGTCCAGGTACAGACTGAGAGTCACCGGCCTGGAGAGCTTTCCCTGGTGGACGCTGCCCGGGGAGGGGGTCCCTGCAATAAGCCTCAGTGGCAAGGGAAGCCCTCACATATGCACAGTCTGCTCACTTTGGCTGGTCTCAGGCCAGGTTAAGTTGGCTTGCACTGAGCATGTTGAACCACACCAGGGATTTGGATGTGCAAAGCCAGGAGTGGGGAAGCAGGTCATGGGAACAGAACCTCGGGTACTGCTGCATCCTCCTTTATGTTGTTCTAGGTCAGAGGTGGGGAACGATGGCCCTTTTATGACTTGTGGACTTCAACTCCCAGAATTCCTGAGCCAGCATGGACAATATTTGGCTGGCTCAGGATTTCTGGGAATTGAAGTCCACAAGTCATAAAAGGGCCATCGTTATAATTTAGGCGATCGCCCAGTTCCTTCCTTCCTTTTCCCAGCTTATCGCCTGAAGAATGCGACAGCCAGCTCAGTTACTTTTGCTTCAAAGATGGTGCTGCAAAGATGGCGCCCGCAAGCACAATCGCTTCTACCCAGCACAAATATGGCGCCCTCCAGCGCTTCCACTCACAGGTCTCTTCCGCTGCGGCCGGGGACGATGAAGGCTGCATTGGACCCCTGGTCATCCCTCAAGCTCCAGACCCCACAACCCCCAACCCCTTCCTCGCAGCGAGGGGCGCCTTGAAGGAGCCCACTGCCGTCTTGACTGCGGGAGGTACCGTGCCCTTTCCCGGCCCTTAAAGTACATCCAAGCGACAACTCCAATACCTGCCACCAGGGGGCAGCAACGTTTATAGTTCAGCAACACCTTGTTTCCATTCAGACAACAAGGGGTTGTTGGGGTGGAATTCCATCAGTACGCTGATGATACTCAGCTGTACATTTCCACCCTGAACCACCCAAATGAAGTTCTTGACATGCTGACCCAGTGCCTGGAGGCCATGCAGATCTGGATGGGGAAGAACGGTCTCAAGCTCAACCCCTCCAAGACCGAGTGGCTGTGGTTACCGTCGTCCCGGTATAGTCAGCTGATTCCATCGCTGTCTATTGCGGGCGAGTCAGTGGCCCTCACGGGAAGGGCTCGCAACTTGGGAGTCCTCCTAGATTCACGGCTGTCCCTTGAGGACCATCTGACGGCCGTGGCCGGGAGGATGTTTTACCAGATTCGTCTAGTACGCCAGTTGCGCCCCTTCCTAGATAGGGACGTGCTACGCACGGTCACCCATGCCTTCGTCACTTCCAGACTGGACTATTGTAATGCTCTCTACATGGGGCTCCCCTTGAAGTGCACGCGGAGGCTTCAACTGGTGCAGAATGCGGCCGCGCGGGTGGTAGTGGGGGCACCCTGGCGGGTACGAATGGCCCCCATCCTGCGCGAGCTGCACTGCTCCATGGCATAGGACCCAGTTATTTACAAGACCGCCTTCTGCCAGTAAATACCTCCCATCGACCAGTTCGCTCCCACAGAGAGGACCTCCTCAGGGTGCCATCGGCTAAGCAGTGTCGGCTGGTGGCGCCCGGGGGAGGGCCTTTTCTGTGGGGGCACCCACGATGTGGAACGAGCTCCCCCCGGACGTGTCATGATCTCCGCACCTTCAGAAGAGAATTGAAGACTCATCTCTTCAATCAAGCCTAGACCTCCTCGGGTTTTATGTAAATTTCTATGTAAATTTTTTAAACAAGGTTGTTTGGGTTTTAGAATTGGGATTTTAACAGGTTTTAGTAACAGCCATGTATTAATTTAATTTATTTTTAAATATTTATTATTATTATCTGTTTTAATTGGGCTGTAAACCGCCCCGAGTCCTACGGGAGAGGGACGGTATAGAAATCTAAGAAATAAATAAATAAAAATAAAATAAATAAACACAACTCCCTCCATGGGATCTAACATCCACATTCAGATGTGCTAAGTGTGGCAGTGATGAGAAGGGCTGGAGTTCCGGGGCTTGGCCTGTCGTCCAAGTCCAGCCTTCCTTACTTCCTGCTTGAGTTCCAGCCGGCCTCTCGGCTGCCCCTTTTCTGGGCAATCCTGGCGGCAGCTGAAACCCTTCCTGAAGGAGAAGAAAGAGGGAGAACCTGTCCTCTCCTAAGAATGCACACCAGGCCCAAGAAATAGAGACCAAGAATTGTTCTGGCCGGTTCTGCTTTGTAAATATTGTGCCCGGTTTGGGCCCCTCAAATTCTGTGCAGGAGAGTCAGAGAATTAAAGAGCATTGAGAGTTCCTTGCATAATGCATTGGGTGTAAATTTTGATTTATGGCTAACATTCTTCAAAATAAAACAAAATGGCATAGACAAAATCATTGCATGTAGCCTTTGTAGATTTTAAACCTACATCTGAGAGAAATCTTGATGAACCTGGAGAACACAGTACAAAGGGATGTTGCTTTTTCTCATTCAGCATTCATATGAAATGTGCTAACATCCTGATACCTGCTCAGAAAAGTCTCCCAGGGCTTTAGTCCTCCACCCTCTTCAAGTAGCACCTCCACTCCAGGACAGCTCATCTGACCGTCCCCTGCTTACACCTGCCTGAATCCATGGAGCCAGATACACTTCTCCTCCTACATGCTGAGGATATGGCTAGTATCTCACATAACGTTGTTGGCCTTAGAGAGTCTCCTGTTTCTGCCAAAAAGCTTTAAAGGCAAGGAGACCAGTCGGAGCAGCCAATTTAGTTTCAGTTATCTGGGGATGGTCTTACATGGGGCTGACATTTGGAAAACCCTTATAGATTATACCAAATGACATCGTGGAGCTCCTACACAGCCACAACAATGAGGGCCAAATTAACCCGATTCAGCCACGGCAAACTTGTTCCCATTAGGCACTGAGTGGGAAGATCATTTCAAGGCAATTTATTAGAAGTTTCCCTTATTGAAAAGAGGGATTCCAGGACATAGAATCGGGTTTCATTTTATACTCCATGCACTGAAAAAATACAAAAGAGTTGACTGGATGGAAGAAATCATCCTGCTCAGTTACATCAGAGACATGGAGAGTACGTTAAACCTCCCATAATCCACTGAAATGAGCACTGTGTTAAAAGGAGAGCGTTTTCACGGGGGAAATGTGGTGAGTCACAGAAACCTGTTAGGAAAAGGTACAATTTCAATCCGGTCTAATCTCCAGCAGTAGAAGTGAAAGAGCCCATTCTTATTCAGCCTGGGAAAGTGCCTTCTTTGGCCGTCTGGAAGGCACAAGCCCCTGGATGCTGGGCCAGAGACCTTCGCCATGAGAAGGTTAGGAGAAAAACAGGAAAGCCGGGCAACCCCCGGCAAGAGACCCGGGGCTGGACCCTCCGCAAGGCCTCTCTTCCTGCCCCGCAGAGCTCTTCCCGGGAGGCGAAGGTCACGGCCCAAAGAACTTGCATCGCTAACCGGGTTGCTCCTCTGACCGAGGCTTCTTCCGCACTGCAGACCCTCGAGGAGAGGCGGGGGACGGCTGTGTCCCTTCCCGGAGGGGAGTCCCAGGCCCGCCGCGGAGGAAGGCCGAAGCCTCCGCCTCTCAGCGAGGCTCTCCGGGCGTGCACGCGTCGGACCCGGCCCCCCTCCCAGCGCCCGTGCAAACGAGACCAGGCCTTGGCCTCCCACCTCCCTCCGCCAGAGAGCCTCTCGGACTGCGACTCCCAGCATTCCTTGCGCCCTACCCGGGTCAGAGCCTGTCCGCGGCCCAATCAATTAGGCGCCTCACGTCCGTTTCATCCCGGAAGTGGAGGCGGGACTTCTCTGAGCGCCCTTTCCTCTCGTCTAGAAGCTCCGCTGTTCCTCCGGAGGGACCGCCCCCAGGAGTCCCCCTGCCAATCCCCGCCCTCCCCCGAGCGACCAATCGGCGTCCTCCTTCCCTCCCTCAGCCAGAGGGCGCCTGCACAGTAGTGAGGCGAGGAGTTCCGCTGGCCTTTGGGGGTCCCGTCTCCTCCCCGCCCGCCCCCTCCGGGGGTCTCTCTCTTGGCGGGGCGAGGGGAGCCGGGAGGGGCGCTTCCTCCCTTCCACCTCCTGGGGGGGCTCCCTACGCCCCCCCCAAAGGCTGGAGGGGTTCCTGCTGCTCCCTCAGACTCCAGCCAGCTTCTCCCGGGCTGGGCGAGGATCCTGAGCTGGCAGCTTCAGAGGCTTTTCAAATTCATATGTCCCCCACCTCGCCACAAGCCACTTTTCTGCGATTTGAAACCATTTTAATGTTCCTGTTGTTTCTGCACTCAGTACCTGAGGTCGCCTGATGCTGGAGCCCAGTGACCTTCTCCAGGCATGTTTAGATGTGGGCAGGAAGCTCTCTCCTCAGCTAACAGAACGGGGTGGGGGTGGGGGAGAGAGAGAGAGAACCTCCACTGTCATTTTTTACTGTGGGTACAATGGCACACATTAAAAATGAAATTTAGTTGCTTGCTCTCAAAGCGTACACATACATAAGACACATTTAAAGAGGGGATATGCTGCATCTGGAGGAGCTGGGAGTCTCTTTATTGGCTTTCGTGTTGTGTTCTGCTTTTATTAAAGTGTGTTGTTGAATAAATGTAATGCATGTCTACATGCCCTGGCTGGCACCTGTTATTCGGTAGAATACGCCTAATGTTCTTATCAACACTTCCGAGCAAAGAGAAGGGCTGAGTTTAATAAGCAGTGGAGGAACTGCTGTTCATTATTCTCTGAAGCTCACTAGACCCTTTGACTTGCCTGTCTCTGGAGGGCTTAAAGGGACAAAGACTGATTCCTTTTGGTGGGCTCCTGCTTTGGGCTTGTAAGGAACTGCCTCAGCTGGTCCCTCAGCAAAGGAAGACTCTGGATCCATCCAGTTGGATCAAAAGGACTTTTACGGAGCAACAGTGATTGCTGGAGGACCAGGCAAAGTCTGAAAAGGCCGCGCAGAGCACAGTCATCCCTGGGTGACTGTGAAAATTTGAGGCATAATACAGGTAGTCCTCTACTTAACAACAGTTCATTTAGTGACCGTTCAAACTTACAACAGCACTGAAAAAAAGGATATGACCATTTTTCACACTTCCAACTGTTGCGGCATCTCCATGGTCACGTGATCAAAAATTGTAATGCAATGCCTGGCAACTGACTATTTATGAGAGTCGCAGTGCCTGGAGAGGGTCACGTGATCGGCTTTTGTGACCTGACAAGCAAAGTCAATGGGGAAGTCACTTAACAACTGCGTTGCCGACTTAACGACTGCAGGGATTCACTTAGCAACAGTGGCAAGAAAGGTCATAAAATGGGGCAAAGTTCACTTAATAAATGTCTAATTTAGCAACAGAAGTTGACCACTGGTCGATCACGTGACCCCGGGTCCTACATCCACGCCGTTTGCCAAGTGCCTGAAATTTTGATTGTGACCTGTGAGGCTGTTTATGGCACTGGACCAGGATACTTACGGGGCCGTCTTCTGCCACATACTTCCCTTCGACCGGTGAGAGCGCACAGGGTCGGCCTCCTCCGGGTCCCGTCAGCGAAACAATGCCGTCTGGCGGGTCCTAGGGGGAGGGCCTTCTCTGTTGTGGCGCCCACCCTCTGGAACCAACTGCCCCCTGAAGTCCGCGTTTCCCCCACTCTCCCGGCCTTCCGGAAGAATTTAAAAACCTATTTATGCCGGCAGGCCTGGGGATGACTGTGATTGTGTGCGAATGATGAATGTGTCTGCGGGTCTTTTTAAATGCTTTTTAACTTTGGTTTAGTTTTTTGTAATGTTGAGATGTTGTTTTTATTCATGTTGTTAGCTGCTCCGAGTCCTCGGAGAGGAGCGCCATAAAAATTTAATAAATAAATAAATAATGTTGTGATGGTCGTAGCTGCGAGGACTGGCTGGAAGTCCCTTTTTTCAATGATGAACACTGGTTCTCAGTCGAGCATTACCTGCGGCAGGTAAAACGAACCTGGCACCTTTTGGTAGGCTGGCTCACTACCCCAATGGCCACCCAGAGGTACCCCCAAGCCCATCCCCAGGTCCAACGGCAGCCAATGTGATGCTGAAAGCTTGTTTTGAGAATCTCTGAGGTGCCGGGAGATAGCAGTTCACCCTGAGGAAATGACGGCCTTGAAGTCTGGCAAAAACCGCCTGGGAGAGAGTCCGCTCTGTCTCCACCAATATCTCCCTGCCTAAATTATCAAAGCAAAAAGCAAGCAAAAATGCCAGCAAGCCTGCCCCCCCCCCACTTCCCAGGAATGGCAGGACACGATGGTGGACCTGAGAGGGTTTGTGCGTTCTGCAATAGTGAAGGTCCCATCTAGATGTAAAAGAGCCTTGACGTTAATTCTGTGTCATTCTGAAGAAAGGCATAGATCTTAAACATTGTGGCCTCTTTCCTTAATCTGTGATCCTACTTGAGATGGAAACAGCGAATCCACAGCTGGAGTAACCTTCAGAAAGATTGGGGTACAATATTTTATTATTGTAATGGAGGTAGTACAGTAACCCCCCAGTGCAAAGATTAACCTTTTTCTTGCCTACCTGAGGAGCTCTTATCAATTATCACAGTTTACTTACTTTATTTGATATGGCACATTGATATAATGTGCTTATTATTTAACGCCTCCAAAAAGTTGTGGGAAAGGAATGCATTTTTTCTTCCAGCAAATTAGTCCCCCAAGTGATCAAGTTCTGTTCTCTTTCCATGGCTGTTCAAAGACTTGATAATTTTGCCATCTGAATTCGACCTCCTGCTGATACGATGTGTTTTGTGTATCCCCAGGGGGACGAAGGGGTGAGGTGAAGAAATGTGCATCTGAGCAAAAATCATGTGATTTATATTCTTGCATCTGGCATTAGGAAGTGACATTGCAATGTTTAATTATTAGCTGCTGGGCCTGCTCTTGGAAACAGCCTCAACCCAAGATACCCATGAAGGGAAATGGCATCCTTTGAACCCATTTCAGAAAGTATCTCAGAGCCCACCCATTGTTGACACTTGGCTGATGCCTCCCGGAAGACTTCGCTCTCAAATCCTCAGTCCTTGCCACTTTCTTTTTTTTCTCTTTCCCTCTTAAAGCGACCTTCACCAGGTGGGACTTGGGGCTCCTTCCTGTTCCTGCCTGATTCATGGAAAATCAGCTGCTTCCTTTGATCAGGCAGCTTGGAAGGCACCAGAGCTGTGAATTTGGAAGCTTGGTCAGGTCAGCCAGGCTGTTGCTCGGAAGCTCCAGAGAAGGTGGGTGGAACTGGCTTCCTGGGTAAAGAAGGAACTTTCAACGGCATCCAGTGGGGACATTGGGGGAGAAGAGAGCACTCTTGCATTTGTCGATATGAAAAAAAGAGAAAAAAAGTCAGGGGGTGGGTGGAACACACCACCAGTGTTCCAAGTACGGCTCTCACCTGGCACTGACAGCGTCTTTTCTGCCTAGGCATAGCAGACAGCTTATGCAAGGGACTTTCGGCCAGGGGAAGGCAACCTTGGCTCTTTTATGACTCGTGGGCTTCAGCTGACTCAGGAATTCTGGGCGTTGAAGTCCATGAGTTATAAAAGAGCCAAGGTTGCCTACCCCTACTTTAGGCAAACAAAGTGTCAGAATCCAATTATATTTCATCTCTAGTTATCGACTATGGAAAACCCCATTTCTGCCCTCTCTGGATTGTGTCATACGATGAAGGGGAAGGGGGGTGAACAAAGGGGTTTTATGACCCTCACTTCCTTCGGTACAACTTCAAAGGGGATTGAATGTGGATACCACCAAAAGGACTAACAATGGGGCCATCAGTTTTCATCTACTCCTCTCTGAAGTCTCCCACCGGCAGTGAGGAAAAAGGGGGTGGAAAAGTAACGCCTGGTATTGTCACTGGAAAAATGGGGTGGGACTGCTGGGGACCCCTTAAAATCTTGAATATTCCAAGAGTTCTGTCTTCTTAAGATGCAAAGTGGGGTGGGTCCTTACATTAGACAGGACCTGCAGAATTAGTCCACCTAGAAGGGAGAACCTTGCCGGGGAACTTTGCAAAAATTACCATGTCAGACGACAGAGCAGGAAACAGAGAAAATTCCCCGGAAAGGGAGCTGCTGCCCCGACTGAAACCCTGCCTGATGTTGGGATCTGAGTGGTCAGATTCCTCAGGAGAAGAGGTGGTGGAGATCCGGGACCACAAACCTCGGTGATCAATGGGCGTTGGAAAGAAAGGTGAATGGGGGAAAAAATCAAGAAAGGTGACCCTGAGACGGGGGGGGGCAACCAACCAGAATGGAAGCAGGAGATGGAGAAATCCCTGCACGCACGTGAAGAGGAAGGGAGCTGGCCACCGTACTCGGGCTGGATCCTAGAGAAAGCTATCGACCTGATGAAGAGAACTCTCAGCTCCCTAGGAGCCGCAAAGGGAGAGACACCAAGGGGGAAGTGGAACCTGCAGCCCCAGGGACATCTGCTGATCCAGGAACTCCCACTCCCTGCGACCCGCAGATGGCTATCTGGATGGAAGACACTACCACCGACAATGAAGGCATCGGTACATTCAAAGACTCGCGCTGCTGGACGTGAAATTCAAGGGGTAGCCAACACGCTTGGGGTTTTTCCTAACCCAAGTCCTCAGCTACATGGAGGAATACAGGCGGCACATCCCCCGTGACAAAGCCCATATCCGGATCGTGAAATGTGCCCTTGACGGGCCGGCCGCAGATTGGGGGGTGAACTTGCACGACTCCAATGCCCCAGAGCTCAACGACTTCAACTGTTTCATGTCCTCTCTGAGAAGGCGATTTGAGGACCTCCTAGCTGATCGTAAAGCCCACGAAAGGATAAAAATGATGAGGCAAGGCAAACGCCCGGTAGCTGAATACACGCAAGAATCCCAGGCCATTGGCAGCAAACTGAACTGGCCGGAAGACATCCTCCTTAGCCATTTCAAAGACGGACTAAATTATGACCTATATGACGCTTGCCTGCCCGAGGGGACCCACACCAACTTCAGGAATGGTACGTCTTAGCAGAGGAAGCAGAGATCGACGTATTGAAGAGGCACCACCGAGGAAAACAATGGAGCCGCTCACCGCCCGAGTTGACACGCGAACCAGTGAAACCATCGGCTACGGCCAAGAAGCAAATGGGGTGTTTCAAGTGCGGGAGAGAAGGGCATTGAGCTGTAGAATGCCGCTCAAAAGCCCCCCAGCACAACCCAGACAGATCACTGGCCAGCAAATCCGGAAAGTCTCCAGCTAAGCCAAAAGAACCTGCCATGAGAATGATGGAGGCTGTGGAATCCCCCACCTCTGCTCATCAGGGGGAAAGAACTCCAGCCTACACCGCAGGGCCGGAATAAAGTAGAATAATGTAGAATAATAATAATGATAATGAAAAATCACTAAAGCAAAATGATGTGTCTGCACAATTATTGGAATAAAGCTGTGTTAGCAAATACGTGATTAACCCAAAAGCACATTGCGTTCAGAAACAATGTATCAAGTAAGACTCTCTTCATTGTATGCCTGTGAGAAACTAACCTGATGAAATACAATGTAGATTTCTATGTGTGCTTCTTTGTTCCTGAGAAAGGAAAGCTATAAAACTGTAGTTTGGACCACCCCCCCTCGAGGTTCAGAATTGCTTGTGTTACTGCTTCTGAACCTTGCGCAAATAAACCTCTCTGCACCCTTTGGAATTCGTAAAAGTTCCTTTCGTTTTCCACAAGAGTAGGGCTTGGGCCCCAGATCCTGTCTAGAACGCCTGAAACCATTTTCTCTTAATAAAGGATGCCTGTTGGAAGAAATATTCCAAGAGTTCTGTCTTCTTAAGATGCAAAGTGGGGGGGGGTCCTTACACAAAGCTGTTCTTGGCCAGGAAGCCACAAATGGGGACTCTGGAGCTATTTCCCTCCGCACCAGCCACCCAGCCAGCCCCTGCTTACTGGCCCCCATGGTCCAAGGACCCTTGCACCTGCAGAGGAACCGCCAGCGAGGTCAGGGGAGCGCTTTGAAGGACCAACTGCCATCCTTACCGTGGGAGCTGCCAAAGCCTTCTGGGTTCTCGAGATGGAATTAGATCAGGGCAGCAGCTCCACTAATGGCCATCAGGGGGCAGCAAAGGACAGGACTTTGCGCCATCTGCTGGCCCTGGGGAGTCCAGCAGCCCCGAGATGCTCATCCCAGGTTTTCTCTGCAGGGCCACTCCTAGCCCGCCTTCCTGCCAAGGAGATGGGGCACCGGCTCTTCCGGTTATCACCTCACAACCACCTGCCTAGGTAATCTGGCCAACATGCTCTAGAGCTTGAGATATCCTGGCCAGCCCAGTAAATTTTGATTCGATTCACACAACACTACTCTCTCCGTAGGATCTGACAGCCACATTCACATTTGTTAAGTCCAGCCTTCATTACTTCCTGGCTGAGTTCAAGCCGGTCTCTCGGGGACAATCCTGGTTCTAGCTGAAACCTTTCCTGAAGGAGAGATAAGGAGCCAGAAACTGCCTCTCCTAAAAATACAGATTGCGGACACAAAACAGAGACCAAGAATTCTCCCACCTGGTTCTGCTCCAGTCAACCACCACTGATATGCAGGTTCTGAGGTTTTGCTTGATGAAGAAATACGAGGAATCGGAAGTTGCCTTCAAGCTTTACGTTTTTATTCAGCTGAATAGAGACGGACTCCTCCAAATGAGAGGAGTCCCGAATGACAAGAAATCCATCTATTTATTCTTTCTAATTACATAAGCAACCCATCCAGCAAAGCTGACACACATTAAGGTAAAGATTTCACCCAGTAAGTCTGGCACACTGTAGCTAAGAAGGGAGAGAGCAGAAGTAGCTAAACATGTTCCCTCCCTTTTGGGTGCTTCCCTAAAGATATCATATGTTCTCGGGTGAGTTAGGACATTGGGTGTTTTCCTTGCTGTCCTTTCATGACTCTGCATCCAGGACTCTGCAAGTGACCAAAGAGGGAGAGGCCATCTGTACGTATTCACAACTGATCCTGTCCACTAATTCCTGGTCATCACCACACAAATATTGTGCCCAGTTTGAGCCCCTCAAATACTGTACACAGGTTTCAGAGAAGGGGTACCTTTTTCTCAAATGTCAATCTACTGGGAAATTAAACAGGATTGATAATTCCTTGCATAATGCATTGGGTGTACATGTTGCTTTATAACTAACATTCTTCTAAATAAAACAAAATGGCATGGACAAAACCACTGCATGAAGCCTTTGTGGCTTTTAAACCTACATTTCAGAGAAATCTTGATGAACGTGCAGAATACAGTACAAAGGGATGTTATTTTTTCTCATTCAGCATTCCTATGAAATGTGCTAATGAACCTGGTACCTGTTCAGAAAAGTCCCCCAGGGCTGTAGTTAGATCATTTAAAAGCAATTTATTTATCTTACAAGGGGGTTTCTCTTAATGAAAAGAGGAGCCCAGGACACATACAGTAGAAAAGGTACAAAAGAATAGTTGATTGGATGGAAGAAATCCTGTTACATCAGAAACATGGACAGTAAGTGAAACATCCCATAATAACATAACCATTTAAAACCATTGTATTAAAAGGAGAACGTTCCCATGGGAAAAGGCATCTTGAGCCACTTAAATCTGTTGAGAAAAGATACAATTTCGGCCAGCTGAAACCTCTAGCATGTACAATTGAAAAAGTCCTTTGCTATTCAGCCTGAGAGAGTTCCTTGTTTTGCAGCTAGAAAGTTACAAGCACCTGGATGCTAAGGCAAAAACCTTCTATATTACAAGGTTATCGTTATTAGAGTTACAAGAAAGTGCAACCAAGTGCAAGAAACCTGTTTCTTGGCCCTCAGTAAGGACTGTATTCCTGCAACACAGAGGTCTCACCTGAGGTAAAAGTTACGGCCCAAATAACTTGAATTGCTAAGCAGAGAGCAAAGGTAGCACTGAGGATCAGGTGGGAGGCAAAAAGGAGAGAAAAGGGAGAATTGGCTGATTAATAACCAAGAGTGCAGGTTCTTCTCTGTGTGGAAGGAGGGAGTGGGCCAAAAGGTACAGAAGGGGCGAGAGTCTTATTTCAAGGGAAGAATTAACCCAGGAGAGAACGCTCTGGTTTCCAGGCCCATGGAAAGAACTGTGGGCACAATGGAAATTGGAAAGTTTCTCCAGAACATTCCAGTAGCAGCTTCTGGATCTCAAGATGAAATCAGAGACCAATCAGAAGAAATTGAGATACGAGTTTGTGGAATTGAATACACTTGTACTCAGGAGGTTATGTACCCCTTGAAAAGTGTGTAAAATTATTCAAATTGAACTATTAGGCATGACAGAACAGCAGAATCATTAAATAGAGAGCAGCAATAAAGGGAAGAGTAAAATGGTGCTGTTCGTAAGTTTACTTACTCTTGAGTGTTTTGGATGAGAATACATTACACACTCATGTTGACACACAAAGGATGAGATGGAAAATGAAGGGTAAGTGTTCACACCTTCCAAACTCCAGACATTTGGTTTTTCTCCTGTGTGGATCCTTTGATTGCACAGAGTTCCTGCCCTGCTGAAGCTCCTTCCACATTCCAGGTATTCATAGGGTTTCTCCTGTGTGAATTCCTTGATGTTTAGAAAGACTTCCAGTTTCAGTAAACCTCTTTCCACACTGGAGGCATTTATACGGTTTCTCTCCTGAATGGATTCTTTGATGTACATAAAGGCTGCTCCTCTGACTGAAGCTCTTTCCACAGTCCAGGCATTTATATGGTTTCTCTCCTGAATGGATTCGTTAATTTTTGTAATGGCTGCTCCTCTGACTGAAGCTCTTTCCACACTCTAGGCATTTATGCAGTTTCTCTCCTGAGTGGATCCTTTGATGTACATAAAGGTTGTTCCTCCGACTGAATCTCTTTCCACACTCCAGGCATTTATGCAGTTTCTCTCCTGAGTGGATTCTTTGATGTACATAAAGGTTGTTCCTCCGACTGAAGCTCTTTCCACACTCCAGGCATTTATGCAGTTTTTCTCCTGTGTGGATCTTTTGATGTACATAAAGGGTGCCCCTCCGACTGAATCTCTTTCCACACTCCAGGCATTTATACGGTTTTTCTCCTGTGTGGCTCCTTTGATGTGCACAAAGGTTTCCCCTCTGACTGAAGCTCTTTCCACACTCCAGACATTTATATGGTTTTTCTCCTGTGTGGATTCTTAGATGCCTTTCAAGTTCTCCATTTCGTTTGAAGGATTTTCCACATTCCAGGCATTTATGCTGTTTCTCTACTAAGTGGATTCTTTGATGTACATAAAGGCTGAACCTCCGATCAAAGCTTTTTCCACACTCCAGGCATTTATAAGGTTTTTTACCTGAGTGGATCTTTTGATGTCTATACAGGGTGCCTTTCCGACTAAAGGTCTTTCCACACTCCAGACATTTATACGGTTTTTCTCCTGAGTGGATCCTTTGATGTCTATACAGGGTGCCCCTGCGACTGAAGCTCTTTCCACACTCCAGGCATTTATACAGTTCTTCACTTGAGTGGATCCTTTGATGAACATAAAGGCTGCTGCTCTGACTGAAGCTCTTTCCACACTCTGGGCATCCATATGGTTTTTCTCCTGTGTGGATCCTTTGATGGATTTTAAGATCTGCATTTCTTTTGAAGGATTTTCCACATTCCGGGCACTGATATTTCTTTCCTCCCTCCTGGATTCTCTGGGGACTCCCGAGTCTCCCGCCTGTCCCGAAGGACCCTCCGCCCTCCAGGCCCGTCTCGGGGTCTCCGCCCGCTTCCTGCTCCCCGCTTCTCCCTCCAGGCGGCCTCCTTTCCCGAAGTCCCCTTCGGCTCATCCCTTCCGGGCCTCCCCCGCCGTCTCCTCCCGGGGCTGCTCCGCGGGGCCTCCTCTCCTCTCGGGCAGCGCCTCCTGCCTTCTTTCCTCCGCCGGGCTCGCCCGTCCTCCTGCAGGGGCGAAGGGGGGGAGGAGAGGCGGGTCACGGAGGGGAGTCCCAGGCCCGCCCGGGGAGGAAGGCCGAAGCCTCCGCCTCTCAGTGGGACCTTCCGGGCAGGCCTCCCTCCCAGCGCCCGTCCCGCCAGGCCAGGCCTCGGCCTCCCCCCTCCCTCCCCCCTCCTCCGCCAGAGAGCCTCTCGGACTGCCACTCCCAGCATGCCTTGCGCCCCACCTGGATCCGAGCCCGTCCGTGGACGAATCAATCAGGGCGCCTCAGTTCTGTTTCATCCCGGAAGTGGAGGCGGGACTTCTCTGCGCGGCCTTTTCCTGGATGCTCTTCCTCTTTCGCTCGAAGGGACCGCCCCCAGGAGTCCTCCTGCCAATCGCCGCCATCGCCAGAGCGACCAATCGGCGTCCTCCTTCCCTTCATCAGCCAGATGGCGCCTGCGCAGAGGCGAATGTTCTCTTCGTCCGGCGAGGAGGTGGGACGAGGGGCCCTTTGACCTTTGGGGTCCCGCCCCACATCCAGGCAGGCGGAGCTGAGGGACTTCCGGGGCTGCGTCTCCGCCCCCCCTCCCCCTCCTGGGGGTCTCTCCCTCGGCAGGGCGAGGGGGATCTGGGGGGGCGTTTCCTCCGTTCTTCCTCCTGGGGGGCTCCGGCCAGGCTCCCCCGCGGCCCCCAGGCAGCCCCTCTCCCGGGGGGGGTCGGAGAGAGCCGCCAGTGGAACTCCCTGCCTCCAGAAGCGGTGAATGCTCCGTCACTGGAAGCTTTTAAGAAGAGCCTGGACGGCCCTTTGTCCGAAAGGGTTTAGAGTCTCCTGCCTGAGCAGGGGGTTAGGCTAGATGACCTCCAAGGTGCCTATTCTTCTTCTTCTTCTTTATTATTACCAGTCCTACCCAGAAGGCCCCCTTCCAGCTCTGCTTCTGCCTCTCCTTTCCCTCCTCTGCATTCACACCGGAGCCCCTTCGTGCAAGGGGGGGGGAGAAAGGAGGAGATGGAGTCACAGGCGGTGTTTGATTCCAGTGATGCTTTTTCGAAATGTTTTTCTTTTCCCCCGTTCTGCCCCGCCAAAGAGGAAGGAAGGAGGAAAGTGGGGAGGATGAAGGAGATCCTGGCCCCAAGGACCACCTTTCCCAGCCTCTCTCGGGGGGCTTCGGACTGGGGGAGGTTTGGGGAGCCCCGTAACATCCAAGGCTGCTCCCCCTCTTTAGGCATCCCCCCCCCCGAGGGTGGCCGGTGTGCCTCTTCCTCCCTCCTGCTTCTTCCGTCGCAGGCCTGAGAGCTGGAGGTTTCTGGCAGGATCCGGGCCCTTCCTGCCTGCCCTTCCTCTGGGGAGAGGGAGCTCGGAGTCGGTTCCTGGGCTCCCATGGAGCCCCCCGGCCAGCTCGGGACCCCCAGCCCTGAGGGATGGGACTGGGACTTCTTCCACACACAGTAAAATCCTTCTTTTACTTTTCCAATATTTTTTATGCTTTTTCATACACCTGACTCCACCCTCCTGTCTTTGCGCCTAATAAAGGCTTGATTAGAAAGCAGTTGCGTATTTCCAGGGCAGGAGATTCTTCAGTGGGGTGAGATGCTTCAGTTTGGATTCAGCAGTTCCCACATTTATCTCCTGAGTTTGCGAGGCTTTAGCAGACCGAATATAACTTTAGGGTGAACCAAAAATACAACAGTGTCATTTGCTTTCCTTGAAAAGCCAAATTGTGTTCTGTGTGTGGGGAGGGGGTGAGGTTTGGGGATTGCTGACTGGGAACAGTTATGAACGTTAAGCAGTTTTTCTACCCAATTGGGCTAGTTTTGGAGATGGGTTGCAGGACAATTTGATCTTGGTGGGTCCATTTTGGAGGCTATTATGGGCTATTTTTAAAGGGCTTTAGAGAGGATCCTTGACTTACCACCATTTCTTTAGTGATTGAAGTTGCACCAGCTCTGAAAAAAGGGACATATGATCAGTTTGCACAATTGCGAGGGTTGCAGATGCCCATGGTCACGCGACCCAAATTCAGGCAACTGGTGTGGATTCCTGACAGTCTCACAGTTCCCGGCTCACGTGTTTATAACCTCCACAGCTGGCGTCTGACAAGCAAAGTCAGCCGAGGAAGCCAAATCCCCTTAACAACTCTGTGACTCACTTAGCAGCTGCACTAATTGGCTTAACAACTGGGGGAGATGACTGACAACTGTGGCAAAAAAGGTGGTAAAATGGAGTGAAACCCGCTTAACAACGGTCAGCAACAGAAACGTTTGGCTCAACTGTGGTCATAGGTGTACAGTTTGGGGTCAACATATCAATCTGTCATGAACAATAACTGCAAAGTACAACATGGGCAGCAAACAGGGTTGGGTCAGTCAGCCCCCTCCCCTCTAGCTGCATCACCAGCCCCTCCCTCCCCAGATCCAGCATCTCTCTCTCCCAAGGACCCCTTTGCAAAGCTGCAGCTGAGGGGGGGAAACCCCTCCAACACCTCTCTCCTCAGATTTTTCAACCTGAGACATAGCCCTCCAACCCTGGACTGGCACCTGTCTCATTTCCTCTTCTTCCTGCAGCTGAGGGGCAAAACAATGCACCTGCTTATCTGCCAGCACATTTGCAAGTCAACTACCCTCCTCCACTTACCTGTCCCCTTCGATGGGCACCTGTAATCACCTGCCTGGTGAGACTTTGGGAACAGTGCAGAGAAGAGCAACTGAGACGGTTAAAGGCCTGGAGTCTAAAACACATGAGGAAAGGTTTGGCTAGTCTAGAGAAAAGAAGGATTAGGGTTGACATGATAGCCGTATTCCAGTATTTCAGAGGCTGCCACAAAGAGGAGGGGGTCACTTTATTTTCCCAAGATATAACAGCAATGGGCCTTATTCAAGATGACAGTGAGGGGCTTACCCCAAGGAGGTTGACAATTTGGTGAATTGGTGTAAGAAAAACAGCCTAATTTTATCCACTGGAAAAAAAAAGATCATTGTTGATTTCAGAAAAGGCAGGCACAGCCACACTTCACCTGTGGAGACGGTCACCAGCATCAAATTCCTTGGTGTGCAGCTAACGAGTAGACTAGCCTGGTCGCTCAACAGTGAGACCCTGCTGAAGCGGGCACAGAAGCGCCTGAATTTTCTGTGGTCACAGGAGAAAAGCACATCTCCCTTCCCCTCTCCTGACCACTTTCTACAGGGGGACGATCGAGAGCAGCCTGTCGTACAGCGTCACAGTCTGGTTTGGAAGCATCACTGCTTCAGACAGGAAGGCGGTGCAGGGAGTGGTGAAGATGGCAGAATAGAGTATTGGCAGTTCCCTCCCTTCTATCCAGGACACGGCACGTAAGCGTTGCTTGACCAGGGTCTGTAAGAGTGTGTGGGACGCCACATATCCTCTGCCCAACTGTTTTCCTTGTTACCTTCTGGGAGGAGGCAGCTTCGTGGTGTCCAAAGCAGAACATCCAGGTTTAATCATAGTTTTGTTCCATACAATATGAACCTTGTGAACTGTAAAGCTTCCTCTTTCCGTTATGTCTTCAAGATGGACAGTGATTAATATTTAAATGTTATTTATATGTAAGGGTGCAGGTTTATACATATATCGTATATAGCATGTTTAAATGTGTTATGTGTATGTACACTTTGAAAGCAACCAACCAAATTTCATTTTTAATGTGTGCCAATGTGCCCACAGTACACAAAATGACAATAAAGGTTATCGATCTATCTATCTATCTATCTATCTATCTATCTATCTATCTATCTATCTATCTATCTATCTATCTATCTATCTATCTATCTATCTGTTATGTCTGGCCTCTCTCAGCTCATTAAAATCCACGTAAATATGTCTTTAAGAGGTTTATTTAACACATTTCAAAAGGATTCATTTCAAAGCAAGCTGCTGGCATTTTTGTTGGCCGGAACGACCAAATCAGATCTATTTACATTTAGATTAAACATGCTCTCCTCCTCCTACTTCCCAATTAACTTACTCTTTCTTTATCACATTGTCCAAGACCTCATTATTCTTCGGTAGGTTTTCAAAACACCAGAATTCCAACGCACTGCAAAAGTTTTCAAGCCTCTCCTTGATTAACGTTGCTCGTGACAAGGGCGTAGTCTCCCTTTCCCCTTCTAATATAGTGTCCGATACGTCACTTCCCCCCATTACTTCCTTTTTCCAGTTAACTGACACCTTCGCTTATCAAACCTTCGGAACCTCGGATCAATCCATTTATCTTCTTGTTCTAAATCTGACTCATCATTTTGAGAGTCTGATTCAGAATGCATACAAAGCTCCTCATTGTCTGACTCGGCTGCCGGGAGGGGAAAATACCCAGAGGGGCCTGCTTGTGCTTCATCATCCTCTGATATGTCATCATCCAGTCGTGAGACACCCACAACACTACCCCCCCCGCAGGCCCCTCCCCCGGGGGCCGTCGTATGGGATGTGGTTTGGAGGGAAACGCAGTATGAAAATCCCACATTAACTCAGGAGCCTCAATATCCTGAGCATCTACCCAAGAGCCAGCGGCGGGCCCACCCCCGGTCCAATCAACCAAATATTGGAAGCGGTCGTCGAGCCATTGGGAATCTCGGATGCCGGACACCTCCAACCGGGAAACAGGAACTTGAGCACGGCGAGCTGTCGGGCCCGGATCAGGAGGTCGAAGCGGAGAATCAGGGTTGACAGGAACAAGCAAGGAGCGATGAAACACGGGATGTACACGAAAAGACCTAGGCAAAGTCAAACGATAGGTCACCGGATTGATGACCGTCTCCACAGGGAAAGGACCCAGGAAACGTTGATCAAGCTTGCGGTGAATTCTCCCTGGAAACAAGTACTTGGTGGAGAGCCAAACCCGATCTCCAACAGCTAACGGCGGCGTGTCGCAACGCGAGCGGTCTGCAACCCGCTTGTAGTCTTCCTTGGCCTTAGTCAAGTGGTGCTTAACCATCTCGTGGACTGACTGCAGTTCGGTTAAATAGTCTTCTGCAACTGGAACTGGAGAATCGAGGAGCGTGAGCGGGAAAAATCTGGGATGATAGCCGTAGTTGGCAAAAAACGGGGTGGTCTGAGTGGAAGTGTGCTGAGAGTTGTTGAAAGCGAATTCGGCCACGGAGAGATATTTGGACCAATCGTTCTGTTGGTCGTTGATGAAAAAACGCAAATACTGCTCCAGAATGCCAATCACTTTCTCTGTACCCCCATCAGTCTCTGGGTGATGCGTGGAGGCTAGATTAACTTGGACTTGAAGCGCAGACATGAGTTCTCTCCAGAACTCCGAGGTGAACTGGGTTCCTCGGTCGGACACTATTTTGTCAGGCAAACCATGTAGCCGGAAGATATGTTGAATGAACAGCTGAGCAGTGACCTTGGCTGTCGGTATTCTTTGGCAAGGAATGAAATGTGCCATTTTGGTCAGCATGTCCACCACTACAAAGACAACGGTGTAGCCGGCAGAAACAGGTAGACAAGTCAAGAAGTCCATGGAAATAGCTCCCCAGGGTCTCTCCGGCGTGGGTAACGGCTGTAATAATCCCGGAGGGGCTCCTGTGGCATGTTTTGCCTGACGGCACCGTACACAGGAATTCACATAGGATTGCACATCATGGCAAAGTCTGGGCCACCAAAAAGTCCGAGACACTAAGTGAAGAGTCTTAAAGAAACCAAAATGACCTGCCGCAGGGTTATCATGGCATTGAGTCAGGATGAGACCCCGGAGTGGGCCTGCTGGAACATATAACAGGTTGCGGAAGTGTAATAGTCCCTCGGACAAGGTCCAAGGTGAGTCGGGACCCACCTCTTGTCTCTTCCGTATTGCAAAGTCATCTAGTTGTTGCGCTTCCCGAATCTGTCGTCGTAGATCTACCGGATCATGCACGGCTGCGATCGATTCGATAGGCAGAATGGTTCGAAGCGGTAAGGGATCTTTGATCTGTAGATACTCAGGTTTACGGGACAGGGCATCTGCTCTTTTGTTGTACCCTTTCGGAATGTAGGTGACTTTGAAGTTGAATCGAGCGAAGAACAAAGACCAACGGATTTGACGTTGATTCAATTTCCTGGCAGATTGCAAAAATTCCAAGTTTTTATGGTCAGTCCGAACTTCAACTTGGTAGCGGGCTCCTTCCAGGTGGTGTCTCCAGGTCTCAAAAGCAGTCTTGATGGCCAATAGTTCCTTTTCCCAAATGGTATAATGGCGTTCGGAGGGAGTCAGTTTCCTGGAGTAATAAGCACACAGGAACAGGGGGCCACCATCTTGGCGTGTTTGAAGTAGCACGGCCCCTACTGCAACATCTGAGGCGTCAGCCTCCACTACAAAGGGACGACAAGGATCTGGATACTTGAGAATGGGTTCCTGAACAAAAGCCTTTTTGAGGGTCTGAAACGCCTGTTGCTCGGCATCGCCCCACTGGAACTTAACGCCTTTCCGTAACAGTCGAGTAAGGGGCGCAGTCAAGGCAGAAAATCTCGGAATAAATATCCTGTAATAGTTCGCAAATCCCAAAAGTCTTTGGACATCTTTTGCTTTACATGTTGGTTGCCAGGTTTGCAAGGCCTCAACCTTGCCAGGGTCCATGGCGATGCCTTGTGGAGAAATCACATGTCCCAGAAACTCAATGGTGGTTTGATAGAATTGACATTTCTCTAACTTGGCGTAAAGGTGATGCTCTCTCAAGCGTTGCAAAACTCGCCGGAGATGCTGAAGATGAGTTGCTCGTGACGGGGAATAAATCAGGATGTCATCGAGGTAAACCACCACAAATTGATCTAATAAATCCCGGAAGATGTCATTCATGAAATGTTGAAAGACGGCCGGAGCATTGGTGAGTCCAAAGGGCATAACGGTATACTCAAAATGACCATACCTGGTTCCAAACGCGGTCTTCCACTCGTCCCCCTCTCGAATGCGAACCAGGTTGTAAGCACCCCTTAAATCTATCTTGGTGAAGATGGTCGCTGATCGGAGACGGTCCATGAGATCAGGAATCAAAGGCAGAGGGTACCGGTTGCGCACCGTGATGGCATTGAGCTTGCGATAGTCACAGCATAGGCGTAAATTTCCGGTTTTCTTCTTCACGAATAACACAGGAGCTGACAAAGGCGAGGAAGAGGGACGAATGAAACCCCTGGCCAGGTTTTTGTCCACAAAGTCTTTCAATGCGGCCAACTCGGGTTCTGACATGGAGTAAAGGCGTCCCCTTGGAAGCTTGGCATTTGGTAGCAAATCAATGGCACAGTCATATGGTCTATGCGGAGGCCATTGGTCTGCCTCTTTCTCATTGAATATATCTGCAAAGTCTGCTAGATCGGCCGGCAAGGTGATGTCAGGGTGGGATGGTAGCTGGGCTGCACAAACTTGGCGTACGTGGTCTACGCATTGCAAACTGGGAAATGAAACAAAGTTCTGGGACCACACCACACAAGGATCATGGGTTCTCAACCAGGCTAGGCCGAGAACTAAGGGGAAATGAAGTCCCTTGGTAACATAGAATTGGATGGCTTCTTCATGTTGTCCTATGACCAGGCGTATGGGCTGGGTCATAAACTTGATCGGTCCAGATAACAACTCACGACCATCGATTGTCTCAACCAACATAGGCGGCTTCACGGAGCACAAAGGTATGGCATGCTGACGAGCGAAAGCTTCATTCATGAAATTGGTGGTGGCTCCAGAATCCAACAAGGCGTGGGCCGGAATGCCCTGGGCATGATTTCCCAGAAGTATATTGGTTGCTAGGATCAGATGTCTCGGAGGACCGGGGTCGTCGTCTGCGGAACTGGAACTGGGTTTGGCGCCTGCCCGACCCAATGTTTCCATTAGGCCGGGCTCTGGCCGTTTCCCGGCAAGGTGGCTTGAAACTGCTGAGCAAATGTCCAATTTGTTGCTGGAGAGTTTGAACTAATAGATGCAGAGCCGGGTTATCAGCGAGGAGTTCCTCCATGACGTCACTGAAAGCTCGGACTAATTTTCGTCTTTTTTTGTTTTTGGGTCACGAGCAATCTGTTATGTCTGGCCTCTCTCAGCTCATTAAAATCCACGTAAATATGTCTTTAAGAGGTTTATTTAACACATTTCAAAAGGATTCATTTCAAAGCAAGCTGCTGGCATTTTTGTTGGCCGGAACGACCACATCAGATCTATTTACATTTAGATTAAACATGCTCTCCTCCTCCTACTTCCCAATTAACTTACTCTTTCTTTATCACATTGTCCAAGACCTCATTATTCTTCGGTAGGTTTTCAAAACACCAGAATTCCAACGCACTGCAAAAGTTTTCAAGCCTCTCCTTGATTAACGTTGCTCGTGACAAGGGCGTAGTCTCCCTTTCCCCTTCTAATATAGTGTCCGATACGTCACTTCCCCCCATTACTTCCTTTTTCCAGTTAACTGACACCTTCGCTTATCAAACCTTCGGAACCTCGGATCAATCCATTTACCTTCTTGTTCTAAATCTGACTCATCATTTTGAGAGTCTGATTCAGAATGCATACAAAGCTCCTCATTGTCTGACTCGGCTGCCGGGAGGGGAAAATACCCAGAGGGGCCTGCTTGTGCTTCATCATCCTCTGATATGTCATCATCCAGTCGTGAGACACCCACAACACTATCTACCGGTATCTATCTATCTATCTATCTATCTATCTATCTATCTATCTATCTATCTATCTATCTATCTATCTATCTATCTATCTATCTATCTATCTATGCACCTGAAGGCAAGACAAGAAACAATGGTTGGAAACTGATCAAAGAGAGAAGCAACCTGGAATTAAGGATAAACCTCCTAACAGGGAGGACAATTAACCAGTGGAATTGCTTGCCTCCAGAAATCGTGGGCGCTCCATCACTGGAGGTTTTTAAGAAGAGACTGGACAGCCACTTGTCTCAAATTGTGTAGGCTCTCCTGCTTGAGAAGAGACTTGGTCGAGAAGACCTCCGAGCTCCCTTCCGGATCTATTCTAAATAGGAATTTGAATTTGCCTTCACTAATAACCAACGTCGGTTCTGAACTGTTCCCGGGAACTCATTCGAGCTTCAGCACCAAACCCGGAAGAACAGAAAGGGGGGGAGGGGCAAAGGACTGCAAGCTCACCTTTTCCCCTCCAAGTCAGAGTACCAGCCCAAGTTGTCAGCAATCACATGATGGTTGTTGCACCCCGAGCATTTCACTCCATGATGATAAGCCACCTTGGAAATTGTTTTTACAGATTGTGTCCCGCATACATGAAAGAGAAGCCAGGATCCACTCAGGGATGTTCAAAAGTGGTTCTCTGGGATGTCCAAGGGCAGGGAATTTGGGGGAGGTGCCCATTGATTTAGGTATGAGTTCCTTTATTACATTTGGAGAGCAGCCCAGATCCCAGTGACAATGGGGGGCTTAGAAAAGAGAAAAGTAAAACGGGAAAAAACACCTGGGCAAAATACACCATGTAGTATAAACCGAAGCTCCCTTTGGCTCAGCGAACAGCCTAAGACGCCAGCCCAGGAGCAAAGCCTCCCCTTGAAAGAGTTATGGAATATCTGTCAGGTGAGCCACGCAAATCTAAGGGGCCATGCTGCCAGCGAGGGGAGGGGTCTGAAGCTCTCTTGGGGGCAACGTGTAAGCCAGCGGTCATTGCTCCCTTTCTAATTCTAGTGCCTGCCCTTCCAAGAACTAAACAGGCTGGACCTCAATTCCCCTTTTTCCAGATCGGAATGCAACATACACGTGAGCAGCAACCGATATTGCGTCACAGCCTTTGCGGTCCCTCCTTCCGCTGCTGCCTCGTTCAGGGCTCGAGGGCGCTGAGCTGCGGTCGGGGACGATAAAGGCCGAACCACTTGCATTGCCCCCCCAGGGCATCCCTCCTGCTCCGGACCCCACGACCCCCAGCCCCATCCTCACACCTGTCCAGGAACCAGCAACGAGGGGCGCTTTGAAGGAGCCCACTGCCGTCTTTACTGTGGGAAGCGCCCTGGCCTTTCCCGGCCCTTAAAGTACATCCGAGCAGCAATTCCACTACCTGCCAGCAGGGGCAGCAAAGGACTGATCTTGGCGCCACCTGTCGGCCCTCGGGAGCCCTGCAGTCCAGAGATAATCGGCCCTGGGTTCTCTTTGGAGGGCAGCTCTTCCTCCCAAGGAGGTGAGGCGCTGGCTGGCCCTAGATTGGGGCTCAGAGACTGAATGGCAAGAAAGTTGCCAGTTTATAGTTCACGAACATCTTGTTTCCATTCACACAACACATCTCCCTCCATGGGATCTAACACCCACATTCACACGTGCTAAGTGCGGCAGTGATGAGACGGGCTGGAGTTCCAGGGCTTTGGCTGTCATCCAAGTCCAGCCTTCCTTACTTCCTGCTTGAGTTCCAGCCGGCCTCTCAGCTGCCCCTTTTCTGGGCAATCCTGGCGGCAGCTGAAACCCTTCCTGAAGGAGGAGGAGGAGCCAGAACCTGTCCTCTCCTAAGAATGCACATCAGGCCCATGAAAGAGGGGCCGAGAATTGTTCTGGACGGTTCTGCTTTGCTCAACCTGCATCGTAAATATTGTGCCCAGTTTGGGCCCCTCAAATTCTGTGCAGGAGAGTCAGAGAAGGACACGGTGAATGATCAAATCCTCCCATTGGAGCAAAAAGTATTTTGGGGTACCTTTTTATCAAATAATTTCAATTTACTGTGAAATCAGTTGAAACTGATGCAATTAAACAACATTGACAGCTCCTGCATTGGGTGCAAATTTTGATTTATGACTAACATTCTTCTAAATAAAATAAAATGGCTTGGACAAAATCACTATATGAAGACTTTGTAGATTTTAAACCTACATTTGACTCCATTTGAGAAAAATCTTGATGAGCGTGGAGAATACAGTACAAATTGAAGTTACTTTTTCTCATTCAGCATTGGTATGAAATGTGCTTCAGAAAAGTCCCCCAGGGCTGTATTTAGACCTCCACCCTCTTTAAGAAGCACCTAAACTCCTGGACAGCTCATCTGACTGTCTCCTGCTTACACCTGCCTCAATCGCTGGGCCCTACTTCTCCTCCTCTATGCTGAGGATCTGGATCTTATCTCACGAAGCTTTCTTGGTCTTAGAGAGTCTCCTGTTCCTGCTAAGAAGCTCTGAAGACGAAGGGACCATTGAGAGCATCCGATGTACAAGAGTTTCAGATATCTTAGATGGCGCTGACCTTTGGAAAACCCATTTAGATTATACCAATGACAGGGAGGAGCTCGGTCACATCCCCAACAATGAAGGCCAAATTAGCCCAGTGTCAGGTCCTGCCAGTTCCTGCCATCTGGAGGGGCATTGGGGGGAGGGGGTGGTGGACAAATGGACAATATGTTTGTACGTGATGGGAAACAGGGAGGGGGGAAATGACAGATGATGAAGCGCAGAGAAGCCCAGAATTGGTTTCTAGCAGAGGCACCTTTTGCTCCAATCCGATGAAGTTGAGGGTCTTTCCTTCCTAAGGGACCCAGTTGGAACAGATAAAAAACCTAGATTCTGCCAAGGCACACTTCTTCACATTAGAAGGTCATTTTAGGCAACTTATTAATCTTAGAAAAACACAGGACACATACAGTAGAAAAAGTACAAAAGAGTAGTTGGAAGAAATCCTGTTACATTCACAAACATGGAGAGTAAGTGAAACATCCCATAATAACATAGCCATTTAAAACCACTACATTAAAAGGAGAACGTTCCCATGAGAAAAGGCATCTTGAGCCACTTAAATCTGTTGAGAAAAGATACAATTTTGGCCAGCTGAAACCTCTAGCATGTACAATTGAAAAAGTCCTTGGCTATTCAGCCTGAGAGAGTCCCTTGTTTTGCAGTTAGAAAGTTACAAGCACCTGGATGCTAAGGCAGAAACCTTCCATATTACAAGGTTATTGTTATTAAAGTTACAAGAAAGTGCAACCAAGTGTAAGAAACCAGTTTCTTGGCCCTCAGCAAGGACTCTATTCCTGCAACACAGAGGTCTCACCTGAGGCAAAAGTTACGGCCCAAATAACTTGAATTGCTAAGCAGAGAGCAAAGGTAGCCCTGAGGATCAGGTGGGAGGCAAAAAGGAGAGAAAAGGGAGAATTGGCTCATTAATAACCAAGAGTGCAGGTTCTTCTCTGTGTGGAAGGAGGGAGTGGGCCAAAAGGTACAGAAGGGTCTTATTTCAGAGGAAGAATTAACTCAGGAGAGAACGCTCTGATTTCCAGGCCCATGGAAACAACCGTGGGCACAATGGAAATTGGAAAGTTTCTCCAGAACATTCCAGTAGCAGCTTCTGAATTTCAAGATGAAATCTCACCAGTCAGAAGAAATTGTGATATGAGTTTGTGGAATTGAATACACTTGTACTCAGGAGATTATGTACCCCTTGAAAAGTGTGTAAAATTATTCAAATTCAACTATTCGGCATGACAGAACAGCAGAATCATTAAACAGAGAGTAGCAATAAAGGGAAGAGTAAAATGGTGCTGTCCATAAGTTTACTTACTCTTGAGTGTTTTGGATGAGAATACATTACACACTCATGTTGACACACAAAGGATGAGATGGCAATGAAGGGTAAGTGTTCACACCTTCCAAACTCCAGACATTTGGTTTTTCTCCTGTGTGGATCCTTTCATTACACAGAGTTCCTGCCCTGTTGAAGCTCCTTCCACATTCCAGGCATTCATAGGGTTTCTCCTGTGTGAATTCTTTGATGTTTACGGAGACTTCCAGTTTCAGTAAAGCTCTTTCCACACTGGAGGCATTTATAAGGTTTATCTCCTGAATGAATTCTTTGATGTGCATAAAGGCTGCTCCTCTGACTGAAGCTCTTCCCACACTCCAGGCATTTATGCAGTTTCTCTCCAGTGTGGATCCTTTAATGGTTAGAAAAACTTCCACTTTCTTTGAAACTCTTTCCACACTCTAGATTTTTCACCTGAGTGGCTCCCTTGATGTCTATAAAGGTTTCTCCTATGACTGAAGCTCTGTACACACTCCAGGCATTTATGTGGTTTCTCTTCTGTGTGGATCTTTTGATGTTTATAAAGGTTGCTCCTCTGACTGAAGTTCTTTCCACACTCCAGGCATTTATGCAGTTTTTCTCATGAGTGGATCCTTTGATGTACATAAAGGTTGCTCCTCTGACTGAAGCTCTTTCCACACTCCAGGCATTTATGCAGTTTTTCTCATAAGTGGATCCTTTGATGTACATAAAGGTTGCTCCTCTGACTGAAGCTCTTTCCACACTCCAGGCATTTATGCAGTTTTTCTCCTGTGTGGATCCTTTGATGTCTATAAAGGCTGCTCCTCTCACTGAAGCTCTTTCCACACTCCAGACATTTATGCAGTTTTTCTCCTGAGTGGATCCTTTGATGTACATAAAGGTTGCTCCTGTCACTGAAGCTCTTTCCACACTCCAGGCAGTTATGCAGTTTTTCTCCTGTGTGGATCCTTTGATGTCTATAAAGGTTGCTCCTCTCACTGAAGCTCTTTCCACACTCCAGACATTTATGCAGTTTTTCTCCTGAGTGGATCCTTTGATGTACATAAAGGTGGCTCCTCCGACTGAAGCTCTTTCCACACTCCAGGCAGTTATGCAGTTTTTCTCCTGTGTGGATCCTATGATGTACATAAAGGCTGCTCCTCCAATTGAAACTCTTTCCACACTCCAGGCATTTATGCAGTTTTTCTCCTGTGTGGATCCTTTGATGTACATAAAGGCTGCTCCTCTGACTGAAGCTCTTTCCACACTCCAGGCATTTATGCAGTTTTTCTCCTGTGTGGATCCTTTGATGTACATAAAGGTTGCTACTCTGACTGAAGCTCTTTCCACACTCCAGGCATTTATACGGTTTTTCTCCTGAGTGGATCCTTTGATGTACATAAAGGCTGCTCTTCTGATTGAAGCTCTTTCCACACTGCAGGCATTTATGCAGTTTTTCTCCTGTGTGGATCCTTTGATGTTTATAAAGGCTGCTGCTGTCACTGAAACTCTTTCCACACTCCAGGCATTTATGCGGTTTTTCTCCTGTGTGGATCCTTTGGTGTTTATAAAGGTTTCCCCTCTGACTGAAGCTCTTTCCACACTCCAGGCATTTATGCAGTTTTTCTCCTGAGTGGATCCTTTGATGTTCATAAAGGTTGCTGCTGTGACTGAAGCTCTTTCCACACTCCAGGCATTTATGCAGTTTTTCTCCTGTGTGGATCCTTTGGTGTTCATAAAGGTTTCCCCTCTGACTGAAGCTCTTTCCACACTCCAGGCATTTATACGGTTTTTCTCCTGAGTGGATCCTTTGATGGATTTTAAGATCTGCATTTCTTTTGAAGGATTTTCCACATTCCGGGCACTGATATTTCTTTCCTCCCTCCTGGATTCTCTGGGGACTCCCGAGTCTCCCGCCTGTCCCGAAGGACCCTCCGCCCTCCAGGCCCGTCTCGGGGTCTCCGCCCGCTTCCTGCTCCCCGCTTCTCCCTCCAGGCGGCCTCCTTTCCCGGAGCTCCCCTCGTCTCATCCCTTCCGGGCCTCCCCCGCCGTCTCCTCCCGGGGCTGCTCCGCGGGGCCTCCTCTCCTCTCGGGCGGCGCCTCCTTCCGTCCTTCCTCCGCCGGGCTCGCCCGTCCTCCTGCAGGGGCGAAGGGGGGGAGGAGAGGCGGGTCACGGAGGGGAGTCCCAGGCCCGCCCGGGGAGGAAGGCCGAACCCTCCGCCTCTCAGTGGGACCTTCCGGGCAGGCCTCCCTCCCAGCGCCCGTCCCGCCAGACCAGGCCTCGGCCTCCCTCCCCCCTCCTCCGCCAGAGAGCCTCTCGGACTGCCACTCCCAGCATGCCTTGCGCCCCACCTGGATCCGAGCCCGTCCGTGGACGAATCAATCAGGGCGCCTCAGTTCTGTTTCATCCCGGAAGTGGAGGCGGGACTTCTCTGCGCGGCCTTTTCCTGGATGCTCTTCCTCTTTCGCTCGAAGGGACCGCCCCCAGGAGTCCTCCTGCCAATCGCCGCCATCGCCAGAGCGACCAATCGGCGTCCTCCTTCCCTTCATCAGCCAGATGGCGCCTGCGCAGAGGCGAATGTTCTCTTCGTCCGGCGAGGAGGTGGGACGAGGGGCCCTTTGACCTTTGGGGTCCCGCCCCACATCCAGGCAGGCGGAGCTGAGGGACTTCCGGGGCTGCGTCTCCGCCCCCCCTCCCCCTCCTGGGGGTCTCTCCCTCGGCAGGGCGAGGGGGATCTAGGGGGGCGTTTCCTCCCTTCTTCCTCCTGGGGGGCTCCGGCCAGGCTCCCCCGCGGCCCCCAGGCAACCCCTCTCCCGGGGGGGGGGGTCGGAGAGAGCCGCCAGTGGAACTCCCTGCCTCCAGAAGCGGTGAATGCTCCGTCACTGGAAGCTTTTAAGAAGGGCCTGGACGGCCCTTTGTCCGAAAGGGTTTAGAGTCTCCTGCCTGAGCAGGGGGTTGGGCTAGATGACCTCCAAGGTCCCTATTCTTCTTCTTCTTCTTTATTATTACCAGTCCTACCCAGAAGGCCCCCTTCCAGCTCTGCTTCTGCCTCTCCTTTCCCTCCTCTGCATTCACACCGGAGCCCCTTCGTGCAAGGGGGGGGGGAGAAAGGAGGAGATGGAGTCACAGGCGGTGTTTGATTCCAGTGATGCTTTTTCGAAATGTTTTTCTTTTCCCCCGTTCTGCCCCGCCAAAGAGGAAGGAAGGAGGAAAGTGGGGAGGATGAAGGAGATCCTGGCCCCAAGGACCACCTTTCCCAGCCTCTCTCGGGGGGCTTCGGACTGGGGGAGGTTTGGGGAGCCCCGTAACATCCAAGGCTGCTCCCCCTCTTTAGGCATTTCCCTCCCCCCCCCGAGGGTGGCCGGTGTGCCTCTTCCTCCCTCCTGCCTCTTCCGTCGCAGGCCGGAGAGCTGGAGGTTTCTGGCAGGATCCGGGCCCTTCCTGGCTGCCCTTCCTCGGGGGGGGGAGGGAGCTCGGAGTCGGTTCCTGGGCTCCCGTGGAGCCCCCCCCTTGGCCAGCTCAGGACCCCCAGCCCTGAGGGATGGGACTGGGACTTCTTCCACACACAGTAAAATCCTTCTTTTACTTTTCCAATATTTTTTATGCTTTTTCATACACCTGACTCCACCCTCCTGCCTTTGCGCCTAATAAAGGCTTGATTAGAAAGCAGTTGCGTATTTCCAGGGCAGGAGATTCTTCAGTGGGGTGAGATGCTTCAGTTTGGATTCAGCAGTTCCCACATTTATCTCCTGAGTTTGCGAGGCTTTAGCAGACCGAATATAACTTTAGGGTGAACCAAAAATACAACAGTGTCATTTGCTTTCCTTGAAAAGCCAAATTGTGTTCTGTGTGTGGGGAGGGGGTGAAGTTTGGGGATTGCTGACTGGGAAAGTTATGACCGTTAAGCAGTTTTTCTACCCAATTGGGCTAGTTTTGGAGATGGGTTGCAGGACAATTTGACCTCGGTGGGTCCATTTTGGAGGATATTATGGGCTATTTTTAAAGGGCTGTAGAGAGGATCCTTGACTTACCACCATTTCTTTAGTGATTGAAGTTGCAGCAGCTCTGAAAAAAGTGACGTACGATCAGTTTGCATAATTGCGAGCGTTGCAGATCCCCATGGTCACGCGACCCAAATTCAGGCAACTGGTGTGGATTCCTGACAGCCTCACAGTTCCAGGCTCACGTGTTTATAACCTCCGCAGCTGGCGTCTGACAAGCAAAGTCAGCCGAGGAAGCCAGATTCCCTTAACAACGCTGTGACTCACTTAGCAGCTGCACTAATTGGCTTAACAACTGGGGGAGATGACTGACAACTGTGGCAAAAAAGGTGGTAAAATGGAGTGAAACCCGCTTAACAACGGTCAGCAACAGAAACGTTTGGCTCAACTGTGGTCATAGGTGTACAGTTTGGGGTCAACATATCAATCTGTCATGAACAATAACTGCAAAGTACAACATGGGCAGCAAACAGGGTTGGGTCAGTCAGCCCCCTCCCCTCTAGCTGCATCACCAGCCCCTCCCTCCCCAGATCCAGCATCTCTCTCTCCCAAGGACCCCTTTGCAAAGCTGCAGCTGAGGGGGGGAAACCCCTCCAACACCTCTCCCCTCAGATTTTTCAACCTGAGACATAGCCCTCCAACCCTGGACTGGCACCTGTCTCATTTCCTCTTCTTCCTGCAGCTGAGGGGCAAAACAATGCACCTGCTTATCTGCCAGCACATTTGCAAGTCAACCACCCTCCTCCACTTACCTGTCCCCGTCGATGGGCACCTGTAATCACCTGCCTGGTGAGACTTTGGGAACAGTGCAGAGAAGAGCAACTGAGACGGTTAAAGGCCTGGAGTCTAAAACACATGAGGAAAGGTTTGGCTAGTCTAGAGAAAAGAAGGATTAGGGTTGACATGATAGCCGTATTCCAGTATTTCAGAGGCTGCCACCAAGAGGAGGGGGTCACTTTATTTTCCCAAGATATAACAGCAATGGGCCTTATTCAAGATGACAGTGAGGGGCTTACCCCAAGGAGGTTGACAATTTGGTGAATTGGTGTAAGAAAAACAGCCTAATTTTATCCACTGGGAAAAAAAAGATCATTGTTGATTTGAGAAAAGGCAGGCACAGCCACGCTTCACCTGTGGAGACAGTCACCAGCATCAAATTCCTGGGTGTGCAGCTAACGAGTAGACTAGCCTGGTCGCTCAACAGTGAGACCCTGCTGAAGCGGCACAGAAGCGCTTGAATTTTCTGTGGTCACAGGAGAAAAGCACATCTCCCTTCCCCTCTCCTGACCACTTTCTACAGGGGGACGATCGAGAGCAGCCTGTCGTACAGCGTCACAGTCTGGTTTGGAAGCATCACTGCTTCAGACAGGAAGGCGGTGCAGGGAGTGGTGAAGATGGCAGAAAAGATTATTGGCAGTTCCCTCCCTTCTATCCAGGACACGGCACGTAAGCGTTGCTTGACCAGGGTCTGTAAGAGTGTCTGGGACGCCACATATCCTCTGCACAACTGTTTTCCTTGTTACCTTCTGGGAGGAGGAGGCTTCGTGGTGTCCAAAGCAGAACATCCAGGTTTAATCATAGTTTTGTTCCATACAATATGAACCTTGTGAACTGTAAAGATTCGTCTTTCCGTTATGTATTCAAGATGGACACTCATTAATATTTGTATGTTATTTATATGTAAGGGTGCAGGTTTATACATATATCGTATATAGCATGTTTAAATGTGTTATGTGTATGTACACTTTGAAAGCAACCAACCAAATTTCATTTTTAATGTGTGCCAATGTGCCCACAGTACACAAAATGACAATAAAGGTTATCGATCTATCTATCTATCTATCTATCTATCTATCTATCTATCTATCTATCTATCTATCTATCTATCTATGCACCTGAAGGCAAGACAAGAAACAATGGTTGGAAACTGATCAAAGAGAGAAGCAACCTGGAATTAAGGATAAACCTCCTAACAGGGAGGACAATTAACCAGTGGAACTGCTTGCCTCCAGAAATCGTGGGCGCTCCATCACTGGAGGTTTTTAAGAAGAGACTGGACAGCCACTTGTCTCAAATTGTGTAGGCTCTCCTGCTTGAGAAGAGACTTGGTCGAGAAGACCTCCGAGCTCCCTTCCGGATCTATTCTAAATAGGAATTTGAATTTGCCTTCACTAATAACCAACGTCGGTTCTGAACTGTTCCCGGGAACTCATTCGAGCTTCAGCACCAAACCCGGAAGAACAGAAAGGGGGGGAGGGGCAAAGGACTGCAAGCTCACCTTTTCCCCTCCAAGTCAGAGTACCAGCCCAAGTTGTCAGCAATCACATGATGGTTGTTGCACCCCGAGCATTTCACTCCATGATGATAAGCCACCTTGGAAATTGTTTTTACAGATTGTGTCCCGCATACATGAAAGAGAAGCCAGGATCCACTCAGGGATGTTCAAAAGTGGTTCTCTGGGATGTCCAAGGGCAGGGAATTTGGGGGAGGTGCCCATTGATTTAGGTATGAGTTCCTTTATTACATTTGGAGAGCAGCCCAGATCCCAGTGACAATGGGGGGCTTAGAAAAGAGAAAAATAAAACGGGAAAAAACACCTGGGCAAAATACACCATGTAGTATAAACCGAAGCTCCCTTTGGCTCAGCGAACAGCCTAAGACGCCAGCCCAGGAGCAAAGCCTCCCCTTGAAAGAGTTATGGAATATCTGTCAGGTGAGCCACGCAAATCTAAGGGGCCATGCTGCCAGCGAGGGGAGGGGTCTGGAGCTCTCTTGGGGACAACGTGTAAGCCAGCGGTCATTGCTGCCTTTCTAATTCTAGTGCCTGCCCTTCCAAGAACTAAACAGGCTGGACCTCAATTCCCCTTTTTCCAGATCGGAATGCAACATACACGTGAGCAGCAACCGATATTGCGTCACAGCCTTTGCGGTCCCTCCTTCCGCTGCTGCCTCGTTCAGGGCTCGAGGGCGCTGAGCTGCGGTCGGGGACGATAAAGGCCAAACCACTTGCATTGCCCCCCCAGGGCATCCCTCCTGCTCCGGACCCCACGACCCCCAGCCCCATCCTCACACCTGTCCAGGAACCAGCAACGAGGGGCGCTTTGAAGGAGCCCACTGCCGTCTTTACTGCGGGAAGCGCCCTGGCCTTTCCCGGCCCTTAAAGTACATCCGAGCAGCAATTCCACTACCTGCCAGCAGGGGCAGCGAAGGACTGGTCTTGGCGCCACCTGCCGGCCCTCGGGAGCCCTGCAGTCCAGAGATAATCGGTCCTGGGTTCTCTTTGGAGGGCAGCTCTTCCTCCCAAGGAGGTGAGGCGCTGGCTGGCCCTAGATTGGAGCTCAGAGACTGAATGGCAAGAAAGTTGCCAGTTTATAGTTCACGAACATCTTGTTTCCATTCACACAACACATCTCCCTCCATGGGATCTAACACCCACATTCACACGTGCTAAGTGCGGCAGTGATGAGACGGGCTGGAGTTCCAGGGCTTTGGCTGTCATCCAAGTCCAGCCTTCCTTACTTCCTGCTTGAGTTCCAGCCGGCCTCTCAGCTGCCCCTTTTCTGGGCAATCCTGGCGGCAGCTGAAACCCTTCCTGAAGGAGAAGGAGGAGCCAGAACCTGTCCTCTCCTAAGAATGCACATCAGGCCCAAGAAATAGAGACCGATAATTGTTCTGGACGGTTCTGCTTTGCTCAATCTGCATCGTAAATATTGTGCCCAGTTTGGGCCCCTCAAATTCTGTGCAGGAGAGTCAGAGAAGGACACGGTGAATGATCAAATCCTCCCATTGGAGCAAAAAGTATTTTGGGGTACCTTTTTATCAAATAATTTCAATTTACTGTGAAATCAGTTGAAACTGATGCAATTAAACAACATTGACAGCTCCTGCATTGGGTGCAAATTTTGATTTATGACTAACATTCTTCTAAATAAAATAAAATGGCTTGGACAAAATCACTATATGAAGACTTTGTAGATTTTAAACCTACATTTGACTCCATTTGAGAAAAATCTTGATGAGCGTGGAGAATACAGTACAAATTGAAGTTACTTTTTCTCATTCAGCATTGGTATGAAATGTGCTTCAGAAAAGTCCCCCAGGGCTGTATTTAGACCTCCACCCTCTTTAAGAAGCACCTAAACTCCTGGACAGCTCATCTGACTGTCTCCTGCTTACACCTGCCTCAATCGCTGGGCCCTACTTCTCCTCCTCTATGCTGAGGATCTGGATCTTATCTCACGAAGCTTTCTTGGTCTTAGAGAGTCTCCTGTTTCTGCTAAGAAGCTCTGAAGACGAAGGGACCATTGAGAGCATCCGGTGTACAAGAGTTTCAGATATCTGGGGATGGCCTTGGATGGCGCTAACCTTTGGAAAACCCATTTAGATTATACCAATGACAGGGAGGAGCTCAGTCACATCCCCAAAAATGAAGGCCAAATTAGCCCCAGGGTCAGGTCCTGCCAGTTCCTGCCATCTGGAGGGGCATTGGGGGGAGGGGGTGGTGGACAAATGGACAATATGTTTGTACCGGTACGTGATGGGAAACAGGGAGGGGGGAAATGACAGATGATGAAGCGCAGAGAAGCCCAGAATTGGTTTCTAGCAGAGGCACCTTTTGCTCCAATCCGATGAAGTTGAGGGTCTTTCCTTCCTAAGGGACCCAGTTGGAACAGATAAAAAACCTAGATTCTGCCAAGGCACACTTCTTCGCATTAGAAGGTCATTTTAGGCAACTTATTAATCTTAGAAAAACACAGGAGACATACAGTAGAAAAAGTACAAAAGAGTATTTGGAAGAAATCCTGTTACATTCACAAACATGGAGAGTAAGTGAAACATCCCATAATAACATAGCCATTTAAAACCACTACATTAAAAGGAGAACGTTCCCATGGGAAAAGGCATCTTGAGCCACTTAAATCTGTTGAGAAAAGATACAATTTTGGCCAGCTGAAACCTCTACCATGTACAATTCAAAAAGCCCTTTGCTATTCAGCCTGAGAGAGTCCCTTGTTTTGCAGTTAGAAAGTTACAAGCACCCGGATGCTAAGGCAGAAACCTATATTACAAGGTTATCGTTATTAGAGTTACAAGAAAGTGCAACCACGTGCAAAAAACCTGTTTCTTGGCCCCCAGCAAGGACTCTATTCCTGCAACACAGAGGTCTTCACCTGAGGCAAAAGTTACAGCCCAAATAACTTGAATTGCTAAGCAGAGAGCAAAGGTAGCCCTGAGGATCAGGTGGGAGGCAAAAAGGAGAGAAAAGGGAGAATTGGCTCATTAATAACCAAGAGTGCAGGTTCTTCTCTGGGTGGAAGGAGGGAGTGGCCCAAAAGGTACAGAAGGGGCGAGAGTCTTATTTCAAGGGAAGAATTAACCCAGGAGAGAACGCTCCGATTTCCAGGCCCATGGAAAGAACCGTGGGCACAATGGAAATTGGAAAGTTTCTCCAGAACATTCCAGTAGCAGCTTCTGAATTTCAAGATGAAATCTCACCAGTCAGAAGAAATTGTGATATGAGTTTGTGGAATTGAATACACTTGTACTCAGGAGATTATGTACCCCTTGAAAAGTGTGTAAAATTATTCAAATTCAACTATTCGGCATGACAGAACAGCAGAATCATTAAACAGAGAGTAGCAATAAAGGGAAGAGTAAAATGGTGCTGTCCATAAGTTTACTTACTCTTGAGTGTTTCGTATGAGAATACATTACACACTCATGTTGACACACAAAGGATGAGATAGCAATGAAGGGTAAGTGTTCACACCTTCCAAACTCCAGACATTTGGTTTTTCTCCTGTGTGGATCCTTTCATTACACAGAGTTCCTGCCCTGCTGAAGCTCCTTCCACATTCCAGGCATTCATAGGGTTTCTCCTGTGTGAATTCTTTGATGTTTATGGAGACTTCCAGTTTCAGTAAAGCTCTTTCCACACTGGAGGCATTTATAGGGTTTCTCTCCTGAATGGATTCTTTGATGTACATAAAGGTTGTTGCTCCCATTGAAACTCTTTCCACACTCCAGGCATTTATGCATTTTTTCTCCAGTGTGGATCCTTTGAAGTACATAAAGGCTGCTCCTCTGACTGAAGCTCTTTCCACACTCCAGGCATTTATGCGGTTTCTCTCCAGTGTGGATCCTTTAATGGTTAGAAAAACTTCCACTTTCTTTGAAACTCTTTCCACACTCTAGATTTTTCACCTGAGTGGCGCTCTTGATGTCTATAAAGGTTTCTCCTATGACTGAAGCTCTTTCCACACTCCAGACATTTATGCAGTTTTTCTCATGAGTGGATCCTTTGATGTACATAAAGGTTGCTCCTCTGACTGAAGCTCTTTCCACACTCCAGGAAGTTATGCAGTTTTTCTCCTGAGTGGATTCTTTGATGTACATAAAGGTTTCCCCTCTGACTGAAGCTCTTTCCACACTCCAGGCATTTATGCAGTTTTTCTCCTGAGTGGATCCTTTGATGTACATAAAGGCTGCTCCTCCGACTGAAGCTCTTTCCACACTCCAGGCATTTATGCAGTTTTTCTCCTGTGTGGTTCCTTTGATGTACATAAAGGCTGCTTTATGTACATAAAGGCTGCTTTATGTACAGGGACCAAAACTTCTCTTAGAGGGGCTATATTTTCTTCTGTTTTCACCCCCTTTTTAGTTCTAGTCCGGGGTCTGGTTTTCATCGTTATCCAAGTCCTCCCCTTTCTTTTGATTGGTTTCATCTGTTTTTATTTTACTTTCCTCACCGGCTTCTGGTTGAAATTGGACTTCATTTCTTTCAACCGGAGAGGGTAGAATTTGCTGATTTATTCCCCCTTTTTCTCTTCTAGGAACATAGGGAGGGGGGTCTGGCAATTTCCTCCCTTTCTTCCTGGCTGAAAATCTTAGCTTTTGTTTGAGGTTTGTCTTTTTGGCTTGCCAAATATATCTTAGCACATTCTAACTGACACCTTGCTAACCATCGAGGCTTTTCTGCAATATTGATCTGCCATTGGTCTATATAGGGATATTGATCCCAATGACCATTTCCAGTCCCATTTTGATGAACCCGTGCCACGAGTTCGGGATTCGCCGATTCCTCCTTGGGCCACCCTACGCCAAAGGTGGTCCATTCAGATTCACAGAATCTTTTTAACATGGCTGGATTTGGATAGGGGTACCTTTTTATCAAATGTCAATCTACCGGTACTTGGAAATCAGTTGAAACGGACACAATTAAACAGCATTGACAGTTCTTTGAATAATGTGTTGGGTGCAAATTTTGATTTATGACTAACATTCTTCTAAATAAAACAAAATGGCATGGACAAAATCACAGCATGAAGCCTTTATAGATTTTAAACCTACATTTGAGAAATCATCTTGAGCATCAGGAGCCACTTAAATCTGTTGAGAAAAGATACAATTTTGGCCAGCTGAAACCTCTAGCACAGTGGTTCTCAACCTTTTTCAGGTTGAGACCCCACTTGCGCCGCCCATGCGCGGCGCGATCCCAACCCGCGCGCACGTGATGGCCCGATCTCTGAATGAGCAGCGCGCGTGCGGCAAAAAACAATGGCGGACCGCGATGGCCCGATCCGCGCATGTGCGGCGCGCGCGTGACAAAAAAAACCAAAATGGCGGACTGTGATGGGCCGATCCACACATGCGCGGCGCACGCAATGGAAAAAAAATGGCGGACCGCAACGGGCCGATCCGCGCATGCGTGGCGCGCGACAGCCCGAATTGTGTAGGTGCGGCGCGCGGGCGCCAAAAAAAAAAAAAACAAAAAAACAAAATGTCGGACCGCGGTGTTCGGCGACCCCCGCAAAACGGTCATTCGACCCCAAATGGGGTCGCGACCCATAGGTTGAGAACCGCTGCTCTAGCATATACAATTGAAAAAGTCCTTTGCTATTCAGACTGAGAGAGTCCCTTGTTTTGCAGTTAGAAAGTTAAAAACACCTGGATGCTAAGGCAGAAACCTTCTATATTACAAGGTTATCGTTATTAAAGTTACAAAAAAGTGCAAATAAGTGCAAGAAACCTGTTTCTTGGCCCTGACCAAGGACTCTATTCCTGCAACACAGACGATTTCACGTGAGGCAAAAGTTACGGCCCAAATAATTTGAATTGCTAAGCAGAGAGCAAAGGTAGCACTGAGGATCAGGTGGGAGGCAAAAAGGAGAGAAAAGGGAGAATTGGCTCATTAATAACCAAGAGTGCAGGTTCTTCTCTGTGTGGAAGGAGGGAGTGGGCCAAAAGGTACAGAAGGGGCGAGAGTCTTATTTCAAGGGAAGAATTAACCCAGGAGAGAACGCTCTGATTTCCAGGCCCATGGAAAGAACTGTGGGCACAATGGAAATTGGAAAGTTTCTCCGGAATATTCCAGTAGCAGCTTCTGGATCTCAAGATGAAATCTCACCAATCAGAAGAAATTGTGATATGAGTTTGTGGAAGTGAATACACTCGTACTCAGGAGATTCTGTACCCCTTGAAAAGTGTGTAAAGTTATTCAAATTCAACTATTAGGCCTGATAGAACAGCAGAATCATTAAACAAGAGAGTAGTAATAAAGGGAAGAGTAAAATGGTGCTGTCCATAAGTTTACTTAGTCTTTTTTTTATAAAACAAATTTTATTGATTTTTTCTTTTTACAACCAAATGCTTGAGAACCAACGTGATGACAGGGTAATCAATTATCCAAAAGCAAAATCATACATATGTAGTTCAGATTAAATCATTAAAAACTCCCTCTCTATTCCCTCAATATAATATATTGAAATTAATGTATTTTTCAATAAAGTTCAATCAAAACAATCATCAGTAACATTTCATCTATATAAATCCAAATCCTGTATTAAGCTTTACTATTTACAGTTACCATATTCCAATTTGGCTTGGATAACCATATTATTAACACTTCAGGTGTCTCTCCTTTCCATTTTTCCTTAACATAATCAGTGATTCATTTATTAATATCATTTCTTCTTTTATCAAAGATCTCTCTTGTCCTCCTTCCTTTACAAAATAACTATCCTTCCTAAAAACAAAAATATTACTCCAAAAATACATTTCTAGTCTATTTTAAATCTATAATCTATCAATCAATCGATATCTATGTAATACTCTTTTAACCCACTCAGTAAAATTTAAATCCAATCCAAGTAATTCTTATACCCACCACAAATCTATTAATACAAAACCAAACATCTTTTCACTAAATTCATATATTTAATTAATCTTTATTCAATTGGGATCTCTAACGTCTTATTTACCAATCTTAAACCTTCAGTCAATCCGTGCCTAAAAAGCCTTTTAAACCCATTATGCACAGCTTTAGGTGACACTCTTAAATCTTATTCTAGCTTTCTTTTTGTGCCAAGCAGGTTTCCATAACAAAGCCTCTATATCAGAAAATATATCTCTTTTTATTCCTTATGGTATCATTTAAGTCAAGAAAGAGCGTCCCCTCCTCTGTTTTAGAGACCTGACTCCTTTGTAGATAATCCCTTGTTGTTTTAAAGATGTAAGTCTCAACATTTGAATCTGCTGCGTAAGACATTCAGTTAGTAGCTGGTTATCAAAATTGTCATAGTTCTCAATCAGTTGTATTTGCACATTTCTGTTAGTTTTGAAATTATGGATGGTTTAGTTGCAGTCATTTTTTGATCATCAAGAATCTCAATAGGTTGTATATAGAATGAGATAGAATCTTCTTTAGTGTTGATTAATTCCTCTTCTGTTGCTTTTTTGGTCTGTAGAATAATCAGATAAAATCTAAAGGTCGGTTTGTAAGTTCAAAGTAGAGTTTCTGTTTTTTATTTCTGTAGTACTCTTTTATTTGCAAACATATTTGCTCAGTGGCTTCATAGATTTTTTTCAGTATACATTTACAGTTAAGTTGTGAATATGGTTTCTCCATTTCAGTAGTAACTACAACTAGTCCTGTTATCTTTTAGTGGAGGCTGTATTCCATGGTCTGAGATTGCTCCTTAGGGCCGACGGAAGAAAGATCGGCCACTAAAATGGCCGATCACTTTGCTGCTGTAACCAGAAGTCAGAAGAACATCTAAGCATAAAGAACCACCGTGATTGATCCGGGTGAGATTTTTCTTTTCCTCTCTTAAACATTTTTGGAACTATTTCCCTGCCTTAAGAAAGCGGTGTTTGTTAGTGTGGAAAGAGAAGTTTTGAAAGCAGAATGAAAATTAACTTTAATTGACTATTTTTTACCTTCATTTACTTTAGGGTCTTGAAAAAACTCTTATTATTGAATTTTATTACTGGATTTAGCATATATGTGAAGAATATTATTTCTTTCTGATTTTGTCAATGTCATTTTTGGTGTCTGGGAAGAGATTTTATAGTCTACTGAGGACATCCTGTGGAGAAATTTAAAATTGCAACTGTTTTTTTTCCTGTTTGATGATGAGATTGGCTTTGACCTTCAGATCATCGTAAAGGAAAAGACAAAAAACTCAAAAGCTGTTAAATTTGTGGGGGTGGACACTGGCTAAATGTTTTTGAATATAGCCTCCACTAAAAGATAACAGGACTGGTTCTAGTTACTACTGAAATGGAGAAAGCTTATTCACAACTCAACTGTAAACTTATACTGGAAAAAATCTATGAAGCCACTGAGCAAATATGTTTGCAAATAAAAGAGAGTACTACAGAAATAAAAAACAGAAACTCTACTTTGAACTTACACACCGACCTTCAGATTTTATCCGATTATTCTCCAGGGCAACTTTTCGACCTGATTTAAGGGTCTACCGGCAGAGGGAAAGCATCCGGCAAAAAGAGAGGTCTCTCCGAAAGGCTGCACACACCGTGATCCAGAACCGGAAGTCATGTTTACTTACTCTCGAGTGTTTCGGATGAGAATACATTACACACTCATGTTGACACACAAAGGATGAGATGGCAATGAAGGGTAAGTGTTCACACCTTCAAACTCCAGTCATATGGTTTTTCTCCTGTGTGAATGCTTTGATGTTTACGAAGACCTCCACTGGAGGCATTTATATGGTTTCTCTCCTGAATGGATTCTTTGATGTCTATAAAGGTTACATGTCAGACCGAAGCTCTTTCCACATTCCAGCCATTTATACGGTCTCTCTCCTGAGTGGATCCTTTGATGTATGTAAAGGTTGTTCCTATGTCTGAAGCTCCTTGCACAGTAAAAGCTCCTTGCACGCTAAGGTTTTTCTCCTGAGTGGATTCTTACATGGTTTTCAAGATCTCCATTTCTTTTGAATGATTTTTCACATTCTGTGCATTGATATTTCTTTTCTCCCTCCTGGATTCTTTTAGGAACCCCAAGTCTTCCGTCTGTTCTTCTCTCACTGAAGTTCTTTCCACACCTCAGGAATTTAAGTGGATTCTTTGATGTCTATAAAGGTTGCTGCTCTGACTGAAATTCTTTCCACACTCCAGGCATTTATGCAGTTTTTCTCCTGTGTGGATCCTTTGATGTACATAAAGGTTTCCCCTCAGACTGCAGCTCTTTCCACACTCCAGGCATTTATATGGTTTTTCTCCTGAGTGGATTCTTTGATGAACATAAAAGCTGCTCCTGACACTAAAGCTCTTTCCACACTCCAGGCATTTGTACGGTTTTTCTCCAGTGTGGATCCTTTGATGATTACTGAGGTTTCCACCATCAGTAAAGTTCTTTCCACACTCCAGACATTTATACGGTTTTTCTCCTGAGTGGATTCTTTGATGAACATAAAAGTTGCTCCTGACACTAAAGATCTTTCCACACTTGAAGCATTCATAAGGTTTTTCTCCAGTGTGGATCCTTTGATGATTACTAAGGTTTCCACCATCAGTAAAGCTCTTTCCACAGTCCAGACATTCATACGGTTTTTCTCCTGAGTGGATTCGTTGATGTCTATAAAGGTTGCTCCTCCGACTGAAGCTCTTCCCACATTATGGACATTTATACGGTTTTTCTCCTGTGTGAATCGTTTGATGTCTACGGAGGTTTCCATCAGCAATAAACCTTTTCCCACATTCCAGACATTTATATGGTCTCTCTCCTGAGTGGATCCTTTGATGTATGTAAAGGCTGTTCCTATGTCTGAAGTCCTTTCCACACTCCAGGCATTTATGCAGTTTTTCTCCTGTGTGGATCCTTTGATGTACATAAAGGCTGCTCCTCTGACTGAAGCTCTTTCCACACTCCAGGCATTTATGCAGTTTCTCTCCAGTGTGGATCCTTTGATGGTTAGAAAAACTTCCACTTTCTTTGAAACTCTTTCCACACTCCAGGCATTTATAAGGTTTTTCTCCAGTATGGATTTTTAGATGGGTTTCAAGATTTCCATTTGATTTGAAGGATTTTCCACATTGCAGGCACTGATATTTCTTTTTTCCCTCCTGGCTTCTGTTGCGTTTCCTGAATCTTCCACCTGTCCCGAAGGACCCTCTGCCCTCCAGGCCCGTCTCGGGGTCTCTGCCCGTTTCCTGCTCCCCGCTTCTCCCTCCAGGTGGCCTCCTTTCCCAGAGTCTCCTGCGGCTCATCCCTTCCGGGCCTTTCCCTGCCATCTCCCAGGGCTGCTAGACGGGGCCTCCTCTCCTCTTGGGCGGCACGTCCTTCCTTCTTTTCTCTGCCTGGGTCACCCATCCTCCTGCAGGGGCGAAGGGAGAGGAGAAAAGGCGGATCACAACTTTGTCCCTTCCCCAGAGGGGAGTCCCAGGCCCGTCCGGGGAGGAAAGTCCAAGCCTCCACCTCTCCCCGGCACTTCTCAGGCCATCCCGGGGCAGACTCTGCCTCCCTCCCAGTGCCCATCCCGCCAGACCAGGCCTCAGGATCCTGCCTCTCTCTCTCTTCCCTCCACCAGAGAGCCTCTCGGACTGCGACTCCCAGCATCCCCTGCGCCCTACCTGGATCCGAGCCCGTCTGCGGCCGAGATGATTAGGTGCCTCAGATCTATTTGTTCCCGGAAGTGGAGGCGGGACTTCTCTGCGAGACCTTTTCCTGGATTCTCCTAGGAGTCTTCCTGCCAATCACCGCCATCGGCAGAGCAACCAATTGATGGCCTCCATCCCTCCATCAGCCACATGGCGCCTGTGCAATAGCAAAAGTTCTTTTCGGCAAGAAGGTGGGGCAAGGGGCTCCCCTTCAAGTCTTCTTCCCCCCCTCACCTCCCGCATCAGGCAGGCGGAGCTGAGAGGCCTCCCGGGGCTGCGTCTCCGCCCCCCTCTCTCCCCCCTCCCCATATTGGGGGTCTCTCCCTAGGCAGGGTGGAGGGGAGCTGGGCGCGTGCTTCCTTCCTTCTTCCACCTGGGGGGCTCCGGACAGGCTCCCCCCGCAGCCCCAAGGCAGCCCCTCTCCCGGGGGGGGGGTCGGAGCAGATGAGGAGAAGGGCGGGGGAGAGGTGAGAGCAGCCTTCCATATCTGGGGGCTCCCCAAAGAGGAGGGAGCCGAGCTCTTCCCCAAAGCCCCTCCTGAAGGCAGGAGAAGCAGCGACGGAGGGAGACTGGCCGGGGAAGGAAGGAGGAATCTCCTGACAGGGAGAACTGTTAACCAGTGGAACAACCTGCCTCCAGAAACTGTGAATGCTCCAACACTGGAGGTTTTAAAGAAGAGACTGGACAGCCATTTGTCTGAAATGATATAGAGACCGAGTGCCCAAACTGCATCCCCCAACTCACTTATTTATCGCCGTGTGCCAGGTTGGTGTGGCCCACTGGGTTGGTGTGGCTGTGGTGGTCATGGCAGACTGGGCGGGTGTGGCCAAGGTAGGCGTGGTCATCTTGATGTTGTTCATGGGGAGGAATGCCTGTGAGGGCCGGGCAGGGTTGGGGGAGATCCAGGGGGTCTGTGGCAGGTGGGGCAATGGGCAGGAGGCTCATCCTGCGGGGCGAGGTAAGGCAAGGCGAGGCAGGGGCCAGGGCGGCTGCTGTCTGACACCATCGGCCCCCGCACAGAGAGGCCAGAGAGCACATGGGGGGCAACAGTATCCGTCAGCAGCCACAGCCTGCCGGCCCGGCACAGTCTGGGGCTCCGCAGCCCGCCATCAGCAGTTCAGAGAAGCTGCCTCTGAGCTGGATGGCCAGCTGATAGCTGAGGAGGCACTGCTGTGGGTTGTGCCCAGGAAAAGGAGAGCACGCGAGGCCAGGAGGGATGGGATGGGGGAGGAGGGAAACCAGCTGTGCTGGGATGCATCCAGCCTCGTGGGAGCTCAGCGAGTTAATGGGTGGTTGGTTGAAGAGGGACAGTTGCCATCTCTGGGGCATGGCACGCGTGCCCATCGAGAGGGCTCTGAGTGCCGCCTCTGGCACACATGCCATAGGTTCGCCACCACTGGTATCGGGTATCCTGTCTGAGCAGGGGGTTGAACTAGAAAACCTCTAACTTCTAACTCCCGTCTAACTCTATTATTATTTTATTTATTATTAGTACTACTACCTCCAAGGTCCCTTCAGCTCTACTCTGAATTTGAATTTGCCTTCACTAACAGCCAGTGTTAACCCTGAACTGTTCCCAGGAACTAATTTCAGCTTCAGCAGCTGAAGCATCAAAACCTGGTGATGGGAGGCCAAGGACAGCATGCTTACCTTTCCCTCTCCGAGTCAGAGAATCAGCCCAAGTTGGCAATCTCACGATGGCGCCCCCAGCATTTCGCTATCACGACTACGTGATGATAAGCCACCTTAGAAATACTTTTCGCAGATCCTGTCTTGCATATCTGAAATAGAAACCAGGATCTTCTCATGGATGAGAAAAAGAAAACAGAAAAGAACATATACATGTGGGCAAAACACATTGTAGTATAAACCAAAGCGCCCTTTGGCTCAGCCTAAGCCGCCAGCCCAGGAGCAAAGCCTCTCCTTGAAAGAGTTATGGAATATCTGTCAGGTGAGCACGCAAATCTAAGGGGCCATGCTGCTAGAGAGGGGAGGGGTCTGAAGGTCTCTTGGGGGCAACATGTAAGCAATCGGACATCGTTGCCTTTCCAATTCCAGTCCCTGACACGCTCCAGGTGCTAAACAGGCTGGACCTCAATTAACCTTTTCCCAGACCAGCCATTAGTCAATTAAGCAGGCAAACCATCCTCAGGTCAATCTCAGACACCTTCAAAGCATTTTCTGGGCTGCTTCTTTTTTAAACTTTCCAGTGCTACACAGCATGTCTTGCGTTTCCTGGTGGTCCCCCATCCAAGCCTAAACAAGCTTTCCTTCCCAAGTCAGCCAAGGCTGTCCAGGTACAGACTGAGAGTCACCGGCCTGGAGAGCTTTCCCTGGTGGACGCTGCCCGGGGAGGGGGTCCCTGCAATAAGCCTCAGTGGCAAGGGAAGCCCTCACATATGCACAGTCTGCTCACTTTGGCTGGTCTCAGGCCAGGTTAAGTTGGCTTGCACTGAGCATGTTGAACCACACCAGGGATTTGGATGTGCAAAGCCAGGAGTGGGGAAGCAGGTCATGGGAACAGAACCTCGGGTACTGCTGCATCCTCCTTTATGTTGTTCTAGGTCAGAGGTGGGGAACGATGGCCCTTTTATGACTTGTGGACTTCAACTCCCAGAATTCCTGAGCCAGCATGGACAATATTTGGCTGGCTCAGGATTTCTGGGAATTGAAGTCCACAAGTCATAAAAGGGCCATCGTTATAATTCCTTCCTTCCTTTTCCCAGCTTATCGCCTGAAGAATGCGACAGCCAGCTCAGTTACTTTTGCTTCAAAGATGGTGCTGCAAAGATGGCGCCCGCAAGCACAATCGCTTCTACCCAGCACAAATATGGCGCCCTCCAGCGCTTCCACTCACAGGTCTCTTCCGCTGCGGCCGGGGACGATGAAGGCTGCATTGGACCCCTGGTCATCCCTCAAGCTCCAGACCCCACAACCCCCAACCCCTTCCTCGCAGCGAGGGGCGCCTTGAAGGAGCCCACTGCCGTCTTGACTGCGGGAGGTACCGTGCCCTTTCCCGGCCCTTAAAGTACATCCAAGCGACAACTCCAATACCTGCCACCAGGGGGCAGCAACGTTTATAGTTCAGCAACACCTTGTTTCCATTCAGACAACAAGGGGTTGTTGGGGTGGAATTCCATCAGTACGCTGATGATACTCAGCTGTACATTTCCACCCCGAACCACCCAAATGAAGTTCTTGACATGCTGACCCAGTGCCTGGAGGCCATGCAGATCTGGATGGGGAAGAACGGTCTCAAGCTCAACCCCTCCAAGACCGAGTGGCTGTGGTTACCGTCGTCCCGGTATAGTCAGCTGATTCCATCGCTGTCTATTGCGGGCGAGTCAGTGGCCCTCACGGGAAGGGCTCGCAACTTGGGAGTCCTCCTAGATTCACGGCTGTCCCTTGAGGACCATCTGACGGCCGTGGCCGGGAAGATGTTTTACCAGATTCGTCTAGTACGCCAGTTGCGCCCCTTCCTAGATAGGGACGTGCTACGCACGGTCACCCATGCCTTCGTCACTTCCAGACTGGACTATTGTAATGCTCTCTACATGGGGCTCCCCTTGAAGTGCACGCGGAGGCTTCAACTGGTGCAGAATGCGGCCGCGCGGGTGGTAGTGGGGGCACCCTGGCGGGTACGAATGGCCCCCATCCTGCGCGAGCTGCACTGCTCCATGGCATAGGACCCAGTTATTTACAAGACCGCCTTCTGCCAGTAAATACCTCCCATCGACCAGTTCGCTCCCACAGAGAGGGCCTCCTCAGGGTGCCATCGGCTAAGCAGTGTCGGCTGGTGGCGCCCGGGGGAGAGCCTTTTCTGTGGGGGCACTGACGATGTGGAACGAGCTCCCCCCGGACGTGTCATGATCTCCGCACCTTCAGAAGAGAATTGAAGACTCATCTCTTCAATCGGGAACTAAAAACATTCCTTTTTCGACAGGCCGGCCTGGCATAGAAGCTTCTGAGTATTTTTTAAGATTTTAAATTTTGTATGTTTTGGGTTTTAGGATTTTGGCCAAATGATTTAATTTATTTTTAATTATTTTAAATTTTGTATATTTATATGTTTTTTAAAGTTTAGGCTGTACACCGCCCCGAGTCCTTCGGGAGAGGGGCGGTATAGAAATTTAATAATAAATAAATAAATAAATAAAATCAAGCCTAGACCTCCTCGGGTTTTATGTAAATTTCTATGTAAATTTTTTAAACAAGATTGTTTGGGTTTTAGAATTGGGATTTTAACAGGTTTTAGTAACAGCCATGTATTAATTTAATTTATTTTTAAATATTTATTATTATTATCTGTTTTAATTGGGCTGTAAACCGCCCCGAGTCCTACGGGAGAGGGACGGTATAGAAATCTAAGAAATAAATAAATAAAAATAAAATAAATAAACACAACTCCCTCCATGGGATCTAACATCCACATTCAGATGTGCTAAGTGTGGCAGTGATGAGAAGGGCTGGAGTTCCGGGGCTTGGCCTGTCGTCCAAGTCCAGCCTTCCTTACTTCCTGCTTGAGTTCCAGCCGGCCTCTCGGCTGCCCCTTTTCTGCGCAATCCTGTCTGCAGCTGAAACCCTTCCTGAAGGAGAAGGAGGAGCCAGAACCTGTCCTCTCCTAAGAATGCACACCAGGCCCAAGAAATAGAGACCAAGAATTGTTCTGGCCGGTTCTGCTTTGTAAATATTGTGCCCGGTTTGGGCCCCTCAAATTCTGTGCAGGAGAGTCAGAGAATTAAAGAGCATTGGGAGTTCCTTGCATAATGCATTGGGTGTAAATTTTGATTTATGACTAACATTCTTCAAAATAAAACAAAATGGCATAGACAAAATCATTGCATGTAGCCTTTGTAGATTTTAAACCTACATCTGAGAGAAATCTTGATGAACCTGGAGAACACAGTACAAAGGGATGTTGCTTTTTCTCATTCAGCATTCATATGAAATGTGCTAACATCCTGATACCTGCTCAGAAAAGTCTCCCAGGGCTTTAGTCCTCCACCCTCTTCAAGTAGCACCTCCACTCCAGGACAGCTCATCTGACCGTCTCCTGCTTACACCTGCCTGAATCCATGGAGCCAGATACACTTCTCCTCCTACATGCTGAGGATATGGCTAGTATCTCACATAACGTTGTTGGCCTTAGAGAGTCTCCTGTTTCTGCCAAAAAGCTTTAAAGGCAAGGAGACCAGTCGGAGCAGCCAATTTAGTTTCAGTTATCTGGGGATGGTCTTACATGGGGCTGACATTTGGAAAACCCTTATAGATTATACCAAATGACATCGCGGAGCTCCTACACAGCCACAACAATGAGGGCCAAATTAACCCGATTCAGCCACGGCAAACTTGTTCCCATTAGGCACTGAGTGGGAAGATCATTTCAAGGCAATTCATTAGAAGTTTCCCTTATTGAAAAGAGGGATTCCAGGACATAGAATCGGGTTTCATTTTATACTCCATGCACTGAAAAAATACAAAAGAGTTGACTGGATGGAAGAAATCATCCTGCTCAGTTACATCAGAGACATGGAGAGTACGTTAAACCTCCCATAATCCACTGAAATGAGCACTGTGTTAAAAGGAGAGCGTTTTCACGGGGGAAATGTGGTGAGTCACAGAAACCTGTTAGGAAAAGGTACAATTTCAATCCGGTCTAATCTCCAGCAGTAGAAGTGAAAGAGCCCATTCTTATTCAGCCTGGGAAAGTGCCTTCTTTGGCCGTCTGGAAGGCACAAGCCCCTGGATGCTGGGCCAGAGACCTTCGCCATGAGAAGGTTAGGAGAAAAACAGGAAAGCCGGGCAACCCCCGGCAAGAGACCCGGGGCTGGACCCTCCGCAAGGCCTCTCTTCCTGCCCCGCAGAGCTCTTCCCGGGAGGCGAAGGTCACGGCCCAAAGAACTTGCATCGCTAACCGGGTTGCTCCTCTGACCGAGGCTTCTTCCGCACTGCAGACCCTCGAGGAGAGGCGGGGGACGGCTGTGTCCCTTCCCGGAGGGGAGTCCCAGGCCCGCCGCGGAGGAAGGCCGAAGCCTCCGCCTCTCAGCGAGGCTCTCCGGGCGTGCACGCGTCGGACCCGGCCCCCCTCCCAGCGCCCGTGCAAACGAGACCAGGCCTTGGCCTCCCACCTCCCTCCGCCAGAGAGCCTCTCGGACTGCGACTCCCAGCATTCCTTGCGCCCTACCCGGGTCAGGGCCTGTCCGCGGCCCAATCAATTAGGCGCCTCACGTCCGTTTCATCCCGGAAGTGGAGGCGGGACTTCTCTGAGCGCCCTTTCCTCTCGTCTAGAAGCTCCGCTGTTCCTCCGGAGGGACCGCCCCCAGGAGTCCCCCTGCCAATCCCCGCCCTCCCCCGAGCGACCAATCGGCGTCCTCCTTCCCTCCCTCAGCCAGAGGGCGCCTGCACAGTAGTGAGGCGAGGAGTTCCGCTGGCCTTTGGGGGTCCCGTCTCCTCCCCGCCCGCCCCCTCCGGGGGTCTCTCTCTTGGCGGGGCGAGGGGAGCCGGGAGGGGCGCTTCCTCCCTTCCACCTCCTGGGGGGGCTCCCTACGCCCCCCCCAAAGGCTGGAGGGGTTCCTGCTGCTCCCTCAGACTCCGGCCAGCTTCTCCCGGGCTGGGCGAGGATCCTGAGCTGGCAGCTTCAGAGGCTTTTCAAATTCATATCTCCCCCACCTCGCCACAAGCCACTTTTCTGCGATTTGAAACCATTTTAATGTTCCTGTTGTTTTTGCACTCAGTACCTGAGGTCGCCTGATGCTGGAGCCCAGTGACCTTCTCCAGGCATGTTTAGATGTGGGCAGGAAGCTCTCTCCTCAGCTAACAGAACGGGGTGGGGGTGGGGGAGAGAGAGAGAGAACCTCCATTGTCATTTTTTACTGTGGGTACAATGGCACACATTAAAAATGAAATTTAGTTGCTTGCTCTCAAAGCGTGCACATACATAAGACACATTTAAAGAGGGGATATGCTGCATCTGGAGGAGCTGGAAGGTTCTTTATTGGCTTTCGTGTTGTGTTCTGCTTTTATTAAAGTGTGTTGTTGAATAAATGTAATGCATGTCTACATGCCCTGGCTGGCACCTGTTATTCGGTAGAATACGCCTAATGTTCTTATCAACACTTCCGAGCAAAGAGAAGGGCTGAGTTTAATAAGCAGTGGAGGAACTGCTGTTCATTATTCTCTGAAGCTCACTAGACCCTTTGACTTGCCTGTCTCTGGAGGGCTTAAAGGGACAAAGACTGATTCCTTTTGGTGGGCTCCTGCTTTGGGCTTGTAAGGAACTGCCTCAGCTGGTCCCTCAGCAAAGGAAGACTCTGGATCCATCCAGTTGGATCAAAAGGACTTTTACGGAGCAACAGTGATTGCTGGAGGACCAGGCGAAGTCTGAAAAGGCCGCGCAGAGCACAGTCATCCCTGGGTGACTGTGAAAATTTGAGGCATAATACAGGTAGTCCTCAACTTAACAACAGTTCATTTAGTGACCATTCAAACTTACAACAGCACTGAAAAAAAGGATATGACCATTTTTCACACTTCCAACTGTTGCGGCATCTCCATGGTCACGTGATCAAAAATTGTAATGCAATGCCTGGCAACTGACTATTTATGAGAGTCGCAGTGCCTAGGGAGGGTCACGTGATCAGCTTTTGTGACCTGACAAGCAAAGTCAATGGGGAAGTCACTTAACAACTGCGTTGCCGACTTAACGACTGCAGGGATTTCACTTAGCAACAGTAGCAAGAAAGGTCATAAAATGGGGCAAAATTCACTTAACAAATGTCTAATTTAGCAACAGAAGTTGACCACTGGTCGATCACGTGACCCCGGGTCCTACATCCACGCCGTTTGCCAAGTGCCTGAAATTTTGATTGTGACCTGTGAGGCTGTTTATGGCATGGGACCAGGATACTTACGGGGCCATCTTCTGCCACATACTTCCCTTCGACCGGTGAGAGCGCACAGGGTCGGCCTCCTCCGGGTCCCGTCAGCGAAACAATGCCGTCTGGCGGGTCCTAGGGGGAGGGCCTTCTCTGTTGTGGCGCCCACCCTCTGGAACCAACTGCCCCCTGAAGTCCGCGTTTCCCCCACTCTCCCGGCCTTCCGGAAGAATTTAAAAACCTATTTATGCCGGCAGGCCTGGGGATGACTGTGATTGTGTGCGAATGATGAATGTGTCTGCGGGTCTTTTTAAATGCTTTTTAACTTTGGTTTAGTTTTTTGTAATGTTGAGATGTTGTTTTTATTCAGGTTGTTAGCTGCTCCGAGTCCTCCGAGTATATATATATATATATAAAATGTTGTGATGGTCGTAGCTGCGAGGACTGGTTGGAAGTCCCTTTTTTCAATGGTGAACACTGGTTCTCAGTCAAGGATTACCTGCGGCAGGTAAAGCGAACCTGGCACCCTTTGGTAGGCTGGCTCACTACCCCAATGGCCACCCAGAGGTACCCCCAAGCCCATCCCCAGGTCCAACGGCAGCCAATGTGATGCTGAAAGCTTATTTTGAGAATCTCTGAGGTGCCGGGAGATAGCAGTTCACCCTGAGGAAATGACGGCCTTGAAGTCTGGCAAAAACCGCCTGGGAGAGAGTCCGCTCTGTCTCCACCAATATCTCCCTGCCTAAATTCTCAAGCAGTTACAGCAAAGCAAAAAGCAAGCAAAAATGCCAGCAAGCCTCTCTCCCCCCACCCCACTTCCCAGGAATGGCAGGACACGATGGTGGACCTGAGAGGGTTTGTGCATTCTGCAATAGTGAAGGTCCCATCTAGATGTAAAAGAGCCTTGACGTTAATTCTGTGTCATTCTGAAGAAAGGCATAGATCTTAAACACTGAGGCCTCTTTCCTTAATCTGTGATCCTACTTGAGATGGAAACAGCCAATCCACAGCTGGAGTAACCTTCAGAAAGATTGGGGTACAATATTTTATTATTGTAATGGAGGTAGTACAGTAACCCCCCAGTGCAAAGATTAACCTTTTTCTTGCCTACCTGAGGAGCTCTTATCAATTATCACAGTTTACTTACTTTATTTGATATGGCACATTGATATAATGTGCTTATTATTTAACGCCTCCAAAAAGTTGTGGGAAAGGAATGCATTTTTTCTTCCAGCAAATTAGTCCCCCAAGTGATCAAGTTCTGTTCTCTTTCCATGGCTGTTCAAAGACTTGATAATTTTGCAATCTGAATTCGACCTCCTGCTGATACAATGTGTTTTGTGTATCCCCAGGGGGACGGAGCGGTGAGGTGAAGAAATGTGCATCTGAGCAAAAATCATGTGATTTATATTCTTGCATCTGGCATTAGGAAGTGACATTGCAATGTTTAATTATTAGCTGCTGGGCCTGCTCTTGGAAACAGCCTCAACCCAAGATCCCCATGAAGGGAAATGGCATCCTTTGAACCCATTTCAGAAAGTATCTCAGAGCCCACCCATTGTTGACACTTGGCTGATGCCTCCTGGAAGACTTCATTCTCAAATCCTCAGTCCTTGCCACTTTCTTTTTTTTCTCTTTCCCTCTTAAAGCGACCTTCACCAGGTGGGGCTTGGGGCTCCTTCCTGTTCCTACCTGATTCATGGAAAATCAGCTGCTTCCTTTGATCAGGCAGCTTGGAAGGCACCAGAGCTGTGAATTTGGAAGCTTGGTCAGGTCAGCCAGCCTGTTGCTCGGAAGCTCCAGAGAAGGTGGGTGGAACTGGCTTCCTGGGTAAAGAAGGAACTTTCAACGGCATCCAGTGGGGACATTGGGGGAGAAGAGAGCACTCTTGCATTTGTCGATATGAAAAAAAGAGAAAAAAAAGTCAGGGGGTGGGTGGAACACACCACCAGTGTTCCAAGTACGGCTCTCACCTGGCACTGACAGCGTCTTTTCTGCCTAGGCATAGCAGACAGCTTATGCAAGTGACTTCAGGCCAGGGGAAGGCAACCTTGGCTCTTTTATGACTCGTGGGCTTCAGCTGACTCAGGAATTCTGGCCGTTGAAGTCCATGAGTTATAAAAGAGCCAAGGTTGCCTACCCCTACTTTAGGCAAACAAAGTGTCAGAATCCAATTATATTTCATCTTTAGTTATCGACTATGGAAAACCCCATTTCTGCCCTCTCTGGATTGTGTCATACGATGAAGGGGAAGGGGGGTGAACAAAGGGGTTTTATGACCCTCACTTCCTTCGGTACAACTTCAAAGGGGATTGAATGTGGATACCACCAAAAGGACTAACAATGGGGCCATCAGTTTTCATCTACTCCTCTCTGAAGTCTCCCACCGGCAGTGAGGAAAAAGGGGGTGGAAAAGTAACGCCTGGTATTGTCACTGGAAAAATGGGGTGGGACTGCTGGGGACCCCTTAAAATCTTGAATATTCCAAGAGTTCTGTCTTCTTAAGATGCAAAGTGGGGTGGGTCCTTACATTAGACAGGACCTGCAGAATTAGTCCACCTAGAAGGGAGAACCTTGCCGGGGGACTTTGCAAAAATTACCATGTCAGACGACAGAGCAGGAAACAGAGAAAATTCCCCGGAAAGGGAGCTGCTGCCCCGACTGAAACCCTGCCTGATGTCGGGATCTGAGTGGTCAGATTCCTCAGGAGAAGAGGTGGTGGAGATCCGGGACCACAAACCTCGGTGATCAATGGGCGTTGGAAAGAAAGGTGAATGGGGGAAAAAATCAAGAAAGGTGACCCTGAGACGGGGGGGGGGCAACCAACCAGAATGGAAGCAGGAGATGGAGAAATCCCTGCACGCACATGAAGAGGAAGGGAGCTGGCCACCGTACTCGGGCTGGATCCTAGAGAAAGCTATCGACCTGATGAAGAGAACTCTCAGCTCCCTAGGAGCCGCAAAGGGAGAGACACCAAGGGGGAAGTGGAACCTGCAGCCCCAGGGACATCTGCTGATCCAGTAACTCCCACTCCCTGCCGACCCGCAGATGGCTATCTGGATGGAAGACACTACCACCGACAATGAAGGCATCGGTACATTCAAAGACTCGCGCTGCTGGACGTGAAATTCAAGGGGGAGCTGACACGCTTGGGGTTTTTCCTAACCCAAGTCCTCAGCTACATGGAGGAATACGGGCGGCACATCCCCAGTGACAAAGCCCGTATCCGGATCGTGAAATGTGCCCTTGACGGGCCGGCCGCAGATTGGGGGGTGAACTTGCACGACTCCAATGCCCCAGAGCTCAACGACTTCAACCGTTTCATGTCCTCTCTGAGAAGGCGATTTGAGGACCCCCTGGCTGATCGTAAAGCCCACGAAAGGATAAAAATGATGAGGCAAGGCAAACGCCCAGTAGCTAAATACACGCAAGAATCCCAGGCCATTGGCAGCAAACTGAACTGGCCGGAAGACATCCTCCTTAGCCATTTCAAAGACGGACTAAATTATGACCTATATGACGCTTGCCTGCCCCGAGGGGACCCACATCAACTTGAGGAATGGTACGTCTTGGCAGAGGAAGCAGAGATCGACATATTGAAGAGGCACCACCGAGGAAAACAATGGAGCCGCTCACCACCCGAGTTGACACGCGAACCAGTGAAACCATCGGCTACGGCCAAGAAGCAAATGGGGTGTTTCAAGTGCGGGAGAGAAGGGCATTGGGCTGTACAATGCCGCTCAAAAGCCCCCCAGCACAACCCAGACAGATCACCGGCCAGCAAATCCGGAAAGTCTCCAGCTAAGCCAAAAGAACCTGCCATGAGAATGATGGAGGCTGTGGAATCCCCCACCTCTGCTCATCAGGGGGAAAGAACTCCAGCCTACACCGCAGGGCCGGAATAAAGTAGAATAATGTAGAATAATAATAATGATAATGAAAAATCACTAAAGCAAAATGATGTGTCTGCACAATTATTGGAATAAAGCTGTGTTAGCAAATACGTGACTAACCCAAAAGCACATTGCATTCAGAAACAATGTACCAAGTAAGACTCTCTTCATTGTATGCCTGTGAGAAACTAACCTGATGAAATACAATGTAGATTTCTATGTGTGCTTCTTTGTTCCTGAGAAAGGAAAGCTATAAAACTGTAGTTTGGACCCCCCCCTCGGGGTTCAGAATTGCTTGTGTTACTGCTTCTGAACCTTGCGCAAATAAACCTCTCTGCACCCTTTGGAATTCGTAAAAGTTCCTTTCGTTTTCCACAAGAGTAGGGCTTGGGCCCCAGATCCTGTCTAGAACGCCTGAAACCATTTTCTCTTAATAAAGGATGCCTGTTGGAAGAAATATTCCAAGAGTTCTGTCTTCTTAAGATGCAAAGTGGGGGGGGGGGGGTCCTTACACAAAGCTGTTCTTGGCCAGGAAGCCACAGATGGGGACTCTGGAGCTATTTCCCTCCGCACCAGCCACCCAACCAGCCCCTGCTTGCCGGCCCCCATGGTCCAAGGACCCTTGCACCTGCAGAGGAACCGCCAGCGAGGTCAGGGGAGCGCTTTGAAGGACCAACTGCCATCCTTACCGTGGGAGCTGCCAAAGCCTTCTGGGTTCTCGAGATGGAATTAGATCAGGGCAGCAGCTCCACTAACGGCCATCAGGGGGCAGCAAAGGACAGGACTTTGCGCCATCTGCTGGTCCTCCCGGAGATGCTCATGCCCAGCTTTTCTCTGCAGGGCCACTCCTAGCCCGCCTTCCTGCCAAGGAGATGGGGCACCGGCTCTTCCGGTTAGCACCTCACAACCACCTGCCTAGGTAATCTGGCCAACATGCTCTAGAGCTTGAGATATCCTGGCCAGCCCAGTAAATTTTGATTCGATTCACACAACACTACTCTCTCCGTAGGATCTGACACCCACATTCACATTTGTTAAGTCCAGCCTTCATTACTTCCTGGCTGAGTTCAAGCCGGTCTCTCGGGGACAATCCTGGTTCTAGCTGAAACCTTTCCTGAAGGAGAGATAAGAAGCCAGAAACTGCCTCTCCTAAAAATACAGATTGCGGACACAAAACAGAGACCAAGAATTCTCCCACCTGGTTCTGCTCCAGTCAACCACCACTGATATGCAGGTTCTGAGGTTTTGCTTGGTGAAGAAATACGGGGAATCAGAAGTTGCCTTCAAGCTTTACGTTTTTATTCAGCTGAATAGAGACGGACTCCTCCAAATGAGAGGAGTCCCGAATGACAAGAAATCCATCTATTTATTCTTTCTAATTACATAAGCAACCCATCCAGCAAAGCTGACACACATTAAGGTAAAGATTTCACCCAGTAAGTCTGGCACACTGTAGCTAAGAAGGGAGAGAGCAGAAGTAGCTAAACATGTTCCCTCCCTTTTGGGTGCTTCCCTAAAGATATCATATGTTCTCGGGTGAGTTAGGACATTGGGTGTTTTCCTTGCTGTCCTTTCATGACTCTGCATCCAGGACTCTGCAAGTGACCAAAGAGGGAGAGGCCATCTGTACGTATTCACAACTGATCCTGTCCACTAATTCCTGGTCATCACCACACAAATATTGTGCCCAGTTTGAGCCCCTCAAATACTGTACACAGGTTTCAGAGAAGGGGTACCTTTTTATCAAATGTCAATCTACTGGGAAATTAAACAGGATTGACAATTCCTTGCATAATGCATTGGGTGTACATGTTGCTTTATAACTAACATTCTTCTAAATAAAACAAAATGGCATGGACAAAACCACTGCATGAAGCCTTTGTGGCTTTTAAACCTACATTTCAGAGAAATCTTGATGAACGTGCAGAATACAGTACAAAGGGATGTTATTTTTTCTCATTCAGCATTCCTATGAAATGTGCTAATGAACCTGGTACCTGTTCAGAAAAGTCCCCCAGGGCTGTAGTTAGATCATTTAAAAGCAATTTATTTATCTTACAAGGGGGTTTCTCTTAATGAAAAGAGGAGCCCACGACACATACAGTAGAAAAGGTACAAAATAATAGTTGATTGGATGGAAGAAATCCTGTTACATCAGAAACATGGACAGTAAGTGAAACATCCCATAATAACATAACCATTTAAAACCATTGTATTAAAAGGAGAACGTTCCCATGGGAAAAGGCATCTTGAGCCACTTAAATCTGTTGAGAAAAGATACAATTTCGGCCAGCTGAAACCTCTAGCATGTACAATTGAAAAAGTCCTTTGCTATTCAGCCTGAGAGAGTTCCTTGTTTTGCAGCTAGAATGTTACAAGCACCTGGATGCTAAGGCAAAAACCTTCTATATTACAAGGTTATCGTTATTAGAGTTACAAGAAAGTGCAACCAAGTGCAAGAAACCTGTTTCTTGGCCCTCAGCAAGGACTGCATTCCTGCAACACAGAGATCTTCACCTGAGAAGGGGCGAGAGTCTTATTTCAAGGGAAGAATTAACCCAGGAGAGAACGCTCTGGTTTCCAGGCCCATGGAAAGAACTGTGGGCACAATGGAAATTGGAAAGTTTCTCCAGAACATTCCAGTAGCAGCTTCTGGATCTCAAGATGAAATCAGAAACCAATCAGAAGAAATTGAGATACGAGTTTGTGGAATTGAATACACTTGTACTCAGGAGGTTATGTACCCCTTGAAAAGTGTGTAAAATTATTCAAATTGAACTATTAGGCATGACAGAACAGCAGAATCATTAAACAGAGAGCAGCAATAAAGGGAAGAGTAAAATGGTGCTGTTCATAAGTTTACTTACTCTTGAGTGTTTCGGATGAGAATACATTACACACTCATGTTGACACACAAAGGACGAGATGGCAATGAAGGGTAAGTGTTCACACCTTCCAAACTCCAGACATTTGGTTTTTCTCCTGTGTGGATCCTTTGATTGCACAGAGTTCCTGCCCTGCTGAAGCTCCTTCCACATTCCAGGTATTCATAGGGTTTCTCCTGTGTGAATTCCTTGATGTTTAGAAAGACTTCCAGTTTCAGTAAAGCTCTTTCCACACTGGAGGCATTTATACGGTTTCTCTCCTGAATGGATTCTTTGATGTACATAAAGGCTGCTCCTCTGACTGAAGCTCTTTCCACAGTCCAGGCATTTATATGGTTTCTCTCCTGAATGGATTCGTTGATTTTTGTAATGGCTGCTCCTCTGACTGAAGCTCTTTCCACACTCTAGGCATTTATGCAGTTTTTCTCCTGTGTGGATCCTTTGATGTACATAAAGGTTGTTCCTCCGACTGAATTTCTTTCCACACTCCAGGCATTTATGCAGTTTTTCTCCTGTGTGGATCCTTTGATGTACATAAAGGCTGTTCCTCCGATTGAAACTCTTTCCACACTCCAGGCATTTATGCAGTTTTTCTCCTGTGTGGATCTTTTGATGTACATAAAGGGTGCCCCTCCGACTGAATCTCTTTCCACACTCCAGGCATTTATACGGTTTTTCTCCTGTGTGGCTCCTTTGATGTGCACAAAGGTTTCCCCTCTGACTGAAGCTCTTTCCACACTCCAGACATTTATATGGTTTTTCTCCTGTGTGGATTCTTAGATGCCTTTCAAGTTCTCCATTTCTTTTGAAGGATTTTCCACATTCCAGGCATTTATGCTGTTTCTCTACTAAGTGGATTCTTTGATGTACATAAAGGCTGAACCTCCGATCAAAGCTTTTTCCACACTCCAGGCATTTATAAGGTTTTTCACCTGAGTGGATCTTTTGATGTCTATACAGGGTGCCTTTCCGACTAAAGGTCTTTCCACACTCCAGACATTTATACGGTTTTTCTCCTGAGTGGATCCTTTGATGTCTATAAAGGGTGCCCCTGCGACTGAAGCTCTTTCCACACTCCAGGCATTTATACAGTTCTTCACTTGAGTGGATCCTTTGATGAACATAAAGGCTGCTGCTCTGACTGAAGCTCTTTCCACACTCTGGGCATCCATATGGTTTTTCTCCTGTGTGGATCCTTTGATGGATTTTAAGATCTGCATTTCTTTTGAAGGATTTTCCACATTGCGGGCACTGATATTTCTTTCCTCCCTCCTGGATTCTCTGGGAACTCCCGAGTCTTCCGCCTGTCCCGAAGGACCCTCCGCCCTCCAGGCCCGTCTCGGGGTCTCCGCCCGCTTCCTGCTCCCCGCTTCTCCCTCCCGGCGGCCTCCTTTCCCGGAGTCCCCTTCGGCTCATCCCTTCCGGGCCTCCCCCGCCGTCTCCTCCCGGGGCTGCTCCGCGGGGCCTCCTCTCCTCTCGGGCAGCGCCTCCTTCCTTCCTTCCTGCCTTCCTCCGCCGGGCTCGCCCGTCCTCCTGCAGGGGCGAAGGGGGGGAGGAGAGGCGGCTCACGGCTTCGTCCCTTCCCCGGAGGGGAGTCCCAGGCCCGCCCGGGGAGGAAGGCCGAAGCCTCCGCCTCTCAGTGGGACCTTCCGGGCAGGCCTCCCTCCCAGCGCCCGTCCCGCCAGACCAGGCCTCGGCCTCCCCCCTCCCTCCCCCCTCCTCCGCCAGAGAGCCTCTCGGACTGCCACTCCCAGCATGCCTTGCGCCCCACCTGGATCCGAGCCCGTCCGTGGACGAATCAATCAGGGCGCCTCAGTTCTGTTTCATCCCGGAAGTGGAGGCGGGACTTCTCTGCGCGGCCTTTTCCTGGATGCTCTTCCTCTTTCGCTCGAAGGGACCGCCCCCAGGAGTCCTCCTGCCAATCACCGCCATCACCAGAGCGACCAATCGGCGTCCTCCTTCCCTCCATCAGCCAGATGGCGCCTGCGCAGTAGAGAATGTTCTCTTCGTCCGGCGAGGAGGTGGGACGAGGGGCCCTTTGACCTTTATAGGCGGTGTTTGATTCCAGTGATGCTTTTTCGAAATGTTTTTCTTTTCCCCCGTTCTGCCCCGCCAAAGAGGAAGGAAGGAGGAAAGTGGGGAGGATGAAGGAGATCCTGGCCCCAAGGACCACCTTTCCCAGCCTTTCTCGGGGGGCTTCGGACTGGGGGAGGTTTGGGGAGCCCCGTAACATCCAAGGCTGCTCCCCCTTTTGGGGCTTCTTTGAGAGAAGAATCCATCCACCCACCCCCCAGGGTGGCCGGTGTGCCTCTTCCTCCCTCCTGCCTCTTCCGTCGCAGGCCTGAGAGCTGGAGGTTTCTGGCAGGATCCGGGCCCTTCCTGGCTGCCCTTCCTCGGGGGGGGGAGGGAGCTCGGAGGCGGTTCCTGGGCTCCCATGGAGCCCCCCCCTTGGCCAGCTCGGGACCCCCAGCCCTGAGGGATGGGACTGGGACTTCTTCCACACACAGTAAAATCCTTCTTTTACTTTTCCAATATTTTTTATGCTTTTTCATACACCTGACTCCACCCTCCTGTCTTTGCGCCTAATAAAGGCTTGATTAGAAAGCAGTTGCGTATTTCCAGGGCAGGAGATTCTTCAGTGGGGTGAGATGCTTCAGTTTGGATTCAGCAATTCCCACATTTATCTCCTGAGTTTGCGAGGCTTTAGCAGACCGAATATAACTTTAGGGTGAACCAAAAATACAAGAGTGTCATTTGCTTTCCTTGAAAAGCCAAATTGTGTTCTGTATGTGGGGAGGGGGTGAAGTTTGGGGATTGCTGACTGGGAAAGTTAGGACCGTTAAGCAGTTTTTCTACCCAGTTGGGCTAGTTTTGGAGATGGGTTGCAGGACAATTTGATCTTGGTGGGTCCATTTTGGAGGCTATTATGGGCTATTTTTAAAGGGCTGTAGAGAGGATCCTTGACTTACCACCATTTCTTTAGTGATTGAAGTTGCAGCAGCTCTGAAAAAAGGGACATATGATCAGTTTGCACAATTGCGAGCGTTGCAGATCCCCATGGTCACGCGACCCAAATTCAGGCAACTGGCGTGGATTCCTGACAGCCTCACAGTTCCAGGCTCACGTGTTTATAACCTCCGCAGCTGGCGTCTGACAAGCAAAGTCAGCCGAGGAAGCCAAATCCCCTTAACAACGCTGTGACTCACTTAGCAGCTGCACTAATTGGCTTAACAACTGGGGGAGATGACTGACAACTGTGGCAAAAAAGGTGGTAAAATGGAGTGAAACCCGCTTAACAACGGTCAGCAACAGAAACGTTTGGCTGAATTGTGGTCATAGGTTTACAGTTTGGGGTCAACATATCAATCTGTCATGAACAATAACTGCAAAATACACCATGGGCAGCAAACAGAGTTGGGTCAGTCAGCCCCCTCCCCTCTAGCTGCATCACCAGCCCCTCCCTCCCCAGATCCAGCATCTCTCTCTCCCAAGGCCCCCTTTGCAAAACTGCAGCTGAGGGGGGGAAACCCCTCCAACACCTCTCCCCTCAGATTTTTCAACCTGAGACATAGCCCTCCAGCCCTGGACTGGCACCTGTCTCATTTCCTCTTCTTCCTGCAGCTGAGGGGCAAAACAATGCACCTCCTTATCTGCCAGCACATTTGCAAGTCAACTACCCTCCTCCACTTACCTGTCCCCGTAGATGGGCACCTGTAATCACCTGCCTGGTGAGACTTTGGGAACAGTGGAGAGAAGAGCAACTGAGGCGGTTAAAGGCCTGGAGTCTAAAACACATGAAGAAAGGTTTGGCTAGTCTAGAGAAAATAAGGACTAGGGTTGACATGATAGCCGTATTCCAGTATTTCAGAGGCTGCAACAAAGAGGAGGGGGGCACTTTATTTTCCCAAGATATAACAGCAATGGGCCTTATTCAGGATGACAGTGAGGTGCTTGCCCCAAGGAGGTTGACAATTTGGTGAACTGGTGTAAGAAAAAAAGCCTAATTTTATCCACTGGGAAAAAAAAGATCATTGTTGATTTCAGAAAAGGCAGGCACAGCCACGCTTCACCTGTGGAGATGGTCACCAGCATCAAATTCCTGGGTGTGCAGCTAACGAGTAGACTAGCCTGGTCGCTCAACAGTGAGACCCTGCTGAAGCGGGCACAGAAGTGCCTGAATTTTCTGTGGTCACAGGAGAAAAGCACATCTCCCTTCCCCTCTCCTGACCACTTTCTACAGGGGGACGATTGAGAGCAGCCTGTCGTACAGCGTCACAGTCTGGTTTGGAAGCATCACTGCTTCAGACAGGAAGGCGGTGAAGAGAGTGGTGAAGATGGCAGAAGAGATTATTGGCAGTTCCCTCCCTTCTATCCAGGACACGGCACGTAAGCGTTGCTTGACCAGGGTCTGTAAGAGTGTCTGGGACGCCACATATCCTCTGCACAACTGTTTTCCTTGTTACCTTCTGGGAGGAGAAGGCTTCGTGGTGTCCGAAGCAGAACATCCAGGTTTAATCACAGTTTTGTTCCATACAATATGAACCTTGTGAACTGTAAAGAATCGTCTTTCCGTTATGTATTCAAGATGGACAGTCATTAATGTTTGTATGTTATTTATATGTAAGGGTGCAGGTTTATATGTATGTTTATACATATATATAGCATGTTTAAATGTGTATTATGTATGTGTACGCTTTGAGGGCAGGTGTACCATTGTGCCCACAGTGTTGGTTATGTGAATGACCCAATTATCTCCCAGTTAATTTTCAGGCTTGTATCCTGTGTTCCCCTCAATGTAAGCGACGACCAGGCTGGGCCTGAGGGTGGGGTCAAATGCCTCATTAGTTTGGAGTCTCTACACCTCCATAAGAGACCCAGGTCCAGGCCCCCATCCCCCCTTGAAGTATATTGGTACCAATTCACCTTGACCATTTAGGCAGGAAAAAAAATGAAATACAGATTCGGGGGGACCCGGCTTAAAAACAGTAACTGTGAGAGGGATTTGGAATCGTAGTGAACAATCACTTCACCATGAGCCAGCAGTGTGCAGCAGCAGCCAAAAAAAGCTAATACAATCCTGGGCTACATAAACAGGCACAGAATCAAGATCACGGGAGGTATTACTACTGCTTCATAAAACCCTAGTGAGACCACACCTGGAATACGGCAACCAATTTTGGTCATCATACTACAAAAAAGATGTTGAGACCTTGGAAAAAGTTCAGAGAAGAGCAACTAAAATGATCAAAAGCCTGGAGACTAAAACATAAGAAAAACGGCTGCAGGACTTGGGTTTGCTCAGTCTAAAGAAAAGAACAAATAGGGGAGACATGATAGCAGTGTTCCAGTATTTGAGGGGCTGCCACAAAGAAGAGGGGGCCACATTATTCACCAAAGCACCAGAGGGCAAGACAAGAAACAATGGTTGGAAACTGATCAAAGAGAGAAGCAACCTGGAATTAAAGATAAACTTCCTAACAGGGAGGACAATTAACCAGTGGAACTGCTTGCCTCCAGAAATCGTGGGCGCTCCATCACTGGAGGTTTTTAAGAAGAGACTGGACAGCCACTTGTCTCAAATTTGGTAGGGTCTCCTGCTTGAGAAGAGACTTGGAGACCTCCAAGCTCCCTTCCGGATCTATTCTAAATTGGAATTTGAATTTGCCTTCACTAATAAGCCATGTCGGCTCTGAACTGTTCCCGGGAACTCATTTGAGCTTCAGCAGCTGAAGCATCAGGCATACATTTTCCTCCTACCTCCCCTTTGGAGGGGGCTCCTGTTGCTTCATGGCCAGCATGCCCTGAAACAGCCCTCCATCCCTGGGCTGGCACCCGTCTCCTTTTCTCTTCTTCCTGCAGCTGACTGGCAAAACAATAGCCCTGCTTATCCGCCAGCACATTTGCAAGTTAACCCCCTCCCCACTTACCTGTCTACTTCCATGGGCATCTGCAGTCGCCCACTTGCTGAGACTTCGGGAAAAGTGCAGAGAAGAGCAGCTAAGATGGTTAATGGCCTGGAGTCTAAAACACGTGAAGAAAGGTTGCAAGATTTGGGTTTGGCTAGCCTAGTGAAAAGAAGAAGTAGGGGTGACATGATAGCAGCATTTCAGTATTTGAGGGGCTGCCACAAAGAAGAGGGGGTCGTCCTGTTTTCCAAAGCATCAGAAGGCAAGCTAAGGAACAATGGATGGAAACTAATCAAAGAGAGAAGCAACCAGGAATTAAGGAGCAATTTCCTAACAGTAAGAACGTTAACCAGTGGAACAGATTGCCTTCCGAAGTCGTGGGTGCTTCGTTACCGGAGGTTTTTGAGAAGAGATTGGACGTCCAGGTGTCTCCAATTTTATAGTGTCTCCTGCTTGAGCAGAGGCTTCCACGAGGAGACCTCCCAGGGTCCCTTCAGCTCTACTCTGAATTTGATTTTCCCTTCACTAACAGCCAGTGTTAACCCTGAACTGTTCCCAGGAACTAATTTCGGCTTCAGCAGTTGGCAATCTCACGATGGCGCCCCCAGCATTTCGCTATCACGACTACGTGATGATAAGCCACCTTGGAAATAGTTTCCGCAGATCCTGTCTTGCATATCTGAAATAGAAACCAGGATCTTCTCATGGATGAGAAAAAGAAAACAGAAAAGAACATATACATGTGGGCAAAACACATTGTAGTATAAACCGAAGCGCCCTTTGGCTCAGCCAGCCCAGGAGCAAAGCCTCCCCTTGAAAGAGTTATGGAATATCTGTCAGGTGAGCCACGCAAATCTAAGGGGCCATGCTGCCAGAGAGGGGAGGGGTCTGAAGCTCTCTTGGGGGCAACGTGTAAGCCAGCGGTCATTGCTGCCTTTCTAATTCTAGTGCCTGCCCTGTAACAGAATCTCAGGAACCGTCTGTGTTCCAACCTTATCGGGATGTGCAGGTAGGCCTCTGTGAGGTCTATGGATGACATCAGGTCCCTTTTCCGGATGCTGGCCAAGATGGACTTGAGGGACTGCATTTTGAACTTCCGGTACACTACGTAGTGGTTGAGGCGTTTGAGGTCCAAGATGGCCCTCCAATCCCCTGACGACTTTGGTACCAGAAACAGAATGGAGTAAAACCCCCGACCCTCCTGGCCTGGAGGAACCGGCTCTAACGCCCTTATCTCCTCCAGGTGTCTTATGGCCTGATCTACCAGTTCCGCCTTGGCCTTGTTGTGTGACAACGGGCATCTTATGAAGTGGTCCGGAGGGATGGAGTAGAATTCTATCGTAAGGCCCTGGGCCACTGTCTCCCTGACCCAGGCGTCCGTCGTGGTCATCTGCCATGCCTCGCTGAACAGTGCCAGACGACCCCCGACGGGACTGTCCCAGGCGTCACTTGAAGCGTCTGAAGGGCCGACTTCCACCCCCTTTAAAGGGGCGTTTGGAAGCTTGGCCCCTGCCAGCGGCTGGACGGTCCTGTCTGCGCTCCTGTCTGTATGGGGAGTTGCGCGGATTTCTGGGGCTTTCCCAGGACCGTCCCCCATGAAAGGGCTGTCTCCATTCCCCGCTCCCGCTCTGGCGGGGAGCCTGTCTACGGAAATCCTGACCTGCTCTGTCCGTCTTTTTTGAGGGGTGAGCTAACACCTTTCTTTTGTTCTTGTCCTCAACCACGTAAGGATCCAGGATCGCTCCAAACAGCTTTGATCCTGAATACTTAGCTGTGGCCAGGCGCCATTTTGACTTCAGGTCTGTCTTCCAATTCCTTAACCATGTGAGTCTCCTCACTGCTACTGTACCTGCGATGGACCTGGCCGCGTATCGCGAAGCAAACATCGTGGCGTCCGCTGTGAACTCCGCTGTCCTGCGCAGCTTAGTCAGCGTCTGGTGTACGCGCACCTGTTCTGCTGGTACGCTTGCCTGGAGTTCCCGCAGCCACTTAATTGCTGCTCTAGAGAACACGGATGCTGTGGTCGAGGCCCTAATGGCCCAGGCCGCTGAATGATGTACTCTGCGGAGAGAGAGTTCTACCTTCCTCTCCTCTGCTTTCATTGCCTCTGACATGTCACCTGGGATGGCTGAGGAAAAAAAGAGAGAGATTAGTGGTTCGTCCACCTGCGGCACCTCTATGAGTGATGCCAGGGGGCTGCACACGTTAAAAATCCTCTTCTCAATGCCATTTGGTGAAGGGATAGTGCCCAAATTTGTCCACTGGGACCTTACCCCTGACCTGAAAACCTTTGTGCAGGGAACCTGAATAACCTCTGCCACTGGTGTGGTCATCAGTGGGTGCTTGGCGTCCTCATCCTCCGAGGACGGTGGTCTGGTCTCCTTCGCCTTAGCTGGTAACTCGAGTGCCGAGCATATTTTCATTAAGAGGGATGTAAATAGTGAATAGTCAAATAGACTTGGAACCTGAGTAGTTTGCTGCTCATCCTCCTCATTCTCTGACATAGGAGCTCCCTCTTCTCCCCACTCCTCCGGCTCTTCATCTGCCACCTGTGAAGAGGCTTCAGATACATCAGAGTCATGAAACACTACCTTGTCTCCCCCCCGAGGGCCAAGTCTCCCTGATGAGTGGGCCCTCCGTGGGGGCGACTCACTGCTCGAGGGCCGGAGGTGCTTCAGAGCCTCCTGTAGGATATTATGAAGTTGAGAAGACCACTTACCAGACCTTGTTCTTTTCCTACCTCTACGCCCATTCTCCTGACTGGTGTTTGGTTCCGAATGGGCTGGTGAGGATGGCACCGAGATGGGGGACAACTCTCCATCCGTCTCCTCCCTGGGGATCCAGTCCCTGGGGTTGGATTCCAAGGAACCAAGGGCGCTTTGGGTCTCCAAGAGAGTCAGCTCTGTCCTCTCTGTTCCGCCCGCTCTGCTCCTCTGGGCCTTGGCAAACTCCTTCTCCAAGGCCTGGTGCCTCCTCATGGCCTGACGCTCAGCAGTCTTAGAAGGCTCGTTTAGATGCTTCGTCTTGGCCTTCTTCTTGCCCCCCCCTGGTCCTCTGGTCTGCGAGGGGGCGACGGGGGAGGCGCTGAGTCTTGGCCCTGGATGCCTTCTGCCATGGTCTCGCTCTGACCGGTGCTTTGCCCTGGTCGTTGGGCGGTCCTGGCAGAGGTCGGCAACGCTAGAGGGAGAGACTCCCTACTCTTGCTCGACCGTGGTGTGGCGCAGCCTCTGGGTCTTCCCAGGCCGTTGACTAAGCCGTCTCCTTTCAGGCTGTTGATAAATTACAATGCGCGCACACACACACCGTCGAGCACCCCCCTGCTGACCGCCGGCCCTCCAACTCTTGTTGCTGGGCCGATGGATCTCAAGGCCTCTACCGGAGTTTTCCGACTGTTTCCCTGGGCCCAGACCCGGCAGCAGGGAACAAAGAGGCTTACCTGCCTCTTTCTGTGAAAATATTTTCGCGCCACAGCAGCGAAAGCCAATCAGGCAGCCTGAGGTTTGCGGCGCCGCCCCTTTTACAAGATGGCGATTCGCGCCAGTGGCCGGGACCTCCCCCTTTCCAAGATGGCCGCCGCGCCAATTTTTTGGTCGGAGCTCTGCGCAGCCGACCACGCGGCGGTTGTTTCTGGCGGCCCCGGTCTACCCCCTTGGGTCGGAACGATGTCCGGCCTCCGTCCACCGGGCCCGGTGGACTGGCGGCCTCCTCCCCGCCTACACAAGGAACCCCACTTGCGGTTTGTTGTAGCGGATCCCCGCTAGTCAGCGACGCCCTGGTCGACGGTCTCCGCGATGTCCTCGACGCCTGCGATCCGGTGAGGCTCCCGTCCGCCATCCGGGCTCCTTCGGGAGTCTGGATGTCTTCGGCGGCTCCCCGTCCTGTCCCCCCCAAGGCCCAGGGCCTTGGGTGGTCGCCCTCGGGCTTCCGACGGGTAGGCGGAAGGATCGGACCGAAAGGGCCCGAAGGTCGGAAAAAAATAAGTCTAACCTAAAAAAACTTCCTAAATTTCGTCTTTCCAAATAATTCTAACAAAAAAATAGAGGATAATACTATACCAATCCTAATTCGAGTAAAAAACCTTCTCTTTACGGAGCTACCGCGAAGAGCTGTTCTTGGGCTGAAGACTAGGCAAAAACTGGGGAAGGAAGCCAGCAGGCGGAGCTAAATTTCGGACCTAGTCTTCTATTGGGCAGTAGACAGTGATAACCCAGTAGTGGATTCTGAAATCCACCCATGCTGGAGAACAGGCTGGACCTCAATTCCCCTTTTTCCACATCGGCCATTAGTCAATTGAGCAGGCAAACCATTGATGGGCTGTTTGCCAAAACAAAGCAAGATTATGGCATACCCTTGAAAGGAGACCGGGAAGCCTGTAATTGGGGAGTTTGTCTGGCAAGAACAAAGAATGCTTATTCACAGGGAATATGCACGTGTAAAGCCTGTAACAATTCTGTGTGGTCAAAAAGCAGATAAAAGTGACAAAAGACTTAGGCATCTTGCAAGCTCAGCTAAGGGTTAGGAATAGGGATGGCCTGGAGCAAATAGGATGTCTATTAGGTAACTCTTCAAGCATTCATTAGCCAAGACTGCTAGAGACCAATAGAATAAGATTATTATTGAAATGTTTATTAGATTATATTTCTTATATATCCCACCTTATCCTGCCTTCTGCTTTAGAGAAAATGTAGAAACCTTTATTAATTCTGTGGTTCGAATGGCCAGGATCCCTTTTCTTGGAGCGCTTCATAAAAGACAACAAAACCAGCACCTCTGTCTGGTGTTCTTCATCGGCCTCAGCACCAGGCTCAGACCCGAATCGGGGCCTACAGAATCCTCAGGGTCAATCCCAAACACCTTCAAGGCATTTTCTGGGCTGCAACAGATGGGGCTGGTTCTTTTTTAAACTTTCCAGTGCTAGACAGCATCTCTTGCGTTTCCTGGTGGTCCCCCATCCAAGCCTAAACAAGCTTTCCTTCCCAAGTCAGCCAAGGCTGTCCAGGTACAGACTGAGAGTCACCTGCCTGAAGAAGGTTCCCTGGTGGACGCTGCTCAGGTGGCTCCCTGCAATAAGCCTCAATGGCAAGCGAAGCCCCCCCCCCATTTGCACGGCCTGCTCAGTTTGGCTGGACTTATACTGGGTTAAATTGGCACGCACTGAGCCTGTTGAACCACGCCAGGGGTCTGAATGTGCAAAGCCAGAAGTGGGGAAGCAGCTTGTGTGAACAGGGCCTAGGGTACCGCTGCATCTTCCTTTAGGTTGTTCTAGGCCAGAGGTGGGGAACGATAGCCCTTTTATGACTTGTGGACTTCGACTCCCAGAATTCAACTCCGTGAGCCAGCATGGACACTATTTGGATGGCTCAGGATTTCTGGGAATTGAAGTCCACAAGTCATGAAAGGGCCATCGTTATAATTTAGGCGATTGCCCAGTTCGTTCCTTCCCTTTTCCCGCCTATCGCCTGCAGAGGGAGCCAGCAGCCTCGCTCTGTTCTGCCATCTGCAAAGAATGCGACAGCGAGCTCAGTTACTTTTGCTTCCGCCTGCTGCAAAGATGGCGCCCACAGCTTCCAGCGCTTCTGCCCGGCACAAACATGGCACCCTCCAGCTCTTCTCCTCATAGGTTTTTCCCCTACCCACAGGCGCGATCCATCCCCTGTGAATGCAACGTACACATGAGCAGCAACCGATATTGCATCGCGGCCTTTGCGGTCCCTCCTTCCGCTGCTGCCTCGTTCAGAGCTCGAGGGCGCTGAGCTGCGGTCGGGGATGATAAAGGCCGAGCCACTTGCATTGCCCCCCCCAGGGTATCCCTCCAGCTCCGGACCCCACGGCCCCCAGCCCCCTCCTCGCACCTGCCGAGGAACCAGCAACGAGGGGCGCTTTGAAGGAGTCCACTGCCATCTTTACTGCGGGAAGCGCCCTGGCCTTTCCCAGCCCTTAAAGTACATCCGAGCAGCAACTCCACTACCTGCCAGCAGGGGCAGCAAAGGACTGGACTTGGCGCTACCTGCCGGCCCTCGGGAGCCCTGCAGTCCAGAGATGCTCGGCCCGGGTTCTCTTTGGAGGGCAGCTCTTCCTCCCAAGGAGGTGAGGCGCTGGCTGGCTGGCCCTAGATTGGAGCTCAGAGGCTGAATGGCAAGAATGGCCAGTTTATAGTTCAGCAACATCTTGCTTCCCTTCACACAACACATCTCCCTCCATGGGATCTAACACCCACATTCACACGTGCTAAGTGTGGCAGTGATGAGAAGGGCTGGAGTTCCGGGGCTTTGGGTGTCGTCCCAGTCCAGCCTTCCTTACTTCCTGCTTGAGTTCCAGCCAGCCTCTCAGCTGCCCCTTTTCTGGGCAATCCTGGCTGCAGCTGAAACCCTTCCTGAAGGAGAAGGAGGAGCCAGAACCTGTCCTCTCCTAAGAATGCACATCAGGCCCAAGAAATAGAGACCGAGAATTGTTCTGCACGGTTCTGCTTTGCTCAACCTGCATCGTAAATATTGTGCCCGGTTTGGGCCCCTCAAATTCTGTGCAGGAGAGTCAGAGAAGGGCACGGTGAATGATCAAATCCTCCCATTGGAGCAAAAAGTATTTTGGGGTACCTTTTTATCAAATAATTTCAATTTACTGTGAAATCAGTTGAAACTGATGCAATTAAACAGCATTGACAGCTCCTTGCATAATACATTGGGTGTAAATTTTGATTTATGACTAACATTCTTCTAAATAAAACAAAATCACTACATGAAGCCTTTGTAGATTTTAAACCTACTGTAAATACCCACCCCACTTTGCATCTTAAAAAGACAGAACTCTTGGGATATTTCTTCCAACAGGCATCCTTTATTAAGAGAAAATGGTTGCAGGCGTTCTAGACAGGACATGGGGGCCAAGCCCTACGGTTCAAGGTTTTAAGGGGTCCCCAGCAGCCCCACCCCACCCCACCATCTTTCCAGCGACAATCCCAGGCGTTACATTTCCACCCCCTTTTTCCTCACTGCAGGTGGAAGGGAGATTTCAGAGAGGAGTAGATGAAAGCTGATGGCCCCATTGTTATGGTTAGTCCTTTTGGTGATCCACATTCAATCCTCTTTGAAGTTCTACCGAAGGAAGTGAGGGCCATAAAACCCCTTTGTTCACCCCCCTTCCCCTACATCGTATGACAGAATCCAGAGAGGGAAGAAATGGGGTTTTCCATAGTCGATAACTAGAGATGAAATATAATTGGATTCTGACATCCTGCCCCCTTAAAATTAAGATAGATCCACCTGAACGAAAACAAAACAGGTATACAAGTTAGTCAGGCTTGTTAGGATACTCTGTGTGAAACTTCTTTAATAGCTTCCGGGCTCTGGACCCACTCGTTTTGTGAGGCGGGGAGGTGTTTCCATGCAACTAGGTACTGAGTCGCTCCATATCTCCTAGAATGTAGGATTTCCTTTATTTCAAAGTGTTGTTCGCCCTCCACCTTGACTGCAGGTGGTGGTGGGGGGATTTTTGGCCATAACGATGACTGATGCTCTTTTCAGCAAGCTGCAATGAAAAAATTGGGTTTATTTGCCTGAGATTTTTTGGTAATTCTAATTCTGTTACTGGGTTTATGATTCTTTTAATTGGAAAAGGCCCTATATATTTTGGTCCAAGTTTTTTACAGAGTTGTAGGGGCTTTAGGTATTTTATAGATAAGTACATCATTTCTCCTATAATGAATGGTGTAGGCTCAACCCTTTTTTTTATCAGCTTGTGCTTTGTATGCCTGTCTAGCTTCATCTAGTGCTTTTCTAACTATTGGCCAGGTGTTTTGTAATTGTTCCATCCATTCTTTCAGTGATGGGATCGCCGGTTCGTTTGGGGTTAATTCTGGCATGGGGTTGAAACTTTGACCGGTGGCTATTTGAAAAGGAGTGTAACCTGTGTTGGAGTGGACTGCATTATTGTAGGCAACTTCTGCAAAAGGGAGTAAGTTCGTCCAATTTGTTTGCTGAAAATTAATAAAGCATCTTAAATATTGCCCAAGTACCGAGTTCAATTTTTCAGAAAGGCCATTTCCTTGTGGGTGATGGCTAGATGTCAGTCCCTGATTGGTCCCTAAGAGGGATAAAAATTCCTTCCAAAATGCAGACGTGAATTGCACCCCCCCATCAGAGATGATGCGTTGGGGTGCCCCATGCAATCTATAAATATGCTGGACGAAAGGTTTTGCTAAGGCTTTTGCGGTGGGAATCTTTTTGCAAGGGATAAAGTGCACCTGTTTGGAAAACAAGTCTGTGACCATCCAGACAACAGTATTCTCATTGCTTTCTGGTAATTCCACTATAAAATCCATGGCTATTTCCCTCCAGGGGGCTGAGGGATTTGCCACCGTTTGTAACAGCCCGGGTGATTTCCCTTGCAACCTCTTTGCAGTTGCACAATTTGGGCAGCTGGGCACTTTCTATCTCCTTTTTTAGGGATGGCCACCAAAATGGCCGTTTAATTAAGTGTAATGTTTTTACAAATCCAAAATGCCCTGCTGCTTTTGTGTCATGGCAAAGCTGCATGAATGTGACTCTTTGGGTTGTTGGTTTACATAACTTTTCCCGCACCCAAGGTAGCCCGTCTCTCATTATGCACACATTTTTGTTTTTCTGGAACCATTCATCTGTTTCCAACCATTTCCGGAATTCAATTTCGGTTTGGCTGCCCAGATGTGGTTTTAATTTAGCTTGGGCTCTGGTGGTTACTGGTGCTGCCAGTTGTGATTCTACCATCATCTGTTTAGAGTCGGTGGCTCTCGTGCTGTTATAATGGGGTATGCGAAATAGTGCATCCACCAGGAAGTTCTTTTCCCCCGGCAAATGCTTGAGCGTAAATTGGAACTGGTGAAAATGTTGGGACCAGCGGGCTTGCTTGGGGTTGAGCTTCCTGGGTGTTTTCAGCGCTTCCAAATTTTTGTGGTCAGTCCACACATGATAGGGGATTTTGTTGCCTTCAAGGAACTGGCGCCACGTGAGTAATGACCAACATATCCTGTACGCCTCTTTCTCTCATACAGGCCAACGCTGATCCGTTTCCGTGAGTTTCTTGGATGTATATGCACAGGGTTGCAATACCCCTTCATCGTTTTCTTGTAATAGTACAGCCCCCACTGCCACATCACTTGCATCCGCCTGTATTACGAAGGGCTTATCCATGTCTGGGTGCCTCAGTACTGGTTCTGCAGAAAAAAGTATCTTTAATCTCTCAAACGCTGCTTGGCACTCCATTGTCCATGTTAGTGGCTGGCTAGGTTTTACTGAGCATGCTCCCTTCGTTTTTAGTAAGTTCTTGAGGGGCAGGGCTATCTGGGCAAATGAGGAGATGAATTGGCGGTGAAAGTCTGCGAAGCCCAGGAAACTCCCAAGAAGCTCAACCCCAAGCAAGCCCGCACCCACATTCACATGTGCTAAGTGTGGCAGTGTTGAGAAAGGGTGAAGTTCCGGGGCTTTGGCTGTCGTCCCAGTCCAGCCTTCCTTACTTCCTGCTTGAGTTCCAGCCGGCCTCTCAGCTGCCCCTTTTCTTGGCAATCCTGGGAGCAGCTGAAACCCTTCTTGAAGGAGGAGGAGCCAGAACACATCCTCTCCTAAGAATGCAGATCAGGCCCAAGAAATAGAGACCGAGAATTGTTCCTGCCTGCATCGTAAATATTGTGGCCGATTTGGGCTGCTCAAATTCTTTGCAGGAGAGTCAGAGAAGGACATGATGAATGATCAAATCCTCTAATTGGAGCAAAAAGTATTTTGAGTACCTTTTTATCAAATAATTTCAATTTACTGAAGCTCTTTCCACACTCCAGGCATTTATGCAGTTTTTCTCCTGTGTGGATCCTTTGATGTACATAAAGGTTGCTCCTCCGATTGAAACTCTTTCCACACTCCAGATATTTATACGGTTTTTCTCCTGAGTGGATCTTTTGATGTCTATAAAGGGTGCCCCTCCGACTGAAGCTCTTTCCACACTCAAGGCATTTATGCTGTGTCTCTCCTGAGTGGATTCTTTGATGAACATTAAAGGTGCTCCTATCACTAAAGCTCTTTCCACACTCATAGCATTCATAAGGTTTCTCTCCAGTGTGGATCCTTTGATGATTACGGAGGTTTCCACCATCAGTAAAGCTCCTTCCACATTCCAGGAATTCATACGGTTTTTCTCCTGAGTGTATCCTTTGATGTACATAAAGGTTGCTCCTCTGACTGAAGCTCTTTCCACACTCCAGGCATATATGCAGTTTTTCTCCTGTGTGAATCCTTTGATGTCTATAAAGGTTATTCCTCCGACTGAAATTCTTTCCACACTCCAGACATTTATGCAGTTTCTCTCCTAAGTGGATCCTTTGATGCGCATAAAGGTTGCTCCAGCAACTCCACTACCTGCCAGCAGGGGCAGCAAAGGACTGATCTTGGCGCCACCTGTCGGCCCTCGGGAGCCCTGCAGTCCAGAGATAATCGGCCCTGGGTTCTCTTTGGAGGGCAGCTCTTCCTCCCAAGGAGGTGAGGCGCTGGCTGGCCCTAGATTGGGGCTCAGAGACTGAATGGCAAGAAAGTTGCCAGTTTATAGTTCACAAACATCTTGTTTCCATTCACACAACACATCTCCCTCCATGGGATCTAACACCCACATTCACACGTGCTAAGTGTGGCAGTGATGAGAAGGGCTGGAGTTCCGGGGCTTGGCCTGTCGTCCAAGTCCAGCCTTCCTTACTTCCTGCTTGAGTTCCAGCCGGCCTCTCAGCTGCCCCTTTTCTGGGCAATCCTGGCGGCAGCTGAAACCCTTCCTGAAGGAGGAGCCAGGACCTGTCCTCTCCTAAGAATGCACATCAGGCCCATGAAAGAGGGGCCGAGAATTGTTCTGGACGGTTCTGCTTTGCTCAACCTGCATCGTAAATATTGTGCCCAGTTTGGGCCCCTCAAATTCTGTGCAGGAGAGTCAGAGAAGGACACGGTGAATGATCAAATCCTCCCATTGGAGCAAAAAGTATTTTGGGGTACCTTTTTATCAAATAATTTCAATTTACTGTGAAATCAGTTGAAACTGATGAAATTAAACAACATTGACAGCTCCTGCATTGGGTGCAAATTTTGATTTATGACTAACATTCTTCTAAATAAAACAAAATGGCATGGACAAAATCACTATATGAAGACTTTGTAGATTTTAAACCTACATTTGACTCTATTTGAGAAAAATCTTGATGAGCGTGGAGAATACAGTACAAATTGAAGTTACTTTTTCTCATTCAGCATTTGTATGAAATGTGCTTCAGAAAAGTCCCCCAGGGCTGTATTTAGACCTCCACCCTCTTTAAGAAGCACCTAAACTCCTGGACAGCTCATCTGACTGTCTTCTGCTTACACCTGCCTCAATCTCTGGGCCCTACTTCTCCTCCTCTATGCTGAGGATCTGGATCTTATCTCACGAAGCTTTCTTGGTCTTAGAGAGTCTCCTGTTTCTGCTAAGAAGCTTTGAAGACGAAGGGACCATTGAGAGCATCCGATGTACAAGAGTTTCAGATGTCTGGGGATGGTCTTAGATGGCGCTGACCTTTGGAAAACCCATTTATTTTATACCAATGACAGGGAGGAGCTCGGTCACATCCCCAACAATGAAGGCCAAATTAGCCCCAGGGTCAGGTCCTGCCAGTTCCTGCCATCTGGAGAGGCATTGGGGGGAGAGGGCGGTGGACAAATGGACAATATGTTTGTACGTGATGGGAAACAGGGAGGGGGGAAATGACAGATGATGAAGCTCAGAGAAGCCCAGAATTGGTTTCTAGCAGAGGCACCTTTTGCTCCAATCCGATGAAGTTGAGGGTCTTTTCTTCCTAAGGGACCCAGTTGGGGCAGGCCAGACACCTAGATTCTGCCACGGCACACTTCTTCACATTAGAAGGTCATTTAAAGGCAACTTATTAATCTTACAAAAACACAGGACACATACAGTAGATAAAGTACAAAAGAATAGTTGGAAGAAATCCTGTTACATTCACAAACATGGAGAGTAAGTGAAACATCCCATAATAACATAACCATTTAAAACCATTGTATTAAAAGGAGAACGTTCCCATGGGAAAAGGCATCTTGAGCATCAGGAGCCACTTAAATCTGTTGAGAAAAGATACAATTTTGGCCAGCTGAAACCTCTACCATGTACAATTGAAAAAGTCCTTTGCTATTCAGCCTGAGAGAGTCCCTTGTTTTGCAGCTAGAAAGTTACAAGCACCTGGATGCTAAGGCAGAAACCTTCTATATTACAAGGTTATCGTTATTAAAGTTAAAAGAAAGTGCAAATAAGTTCAAGAAACCTGTTTCTTGGCCCTGACCAAGGACTCTATTCCTGCAACACAGAGGTCTTCACCTGAGGCAAAAGTTACAGCCCAAATAACTTGAATTGCTAAGCAGAGAGCAAAGGTAACACTGAGGATCAGGTGGGAGGCAAAAAGGAGAGAAAAGGGAGAATTGGCTCATTAATAACCAAGAGTGCAGGTTCTTCTCTGTGTGGAAGGAGGGAGTGGCCCAAAAGGTACAGAAGGAGCGAGAGTCTTATTTCAAGGGAAGAATTTCTCCAGAACATTCCAGTAGCAGCTTCTGGATCTCAAGATGAAATCTTACCAATCAGAAGAAATTGTGATACGAGTTTGTGGAATTGAATACACTTGTACTCGGGAGATTACGTACCCCTTGAAAAGTGTGTAAAATTATTCAAATTCAACTATTAGGCATGACAGAACAGCAGAATCATTAAATAGAGAGTAGCAATAAAGGGAAGAGTAAAATGGTGCTGTTCGTAAGTTTACTTACTCTTGAGTGTTTCGGATGAGAATACATTACACACTCATGTTGACACACAAAGGATGAGATGGCAATGAAGGGTAAGTGTTCACACCTTTCAAACTCCAGACATTTGGGTTTTCTCCTGTGTGGATCCTTGGATAACACAGAGTTCTTGCCCTTTGAAGCTCCTTCCACATTCCAGGCATTCAAAGGGTTTCTCCTGTGTGAATTCTTTGATGTTTAGAAAGACTTCCACTTTCAGTAAAGCTCTTTCCACGCTCCAGGCATTTATATGGTTTCTCTCCTGAATGGATTCTTTGATGTCTATAAAGGTTGTTCCTCTGACTGAAGCTCTTTCCACACTCCAGGCATTTATGCAGTTTTTCTCCTGTGTGGATCCTTTGTTGTGCATAAAGGTTGCTCCTCTGACTGAAACTCTTTCCACACTCCAGGCATTTATGCAGTTTTTCTCCTGAGTGGATCGTTTGGTGTCTATAAAGGTTGCTCCTCTCACTGAAGAACTTTCCACACTCCAGGCATTCATATGGTTTTTCTCCCGTGTGGATCCTTTGACGTGCATAAAGGTTTCCCCTCTGACTGAAGCTCTTTCCACACACCAGGCATTTATACAGTTTTTCTCCCGTGTGGATCCTTTGTTGTGCATAAAGGTTGCTCCTCTGACTGAAACTCTTTCCACACTCCAGGCATTTATGCAGTTTTTCTCCTGAGTGGATCGTTTGGTGTCTATAAAGGTTGCTCCTCTCACTGAAGAACTTTCCACACTCCAGGCATTCATATGGTTTTTCTCCCGTGTGGATCCTTTGACGTGCATAAAGGTTTCCCCTCTGACTGAAGCTCTTTCCACACACCAGGCATTTATACAGTTTTTCTCCCGTGTGGATCCTTTGACGTGCATAAAGGTTTCCCCTCTGACTGAAGCTCTTTCCACACACCAGGCATTTATACAGTTTTTCTCCCGTGTGGATCCTTTGATGTGCATAAAGGTTTCCCCTCTGACTGAAGCTCTTTCCACACACCAGGCATTTATACAGTTTTTCTCCTGTGTGGATCCATTGATGTACATAAAGGCTGCTCCTCTGACTGAAGCTCTTTCCACACTCCAGGCATTTATGCAGTTTTTCTCCTGAGTGGATCCTTTGATGTCTATAAAGGTGGCTCCTCTCACTGAAGAACTTTCCACACTCCAGGCATTCATATGGTTTTTCTCCCGTGTGGATCCTTTGATGTGCATAAAGGTTTCCCCTCTGACTGAAGCTCTTTCCACACTCCAGGCATTTATGTGGCTTCTCTCCAGTGTGGATTCTTGGATGCTTTCCACTTTCTTTGAAACTCTTTCCACACTCTAGATTTTTCACCTGAGTGGCTCCCTTGATGTCTATAAAGGTTTCTCCTATGACTGAAGCTCTGTACACACTCCAGGCATTTATGTGGTTTCTCTTCTGTGTGGATCTTTTGATGTTTATAAAGGTTGCTCCTCTGACTGAAGTTCTTTCCACACTCCAGGCATTTATGCAGTTTTTCTCATGAGTGGATCCTTTGATGTACATAAAGGTTGCTCCTCTGACTGAAGCTCTTTCCACACTCCAGGCATTTATGCAGTTTTTCTCATAAGTGGATCCTTTGATGTACATAAAGGTTGCTCCTCTGACTGAAGCTCTTTCCACACTCCAGACATTTATGCAGTTTTTCTCCTGTGTGGATCCTTTGATGTCTATAAAGGCTGCTCCTCTCACTGAAGCTCTTTCCACACTCCAGACATTTATGCAGTTTTTCTCCTGAGTGGATCCTTTGATGTACATAAAGGTTGCTCCTGTCACTGAAGCTCTTTCCACACTCCAGGCAGTTATGCAGTTTTTCTCCTGTGTGGATCCTTTGATGTCTATAAAGGTTGCTCCTCTCACTGAAGCTCTTTCCACACTCCAGACATTTATGCAGTTTTTCTCCTGAGTGGATCCTTTGATGTACATAAAGGTGGCTCCTCCGACTGAAGCTCTTTCCACACTCCAGGCAGTTATGCAGTTTTTCTCCTGTGTGGATCCTTTGATGTACATAAAGGCTGCTCCTCTGACTGAAGCTCTTTCCACACTCCAGGCATTTATGCAGTTTTTCTCCTGTGTGGATCCTTTGATGTACATAAAGGTTGCTACTCTGACTGAAGCTCTTTCCACACTCCAGGCATTTATACGGTTTTTCTCCTGTGTGGATCCTTTGATGTACATAAAGGCTGCTCTTCTGACTGAAGCTCTTTCCACACTGCAGGCATTTATGCAGTTTTTCTCCTGTGTGGATCCTTTGATGTTTATAAAGGCTGCTGCTGTCACTGAAACTCTTTCCACACTCCAGGCATTTATGCGGTTTTTCTCCTGTGTGCATCCTTTGGTGTTTATAAAGGTTTCCCCTCTGACTGAAGCTCTTTCCACACTCCAGGCATTTATGCAGTTTTTCTCCTGTGTGGATCCTTTGATGTTCATAAAGGTTGCTGCTGTGACTGAAGCTCTTTCCACACTCCAGGCATTTATGCAGTTTTTCTCCTGTGTGGATCCTTTGGTGTTCATAAAGGTTTCCCCTCTGACTGAAGCTCTTTCCACACTCCAGGCATTTACACGGTTTTTCTCCTGAGTGGATCCTTTGATGGATTTTAAGATCTGCATTTCTTTTGAAGGATTTTCCACATTCCGGGCACTGATATTTCTTTCCTCCCTCCTGGATTCTCTGGGGATTCCCGGGTCTCCCGCCTGTCCCGAAGGACCCTCCGCCCTCCAGGCCCGTCTCGGGGTCTCCGCCCGCTTCCTGCTCCCCGCTTCTCCCTCCAGGCGGCCTCCTTTCCCGGAGTCCCCTTCGGCTCATCCCTTCCGGGCCTCCCCCGCCGTCTCCTTCCGGGGCTGCTCCGCGGGGCCTCCTCTCCTCTCGGGCGGCGCCTCCTTCCTTCCTTCCTTCGTCAGCCGGGCTCGCCCGTCCTCCTGCAGGGGCGAAGGGGGGGAGGAGAGGCGGGTCACGGCTTCGTCCCTTCCCCGGAGGGGAGTCCGAGGCCCGCCCGGGGAGGAAGGCCGAAGCCTCCGCCTCTCAGTGGGACCTTCCGGGCAGGCCTCCCTCCCAGCGCCCGTCCCGCCAGACCAGGCCTCGGCCTCCCCCCTCCCCTCTCCCCCCTCCTCCGCCAGAGAGCCTCTCGGACTGCCCCTCCCAGCATGCCTTGCGCCCCACCTGGATCCGAGCCCGTCCGTGGACGAATCAATCAGGGCGCCTCAGTTCTGTTTCATCCCGGAAGTGGAGGCGGGACTTCTCTGCGCGGCCTTTTCCTGGATGCTCTTCCTCTTTCGCTTGAAGGGACCGCCCCCAGGAGTCCTCCTGCCAATCGCCGCCATCGCCAGAGTGACCAATCGGCGTCCTCCTTCCCTCCATCAGCCAGACAGCGCCTGCGCAGAGCCGAATGTTCTCTTCGTCCGGCGAGGAGGTGGGACGAGGGGCCCTTTGACCTTTGGGGTCCCGCCCCACATCCAGGCAGGCGGAGCTGAGGGACTTCCGGGGCTGCGTTTCCTCCCTTCTTCCTCCTGGGGGGCTCCGGCCAGGCTCCCCCGCGGCCCCCAGGCAGCCCCTCTCCCGGGGGGGGTCGGAGAGAGCCGCCAGTGGAACTCCCTGCCTCCAGAAGCGGTGAATGCTCCGTCACTGGAAGCTTTTAAGAAGGGCCTGGACGGCCCTTTGTCCGAAAGGGTTTAGAGTCTCCTGCCTGAGCAGGGGGTTGGGCTAGATGACCTCCAAGGTCCCTATTCTTCTTCTTCTTCTTCTTTATTATTACCAGTCCTACCCAGAAGGCCCCCTTCCAGCTCTGTGCTTGTGCTCTCATGAACGATCCCGCCTTTCTTTGGCTTTGGCTGCTCGGAGCTTCTGCCTCTCCTTTCCCTCGTCTGCATTCACACCGGAGCCCCTTCGTGCAAGGGGGGGGGAGAAAGGAGGAGATGGAGTCAAAGGTGGTGTTTGATTCCAGTGATGCTTTTTCGAAATGTTTTTCTTTTCCCCCGTTCTGCCCCGCCAAAGAGGAAGGAAGGAGGAAAGTGGGGAGGATGAAGGAGATCCTGGCCCCAAGGACCACCTTTCCCAGCCTCTCTCGGGGGGCTTCGGACTGGGGGAGGTTTGGGGAGCCCCGTAACATCCAAGGCTGCTCCCCCTCTTTAGGCATCCCCCCCCCGAGGGTGGCCGGTGTGCCTCTTCCTCCCTCCTGCCTCTTCCGTCGCAGGCCGGAGAGCTGGAGGTTTCTGGCAGGATCCGGGCCCTTCCTGGCTGCCCTTCCTTTGGGGAGAGGGAGCTCGGAGTCGGTTCCTGGGCTCCCGTGGAGCCCCCCGGCCAGCTCGGGACCCCCAGCCCTGGGGGATGGGACTGGGACTTCTTCCACATACAGTAAAATCCATCTTTTACTTTTCCAATATTTTTTATGCTTTTTCATACACCTGACTCCACCCTCCTGTCTTTGAGCCTAATAAAGACTTGATTAGAAAGCAGTTGCGTATTTCCAGGGCAGGAGATTCTTCAGTGGGGTGAGATGCTTCAGTTTGGATTCAGCAGTTCCCACATTTATCTCCTGAGTTTGCGAGGCTTTAGCAGACCGAATATAACTTTAGGGTGAACCAAAAATACAACAGTGTCATTTGCTTTCTTTGAAAAGCCAAATTGTGTTCTGTGTGTGGGGAGGGGGTGAAGTTTGGGGATTGCTGACTGGGAAAGTTATGACCGTTAAGCAGTTTTTCTACCCAATTGGGCTAGTTTTGGAGATGGGTTGCAGGACAATTTTGACCTCGGTGGGTCCATTTTGGAGGCTATTATGGGCTATTTTTAAAGGGCTGTAGAGAGGATCCTTGACTTACCACCATTTCTTTAGTGATTGAAGTTGCAGCAGCTCTGAAAAAAGTGACGTACGATCAGTTTGCACAATTGCGAGCGTTGCAGATGCCCATGGTCACGCGACCCAAATTCAGGCAACTGGCGTGGATTCCTGACAGTCTCACAGTTCCAGGCTCACGTGTTATAACCTCCGCAGCTGGCGTCTGACAAGCAAAGTCAGCCGAGGAAGCCAAATCCCCTTAACAACTCTGTGACTCACTTAGCAGCTGCACTAATTGGCTTAACAACTGGGGGAGATGACTGACAACTGTGGCAAAAAAGGTGGTAAAATGGAGTGAAACCCGCTTAACAACGGTCAGCAACAGAAACGTTTGGCTCAACTGTGGTCATAGGTGTACAGTTTGGGGTCAACATATCAATCTTATGAACAATAACTGCAAAGTACACCATGGGCAGCAAACAGGGTTGGGTCAGTCAGCCCCCTCCCCTCTAGCTGCATCACCAGCCCCTCCCTCCCCAGATCCAGCATCTCTCTCTCCCAAGGCCCCCTTTGCAAAGCTGCAGCTGAGGGGGGGAAACCCCTCCAACACCTCTCCCCTCAGATTTTTCAACCTGAGACATAGCCCTCCAACCCTGGACTGGCACCTGTCTCATTTCCTCTTCTTCCTGCAGCTGAGGGGCAAAACAATGCACCTGCTTATCTGCCAGCACATTTGCAAGTCAACCACCCTCCTCCACTTACCTGTCCCCGTCGATGGGCACCTGTAATCACCTGCCTGGTGAGACTTTGGGAACAGTGCAGAGAAGAGCAACTGAGACGGTTAAAGGCCTGGAGTCTAAAACACATGAGGAAAGGTTTGGCTAGTCTAGAGAAAAGAAGGATTAGGGTTGACATGATAGCCGTATTCCAGTATTTCAGAGGCTGCCACAAAGAGGAGGGGGTCACTTTATTTTCCCAAGATATAACAGCAATGGGCCTTATTCAAGATGACAGTGAGGGGCTTACCCCAAGGAGGTTGAGGGTTTGGTGAATTGGTGTAAGAAAAACAGCCTAATTTTATCCACTGGGGAAAAAAAGATCATTCTTGATTTGAGAAAAGGCAGGCACAGCCACACTTCACCTGTGGAGACGGTCACCAGCATCAAATTCCTGGGTGTGCAGCTAACGAGTAGACTAGCCTGGTCGCTCAACAGTGAGACCCTGCTGAAGCGGGCACAGAAGCGCCTGAATTTTCTGTGGTCACAGGAGAAAAGCACATCTCCCTTCCCCTCTCCTGAGCACTTTCTACAGGGGGACGATCGAGAGCAGCCTGTCGTACAGCGTCACAGTCTGGTTTGGAAGCATCACTGCTTCAGACAGGAAGGCGGTGCAGGGAGTGGTGAAGATGGCAGAAAAGATTATTGGCAGTTCCCTCCCTTCTATCCAGGACACGGCACGTAAGCGTTGCTTGACCAGGGTCTGTAAGAGTGTCTGGGACGCCACATATCCTCTGCCCAACTGTTTTCCTTGTTACCTTCTGGGAGGAGGAGGCTTCGTGGTGTCCAAAGCAGAACATCCAGGTTTAATCATAGTTTTGTTCCATACAATATGAACCTTGTGAACTGTAAAGCTTCCTCTTTCCGTTATGTCTTCAAGATGGACAGTGATTAATATTTAAATGTTATTTATATGTAAGGGTGCAGGTTTATACATATATCGTATATAGCATGTTTAAATGTGTTATGTGTATGTACACTTTGAAAGCAACCAACCAAATTTCATTTTTAATGTGTGCCAATGTGCCCACAGTACACAAAATGACAATAAAGGTTATCTATCTATCTATCTATCTATCTATCTATCTATCTATCTATCTATCTATCTATCTATCTATCTATCTATCTATCTATCTATCTATCTATCTATCTATCTATCTATGCACCTGAAGGCAAGACAAGAAACAATGGTTGGAAACTGATCAAAGAGAGAAGCAACCTGGAATTAAGGATAAACCTCCTAACAGGGAGGACAATTAACCAGTGGAACTGCTTGCCTCCAGAAATCGTGGGCGCTCCATCACTGGAGGTTTTTAAGAAGAGACTGGACAGCCACTTGTCTCAAATTGTGTAGGGTCTCCTGCTTGAGAAGAGACTTGGTCGAGAAGACCTCCGAGCTCCCTTCCGGATCTATTCTAAATTGGAATTTGAATTTGCCTTCACTAATAACCAACGTCGGCTCTGAACAGTTCCCGGGAACTCATTCCAGCTTCAGCACCAAACCCGGAAGAACAGAAAGGGGGGAGGGGCAAAGGACTGCAAGCTCACCTTTTCCCCTCCAAGTCAGAGTACCAGCCCAAGTTGTCAGCAATCACATGATGGTTGTTGCACCCCGAGCATTTCACTCCATGATGATAAACCACCTTGCAAATTGTTTTTACAGATTGTGTCCCGCATACATGAAAGAGAAGCCAGGATCCACTCAGGGATGTTCAAAAGTGGTTCTCTGGGATGTCCAAGGGCCGGGAATTTGGGGGAGGTGCCCATTGATTTAGGTATGAGTTCCTTTATTACATTTGGAGAGCAGCCCAGATCCCAGTGACAATGGGGGGCTTAGAAAAGAGAAAAGTAAAACGGGAAAAAACACCTGGGCAAAATACACCATGTAGTATAAACCGAAGCTCCCTTTGGCTCAGCGAACAGCCTAAGACGCCAGCCCAGGAGCAAAGCCTCCCCTTGAAAGAGTTATGGAATATCTGTCAGGTGAGCCACGCAAATCTAAGGGGCCATGCTGCCAGCGAGGGGAGGGGTCTGGAGCTCTCTTGGGGGCAACGTGTAAGCCAGCGGTCATTGCTGCCTTTCTAATTCTACTGCCTGCCCTTCCAAGAACTAAACAGGCTGGACCTCAATTCCCCTTTTTCCAGATCGGAATGCAACATACACGTGAGCAGCAACCGATATTGCGTCACAGCCTTTGCGGTCCCTCCTTCCGCTGCTGCCTCGTTCAGGGCTCGAGGGCGCTGAGCTGCGGTCGGGGACGATAAAGGCCAAACCACTTGCATTGCCCCCCCAGGGCATCCCTCCAGCTCCGGACCCCACGACCCCCAGCCCCATCCTCACACCTGTCCAGGAACCAGCAACGAGGGGCGCTTTGAAGGAGCCCACTGCCGTCTTTACTGCGGGAAGCGCCCTGGCCTTTCCCGGCCCTTAAAGTACATCCGAGCAGCAATTCCACTACCTGCCAGCAGGGGCAGCAAAGGACTGGTCTTGGCGCCACCTGCCGGCCCTCGGGAGCCCTGCAGTCCAGAGATGCTCGGCCCGGGTTCTCTTTGGAGGGCAGCTCTTCCTCCCAAGGAGGTGAGGCGCTGGCTGGCCCTAGATTGGGGCTCAGAGACTGAATGGCAAGAAAGTTGCCAGTTTATAGTTCACGAACATCTTGTTTCCATTCACACATCTCCCTCCATGGGATCTAACACCCACATTCACACGTGCTAAGTGCGGCAGTGATGAGACGGGCTGGAGTTCCAGGGCTTTGGCTGTCATCCAAGTCCAGCCTTCCTTACTTCCTGCTTGAGTTCCAGCCGGCCTCTCAGCTGCCCCTTTTCTGGGCAATCCTGGCGGCAGCTGAAACCCTTCCTGAAGGAGGAGGAGGAGCTCTTTCCACACTGGAGGCATTTATACGGTTTCTCTCCTGAATGGATTCTTTGATGTACATAAAGGTTGTTGCTCCCATTTAAGCTCTTTCCACACTCCAGGCATTTATGCGGTTTCTCTCCAGTGTGGATCCTTTAATGGTTAGAAAAACTTCCACTTTCTTTGAAACTCTTTCCACACTCTAGATTTTTCACCTGAGTGGTGCCCTTGATGTCTATAAAGGTTTCTCCTATGACTGAAGCTCTTTCCACACTCCAGACATTTATGCAGTTTTTCTCATGAGTGGATCCTTTGATGTACATAAAGGTTGCTCCTCTGACTGAAGCTCTTTCCACACTCCAGGAAGTTATGCAGTTTTTCTCCTGAGTGGATTCTTTGATGTCTATAAAGGCTGCTCCTCCAACTGAAGCTCTTTCCACACTCCAGGCATTTATGCAGTTTTTCTCCTGTGTGGATCCTTTGATGTACATAAAGGTTTCCCCTCTGACTGAAGCTCTTTCCACACTCCAGGCATTTATGCAGTTTTTCTCCTGAGTGGATCCTTTGATGTACATAAAGGCTGCTCCTCCGACTGAAGCTCTTTCCACACTCCAGGCATTTATGCAGTTTTTCTCCTGAGTGGATTCTTTGATGAACATAAAAGTTGCTCCTGACACTAAAGATCTTTCCACACTTGAAGCATTCATAAGGTTTTTCTCCAGTGTGGATCCTTTGATGATTACTAAGGTTTCCACCATCAGTAAAGCTCTTTCCACACTCCAGACATTCATACGGTTTTTCTCCTGAGTGGATTCGTTGATGTCTATAAAGGTTGCTCCTCCGACTGAAGCTCTTCCCGCATTATGGACATTTATACGGTTTTTCTCCTGTGTGAATCGTTTGATGTCTACGGAGGTTTCCATCAGCAATAAACCTTTTCCCACATTCCAGACATTTATATGGTCTCTCTCCTGAGTGGATCCTTTGATGTATGTAAAGGCTGTTCCTATGTCTGAAGTCCTTTCCACACTCCAGGCATTTATGCAGTTTTTCTCCTGTGTGGATCCTTTGATGTACATAAAGGCTGCTCCTCTGACTGAAGCTCTTTCCACACTCCAGGCATTTATGCAGTTTCTCTCCAGTGTGGATCCTTTGATGGTTAGAAAAACTTCCACTTTCTTTGAAACTCTTTCCACACTCCAGGCATTTATAAGGTTTTTCTCCAGTATGGATTTTTAGATGGGTTTCAAGATTTCCATTTGATTTGAAGGATTTTCCACATTGCAGGCACTGATATTTCTTTTCTCCCTCCTGGCTTCTGTTGCGTTTCCTGAATCTTCCGCCTGTCCCGAAGGACCCTCTGCCCTCCAGGCCCGTCTCGGGGTCTCTGCCCGTTTCCTGCTCCCCGCTTCTCCCTCCAGGTGGCCTCCTTTCCCAGAGTCTCCTGCGGCTCATCCCTTCCGGGCCTTTCCCTGCCATCTCCCAGGGCTGCTAGACGGGGCCTCCTCTCCTCTTGGGCGGCACGTCCTTCCTTCTTTTCTCTGCCTGGGTCACCCATCCTCCTGCAGGGGCGAAGGGAGAGGAGAAAAGGCGGATCACAACTTTGTCCCTTCCCCAGAGGGGAGTCCCAGGCCCGTCCGGGGAGGAAAGTCCAAGCCTCCACCTCTCCCCGGCACTTCTCAGGCCATCCCGGGGCAGACTCTGCCTCCCTCCCAGTGCCCATCCCGCCAGACCAGGCCTCAGGATCCTGCCTCTCTCTCTCTTCCCTCCACCAGAGAGCCTCTCGGACTGCGACTCCCAGCATCCCCTGCGCCCTACCTGGATCCGAGCCCGTCTGCGGCTGAGATGATTAGGTGCCTCAGATCTATTTGTTCCCGGAAGTGGAGGCGGGACTTCTCTGCGAGACCTTTTCCTGGATTCTCCTAGGAGTCTTCCTGCCAATCACCGCCATCGGCAGAGCAACCAATTGATGGCCTCCATCCCTCCATCAGCCACATGGCGCCTGTGCAATAGCAAAGGTTCTTTTCGGCAAGAAGGTGGGGCAAGGGGCTCCCCTTCAAGTCTTCTTTCCCCCCTCACCTCCCGCATCAGGCAGGCGGAGCTGAGAGGCCTCCCGGGGCTGCGTCTCCGCCCCCCTCTCTCCCCCCTCCCCATATTGGGGGTCTCTCCCTAGGCAGGGTGGAGGGGAGCTGGGCGCGTGCTTCCTTCTTCTTCCACCTGGGGGGCTCCGGACAGGCTCCCCCCGCAGCCCCAAGGCAGCCCCTCTCCCGGGGGGGGTCGGAGCAGATGAGGAGAAGGGCGGGGGAGAGGTGAGAGCAGCCTTCCATATCTGGGGGCGCCCCAAAGAGGAGGGAGCCGAGCTCTTCCCCAAAGCCCCTCCTGAAGGCAGGAGAAGCAGTGACGGAGGGAAACTGGCTGGGGAAGGAAGGAGGAATCTCCTGACAGGGAGAACTGTTAACCAGTGGAACAACCTGCCTCCAGAAACTGTGAATGCTCCAACACTGGAGGTTTTAAAGAAGAGACTGGACAGCCATTTGTCTGAAATGATATAGAGACCGAGTGCCCAAACTGCATCCCCCAACTCACTTATTTATCGCCGTGTGCCAGGTTGGCATGGCCCACTGGGTTGGTGTGGCTGTGGTGGTCATGGCAGACTGGGCGGGTGTGGCCAAGGTAGGCGTGGTCACCTTGATGTTGTTCATGGGGAGGAATGCCTGTGAGGGCCGGGCAGGGTTGGGGGAGATCCAGGGGGTCTGTGGCAGGTGGGGCAATGGGCAGGAGGCTCATCCTGCGGGGCGAGGTAAGGCAAGGCGAGGCAGGGGCCAGGGCGGCTGCTGTCTGACACCATCGGCCCCCGCACAGAGAGGCCAGAGAGCACATGGGGGGCAACAGTATCCGTCAGCAGCCACAGCCTGCCGGCCCGGCACAGTCTGGGGCTCCGCAGCCCGCCATCAGCAGTTCAGAGAAGCTGCCTCTGAGCTGGATGGCCAGCTGATAGCTGAGGAGGCACTGCTGTGGGTTGTGCCCAGGAAAAGGAGAGCACGCGAGGCCAGGAGGGATGGGATGGGGGAGGAGGGAAACCAGCTGTGCTGGGATGCATCCAGCCTCGTGGGAGCTCAGCGAGTTAATGGGTGGTTGGTTGAAGAGGGACAGTTGCCATCTCTGGGGCATGGCACGCGTGCCCATCGAGAGGGCTCTGAGTGCCGCCTCTGGCACACATGCCATAGGTTCGCCACCACTGGTATCGGGTATCCTGTCTGAGCAGGGGGTTGAACTAGAAAACCTCTAACTTCTAACTCCCGTCTAACTCTATTATTATTTTATTTATTATTAGTACTACTACCTCCAAGGTCCCTTCAGCTCTACTCTGAATTTGAATTTGCCTTCACTAACAGCCAGTGTTAACCCTGAACTGTTCCCAGGAACTAATTTCAGCTTCAGCAGCTGAAGCATCAAAACCTGGTGATGGGAGGCCAAGGACAGCATGCTTACCTTTCCCTCTCCGAGTCAGAGAATCAGCCCAAGTTGGCAATCTCACGATGGCGCCCCCAGCATTTCGCTATCACGACTACGTGATGATAAGCCACCTTAGAAATACTTTTCGCAGATCCTGTCTTGCATATCTGAAATAGAAACCAGGATCTTCTCATGGATGAGAAAAAGAAAACAGAAAAGAACATATACATGTGGGCAAAACACATTGTAGTATAAACCAAAGCGCCCTTTGGCTCAGCCTAAGCCGCCAGCCCAGGAGCAAAGCCTCCCCTTGAAAGAGTTATGGAATATCTGTCAGGTGAGCACGCAAATCTAAGGGGCCATGCTGCTAGAGAGGGGAGGGGTCTGAAGGTCTCTTGGGGGCAACATGTAAGCAATCGGACATCGTTGCCTTTCCAATTCCAGTCCCTGACACGCTCCAGGTGCTAAACAGGCTGGACCTCAATTAACCTTTTCCCAGACCAGCCATTAGTCAATTAAGCAGGCAAACCATCCTCAGGTCAATCTCAGACACCTTCAAAGCATTTTCTGGGCTGCTTCTTTTTTAAACTTTCCAGTGCTACACAGCATGTCTTGCGTTTCCTGGTGGTCCCCCATCCAAGCCTAAACAAGCTTTCCTTCCCAAGTCAGCCAAGGCTGTCCAGGTACAGACTGAGAGTCACCGGCCTGGAGAGCTTTCCCTGGTGGACGCTGCCCGGGGAGGGGGTCCCTGCAATAAGCCTCAGTGGCAAGGGAAGCCCTCACATATGCACAGTCTGCTCACTTTGGCTGGTCTCAGGCCAGGTTAAGTTGGCTTGCACTGAGCATGTTGAACCACACCAGGGATTTGGATGTGCAAAGCCAGGAGTTGGGAAGCAGGTCATGGGAACAGAACCTCGGGTACTGCTGCATCCTCCTTTATGTTGTTCTAGGTCAGAGGTGGGGAACGATGGCCCTTTTATGACTTGTGGACTTCAACTCCCAGAATTCCTGAGCCAGCATGGACAATATTTGGCTGGCTCAGGATTTCTGGGAATTGAAGTCCACAAGTCATAAAAGGGCCATCGTTATAATTTAGGCGATCGCCCAGTTCCTTCCTTCCTTTTCCCAGCTGATCGCCTGAAGAATGCGACAGCCAGCTCAGTTACTTTTGCTTCAAAGATGGTGCTGCAAAGATGGCGCCCGCAAGCACAATCGCTTCTACCCAGCACAAATATGGCGCCCTCCAGCGCTTCCACTCACAGGTCTCTTCCGCTGCGGCCGGGGACGATGAAGGCTGCATTGGACCCCTGGTCATCCCTCAAGCTCCAGACCCCACAACCCCCAACCCCTTCCTCGCAGCGAGGGGCGCCTTGAAGGAGCCCACTGCCGTCTTGACTGCGGGAGGTACCGTGCCCTTTCCCGGCCCTTAAAGTACATCCAAGCGACAACTCCAATACCTGCCACCAGGGGGCAGCAACGTTTATAGTTCAGCAACACCTTGTTTCCATTCAGACAACAAGGGGTTGTTGGGGTGGAATTCCATCAGTACGCTGATGATACTCAGCTGTACATTTCCACCCTGAACCACCCAAATGAAGTTCTTGACATGCTGACCCAGTGCCTGGAGGCTATGCAGATCTGGATGGGGAAGAACAGTCTCAAGCTCAACCCCTCCAAGACCGAGTGGCTGTGGTTACCGTCGTCCCGGTATAGTCAGCTGATTCCATCGCTGTCTATTGCGGGCGAGTCAGTGGCCCTCACGGGAAGGGCTCGCAACTTGGGAGTCCTTCTAGATTCACGGCTGTCCCTTGAGGACCATCTGACGGCCGTGGCCGGGAGGATGTTTTACCAGATTCGTCTAGTACGCCAGTTGCACCCCTTCCTAGATAGGGACGTGCTACGCACGGTCACCCATGCCTTCGTCACTTCCAGACTGGACTATTGTAATGCTCTCTACATGGGGCTCCCCTTGAAGTGCACGCGGAGGCTTCAACTGGTGCAGAATGCGGCCGCGCGGGTGGTAGTGGGGGCACCCTGGCGGGTACGAATGGCCCCCATCCTGCGCGAGCTGCACTGCTCCATGGCATAGGACCCAGTTATTTACAAGACCGCCTTCTGCCAGTAAATACCTCCCATCGACCAGTTCGCTCCCACAGAGAGGGCCTCCTCAGGGTGCCATCGGCTAAGCAGTGTCGGCTGGTGGCGCCCGGGGGAGGGCCTTTTCTGTGGGGGCACCCACGATGTGGAACGAGCTCCCCCCGGACGTGTCATGATCTCCGCACCTTCAGAAGAGAATTGAAGACTCATCTCTTCAATCAAGCCTAGACCTCCTCGGGTTTTATGTAAATTTCTATGTAAATTTTTTAAACAAGGTTGTTTGGGTTTTAGAATTGGGATTTTAACAGGTTTTAGTAACAGCCATGTATTAATTTAATTTATTTTTAAATATTTATTATTATTATCTGTTTTAATTGGGCTGTAAACCGCCCCGAGTCCTACGGGAGAGGGACGGTATAGAAATCTAAGAAATAAATAAATAAAAATAAAATAAATAAACACAACTCCCTCCATGGGATCTAACACCCACATTCAGATGTGCTAAGTGTGGCAGTGATGAGAAGGGCTGGAGTTCCGGGGCTTGGCCTGTCGTCCAAGTCCAGCCTTCCTTACTTCCTGCTTGAGTTCCAGCCGGCCTCTCGGCTGCCCCTTTTCTGCGCAATCCTGTCTGCAGCTGAAACCCTTCCTGAAGGAGAAGGAGGAGCCAGAACCTGTCCTCTCCTAAGAATGCACACCAGGCCCAAGAAATAGAGACCAAGAATTGTTCTGGCCGGTTCTGCTTTGTAAATATTGTGCCCGGTTTGGGCCCCTCAAATTCTGTGCAGGAGAGTCAGAGAATTAAAGAGCATTGAGAGTTCCTTGCATAATGCATTGGGTGTAAATTTTGATTTATGACTAACATTCTTCAAAATAAAACAAAATGGCATAGACAAAATCATTGCATGTAGCCTTTGTAGATTTTAAACCTACATCTGAGAGAAATCTTGATGAACCTGGAGAACACAGTACAAAGGGATGTTGCTTTTTCTCATTCAGCATTCATATGAAATGTGCTAACATCCTGATACCTGCTCAGAAAAGTCTCCCAGGGCTTTAGTCCTCCACCCTCTTCAAGTAGCACCTCCACTCCAGGACAGCTCATCTGACCGTCTCCTGCTTACACCTGCCTGAATCCATGGAGCCAGATACACTTCTCCTCCTACATGCTGAGGATATGGCTAGTATCTCACATAACGTTGTTGGCCTTAGAGTCTCCTGTTTCTGCCAAAAAGCTTTAAAGGCAAGGAGACCAGTCGGAGCAGCCAATTTAGTTTCAGTTATCTGGGGATGGTCTTACATGGGGCTGACATTTGGAAAACCCTTATAGATTATACCAAAGAATGACATCGTGGAGCTCCTACACAGCCACAACAATGAGGGCCAAATTAACCCGATTCAGCCACGGCAAACTTGTTCCCATTAGGCACTGAGTGGGAAGATCATTTCAAGGCAATTCATTAGAAGTTTCCCTTATTGAAAAGAGGGATTCCAGGACATAGAATCGGGTTTCATTTTATACTCCATGCACTGAAAAAATACAAGAGTTTGACTGGATGGAAGAAATCATCCTGCTCAGTTACATCAGAGACATGGAGAGTACGTTAAACCTCCCATAATCCACTGAAATGAGCACTGTGTTAAAAGGAGAGCGTTTTCACGGGGGAAATGTGGTGAGTCACAGAAACCTGTTAGGAAAAGGTACAATTTCAATCCGGTCTAATCTCCAGCAGTAGAAGTGAAAGAGCCCATTCTTATTCAGCCTGGGAAAGTGCCTTCTTTGGCCGTCTGGAAGGCACAAGCCCCTGGATGCTGGGCCAGAGACCTTCGCCATGAGAAGGTTAGGAGAAAAACAGGAAAGCCGGGCAACCCCCGGCAAGAGACCCGGGGCTGGACCCTCCGCAAGGCCTCTCTTCCTGCCCCGCAGAGCTCTTCCCGGGAGGCGAAGGTCACGGCCCAAAGAACTTGCATCGCTAACCGGGTTGCTCCTCTGACCGAGGCTTCTTCCGCACTGCAGACCCTCGAGGAGAGGCGGGGGACGGCTGTGTCCCTTCCCGGAGGGGAGTCCCAGGCCCGCCGCGGAGGAAGGCCGAAGCCTCCGCCTCTCAGCGAGGCTCTCCGGGCGTGCACGCGTCGGACCCGGCCCCCCTCCCAGCGCCCGTGCAAACGAGACCAGGCCTTGGCCTCCCACCTCCCTCCGCCAGAGAGCCTCTCGGACTGCGACTCCCAGCATTCCTTGCGCCCTACCCGGGTCAGAGCCTGTCCGCGGCCCAATCAATTAGGCGCCTCACGTCCGTTTCATCCCGGAAGTGGAGGCGGGACTTCTCTGAGCGCCCTTTCCTCTCGTCTAGAAGCTCCGCTGTTCCTCCGGAGGGACCGCCCCCAGGAGTCCCCCTGCCAATCCCCGCCCTCCCCCGAGCGACCAATCGGCGTCCTCCTTCCCTCCCTCAGCCAGAGGGCGCCTGCACAGTAGTGAGGCGAGGAGTTCCGCTGGCCTTTGGGGGTCCCGTCTCCTCCCCGCCCGCCCCCTCCGGGGGTCTCTCTCTTGGCGGGGCGAGGGGAGCCGGGAGGGGCGCTTCCTCCCTTCCACCTCCTGGGGGGGCTCCCTACGCCCCCCCCAAAGGCTGGAGGGGTTCCTGCTGCTCCCTCAGACTCCGGCCAGCTTCTCCCGGGCTGGGCGAGGATCCTCAGCTGGCAGCTTCAGAGGCTTTTCAAATTCATATCTCCCCCACCTCGCCACAAGCCACTTTTCTGCGATTTGAAACCATTTTAATGTTCCTGTTGTTTTTGCACTCAGTACCTGAGGTCGCCTGATGCTGGAGCCCAGTGACCTTCTCCAGGCATGTTTAGATGTGGGCAGGAAGCTCTCTCCTCAGCTAACAGAACGGGGTGGGGGTGGGGGAGAGAGAGAGAGAACCTCCACTGTCATTTTTTACTGTGGGTACAATGGCACACATTAAAAATGAAATTTAGTTGCTTGCTCTCAAAGCGTGCACATACATAAGACACATTTAAAGAGGGGATATGCTGCATCTGGAGGAGCTGGAAGGTTCTTTATTGGCTTTCGTGTTGTGTTCTGCTTTTATTAAAGTGTGTTGTTGAATAAATGTAATGCATGTCTACATGCCCTGGCTGGCACCTGTTATTCGGTAGAATACGCCTAATGTTCTTATCAACACTTCCGAGCAAAGAGAAGGGCTGAGTTTAATAAGCAGTGGAGGAACTGCTGTTCATTATTCTCTGAAGCTCACTAGACCCTTTGACTTGCCTGTCTCTGGAGGGCTTAAAGGGACAAAGACTGATTCCTTTTGGTGGGCTCCTGCTTTGGGCTTGTAAGGAACTGCCTCAGCTGGTCCCTCAGCAAAGCAAGACTCTGGATCCATCCAGTTGGATCAAAAGGACTTTTACGGAGCAACAGTGATTGCTGGAGGACCAGGCGAAGTCTGAAAAGGCCGCGCAGAGCACAGTCATCCCTGGGTGACTGTGAAAATTTGAGGCATAATACAGGTAGTCCTCTACTTAACAACAGTTCATTTAGTGACCGTTCAAACTTACAACAGCACTGAAAAAAAGGATATGACCATTTTTCACACTTCCAACTGTTGCGGCATCTCCATGGTCACGTGATCAAAAATTGTAATGCAATGCCTGGCAACTGACTATTTATGAGAGTCGCAGTGCCTAGGGAGGGTCACGTGATCAGCTTTTGTGACCTGACAAGCAAAGTCAATGGGGAAGTCACTTAACAACTGCGTTGCCGACTTAACGACTGCAGGGATTCACTTAGCAACAGTGGCAAGAAAGGTCATAAAATGGGGCAAAGTTCACTTAATAAATGTCTAATTTAGCAACAGAAGTTGACCACTGGTCGATCACGTGACCCCGGGTCCTACATCCACGCCGTTTGCCAAGCGCCTGAAATTTTGATTGTGACCTGTGAGGCTGTTTATGGCACTGGACCAGGATACTTACGGGGCCGTCTTCTGCCACATACTTCCCTTCGACCGGTGAGAGCGCACAGGGTCGGCCTCCTCCGGGTCCCGTCAGCGAAACAATGCAGTCTGGCGGGTCCTAGGGGGAGGGCCTTCTCTGTTGTGGCGCCCACCCTCTGGAACCAACTGCCCCCTGAAGTCCGCGTTTCCCCCACTTTCCCGGCCTTCCGGAAGAATTTAAAAACCTATTTATGCCGGCAGGCCTGGGGATGACTGTGGTTGTGTGCGAATGATGAATGTGTCTGCGGGTCTTTTTAAATGCTTTTTAACTTTGGTTTAGTTTTTTGTAATGTTGAGATGTTGTTTTTATTCAGGTTGTTAGCTGCTCCGAGTCCTCGGAGAGGAGCGGCATAAAAATTTTATATATATATATATATATATATATATATATATATATATATATATATATATATATATATATATATATATATATATATATATATATATATATATATATATATATATATATATATATATATATATATATATATATATATATAAATAAAATGTTGTGATGGTCGTAGCTGCGAGGACTGGTTGGAAGTCCCTTTTTTCAAGGGTGAACACTGGTTCTCAGTCAAGGATTACCTGCGGCAGGTAAAGCGAACCTGGCACCCTTTGGTAGGCTGGCTCACTACCCCAATGGCCACCCAGAGGTACCCCCAAGCCCATCCCCAGGTCCAACGGCAGCCAATGTGATGCTGAAAGCTTGTTTTGAGAATCTCTGAGGTGCCGGGAGATAGCAGTTCACCCTGAGGAAATGACGGCCTTGAAGTCTGGCAAAAACCGCCTGGGAGAGAGTCCGCTCTGTCTCCACCAATATCTCCCTGCCTAAATTCTCAGTTACAGCAAAGCAAAAAGCAAGCAAAAATGCCAGCAAGCCTCTCTCCCCCCACCCCACTTCCCAGGAATGGCAGGACACGATGGTGGACCTGAGAGGGTTTGTGCATTCTGCAATAGTGAAGGTCCCATCTAGATGTAAAAGAGCCTTGAGGTTAATCCTGTGTCATTCTGAAGAAAGGCATAGATCTTAAACACTGAGGCCTCTTTCCTTAATCTGTGATCCTACTTGAGATGGAAACAGCCAATCCAGAGCTGGAGTAACCTTCAGAAAGATCGGGGTACAATATTTTATTATTGTAATGGAGGTAGTACAGTAACCCCCCAGTGCAAAGATTAACCTTTTTCTTGCCTACCTGAGGAGCTCTTATCAATTATCACAGTTTACTTACTTTATTTGATATGGCACATTGATATAATGTGCTTATTATTTAACGCCTCCAAAAAGTTGTGGGAAAGGAATGCATTTTTTCTTCCAGCAAATTAGTCCCCCAAGTGATCAAGTTCTGTTCTCTTTCCATGGCTGTTCAAAGACTTGATAATTTTGCAATCTGAATTCGACCTCCTGCTGATACGATGTGTTTTGTGTATCCCCAGGGGGACGGAGCGGTGAGGTGAAGAAATGTGCATCTGAGCAAAAATCATGTGATTTATATTCTTGCATCTGGCATTAGGAAGTGACATTGCAATGTTTAATTATTAGCTGCTGGGCCTGCTCTTGGAAACAGCCTCAACCCAAGATCCCCATGAAGGGAAATGGCATCCTTTGAACCCATTTCAGAAAGTATCTCAGAGCCCACCCATTGTTGACACTTGGCTGATGCCTCCTGGAAGACTTCATTCTCAAATCCTCAGTCCTTGCCACTTTCTTTTTTTTCTCTTTCCCTCTTAAAGCGACCTTCACCAGGTGGGGCTTGGGGCTCCTTCCTGTTCCTACCTGATTCATGGAAAATCAGCTGCTTCCTTTGATCAGGCAGCTTGGAAGGCACCAGAGCTGTGAATTTGGAAGCTTGGTCAGGTCAGCCAGCCTGTTGCTCGGAAGCTCCAGAGAAGGTGGGTGGAACTGGCTTCCTGGGTAAAGAAGGAACTTTCAACGGCATCCAGTGGGGACATTGGGGGAGAAGAGAGCACTCTTGCATTTGTCGATATGAAAAAAAGAGAAAAAAAGTCAGGGGGTGGGTGGAACACACCACCAGTGTTCCAAGTACGGCTCTCACCTGGCACTGACAGCGTCTTTTCTGCCTAGGCATAGCAGACAGCTTATGCAAGGGACTTTCGGCCAGGGGAAGGCAACCTTGGCTCTTTTATGACTCGTGGGCTTCAGCTGACTCAGGAATTCTGGCCGTTGAAGTCCATGAGTTATAAAAGAGCCAAGGTTGCCTACCCCTACTTTAGGCAAACAAAGTGTCAGAATCCAATTATATTTCATCTCTAGTTATCGACTATGGAAAACCCCATTTCTGCCCTCTCTGGATTGTGTCATACGATGAAGGGGAAGGGGGGTGAACAAAGGGGTTTTATGACCCTCACTTCCTTCGGTACAACTTCAAAGGGGATTGAATGTGGATACCACCAAAAGGACTAACAATGGGGCCATCAGTTTTCATCTACTCCTCTCTGAAGTCTCCCACCGGCAGTGAGGAAAAAGGGGGTGGAAAAGTAACGCCTGGTATTGTCACTGGAAAAATGGGGTGGGACTGCTGGGGACCCCTTAAAATCTTGAATATTCCAAGAGTTCTGTCTTCTTAAGATGCAAAGTGGGGTGGGTCCTTACATTAGACAGGACCTGCAGAATTAGTCCACCTAGAAGGGAGAACCTTGCCGGGGGACTTTGCAAAAATTACCATGTCAGACGACAGAGCAGGAAACAGAGAAAATTCCCCGGAAAGGGAGCTGCTGCCCCGACTGAAACCCTGCCTGATGTTGGGATCTGAGTGGTCAGATTCCTCAGGAGAAGAGGTGGTGGAGATCCGGGACCACAAACCTCGGTGATCAATGGGCGTTGGAAAGAAAGGTGAATGGGGGAAAAAATCAAGAAAGGTGACCCTGAGACCGGGGGGGGGGCAACCAACCAGAATGGAAGCAGGAGATGGAGAAATCCCTGCACGCAAGTGAAGAGGAAGGGAGCTGGCCACCGTACTCGGGCTGGATCCTAGAGAAAGCTATCGACCTGATGAAGAGAACTCTCAGCTCCCTAGGAGCCGCAAAGGGAGAGACACCAAGGGGGAAGTGGAACCTGCAGCCCCAGGGACATCTGCTGATCCAGTAACTCCCACTCCCTGCGACCCGCAGATGGCTATCTGGATGGAAGACACTACCACCGACAATGAAGGCATCGGTACATTCAAAGACTCGCGCTGCTGGACGTGAAATTCAAGGGGGAGCCGACATGCTTGGGGTTTTTCCTAACCCAAGTCCTCAGCTACATGGAGGAATACAGGCGGCACATCCCCAGTGACAAAGCCCATATCCGGATCGTGAAATGTGCCCTTGACGGGCCGGCCGCAGATTGGGGGGTGAACTTGCACGACTCCAATGCCCCAGAGCTCAACGACTTCAACTGTTTCATGTCCTCTCTGAGAAGGCGATTTGAGGACCCCCTAGCTGATCGTAAAGCCCACGAAAGGATAAAAATGATGAGGCAAGGCAAACGCCCGGTAGCTGAATACACGCAAGAATCCCAGGCCATTGGCAGCAAACTGAACTGGCCGGAAGACATCCTCCTTAGCCATTTCAAAGACGGACTAAATTATGACCTATATGACGCTTGCCTGCCCGAGGGGACCCACACCAACTTCAGGAATGGTACGTCTTGGCAGAGGAAGCAGAGATCGACGTATTGAAGAGGCACCACCGAGGAAAACAATGGAGCCGCTCACCGCCCGAGTTGACACGCGAACCAGTGAAACCATCGGCTACGGCCAAGAAGCAAATGGGGTGTTTCAAGTGCGGGAGAGAAGGGCATTGAGCTGTAGAATGCCGCTCAAAAGCCCCCCAGCACAACCCAGACAGATCACCGGCCAGCAAATCCGGAAAGTCTCCAGCTAAGCCAAAAGAACCTGCCATGAGAATGATGGAGGCTGTGGAATCCCCCACCTCTGCTCATCAGGGGGAAAGAACTCCAGCCTACACCGCAGGGCCGGAATAAAGTAGAATAATGTAGAATAATAATGATAATGAAAAATCACTAAAGCAAAATGATGTGTCTGTACAATTATTGGAATAAAGCTGTGTTAGCAAATACGTGATTAACCCAAAAGCACATTGCGTTCAGAAACAATGTACCAAGTAAGACTCTCTTCATTGTATGCCTGTGAGAAACTAACCTGATGAAATACAATGTAGATTTCTATGTGTGCTTCTTTGTTCCTGAGAAAGGAAAGCTATAAAACTGTAGTTTGGACCCCCCCCTCGGGGTTCAGAATTGCTTGTGTTACTGCTTCTGAACCTTGCGCAAATAAACCTCTCTGCACCCTTTGGAATTCGTAAAAGTTCCTTTCGTTTTCCACAAGAGTAGGGCTTGGGCCCCAGATCCTGTCTAGAACGCCTGAAACCATTTTCTCTTAATAAAGGATGCCTGTTGGAAGAAATATTCCAAGAGTTCTGTCTTCTTAAGATGCAAAGTGGGGGGGGTCCTTACACAAAGCTGTTCTTGGCCAGGAAGCCACAAATGGGGACTCTGGAGCTATTTCCCTCCGCACCAGCCACCCAGCCAGCCCCTGCTTGCCGGCTCCCATGGTCCAAGGACCCTTGCACCTGCAGAGGAACCGCCAGCGAGGTCAGGGGAGCGCTTTGAAGGACCAACTGCCATCCTTACCGTGGGAGCTGCCAAAGCCTTCTGGGTTCTCGAGATGGAATTAGATCAGGGCAGCAGCTCCACTAATGGCCATCAGGGGGCAGCAAAGGACAGGACTTTGCGCCATCTGCTGGCCCTGGGGAGTCCAGCAGCCCCGAGATGCTCATCCCAGGTTTTCTCTGCAGGGCCACTCCTAGCCCGCCTTCCTGCCAAGGAGATGGGGCACCGGCTCTTCCGGTTATCACCTCACAACCACCTGCCTAGGTAATCTGGCCAACATGCTCTAGAGCTTGAGATATCCTGGCCAGCCCAGTAAATTTTGATTCGATTCACACAACACTACTCTCTCCGTAGGATCTGACAGCCACATTCACATTTGTTAAGTCCAGCCTTCATTACTTCCTGGCTGAGTTCAAGCCGGTCTCTCGGGGACAATCCTGGTTCTAGCTGAAACCTTTCCTGAAGGAGAGATAAGGAGCCAGAAACTGCCTCTCCTAAAAATACAGATTGCGGACACAAAACAGAGACCAAGAATTCTCCCACCTGGTTCTGCTCCAGTCAACCACCACTGATATGCAGGTTCTGAGGTTTTGCTTGATGAAGAAATACGAGGAATCGGAAGTTGCCTTCAAGCTTTACGTTTTTATTCAGCTGAATAGAGACGGACTCCTCCAAATGAGAGGAGTCCCGAATGACAAGAAATCCATCTATTTATTCTTTCTAATTACATAAGCAACCCATCCAGCAAAGCTGACACACATTAAGGTAAAGATTTCACCCAGTAAGTCTGGCACACTGTAGCTAAGAAGGGAGAGAGCAGAAGTAGCTAAACATGTTCCCTCCCTTTTGGGTGCTTCCCTAAAGATATCATATGTTCTCGGGTGAGTTAGGACATTGGGTGTTTTCCTTGCTGTCCTTTCTGCAAGTGACCAAAGAGGGAGAGGCCATCTGTACGTATTCACAACTGATCCTGTCCACTAATTCCTGGTCATCACCACACAAATATTGTGCCCAGTTTGAGCCCCTCAAATACTGTACACAGGTTTCAGAGAAGGGGTACCTTTTTCTCAAATGTCAATCTACTGGGAAATTAAACAGGATTGATAATTCCTTGCATAATGCATTGGGTGTACATGTTGCTTTATAACTAACATTCTTCTAAATAAAACAAAATGGCATGGACAAAACCACTGCATGAAGCCTTTGTGGCTTTTAAACCTACATTTCAGAGAAATCTTGATGAACGTGCAGAATACAGTACAAAGGGATGTTATTTTTTCTCATTCAGCATTCCTATGAAATGTGCTAATGAACCTGGTACCTGTTCAGAAAAGTCCCCCAGGGCTGTAGTTAGATCATTTAAAAGCAATTTATTTATCTTACAAGGGGGTTTCTCTTAATGAAAAGAGGAGCCCAGGACACATACAGTAGAAAAGGTACAAAAGAATAGTTGATTGGATGGAAGAAATCCTGTTACATCAGAAACATGGACAGTAAGTGAAACATCCCATAATAACATAACCATTTAAAACCATTGTATTAAAAGGAGAACGTTCCCATGGGAAAAGGCATCTTGAGCCACTTAAATCTGTTGAGAAAAGATACAATTTCGGCCAGCTGAAACCTCTAGCATGTACAATTGAAAAAGTCCTTGGCTATTCAGCCTGAGAGAGCCCCTTGTTTTGCAGCACCTGGATGCTAAGGCAGAAACCTTCCATATTACAAGGTTATCGTTATTAAAGTTACAAGAAAGTGCAACCAAGTGCAAGAAACCTGTTTCTTGGCCCCCAGCAAGGACTCTATTCCTGCAACACAGAGATCTTCACCTGAGGTAAAAGTTACGGCCCAAATAACTTGAATTGCTAAGCAGAGAGCAAAGGTAGCCCTGAGGATCAGGTGGGAGGCAAAAAGGAGAGAAAAGGGAGAATTGGCTGATTAATAACCAAGAGTGCAGGTTCTTCTCTGGGTGGAAGGAGGGAGTGGGCCAAAAAGTACAGAAGGGGCGAGAGTCTTATTTCAAGGGAAGAATTAACCCGGGAGAGAACGCTCTGATTTCCAGGCCCATGGAAAGAACTGTGGGCACAATGGAAATTGGAAAGTTTCTCCAGAACATTCCAGTAGCAGCTTCTGGATCTCAAGATGAAATCAGAGACCAATCAGAAGAAATTGAGATACGAGTTTGTGGAATTGAATACACTTGTACTCAGGAGGTTATGTACCCCTTGAAAAGTGTGTAAAATTATTCAAATTGAACTATTAGGCATGACAGAACAGCAGAATCATTAAATAGAGAGCAGCAATAAAGGGAAGAGTAAAATGGTGCTGTTCGTAAGTTTACTTACTCTTGAGTGTTTTGGATGAGAATACATTACACACTCATGTTGACACACAAAGGATGAGATGGAAAATGAAGGGTAAGTGTTCACACCTTCCAAACTCCAGACATTTGGTTTTTCTCCTGTGTGGATCCTTTGATTGCACAGAGTTCCTGCCCTGCTGAAGCTCCTTCCACATTCCAGGTATTCATAGGGTTTCTCCTGTGTGAATTCCTTGATGTTTAGAAAGACTTCCAGTTTCAGTAAACCTCTTTCCACACTGGAGGCATTTATACGGTTTCTCTCCTGAATGGATTCTTTGATGTACATAAAGGCTGCTCCTCTGACTGAAGCTCTTTCCACAGTCCAGGCATTTATATGGTTTCTCTCCTGAATGGATTCGTTAATTTTTGTAATGGCTGCTCCTCTGACTGAAGCTCTTTCCACACTCTAGGCATTTATGCAGTTTCTCTCCTGAGTGGATTCTTTGATGTACATAAAGGTTGTTCCTCCGACTGAATCTCTTTCCACACTCCAGGCATTTATGCAGTTTTTCTCCTGTGTGGATCCTTTAATGTACATAAAGGTTGTTCCTCCGATTGAAACTCTTTCCACACTCTAGGCATTTATGCAGTTTTTCTCCTGTGTGGATCTTTTGATGTACATAAAGGGTGCCCCTCCGACTGAATCTCTTTCCACACTCCAGGCATTTATACGGTTTTTCTCCTGTGTGGCTCCTTTGATGTGCACAAAGGTTTCCCCTCTGACTGAAGCTCTTTCCACACTCCAGACATTTATATGGTTTTTCTCCTGTGTGGATTCTTAGATGCCTTTCAAGTTCTCCATTTCGTTTGAAGGATTTTCCACATTCCAGGCATTTATGCTGTTTCTCTACTAAGTGGATTCTTTGATGTACATAAAGGCTGAACCTCCAATCAAAGCTTTTTCCACACTCCAGGCATTTATAAGGTTTTTTACCTGAGTGGATCTTTTGATGTCTATACAGGGTGCCTTTCCGACTAAAGGTCTTTCCACACTCCAGACATTTATACGGGTTTTCTCCTGAGTGGATCCTTTGATGTCTATAAAGGGTGCCCCTGCGACTGAAGCTCTTTCCACACTCCAGGCATTTATACAGTTCTTCACTTGAGTGGATCCTTTGATGAACATAAAGGCTGCTGCTCTGACTGAAGCTCTTTCCACACTCTGGGCATCCATATGGTTTTTCTCCTGTGTGGATCCTTTGATGGATTTTAAGATCTGCATTTCTTTTGAAGGATTTTCCACATTCCGGGCACTGATATTTCTTTCCTCCCTCCTGGATTCTCTGGGGATTCCAGGGTTTTCCGCCTGTCCCGAAGGACCCTCCGCCCTCCAGGCCCGTCTCGGGGTCTCCGCCCGTTTCCTGCTCCCCGCTTCTCCCTCCCGGCGGCCTCCTTTCCCGGAGTTCCCCTCGGCTCATCCCTTCCGGGCCTCCCCCGCCGTCTCCTCCCGGGGCTGCTCCGCGGGGCCTCCTCTCCTCTCGGGCAGCGCCTCCTGCCTTCTTTCCTCCGCCGGGCTCGCCCGTCCTCCTGCAGGGGCGAAGGGGGGGAGGAGAGGCGGGTCACGGAGGGGAGTCCCAGGCCCGCCCGGGGAGGAAGGCCGAAGCCTCCGCCTCTCAGTGGGACCTTCCGGGCAGGCCTCCCTCCCAGCGCCCGTCCCGCCAGGCCAGGCCTCGGCCTCCCCCCTCCCCCCTCCTCCGCCAGAGAGCCTCTCGGACTGCCCCTCCCAGCATGCCTTGCGCCCCACCTGGATCCGAGCCCGTCCGTGGACGAATCAATCAGGGCGCCTCAGTTCTGTTTCATCCCGGAAGTGGAGGCGGGACTTCTCTGCGCGGCCTTTTCCTGGATGCTCTTCCTCTTTCGCTCGAAGGGACCGCCCCCAGGAGTCCTCCTGCCAATCACCGCCATCACCAGAGCGACCAATCGGCGTCCTCCTTCCCTCCATCAGCCAGATGGCGCCTGCGCAGTAGAGAATGTTCTCTTCGTCCGGCGAGGTGGGACGAGGGGCCCTTTGACCTTTGGGGTCCCGTCTCCCCCCCGCCCCACATCCAGGCAGGCGGAGCTGAGGGGCTTCCGGGCCTGCGTCTCCGCCCCTCCCTCCCACCCCCTCCCCCTCCTGGGGGTCTCTCCCTCGGCAGGGCGAGGGGGATCTGGGGGGGCGTTTCCTCCGTTCTTCCTCCTGGGGGGCTCCGGCCAGGCTCTCCCGCGGCCCCCAGGCAGCCCCTCTCCCGGGGGGGGTCGGAGAGAGCCGCCAGTGGAACTCACTGCCTCCAGAAGCGGTGAATGCTCCGTCACTGGAAGCTTTTAAGAAGAGCCTGGACGGCCCTTTGTCCGAAAGGGTTTAGAGTCTCCTGCCTGAGCAGGGGGTTAGGCTAGATGACCTCCAAGGTGCCTATTCTTCTTCTTCTTCTTTATTATTACCAGTCCTACCCAGAAGGCCCCCTTCCAGCTCTGCTTCTGCCTCTCCTTTCCCTCCTCTGCATTCACACCGGAGCCCCTTCGTGCAAGGGGGGGGGGAGAAAGGAGGAGATGGAGTCACAGGCGGTGTTTGATTCCAGTGATGCTTTTTCGAAATGTTTTTCTTTTCCCCCGTTCTGCCCCGCCAAAGAGGAAGGAAGGAGGAAAGTGGGGAGGATGAAGGAGATCCTGGCCCCAAGGACCACCTTTCCCAGCCTCTCTCGGGGGGCTTCGGACTGGGGGAGGTTTGGGGAGCCCCGTAACATCCAAGGCTGCTCCCCCTCTTTAGGCATCCCCCCCCGAGGGTGGCCGGTGTGCCTCTTCCTCCCTCCTGCCTCTTCCGTCGCAGGCCGGAGAGCTGGAGGTTTCTGGCAGGATCCGGGCCCTTCCTGGCTGCCCTTCCTCTGGGGAGAGGGAGCTTGGAGTCGGTTCCTGGGCTCCCGTGGAGCCCCCCGGCCAGCCCGGGACCCCCAGCCCTGAGGGATGGGACTGGGACTTCTTCCACACACAGTAAAATCCTTCTTTTACTTTTCCAATATTTTTTATGCTTTTTCATACACCTGACTCCACCCTCCTGTCTTTGCGCCTAATAAAGGCTTGATTAGAAAGCAGTTGCGTATTTCCAGGGCAGGAGATTCTTCAGTGGGGTGAGATGCTTCAGTTTGGATTCAGCAGTTCCCACATTTATCTCCTGAGTTTGCGAGGCTTTAGCAGACCGAATATAACTTTAGGGTGAACCAAAAATACAACAGTGTCATTTGCTTTCCTTGAAAAGCCAAATTGGGTTCTGTGTGTGGGGAGGGGGTGAAGTTTGGGGATTGCTGACTGGGAACAGTTATGAACGTTAAGCAGTTTTTCTACCCAATTGGGCTAGTTTTGGAGATGGGTTGCAGGACAATTTGATCTTGGTGGGTCCATTTTGGAGGCTATTATGGGCTATTTTTAAAGGGCTGTAGAGAGGATCCTTGACTTACCACCATTTCTTTAGTGATTGAAGTTGCACCAGCTCTGAAAAAAGGGACATATGATCAGTTTGCACAATTGCGAGGGTTGCAGATGCCCATGGTCACGCGACCCAAATTCAGGCAACTGGCGTGGATTCCTGACAGTCTCACAGTTCCAGGCTCACGTGTTTATAACCTCCGCAGCTGGCGTCTGACAAGCAAAGTCAGCCGAGGAAGCCAAATCCCCTTAACAACTCTGTGACTCACTTAGCAGCTGCACTAATTGGCTTAACAACTGGGGGAGATGACTGACAACTGTGGCAAAAAAGGTGGTAAAATGGAGTGAAACCCGCTTAACAACGGTCAGCAACAGAAACGTTTGGCTCAACTGTGGTCATAGGTGTACAGTTTGGGGTCAACATATCAATCTGTCATGAACAATAACTGCAAAGTACAACATGGGCAGCAAACAGGGTTGGGTCAGTCAGCCCCCTCCCCTCTAGCTGCATCACCAGCCCCTCCCTCCCCAGATCCAGCATCTCTCTCTCCCAAGGACCCCTTTGCAAAGCTGCAGCTGAGGGGGGGAAACCCCTCCAACACCTCTCTCCTCAGATTTTTCAACCTGAGACATAGCCCTCCAACCCTGGACTGGCACCTGTCTCATTTCCTCTTCTTCCTGCAGCTGAGGGGCAAAACAATGCACCTGCTTATCTGCCAGCACATTTGCAAGTCAACTACCCTCCTCCACTTACCTGTCCCCATCGATGGGCACCTGTAATCACCTGCCTGGTGAGACTTTGGGAACAGTGCAGAGAAGAGCAACTGAGACGGTTAAAGGCCTGGAGTCTAAAACACATGAGGAAAGGTTTGGCTAGTCTAGAGAAAAGAAGGATTAGGGTTGACATGATAGCCGTATTCCAGTATTTCAGAGGCTGCCACAAAGAGGAGGGGGTCACTTTATTTTCCCAAGATATAACAGCAATGGGCCTTATTCAAGATGACAGTGAGGGGCTTACCCCAAGGAGGTTGACAATTTGGTGAATTGGTGTAAGAAAAACAGCCTAATTTTATCCACTGGAAAAAAAAAGATCATTGTTGATTTCAGAAAAGGCAGGCACAGCCACACTTCACCTGTGGAGACGGTCACCAGCATCAAATTCCTTGGTGTGCAGCTAACGAGTAGACTAGCCTGGTCGCTCAACAGTGAGACCCTGCTGAAGCGGGCACAGAAGCGCCTGAATTTTCTGTGGTCACAGGAGAAAAGCACATCTCCCTTCCCCTCTCCTGACCACTTTCTACAGGGGGACGATCGAGAGCAGCCTGTCGTACAGCGTCACAGTCTGGTTTGGAAGCATCACTGCTTCAGACAGGAAGGCGGTGCAGGGAGTGGTGAAGATGGCAGAATAGAGTATTGGCAGTTCCCGTAAGCGTTGCTTGACCAGGGTCTGTAAGAGTGTCTGGGACGCCACATATCCTCTGCACAACTGTTTTCCTTGTTACCTTCTGGGAGGAGGAGGCTTCGTGGTGTCCAAAGCAGAACATCCAGGTTTAATCATAGTTTTGTTCCATACAATATGAACCTTGTGAACTGTAAAGCTTCCTCTTTCCGTTATGTCTTCAAGATGGACAGTGATTAATATTTAAATGTTATTTATATGTAAGGGTGCAGGTTTATACATATATCGTATATAGCATGTTTAAATGTGTTATGTGTATGTACACTTTGAAAGCAACCAACCAAATTTCATTTTTAATGTGTGCCAATGTGCCCACAGTACACAAAATGACAATAAAGGTTATCGATCTATCTATCTATCTATCTATCTATCTATCTATCTATCTATCTATCTATCTATCTATCTATCTGTTATGTCTGGCCTCTCTCAGCTCATTAAAATCCACGTAAATATGTCTTTAAGAGGTTTATTTAACACATTTCAAAAGGATTCATTTCAAAGCAAGCTGCTGGCATTTTTGTTGGCCGGAACGACCAAATCAGATCTATTTACATTTAGATTAAACATGCTCTCCTCCTCCTACTTCCCAATTAACTTACTCTTTCTTTATCACATTGTCCAAGACCTCATTATTCTTCGGTAGGTTTTCAAAACACCAGAATTCCAACGCACTGCAAAAGTTTTCAAGCCTCTCCTTGATTAACGTTGCTCGTGACAAGGGCGTAGTCTCCCTTTCCCCTTCTAATATAGTGTCCGATACGTCACTTCCCCCCATTACTTCCTTTTTCCAGTTAACTGACACCTTCGCTTATCAAACCTTCGGAACCTCGGATCAATCCATTTATCTTCTTGTTCTAAATCTGACTCATCATTTTGAGAGTCTGATTCAGAATGCATACAAAGCTCCTCATTGTCTGACTCGGCTGCCGGGAGGGGAAAATACCCAGAGGGGCCTGCTTGTGCTTCATCATCCTCTGATATGTCATCATCCAGTCGTGAGACACCCACAACACTACCCCCCCGCAGGCCCCTCCCCCGGGGGCCGTCGTATGGGATGTGGTTTGGAGGGAAACGCAGTATGAAAATCCCACATTAACTCAGGAGCCTCAATATCCTGAGCATCTACCCAAGAGCCAGCGGCGGGCCCACCCCCGGTCCAATCAACCAAATATTGGAAGCGGTCGTCGAGCCATTGGGAATCTCGGATGCCGGACACCTCCAACCGGGAAACAGGAACTTGAGCACGGCGAGCTGTCGGGCCCGGATCAGGAGGTCGAAGCGGAGAATCAGGGTTGACAGGAACAAGCAAGGAGTGATGAAACACGGGATGTACACGAAAAGACCTAGGCAAAGTCAAACGATAGGTCACCGGATTGATGACCGTCTCCACAGGGAAAGGACCCAGGAAACGTTGATCAAGCTTGCGGTGAATTCTCCCTGGAAACAAGTACTTGGTGGAGAGCCAAACCCGATCTCCAACAGCTAACGGCGGCGTGTCGCAACGCGAGCGGTCTGCAACCCGCTTGTAGTCTTCCTTGGCCTTAGTCAAGTGGTGCTTAACCATCTCGTGGACTGACTGCAGTTCGGTTAAATAGTCTTCTGCAACTGGAACTGGAGAATCGAGGAGCGTGAGCGGGAAAAATCTGGGATGATAGCCGTAGTTGGCAAAAAACGGGGTGGTCTGAGTGGAAGTGTGCTGAGAGTTGTTGAAAGCGAATTCGGCCACGGAGAGATATTTGGACCAATCGTTCTGTTGGTCGTTGATGAAACAACGCAAATACTGCTCCAGAATGCCAATCACTTTCTCTGTACCCCCATCAGTCTCTGGGTGATGCGTGGAGGCTAGATTAACTTGGACTTGAAGCGCAGACATGAGTTCTCTCCAGAACTCCGAGGTGAACTGGGTTCCTCGGTCGGACACTATTTTGTCAGGCAAACCATGTAGCCGGAAGATATGTTGAATGAACAGCTGAGCAGTGACCTTGGCTGTCGGTATTCTTCGGCAAGGAATGAAATGTGCCATTTTGGTCAGCATGTCCACCACTACAAAGACAACGGTGTAGCCGGCAGAAACAGGTAGACAAGTCAAGAAGTCCATGGAAATAGCTCCCCAGGGTCTCTCCGGCGTGGGTAACGGCTGTAATAATCCCGGAGGGGCTCCTGTGGCATGTTTTGCCTGACGGCACCGTACACAGGACTTCAGATAAGAATGAACATCATGGCGAAGTCTGGGCCACCAAAAAGTCCGAGACACTAAGTGAAGAGTCTTAAAGAAACCAAAATGACCTGCCGCAGGGTTATCATGGCATTGAGTCAGGATGAGACCCCGGAGTGGGCCTGCTGGAACATATAACAGGTTGCGGAAGTGTAATAGTCCCTCGGACAAGGTCCAAGGTGAGTCGGGACCCACCTCTTGTCTCTTCCGTATTGCAAAGTCATCTAGTTGTTGCGCTTCCCGAATCTGTCGTCGTAGATCTACCGGATCATGCACGGCTGCGATCGATTCGATAGGCAGAATGGTTCGAAGCGGTAAGGGATCTTTGATCTGTAGATACTCAGGTTTACGGGACAGGGCATCTGCTCTTTTGTTGTACCCTTTCGGAATGTAGGTGACTTTGAAGTTGAATCGAGCGAAGAACAAAGACCAACGGATTTGACGTTGATTCAATTTCCTGGCAGATTGCAAAAATTCCAAGTTTTTATGGTCAGTCCGAACTTCAACTTGGTAGCAGGCTCCTTCCAGGTGGTGTCTCCAGGTCTCAAAAGCAGTCTTGATGGCCAATAGTTCCTTTTCACAAATGGTATAATGGCGTTCGGAGGGAGTCAGTTTCCTGGAGTAATAAGCACACAGGAACAGGGGGCCACCATCTTGGCGTGTTTGAAGTAGCACGGCCCCTACTGCAACATCTGAGGCGTCAGCCTCCACTACAAAGGGACGACAAGGATCTGGATACTTGAGAATGGGTTCCTGAACAAAAGCCTTTTTGAGGGTCTGAAACGCCTGTTGCTCGGCATCACCCCACTGGAACTTAACGCCTTTCCGTAACAGTCGAGTAAGGGGCGCAGTCAAGGCAGAAAATCTCGGAATAAATATCCTGTAATAGTTCGCAAATCCCAAAAGTCTTTGGACATCTTTTGCTTTACATGGTGGTTGCCAGGTTTGCAAGGCCTCAACCTTGCCAGGGTCCATGGCGATGCCTTGTGGAGAAATCACATGTCCCAGAAACTCAATGGTGGTTTGATAGAATTGACATTTCTCTAACTTGGCGTAAAGGTGATGCTCTCTCAAGCGTTGCAAAACTCGCCGGAGATGCTGAAGATGAGTTGCTCGTGACGGGGAATAAATCAGGATGTCATCGAGGTAAACCACCACAAATTGATCTAATAAATCCCGGAAGATGTCATTCATGAAATGTTGAAAGACGGCCGGAGCATTGGTGAGTCCAAAGGGCATAACGGTATACTCAAAATGACCATACCTGGTTCCAAACGCGGTCTTCCACTCGTCCCCCTCTCGAATGCGAACCAGGTTGTAAGCACCCCTTAAATCTATCTTGGTGAAGATGGTCGCTGATCGGAGACGGTCCATGAGATCAGGAATCAAAGGCAGAGGGTACCGGTTGCGCACCGTGATGGCATTGAGCTTGCGATAGTCACAGCATAGGCGTAAATTTCCGGTTTTCTTCTTCACGAATAACACAGGAGCTGACAAAGGCGAGGAAGAGGGACGAATGAAACCCCTGGCCAGGTTTTTGTCCACAAAGTCTTTCAATGCGGCCAACTCGGGTTCTGACATGGAGTAAAGGCGTCCCCTTGGAAGCTTGGCATTTGGTAGCAAATCAATGGCACAGTCATATGGTCTATGCGGAGGCCATTGGTCTGCCTCTTTCTCATTGAATATATCTGCAAAGTCTGCTAGATCGGCCGGCAAGGTGATGTCAGGGTGGGATGGTAGCTGGGCTGCACAAACTTGGCGTACGTGGTCTACGCATTGCAAACTGGGAAATGAAACAAAGTTCTGGGACCACACCACACAAGGATCATGGGTTCTCAACCAGGCTAGGCCGAGAACTAAGGGGAAATGAAGTCCCTTGGTAACATAGAATTGGATGGCTTCTTCATGTTGTCCTATGACCAGGCGTATGGGCTGGGTCATAAACTTGATCGGTCCAGATAACAACTCACGACCATCGATTGTCTCAACCAACATAGGCGGCTTCACGGAGCACAAAGGTATGGCATGCTGACGAGCGAAAGCTTCATTCATGAAATTGGTGGTGGCTCCAGAATCCAACAAGGCGTGGGCCGGAATGCCCTGGGCATGATTTCCCAGAAGTATATTGGTTGCTAGGATCAGATGTCTCGGAGGACCGGGGTCGTCGTCTGCGGAACTGGAACTGGGTTTGGCGCCTGCCCGACCCAATGTTTCCATTAGGCCGGGCTCTGGCCGTTTCCCGGCAAGGTGGCTTGAAACTGCTGAGCAAATGTCCAATTTGTTGCTGGAGAGTTTGAACTAATAGATGCAGAGCCGGGTTATCAGCGAGGAGTTCCTCCATGACGTCACTGAAAGCTCGGACTAATTTTCGTCTTTTTTTGTTTTTGGGTCACGAGCAATCTGTTATGTCTGGCCTCTCTCAGCTCATTAAAATCCACGTAAATATGTCTTTAAGAGGTTTATTTAACACATTTCAAAAGGATTCATTTCAAAGCAAGCTGCTGGCATTTTTGTTGGCCGGAACGACCACATCAGATCTATTTACATTTAGATTAAACATGCTCTCCTCCTCCTACTTCCCAATTAACTTACTCTTTCTTTATCACATTGTCCAAGACCTCATTATTCTTCGGTAGGTTTTCAAAACACCAGAATTCCAACGCACTGCAAAAGTTTTCAAGCCTCTCCTTGATTAACGTTGCTCGTGACAAGGGCGTAGTCTCCCTTTCCCCTTCTAATATAGTGTCCGATACGTCACTTCCCCCCATTACTTCCTTTTTCCAGTTAACTGACACCTTCGCTTATCAAACCTTCGGAACCTCGGATCAATCCATTTATCTTCTTGTTCTAAATCTGACTCATCATTTTGAGAGTCTGATTCAGAATGCATACAAAGCTCCTCATTGTCTGACTCGGCTGCCGGGAGGGGAAAATACCCAGAGGGGCCTGCTTGTGCTTCATCATCCTCTGATATGTCATCATCCAGTCGTGAGACACCCACAACACTATCTACCGGTATCTACCTATCTATCTATCTATCTATCTATCTATCTATCTATCTATCTATCTATCTATCTATCTATCTATCTATCTATCTATGCACCTGAAGGCAAGACAAGAAACAATGGTTGGAAACTGATCAAAGAGAGAAGCAACCTGGAATTAAGGATAAACCTCCTAACAGGGAGGACAATTAACCAGTGGAATTGCTTGCCTCCAGAAATCGTGGGCGCTCCATCACTGGAGGTTTTTAAGAAGAGACTGGACAGCCACTTGTCTCAAATTGTGTAGGGTCTCCTGCTTGAGAAGAGACTTGGTCGAGAAGACCTCCGAGCTCCCTTCCGGATCTATTCTAAATTGGAATTTGAATTTGCCTTCACTAATAACCAACGTCGGCTCTGAACTGTTCCCGGGAACTCATTCGAGCTTCAGCACCAAACCCGGAAGAACAGAAAGGGGGGAGGGGCAAAGGACTGCAAGCTCACCTTTTCCCCTCCAAGTCAGAGTACCAGCCCAAGTTGTCAGCAATCACATGATAGTTGTTGCACCCCGAGCATTTCACTCCATGATGATAAGCCACCTTGGAAATTGTTTTTACAGATTGTGTCCCGCATACATGAAAGAGAAGCCAGGATCCACTCAGGGATGTTCAAAAGTGGTTCTCTGGGATGTCCAAGGGCAGGGAATTTGGGGGAGGTGCCCATTGATTTAGATATGAGTTCCTTTATTACATTTGGAGAGCAGCCCAGATCCCAGTGACAATGGGGGGCTTAGAAAAGAGAAAAGTAAAACGGGAAAAAACACCTGGGCAAAATACACCATGTAGTATAAACCGAAGCTCCCTTTGGCTCAGCGAACAGCCTAAGACGCCAGCCCAAGAGCAAAGCCTCCCCTTGAAAGAGTTATGGAATATCTGTCAGGTGAGCCACGCAAATCTAAGGGGCCATGCTGCCAGCGAGGGGAGGGGTCTGAAGCTCTCTTGGGGGCAACGTGTAAGCCAGCGGTCATTGCTCCCTTTCTAATTCTAGTGCCTGCCCTTCCAAGAACTAAACAGGCTGGACCTCAATTCCCCTTTTTCCAGATCGGAATGCAACATACACGTGAGCAGCAACCGATATTGCGTCACAGCCTTTGCGGTCCCTCCTTCCGCTGCTGCCTCGTTCAGGGCTCGAGGGCGCTGAGCTGCGGTCGGGGACGATAAAGGCCGAACCACTTGCATTGCCCCCCCAGGGCATCCCTCCTGCTCCGGACCCCACGACCCCCAGCCCCATCCTCACACCTGTCCAGGAACCAGCAACGAGGGGCGCTTTGAAGGAGCCCACTGCCGTCTTTACTGTGGGAAGCGCCCTGGCCTTTCCCGGCCCTTAAAGTACATCCGAGCAGCAATTCCACTACCTGCCAGCAGGGGCAGCAAAGGACTGATCTTGGCGCCACATGTCGGCCCTCGGGAGCCCTGCAGTCCAGAGATAATCGGCCCTGGGTTCTCTTTGGAGGGCAGCTCTTCCTCCCAAGGAGGTGAGGCGCTGGCTGGCCCTAGATTGGGGCTCAGAGACTGAATGGCAAGAAAGTTGCCAGTTTATAGTTCACGAACATCTTGTTTCCATTCACACAACACATCTCCCTCCATGGGATCTAACACCCACATTCACACGTGCTAAGTGCGGCAGTGATGAGACGGGCTGGAGTTCCAGGGCTTTGGCTGTCATCCAAGTCCAGCCTTCCTTACTTCCTGCTTGAGTTCCAGCCGGCCTCTCAGCTGCCCCTTTTCTGGGCAATCCTGGCGGCAGCTGAAACCCTTCCTGAAGGAGGAGGAGGAGCCAGGACCTGTCCTCTCCTAAGAATGCACATCAGGCCCATGAAAGAGGGGCCGAGAATTGTTCTGGACGGTTCTGCTTTGCTCAACCTGCATCGTAAATATTGTGCCCAGTTTGGGCCCCTCAAATTCTGTGCAGGAGAGTCAGAGAAGGACACGGTGAATGATCAAATCCTCCCATTGGAGCAAAAAGTATTTTGGGGTACCTTTTTATCAAATAATTTCAATTTACTGTGAAATCAGTTGAAACTGATGCAATTAAACAACATTGACAGCTCCTGCATTGGGTGCAAATTTTGATTTATGACTAACATTCTTCTAAATAAAATAAAATGGCTTGGACAAAATCACTATATGAAGACTTTGTAGATTTTAAACCTACATTTGACTCCATTTGAGAAAAATCTTGATGAGCGTGGAGAATACAGTACAAATTGAAGTTACTTTTTCTCATTCAGCATTGGTATGAAATGTGCTTCAGAAAAGTCCCCCAGGGCTGTATTTAGACCTCCACCCTCTTTAAGAAGCACCTAAACTCCTGGACAGCTCATCTGACTGTCTCCTGCTTACACCTGCCTCAATCGCTGGGCCCTACTTCTCCTCCTCTATGCTGAGGATCTGGATCTTATCTCACGAAGCTTTCTTGGTCTTAGAGAGTCTCCTGTTTCTGCTAAGAAGCTCTGAAGACGAAGGGACCATTGAGAGCATCCGATGTACAAGAGTTTCAGATATCTTAGATGGCGCTGACCTTTGGAAAACCCATTTAGATTATACCAATGACAGGGAGGAGCTCGGTCACATCCCCAACAATGAAGGCCAAATTAGCCCAGTGTCAGGTCCTGCCAGTTCCTGCCATCTGGAGGGGCATTGGGGGGAGGGGGTGGTGGACAAATGGACAATATGTTTGTACGTGATGGGAAACAGGGAGGGGGGAAATGACAGATGATGAAGCGCAGAGAAGCCCAGAATTGGTTTCTAGCAGAGGCACCTTTTGCTCCAATCCGATGAAGTTGAGGGTCTTTCCTTCCTAAGGGACCCAGTTGGAACAGATAAAAAACCTAGATTCTGCCAAGGCACACTTCTTCACATTAGAAGGTCATTTTAGGCAACTTATTAATCTTAGAAAAACACAGGACACATACAGTAGAAAAAGTACAAAAGAGTAGTTGGAAGAAATCCTGTTACATTCACAAACATGGAGAGTAAGTGAAACATCCCATAATAACATAGCCATTTAAAACCACTACATTAAAAGGAGAACGTTCCCATGAGAAAAGGCATCTTGAGCCACTTAAATCTGTTGAGAAAAGATACAATTTTGGCCAGCTGAAACCTCTAGCATGTACAATTGAAAAAGTCCTTGGCTATTCAGCCTGAGAGAGTCCCTTGTTTTGCAGTTAGAAAGTTACAAGCACCTGGATGCTAAGGCAGAAACCTTCCATATTACAAGGTTATTGTTATTAAAGTTACAAGAAAGTGCAACCAAGTGTAAGAAACCTGTTTCTTGGCCCTCAGCAAGGACTCTATTCCTGCAACACAGAGGTCTCACCTGAGGCAAAAGTTACGGCCCAAATAACTTGAATTGCTAAGCAGAGAGCAAAGGTAGCCCTGAGGATCAGGTGGGAGGCAAAAAGGAGAGAAAAGGGAGAATTGGCTCATTAATAACCAAGAGTGCAGGTTCTTCTCTGTGTGGAAGGAGGGAGTGGGCCAAAAGGTACAGAAGGGTCTTATTTCAGAGGAAGAATTAACCCAGGAGAGAACGCTCTGATTTCCAGGCCCATGGAAACAACCGTGGGCACAATGGAAATTGGAAAGTTTCTCCAGAACATTCCAGTAGCAGCTTCTGAATTTCAAGATGAAATCTCACCAGTCAGAAGAAATTGTGATATGAGTTTGTGGAATTGAATACACTTGTACTCAGGAGATTATGTACCCCTTGAAAAGTGTGTAAAATTATTCAAATTCAACTATTCGGCATGACAGAACAGCAGAATCATTAAACAGAGAATAGCAATAAAGGGAAGAGTAAAATGGTGCTGTCCATAAGTTTACTTACTCTTGAGTGTTTTGGATGAGAATACATTACACACTCATGTTGACACACAAAGGATGAGATGGCAATGAAGGGTAAGTGTTCACACCTTCCAAACTCCAGACATATGGTTTTTCTCCTGTGTGGATTCTTTGATTGCACAGAGTTCCTGCCCTGCTGAAGCTCCTTCCACATTCCAGGCATTCATAGGGTTTCTCCTGTGTGAATTCTTTGATGTTTACGGAGACTTTTAGTTTCAGTAAAGCTCTTTCCACACTGGAGGCATTTATAAGGTTTATCTCCTGAATGAATTCTTTGATGTGCATAAAGGTTGCTCATCTGACTGAAGCTCTTCCCACACTCCAGGCATTTATGCAGTTTCTCTCCAGTGTGGATCCTTTAATGGTTAGAAAAACTTCCACTTTCTTTGAAACTCTTTCCACACTCTAGATTTTTCACCTGAGTGGCTCCCTTGATGTCTATAAAGGTTTCTCCTATGACTGAAGCTCTGTACACACTCCAGGCATTTATGTGGTTTCTCTTCTGTGTGGATCTTTTGATGTTTATAAAGGTTGCTCCTCTGACTGAAGTTCTTTCCACACTCCAGGCATTTATGCAGTTTTTCTCATGAGTGGATCCTTTGATGTACATAAAGGTTGCTCCTCTGACTGAAGCTCTTTCCACACTCCAGGCATTTATGCAGTTTTTCTCATAAGTGGATCCTTTGATGTACATAAAGGTTGCTCCTCTGACTGAAGCTCTTTCCACACTCCAGGCATTTATGCAGTTTTTCTCCTGTGTGGATCCTTTGATGTCTATAAAGGCTGCTCCTCTCACTGAAGCTCTTTCCACACTCCAGACATTTATGCAGTTTTTCTCCTGAGTGGATCCTTTGATGTACATAAAGGTTGCTCCTGTCACTGAAGCTCTTTCCACACTCCAGGCAGTTATGCAGTTTTTCTCCTGTGTGGATCCTTTGATGTCTATAAAGGTTGCTCCTCTCACTGAAGCTCTTTCCACACTCCAGACATTTATGCAGTTTTTCTCCTGAGTGGATCCTTTGATGTACATAAAGGTGGCTCCTCCGACTGAAGCTCTTTCCACACTCCAGGCATTTATGCAGTTTTTCTCCTGTGTGGATCCTTTGATGTACATAAAGGCTGCTCCTCCAATTGAAACTCTTTCCACACTCCAGGCATTTATGCAGTTTTTCTCCTGTGTGGATCCTTTGATGTACATAAAGGCTGCTCCTCTGACTGAAGCTCTTTCCACACTCCAGGCATTTATGCAGTTTTTCTCCTGTGTGGATCCTTTGATGTACATAAAGGTTGCTACTCTGACTGAAGCTCTTTCCACACTCCAGGCATTTATACGGTTTTTCTCCTGAGTGGATCCTTTGATGTACATAAAGGCTGCTCTTCTGACTGAAGCTCTTTCCACACTGCAGGCATTTATGCAGTTTTTCTCCTGTGTGGATCCTTTGATGTTTATAAAGGCTGCTGCTGTCACTGAAACTCTTTCCACACTCCAGGCATTTATGCGGTTTTTCTCCTGTGTGGATCCTTTGGTGTTTATAAAGGTTTCCCCTCTGACTGAAGCTCTTTCCACACTCCAGGCATTTATGCAGTTTTTCTCCTGTGTGGATCCTTTGATGTTCATAAAGGTTGCTGCTGTGACTGAAGCTCTTTCCACACTCCAGGCATTTATGCAGTTTTTCTCCTGTGTGGATCCTTTGGTGTTCATAAAGGTTTCCCCTCTGACTGAAGCTCTTTCCACACTCCAGACATTTGCACGGTTTTTCTCCTGAGTGGATCCTTTGATGGATTTTAAGATCTGCATTTCTTTTGAAGGATTTTCCACATTCCGGGCACTGATATTTCTTTCCTCCCTCCTGGATTCTCTGGGGACTCCCGAGTCTCCCGCCTGTCCTGAAGGACCCTCCGCCCTCCAGGCCCGTCTCGGGGTCTCCGCCCGCTTCCTGCTCCCCGCTTCTCCCTCCAGGCGGCCTCCTTTCCCGGAGCTCCCCTCGCCTCATCCCTTCCGGGCCTCCCCCGCCGTCTCCTCCCGGGGCTGCTCCGCGGGGCCTCCTCTCCTCTCGGGCGGCGCCTCCTTCCGTCCTTCCTCCGCCGGGCTCGCCCGTCCTCCTGCAGGGGCGAAGGGGGGGAGGAGAGGCGGCTCACGGCTTCGTCCCTTCCCCGGAGGGGAGTCCGAGGCCCGCCCGGGGAGGAAGGCCGAAGCCTCCGCCTCTCAGTGGGACCTTCCGGGCAGGCCTCCCTCCCAGCGCCCGTCCCGCCAGACCAGGCCTCGGCCTCCCCCCTCCCTCCCCCCTCCTCCGCCAGAGAGCCTCTCGGACTGCCCCTCCCAGCATGCCTTGCGCCCCACCTGGATCCGAGCCCGTCCATGGACGAATCAATCAGGGCGCCTCAGTTCTGTTTCATCCCGGAAGTGGAGGCGGGACTTCTCTGCGCGGCCTTTTCCTGGATGCTCTTCCTCTTTCGCTTGAAGGGACCGCCCCCAGGAGTCCTCCTGCCAATCGCCGCCATCGCCAGAGCGACCAATCGGCGTCCTCCTTCCCTTCATCAGCCAGATGGCGCCTGCGCAGAGGCGAATGTTCTCTTCGTCCGGCGAGGAGGTGGGACGAGGGGCCCTTTGACCTTTGGGGTCCCGCCCCACATCCAGGCAGGCGGAGCTGAGGGACTTCCGGGGCTGCGTCTCCGCCCCCCCCTCCCCCTCCTGGGGGTCTCTCCCTCGGCAGGGCGAGGGGGATCTAGGGGGGCGTTTCCTCCCTTCTTCCTCCTGGGGGGCTCCGGCCAGGCTCCCCCGCGGCCCCCAGGCAGCCCCTCTCCCGGGGGGGGGTCGGAGAGAGCCGCCAGTGGAACTCCCTGCCTCCAGAAGCGGTGAATGCTCCGTCACTGGAAGCTTTTAAGAAGAGCCTGGACGGCCCTTTGTCCGAAAGGGTTTAGAGTCTCCTGCCTGAGCAGGGGGTTGGGCTAGATGACCTCCAAGGTCCCTATTCTTCTTCTTCTTCTTTATTATTACCAGTCCTACCCAGAAGGCCCCCTTCCAGCTCTGTGCTTGTGCTCTCATGAACGATTCCGCCTTTCTTTGGCTTTCGCTCCTCGGAGCTTCTGCCTCTCCTTTCCCTCCTCTGCATTCACACCGGAGCCCCTTCGTGCAAGGGGGGGGGAGAAAGGAGGAGATGGAGTCACAGGCGGTGTTTGATTCCAGTGATGCTTTTTCGAAATGTTTTTCTTTTCCCCCGTTCTGCCCCGCCAAAGAGGAAGGAAGGAGGAAAGTGGGGAGGATGAAGGAGATCCTGGCCCCAAGGACCACCTTTCCCAGCCTCTCTCGGGGGGCTTCGGACTGGGGGAGGTTTGGGGAGCCCCGTAACATCCAAGGCTGCTCCCCCTCTTTAGGCATCCCCCCCCCGAGGGTGGCCGGTGTGCCTCTTCCTCCCTCCTGCCTCTTCCGTCGCAGGCCGGAGAGCTGGAGGTTTCTGGCAGGATCCGGGCCCTTCCTGGCTGCCCTTCCTCTGGGGAGAGGGAGCTTGGAGTCGGTTCCTGGGCTCCCGTGGAGCCCCCCGGCCAGCTCGGGACCCCCAGCCCTGAGGGATGGGACTGGGACTTCTTCCACACACAGTAAAATCCTTCTTTTACTTTTCCAATATTTTTTATGCTTTTTCATACACCTGACTCCACCCTCCTGTCTTTGAGCCTAATAAAGGCTTGATTAGAAAGCAGTTGCGTATTTCCAGGGCAGGAGATTCTTCAGTGGGGTGAGATGCTTCAGTTTGGATTCAGCAGTTCCCACATTTATCTCCTGAGTTTGCGAGGCTTTAGCAGACCGAATATAACTTTAGGGTGAACCAAAACTACAACAGTGTCATTTGCTTTCCTTGAAAAGCCAAATTGTGTTCTGTGTGTGGGGAGGGGGTGAAGTTTGGGGATTGCTGACTGGGAAAGTTATGACCGTTAAGCAGTTTTTCTACCCAATTGGGCTAGTTTTGGAGATGGGTTGCAGGACAATTTGACCTCGGTGGGTCCATTTTGGAGGATATTATGGGCTATTTTTAAAGGGCTGTAGAGAGGATCCTTGACTTACCACCATTTCTTTAGTGATTGAAGTTGCAGCAGCTCTGAAAAAAGTGACGTACGATCAGTTTGCATAATTGCGAGCGTTGCAGATCCCCATGGTCACGCGACCCAAATTCAGGCAACTGGTGTGGATTCCTGACAGCCTCACAGTTCCAGGCTCACGTGTTTATAACCTCCGCAGCTGGCATCTGACAAAGTCAGCCGAGGAAGCCAAATCCTCTTAACAACTCTGTGACTCACTTAGCAGCTGCACTAATTGGCTTAACAACTGGGGGAGATGACTGACAACTGTGGCAAAAAAGGTGGTAAAATGGAGTGAAACCCGCTTAACAACGGTCAGCAACAGAAACGTTTGGCTCAATTGTGGTCATAGGTGTACAGTTTGGGGTCAACGTATCAATCTGTCATGAACAATAACTGCAAAGTACAACATGGGCAGCAAACAGGGTTGGGTCAGTCAGCCCCCTCCCCTCTAGCTGCATCACCAGCCCCTCCCTCCCCAGATCCAGCATCTCTCTCTCCCAAGGACCCCTTTGCAAAGCTGCAGCTGAGGGGGGGAAACCCCTCCAACACCTCTCCCCTCAGATTTTTCAACCTGAGACATAGCCCTCCAACCCTGGACTGGCACCTGTCTCATTTCCCCTTCTTCCTGCAGCTGAGGGGCAAAACAATGCACCTGCTTATCTGCCAGCACATTTGCAAGTCAACCACCCTCCTCCACTTACCTGTCCCCGTCGATGGGCACCTGTAATCACCTGCCTGGTGAGACTTTGGGAACAGTGCAGAGAAGAGCAACTGAGACGGTTAAAGGCCTGGAGTCTAAAACACATGAGGAAAGGTTTGGCTAGTCTAGAGAAAAGAAGGATTAGGGTTGACATGATAGCCGTATTCCAGTATTTCAGAGGCTGCCACAAAGAGGAGGGGGTGACTTTATTTTCCCAAGATATAACAGCAATGGGCCTTATTCAAGATGACAGTGAGGGGCTTACCCCAAGGAGGTTGACAATTTGGTGAATTGGTGTAAGAAAAACAGCCTAATTTTATCCACTGGGGAAAAAAAGATCATTGTTGATTTGAGAAAAGGCAGGCACAGCCACGCTTCACCTGTGGAGACGGTCACCAGCATCAAATTCCTGGGTGTGCAGCTAACGAGTAGACTAGCCTGGTCGCTCAACAGTGAGACCCTGCTGAAGCGGCACAGAAGCGCTTGAATTTTCTGTGGTCACAGGAGAAAAGCACATCTCCCTTCCCCTCTCCTGACCACTTTCTACAGGGGGACGATCGAGAGCAGCCTGTCGTACAGCGTCACAGTCTGGTTTGGAAGCATCACTGCTTCAGACAGGAAGGCGGTGCAGGGAGTGGTGAAGATGGCAGAATAGAGTATTGGCAGTTCCCTCCCTTCTATCCAGGACACGGCACGTAAGCGTTGCTTGACCAGGGTCTGTAAGAGTGTCTGGGACGCCACATATCCTCTGCCCAACTGTTTTCCTTGTTACCTTCTGGGAGGATGAGGCTTCGTGGTGTCCAAAGCAGAACATCCAGGTTTAATCATAGTTTTGTTCCATACAATATGAACCTTGTGAACTGTAAAGCTTCCTCTTTCCGTTATGTCTTCAAGATGGACAGTGATTAATATTTAAATGTTATTTATATGTAAGGGTGCAGGTTTATACATATATCGTATATAGCATGTTTAAATGTGTTATGTGTATGTACACTTTGAAAGCAACCAACCAAATTTCATTTTTAATGTGTGCCAATGTGCCCACAGTACACAAAATGACAATAAAGGTTATCTATCTATCTATCTATCTATCTATCTATCTATCTATCTATCTATCTATCTATCTATCTATCTATCTATCTATCTATCTATCTATCTATCTATCTATGCACCTGAAGGCAAGACAAGAAACAATGGTTGGAAACTGATCAAAGAGAGAAGCAACCTGGAATTAAGGATAAACCTCCTAACAGGGAGGACAATTAACCAGTGGAATTGCTTGCCTCCAGAAATCGTGGGCGCTCCATCACTGGAGGTTTTTAAGAAGAGACTGGACAGCCACTTGTCTCAAATTGTGTAGGGTCTCCTGCTTGAGAAGAGACTTGGTCGAGAAGACCTCCGAGCTCCCTTCCGGATCTATTCTAAATAGGAATTTGAATTTGCCTTCACTAATAACCAACGTCGGTTCTGAACTGTTCCCGGGAACTCATTCGAGCTTCAGCACCAAACCCGGAAGAACAGAAAGGGGGGGAGGGGCAAAGGACTGCAAGCTCACCTTTTCCCCTCCAAGTCAGAGTACCAGCCCAAGTTGTCAGCAATCACATGATGGTTGTTGCACCCCGAGCATTTCACTCCATGATGATAAGCCACCTTGCAAATTGTTTTTACAGATTGTGTCCCGCATACATGAAAGAGAAGCCAGGATCCACTCAGGGATGTTCAAAAGTGGTTCTCTGGGATGTCCAAGGGCCGGGAATTTGGGGGAGGTGCCCATTGATTTAGGTATGAGTTCCTTTATTACATTTGGAGAGCAGCCCAGATCCCAGTGACAATGGGGGGCTTAGAAAAGAGAAAAGTAAAACGGGAAAAAACACCTGGGCAAAATACACCATGTAGTATAAACCGAAGCTCCCTTTGGCTCAGCGAACAGCCTAAGACGCCAGCCCAGGAGCAAAGCCTCCCCTTGAAAGAGTTATGGAATATCTGTCAGGTGAGCCACGCAAATCTAAGGGGCCATGCTGCCAGCGAGGGGAGGGGTCTGAAGCTCTCTTGGGGGCAACGTGTAAGCCAGCGGTCATTGCTGCCTTTCTAATTCTAGTGCCTGCCCTTCCAAGAACTAAACAGGCTGGACCTCAATTCCCCTTTTTCCAGATCGGAATGCAACATACACGTGAGCAGCAACCGATATTGCGTCACAGCCTTTGCGGTCCCTCCTTCCGCTGCTGCCTCGTTCAGGGCTCGAGGGCGCTGAGCTGCGGTCGGGGACGATAAAGGCCGAGCCACTTGCATTGCCCCCCCAGGGCATCCCTCCAGCTCCGGACCCCACGACCCCCAGCCCCCTCCTCACACCTGTCCAGGAACCAGCAACGAGGGGCGCTTTGAAGGAGCCCACGGCCGTCTTTACTGCGGGAAGCGCCCTGGCCTTTCCCGGCCCTTAAAGTACATCCGAGCAGCAACTCCACTACCTGCCAGCAGGGGCAGCAAAGGACTGGTTTTGGCGCCACCTGCCGGCCCCTCGGGAGCCCTGCAGTCCAGAGATGCTCAGCCCCGGGTTCTCTTTGGAGGGCAGCTCTTCCTCCCAAGGAGGTGAGGCGCTGGCTGGCCCTAGATTGGAGCTCAGAGACTGAATGGCAAGAAAGTTGCCAGTTTATAGTTCACGAACATCTTGTTTCCATTCACAAAACACATCTCCCTCCATGGGATCTAACACCCACATTCACATGTGCTAAGTGCGGCAGTGATGAGACGGGCTGGAGTTCCGGGGCTTTGGCTGTCCTCCAGGTCCAGCCTTCCTTACTTCCTGCTTGAGTTCCAGTCGGCCTCTCAGCTGCCCCTTTTCTGGGCAATCCTGGCTGCAGCTGAAACCCTTCCTGAAGGAGAAGGAGGAGCCAGAACCTGTCCTCTCCTAAGAATGCACATCAGGCCCAAGAAATAGAGACCGAGAATTGTTCTGGACGGTTCTGCTTTGCTCAACCTGGATCGTAAATATTGTGCCCGGTTTGGGCCCCTCAAATTCTGTGCAGGAGAGTCGGAGAAGGGCACGGTGAATGATCAAATCCTCCCATTGGAGCAAAAAGTATTTTGGGGTACCTTTTTATCAAATAATTTCAATTTCCTGTGAAATCAGTTGAAACTGATGCAATTAAACAACATTGACAGCTCCTGCATTGGGTGCAAATTTTGATTTATGACTAACATTCTTCTAAATAAAACAAAATGGCATGGACAAAATCACTATATGAAGACTTTGTAGCTTTTAAACCTACATTTGACTCCATTTGAGAAAAATCTTGATGAGCGTGGAGAATACAGTACAAATGGATGTTACTTTTTCTCATTCAGCATTTGTATGAAATGTGCTTCAGAAAAGTCCCCCAGTGCTGTATTTAGACCTCCACCCTCTTTAAGAAGCACCTAAACTCCTCGACAGCTCATCTGACTGTCTTCTGCTTACACCTGCCTCAATCTCTGGGCCCTACTTCTCCTCCTCTATGCTGAGGATCTGGATCTTATCTCACAAAGCTTTCTTGGTCTTAGAGAGTCTCCTGTTTCTGCTAAGAAGCTCTGAAGACGAAGGGACCATTGAGAGCATCCGATGTACAAGAGTTTCAGATATCTTAGATGGCGCTGACCTTTGGAAAACCCATTTAGATTATACCAATGACAGGGAGGAGCTCGGTCACATCCCCAACAATGAAGGCCAAATTACCCCAGGATCAGTCCTTTGCTATTCAGCCTGAGAGAGTCCCTTGTTTTGCAGCTAGAAAGTTACAAGCACCTGGATGCTAAGGCAGAAACCTTCCATATTACAAGGTTATCATTATTAAAGTTACAAGAAAGTGCAACCAAGTGCAAGAAACCTGTTTCTTGGCCCCCAGCAAGGACTCTATTCCTGGAACACAGAGGTCTTCACCTGAGGCAAAAGTTACGGCCCAAATAACTTGAATTGCTAAGCAGAGAGCAAAGGTAGCACTGAGGATCAGGTGGGAGGGAAAAAGGAGAGAAAAGGGAGAATTGGCTCATTAATAACCAAGAGTGCAGGTTCTTCTCTGTGTGGAAGGAGGGAGTGGGCCAAAAGGTACAGAAGGGGCGAGAGTCTTATTTCAAGGGAAGAATTAACTCAGGAGAGAACGCTCTAATTTCCAGGCTCATGGAAAGAACTGTGGGCACAATGGAAATTGGAAAGTTTCTCCAGAACATTCCAGTAGCAGCTTCTGGATCTCAAGATGAAATCAGAAACCAATCAGAAGAAATTGTGGTACGGGTTTGTGGAGTTGAATACACTTGTACTCAGGAGATTATGTACCCCTTGAAAAGTGTGTAAAATTATTCAAATTCAACTATTAGGTATGACAGAACAGCAGAATCATTAAACAGAGAGTAGCAATAAAGGGAAGAGTAAAATGGTGCTGTCCGTAAGTTTACTTACTCTTGAGTGTTTTGGATGAGAATACATTACACACTCATGTTGACACAGAAAGGATGAGATGGCAATGAAGGGTAAGTGTTCACACCTTCCAAACTCCAGACATTTGGTTTTTCTCCTGTGTGGATCCTTTGGTTACACAGAGTTCCTGCCCTGCTGAAGCTCCTTCCACATTCCAGGCATTCATAGGGTTTCTCCTGTGTGAATTCCTTGATGTTTAGAAAGACTTCCAGTTTCAGTAAAGCTCTTTCCACACTGGAGGCATTTATACGGTTTCTCTCCTGAGTGGATTCTTTGATGTCTATAAAGGTGGCTCCTCTGACTGAAGCTCTTTCCACACTCCAGGCATTTATACAGTTTTTCTCCTGTGTGGATCCTTTGATGTACATAAAGGCTGCTGCTGTGACTGAAGCTCTTTCCACACTCCAGGCATTTATGCAGTTTTTCTCCTGTGTGGATCCTTTGATGTACATAAAGGCTGCTCCTCTGACTGAAGCTCTTTCCACACTCCAGGCATTTATGCAGTTTTTCTCCTGTGTGGATCCTTTGATGTACATAAAGGTTGCTCCTCTGACTGAAGCTCTTTCCACACTCCAGGCATTTATACAGTTTTTCTCCTGTGTGGATCCTTTGATGTACATAAAGGCTGCTGCTGTGACTGAAGCTCTTTCCACACTCCAGGCATTTATGCAGTTTTTCTCCTGTGTGGATCCTTTGATGTACATAAAGGCTGCTCCTCTGACTGAAGCTCTTTCCACACTCCAGGCATTTATGCAGTTTTTCTCCTGTGTGGATCCTTTGATGTACATAAAGGTTGCTCCTCTGACTGAAGCTCTTTCCACACTCCAGGCATTTATGCAGTTTTTCTCCTGTGTGGATCCTTTGATGTCTAGAAAGGCTGCTCCTCCGACTGAAGCTCTTTCCACACTCCAGGCATTTATACGGTTTTTCTCCTGTGTGGATCCTTTGATGTCTAGAAAGGATGCTCCTCCGACTGAAGCTCTTTCCACACTCTGGGCATCCATATGGTTTTTCTCCAGTGTGGATTCTTAGATGCTTTTTAAGATCTCCATTTGCTTTGAAGCATTTTCCACATTCCGGGCACTGATATTTCTTTCCTCCCTCCTGGATTCTCTGGGGATTCCCGGGTCTCCCGCCTGTCCCGAAGGACCCTCCGCCCTCCAGGCCCGTCTCGGGGTCTCCGCCCGTTTCCTGCTCCCCGCTTCTCCCTCCCGGCGGCCTCCTTTCCCGGAGTCCCCCTCGGCTCATCTCTTCCGGGCCTCCCCCGCCGTCTCCTCCCGGGGCTGCTCCGCGGGGCCTCCTCTCCTCTCGGGCGGCGCCTCCGTCCTTCCTTCCTTCCTTCCTCCGCCGGGCTCGGCCGTCCTCCTGCAGGGGCGAAGGGGGGGAGGAGAGGCGGGTCAATGCTTCGTCCCTTCCCCGGAGGGGAGTCCCAGGCCCGCCCGGGGAGAAAGGCCGAAGCCTCCGCCTCTCAGTGGGACCTTCCGGGCAGGCCTCCCTCCCAGCGCCCGTCCCGCCAGACCAGGCCTCGCCCTCCCTCCCCTCTCCTCCGCCAGAGAGCCTCTCGGACTGCCACTCCCAGCATGCCTTGCGCCCCACCTGGATCCGAGCCCGTCCGTGGACCAATCAATTAGGGCGCTTCAGTTCTGTTTCATCCCGGAAGTGGAGGCGGGACTTCTCTGCGCGGCCTTTTCCTGGATGCTCTTCCTCTTTCGCTCGAAGGGACCGCCCCCAGGAGTCCTCCTGCCAATCACCGCCATCCCCAGAGCGACCAATCGGCGTCCTCCTTCCCTCCATCAGCCAGATGGCGCCTGCGCAGTAGCGAATGTTCTCTTCGTCCGGCGAGGGGGTGGGACGAGGGGCCCTTTGACCTTTGGGGTCCCGTCTCCCCCCCGCCCCACATCCAGGCAGGCGGAGCTGAGGGACTTCCGGGGCTGCGTCTCCGCCCCTCCCTCCCCCTCCCCCTCCCGGGGGTCTCTCCCTGGGCGGGGGTCTCTTCTCCCCTCCCCCTCCCGGGGGCTCTGGCCAGGCTCCCCCCGCGGCCCCCAGGCAGCCCCTCCCGCCTCTCAGGGCCGATCCCGCCCCTCCCTCCGCTCTTCTGGCCCCCCGGAGCCCCTCCTCGGAATTGGGGGGAAAAGGGGGGGCGACGGGGTCCCAGGCCGGGCTGGATTGGAAGGATTTCTCTTCCGCTCTTTTCTGTCTGGAAAGGTTTTCCTCCCCCGCCCCCCCCCCGTTCTGCCCAGCCAGAGAGGGAGGGGGGAGGAGGGGGAGGGGGGAGGAGCCCCTTCCCAGCCTCTCTCGGGGGGCTTCGGACTGGGGGAGGTTTGGGGAGCCCCGTAACATCCAAGGCTGCTCCCCCTCTTTAGGCATCCCCCCCCGAGGGTGGCCGGTGTGCCTCTTCCGTCGCCGGCCGGAGAGCTGGAGGTTTCTGGCAGGATCCGGGCCCTTCCTGGCTGCCCTTCCTCGGGGGAGAGGGAGCTCGGAGGCGGTTCCTGGGCTCCCATGGAGCCCCCCTTGGCCAGCCCGGGACCCCCAGCCCTGAGGGATGGGACTGGGACTTCTTCCACACACAGTAAAATCCATCTTTTACTTTTCCAATATTTTTTATGCTTTTTCATACACCTGACTCCACCCTCCTGTCTTTGAGCCTAATAAAGGCTTGATTAGAAAGCAGTTGCGTATTTCCAGGGCAGGAGATTCTTCAGTGGGGTGAGATGCTTCAGTTTGGATTCAGCAATTCCCACATTTATCTCCCGAGTTTGCGAGGCTTTAGCAGACCGAATATAACTTTAGGGTGAACCAAAAATACAAGAGTGTCATTTGCTTTCCTTGAAAAGCCAAATTGTGTTCTGTGTGTGTGGAGGGGGTGAAGTTTGGGGATTGCTGACTGGGAAGTTATGACCGTTAAGCAGTTTTTCTACCCAATTGGGCTAGTTTTGGAGATGGGTTGCAGGACAATTTGATCTTGGTGGGTCCATTTTGGAGGCTATTATGGGCTATTTTTAAAGGGCTGTAGAGAGGATCCTTGACTTACCATTTCTTTAGTGATTGAAGTTGCAGCAGCTCTGAAAAAAGGGACATACGGTCAGTTTGCACAATTGCGAGCGTTGCAGATCCCCATGGTCACGCGACCCAAATTCAGGCAACTGGCGTGGATTCCTGACAGCCTCACAGTTCCAGGCTCACGTGTTTATAACCTCCGCAGCTGGCGTCTGACAAGCAAAGTCAGCAGACGAAGCCTGATTCACTTAACAACAGTGTGATTCACTTAGCAGCTGCACTAATTGGCTTAACAACTGGGGGAGATGACTGACAACTGTGGCAAAAAAGGTGGTAAAATGGAGTGAAATTCGCTTAACAACGGTCAGCAACACTGGCTCAATTTTGGTCATAGGTGTACAGTTTGGGGTCAACATATCAATCTGTCATGAACAATAACTGCAAAATACACCATGGGCAGCAAACAGGGTTTGGTCAATCAGCCTCTAGCTGCATCACCAGCCCCTCCCTCCCCAGCATCTCTCTCTCCCTTTCTCTCCCAAGGACCCCTTGCAAAACTGCAGCTGAGGGGGGAAACTCCTCCAACACCTCTCCCCTCAGATTTTTCCACCTGAGACATAGCCCTCCAACCCTGGACTGGCACCTGTCTCATTTCCTCTTCTTCCTGCAGCTGAGGGGCAAAACAATGCACCTGCTTATCTGCCAGCACATTTGCAAGTCAACTACCCTCCTCCACTTACCTGTCCCCTGTCGATGGGCACCTGTAATCGCCCACCTGCTGAGACTTTGGGAACAGTGCAGAGAAGAGCATCTGAGACATTTAAAGGCCTGGAGTCTAAAACACATGAGGAAAGGTTTGGCTAGTCTAGAGAAAAGGATTAGGGTTGACATGATAGCCGTTTTCCAGTTCTTGTGGAAAACGAAAGGAACTTTTACGAATTCCAAAGGGTGCAGGCTTCTAAACACAAAAGCCTGTAATTTCGTAATAAAGTTTGGTGTTGAAGGTCATTGGCATTCCAGTCTGGTCTTTTTTCTACAGCTTCAGAACTTTTTTTTTTAAATAGACTTTATTAAATATATACAAACTTTAAAAGTACAAATGTACAATACATAAAACAAAGACATAGAGCATAGATTGATTATAGTTGCATCTTAAGTTGATATCTATAGTTATAAACAAACAACATTTAACAGTAATATCAACTATTTAGTTGATTCTTATTTATGTGCAGTCTATACAAGGTATAACATAATTGTGTCTTATAAACTGAATAGATATACATAGTTAATGTATATATATAGATATATACAATTTAACAGATATACACATCGTATATTTATTCTGTCTTTAAGGGAGATTATCACATATTTCGGTTTAGGTGATATGTCATAATTTTCTGAATTCTTATCAAAATATGTCGATAGGGTTTTTTAAATGTATTTAGGTCAGAGGATGAATAAGATTGTCGTCTATATCCTATTTATTGGTGTTGCATTTTATTTATATTTTTAGGGTTCCAAATATTTTTTTGCCTCTAGCCATTCGTACCATTTATTCCAGCTCTTATAAAATAATGTGTCTTCTTTGTTCTGTATTTTGAGAGTTAGTTTGTTCATCTCGGCTACTTCATTTATTTTATTGATCAAATTCAAAGTTGATGGGGTTTTTTGAAGTTTCCAATTTTGGGCATAGACTAATCTGGCAGCTGTAATTATGTGTATTGTTAAATATCTGTCTTCTTTAGTTGTCTTATATCTTATTATTCCTAATAAAAATAGTTCGGGATTCATTGGAATTGTTTGGGTAGTAATTTGTTCGAGGTATTTTTTTAGTTTTTTTCCAAAAATTTTTGGCCAGTGTACAAGTCCACCAAAGGTGGTAGTATGTCCCAATTTTAACTTTACACTTCCAGCACTTGGGGGATGTATTGGGAAACATTTTTGCCAGTCGATCTGGGGGAAGATGCCAGCGATAGAACATTTTAAGTATATTCTCTTTGTAGGCGGATGAGATGGTAAGTTTATAGTTAATGTTCCAGATTTTTTCCCATTCTGCCAAATAAATTGTGTTTCCTATATTTTTTGCCCATGCGATCATGTTACCTTTAACTTCTTCTTCACAGATTTCATCGTATAATAAAACTTTATATAGTTTAGAAATAAGTTTTTGGTCCGCTCCTAATAATATTTTATCTAAATTGTTCATTTTTTGAAATCCATACTTTTGGTCTTCCATATATTTTGAATTGATTTGAAAATATTGCATCCAGTCTAAAATGATTCCTTTTTCTTTTAAAGTTTGAGTTGAAATTAATTGATTATCTTCTGTTAGGATTTGGTGATATGTCATTATTGTGTTGGGGTTTAATAAATTAGGGTATGTTATGGATTCATTTGGAGAGAGCCATCTTGGTATTTTAATATAAAATTGTCTTTTAATTTGGAACCAAATTTCTAATAAATTTTTCCTTATGTAGTGTTGTTTAAATTGTATGTATGATTTATTTTTTGTCCCAAATAAAAAGGAGTGCCAGCCGAATTCAAGATTAAAGCCTTCTAAAATTAGTATTCTCCTGTTTTTAAGTTGTATCCAATCTTTGATCCAAACCAGTGCAGCTGCTGTATAATATAATTTCCAATTTGGAAGCCCCATTCCACCTCTTGATTTGTGATCTTGTAGATGTTTGAGCTTAATTCTTGCTTTCTTTTTAGCCCATATAAATTTGTGTATTTTTTTTGTTTAATTTATCAAAAAATTCTTTATTTAGCTTAATTGGAGCTGTTTGAAATAAATACAGTATCTTTGGAAGCACATTCATTTTTATTATTGCAATTTCCCCTAATAATGATATCTGGAGTTTGGACCATTTGTCTAAATCTGCACTTATCTTTTGTATTACTACGTCGTGGTTATCTTTTTTAATCTTACTACATTTGGCCGAAAGTATTAATCCCAGATATTTGGCTTTCTTTACTGTTTTTATTTCTAAAATATTTTCTAATTCTTGATTTAGATTAGAGTTCATATTTTTGGTTATTATTTTAGTTTTGTTTTTATTAATTTTTAAACCCGCCACTTGACCGAATTTTTCAATTTCCTCTATTAAAATTAAAGCTGATTCTAAGGGGTCCTCAATTATGAAAGCCATATCATCCGCATATGCTTGTAGTTTATATTCTTCTTTTCTTATCTTTAGTCCTTTAATTTTTTCCTTTCTCCTTATATTTATTAGCAAAGCTTCTAAAGCGAGGATAAATATCAGTGGAGCTAGGGGACAGCCTTGTCGGACTCCTTTTTCTATTTTAATTTTATTTGTTAATTCTGAATTTATAATAATTTTGGCAAATTGTTGATTATATATTTCTTTAATTAGATTTATAAATTTATTTCCAAATTCCATTTTATTTAGTTGTGTGGTAAAAAAGGGCCAATTTATCTTGTCGAAGGCTTTTTCTGCGTCCACCAGAATAAATGCGACCTGTTTTTCAATATGTATATCATAATATTCTATTGCATTTAGTATTGTTCTTATATTGCTTCTAATATGTCTATTGGGTAGAAAAACATTCTGATCAGGGTGGATAAATGTATTCAGTATTCTTTTAAACCTCGCTGCCATAATTGCTGCAAATATTTTATAATCTGTATTTAACAGTGAAATTGGGCGGTAATTTTGAATTTGGTGTTTGTTAATTAAGTCTTTAGGTATTAAGCTAATGTATGCATCTTTCCATGATTCTGGTATTTTACTTTTGTCTAAAATATAATTAAATAGTTCCAGAATCAATGGTGCTAGAAGATCTATTAAAGTTTTATATAATTCTGATGGGATACCATCTGGACCAGGAGATTTATTGTTTTTTTTGAGCCTGTATCACGTTTTTTAGCTCTTCCAGAGTTATTTTTTTATTTAGCATTGCTCTTTCTTTTTCTGTAACTTTTGGTAGGTCAGTTTGTTCTAAATATTCGTCAATTTTTCTTTGTTCAATTTCTTCTTTTTTATATAAGTTTGAATAAAAATCTATTACTATATCTTTCTTTTTTTGAGCATTATTTTGTCTTTCACCTTTATGGTCTGTTAAAGTTTCTATATTTCTTTCTATTTTTTGTTTTGCTGTTTTATGAGCCAACCATCTACCCGGTTTATTTGCATGTTCAAAAAAATTTTGTTTTGTGGCTTTTAAATTTTTTATCATTTCATTTTGTGTAATAAGATTTATTTTATGTTTGTTAGTATTTAATTCTTCTAACATTTTGACATTTGAGGGGTCTCTATGTAGAAGACCCCTTCCGGTTTCCGGTTGTGACGTCGCGGAGCCTTCCTGGGGAGCTCCGGGATCGATCTTCGCATTTTGGCTTGTTTGGCTGCTTTTTTGCGATCGCTGCCTGGAGGGAATAGCGATCAAAGAGAGGAGTTTCTCGTGCATCCGAGGAGCCTGGCAAACCCTGGGAAAGCCGAAAAACGACTCGAGCCGGAGCCGAAGAAGCTGGCCCCGGCCGGCCCGAAGACACAACGAGTTAACACAGCTGATGGAAGAAGAAAGCGCAGTCATCTAGTTATAGAAGGAGAAGAATTTATGGTGAGAACTTTGAAAGAGAGACTTTTCAATCGGTAAAAGAAAACCTGGTGAGTGAAGCCCTTCGTACCCTTCCCTCGTTCTGTTTGAATTAGTAACTCCAAAAAGAAAACAATATAGCGGCCAAAATCTTTGAAGGAGTAAAACGGGTAGAGGGAAGAAAGGAGAATATCGGAAGAGTGATTACAGATTTGAAATTGGCCTCAGATACTCTCCAAATTTAACTGTACCGGCGTGGATCTAAATTTGGTTCCCGGACAAAAAGGGAAAAAACGGAATAAGGACTGGAAATTTGAAAAATTATAGACTGGAGAACGATAAGTTAAATTCAACCGGAAGAAGGACAAACGGAAGAGCTAAGGAGCAGACATATTGAATCATTCCTTTGAATCTTTCCTTATAATAGACTTATACTATAAAAAGACTTGATTTTGTATCGACCTTTCTAGACTCTATTGGACTTTAATATTTGAAATATCTGAATATTGAATTAACATTTGAACATTGACTTTTTTTTATTATTTTCATTGATCTGGAAAATTGAAAATTGAATCAACAACCAACAACCAACAACATATATAAATTTGAGTGAGTTTAAGAATAATATAATATAATATAATGAGAACAAATTAATTCAAAGTCTGTGTGGTGGGAGATATATTGATATATTGTTCTCTTTTTCCCCCCTTACTTTATATATATATATTGTTGTGGGTGTCTCTAGACCAGCTTGGGAAATGTCAGAGGATGAGGATGAGCAGCCAGGCCCCTCTGGGTGTTTTCCCCTCCCGGCAGCCGAGGCAGACAGTGAGGAGATTTGCATGCAGTCTGGGTCAGAATCTCAAAGCGGGGAGTCAGACTTGGAACAGGAAAATATATGGCTTGATCCGAGATTCCGAAGGTTTGATAGGCGGAGGTTTCAGTTACGTGGAAAAAGGAAGCCATGGGGGAAGTGACGTATCGAAAACTATATTAGAAGGTGAAGGAGGGACTAATTCTTTGTCACGAGCAACGTTAATATCAAGTAGTAGCCTGATACCTCGAGGAGTTAGTTTGAACTCAGTTTTCTGGTGTTTTTTGAATCTACGGAAGATTTATGAGGTCTTGGACAACCTGAGAGATAAAGAGTGAGTTATTGGAAGGGGGGAGAGCATGTTTAAGCTGAATGTAAATAAATCAGACTCGGCCGTTCCGCAAACGAACTGCCAGCATCTTGCTTTGAAGTGAATCTCTTGAACTGTGTTAAATAAAACTCTTAAAGAAATATTCCTGTGGATTTTACTAAGCTGAGAAGGGCCAGGTACAACAGATTGCTCGTGACCCAAAGAAACAAAAAACAAAACCATAGTCCGAGCTTTCAGTACTGCGCAAGTCCAGTGACGTCATGGAGCAGCTTCTAGCTGATAATCCTGCTCTGTATCAACTAGTTCAAGGTCTCCAGCTACAAATTGGCAATTTGCAGCAGCAGATTCAGCAAGCTGCAGTAGCTCCAGCCCCCCCCTCCCAGAAGAAGCAGGTGTTATTTAGCATTGCCTGATAAGTTTACTGGAGAGCGTAGTAAATTTCCAGCTTTTTTAAACCAATGCAGAACATTCATTGCTTCAACTCCAGCAGATTTCCAGCTTGATGAGACTAAAGTGGCTTTTATTTTAAGTTTGCTCTCTGGTCCAGCTGCTGATTGGTCATCTCCTCTGATAGACAGACAAGATCCTGTCCTGCGCAATTATGCAGGATTCTGCCAACTGATGGAAAGAGAATTTGCTGACCCCCTTCGTAGACAAAATGCCACCAGGCGGATACGAGAGCTACGTCAAGGATCGCGCTGCGTAGCGGAATATATATCAGATTTTCGCCGCCTAGCTCAAGAAATTAATTGGAATGAAGAGGCTCTCATGGAAATCTTTCAAGATGGCCTGTCTTCCCAGATCTTGAATGAATTTAGACATACTGTAATGCCCGCGACCCTGGATGTCTTATATCAACATTGTTTGGCTATTGAGGCGCAAACGCAAGCCACGGATGCCCGCCTGGTCAAACAGATGGTTCCAGTCACCGGAAGTGCCAAGCCAGTTCCTGCACCATGCAGAGGATTCCAGACCCTACCTATCACTCCACCCATCCCGGCACCCAGACGTATTTTCCAACCACTGCCGGCTTACACTGAGAGGCGTCCTGTACCCATGGCCAGAGATGAGCCCATGGATCTTGGTGCAGCCAGATCTCGCTTGACCGAGGCTGAGAAGGCAAGACGGAGAGCTGAGGGATTGTGCCTGTACTGTGGAGAGATGGGTCACTTCGTCATGGCCTGCCCCAAGAAATGACGTGGTACGGCAGGTCCTACTCCTGTTCCAGCTCGGCCTCCCACTCAGCAGTTTCAAGCCACCTTGCCGGGAAACGGCCAGAGCCCGGCCTAATGGAAACGTTGGGTCGGGCAGGCACCAAACCCAGTTCCAGTTCCGCAGACGAAGACCCCGGTCCTCCGAGACATTTGATCCTAGCAACCAATATACTTCTGGGAAACCATGCCCAGGGCATTCCGGCACACGCCTTGTTGGATTCTGGAGCCACCACTAATTTCATGGATGAAGCTTTCGCTCGTCAGCATGCCATACCTTTGTGCTCCGTTAAGCCGCCTATGTTGGTTGAGACAATCGATGGTCGTGAGTTGTTGTCTGGACCGATCAAGTTCATGACCCAGCCCATACACCTGGTCATAGGACAACATGAAGAAGCCATCCAATTATATGTTACCAAGGGACTTCATTTCCCCGTAGTTCTCGGCCTAGCCTGGTTGAGAACCCATGATCCTTGTGTGGTGTGGTCCCAGAACTTTGTTTCATTTCCCAGTTTGCAATGCGTAGACCACGTACGCCAATTTTGCGCAGCCCAGCTACCATCCCACCCTGACATCACCTTGCCGGCCGACCTAGCGGACTTTGCAGATATATTCAGTGAGAAAGAGGCAGACCAATTGCCTCCGCATAGACCATATGACTGTGCCATTGATTTGCTGCCAAATGCCAAGCTTCCAAGGGGACGCCTTTACTCCATGTCAGAACCCGAGTTGGCCGCATTAAAAGACTTTGTGGACAAAAACTTGGCCAGGGGTTTCATTCGTCCCTCTTCCTCGCCTCTGTCAGCTCCTGTGTTATTCGTGAAGAAGAAAACCGGAGATTTACGCCTATGCTGTGACTATCACAAGCTCAATGCCATCACGGTGCGCAACCGGTACCCTCTGCCTTTGATTCCTGATCTCATGGACCGTCTCCGATCAGCGGCCATCTTCACCAAGATAGATCTACGGGGTGCTTACAACCTGGTTCGCATCCGAGAGGGGGACGAGTGGAAGACCGCGTTTGGGACCAGGTATGGTCATTTTGACTATACAGTCATGCCCTTTGGACTCACCAATGCTCCGGCCGTCTTTCAACATTTCATGAATGACATCTTCCGGGATTTATTAGATCAATTCGTGGTGGTTTACCTCGATGACATCCTGATCTACTCCCCGTCACGAGCAACTCATCTCCAGCATCTCCGGCAAGTTCTGCAACGCTTGAGAGAGCATCACCTTTACGCCAAGTTAGAGAAATGTCAATTCTATCAAACCACCATTGAGTTTCTGGGACATGTGATTTCTCCACAAGGCATCGCCATGGATCCTGGCAAGGTTGAGGCCTTACAAACCTGGCAACCACCATGTAAAGCAAAAGATGTCCAAAGACTTTTGGGATTTGCGAACTATTACCGGATATTCATTCCGAGGTTTTCTGCCTTGACTGCGCCCCTTACTCGACTGTTACAGAAAGGCATTAAGTTCCAGTGGGGCGATGCCGAGCAACAGGCGTTTCAGACCCTCAAAAAGGCTTTTGTTCAGGAACCCATTCTCAAGTATCCAGATCCTTGTCGTCCCTTTGTAGTGGAGGCCGACGCCTCAGATGTTGCTGTAGGGGCCGTGCTTCTTCAAACACGCCAAGATGGCGGCCCCCTGTTCCCGTGTGCTTATTACTCCAGGAAACTGAGTCCCTCCAAACGCCATTATACCATTTGGGAGAAGGAGCTATTGGCCATCAAGACTGCTTTTGAGACCTGGAGATACCACCTGGAAGGAGCCCACTACCAAGTTGAAGTTCGGACTGACCATAAAAACTTGGAATTTCTGCAATCTGCCAGGAAATTGAATCAACGTCAGATCCGTTGGTCTTTGTTCTTCGCTCGATTCAACTTCAAAGTCACCTACATTCCGAAAGAAAGGGTACAACAAAAGAGCAGATGCCTTGTCCCGTAAACCTGAGTATCTACAGATCAAGGACCCCTTGCCGCTTCGAACCATTCTGCCTGTCGAATCGATCGCAGCCGTGCACGATCCGGTAGATCTACGACGACAGATTCGGGAAGCGCAACAACTAGATGACTTTGTGGCACAGAGGAAGCAAGAGGTGGGTCCCGACTCACCTTGGACCTTGTCCGAGGGTCTATTACGCTTCCGCGACCTGTTATATGTTCCAGCAGGCCCACTCCGTGGTCTCATTCTGACTCAATGCCATGATAACCCTGCGGCGGGTCATTTTAGTCTCTTTAAGACTCTCCACTTAGTGTCTCGGACTTTTTGGTGGCCCAGACTTCGCCATGATGTTCATTCTTATCTGAAGTCCTGTGTACGGTGCCGTCAGGCAAAACATGCCACAGGAGCCCCTCCGGGATTATTACAGCCTTTGCCCACGCCGGAGAGACCCTGGGGGGCTATTTCCATGGACTTCTTGACTTGTTTACCTGTTTCTGCCGGCTACACCGTTGTCTTTGTACTGGTGGACATGCTGACCAAGATGGCACATTTCATTCCTTGCCGAAGAATACCGACAGCCATGGTCACTGCTCAGCTGTTCATTCAACATATCTTTCGGCTACACGGTTTACCAGACAAAATAGTGTCCGATCGAGGGACCCAGTTCACCTCAGCGTTCTGGAGAGAACTCATGTCTGCGCTTCAAGTCCAAGTTAATCTAGCCTCCACGCATCACCCAGAGACTGATGGGGGTACAGAGAAAGTGATTGGCATCCTGGAGCAGTATTTGCATTGTTTCATCAACGACCAACAGAACGATTGGTCCAAATATCTCTCCGTGGCCGAATTCGCTTTCAACAACTCTCAGCACACTTCCACTCAGACCACTCCGTTTTTTGCCAACTACGGCTATCATCCCAGATTTTTCCCGCTCACGCTTCTTGATTCTCCAGTTCCAGTTGCAAAGGATTATTTATCCGAGCTCCAGTCAGTCCAAGAGATGGTTAAGCAGCACTTGACTAAGGCCAAGGAAGACTACAAGAGGGTTGCAGACCGCTCTCGTCGCGACACGCCGCCGTTAGCTGTTGGAGATCGGGTTTGGCTCTCCACCAAGTACTTGTTTCCAGGGAGAATTCACCGCAAGCTTGACCAACGTTTCCTGGGTCCTTTTCCTATGGAGACGCTCATCAATCTGGTGACCTATCGTTTGACTTTGCCTAGGTCTCTTCGTGTACATCCCGTGTTTCATCGCTCCTTGCTTGTTCCTGTCTACCCTGATTCTCCGCTTCGACGTCCTGATCCGGGCCCGACAGCTCGCTGTGCTCAAGTTCCTGTTTCCCGGTTGGAGGTGTCCGGCATCCGAGATTCCCGATGGCTCAACGACCGCTTCCAATATTTGGTTGATTGGACCGGGGGTGGGCCAGACGCTTGCTGTTGGGTAGATGCTCATGCTGTTGAGGCTCCTGGGTTAATTTGGGATTTTCATGCTGCGTTTCCCTACAAACCACATCCCCTGCGACGGACCCGAGGGACGGGGCCTGCGGGGGGGGGATAGTGTTGTGGGTGTCTCTAGACCAGCTTGGGAAATGTGAGAGGATGAGGAGGAGCAGCCAGGCCCCTCTGGGTGTTTTCCCCTCCCGGCAGCCGAGGCAGACAGTGAGGAGATTTGCATGCAGTCTGGGTCAGAATCTCAAAGCGGGGAGTCAGACTTGGAACAGGAAAATATATGGCTTGATCCGAGATTCCGAAGGTTTGATAGGCGGAGGTTTCAGTTACGTGGAAAAAGGAAGCCATGGGGGAAGTGACGTATCGAAAACTATATTAGAAGGTGAAGGAGGGACTAATTCTTTGTCACGAGCAACGTTAATATCAAGTAGTAGCCTGATACCTCGAGGAGTTAGTTTGAACTCAGTTTTCTGGTGTTTTTGGAATCTACGGAAGATTTATGAGGTCTTGGACAACCTGAGAGATAAAGAGTGAGTTATTGGAAGGGGGGAGAGCATGTTTAAGCTGAATGTAAATAAATCAGACTCGGCCGTTCCGCAAACGAACTGCCAGCATCTTGCTTTGAAGTGAATCTCTTGAACTGTGTTAAATAAAACTCTTAAAGAAATATTCCTGTGGATTTTATATATATATATATATATATATATATATATATATATATATATATATATATATATATATATATATATATATATATATATATATATATATATATATATATATATATATATATATATATATATATATATATATATATATATATATATATATATATATATATATATATATATATATATATATATATATATATATATATATATATATATATATATATATTTGTTTGTTTTCTGAGGTTTTCGCGGGTGTCTGTATGCAGGTCTTTGGTTCTTCGGGTTTTCTCCCACGTAGAATTTGAAGTGTCTTGGCAACGTTTCGATGAAATCTCATTCATCATCGTCAGGCTGGTGCTTTTGGCTTCTGCTACTAGGAGCAATGTGTGGTCTAAGCTGTTTTTTCCTTTTAACTGCCAGTGGGGGTTTGAACTGATTGGCTGGGAGCTTGGCTATGTTCTGATTGGTTAGAGGCTTGGCTGTGCTCTGATTGGCTGGGGGGTTGGCTGTGTTCTGATTGGCTGGGGGAGTGTTCTGTTTGGGTGGGGGCTTTGTTGTGCTGGAGAGGTTCAAAGTGGCTAATGTTGCAGCTCTGGTCTGGCTCCTGGTCTGTGGTCTTGCCTCATCATTGGTGTGGGTTTGGGTTTGCTTTTTGCGTGGCTGTGTGGAGGTGGCATCCTGTGTGTTTCTGGTGTCAATCTTAGAGTTAGGAATACGTTTTTCAATAAGGGCGGGTTTCCAAATGGCTGGTAGGCGGGAGGTATCATCTCGTTTGTTCATGCTGTGGGGGCGTTTTTCTATGTCGATGGCTTCTCTGATTATTCTGTTATTAAAATGTTCAGTTTTGGCAATTGTTCTGGTCTTTTTGAAATCAATTTCATGTCCTGTGGCTTTAAGGTGTTGGACCAGGGAAGAACTTCTTCCCTGGTCCAACATATATATATATATATATATACAGGCTCTCTTCCGCTTTGTTAACAGTCAGGGAGTGAATGGTCTCTCCCGCTTTGTTAACAGTCAGGGAGTGAATATGTGTGTCAAGTGGTTATTTTTTAGATTGCACCCTGTAAACCCAAATATGGGAGGAAGAAATCATTCTTTCCTTTGCTTGTTTCAGCTCAACCCAGAGCCATCTGCAAGCACAGTCAGAACTCACCCTTTTTTGGGTTTACAGGGTGCAATCTAAAAAATAACCACTTGACACACATATTCACTCCCTGACTGTTAACAAAGCGGGAGAGAGCCTGTGGCTTGAGGCTAAAGCTTCTGCCTAGCATGCAGACTGCCCAGGTTCGAATCCCGGAAAGGGTGAGTTCTGACTGAAGAGAGTTAAATAACTCGAAATAGCTATCTCAGAAATCCCTTATTTCTTTGTTAACAATTTTAAAAACATATATATATTTGTGCTTGCAGATGGCTCTGGGTTGAGCTGAAACAAGCAAAGGAAAGAATGATTTCTTCCCCCCATATTTGGGTTTACAGGGTGCAATCTAAAAAATAACCACTTGACACACACACACACACACACACACACACACACACATATATATATATATATATATTCCTCTTTTCTGAAATCAATTAAGCAATTGAGATATTTATATAGTAAAATATTGATTTACTATATTACTTATCACTATTGATTACTACATTATAGAATTATTGATTTAATGGAAATCTAGATAAATTAATTATTGTATTAGAGATATATATGTTTAATTGGGAAACTATTCAAAAGATTATTAAGACAACAACTATGTATCAATCCAAAATTACAAAAAAAACTACAGTAACACCACAATCAACAACTCCACAAACTATCAAAAATATAGAAAGTATGCTACCTGAAAAACAGATAGACTCTCAGACTCCTCCAATAACATTAATATCCCTACAAGAAATGATGATTAAACTTCAGGAATCGATAGATCGTAACTATGAAAAAATGACTGGAAATATGGAAACGATGAGGGAAGATATTAAAAAAGTAGACGATAGAGTGAGCAAGATTGATGGAAAGATAGAGCAATTTCAAGAGAATTTAATAAAAAATGATCAAAGAATAAAAAACATAGAAGATAAAAATGAAAAAATTGAGGCAAGAATTGATGAAACAGAGACTTATATGACAACAACTACTAAAGATATGCAGGATGCCTTATTAAACCTTGAATTAGAAAAAGCTGCCTTTTTTCTGAGATTTCAAAATGTACAAGAAACTAAAGATGAAAATCTTCCTCAGATGATGACAGAGATTATAGCAGGCATCTTGGATATCACACCACAAAAAGCAATTAAGGAATTGGATGAAATATATCGGGTATACACCAGTTATGCCCGCCGAAATAATTTCCCAAAAGAGGTTCATGTACGTTTCACTAAGAAAACCACAAGAGAAGAAATATATAATATAGCTAGGAAAAACACCTATACATACAAAGGAAGAGATATTACAATCCTTAAACAAATTCCAAGACGCATTAGAGAAAGAAGAAGACCCTTTCAATTTCTATCTTCCAAATTAAATAATCACAAGATTCCATTTAGATGGTTGATTCCAGAGGGTCTATTAATTACCCTATTCGATAAGAAACATAAAATAAATAATGTAGAGGAAGCTAGGGATTTCTATGATCAAAATATTAAGGAAATAGAGGAATTAGAACGTAAAGAAAATAAGGAGAGAGAACAAAACAATAAAGAAGAATTAAGCTCTGAGGATAACCCACTTGATCCAAAACTGAAAAATAAACATGGTAACGAGGAAAGAGAAGGAGCAACTACAAGATCGCAAGCAGGTGCAAAGGGAAGAAGATAGACAATTTAAACAATCACAAAAGGCAGAGGATGAAATAAGATTTCTATCTATAAATATTAATGGATTAAATGCACCCAAGAAAAGAAACAAAATATTTTATAATTTGATTAAACAAAACTTAGAAATTATATGCCTAGAGGAAACACACGTTAAAAAGAATCAACAACACTTATTGGAATGTTTAAAATTAGGAGAATCATTCGTATCTTTAGCCCAGGTCAAAAAATGTGGAATTGTGCTATACATCAAACCATGGTTAAATCCAAAATTGATCTATGCAGATGAAGAAGGCAGAATTCTAATCGTTCAAATTGATCAGGGAAACAATCCCATAACAATAGCTGCAATTTATGCTCCAAGTACACAACAAACTAAATTTTATACAAAGCTTTATAAACAACTTCAAGAAATAGAAATCTTAAAATTAATAATTATTGGTGATTATAATGCAATAGTAGATAGGAAAAAAGACTATAAAAGTGTGAATAGGGCGAAAAAAAAATAAGAACATTACCTTCTCCCTTTATGCAGATGGTAGAAGAATTTCAATTAAAAGATACTTGGAGAGCTTTACATCTAGACAATATATACTACACCTATTTTTCATACCCATTTAAATCGTGGTCAAGAATAGACATGGCTTGGGCCAATCCAGAACTCATGAAAACAATAACGGAGTCAGAAATATTACCAAATATATGGGCTGACCACAATCCATTATTGATAAAATGGAAACAACAAACAAAAAATATTAACAAAAGATGGACACTTAATCAGACGATAATTAAAGAAAAAGACTATATCACAATGATTCAAAAAGAACTTAAATCCTTTTTAGAGATAAATAATAATGGAAATACAACAATACTAAATTTATGGGATACCATGAAAGCCTATATACGAGGGCTCTCAATCTCATACTCATCCTTTCTAAACAAAACAAAACGGAAAAATATAGAAGAACTACAGCCTCAGAACTTCTGTTTGCCTGATAATTAACTCCTCCGTCTGGGTGTCAATGGGCAAGTACTTTCAATTTTCCTAATTATATTTTTCTCTCCCATATCCAGTAAAGTAGAAATAAGCTGTTGCATATCATCCCACGTGGGATTATGCGTCTGAATGATGTTTGAAAATAGATCAATTGTCTCTTGAGGTTTTTCTGAAAATGGGCCAAATTGTTGTTTCCAATTAAGGAGATCAGTGGTTGTAAAAGGAACATACTGGAGCATGGAAATATTGGTGTTGTCTGGTCCAGGGACCAAAACTTCTCTTAGAGGGGCTATATTTTCTTCTATTTTCACCCCCTTTTTAGTTCTAGTCCGGCTAGAAATGGGTCTGGTTTTCATCGTTATCCAAGTCCTCCCCTTTCTTTTGAATGGTTTCATCTGTTTTTATTTTTCTTTCCTCACCGGCTTCTGGTTGAAATTGGACTTCATTTCTTTCAACCGGAGAGGGTGGAATTTGCTGATTTATTCCCCCTTTTTCTCTTCTCCGACAAGACGGAGTGGCTATGGGCTCTGCCTCCCAAGGACAATTCCAACTGTCCGTCCATCACCCTGGGGGGAGAAGTTTTGTCCCCCTCGGAGAGGGTTCGCAACTTGGGTGTCCTCCTCGATCCACAGCTAAGTTTAGAACACCATTTTTTGGCTGTGGCGAGGGGGGCATTCGCCCAGGTTCGCCTGATGCGCCAGTTGCGGCCCTATTTGGATCGGGAGTTACTCCTCACAGTCACTCATCCCCTTGTCACCTCGATATTCGACTACTGTAATGCTTTCTACATGGGGCAACCTTTGTCCGGAGACTGCAGGTTGTCCAGAATGCAGCCGCACGAGCTGTCTTGGGTCTCCCAAGACATGCTTATATCACTCCAGCTCTCCGTGAGCTGCACTGACTACCAATTGGTCTCCGAACATAATTCAAAGTGTTGGTTATGACCTATAAAGTGCCTCATTCAGGGCTCGAGGGCGCTGAGCTGCGGTTGGGGATAAAGGTCAAGCCACTTGCATTGCCCCCCCAGGGCATCTCTCCAGCTCCGGACCCCACGACCCCCAGCCCCCTCCTCGCACCTGCCGAGGAACCAGCAACGAGGGGCGCTTTGAAGGAGCCCACGGCCGTCTTTACTGCGGGAAGCGCCCTGGCCTTTCCTGGCCCTTAAAGTACATCCGAGCAGCAACTGCCAGCAGGGGCAGCAAAGGACTGGTCTTGGCGCCACCTGCCGACCCTCGGGAGCCCTGCAGTCCAGAGATGCTCGGCCCCGGGTTCTCTTTGGAGGGCAGCTCTTCCTCCCAAGGAGGTGAGGCGCTGGCTGGCCCTAGATTGGGGCTCAGAGACTGAATGGCAAGAAAGTTGCCAGTTTATAGTTCACGAACATCTTGTTTCCATTCACACAACACATCTCCCTCCATGGGATCTAACACCCACATTCACACATGTTAAGTGTGCCAGTGTTAAAACAACACACTTTTGCCGGCAGGCCTGGGGCAGCTAACACCTTGCCCCTAGCCAGTGTATGTTTGTGGAATGGTTGGTTTCTTTTTTAACACGGGTTTTTATATTTATGTATATAATGTAATTTCTATCATGTTGTGAGCCGCCCTGAGTTCTCCGGAATAGGGCGGCATAGAAATTAAATAAATAAATAAATAAATAAATAAATAAATAAATAAATAATTTGGCTGTCGTCCCAGTCCAGCCTTCCTTACTTCCTGCTTGAGTTCCAGCTGGCCTCTCGGCTGCCCCTTTTCTGGGCAATCCTGGCTGCAGCTGAAACCGTTCCTGAAGGAGAAGGAGGAGCCAGGACCTGTCCTCTCCTAAAAATGCACACCAGGCCCAAGAAATAGAGACCGAGAATTGTTCCAGCCTTTATCATAAATATTGTTCCCGATTTGGGCCCCTCAAATTCTGTGCAGGAGAGTCAGAGAAGGACACGGTGAATGATCAAATCCTCCCATTGGAGCAAAAAGTATTTTGGGGTACCTTTTTATCAAATAATTTCAATTTACTGTGAAATCAGTTGAAACTGATGCAATTAAACAGCATTGACAGCTCCTGCATTGGGTGCAAATTTTGATTTATGACTAACATTCTTCTAAATAAAACAAAATCACTACATGAAGCCTTTGTAGATTTTAAACCTACTGTAAAGACCCACCCCACTTTGCATCTTAAAAAGACAGAACTCTTGGGATATTTCTTCCAACAGGCATCCTTTATTAAGAGAAAATGGTTGCAGGCGTTCTAGACAGGACTTGGGGTCCAAGCCCTACGGTTCAAGGTATTAAGGGGTCCCCAGCAGCCCCACCCCACCATCTTTCCAGCGACAATCCCAGGCGTTACATTTCCACCCCCTTTTTCCTCACTGCCGGTGGAAGGGAGATTTCAGAGAGGAGTAGATGAAAGCTGATGGCCCCATTGTTAGTCCTTTTGGTGATCCACATTCAATCCTCTTTGAAGTTCTACCGAAGGAAGTCAGGGCCATAAAATCCCTTTGTTCACCCCCCTTCCCCTTCATTGTATGACAGAATCTAGAGAGGGCAGAAATGGGGTTTTCCATAGTCAATAACTAGAGATGAAATATAATTGGATTCTGACATCCTGCCCCCTTAAAAATAAGATAGATCCACCTGAAAGAAAACAAAACCGGTATACAAGTTAGTCAGGCTTGTTAGGATACTCTGTGTGAAACTTCTTTAATAGCTTCGGGACTCCGACATGACGTTTATGGACCCACTCGTTTTGTGAGGCGGGGAGGTGTTTCCATGCAACTAGGTACTGATCTCCTAGAATTTAGGATTTCCTTTATTTCAAAGTGTTGTTCGCCCGCCACCTTGATTGCAGGTGGCGGTGGGGGGATTTTTGGCCGTAACAATGACTGATGCTCTCTTTTCAGCAAGCTGCAATGAAAAAATTGGGTGTATTTGCCTGAGATTTTTTGGTAATTCTGATTCTACTGTTACTGGGTTTATGAATCTTTTAATTGGAAAAGGCCCTATATATTTTGGTCCAAGTTTTTTACAGAGTTGTAGGGGCTTTAGGTATTTTGTAGATAAGTACACCATTTCTCCTATAATGAATGGTGTAGGCTCAACCCTTTTTTTTATCAGCTTGTGCTTTGTATGCCTGTCTAGCTTCATCTAGTGCTTTTCTAACTATTGGCCAGATGTTTTGTAATTGTTCCATCCATTCTTTCAGTGATGGGATCGCCGGTTCGTTTGGGGTTAATTCTGGCATGGGGTTGAAACTTTGACCGGTGGCTATTTGAAAAGGAGTGTAACCTGTGTTGAAGTAGACTGCATTATTATAGTCAACTTCTGCAAAAGGGAGTAAGTCCGTTCAATTTGTTTGCTGAAAATTAATAAAGCATCTTAAATATTGCTGCATTTCCTTGTGGGTGGTGGCTAGATGTCAGTCCCTGATTGGTCCCTAAGAGGGATAAAAATTCCTTCCAAAATGTAGATGTGAATTGCACCCCAACCATCAGAGATGATGCGTTGGGGTGCCCCATGCAATCTGTAAATATGCTGGATGAAAGGTTTTGCTAAGGCTTTTGCGGTGGGAATCTTTTCGCAAGGGATAAAGTGCACCTGTTTGGAAAAAAAGTCCGTGACCGTCCAGACTTGTTTTCCAAACAAGCCCCCACTGCCACATCACTTGCATCCGCCTGTATTACGAAGGGCTTATCCATGTCTGGGTGCCTCAGTACTGGTTCTGCAGAAAAAAGTCTCTTTAATCTCTCAAACGCTGCTTGGCACTCCATTGTCCATGTTAGTGGCTGGCTAGGTTTTACTAAGGATGCTCCCTTCGTTTTTAGTAAGTTCTTGAGGGGCAGGGCTATCTGGGCAAATGAGGGGATGAATTGGTGGTAAAAGTTTGTGAAGCCCAGGAAACTCTCAGGAAGCTCAACCCCACACCCACATTCACACGTGCTAAGTGTGCCAGTGTTGAGAAGGGCTGGAGTTCCGGGGCTTTGGGTGTCGTCCAAGTCCAGCTTTCCTTACTTCCTGCTTTAGTTCCAGCTGGCCTCTCGGCTGCCCCTTTTCTGGGCAATCCTGGCTGCATCTGAAACCCTTCCTGAAGGAGAAGGAGGAGCCAGAACCTGTCCACTCCTAAGAATGCAGATCAGGCCCAAGAAATAGAGACCGAGAATTGTTCCGGCCTGCATCGTAAATATTGTGGCCGATTTGGGCCCCTCAAATTCTGTGCAGGAGAGTCAGAGAAGGACACGGTGAATGATCAAATCCTCCCATTGGAGCAAAAAGTATTTTGGGGTACCTTTTTATCAAATAATTTCAATTTACTGTGAAATCAGTTGAAACTGATGGAATTAAACAGCATTGACAGATCCTGCATTGGGTGCAAATTTTGATTTATGACTAACATTCTTTTAAATAAAACAAAATCACTACATGAAGCCTTTGTAGATTTTAAACCTACATTTGACTGCATTTGAGAAAAATCTTTTTTTTTGAAAATATATTTTATTAGTTTTTTTAGTTTTTACAGAAAGAAAAAACTACTCAAATCAAATCATAGTGTTAAAATAAACAATCATCCATAAACAAAACATAAGTACATTTTTCAATACCTCTAATACTAATAACTCAACTGAAAATAATCATACCAAACAATTAACATTACTGCTCGGTACCCCCACCACCACATCCCCCCGACCCTAACCTTCCCCCCTCACTTACCAACTTACTACCTACTTTCCTCCCTCCTTCTCTACTTCTCTATACTCCACCCTCCTTTCTACTTTCTTTCTACTTTCCTCCCTCCTTCTCTATCTCCGTCCTACTCTTCCCCCTTCTTATCAACTTCCACTTACATCAGCCTTCACTCCTCCTTACTCTTTCCATCAGATGTGGTGCCCAGAGGCCACCCGAGCCACCCCTTAATAACAGTAATTACATATTCTTACATCCACCCCAATTACAGTTGAGAAAATTTTTTTATCGTATATAAAATTATAAACCCTCCCTAACCCTCCCTCCCGACTTCCCAGAGTGAATACAGGGTAAAACAAAAGAAAACCCACTACATCAAACGAAATTATTATATAATCCTAACAAGAATTTTAAACTATATACTATATACAATCTCTAAATCATTTCAATCTATTAAACAAAACAAACAAATCATCTTGTTAAGAATAATAATTTTCATTTACATATCTAAACCATCAATCTAAGTCAAACCTTAAATCACTTCAATCCATTGAGAGGTTATATCAAATCACCCAAACAATCAAGTTTTATATACATCTTCCAGTAATCAACCTCTTTCAAACCATTGAACATCAAATAATTAAAAAAAATTTCATCTTTTTAGAAAAATAAACAAATAATATCAATAAACCCCTCAATTAAAAAAAAAAGAAAAAAATATGTTCTTAATCAATTTAATATATCTTCCATTAAACATCCTCTCTTACATCTTACTTATAAAATTGGTCTTTAATTCAGCCCATAATCTTAGATTAGCCTTAATTCCTTACATTTAATTTTAAATTTCACTTCTTCAATCGACTTCTGGGCTTTCTCATCTGTCAAATAAACCTCCATAACAAATACAATCTATTTATTCTATTTCTAACTTACATTCCTACAACCTTATCAAATCACATAATGCTTATCTATCCCATCAATCAATCAATCTAATGTCAAACCTAGATCATTTCATAGCAAATACATTCTTCATCAATTTAATTATATCTTCCATTAATCATCTTCTCTTACATCTTACTTATAAAATTGGTCTTTAATTCAGCCCATAATCTTAGATTAGCCTTAATTCCTTACATTTAATTTTAAATTTCACTTCTTCAATCGACTTCTGGGCTTTCTCATCTGTCAAATAAACCTCCATAACAAATACAATCTATTTATTCTATTTCTAACTTACATTCCATAATTTTGAATTACCCATAATTCCTTGCATACAATTTTAAATTTCACTCCTTCAGTCGAATTCTAGGTTTTTTCTTCAACCAGGTAAACCTCCATAACGAGGCCTCCCTTCCAAATAATAAGTCTCTCTTCTTTACTTGCAATATCATTTGAGTCCAAATAAACCATCTTAACCTTTGCATTAGTCCTCTGTTACTCTTAGCCATAAACTTTTGTTGAGATAACAATTCAAATCTCTGTCTTTGCTTTTTCTGATCCTCAGCCCCATAAATCATTTGAGAAAAATCTTCTCTTCTCTTCTCTTCATTTGAGAAAAATCTTGATGAACGTGGAGAATACAGTACAAATGGATGTTACTTTTTCTCATTCAGCATTTGTATGAAATGTGCTTCAGAGAAGTCCCCCAGGGCTGTAGTTAGACCTCCACCCTCTTTAAGAAGCACCTAAACTCGACAGCTCATCTGACTGTCTCCTGCTTACACCTGCCTCAATCCCTGGGCCCTATTTCTCCTCCTATATGCTGAGGATCTGGATCGTATCTCACGAAGCTTTCTTGGTCTTAGAGTCTCCTATTTCTGCTAAGAAGCTTTGAAGACGAGGGGACCATTGAGAGCATCCTATGTACAAGAGTTTCAGATATCTGGGGATGGTCTTAGATGGCGCTGACCTTTGGAAAACCCATTTAGATTATACCAATGACAGGGAGGAGCTTGGTCACATCCCCAACAATGAAGGTCAAATTAGCCCCAGGGTCAGGTCCTGCCAGTTCCTGCCATCTGGAGGGGCATTGGGGGGTGGGAGGGGACAAATGGACAATATGTTTGTACGTGATGGGAAACAGGGAGGGGGGAAATGACAGATGATGAAGCTCAGAGAAGCCCAGAATTGGTTTCTAGCAGAGGCACCTTTTGCTCCAATCCGATGAAGTTGAGGGCCTTTCCTTCCTAAGGGACCCAGTTGGGGCAGATCAGACACCTAGATTCTGCCACGGCACACTTCTTCAAATTAGAAGGTCATTTAAAGGCAACTTATTTATCTTAGAAAAACACAGGACACATACAGTAGAAAAAGTACAAAAGAATAGTTGGAAGAAATCCTGTTACATTCACAAACATGGAGAGTAAGTGAAACATCCCATAATAACATAACCATTTAAAACCACTATATTAAAAGGAGAACGTTCCGATGGGAAAAGGCATCTTGAGCCACTTAAATCTGTTGAGAGAAGATACAATTTTGGCCAGTTGAAACCTCTACCATATACAATTCAAAAAGTCCTTTGCTATTCAGCCTGAGAGAGTCCCTATTAGACCTTTGGAGGTGGATATTTGTGGATCTTTCTCAAGTAGTCTCTAATAAAGGAATAGGCAAAGCTACCATCAAAATGGCTGAAAGTTATTCACATCTTGACTATGATTTAATACTGGAAAAAATATTAGAATTTACAGAAGATTTCAAAACATTGGAAATCTTGGAGAAAATCCAAAGATGCCACCTTGGAATCTTACACTGACCCTCTAATAATGAACCAAGTTATGGAACAAGGAACAATAGAAGATGAACAGAATAGTCCTGAACAAACCTACTTACAACTTAAAGAGACAGAGACACTATTCTTACAACCTAATTGTGAATCTGCATTGAGAGAAAATGTGGAAACCACTGAATCACTGCTACACGTCACCTACAATTGATGGACAATTTTGATGACCAAGAAATAACTGTAATTGACTCAACTCAACTACCAAAAATAACAAAGATTGATACTCAGACACAATTTTTTGGAAATTACAATAAAGAGGAAAGGGAAAGAAAATTTGTTCAGTTTGAACCGGTTAGGAATCCTCGTAATCAAATTTTGAGGTTTGATAACCGAAAAGCGTTATTATGGAAACCAAACTGGCATAGAAAGAAAGCTAGAGTCAGGTTTAAATGTGACATAAAATGTTATTTGACGGGTTAAAAAGGCTTTAGAAATTGTGCCTGATTTAATGACAAATGAAGGATGTAAATTTACTGTTACCGTGGTTGATAATTATTTGAGGGAGTAAATCTTTCTAGAGAACAAAAAGACCTTATAGATGTAGATTGACGAAATGATTGAATATATCTTTTAAAAAAGAAAAAAATGGAAATGTATTTTTTTTAATTTTTCTGACTTATACTGTAATTTTAAATTTGATAATTATGTTGTAATAGAGAAAGAGAATATGTCTGATTTAATTAGGAATGAAAGATGAGAATTTCCTGCTATTATAGTTGATAAGTATTGGAAGATATAAACTTTACTAAGGCCTTAAAAATATTTTTTTAATAGATGTAGATTGATGAAATGATAGAATATATTCTTAAAAATAGAACTGTATTCGTTGGATTTATATTACTATTTTAAATATAATAACGATGTTGTAATACAGAGAGAGGAAGAGCTATTTGTGATAAGGAAAAAAAATCTGTCTCAATGAACGATCTTGTATTAAGGATATCTGAAATCACAACTATATACTTACTAAAATGTAATTGGAGTATGACAACTGTAATTAGTATAGCCTAAAAACAGGATATAGATTATAATTGCATGTGTTTGATGATTTTTGTTTGATTGAACTTTACTTAAAATTGTATAAATTTTAATAAGCAATACCATATTCAAGAAATAGAGAGGAAAATTTTGATAATTAATTTGAGCTATATTTATATGACTTTGTCTTTGAATGATTGGACATCCTGATCACCACGCTGTGTCCTAAGCTTTTGGGGAAAGATGGAAAAAATCAGTAATTTTTTTTTATTTTTTATTTTTTTAAAAAAAGAAGTATATAACGAGAAGATTAGATAAAATAGAAGTATTAATGTAAGAGAAAATTAATCTTATTGTATATAATACAGATAGGGAAATTTGGAGAGAGGAGTTGCTCGGACATTACCCCTGTATTGTATCTGAAGAGGGATGAGAGGGAAGAAAGGAGAGGAGAGAGAAAATAGTAAAGGAGGGAAGAAGGAAGTAGGAAGGTTAGAGGAGAAGAGGAAATGTGGGAAGAAAGGGGAGGAGAGTGGGGAAGAGGGAAGTAGGGAAGAGAAGAAAGGGAGAAAGAAGGTAGAGAAGGACGAGTGTGGATACGGTGAAAGGGAAAATGGGCGAGCAACACCAAAAGTCATGTGCAGGTATTTATCTCATTTCATTAAAAGTATTTTATATATGAATGTAAAAAGAATGTATGGTAACATCTCATAAATATCACGATATATGTATCAGGGAGAGTTTGGAAAAAAATGAAATTGACAAAGTCTTAAAATAGGTTTAACAGAAATTTATGATAGAAATGGAATATATTAAATTTATATGTTTTTTTTTGTGTGTGAGGGAAATAGAAAGATGAAAGTGAATGTACTAAGTTGAGCTGTTTATGTATGTTTTTATTTTGGAATTTTTGTTTACCCAATCACCACGGTGTGCTTTAAGTACCTATTGTTAAAATCATAAAACCAATAAAATATTTTTCAAAAAAAAAGAAAGAAAAAGTCCTTTGCTTTCAGACTGAGAGAGTCCCTTGTTTTGCAGCTAGAAAATTACAAGCACCTGGATGCTAAGGCAGAAACCTTCCATATTACAAGGTTATCATTATTAAAGTTACAAGAAAGTGCAACCAAGTGCAAGAAACCTGTTTCTTGGCCCTCAGCAAGGACTCTATTCCTGCAACACAGAGGTCTCACCTGAGGCAAAAGTTACGGCCCAAATAACTTGAATTGCTAAGCAGAGAGCAAAGGTAGCACTGAGGATCAGGTGGGAGGCAAAAAGGAGAGAAAAGGGAGAATTGGCTCATTAATAACCAAGAGTGCAGGTTCTTCTCTGTGTGGAAGGAGGGAGTGGGCCAAAAGGTACAGAAGGGGCGAGAGTCTTATTTCAAGGGAAGAATTAACCCAGGAGAGAACGCTCTGATTTCCAGGCCCATTCCTGTGTGAATGCTTTGATTACACAGAGTTCCTGCCCTGCTGAAGCTCCTTCCACATTCCAGGCATTCATAGGGTTTCTCCTGTGTGAATTCTTTGATGTTTAAGGAGACTTCCAGTTTCAGTAAAGCTCTTTCCACACTGGAGGCATTTATAGGGTTTCTCTCCTGAATGGATTCTTCGATGTACATAAAGGTTGTTGCTCCCATTGAAACTCTTTCCACACTCCAGGCATTTATGCATTTTTTCTCCAGTGTTTTTTCTCCAGTATGGATCCTTTGAAGTACATAAAGGCTGCTCCTCTGACTGAAGCTCTTTCCACACTCCAGGCATTTATGCAGTTTCTCTCCAGTGTGGATCCTTTAATGGTTAGAAAAACTTCCACTTTCTTTGAAACTCTTTCCACTCTAGATTTTTCACCTCAGTGGCTCCCTTGATGTTTATAAAGGTTTCCCCTCAGACTGAAGCTCTTTCCACACTCCAGGCATTTATGCGGTTTTTCTCCTGTGTGGATTCTTTGATGTCTATAAAGGCTGCTGCTGTGACTGAAACTCTTTCCACACACCAGGCATTTATGCGGTTTTTCTCCTGTGTGGATCCTTTGATGTTTATAAAGGCTGCTGCTGTGACTGAAACTCTTTCCACACACCAGGCATTTATGCAGTTTTTCTCCTGTGTGGATCCTTTGATGTACATAAAGGCTGCTCCTCTGACTGAAGCTCTTTCCACACTCCAGGCATTTATGCAGTTTTTCTCCTGAGTGGATCCTTTGATGTCTATAAAGGTTGCTCCTCTGACTGAAGCTCTTGACACACTTCAGGCATTTATGCAGTTTCTCTCCAGTGTGGATCCTTTAATGGTTAGAAAAACTTCCACTTTCTTTGAAACTCTTTCCACACTCTAGATTTTTCACCTCAGTGGCTCCCTTGATGTTTATAAAGGTTTCCCCTCAGACTGAAGCTCTTTCCACACTCCAGGCATTTATGCGGTTTTTCTCCTGTGTGGATTCTTTGATGTCTATAAAGATTGCTCCTCTCACTGAAGCTCTTTCCACACTCCAGACATTTATGCAGTTTTTCTCCTGTGTGGATCCTTTGATGTCTATAAAGGCTGCTGCTGTGACTGAAACTCTTTCCACACACCAGGCATTTATACAGTTTTTCTCCTGTGTGGATCCTTTGATGTACATAAAGGCTGCTCCTCTGACTGAAGCTCTTTCCACACTCCAGGCATTTATGCGGTTTTTCTCCTGTGTGGATCCTTTGATGTGCATAAAGGCTGCTCCTCTCACTGAAGCTCTTTCCACACTCCAGACATTTATGCGGTTTTTCTCCTGTGTGGATTCTTTGATGTCTATAAAGGCTGCTCCTCTCACTGAAGCTCTTTCCACACACCAGGCATTTATACAGTTTTTCTCCTGTGTGGATCCATTGATGTACATAAAGGCTGCTCCTCTGACTGAAGCTCTTTCCACACTCCAGGCATTTATGCAGTTTTTCTCCTGTGTGGATCTTTTGATGTACATAAAGGCTGCTCCTATGTCTGAAGCTCTTTCCACACTCCAGGCATTCATACGGTTTTTCTTCTGAATGGATTCTTTGATGTCTATAAAGGCTGCTCATCTGACTGAAGCTCTTTCCACACTCCAGGCATTTATGCAGTTTTTCTCCTGAGTGGATCCTTTGATGTTTATAAAGGCTGCTGCTGTGACTGAAACTCTTTCCACACTCCAGGCATTTATGCAGTTTTTCTCCTGAGTGGATCCTTTGATGTCTATAAAGGTTGCTCCTCTGACTGAAGCTCTTTCCACACTCCAGGCATTTATGCAGTTTTTCTCCTGAGTGGATCCTTTGATGTACATAAAGGCTGCTCCTCTGACTGAAGCTCTTTCCACACTCCAGGCATTTATGCAGTTTTTCTCCTGAGTGGATCCTTTGATGTCTATAAAGGTTGCTCCTCTGACTGAAGCTCTTTCCACACTCCAGGCATTTATGCAGTTTTTCTCCTGAGTGGATCCTTTGATGTACATAAAGGCTGCTCCTCCGACTGAAGCTCTTTCCACACTCCAGGCATTTATACAGTTTTTCTCCTGTGTGGATCCTTTGATGTACATAAAGGCTGCTCCTCCGCCTGAAGCTCTTTCCACACTCCAGGCAGTTATGCAGTTTTTCTCCTGAGTGGATCCTTTGATTTCTATAAAGGTTGCTCCTCTGACTGAAGCTCTTTCCACACTCCAGGCAGTTATGCAGTTTTTCTCCTGAGTGGATCCTTTGATGTACATAAAGGCTGCTCCTCTGACTGAAGCTCTTTCCACACTCCAGACATTTATGCAGTTTTTCTCTTGAGTGGATCCTTTGATGTACATAAAGGCTGCTCCTCCGACTGAAGCTCTTTCCACACTCCAGGCATTTATACAGTTTTTCTCCTGTGTGGATCCTTTGATGTACATAAAGGCTGCTCCTCCGCCTGAAGCTCTTTCCACACTCCAGGCAGTTATGCAGTTTTTCTCCTGAGTGGATCCTTTGATTTCTATAAAGGTTGCTCCTCTGACTGAAGCTCTTTCCACACTCCAGGCATTTATGCAGTTTTTCTCCTGAGTGGATCCTTTGATGTACATAAAGGCTGCTCCTCTGACTGAAGCTCTTTCCACACTCCAGACATTTATGCAGTTTTTCTCTTGAGTGGATCCTTTGATGTACATAAAGGCTGCTCCTCTGATTAAAGCTCTTTCCACACTCCAGGCATTTATGTGGCTTCTCTCCAGTGTGGATTCTTAGATGCTTTTTAAAATCTCCATTTGCTTTGAAGCATTTTCCACATTCCGGGCACTGATATTTCTTTCCTCCCTTCTGGCTTCTGTGGCGTTTCCCGAGTCTTCCTCCGGTCCCGAAGGACCCTCCGCCCTCCAGGCCCGTCTCGGGGTCCCAATCGGCGTCCTCCTTCCCTCCATGAGCCAGATGGCGCCTGCGCAGTAGCGAATGTTCTCTTCGTTGCGTGAGGGGGTGGGACGAGGGGCCCTTTGACCTTTGGGGTCCTGTCTTCCCCCCGCCCCACATCCGGGGCTGTGTCTCCGCCCCTCCCTCCCCCCTCTCCTGGGGGTCTCTCCCTCGGCAGGACGAGGGGGATCTGGGGGGGCGTTTCCTCCCTTCTTCCTCCTGGGGGGCTCCGGCCAGGCTCCCCCGCGGCCCCCAGGCAGCCCCTCTCCCGGGGGGGTCGGAGAGAGCCGCCAGTGGAACTCCCTGCCTCCAGAAGCGGTGAATGCTCCGTCACTGGAAGCTTTTATGAAGAGCCCGGACGGCCCACCAATTAAAAGAATCATAAACCCAGTAACAGAATTAGAATTACCAAAAAATCTCAGGCAAATAAACCCAATTTTAGAGATACCCCACGCGCTGTGCCCCAGACCCCCCAGAACGGGAGCCCCAGGGATACTGAAGAGAGCAGAACCTACCAGGGAGGAAGGTGGGCATAAGAGGAAAACTAAAAGGCATCCTGGGCTGCTGTGGAGGGAAGGCAGAAGGGGCCTGGAATCACAGACAGGCAGAGGCACTGAATAGACTCCCTGAAGACAGACAGACCTTCCTGCCTACAGGTCCCTAGACCTGCACTGCCTGAACCCTGAAGCCCCACCTCCCACTGAAAGGACAGATTACTGGACCAGCAACAGATCACAGTCTAGTGCCTAACCTGGTCCAAGCTGGAAACCAAAACAGTGCCAGGACAACAGGAGGACAAGCTCAAAATGGCCTCCAAACACTGACACAAACGAAGGGAGTTGTATCCTCCCCAGCCCAGCGTACTATACTACCAGGACTTACTTTACCCACCCCCACACCCTCCCATCCAAATACAGGCCCCCAGACCCATCTACTCCCACAGGCCAGCTCAACAACACACATGATACAAAAATTACAAGAGGTAATAGAAACGCTGGTTGAAAGGATGGATGGAATGGATAAAAAGTTGGTGGAAATGGACACAAAGATGGAGAGGAGGTGTGTAGAGGCAGAACAAAAGATGGAGAAAAGATGCAACGATATAAAACAAATGCTGAAAGACCAAGGTAGAGAGCTAGAGAGAAAATGGGAGGAGCAACGCAGGGCGATGGCCGCAGATCTGGAACAAATGAAGGAGGCGATGCAAGCACACTACAAAGGAATAGGGGAGGAAATGGAGAAAAACTTCCAGGAGATCAGAGAGAAGGTGGACAAGCGAATGGAAAAAGTGGAGAATCAAGTAGAGGGACAGATAGCAGAGATAGCAGAGATGAAAGGGGTGGCCCAAGACCAATCCTCCATGATACAGTACTGGCAACTGGCATCCGCAATCAGGTTTAGAGGTTGGAAAGAGACACCAAACGAAACCCAAGGGGGCCTGCTCGGAACCTTCATAGAGGCCCTGGCAACATTTCTGGGAAAGCCAATCCCAGAGATCGCATGGCAATTCGACAGAATTTACAGAGTGGGCACACGGACGGCAACAAACAGGCGCCAACCAAGGGACGTGGTCATCCACTTTGCGACGCAGGGATTCCGGAACCTCATCTCAGTCACATCTTACAACAAGAGTTTATACATAGAGGGGCAAGAAGTGAAAGTACTGAAAGAGATCCCCCAGACGATGCTGCGAGACAGGAAGGAATACAAGTTCCTGGTCGATGAACTGAGATTACGCGCTCTGCGATACAGATGGGAAGCCCCTACGAGGATGACACTTTTCTATAAAAATAAAAGATACTGCCTGAACTCGGTCCAAAAAGCCAGAGAATTCCTTGCAAAGGAACTGACGTCGGATGGACTTCAATACACCACGAGAGAAGACGCAGAAGGGCCACCAGAATGACAGACCGATGCAGGAGCAAGAGAAAGGAAAGGACCAACTCGAGACACGACGACACAGAGAATAGGAAGCAACAACAACAAGGGAACAGGACAGACTGCAGAGGGCAGGATAACAAGATCCACCACCAAACGCACGGAGCAACACGACACGATCCCTCAACGCAACTTGAGCACCAACTTGGATACCATGGGAACGAGACCAAAGAAGAACACAAGAGATAGAACAGAAGCGGTCTCGGAAGAGTACCCTGAAACCGACAATGACAACTAAATACTTGACATGGAACGTTAGCGGACTAAATTCCCCACAGAAAAGGAGAAAGATATTTCATTATCTGTATCAAGGAAGAAATGACATAATTTGCCTACAAGAAACACACATCAGAGCAGCGGACCAGAAATACCTAATCAACAACAGACTAGGTACACATTTTGTCGCAGCGGCGCCACGAAAGAAGAACGGGCTTGTTATATACGTGAAGAAACATGTAATAGCTAAGCTAATAGAGTCGGACTTTCAGGGTAGATACCTAGCAATCGAAGTGACACAGGACGACAAGAAAATTCTAGTGATGGGCATATGTGCACCAAATCAACAAGGAAAATTCTACAAAAAGATACACAAGAAGTTAACACAACTCAACTACAAATCATGTATTATTCTGGGAGATTGGAACGGGGTCATAGAGATTGCCCTAGACAAGAAGAAAACAAAACCTAACCCACAGAAACACTCCAAGTTGCCTAAATCTTTCTTCGACATGAAGGAAGACCTTGTACTGACAGACGTCTGGAGGGAACGGCACGGCAAAGAGCAAGAATTCACCTTTTTCTCCGACAGGCACCAATTATTTTCCAGAATTGACTTCATCCTGGCATCTAGTGACTTGCTAGTCCGCCTAAACACTGTCTCAATCCTACCCAAAGTACTAACAGACCATAACCCAGTGGGGATGGAATTGAGACAGGATCGGAAATCGAGGAGATCCTGGCAAATTAATGAAAACCAGTTTAGACACGAGAAAGAGGTGGCTGAATGCAAAAGTGCCATGAAGGAATTCTTTAGTATAAATATGAACAACGAAACACCCATTGAAATGATTTGGGACGCTAGCAAGGCATTTATGCGCGGGATCCTCATGAACATGAACGCCAGGCACCGACGCAAACAAGAACGAAAAAGAAAGGAACTAGAGGAGGAGATAAAGAAACAGGAACAATTATTAATACAAAGACCGGAGGACAAAGCCACAAAAGAAGGAATTAAGATACTAAGAAAACAATTTGACATGCTGATGACGGATCAAGTAGCATGGAATATACAATATGCAAAACACAAGACATTCTGTAGCGCCAACAAACCGGGTCGGTGGGTGGCTTACACCATAAGAAAGAAACAGAAAGCCCGCATAATTGAAAAGATAGAGTACAAAGGCAAAGAAGAATTGAAACAGGAAACCATTAAGAAAGCGTTCACCGAGTTCTACTCAAAGCTATACGCCGAGGAGAAGATACAGGACAAAGAGATAGAAAAGTTTCTGCAAAACGAAAAATTAATGGTACTCACCGATACACAATGAGATGCCCTGAACGCCCCAATCACGATGGAGGAAATACACTCAGCGATCAAACAACTAAAAAAAGGAAAATCACCCGGGCCGGACGGGATAACGGCTATCTATTACAAGCATCTCCAAGAGGAAATGATAGAACCCCTCAGAAAGCTATTTGTCAACATACAAGAAGGAGGCCAAGTCCCACCCTCCTGGAAAACAGCCTACATTTCTCTAATCCCCAAAGAGGGAAAAGATAATGCACAACCGGCTAACTATAGGCCCATCTCACTATTGAACACAGACTACAAACTCTTCACAAAAGTTCTGGCCAACAGATTAATGACTGTATTACAAAAAATAATTCACCCAGATCAAACGGGGTTTATACAAGGACGTCAGATGAAAACCAACGTAAGACAGCTGCTGAACATAATAGAGTACTTGGAAAGGCACAACCAGGTACCTGCAACCCTCATGTTTGTGGACGCAGAAAAAGCCTTTGACTTGAATTGGCCATTCCTGACGAACCTAGCCCGGGGGATGAAAATGGGAAAGCAGTTCCTCAACTCCATAACAGCAATCTACCAGAAACAAACGGGCCAGATCATCGTGAACGGCGAACTAACAGACCCATTTAATATAGAAAGAGGCACGAGACAGGGCTGTCCGCTGTCACCACTGCTATTTGTCTTAACGATGGAGATTCTGCTGAACAAGATAAGAGCAGCAGAAGACGTAAAGGGCATACAGATTGGAAAACAGGACTACAGGCTGTGTGCCTTTGCAGACGACCTACTGGTGACAGTATCGCAACCAGTACAATCAACAAGGAGTCTGATGGAGATAATGAAAGACTATGGCAAGGTATCAGGTTTTAAAGTTAATATATAAAAAACGAAGATGCTAGTTAAAAATCTAGACAGCAAAGCAAAACAGGACTTGGAAAGAATAACGGGTTGTGAAATAGTTAAGAAAGTTAAATACCTGGGAGTGGAGATAGAAACAACGAATGCGAAATTATACAAAAATAACTACGAGGTGCTGTGGAGCAAGATACAAGCAGATCTGGAAAGGTGGAAAACACTACGACTATCCTTGCTGGGCAGGATAGCAGCAGTAAAGATGAACGTCCTGCCAAGATTTCTATTTCTCTTCCAAATGCTACCCATACTCAAAAAGGATGAGGACTTGGACAATTGGCAGAGGGGCATCACCAGATTTATTTGGGATGACAAGAGACCGAGGGTGAAACTAAAAATTATCCAGGACACAAGGAAGAGAGGGGGACTAAAAATGCCTAATCTAAAGTTATACTACTATGCAGCGACATTGGTGGCGGTGAGTGACTGGATCAATATGACGAATGATAGAATAATGTTGAAGGGCATGGTCTACTATTCGGCTGGCACGCATACCTAGTATACGACAAAAAGGCAGACAGGAACTTCAAGGAGAACCCACTACGAATCCCATTGTTATTGGTCTGGAAGAAATATAAACACCTCCTACACGACAAGATTCCCATCTGGACGATCCCCGGACACGCAATAGGGGATATAAACACATCCCAAGGGCAAGAAGTGGTGCCCTACAGTACTGGGAGAAGAAAATGGGTTCTCCTTGAAACCCCAAGCAACACTAGCAAACAAAGGAATAGGAGGTACCTGGCTATCATATATACAACTGCAATCAAGGTGGCATAAAGATAAGAAGAAGGGTTTCTCCCAGACCGACGAGAACCTAATTGAACAGATTAGAGAACAGGGGATCATGCACATCAAACGAGTGTACAGCATTCTGATAGAAATGGACTCTGAAACCGAGCTAGTCAAGAACTGTATGATAAAGTGGGGACAAGACTTTGGGCATTCTATCACCATGGACACGTGGGAGAAAATCTGGGTGAGAAATGTAGAATTTACGAAATCGCAACACTTAAGGGAAAACTTCTACAAGATGTTCTATAGGTGGCACCTCGACCCAAAAAAACTATCATTCATCTATCCAGACTCCCAGCCCAAATGCTGGAGGTGTGGTGACGGGGAGGCTACCTACTTTCATGTGTGGTGGACATGCAGAAAAATCAAAGCCTTCTGGAGGAAGATATGGTGGACACTCCAAACCATTTTCAAAAAGCGTATTGAATTTCTACCTCAGGTATTTTTGTTAGGGATAACAAAGGACTGCACTACCTCAGAGACGAGCTTATTTCTGAACTTGATCACAGCAGCCAGATTGTTGGTGGGACAATACTGGAAGAACCCAGAAATACCGCCTATGGAAGAATGGACTGTGAAAGTAACAAATTTGGCGGAAATGGCGAAAATATCGGCATACTTGAAAGATCGCTCAAATGAACAATATTTAACAGACTGGAAACAGTGGATAGACTATATACAAGAGAAACACCAATCAAACAAAATGCACCTGGCGTTTAGTTGAGGCTCGACGTAAAGAGGGAAGAATGTTCACCAAATCAAATGTTTACAAAGATTAACACCTAATGTTGTATGTCTATGTTATATGATGAAAGCCTCTTAATATGATCTTATACTTAATGTTAGTTGCCTTAATAATGATAAAGCGGATTGAATTTCTGCCTCAGGTTATGAAACTTCTACCTCAGGATCCTTGGTTAGGGACTATAAAAAATTGCACTATTACTGAGACGAAGTTAATTCAGAAGCGCGAATGAACAATATGTGATAGACTAGATATAGTAGATAAACCATATACAAGATTTACCTCAGGTTATTAAACTTTTACCTCAGGATTTTTGGTTAGGGACCATAAAAGATTGTACTAATACTAAGATAAATAATATGTGATAGACTAGAAACTGTGGATAGACTATAGAAAAGAGAAACGCCAATGAAATAAATCGTAACAGACGAGGCTTGATGTGAGGAGTAAAAAATGTTTACCAAACCAGAAGTTTATAAAGATTAATACTTAGCGATGTATACCAGGTGCTATGATGATCGATGCATACTATGATTTTATGTTCAATGCTGACTGTTTTAATAAAAGAATTTAAAAAAAAAATAACCATTTTCAACGGCTGCTTTGCCAGCAAATGTTAACATGTCGGTATTCTTTACTTAGGATTGCTGTCTACCTCCAAATTTATAAGCCTTTAGGATGAGATTTACTTTCTTTGAGGTTGAGCTAAATTATGCTTTATTTATGTGGTCATTTCCATTTGAATGGAATTTGTTTGAAGTAATGAATACTTTTTGCCTCTTTATATCTATTAGAATATATTAAACTACTCTGTCAGGAATCACAATTTTCATTTACAGAAAAATTATGCTCAGCTATTCCTCACTTAACTACATAGTGGTAAGTAGTGAAAATTAAGAAATAAACATCTACTTAGAATATTTACAAAGAGCATAAAATCGGGGATGAAAGCTATGTAGAATTAGCAATGTTTGATTGAATGCAATCTTACTGTTGGTTGCAATTCATATGGATATGATAGGTAGACAGAAATACACCAATAAACTATCCTCAAAAACTGAGGATTTTCTAAATTTTTCAAACTGTTTGAAACTGGAGTTCATTAAGTACAACTCATTTATTACTGTAAATACAACTCATCCATCCATCTTATCTGCCACTTGTCAAAAGTGCTTTGTAAAACTTGAGTGGTCAATTCATGCTTCCCTTAGTGTCTAAGAGAGTGGTAGCAAACCTTTAGATCCACATGTTGCAAGTACAACTGAAACAATATTCAGTTATGGCTAAAGATAAGAAGGACTTTGCCACGTTGTTCAGCATATGGAAAGCCAAGGATTTTCTCCCTACAGCTGTATTACTACAGCATGAGATACTTTTTACTCTCAACATTGTTAGTTAACAGTAATTGCTAATTATCTACTGTATATGAATATGGTGTCCAATATTCCCTAATATCATTAAAAATTAACATTTATGTAAAATAGCACTTAGATGTATATATCACTTCACAGTGCTTTACTGACCTCTCTAAAAGGCTTACAAAGTCAGCATATTTTCCCCAACAATCTGGGTCCTCATTTTACCAACCTTGGAAGGATGGAAGGCTGAGTAAACCTTGAGCCAATCAGGATCAAACTTCTGATAGTGAGCAGAGTTAGCCTGCAATACTGCATTCTAACCCCTTCACCACCACAGCTCAAAATCCACTTTCTTTGCTTCTCGATATATTCCATGACTCGAGTCATACTACGAGAACATTAATGCTAGTATAGGCAGCAGGGACTAAACGGGAATAAATTGGCAGTTGGTCATGCATCTGTCTCATTCACCATAGCTGCAATATGGCAACCTGATTAATCATTCAAAAATAAATCGTATTACATCACAATCCCATTCATGTTTGTAGTGGGTATTTTACTTTAAGCAATTTTGAGTAATCAAGTGCCTACTTCACTGCAGATCTGGACTTTAATTTCTTACTATGTGTCCCATTTTAACCGATCTTAATGTCCTAAGGAATATATATTTGTTTGCTGAAAATTAATAAAGCATCTTAAATATTGCCCAAGTACCGAGTTCAATTTTTCAGAAAGGCCATTTCCTTGTGGGTGATGGCTCGATGTCAGTCCCTGATTGGTCCCTAAGAGGGATAAAAATTCCTTCCAAAATGCAGACGTGAATTGCACCCCCCCATCAGAGATGATGTGTTGGGGTGCCCCATGCAATCTGTAAATATGCTGGACGAAAGGTTTTGCTAAGGCTTTTGCGGTGGGAATCTTTTTGCAAGGGATAAAGTGCACCTGTTTGGAAAACAAGTCCGTGACCGTCCAGACAACAGTATTCCCATTGCTTTCTGGTAATTCCACTATAAAATCCATGGCTATTTCCCTCCAGGGGGCTGAGGGATTTGCCACCGTTTGTAACAGTCCGGGTGATTTCCCTTGCAAACTCTTTGCAGTTGCACAATTTGGGCAGCTGGGCACTTTCTATGTCCTTTTTTATGGATGGCCACCAAAATTGCCGTTTAATTAAGTGTAATGTTTTTACAAATCCAAAATGCCGTGCTGCTTTTGTGTCATGGCAAAACTGCATGAATGTGACTCTTTGGGTTGTTGGTATATATAACATTGACCCCACCCAAGGTAGCCCGTCTCTCATTGTGCACACATTTTTGTTTTTCTGGAACCATTCATCTGTTTCCAACCATTTCCGGAATTCAATTTTGGTTTGGCTGCCCAGATGTGGTTTTAATTTAGCTTGGGCTCTGGTGGTTACTGGTGCTGCCAGTTGTGATTCTACCATCATCTGTTTAGAGTCGGTGGCTCTCGTGCTGTTATAATGGGGCATGCGAAATAGTGCATCCACCAGGAAGTTCTTTTCCCCCGGCAAATGCTTGAGCGTAAATTGGAACTGGTGAAAATGTTGGGACCAGCGGGCTTGCTTGGGGTTGAGCTTCCTGGGTGTTTTCAGCGCTTCCAAATTTTTGTGGTCAGTCCACACATGATAGGGGATTTTGTTGCCTTCAAGGAACTGGCGCCACGTGAGTAATGACCAACATATCCTGTACGCCTCTTTCTCTCATACAGGCCAACGCTGATCCATTTCCGTGGGTTTATTGGATGTATATGCACAGGGTTGCAATATCCCTTCATCGTTTTCTTGTAATAGTACAGCCCCCACTGCCACATCACTTGCATCCACCTGTATTACGAAGGGCTTATCCATGTCTGGGTGCCTCAGTACTGGTTCTGCAGAAAAAAGTCTCTTTAATCTCTCAAACGCTGCTTGGCACTCCATTGTCCCTGTTAGTGGCTGGCTAGGTTTTACTGAGAATGCTCCCTTCGTTTTTAGTAAGTTCTTGAGGGGCAGGGCTATCTGGGCAAATGAGGGGATGAATTGGCAGTGAAAGTCTGCAAAGCCCAGGAAACTCCCAAGAAGCTCAACCCCAAGCAAGCCCGCACCCACATTCACATGTGCTAAGTGTGGCAGTGTTGAGAAGGGCTGGAGTTCCGGGGCTTTGACTGTCGTCCAAGTCCAGCCATCCTTACTTCCTGCTTGAGTTCCAGCCGGCCTCTCAGCTGCCCCTTTTCTCGGCAATCCTGGGAGCAGCTGAAACCCTTCTTGAAGGAGGAGGAGCCAGAACACATCCTCTCCTAAGAATGCAGATCAGGCCCAAGAAATAGAGACCGAGAATTGGTCCTGCCTGCATCGTAAATATTGTGGCCGATTTGGGCTGCTCAAATTCTTTGCAGGAGAGTCAGAGAAGGACATGATGAATGATCAAATCCTCTAATTGGAGCAAAAAGTATTTTGAGGTACCTTTTTATCAAATAATTTCAATTTACTGAAGCTCTTTCCACACTCCAGGCATTTATGCAGTTTTTCTCCTGTGTGGATCCTTTGAAGTACATAAAGGTTGCTCCTCCGATTGAAACTCTTTCCACACTCAAGGCATTTATACGGTTTTTCTCCTGAGTGGATCTTTTGATGTCTATAAAGGGTGCCCCTCCGACTGAAGCTCTTTCCACACTCCAGGCATTTATGCTGTGTCTCTCCTGAGTGGATTCTTTGATGAACATTAAAGGTGCTCCTATCACTAAAGTTCTTTCCACACTCATAGCATTCAAAAGGTTTCTCTCCAGTGTGGATCCTTTGATGATTACGGAGGTTTCCACCATCAGTAAAGCTCCTTCCACATTCCAGGAATTCATACGGTTATTCTCCTGAGTGGATCCTTTGATGTACATAAAGGTTGCTCCTCTGACTGAAGCTCTTTCCACACTCCAGGCATTTATGCAGTTTTTCTCCTGTGTGGATCCTTTGATGTCTATAAAGGTTGTTCCTCCGACTGAAATTCTTTCCACACTCCAGACATTTATGCAGTTTCTCTCCTAAGTGGATCCTTTGATGCGCATAAAGGTTGCTCCAGCAACTCCACTACCTGCCAGCAGGGGCAGCAAAGGACTGATCTTGGCGCCACCTGTCGGCCCTCGGGAGCCCTGCAGTCCAGAGATAATCGGCCCCGGGTTCTCTTTGGAGGGCAGCTCTTCCTCCCAAGGAGGTGAGGCGCTGGCTGGCCCTAGATTGGAGCTCAGAGACTGAATGGCAAGAAAGTTGCCAGTTTATAGTTCATGAACATCTTGTTTCCATTCACACAACACATTTCCCTCCATGGAATCTAACACCCACATTCACACGTGCTAAGTGCGGCAGTGATGAGATGGGCTGGAGTTCCGGGGCTTTGGCTGTCCTCCAGGTCCAGCCTTCCTTACTTCCTGCTTGAGTTCCAGCCGGCCTCTCGGCTGCCCCTTTTCTGGGCAATCCTGGTGGCAGCTGAAACCCTTCCTGAAGGAGAAGGAGGAGCCAGGACCTGTCCTCTCCTAAGAATGCAGATCTGGCCCATGAAATAGAGACCGAGAATTGTTCTGGACGGTTCTGCTTTGCTCAACCTGCATCGTAAATATTGTGCCCAGTTTGGGCCCCTCAAATTCTGTGCAGGAGAGTCAGAGAACGACAACGTGAATGATCAAATCCTCCCATTGGAGCAAAAAGTATTTTGGGGTACCTTTTTATCAAATAATTTCAATTTACTGTGAAATCAGTTGAAACTGATGCAATTAAACAACGTTGACAGCTCCTGCATTGGGTGCAAATTTTGATTTATGACTAACATTCTTCTAAATAAAATAAAATGGCACGGACAAAATCACTATATGAAGACTTTGTAGATTTTAAACTTACATTTGACTCCATTTGAGAAAAATCTTGATGAGCGTGGAGAATACAGTACAAATTGAAGTTACTTTTTCTCATCCAGCATTTGTATGAAATGTGCTTCAGAAAAGTCCCCCAGGGCTGTATTTACACCTCCACCCTCTTTAAGAAGCACCTAAACTCCTGGACAGCTCATCTGACTGTCTCCTGCTTACACCTGCCTCAATCCCTGGGCCCTATTTCTCCTCCTCTATGCTGAGGATCTGGATCTTATCTCACGAAGCTTTCTTGGTCTTAGAGAGTCTCCTGTTTCTGCTAAGAAGCTCTGAAGACGAAGGGACCATTGAGAGCATCCTATGTACAAGAGTTTCAGATATCTGGGGATGGTCTTAGATGGCACTGACCTTTGGAAAACCCATTTAGATTATACCAATGACAGGGAGGAGCTCGGTCACATCCCCAACAATGAAGGCCAAATTAGCCCAGTGTCAGGTCCTGCCAGTTCCTGCCTCTTCCGTCGCAGGCCGGAGAGCTGGAGGTTTCTGGCAGGATCCGGGCCCTTCCTGCCTGCCCTTCCTCTGGGGAGAGGGAGCTCGGAGTCGGTTCCTGGGCTCCCGTGGAGCCCCCCCCTTGGCCAGCTCGGGACCCCCAGCCCTGAGGGATGGGACTGGGACTTCTTCCACACACAGTAAAATCCTTCTTTTACTTTTCCAATATTTTTTATGCTTTTTCATACACCTGACTCCACCCTCCTGTCTTTGCGCCTAATAAAGGCTTGATTAGAAAGCAGTTGCGTATTTCCAGGGCAGGAGATTCTTCAGTGGGGTGAGATGCTTCAGTTTGGATTCAGCAGTTCCCACATTTATCTCCTGAGTTTGCGAGGCTTTAGCAGACCGAATATAACTTTAGGGTGAACCAAAAATACAACAGTGTCATTTGCTTTCCTTGAAAAGCCAAATTGTGTTCTGTGTGTGGGGAGGGGGTGAAGTTTGGGGATTGCTGACTGGGAAAGTTATGACCGTTAAGCAGTTTTTCTACCCAATTGGGCTAGTTTTGGAGATGGGTTGCAGGACAATTTGACCTCGGTGGGTCCATTTTGGAGGATATTATGGGCTATTTTTAAAGGGCTGTAGAGAGGATCCTTGACTTACCACCATTTCTTTAGTGATTGAAGTTGCAGCAGCTCTGAAAAAAGTGACGTACGATCAGTTTGCATAATTGCGAGCGTTGCAGATCCCCATGGTCACGCGACCCAAATTCAGGCAACTGGTGTGGATTCCTGACAGCCTCACAGTTCCAGGCTCACGTGTTTATAACCTCCGCAGCTGGCGTCTGACAAGCAAAGTCAGCCGAGGAAGCCAGATTCCCTTAACAACGCTGTGACTCACTTAGCAGCTGCACTAATTGGCTTAACAACTGGGGGAGATGACTGACAACTGTGGCAAAAAAGGTGGTAAAATGGAGTGAAACCCGCTTAACAACGGTCAGCAACAGAAACGTTTGGCTCAACTGTGGTCATAGGTGTACAGTTTGGGGTCAACATATCAATCTGTCATGAACAATAACTGCAAAGTACAACATGGGCAGCAAACAGGGTTGGGTCAGTCAGCCCCCTCCCCTCTAGCTGCATCACCAGCCCCTCCCTCCCCAGATCCAGCATCTCTCTCTCCCAAGGACCCCTTTGCAAAGCTGCAGCTGAGGGGGGGAAACCCCTCCAACACCTCTCCCCTCAGATTTTTCAACCTGAGACATAGCCCTCCAACCCTGGACTGGCACCTGTCTCATTTCCTCTTCTTCCTGCAGCTGAGGGGCAAAACAATGCACCTGCTTATCTGCCAGCACATTTGCAAGTCAACCACCCTCCTCCACTTACCTGTCCCCGTCGATGGGCACCTGTAATCACCTGCCTGGTGAGACTTTGGGAACAGTGCAGAGAAGAGCAACTGAGACGGTTAAAGGCCTGGAGTCTAAAACACATGAGGAAAGGTTTGGCTAGTCTAGAGAAAAGAAGGATTAGGGTTGACATGATAGCCGTATTCCAGTATTTCAGAGGCTGCCACCAAGAGGAGGGGGTCACTTTATTTTCCCAAGATATAACAGCAATGGGCCTTATTCAAGATGACAGTGAGGGGCTTACCCCAAGGAGGTTGACAATTTGGTGAATTGGTGTAAGAAAAACAGCCTAATTTTATCCACTGGGAAAAAAAAGATCATTGTTGATTTGAGAAAAGGCAGGCACAGCCACGCTTCACCTGTGGAGACAGTCACCAGCATCAAATTCCTGGGTGTGCAGCTAACGAGTAGACTAGCCTGGTCGCTCAACAGTGAGACCCTGCTGAAGCGGCACAGAAGCGCTTGAATTTTCTGTGGTCACAGGAGAAAAGCACATCTCCCTTCCCCTCTCCTGACCACTTTCTACAGGGGGACGATCGAGAGCAGCCTGTCGTACAGCGTCACAGTCTGGTTTGGAAGCATCACTGCTTCAGACAGGAAGGCGGTGCAGGGAGTGGTGAAGATGGCAGAAAAGATTATTGGCAGTTCCCTCCCTTCTATCCAGGATACGGCACGTAAGCGTTGCTTGACCAGGGTCTGTAAGAGTGTCTGGGACGCCACATATCCTCTGCACAACTGTTTTCCTTGTTACCTTCTGGGAGGAGGAGGCTTCGTGGTGTCCAAAGCAGAACATCCAGGTTTAATCATAGTTTTGTTCCATACAATATGAACCTTGTGAACTGTAAAGATTCGTCTTTCCGTTATGTATTCAAGATGGACACTCATTAATATTTGTATGTTATTTATATGTAAGGGTGCAGGTTTATACATATATCGTATATAGCATGTTTAAATGTGTTATGTGTATGTACACTTTGAAAGCAACCAACCAAATTTCATTTTTAATGTGTGCCAATGTGCCCACAGTACACAAAATGACAATAAAGGTTATCTATCTATCTATCTATCTATCTATCTATCTATCTATCTATCTATCTATCTATCTATCTATCTATCTATCTATCTATCTATCTATCTATGCACCTGAAGGCAAGACAAGAAACAATGGTTGGAAACTGATCAAAGAGAGAAGCAACCTGGAATTAAGGATAAACCTCCTAACAGGGAGGACAATTAACCAGTGGAACTGCTTGCCTCCAGAAATCGTGGGCGCTCCATCACTGGAGGTTTTTAAGAAGAGACTGGACAGCCACTTGTCTCAAATTGTGTAGGCTCTCCTGCTTGAGAAGAGACTTGGTCGAGAAGACCTCCGAGCTCCCTTCCGGATCTATTCTAAATAGGAATTTGAATTTGCCTTCACTAATAACCAACGTCGGTTCTGAACTGTTCCCGGGAACTCATTCGAGCTTCAGCACCAAACCCGGAAGAACAGAAAGGGGGGGAGGGGCAAAGGACTGCAAGCTCACCTTTTCCCCTCCAAGTCAGAGTACCAGCCCAAGTTGTCAGCAATCACATGATGGTTGTTGCACCCCGAGCATTTCACTCCATGATGATAAGCCACCTTGGAAATTGTTTTTACAGATTGTGTCCCGCATACATGAAAGAGAAGCCAGGATCCACTCAGGGATGTTCAAAAGTGGTTCTCTGGGATGTCCAAGGGCAGGGAATTTGGGGGAGGTGCCCATTGATTTAGGTATGAGTTCCTTTATTACATTTGGAGAGCAGCCCAGATCCCAGTGACAATGGGGGGCTTAGAAAAGAGAAAAATAAAACGGGAAAAAACACCTGGGCAAAATACACCATGTAGTATAAACCGAAGCTCCCTTTGGCTCAGCGAACAGCCTAAGACGCCAGCCCAGGAGCAAAGCCTCCCCTTGAAAGAGTTATGGAATATCTGTCAGGTGAGCCACGCAAATCTAAGGGGCCATGCTGCCAGCGAGGGGAGGGGTCTGGAGCTCTCTTGGGGACAACGTGTAAGCCAGCGGTCATTGCTGCCTTTCTAATTCTAGTGCCTGCCCTTCCAAGAACTAAACAGGCTGGACCTCAATTCCCCTTTTTCCAGATCGGAATGCAACATACACGTGAGCAGCAACCGATATTGCGTCACAGCCTTTGCGGTCCCTCCTTCCGCTGCTGCCTCGTTCAGGGCTCGAGGGCGCTGAGCTGCGGTCGGGGACGATAAAGGCCGAACCACTTGCATTGCCCCCCCAGGGCATCCCTCCTGCTCCGGACCCCACGACCCCCAGCCCCATCCTCACACCTGTCCAGGAACCAGCAACGAGGGGCGCTTTGAAGGAGCCCACTGCCGTCTTTACTGTGGGAAGCGCCCTGGCCTTTCCCGGCCCTTAAAGTACATCCGAGCAGCAATTCCACTACCTGCCAGCAGGGGCAGCGAAGGACTGGTCTTGGCGCCACCTGCCGGCCCTCGGGAGCCCTGCAGTCCAGAGATAATCGGTCCTGGGTTCTCTTTGGAGGGCAGCTCTTCCTCCCAAGGAGGTGAGGCGCTGGCTGGCCCTAGATTGGAGCTCAGAGACTGAATGGCAAGAAAGTTGCCAGTTTATAGTTCACGAACATCTTGTTTCCATTCACACAACACATCTCCCTCCATGGGATCTAACACCCACATTCACACGTGCTAAGTGCGGCAGTGATGAGACGGGCTGGAGTTCCAGGGCTTTGGCTGTCATCCAAGTCCAGCCTTCCTTACTTCCTGCTTGAGTTCCAGCCGGCCTCTCAGCTGCCCCTTTTCTGGGCAATCCTGGCGGCAGCTGAAACCCTTCCTGAAGGAGGAGGAGGAGCCAGAACCTGTCCTCTCCTAAGAATGCACATCAGGCCCAAGAAATAGAGACCGATAATTGTTCTGGACGGTTCTGCTTTGCTCAATCTGCATCGTAAATATTGTGCCCAGTTTGGGCCCCTCAAATTCTGTGCAGGAGAGTCAGAGAAGGACACGGTGAATGATCAAATCCTCCCATTGGAGCAAAAAGTATTTTGGGGTACCTTTTTATCAAATAATTTCAATTTACTGTGAAATCAGTTGAAACTGATGCAATTAAACAACATTGACAGCTCCTGCATTGGGTGCAAATTTTGATTTATGACTAACATTCTTCTAAATAAAATAAAATGGCTTGGACAAAATCACTATATGAAGACTTTGTAGATTTTAAACCTACATTTGACTCCATTTGAGAAAAATCTTGATGAGCGTGGAGAATACAGTACAAATTGAAGTTACTTTTTCTCATTCAGCATTGGTATGAAATGTGCTTCAGAAAAGTCCCCCAGGGCTGTATTTAGACCTCCACCCTCTTTAAGAAGCATCTAAACTCCTCGACAGCTCATCTGACTGTCTCCTGCTTACACCTGCCTCAATCCCTGGGCCCTACTTCTCCTCCTCTATGCTGAGGATGTGGATCGTATCTCACGAAGCTTTCTTGGTCTTAGAGAGTCTCCTGTTTCTGCTAAGAAGCTTTGAAGACGAAGGGACCATTGAGAGCATCTGATGTACAAGAGTTTCAGATATCTGGGGATGGCCTTGGATGGCGCTGACCTTTGGAAAACCCATTTAGATTATACCAATGACAGGGAGGAGCTCGGTCACATCCCCAACAATGAAGGCCAAATTAGCCCCAGGGTCAGGTCCTGCCAGTTCCTGCCATCTGGAGGGGCATTGGGGGGAGGGGGTGGTGGGCAAATGGACAATATGTTTGTACGTGATGGGAAACAGGGAGGGGGGAAATGACAGATGATGAAGCGCAGAGAAGCCCAGAATTGGTTTCTAGCAGAGGCACCTTTTGCTCCAATCCGATGAAGTTGAGGGTCTTTCCTTCCTAAGGGACCCAGTTGGAACAGATAAAAAACCTAGATTCTGCCAAGGCACACTTCTTCACATTAGAAGGTCATTTTAGGCAACTTATTAATCTTAGAAAAACACAGGAGACATACAGTAGAAAAAGTACAAAAGAGTATTTGGAAGAAATCCTGTTACATTCACAAACATGGAGAGTAAGTGAAACATCCCATAATAACATAGCCATTTAAAACCTCTACATTAAAAGGAGAACGTTCCCATGGGAAAAGGCATCTTGAGCCACTTAAATCTGTTGAGAAAAGATACAATTTTGGCCAGCTGAAACCTCTACCATGTACAATTCAAAAAGCCCTTTGCTATTCAGCCTGAGAGAGTCCCTTGTTTTGCAGTTAGAAAGTTACAAGCACCCGGATGCTAAGGCAGAAACCTTCTATATTACAAGGTTATCGTTATTAGAGTTACAAGAAAGTGCAACCACGTGCAAAAAACCTGTTTCTTGGCCCCCAGCAAGGACTCTATTCCTGCAACACAGAGGTCTTCACCTGAGGCAAAAGTTACAGCCCAAATAACTTGAATTACTAAGCAGAGACCAAAGGTAGCACTGAGGATCAGGTGGGAGGCAAAAAGGAGAGAAAAGGGAGAATTGGCTCATTAATAACCAAGAGTGCAGGTTCTTCTCTGGGTGGAAGGAGGGAGTGGGCCAAAAAGTACAGAAGGGGCGAGAGTCTTATTTCAAGGGAAGAATTAACCCAGGAGAGAACGCTCTGATTTCCAAGCCCATGGAAACAACCGTGGGCACAATGGAAATTGGAAAGCTTCTTCAGAACATTCCAGTAGCAGCTTCTGGATCTCAAGATAAAATCTCACCAATCAGAAGAAATTGTGATACGAGTTTGTGGAATTGAATACACTTGTACTCAGGAGATTACGTACCCCTTGAAAAGTGTGTAAAATTATTCAAATTCAACTATTCGGCATGACAGAACAGCAGAATCATTAAACAGAGAGTAGCAATAAAGGGAAGAGTAAAATGGTGCTGTCCATAAGTTTACTTACTCTTGAGTGTTTCGTATGAGAATACATTACACACTCATGTTGACACACAAAGGATGAGATGGCAATGAAGGGTAAGTGTTCACACCTTCCAAACTCCAGACATTTGGTTTTTCTCCTGTGTGGATCCTTTCATTACACAGAGTTCCTGCCCTGCTGAAGCTCCTTCCACATTCCAGGCATTCATAGGGTTTCTCCTGTGTGAATTCTTTGATGTTTATGGAGACTTCCAGTTTCAGTAAAGCTCTTTCCACACTGGAGGCATTTATACGGTTTCTCTCCTGAATGGATTCTTTGATGTACATAAAGGTTGTTGCTCCCATTGAAACTCTTTCCACACTCCAGGCATTTATGCATTTTTTCTCCAGTGTGGATCCTTTGAAGTACATAAAGGCTGCTCCTCTGACTGAAGCTCTTTCCACACTCCAGGCATTTATGCGGTTTCTCTCCAGTGTGGATCCTTTAATGGTTAGAAAAACTTCCACTTTCTTTGAAACTCTTTCCACACTCTAGATTTTTCACCTGAGTGGCTCCCTTGATGTCTATAAAGGTTTTCCTATGACTGAAGCTCTTTCCACACTCCAGACATTTATGCAGTTTTTCTCATGAGTGGATCCTTTGATGTACATAAAGGTTGCTCCTCTGACTGAAGCTCTTTCCACACTCCAGGAAGTTATGCAGTTTTTCTCCTGAGTGGATTCTTTGATGTCTATAAAGGCTGCTCCTCCAACTGAAGCTCTTTCCACAGTCCAGGCATTTATGCAGTTTTTCTCCTGTGTGGATCCTTTGATGTACATAAAGGCTGCTCCTCCGACTGAAGCTCTTTCCACACTCCAGGCATTTATGCAGTTTTTCTCCTGAGTGGATCCTTTGATGTACATAAAGGCTGCTCCTCCGACTGAAGCTCTTTCCACACTCCAGGCATTTATGCAGTTTTTCTCCTGAGTGGATCCTTTGATGTACATAAAGGTTTCCCCTCTGACTGAAGCTCTTTCCACACTCCAGGCATTTATGCAGTTTTTGTCCTGAGTGGATCCTTTGATGTACATAAAGGCTGCTCCTCCGACTGAAGCTCTTTCCACACTCCAGGCATTTATGCAGTTTTTCTCATGAGTGGATCCTTTGATGTACATAAAGGTTGCTCCTCTGACTGAAGCTCTTTCCACACTCCAGGAAGTTATGCAGTTTTTCTCCTGAGTGGATTCTTTGATGTCTATAAAGGCTGCTCCTCCAACTGAAGCTCTTTCCACAGTCCAGGCATTTATGCAGTTTTTCTCCTGTGTGGATCCTTTGATGTACATAAAGGTTTCCCCTCTGACTGAAGCTCTTTCCACACTCCAGGCATTTATGCAGTTTTTCTCCTGAGTGGATCCTTTGATGTACATAAAGGCTGCTCCTCCGACTGAAGCTCTTTCCACACTCCAGGCATTTATGCAGTTTTTCTCCTGAGTGGATCCTTTGATGTACATAAAGGTTGCTACTCTGACTGAAGCTCTTTCCACACTCCAGACATTTATACGGTTTCTCTCTTGAGTGGATTCTTTGATGTCTATAAAGGTTGCTCCTACAACTGAAGCTCTTTCCACACTCCAAGCATTCATTCGGTTTTTCTCCTGTGTGGATCCTTTGATGTGCATAAAGGCTGCTCTTCTGACTGAAGCTCTTTCCACACTCCAGGAAGTTATGCAGTTTTTCTCCTGAGTGGATTCTTTGATGTCTATAAAGGCTGCTCCTCCAACTGAAGCTCTTTCCACAGTCCAGGCATTTATGCAGTTTTTCTCCTGTGTGGATCCTTTGATGTACATAAAGGCTGCTCCTCCGACTGAAGCTCTTTCCACACTCCAGGCATTTATGCAGTTTTTCTCCTGAGTGGATCCTTTGATGTACATAAAGGCTGCTCCTCCGACTGAAGCTCTTTCCACACTCCAGGCATTTATGCAGTTTTTCTCCTGAGTGGATCCTTTGATGTACATAAAGGTTTCCCCTCTGACTGAAGCTCTTTCCACACTCCAGGCATTTATGCAGTTTTTGTCCTGAGTGGATCCTTTGATGTACATAAAGGCTGCTCCTCCGACTGAAGCTCTTTCCACACTCCAGGCATTTATGCAGTTTTTCTCCTGTGTGGATCCTTTGATGTGCATAAAGGCTGCTCTTCTGACTGAAGCTCTTTCCACACTCCAGGCATTTATATGGTTTTTCTCCAGTGTGGATCCTTAGATGCTTTTTAAAATCTCCATTTGCTTTGAAGGATTTTCCACATTCTGGGCACTGATATTTCTTTCCTCCCTCCTGGATTCTCCGGGGACTCCCGAGTCTTCCGCCTGTCTCGAAGGACCCTCCGCCCTCCAGGCCCGTCTCGGGGCCTCCGCCCGTTTCCTGCTCCCCGCTTCTCCCTCCCGGCAGCCTCCTTTCCCGGAGTCCCCTTCGGCTCATCCCTGCCGGGCCTCCCCCGCCGTCTCCTCCCGGGGCTGCTCCGCGGGGCCTCCTCTCCTCTCGGGCGGCGCCTCCTTCCTTCCTTCCTCCGCCGGGCTCGCCCGTCCTCCTGCAGGGGCGAAGGGGGGGAGGAGAGGCGGGTCACGGAGGGGAGTCCCAGGCCCGCCCGGGGAGGAAGGCCGAAGCCTCCGCCTCTCAGTGGGACCTTCCGGGCAGGCCTCCCTCCCAGGGCCCGTCCCGCCAGGCCAGGCCTCGGCCTCCCCCCTCCCCCCTCCCCCCTCCTCCGCCAGAGAGCCTCTCGGACTGCCACTCCCAGCATGCCTTGCGCCCCACCTGGATCCGAGCCCGTCCGTGGACGAATCAATCAGGGCGCCTCAGTTCTGTTTCATCCCGGAAGTGGAGGCGGGACTTCTCTGCGCGGCCTTTTCCTGGATGCTCTTCCTCTTTCGCTCGAAGGGACCGCCCCCAGGAGTCCTCCTGCCAATCACCGCCATCACCAGAGCGACCAATCGGCGTCCTCCTTCCCTCCATCAGCCAGATGGCGCCTGCGCAGTAGAGAATGTTCTCTTCGTCCGGCGAGGAGGTGGGACGAGGGGCCCTTTGACCTTTGGGGTCCCGTCTCCCCCCCCGCCCCACATCCAGGCAGGCGGAGCTGAGGGACTTCCGGGGCTGCGTCTCCGCCCCTCCCTCCCTCTCCCCCTCCCCGGGGTCTCTCCCTGGGCGGGGGGTGTCTCCTCCCCTCCCCCTCCCGGGGGCTCCGCCCAGGCTCCCCCCCGGACCCCAGGCAGCCCCTCCCGCCTCTCAGGGCCGATCCCCGCCCCTCCCTCCGCTCCTCTGGCCCCCCCGGAGCCCCTCCTCGGAATTGGGGGGGGAAAGGGGGGGCGACGGGGTCCCAGGCCGGGCTGGATTGGAAGGATTTCTCTTCCGGTCTTTTCTGTCTGGAAAGGTTTTCCTCCCCCGCCCCCCCCGTTCTGCCCAGCCAGAGAGGGAGGGGGAGGAGGGGGAGGGGGGAGGAGCCCCTTCCCAGCCTCTCTCGGGGGGCTTCGGACTGGGGGAGGTTTGGGGAGCCCCGTAACATCCAAGGCTGCTCCCCCTCTTTAGGCATTGCCCCCCCCCGAGGGTGGCCGGTGTGCCTCTTCCGTCGCCGGCCGGAGAGCTGGAGGTTTCTGGCAGGATCCGGGCCCTTCCTGGCTGCCCTTCCTCTGGGGAGAGGGAGCTCGGAGTCGGTTCCTGGGCTCCCGTGGAGCCCCCCGGCCAGCTCGGGACCCCCAGCCCTGAGGGATGGGACTGGGACTTCTTCCACACACAGTAAAATCCATCTTTTACTTTTCCAATATTTTTTATGCTTTTTCATACACCTGACTCCACCCTCCTGTCTTTGCGCCTAATAAAGGCTTGATTAGAAAGCAGTTGCGTATTTCCAGGGCAGGAGATTCTTCAGTTCGGATTCAGCAGTTTCCACATTTATCTCCTGAGTTTGCGAGGCTTTAGCAGACCGAATATAACTTTAGGGTGAACAAAAAATACAACAGTGTCATTTGCTTTCCTTGAAAAGCCAGACTGTGTCCACGAGGGGGAGGTTTGGGGACTGAGTTGAAATGCTGGCTGGGAACAGTTAGCACCATTGAGCAGTTTTTCTACCCAATTGGGCTTGTTTTGGAGATGGGTTGCAGGACAATGTTGACCTCGGTGGATCCATTTTGGAGGCTATTATGGGCTATTTTTAAAGGGCTGTAGAGAGGATCCTTGACTTACCACCATTTCTTTAGTGATTGAAGTTGCAGCAGCTCTGAAAAAAGTGACGTATGATCAGTTTGCACAATTGCGAGCGTTGCAGATGCCCATGGTCACGCGACCCAAATTCAGGCAACTGGCGTGGATTCCTGACAGCCTCACAGTTCCAGGCTCACGTGTTTATAACCTCCGCAGCTGGCGTCTGACAAGCAAAGTCAGCCGAGGAAGCCGATTCCCTTAACAACGCTGTGACTCACTTAGCAGCTGCACTAACTGGCTTAACAACTGGGGGAGATGACTGACAACTGTGGCAAAAAAGGTGGTAAAATGGAGTGAAACCCGCTTAACAACGGTCAGCAACAGAAACGTTTGGCTCAATTGTGGTCATAGGTGTACAGTTTGGGGTCAACATATCAATCTGTCATGAACAATAACTGCAAAATACAACATGGGCAGCAAACAGGGTTGGGTCAGTCAGCCCCCTCCCCTCTAGCTGCATCACCAGCCCCTCCCTCCCCAGATCCAGCATCTCTCTCTCCCCTTCTCTCCCAAGGACCCCTTTGCAAAGCTGCAGCTGAGGGGGGGAACCCCTCCAACACTTCTCCCCTCAGATTTTTCAACCTGAGACATAGCCCTCCAACCGTGGACTGGCACCTGTCTCATTTCCTCTTCTTCCTGCAGCTGAGGGGCAAAACAATGCACCTGCTTATCTGCCAGCACATTTGCAAGTCAACTACCCTCCTCCACTTACCTGTCCCCGTCGATGGGCACCTGTAATCACCTGCCTGGTGAGACTTTGGGAACAGTGGAGAGAAGAGCAACTGAGACGGTTAAAGGCCTGGAGTCTAAAACACATGAGGAAAGGTTTGGCTAGTCTAGAGAAAAGAAGGATTAGGGTTGACATGATAGCCGTATTCCAGTATTTCAGAGGCTGCCACCAAGAGGAGGGGGTCACTTTATTTTCCCAAGATATAACAGCAATGGGCCTTATTCAAGATGACAGTGAGGGGCTTACCCCAAGGAGGTTGACAATTTGGTGAATTGGTGTAAGAAAAACAGCCTAATTTTATCCACTGGGAAAAAAAAGATCATTGTTGATTTGAGAAAAGGCAGGCACAGCCACACTTCACCTGTGGAGACGGTCACCAGCATCAAATTCCTGGGTGTGCAGCTAACGAGTAGACTAGCCTGGTCGCTCAACAGTGAGACCCTGCTGAAGCGGCACAGAAGCGCCTGAATTTTCTGTGGTCACAGGAGAAAAGCACATCTCCCTTCCCCTGTCCTGACCACTTTCTACAGGGGGACGATCGAGAGCAGCCTGTCGTACAGCGTCACAGTCTGGTTTGGAAGCATCACTGCTTCAGACAGGAAGGCGGTGAAGAGAGTGGTGAAGATGGCAGAATAGATTATTGGCAGTTCCCTCCCTTCTATCCAGGACACGGCACGTAAGCGTTGCTTGACCAGGGTCTGTAAGAGTGTCTGGGACGCCACATATCCTCTGCCCAACTGTTTTCCTTGTTACCTTCTGGGAGGAGGAGGCTTCGTGGTGTCCAAAGCAGAACATCCAGGTTTAATCATAGTTTTGTTCCACACAATATGAACCTTGTGAACTGTAAAGCTTCCTCTTTCCGTTATGTCTTCAAGATGGACAAGCATAATAATTAATATTTAAATGTTATTTATATGTAAGGGTGCAGGTTTATACATATATCGTATATAGCATGTTTAAATGTGTTATGTGTATGTACACTTTGAAAGCAACCAACCAAATTTCATTTTTAATGTGTGCCAATGTGTCCACAGTACACAAAATGACAATAAAGGTTATCTATCTATCTATCTATCTATCTATCTATCTATCTATCTATCTATCTATCTATCTATCTATCTATCTATCTATCTATCTATCTATCTATCTATCTATCTATCTATCTATCTAGGCACCTGAAGGCAAGACAAGAAACAATGGTTGGAAACTGATCAAAGAGAGAAGCAACCTGGAATTAAGGATAAACCTCCTAACAGGGAGGACAATTAACCAGTGGAACTGCTTGCCTCCAGAAATCGTGGGCGCTCCATCACTGGAGGTTTTTAAGAAGAGACTGGACAGCCACTTGTCTCAAATTGGGTAGGGTCTCCTGCTTGAGAAGAGACTTGGAGACCTCCAAGCTCCCTTCCGGATCTATTCTAAATTGGAATTTGAATTTGCCTTCACTAATAACCAACGTCGGCTCTGAACTGTTCCCGGGAACTCATTCGAGCTTCAGCACCAAACCCGGAAGAACAGAAAGGGGGGAGGGGCAATGGACTGCAAGCTCACCTTTTCCCCTCCAAGTCAGAGTACCAGCCCAAGTTGTCAGCAATCACATGATGGTTGTTGCACCCCGAGCATTTCACTCCATGATGATAAGCCACCTTGGAAATTGTTTTTACAGATTGTGTCCCGCATACATGAAAGAGAAGCCAGGATCCACTCAGGGATGTTCAAAAGTGGTTCTCTGGGATGTCCAAGGGCAGGGAATTTGGGGGAGGTGCCCATTGATTTAGGTATGAGTTCCTTTATTACATTTGGAGAGCAGCCCAGATCCCAGTGACAATGGGGGGCTTAGAAAAGAGAAAAATAAAACGGGAAAAAACACCTGGGCAAAATACACCATGTAGTATAAACCGAAGCTCCCTTTGGCTCAGCGAACAGCCTAAGACGCCAGCCCAGGAGCAAAGCCTCCCCTTGAAAGAGTTATGGAATATCTGTCAGGTGAGCCACGCAAATCTAAGGGGCCATGCTGCCAGCGAGGGGAGGGGTCTGGAGCTCTCTTGGGGGCAACGTGTAAGCCAGCGGTCATTGCTCCCTTTCTAATTCTACTGGCTGCCCTTCCAAGAACTAAAAAGGCTGGACCTCAATTCCCCTTTTTCCAGATCGGAATGCAACATACACGTGAGCAGCAACCGATATTGCATCGAGGCCTTTGCGGTCCCTCCTTCCCCTGCTGCCTCGTTCAGGGCTCGAGGGCGCTGAGCTGCGGTCGGGGACGATAAAGGCCGAACCACTTGCATTGCCCCCCCAGGGCATCCCTCCTGCTCCGGACCCCACGACCCCCAGCCCCCTCCTCGCACCTGCCGAGGAACCAGCAATGAGGGGCGCTTTGAAGGAGCCCACGGCCGTCTTTACTGCGGGAAGCGCCCTGGCCTTTCCCGGCCCTTAAAGTACATCCGAGCAGCAACTCCACTACCTGCCAGCAGGGGCAGCAAAGGACTGGTCTTGGCGCCACCTGCCGACCCTCGGGAGCCCTGCAGTCCAGAGATGCTCGGCCCGGGTTCTCTTTGGAGGGCAGCTCTTCCTCCCAAGGAGGTGAGGCGCTGGCTGGCCCTAGATTGGAGCTCAGAGGCTGAATGGCAAGAAAGTTGCCAGTTTATAGTTCACGAACATCTTGTTTCCCTTCACAAAACACAACTCCCTCCATGAGATCTAACACCCACATTCACACATGTTAACTGTGCCAGTGTTGAGAAGGGCTGGAGTTCCGGGGCTTTGGCTGTCATCCAAGTCCAGCCTTCCTTACTTCCTGCTTGAGTTCCAGCCGGCCTCTCAGCTGCCCCTTTTCTGGGCAATCCTGGCTGCAGCTGAAACCCTTCCTGAAGGAGGAGGAGGAGCCAGAACCTGTCCTCTCCTAAGAATGCACATCAGGCCCAAGAAATAGAGACCGATAATTGTTCTGGACGGTTCTGCTTTGCTCAATCTGCATCGTAAATATTGTGCCCAGTTTGGGCCCCTCAAATTCTGTGCAGGAGAGTCAGAGAAGGACACGGTGAATGATCAAATCCTCCCATTGGAGCGGCCTGAAAAAGGTTGAGAACTGCTGCTCTAGAGCTTGAGATATCCTGGCCAGCTCAGTAAATTTTGATTCGATTCACAGAACACTACTCTCTCCATAGTATCGGACACCCACATTCACGTTTACTAAGCGTGGCAGTATTGAGAAAGGCTGGATTTGTGGGGCTTTGCCTGTCGTCCAAGTCCAGCCTTCATTACTTCCTGGCTGAGTTCAAGACCATCAGTTGCCTCATCTTGGGGGCAATCCTGGTTCCAGCTGAAACCTTTCCTGAAGGAGAGATAAGGAGCCAGAAACTGTCCTCTCCTAAAAATACAGATTGCAGACACAAAACAAAGAGCAAGAATTCTTCCACCTGGTTCTGCTCCAGTCAACCACCACCACAAATACTGAAGCTTCCTAAGCCTCAGTCCCCCGGAACAGCATCGGGGGTTTGGCTCAGTGGGCTCCAACTTGGTGGTCTCTTCACGGGCCAATAAAGAAAAACCAGGACACAGATTTTCTTGGGGTGAAAGAGCCTTGAACAATCCCTGGGCCCTCCTTTTATTGTCTCACATATGCAAACTCTTTGTACATCACATGTCTCATTTTACCCAATACATGAATTTCTTGCTGCACCACATCGTTTGGGCCTTCCCCTTTCTCCTCCCATTTGCCTACCCTCCTTTTGTCACATCCACCAGTTCTGGTATGTTCTGGAACTTTCCTTTAGTAATTTTCCACCAGACTTGCAGAACATAAATGCTCCTGGCCTGGCTCAAAATGGAGTCACCTTTTTTAAAATGGAGTCACCTTGGTCTAGTGTTAATATATGCAACAAAATACTGTGCCCAGTTTGAGCCCCTCAAATACTGTACACAAGTTTCAGGGAAGGACAAGGCGAATGGTCGAGTCCACCTGTTACAGCAAAAAGCAGGGGTACCTTTTTATCAAATCTCAATCTACTGGGAAATCAGCTGAAACTGATGCAATTAAACAGCATTGACAGTTCTTTGCATACTGTATTGGGTGCAAATTTTGATTTATGACTAACATTCTTCTAAATAAAACAAAATCACTACATGAAGCCTTTGTAGATTTTAAACCTACATTTGACTGCATTTGAGAAAAATCTTGATGAACGTGGAGAATACAGTACAAATGGATGTTACTTTTTCTCATTCAGCATTGGTATGAAATGTGCTTCAGAAAAGTCCCCCAGGGCTGTATTTAGACCTCCACCCTCTTTAAGAAGCACCTAAACTCCTGGACAGCTCATCTGACTGTCTCCTGCTTACACCTGACTCAATCGCTGGGCCCTACTTCTCCTCCTCTATGCTGAGGATCTGGATCTTATCTCACGAAGCTTTCTTGGTCTTAGAGAGTCTCCTGTTTCTGCTAAGAAGCTTTGAAGACGAAGGGACCATTGAGAGCATCCGATGTACAAGAGTTTCAGATATCTGGGGATGGCCTTGGATGGCGCTGACCTTTGGAAAACCCATTTAGATTATATCAAACAATGACAGGGAGGAGCTGGGTCACATCCCCAACAATGAAGGCCAAATTAGCCCCAGTGTCAGGTCCTGCCAGTTCTTAATCTTACAAAAACACAGGACACATACAGAAGAAAAAGTACAAAAGAGTATTTGGAAGAAATCCTGTTACATTCACAAACATGGAGAGTAAGTGAAACATCCCATAATAACATAACCATTTAAAACCACTATATTAAAAGGAGAACGTTCCGATTGGAAAAGGCATCTTGAGCCACTTAAATCTGTTGAGAAAGGGCGTTGTCTTACCTGAACGCCTCTTCTCAGCATGGGGATGAAGAATCCACAGATGGGTTATTTCCAGTCCTCCTGCCCATGTGACTAGGACTCAAACTTTAAGCTCCGCCTCCGACCGGGGCTTCCTGTCCTCTGACCGGACTTTCTGTCTCCCAGTTTTTTCCTCGGGCGAAGCTCCTTCAACGTAGTTTGGTCCTCGTGGCTCCTGCTCACAATCCTGTAAATCAACAACTGCCTAGACTGTTAGCGGAGGGTGTGTGGATTCTTCATCCCCATGCTGAGAAGAGGCGTTCAGGTAAGACAACGCCCTTTCTCCAGCATGTGGATTACGAATCCACAGATGGGACATACCAAAGCCCTCCCTTGTCCCCCCGGGTGGGAGTCTAGGCTGGAGTCTCATTTGAGGCAATGACCTGCTGCAGCGCTCGCCTCCCGAAGGAGGCCTCTGCCGCAGCGAAGCGGTCTATCCTGTAGTTTTTAACAAAAGAGGACGGGGACGCCCACGTCGCCGCCCTACAAATCTCCTCCACCGGCGCCTGCGTGTACCAGGCTGCTGAAGTAGCCGCACTCCTGGTGGAGTGCGCCGTTATTCCCGCCGGGGCCTGTAGTGACTGTGCCCCGTAAGCCTCTGCTATGCATGCCCTGATCCACCTGCCAATGGTCGAGGAGGAAACCCTGTGACCCCTGGTTGCTGGTTGGAATGAAACAAATAGCGTTTCCGATTTCCGGAAAGCAGAAGTCCTTTTGGTGTAAAGGAGTAAGGCCCTGCACACGTCTAGAGTGTGCCATCGCCGTTCCCGGGGATCTGAGGGATTCGGACAGAAGCTTGGTAATGCTATTTCCTGAGCTCTGTGAAACCAGGAATTGACCTTCGGGATGAAGGATGGATCTAGACGTAATGTGACTGTGTCCTCTGAAAAGATCATCAGGTCCGCTCGAACCGAGAGAGCCGCCAACTCTGAGATCCGCCTAGCCGATGTGATGGCCACCAGAAAGGCTACCTTCCATGTCAGATGACGGAGTGAACAGAGTCTCAGGGGTTCGAACGGAGGGGATGTCAAGGCCTGGAGCACCTTGGGGAGATCCCAAGACGGGTAGCGATATACCACCGGAGGTCGCACTGCGGCTGCCCCCTTCATGAAGGCCTTTACTGCCGGGTGCTGTGATAGCGACTCCCTGTTGTCGCAGGAGAGCACCGTTTGTATGGCTGCCACCTGCCTGCGAATAGTGTTAAGAGCCAGGCCCTTCTTAAATCCTTCTACAAGGAAATCTATGACTTTAGGAATGGTCACAGCCAAGGGATCTAATCCTTGCTTGCCGCACCAGCTGACAAAACTCCTCCATGTAGCCTCATACACTCTGTTAGTGGAAGGGCGATGGGCAGCCTGGATGATCTCTATGGCGTCCTTCGAAAAAGCCTGTCTGGCTAGCCCCTCCCTCTCAAGTGCCAAGCGGCTAGTTGTAGCCACTGTGGGTCTGGATGTTGTAGATTCCCCTGAGTGAGCGACACCCGATGTGGGGGAATTATCCAGACTGGTGAGATTGAAAGGTCTACGAGGTCTGCAAACCATGGCCATCTTGGCCAATGTGGGGCAATCAAGATGACCTCCGCTCTTTCCAGGATGACCTTGCGAATGGTCGCCTGAATCAACGGAGGGGGTGGGAATGCGTACATCAGCCCCGAGGCCATCTGCACCTGAGAGCGTCCGTTCCCTCCGCTCCCCAGGTCGGAAACCTGGATATGAAGCGGGGGAGCTGCTTGTTCTTGGGGGAGGCGAAGAGGTCCACTAGTTCGAGACTGCCTCGAACAAGGCCGGGTCCAGCTTCCACTCCGCGTGATTCACTGTGACTCTGCTCAGGGAATCCGCTTGGCTGTTTGCCTCCCCGGATATGTGCTCAAATGGAAGGCGCAGTGGAGGTTCTGGGTTCCGAGGCTTCTTTTAGGGCTGCTCTGTATCGCACCGCGGAGGCTCTGGGACCTTCAGGGCTTCATGCAGCGCACAAACCAGAACCCCAGTTGGAGACTTGCCGGGAAACCAGGCAGGTTGGCCGTGCAGCCGCCTTTACTTTCCCGGGCTCGTCGGTGGCTGCGGCCATCGTGCCCGTTTATCATCGGAACCTTTTCCAGGCCACTCACGGCGGCTCCGGGGCGTCCTCGGCCGTCCCTTCCCGGCCTCCCCCCGCCGGACCAGGCCTCGCCCACCGCGACTCCCGGCATGCCCCGGGGTTTACCTGCCTCCGGGCACTTCCGTCGCCGAGCCAGGACATTTCCTTCTGTCGCCGGCCCATACCGGAAGTGGGGGCGGGACTCTCCCGCCAATCGCCGGCGCCGTCACCCCAGCGACCAATCGGCGTCCTCCTCCTCCTCCTGCTCGGCGAGCGAGATGGCGGCCAGCGCGGTGCGGAGGGGCCTTTTGGGCCCGGCGCGGAGGTGAGTCGAGGCCTCGGCCTTGATTTTCGTGTCCTCCGGCCGAGGGGACTTCTCTGGGGAGGGGGTCCCCCCTGGCTCCTCCGCGGGGCTCCGGCCTCTCCTCCCCCGCGCCGAGGGCCTCAGCCTCCCCCCTCCCGTTGCAGGCTAGGGCTCGCCGGGTCGCGGCGGTTCAGCAGCGGGGGCGGCTACCCCGGCACACCGCTGACGGCCCCTCTGCCGGGGCTGCCCAAGCCCGCCTTCGCCGGCCTGGACGGGCCGGAGGGCTTCGAGACGGAGGTCAGCGCCCTGGAGGGCGGGCTGCGCGTGGCCTCCCAGAGGAGGTTCGGGCCCTTCTGCACCCTGGGCGGTAAGGGGCGCGGGGGCGGGCCGGCGTCGGCGGGTCGAGGGCCGGCCGGGTGCCGGAGCGCCCAGCCGGGCCAAAGCGAGGCAGACGCCCCGGCGGGCCCGAGAGCTGACCCGTCTCCCCCGCTTTTCTGCCCTCTGAGCAGTCCTGATCAACTCCGGGTCGAGATACGAAGCCAAGTACCCCGGCGGCGTTTCCCACTTTCTGGAGAAGTTGGCCTTTTCTGTGAGTGGCTTCCCTGGGAAAGCAAAAGGGTCGGGCTTGCGGCCAGCCGGTGGGGGTTGGGGGCCCCGTGGACGTTAAGCGAGGGCCCCCCCAGGCAGGCCACGTCCCCCCCTTTCTGGGCCTTCCTGCCTGCTGGGCTCTTGGCCTGAATTCTGCTCCAAAAGCTGCCAGCAAACCTCTAATGTTACCTCCCAGGGGAATTGGCGGTGGTGTAATAGGGCAGGGGTAGGCCACCTTGGCTCTTTTATGGCTCGTGGACTTCAACTCCCAGAATTCCTGAGCCAGCTCTGCTGGCTCAGGAATTCTGGGAGTTGAAGTCCAAGAGCCATAAAAGAGCCAAAGTGACCTACCCCTGTATTAGGGCTTAACTGCATATAATTTAGTTGCATTTTATTTTTGCCGTCTTGCTGAAAAATGAACTCCTTTGCTTTCTCCCTTCCTTTTCTGTTTAGTCTACAGCTCAGTTTAGCAGCAAGGATGAGATCCTTCTCACATTGGAGAAGCACGGAGGCATTTGTGATTGCCAGGTGTCAAGGTCTGTTTCCTGTCGGGCATCCTGTGGCCAGGCGGTGCTTTGACAAATCCAAGCCGAGCTATGTGGCTTTTGACTGGAACCTATTATATATGGCATACTTTCCCCCTGACTCTTGTCTATGGAGATTCTCAATCCTCCAGGTCATAGTTAGTGAAAAAGCATCTTTGGGATTTTTCCTAGCTCCCATTTTAGTATGTGATCCCCTCTATCCTTCACAGGGAGGCTAATGGGAGATTCTGTCAATCGAGTTTGGTTTGAGTGATGCAGTGTGCCATTTTTCATGCAGAGTTTTAAGGTTCTTTGTTGCGGAGGTTTAATCCTGCCTTCACACCCTGGGTGGAGACCATGCCCCCCCCAGTAGAACATGAAACCAATTTGCTCTTCTTTCAGGGATACCACAATGTATGCCATTTCTGCAGATAGCAGGGGCCTGGACCCCATGGTCAGTCTTTTAGCTGATGTGGTTCTCCAGCCCAGACTGTCAGGTAATCTTCGTGTGTGTGTGTGTGTGTGTGTAGTTAAGAAAGTAGATTGCCAGGTGAGATTGTCACAGCGCCTTCTGTGCCTCAAGAGAAGAGAGCCAGGCAGGATTTCGCTGTCCCACCTGAACGCAAACTGCGTTGCCATAAAGATGTTTGTGATTTCTGCCAGAGGACAATGTGGTGCAGTGGCATAATTTGGAAGGACAGGAGTGGGAGAGACCAAGATGGCAGGAGGGGTGTAGGTGGGTGCCCAATCAAATGTATCTGCTGGGAAGGAACACAGGTTGATTTCTGTGGGGTTTGGTGGCTGTTTGGGACGTGGGTAGGAATTTCCCTCCCCCTCCGGGGGGTTTGGGCCATTGTCCCTTGGGAGGAGGTTGGGTCCTGTGGCCTGGATCCAAAGGGGGTCCTCCTTGGCTTCTCTTGGCAGATGAGGAAATCGAGATGACTCGAATGGCGGTCCGCTTTGAGCTGCAGGACCTGAACATGAGGCCCGATCCAGAGCCGTTGCTGACTGAGATGATCCACGCAGTAAGGCCCTCTGGCATTCTGCCCCATGAAGCCCCCGAGCTGTTCAGTGTCCTTCTAATCTGGATTGAGCTGGGGGGTCAAGTGGGGGAAGGACCCTGTTATCAGCATGTCAGGCAGGGCAACCCCTGAGAAGTTTGAGGGCCCCGTGGGGGCTTCCTCAGTGTTGCTGTGTGTGGCTGAGAATTCCCTTTCGGTGGTGGATGCAGGACCTGAATAGTTTTCAGAAGAAACAAGGTTGTCTTTCTTATGAGGAGCATTAGGTGCTCATTAGGTGAGGCGGGGCACAATAAGGCAAAAGATGTTTTGCCAATGCGTTGTGTTCCTGCCTGCAGTTTGGGAAGTGAACGAATAGCCCAGTGGTGTGCAGCATTGGGGAATGCACACTCAAAACGGGGCTTTGTACGAGTTTGGGTGACCCCCAAAAAACTGTGTCTTTCCTTCTGGCCAATAGAGTAGTGCGACATTATGCTTTAGTGGGTGGGAGAGGCACTGTTGATTTCCCCTGTAATCTGTATTTTTCTTGGATCGTGCAGCTCAAGATGCAATGCTCCGTCTTTGAGGGGGAACCTCGCCTGCTGCGTCTGCACCCATCCCTGCTCAAAGCCCCTTCTCAGCTTTGGGTCCACAGTGCTTCACACACAGAATTGCTTGCAGGCCGTGACGTTGGGGGCAGAGGGAGGTCCCTTCGAAGATGTTCTCAGTAGTTCAGGCCGTGGATCAGGGAGACCTGGGTTCAAATCCAGGTTTATCAGACAGTGAAGGCATACCATCAACTGCTTAATCCATTGCATAATGTTTAGGAGAGCTACTAGGAGGGGCTGTTATTTTCTTAGGTATGGGCTCCCTTCTGCTCACTAGAGCTTGTATTTTTATCAACAGAGTTGAGCAGCAAGAGCTCTTCCCGGTGCAAGTGGCCCACAGTAATCCTAAAGCAGTGATGGCAAACCTTCTAGAGACCGAGTGCCCAAACTGCAACCCAAAACCCACTTACGTATCGTCGGGTGCCGGGTGGGCGTGGGCCATTGGGTGGGTGTGGCTGCAGTGGTAACGGCAGACTGGGTGGGACTAAAAAGTTCAATCAATCAATTCCAACTTTGCAAGATCTTTTTTTTCCCCTGCGAGAAGTTGAAATTGATTGATTGAACCTTTTTTTTTCCTTGCACACGGCGGTGGAGGAGGCCTAAAGCGAAAAGGTTTTATAAAACCCAGCTGAAGGCCTAGGACTGGGGCCACGGCGTGTGTGCCCACAGAGTGGGCTCCGAGTGCCGCCTCTGGCACCCGTGCCATAGGTTCGCCACCACTGTCCTAAAGCAAGGAAGTGTGGTCAAATGTATGTTTGTCATTGCCTTGTTTTCTGAACATCATTTGAGTTTGCCCTTCCCACAGGCAGCTTACAGGGAAAACACCGTGGGATTGAACAGGTTCTGTCCGGCAGAGAACATTGAGAAAATCGACAGGGCGCTCCTCCACTCGTATCTGAGGAATTACTACACCCCCGACAGGATGGTGTTGGCTGGTGTGGGAATCGAACACCAGCATCTTGTGGACTGTGCTCGCAAGTACTTCCTGGGAGCCCTTCCGGCGTGGGGAAGTGGGAAAGCCGAGGATGTGGACAAGTCAGTTGCCCAGTACACTGGTGGGATCCTCAAGGTGAGGAAGGGGAGGCGGTCTCTGCTTCTCTTGCCAAGCTCTGCCCAGATGGGCGGAAGGAACAGAGAAACTAGCCTGAAGCCGGAGTTCATTTCAGCGCCAGGACTCATTACTGGCACGTTGGGAAGCAAAGCCGCCTTGGCATCTCTTGGTTTCACAAAGCGATTTGTTGTGATTTAAAATGGAGGCTTTGCCTTAAATTTGTTCTCGGAGCAGCTAGAACAAAGTGGTAAAAAAAAAATATCGGAAGGATGTGCAGTACATGTAGAACAGGGGTTCTCAACCTTGGCAACTTTAAGACTTGTGGACTTCAACTCCCAGAATTCCTCAGCAAGCAAAGCTGGCTGAGGAATTCTGGGAGTTGAAGTCCACAAGTCTTAAAGTTGCCAAGGTTGAGAACCCCTGATGTAGAATGTAGCCAGTTACTGTATTTCTTTGACCACGAAGACGGGGAATTATGGATGTTGATCCCAAATATCTGACTATCATCAAGGTCTTTTGAAAGGGGGGGGGAAGCTTTTCTCCGCTCCAGAAAGATCGGATTTGCAGTGTTTCCAAAGGCTTGAAAGAGGAGGGAATGGCATGCTTGGCTGGTGGAAGGAAGCTCAGACCTCTTTCGGCAGGCAGCTGCTTCCCTCCCAGGCCCCTGGGAGAGCCGGCCCAGTCGTTTTGAGTCAGGCAATCACGTGGATGCCTCATTTAATGACATCCCCAACCCACGACTGTAAGTCAAGATTCTGTGCCTCTTTCAAAATAAACATAAAAGAGCGACTCACAACTATAAAAACAAGCACGAGGCAGTCCAAGCATTAAAAGCCGTAAAAAGCACCCTTTAAGAAGCTGGAGGTATCCAACACATTATATATATATTGACTGCAGCTCGCATAGCATGCGCCCAATGTTGGAAGAATGAAAATATACCCACAGACCGACCACATGGCTATTTACAAAATTTTGGAATGCGCAGAAATGAATAAACTCACGCTAGAATTAAAAGACGAGGTGACAGAATTTTATGAAATTTGGAATAAATGTTATCATTGGCTAGAACAGAGAAAGAAAAAGATATAATTATCGAATGTAAATAAAATGTAAATAAGATGTAATAGAATGGTTAGAATGTATAGCATGGTTCTGTTAAAAGAAAAGATTTTTGTTTATGTTTAGTTTGTTTTGGTGTATGGTGGGAAAAAAAAATAAAAAAAACTGTAGGTAAAAAGAATACTCTAGAGCAGTGATGGCAAACCTTTTAGAGACCGAGTGCCCAAACTGCAACCCAAAACCCACTTGTGTATCGTCAGGTGCCGGGTGGGCATGGCCCATTGGGTGGGCATGGCTGTGGTGGTAACAGACTGGGTGGGACTAAAAAGTTCAGTTCCAAGTTTGCGAGATCTTTTTTTCTCCCCGCAATAAGTTGAAATTGATTGATTGAACAAACCTTGGGTTTTTTTGCACACAGTGGTGGAGGCCTAAAGCGAAAAGGTTTTATAAAACCCAGGTGAAGGCCTCGGACTGGGGCGACAGCGCGTGTGCCCACACAGAGGGCTCTGCGTGCCACTGGTGGCACACATGCCATAGGTTGGCCACCACGGCTCTAGGCACACAAAAGCCAAATTCCCATGGACTCTCTCCCTCTCTGCAGCTTGAGAAGGACATGTCAGATGTGAGTTTAGGGCCGACCCCCATCCCAGAGTTGGCCCACATCATGATTGGACTGGAAAGCTGCTCGTTTCTGGTAAGCATCCACTTCTAGCTGTGACGACCCTTTTGCTGGACGTCCGAGTGACCATCCGGTTTGGCTTCTCTGGTCCAGGAGGAAGACTTCATTCCCTTCGCTGTCTTAAACATGATGATGGGCGGCGGTGGCTCTTTCTCGGCTGGAGGCCCCGGCAAAGGCATGTTCACGCGGCTGTATCTCAACGTCCTCAATCGGTACGTCCCTCTATCTTCTCTGAAGGAGCCGGAAGGCTTCACTGCTAAAAGCCAGGAGTGGAGACAAGCTGAGCCAGAGCCTGGGGGCAGGAAGCGCGCTGACCTTCCATTTGGAAGTTGGGGAGGGGGAAGACTGTCCGAATGGACAAAGGAGTAGCCAATTTACACATTGTGCTAAACCATATTTCTATCTACCTACTCTGATGAAAAACCAATTCTTACTCTATTCTGGATTCTGTCATACTACGAAAAGGGAGGAGGGAAAGCATGGGGGGGTTATGACTCTCACTTCCTTCATTAACTACAAAGTGACCGTTTGTGGATTCTCATGGAGAGAACAACACATAACAATGTGGCCATCGCCTTTCATCTCACTCCCCTTTGCTGGCAGTGAGGAAAAGGGGGTGGGAAATAAGAATGCCTGGGGTCTGGGAAAAGAGAGGATGAGTGGAGTGGACTGATGGATTTAATTGCCCGGAAGAACTGTGGGGTGGGGGCTGCTTGGGAACACTTTAAAACATTGAATGGTGGGAGAGGATTCCCCAGATCCTGTCTAGCATGCCTGCAATCAGCTTCTCTTAATAAAGATCCCTGCTGGAAGAGACATTCCAAGAGATCTGTCTTCTTAAGATGTAAGATTGAGGTGGGTCCTTACAATTAGCTTGAATTGTGGGGTGCTTTTTTGTTTTTATTTTGCTAATCCAGCAGGGATAGAGCTCCTGCTCATGCTGTGAACACAGAATAGATTGTAGCCTGAGTGAGCCATCTTGCACAATGGGCTGAATTGCTGAGCAATCCTGATCTGTGTTGTCCCCAATCAGCCGTTGCTTCTCTTGCGAATGTATCTGTGAGTCTGGCAGAATTCTTCAGGAATCCCGACTGGCTGATACTTCTCTTTCTGCATCATAGGAGCCTTCCCTGGGTCAACTGGTGGCTGGGGCTGATAAGACATGTGGTCTGACTCTTGAGGAGGACCCACAGTTGCAAGAGGCTCTTAGGGAACCCTACAAGGCCGCTGATATTCACCTGTCCCCTTCTCTGCTGCTCTCTCCCAGGCACCACTGGATGTACAACGCCACCTCCTACCACCACAGCTATGAGGACACCGGCCTCCTGTGCATCCACGCCAGTGCAGATCCCAGACAGGTGAGCTGGTCCTCAGAATGGATTCCTCACCTGCCAGGCATGTCCTCTTAGACAGTTGGAGATTGGGCTACATCTACCAGGCCAGCAGGCAAGGGAGCAGCCGTCCCCAGTGCCCCCTCACCTGGCCTGGTGAGCAGAAGGCCTCCTTTCCTGCCCTCGCCCCAGAGGTCTCCCCCGAAGCTCTCCACCCTTCAGGAAGGGAGAGGCCTTGGATGGAATTGGTTCTCACGCTAGGCTCCTCCGCATCTCCTCCTCGATTGCAGGTCCGTGAAATGGTGGAAATCATTGCCCGGGAATTTGTTTTAATGGCTGGGACCTTGGGAGAGGTAAGAAGTTGGGGAGGAGGGTTTATGTCGGGGCTTTGGACTCGGAGCAGAGCCCTCTTTCAGAGTCTGGAGTGGCTCCATTGCCTCCCCCTCTAGGTTGAACTGGAGCGGGCCAAGACCCAGTTGCGGTCCATGCTGATGATGAACCTGGAGTCTCGGCCGGTCATTTTCGAGGACGTCGGGAGACAGGTCTTGGCCACGGGAGGGAGGAAGCTGCCGCAGGAGCTGTGTGTCCTGATCGGTGAGTGAAAAGTTCGGCTTCCTGAGCTGCGGCTCCTTGGAGCCTCCCCACTTGAGGAGAAAATTCTGGGAGGGGTCCTTGGTTTCTGAGTCTGCTGCCGAAGTGAGCCCACCTCCCTTGCTCTGCGGCCCAAAGCCCCTTGTGGAATTTCATCGCCCTCCCCAGCCGGAGGCCTTCTCCTTGGGCTCTCTCTCCCTCTGCTCCTCCTGGGTCTCTGGGCCCACTCTCTCCGTATTCCGAGGTAGCTTGGCCCACATTGTGGTGTAGCAGCCTTGTGTGGGAGCGGGTATCACACAGCGCGGCATAGACTGATGCCTCTGTTTCCCTCCTGCACAGACAAAGTGAATGCCGGTGACATCAGGCAGGTGGCGACGAAGATGCTGCGGAAGAGGCCGGCAGTGGCTGCCCTGGGGGACTTGCGGGAGCTGCCCAGCTACGAGCACCTCCAGGCCGCCCTTGCCAGCAAGGACGGGCGCCTTCCCAAAGTGTACCGGCTGTTCCGTTAAGGTTGCAGCTGCCCCACCCAGGGCTTTGGTCGAGACGACCCGTTGTTTGCCAAGTGCTTCTTCTCTGCCAAGAGGGCAGCTTGGCACGCACACTGGGCATTGGAGGAAGGTGGTCGCCGGAGCCATTTCCACGTCTGTTCAAATTCTGTTCAGCTTTAAAATAACTTATTTTGTGAGACTCAAACTAAATGAGAAGATGGAGGCCGGACGGTTGAAGAGAGCTGCTCCTAGGAATCAAATTACTATTTTGGTATTTCAAATTCCTGTCCTTGTTGATTTGTCTTGAATTAAGGGACAGTAAGTCTGAGCCTGGTCCATGGCGAAGAATGCAGATAAAAGAGTTAATGAGGGTGCTATACTATGGTATGTTGACCTTTGTTTCCAAAATTAAGTTTAAACTATGAGTGGCAAATCGTATTTTCAATTGGTTGCAACAAACCTGAATTTTAAGATTGGGAGATTTATTCAGTCTATGTTGGGTTTTTAGTTTCAGTAATAAGACAGTTTTTCAGATGCCATTTTTTTTCTGTTACTTTTGACCCAAGATGAGAACTGATGAGAACTTTTCTCACATAGGGAGCCCTTGACTTAGGACCACAATTGGAACCAGAATCTGTTGTAAGTTGTCATAAACTGAGACATTGTGTGACTGGAACTGACTTCACAACCACCTTTATAGCAGTAATAAGTCACCACAGTCCTAAGTGTGAATCCAGCTTAAACCAAATATTTTTGCCAGAAACTGGCAAAAAAATAAATAAATCACAAATCAGCCATGACTGGGATGCTGCAACTGGTTGTAAATGAGAGCAAGTTGCCAAATGCTCAAACTGCGGTGATGTGGCTGCAGGCAAAGTGAAGGTCATTAGTTCAAACTTAGGTTATAACTGTTTGGAGGACCTTAGTTTGAACCATCTTAAGTCAAGAACTACCTATAATGCTCTAGAACAGATCCCCAACCTATGGGCCACAGGCCCACTACCAGGCTGTGGCCACTGGGCTGCGTGAGTGGCTGGCCAGTGCATGTGCGCATGTATGCGTGCTCACTGTTCTTGCGCCAGCACTAGCCGAACTGCGAGCTGCTGGCATTAGGTGAGCCTCACACCAGTGCTAGCAGCCCCATTTGTGAAGTGTGCATGCTCATAGCCCCGTTTGCGTGCGTGCATGCACGTGCAGCTATTTTTTTGTGCGTGCGCGCATAAAGGTGCCTGTCGTTTTCCCACCGGGCTGCCATCCCAGAAAGGTTGGTAACCCCTGCTCTAGAACCGCTTATGAGGCATTGATTGGTCCAGCTCATTGTGCACTTCATGTTTCCCCCCCTCATCTGGTGAAAACCTATTCAGCAGCGAGACGGACCCTTCTCTCATGCTCTGCTGGCTGACCAAATCCTCCTTTTTCCAATGCGACAAGGCATTTCTGTTGAGATGAAAGGATACTGGTCCAGTTGCAGAGGGAGGAGAGGACTGCTTGAAAATAGCCTGAAGTGTCAGCTAAATAAATAGCCAGTTATCTTCCTCTTTTTTCTTCTCTTGAGCGATTCTTTGCCAACCTCCTGGTCCTCTGCCGCAGGACGGCTGGTTCGAGCAAAGGAAATCCTGGGCACATTTACTACAGCTGGAATTGGCTATGAATTTGCTCTGCAGGGGTTTGCTTGGCAAGGAATCCACCTCAGATTTCTTTCACAGAGTTGCCACATTGCAGGCTGGAAGAATGCTCTGGGGACATGGCCCTCTGCCACCATCCAGTGCCACAAGCAACTGTACGCATTATACATACACGTTCTGAATCTTGTAATTAATGCTTGATTCCCATAAAGAGGGAAAGAGAAAACTTGTACTGCACATTGAAAATACTGGAATTCCCATCAGTGAGGCTTTAAGCCAAGCTCTAGGTAGGAATAGAGGGTAGATCAATAGCGCAAAGATTCTAGAAGCAGTTGACACCCTAGAAACACATTTTTAAGTTCTGCATCATCCTTTTATTTCAAGGAATTCTGAACCCAAGCACAATCCAGGAAAATGATGACTAAACCTGAGAGGGGAAAGTGTAGCTACTTATCAACCATTGGCAGCAGCTAAAATTGGCCTTTGCTATTGCAAACACTGGCTTTTGCCACCACTCAAGGCCCTATATTGAGTGAAACGGTTTGCACTTTCTCTTAGTTAATGGGATTTTTTTTAAAATGCAGCTGTTAGGAGATGGCTTGTCTTCCCTGAAGGTAAGAAACACACCCTATCACCTCCTTATGTTGGTGCTTTCTAAGTCTTCCCTTGCCCCTCTGGCATTCCAGGGACCTTTTGAGAATTCTTAGGGAAATCGTGGGTTTTGGGGGACCACACTAGGCTCGGTGTGTAATTCACTTCCTAGCTAAAGGCTTAGAATGTGTTCCTTTGTTCCCCAAGATGATCCTCAGAAACATCTTCCCAAGCTAAGAAATGTTTGTGGCTGGTGTAACACACAAAATGCCAACCCCCTGCGGGTTTATTCCAGGATCCTCCTCAAGCAACAGGACACAGGAAGAACAGCTTCTTGAGCAGGAAGAAGCTACCCGCTTGATAAAATCTTGATCCAATCCACTGGCTGCCTGGCCATTTCCAGCCTCAAAAGAGCCCTTTGCTTTTGTGGCCCTGCTGGAGCCCTTCCAGCCTGGTTTCACGGAACGAGCTGAAGGAGGCCTCGTTCGCCCGTCCTTCCGCTTGCCTTGGAGGTCTTGGGTGCCTTTGGTCAGGAAACGGAACAGATAGTGCTGGATTTCTGGTTTTTTAGAGCTTGTTTTTTCTGAAGTTGCCTTGTGATCCGTCTCTTTATGCCAATCAAATAAAGTTCTCGATCAAATAGGCCTGCAGCCAGCGGAATGCTGTAGGTGAATGGGACAAAGCACAAACTGGCTTGTGAAAACTTACATACATACATACATACATGCTGTATTGTTTTACTTTCTGTGGGACATCCTGGTTTTCCCTCATTTCACCTTTGCACAGCCTGGAAACGCTAGCAGTAATTAGGTTAGATTTTTCCCTCTTAGTTGGGTCACTAACCTTTCCATACAATGTGTACCACTGTACACAGATGCCAAAATAAAAATGTGCCTTTAAAAAAAATGATCACAAGATCGTATAAGATCTTGGCTATTCCATGAGATTTTGAATAGTTAAGAATAGCTGCAAAATACAGAGCAGCGTATTCTTTCAGTAGCAGAACCACCCAACTGCCTGGTGGATTTTATATCCCTGACTGTCTCTGAGCCCCAGTTTCAGCTGTTAGGATTAAAGGCAGTTCAGCGGGACAGTCCAGGTGGGTGGCCGAGGCCTCTCTGCCTTCTCACGGCTAGGGTGGTGGTCTAGTTCTGACAGACACTCTTTTATCCCGATGCAGAGCCAAAGCCTCAGTCCTTCTCGGCTCTGGATTCTGGCCCTGAGGGAGAAAGGCTGCCCGCCCTCTGGCTTCATCACCCGGCCGGCCTCTAAGTCACAATTCGGAGCGAGGTGTTGCAACACAAGTGTGTCTGCAGGAACCTGGGGGAGGCCTCTGAACGAAGCCTTTTCAAAGGCACCACCTGCTGAGGCTCTGCATGGCAGTCGTACTCACTTGTCCCTTCCAGGTCTCACTTTGACACGGAACAGCCCGTACACAGGGCGGTGATCGGACGTTCTGATCCCAAAGCAGGCCGAGTACTTCACAGCATGGATTTCATGCTGATGGCGGCTTCGGTAGATGACCCGGTCCTCAAAAGAGAGAGAAAGATGAGCAGGGCAGCCCTGACAAGCCTAAGCAGAGCGGCTCTCTCGCTCCTGCCTTGGATCTCTGGCCCAGACAGAGCCTTCCAGGAGCTGCGGCAGGCAGTGGTGGGATTCAGCCGGTTCGCATCGGTTCGGCAGAATCGACACCTAACTTTTTGTTGAGTTCGGCGAACCGGTTATGATAAATCTGTTGGCACGTCGGGCTGGTGATGACACTGCGAGGCGTATGGCGCCGGTGATGACAATATGACAAATATGCAAAGTGCGTCACGCCAGCGATGACGAACAGAACCAATGATTTGAATCCCACCACTGCCTACAAAGCCTTGGGCGCTGCAGAAGCTGGAGCTGCCATGGACCTGGCTTTCTTCTTTTGAAGCTGGGTGAGCTTCACTTCTCACATTTCTTCCCTGCCCCTGGTAACCTGAGTATTACGCAAGCTCCAGGCAGGCCAGGAGATGGAACGGGGACTTTCCAAGCAGGGAGGGAGCCAGGCACAAAAGAGGAGCACAAGGCTTAAGGAGCCCTTGCGAGGCTTGAAGGGACAAAATAGGAGAAGGCCTCTAGCGGCTTCATGAATGTGTCCAGGTGCTTCTCTGGGCACAATACAGAAGGCAGAACTAGAGTCAGGCTATCGGGGAGATGGGAGGCATAAACATTTAGTGAATAAATTAAGCTCAGTTTCCCTCTTTCTCGCCCAATGCTTTCAACCACTAGACCAGGGGTAGGCAACCTTGGCTCTTTTGTGACTGGTGGACTTCAACTCCCAGAATTCCTGAGCCAGCGTGGCTCAGCTTGGAAACCTCTCCCTTTCCCCTCAGCATGGCTGGCTCGGGAATTCTGGGAGTTGAAGTCCACCAGTCACAAAAGAGCCAAGATGGCCGACCCCTGCGCTAGACCAAATCAGCTCTTACCTAAGGAAAAAGGAACCCAACTAAAGTCATCCTTGTACCATTTACCTGACTTTTTTTTTTTTTGGCCAGGCAGATTTATATTGCCTTTATCCAAAGCCTCTAGGCCAGTGCAGGACAAGCTTTGTGGCCAAAGGGTGCTGTATATGTAGTGGGAAGTGGGGACAGAACGGCTGGCTTTTGGGTGCCCTTTCCTGCTTGGAGAGGTTCCCCCGGGGGGGGGAAATGCCTGTTTTCTTGCCACCTCCACCCCCCTCCCCAAACCCTTACCGTGTAGGAAGGCGTCCTCTGCTTGGAGGTTGTGTCATAGGTGTCCTGTCCAACATCAAACTTGTAGGAAGGACGGAAAAAGATGGGGGCCTCTTGGAACCCCTTAAATATAGAACCTGTGCAAAGAGCAGATCAGGCAAGTCAAAGGACTGGGCCCTAAACCCCAGCCTTAAGGGTGCCCAAGGCACAGAGCCTCCCTGCCGTCACCTGCCAGGCTGCAGTGAGTGGTAAGCTGAAGAAACTGACTGGGTTCTTAAGCCACGGTCCCGCGAGAAAGGCTTTGGCCACCCCGATCTAAGACAAAGCCCCCCAGGCAGACTGAGAGCGAGTCACGGGGGGGGGGTGGGCCGGAAGGCCACTTCCCACCCCACTGGACCCCTCCTCTGCCAGGTCACCAGCCTCCCCCGTCAGGCGAAGGCGAAATCAAGTGTGGGTGTCATCAACTGGGTGTGGCTCAGCCTGGAAACGAGCAAGAGGTGAAAAGGCCCGGTTAAGCCCCCTTCTCCGCCTTCTCGACGCACCGCCAGGGACCAGAACCATTTGTCGTTAAATGGTGCAGTCGTTCTGTGAGGCATCATACGACTCCACCCAATTTTATGACTTTTACTATGGTATTTAAGCAGAGCACCATGGACATTAAGTGATGGAGACGTGCGACTTTCCCTTCCGGCTTCCACTTGCCCACTTGTAAACTGAGGACTGCCTGTGTACAAGCTTAGTGCTTGGAAGGAACGGGTCTGCCTTTTAGCTAGCAACAGATCTGTGGGTACTTAAATCATAGTGGGGTACAACAGGATTTCACTAGAACATACAGAACACAGAATAACCGTTAGAAGAGACCTTGCAGGTCTAACCCCCTGTTCAGGCTGGAGACCTTATACTAGGGGTAGGCAACCTTGGCTCTTTTATGACTCACTCAGGAATTCTGGGAGTTGAAGTCCACGAGTCATAAAAGAGCCAAGGTTGCCTACCCCTGCCTTATACCACCCCAGACAAATGGCTGCCCAATCTCTTCTCAAAAATCTCCAGTGATGGAGCACCCACAACTTCTGGAGGGAAGCTGTAACACTGATGGATTGTTCTCACTTTCAGGAAACTCTCCTTAATTCTAGATTGGATCTAGAATCACTTCTTGTCTTGCCCTCGGGAGCTTTGGAGAATAGGCTGGCCCCTTCTTCCTTATGACAGCCTCTCATATATTGAAAGACTGCTGTCATGTCGCCCCTTCTATTTGTTAAATGTTAAGACGATATTCCCAGTTCCAGCAACTGTTCACCGCATGGTTTAGCCTCCCGTCTGCTAATCATCTCTGCACTCCCTCTACAATCTCTTCATAAAGGACCTAGATGAGGGGACAGACGGAGAGCTCAACAAATTTGCAGACACCAAGATAAGGGGAATAGCTAACACTCCAGCGTCAGAAGGATTTTGACATATTTGAGTACTGGCCCCTAGTTAACAAGATGTCCTTCAGTGGTGAGAAGTAGGCAGAAAAAAAAATCAAAGACACAGGTGGTACTTGGATCAACAGTAGTAACTGTGCAAAGCATCTAAGTATCTTGGTGGACCACTGCTTAAGTATGAGGCAGCAGAGTTGCTAAAAAAGCCAATGCAGTCCTGGGCTCCCTCATTAGAAGGATTGCATCAGAATCATGAGAAGTTATAGTACTGCTTATTAGTGAGGCCACACTTGGAATACTGCATCTAATTTTGGTAATCACAATTAAAAAAAACATGCTGAGACTTTAGAAAGAGTGCAGAGAAGAGCAACAAAGATGTTAAAGGGTCTGCAGGATACATCGTATGAGAAACAGTTCTGGGAAATGGGTACATCTAGTCCACAGGTCAGCAACCTGTGGCTCTGGAGCTGCATGTGGCTCTTTGAGCCTTCCTCTGCAGCTCCCAGCCTCCTCTGCCATTTGCAGAGAGAGACAGAGACAGACAGAGGCACTTGCGCTTCCCTGCTTCTCTCTGTCTCTCTCTCTGTTTGTGTTTGTATGTGTGTGTAAAAGAGAGTGGACTCACGGTGTTGTCCGACAAGCTGAAAAGCTTTTGGGGTGGGGCTCCTCCCTTTGCTGCCTCTCTGCAGGAAGCAGGAAGGGCAGGCGACAGCTAGCTAGCCCAGCTATGCTGACTCAGGAATTCTGGGAGCTGAAGTCCATGAGTCATAAAAGAGCGGAGGTTGCCTATCCCTGAGCTTGTTGGAGAACAGCTTGAAGCCAGCTTGCCAGGTGAGCAGAAGATTGGCGAGAGGGAGAGAGGGGGGGAGAGAAAGAGAGGGGGGGGAAGAGGACTGGCAGACCAAGGGCAGAAAGAGAGAAAGGGAGGGAGGGAGGAAAAGAGGGAGGGAGAGAGAGACACAGAGAGAGACCCTTTTGACATCTAAAATGAATAATAAAGGTAAAAAAGGATATATGCAGTGTTATTTTCATTTTAGATATCAAAAGGATTTTGTGGCTCCCAGTGTTTTGTTTTCGGTGGGGAATGGGTCCAAGTGGCTCTTTGAGTGTTTTGGGTTGCCTACCCCTGATCTAGTCTAACAAAGAGAAAAATTAGGGGCGACACGACAGCCGTCATCTGGTACATGAGCAGCTGCAAGAGAGGGAGAAAGGATTCAACTTATTCTCCAAAGCTCCTGAGAGTAGGATTAGAAGCATAAGAAGATTACCAGAATTGGACACTCATAGAAGACAGAGCCAACCTGGAACTAAGGAGAAACTTCCTGACAGTGAGAACAATTAATCAATGGAATGATTTTCAGGATTTATGGGTGTTCCATCACTGGAGGTTTTCAAGAAAAGTTTGGAAAACTATTTGTCCTGGGTGGTATAAGGTCTTCTGCTATGGGCAGGAGAGTGGACTAGAAGATCTCCAAGGTCCCTCCCAGCCCTATGATTTTAACCAGCTGTAATCAATTAGGATGCACAGGGGTTAATGACAAGGCACAATATTAAAATTTTCTGATATGTAAAAACAGTATCTATCCATAAATAAATAGTAATCCCTTAAAAATGGGGGGGGGGGAACCACTAAGAAACCTTCAGGATCACCTGGCAAATGCTCCTTGGAAGAGCTCTTTCTTTAGCATCTTCCCAAAAGAGAGGGAGCCAGCTTGACCCCCAACAGGTCCTCCTTGTCAGAACCCATTCCTATTTCATTTCTACCTATCCCCTCTGACCTAAAAACAAATCTCACCTTTCCCTGGGTTCTGCCATACTCCCAAGGGGGAGGGGGGAATGTGCCTGCTTTTGCTTCCTCTATTCACTATAAGATAACCTTTTGCTTCATTTATTGCCTCTGTGTCTGCTGCCCCCTACAATGTAACAATTTGCTTCCTGCGCTATGTTTCTCTCTGAACTTTATCTTCCTAAACTGTCAGTTAGAACAAAGGAGGAAATAAGGAATGTAAGTCAGTGCTTGGTTTATTTCTATGCTCTCAGAGGAAGGTGCGAAGAAGCTGACCATGGCTGTGTGAACTGGAGACTGGCCGATGTTATCTCCCCTTTCCCACAATGGACTTAACACCTGGGGGATTGGTCATCCCATACCAGATGGGTGGACTATGGGGTGGGGTCTAGTTTGGGGATACCTTAATCTATCACTCTGCGCGGGAAATCTCAGATCCTGTCTATTATGCCTGCTATCAACTACTCTTAATAAAAGTTCCTGTTGGAAGAAATTGTTTCCAAGAGTTCTGCTTTCTTAAGGTGTGGGGTTGAAGTGGGTCCTTACACTCCTACTGAAAGAACCTGCTCTGGATCTCATCGCCCTTCATGGAAAAGGCATTCTGCCCAGGGCTTCTTCCAGGTCAGCTGAGGTGGCTGGGATAATTCTGTTTGGAGAAGACAGTTCTGCAGGTCATCAGGGCCTAATAGGTCAAAACCAACTCTCTAAATTGCACTCAGAAACCAAGTGGGAGCTGTGGAAGCACAAGTTGTCAAGCCTTCTTGAGAGGGCGGGAGGGAGGGGATGTCTTTAGAGGCCCCTCACAATGGTCCCTGAGGAGGCAAGAGGTGCTGAGACTGCAGGGGCACAACTGGCACCAAGCTGCAGCTTTTGCTTCTGTAATTGTTACTGCAGGGATCAAAGCAAGCGAGGCTGAGCCCTGCCCAAACACAGGAAAAGGGAAGGTGGTCCTCACCCCTCTGCATTTCCTCCAGCAGCTGGTCGTGCTGTAGCAGCCCTGGCACGTCCAGTTCCTGGCCAGGGCTGAGGAGCTGCTCTACCACCTCCCGATCCTCGTTCAGGCGGAAGTTGAAGTCTCCGAACCAGAAGACGTTGTCGAAGCGGGTGGTGACGTCTGCTGCAGGGCCAAGCGAAGGAGGGGGAGAGAGTGGAGAAGAGGCTATGCAGGAAGTCCAAAGTCTTCCCCGACGCTTGCGCAGAATTACTGGACGGCCGGGTTGGACCGAGGGGCCCGAGGGCGAAATTCACTCTGTTCAAAGCTTGCCAACAAAGTAACTGGAACTCAAACCGCTTCAGGTCTGAATTTCTGTACAGAGAGTCCTTAACTTAGGACCACATTTGAGCCCAATATTTCCGTTGCGAAACCAGACAGTTTTTGTGGATTTTGCCCCATTTTGGCCACAGTTGTTACATGAATCACTGCCGCTGTTAAGTTAGTAACAGGGTTGTGATCGGAATCTGCCCTCCCTGTTGGCCTTGCTTGTCAGAAGGGCACAAAAGGGGATCTCCGTGACACCCCCGGGGATGCTGCGACCGTCATAAAGACATGCCAGTTGCTACGCATCCGAATTTTGATCCCCTGACCCCGGGGAGGCTGCAACGGTCACAAGTCGCCTTTTTCAGTGTTGCTGTTAACTTCAAACAGTCCCTAAACCAGGGGTAGGCAACCTTGGCTCTTTTATGACTCGTGGACTTCAACTCCCAGAATTCCTGAGACAGCTATGCTGGCTCATGAATTCTGGGAGTTGAAGTCCACGAGTCATAAAAGAGCCAAGGTTGCCTATCCCTGCCCTAAACAAACGGCTGAGAGTCGAGGACTACCTGCATCTAAACTCTGAATTTCTGTGTGACTTTTATCACATTTTTTTTTGAAACATGGTGACTGTAATCTGCTTGCCCTAGTGCTCATCTCAGCAACTTTTGAAATGCCTGGATTTCCGTTCCCAGAATTCTTAGCAATGGCCTTGCTGGTTGGGGAATCCTGGGGTAAAGCTCACACATTTCAAAATTGCCCAAATGGGGAAACACTGGCTGTTCCCTGGATTTTATCGCTGGGACCCACATTTGGGCCAAGGCCAAATCAGTCACTTTCCAGAATACAGCTTTCTTTTGGGTGCATCATGATGGCGGTGTTTTTTTTTTGAAAGAGAAAGGTCCACCTGCATATGAAAAACGAAGGGCGAAGGAAGCATTTTCAAATGCCAAGTTACTCACAGGGACTGGATCGATATGGGTTGGTGTCTGGAATATTTCTGGGCAGCGAAAGAGCCTGGATGGTTTTGCTGTAATCCAGAACCCTCTCGTTGACTTTGCCATCTCCAGCTGAAAGAAAAAGAGGCCACTTAGGGCAGGTTCTAGTGGGAAAAAAGAGCCAACACAGCAGATTCCACTGGAAACGACTTCAGGAGACTTCTCTCTCTGAAGGAGAGGAGAACAAGGCTCCCAGTGCTAACTTCAATCCTCAGAAGGGCCAAAGCTCTGCCAATGGAACAAGGGGGGCCCTGCTGCTTGCAGCTGGACTAAGACAAGAATCGGGATCAGAGTCCCACTAAAAATTAGGCAAGACTCTTTTAGAACCATCTCCAATATAAGGCCGGAATTCTGAAGATCAGGGACAAGACTGAGAGCCACTGAGTCCAGTTGAGGGTCAATGGCTAGCCCAGCTGTCGGGCCAAGAGCCAGAGATTTCAAGTGACACATTTCCCCACTTTCTACTGGGAAAGACCAGAACTTCTGGCTGGAGAAAGTGGGGAAGGGAAGGAGGGGAACTGGAATTCTAAGGGTGCTAAATTTTGCAGCCATACAGATCGTGGACCTCAGGCTGGAGAGTGGACGAGCCTGGCAGCTTTCCTCTGCCCACTCACCTTCTCCAAAAGAGGACTACTGTGAATTCTTAACTCTCAAAGGAAACAACCTCATCAATGTGAATTTCATTGTTTTTTTTTCTTCTTCTGTCCAATCATGTCCGATTCTTAGAGACTACCTGGACAAGTCCCTGCAGTTCTTTGGCAAGGGGTTCCCCCCCCACCCCAGGAAGCCATTCCCTCTTTTCAAGACCTGAGAGAAAATGACTGGCCTGCTGCCAGCCAGCTGGCTTTGTGCCAAGACAGGACTAGAACTCACCATCTCCTGGGTTCTATCCTGGTGCCTTAACCACAACACCGATCTGGGCCTCTTGTTCAATTACAAAAAGACAAAAGACCTCCTGTCTCAACCCTCTGGGTGTGTCTTTTATTCTGTCTGCACTATCTTGGAAGAGAGGGAGAAACAGTTTATAGGTGCATCACCTGAGAAGTCGTGTTCATTTATTTGAGAAGGGAAACTTGTATGGATTCAACCTGGTGGGGTAGAAATCTCCAACTGTCATGCTGGAGAATTTCCTGAGAACCTTCACAGGTCAGGAGATGCTATATCAGTGGTGGCGAACCTAGGGCACGCGTGCCAGAGGTGGCACTCAGAGCCCTCTCTGTGGGCACGCACGCCACTGCTGCCAGTAGCTTGTGCAGGTCCATTAGGCTGCCGCCACCGCCCAGAGCGGCAGCCCCACTAGGCACGAAGGAGGCGAAGTGGCCAGCTAGCAACATCGAGTAGAGGTGGTAGAGCACGCCCACACCCAGCAAGCCAAAGGCCACCCTGAGCAGGGAAAGCTGGATCCCCATCAGCGCCATGGCCCCCCAGTCCCAGCTAGGATTGTGTGCCTCCCCCCATCTATGCTGGGCCTCCTGCCCACTGCCCCACCTGCCAGAGACCCCCTGGACCTTCCCCAATCCTGCCCGGCCCCCGCAGGCATCCCCTCCATGAGCAACATCGAGGTAGCCATGCCCATCCCAGCCATGCCCACTCAGTTTGCCGTGACAACTGCAGCCATGCCCACCCAGTGGGCCACGCCCCATGCCCCCCGAGGGCACCACAATGCTGATGCGGCCCTGGCACTTGGCAATAAATAAGTGGGTTTTGGATTGCGGTTTGGGCACTCGGTCTCTAAAAGGTTCGCCATCACTGTGCTATATGATTGCAGACTCCAAAAAGGCAGGAGAGGATGCCTAGATTTTAAGTCTTGGGACTAAGGAATGGAGGGGGAGGAATGTCTGGTGCTGTCCATTTCTCTGTAGGCACAGCTTCCTCACTTTCTGCAATAACTCTCCATAGCCACCTTATTTGCATTCAATTGGGAACAGAGCATAAAGCAGGTAGTTCAGCTGGTAGACCAGTTTACAGAGCTTTGGACAAAAACTACTTTGGCTCCAAGCGAAACTTGGGGAGATACTCACAGGTAAAGTGGGAAGTGATGAAAAGAAAGGACGTGCCAAAGAAAGTGAAGCAAATTCCTAGCGCACCCTTGGTTTTGAACTGGGACACGATACGTGTTGTCACCGTGGCACATTCCACCTCTGTAGGAAGAGAGAAGCGGCACGGCCTGTCAAAGAGTGCTCAGATCAGACAGGGACAGAACAAAAAAGGCGGAGGTTCGCCTTCATAGGTATTAAGGGGTGAAAATGCTGCAGTTCAATGATGGGGTTCAGTTTCAGCTTCTAGGCACACAGATCTTGTTAGGTTCAGCTTTCTCCCCACCAACCAAAAACAGGCTGTCTGGTGATTCAGCAATAATCCCATGGTATTAGTGACTTAAAAGGCCACTCAACATTTATCCCTGGCCAAGCGTACCTGAGCAAAACCAGATGAGATCCCTTCGCAGGAAGAAGGACAAGTAAAGGACACCGTGAGCAGCTGCGTAAGACATGACGTACTGAGGGCCCAGCGTGGCCTGCAGGCGGATCTCCCACTCTCGCCTGCACAAAGGAAGCAAAGCCAATTGGCCACTCGGTACTGGAGTGACTCTGAGGTCAGCAGGCCCAATCCAGGCTCAGAAAGGGGCTGTGGCCAATCGGGCATATTAAGAGGACACAGGATCTCCCAGAAGCACTCTTCATTCCCACTCGTTCCATGTGCCGGGGGCCCTCAATTTAGCTCCCAGTTCCTTGCAGCGACTACTCACATTCACTCTTCCCCTCTGGTCACGCACACAGAAGAGTGTAGACAAATGAAGAGGCAAGGAGAAGACGGGGCTAAGATTGCCAAGGGACCCCTTGCAGCCTTCTCCCAAAGGTGGCCTGCACCTACAAGACGCCTTACCTTGCTTTAACAGAAAGTTCTGCCTCATTGTCAAGAGGGAGAGAGAACCCGTGCAATATCCTACTTGTAGTGTGGTGGTTCTCGGGAGGAAGGACAAAAGATGGATGGAGGGATGGATGAGAGGGAGGGAGAGAGGCTCTCTTAGCTGCAAAGTTGCTTCTGTTTCCATACCTATCTGGACAGCCTTCTTGGATCCCTATCACATACATGTCCTGGGCATAATCAGGCTCAGAGGGCAACAGGAAGTCGTCCAGCATCTCGGGGAGCTCCTGCAAAAAAAAGAAAGAAAAAAAAAAGGCCTTTCCAACTGTAGACGAGCTCTGCAGGCTCATTTGAGGGCTCTTAGCTGCCAACTGAAAAAGAAGAAATGATGCAGGATATCAAATCCATTTTTCTGCCTGCAGGATGCAAATACTTTTCTGTTCCCCTGGGTTGGAACCCAGAAAATGAACAAATGTGCCATTTTCTGACCTGTTCAGAAAATTATTTAATCCACATTATTTGGAGGATTAAGGTGACTCTGCTTCTCCTGCTATCACACACACTACTTGTGAAATGCTGCACAAACAAATACTTGTTTCAGGTACACAAGCATTCTAACAAGGACAACTTCAAGTTCCATCTATAAAGTGTCAAAAACAACAACCAAAAAAACCACAACAAAGAGAGGCTCCTGTTTTCTTTAGTTTTCTCATCCACAGCTCACCTTCACCAAGCTGGGTTGACCTAGCTGCTTCTTTCCACTGTTTTATTACATTTCCCAGAAAATTTGTTTGTGAAAGAAAAGCTGAAAGGAATAAAAAAAAACACTCTGTATCTGGAATGGACGAGCTGCAAGTGGATTTATGGATCCTCGGCTGCTGGTTTGTCCCGACAGGTTGCACATGCCCTTCCTGAACCTACTTCCAAATTGTCTGCATTAAAATATGAACTCTGCATGCAAAATTAGAACCATATAACGACGCTGTCCAGAAATATCTGCAGGGTTCCTAGAGTAAGAGGGCAAGGGCGCAGTAACGCTTTTCCGGGGAGAAAAGTTTGTGTGAGTCTGACCTGCGATTTTGTAGGCCAAGCTGAGCGGAGCACATGGCTCGCCCTTCATCCTTCCTACATCCCACGTCTGCAGGCAAGATGCTTCCAAAGCAGCTCCGAAGCCTCCGGCCTCGTGCAGTGCTGAAGCGTGCCTTTCCTTTGCCTCCTGGACTTTCCAAATGGAAACCCTGGTGATTAGAGAAGGACGTTGAACCCTCACTTCCTCACCTTCTGGCCCTGCATGTTCCAGGTGGCTACAAAGATGCCAATGCTGCGATCAGGAAAATACCGGTTCAGCTCTTCTGCTCCCAGGAGGGCACCACTAGCAAGAAGGCTGCCTTCCAAGTAGCTTCTGTAGAAAAGGATATTCTGTTTTGTTGCATTAAAGTACTCTACGGTGCAGGTTTATAGGGTTGGCTTACCTGTGGGAAGTCAACTAACACTGAAATCAGGACTTAGAGGTCAAATGCGGAAGAGAGGAGGAGGAGGAGGAGGAGGAGGAGGGGAGCCCAGCCTTTCTTAGCACAGTGCTCCAAAGTCTCAGGACAGTTCTCTCCTGAAAAAAGCTCAGCTGGCATTGGAGTGACGGGGGGTTCTTCAGTTCAGGGAGACATAACAATTAGAATACTGGGGAGGACAAGCTCAAAACATGAGGCTCAAATCATGGAGCTTGCTAGGTGACGGGGGGGGGGGCAATAATTATCTCCCCATTTGACCAGGTGGCTGCAAAATGAACATGGAAGGGTACTCCAGTACGTGTCCTTGTGAGGAATAGAATAGAATATTCTTTATTGGCTAAGTGTAATTGGACATACGAGTACATAAGCTCTCAGTATACATACAAATAACAAGTGATATAATCATAAGATACCAAGAGGAGAAGGAAAAAGATAAAAGGAAAAATGAGAAAGATCATAGTAATATAAACCCACTACATGTAGGGTAAAAATCCTCTGGCATAAGGAATTAGCTGTTTAGCAGAGTGATGGCATGGGGGGAAAAAACTCTCTTTGTAGCTAGTTGTTTTGGCATGCCATGCCTGGTAGCAGCATCCTGAGGGGAAGATACTGGGATTTAACAAAAAGCAAAAAAAGGCAACCGAGCTTGTGCTCTTGGCTACTCTTAAAAACACCCAAGTGTGAAGCTGTGTTGGCTTCAGAGATCATGAACAGCCTTCTGACTTGAGAACAAATCTAGAAAAGAATTTTGCTAGAACATACTGCCACATGCAGAGAGCCATCATTTCTCCCTGTTATTAAACACTCTCACCAGGGATAATTGGGTCTCTTTGCACTTTTTAAAGCCCTCCCAACCACTGCAAATTAGGCTGGGTGACTCGCCCAATACTTTCTCCCTATTCTCCCTACCCAAAGCCTGGAACGAACGGGGAAAAAACGAAGAAAAAAAATGTAGTGATGCAATCAGAATTATTCCAGGATGAACAAGTTCTGACACATACACACAGCTCATTTCTGCTGGTTTTCTATCTCAACCAGGGATGGCTGGAAGCCCCTGGGAGGCCTCCTGTCCTCCAGAAGCCTCTCTAGGACTTTGCCTCCATTTTAGAGAGGGAAGGGCTCCCAGTCAATCCCAGTCAGTGGTTCCTAGACAGGGAGGCTACACAGACCTCATTTTACAATGGATTTCTCCCTTCTCAGGACTCAAAAGTGTTATTATTCTTGATAAATATGAACCAGCATCTTCCCCTGGAGCACATGATGCAAAACAGCAGCAGGGGCTTCCTCGTTACATGCTACCATATTCTTCTGCTGGCAACTCCAAGGCTGAACCTGAGCTAAAGCTCCTTCTTTTTATGCCAAAGCAGTTGGGCTGGGAAGGCAGGGCAGAGCAGTGTGTGATTCGGTAAGCAGCACTATGTGCAGACAGACAACTTTCTAGAGGAAAATAAGCAAAACCTTATTATCTAAAAGTTATACACTGAAAACGGAAAAGGGATTTCCCAATAACATTGATTGTTATTGGAAGTTGCTGCTGAAGCCCCCCCTCCCCTCACTTTCCCCATTTGGCATTAAGATTTCCTTCAACAAAGAAGAATTTGTCTTAAGAGAACCGCAAAGGCAACGTCCCTATTGGAATGAGTGATTGTCACCCATATGGTCTCCCTGCCCCAAGATACGCACCTGTTTCGCACATCTGTGACACGGATGGGGGCCAGCAGGCTGAACGTCGATTGGGCGGAGGCAGTCAAGCAGTGTTCGCAGGCCATCCCACGGCTCTGAAGCTGTGTGTCGCTCCAGCTGCTGCTTGCTCTTGGAAACACCCGCGGGGAGCCGAACGTGTACTCCGCACAATCTGGGTCAATCCTATTACCTGTCCTCAGAGAAGGAAAGGAGCCTTCAAGTTCCAGAGGAGGTGGAGGCCGGGAGGCCAAGACCTTGGCCAAGTTCCTGGGCGAAGCTGAAAGGCTGGGTTTGCTTTGGGTGATGGGGGGACCCTTGGAGCCCGGGTGCAAGTTGTGCCGAGGCTGTCGAGGGTGGTGGTTGCCACTGGAGACGACGTCCTGCTTGGTGGGGCTGTCTTCCTGGAAAGACCCATCGGAGGACCCCCCCTCAGTTGAGTCAAGCAAATTCTCTGGATTCATTCTGAAAGGCCTCCTCCGCCGCCGCCAGATCAGCTCATCCAGAGACGACGTCCGCTCCAGCCTCGGTTTACGGGGAGGCTTTGGAGTAAATGACCTGAGCCCAGTTGGGGCTTGGGATCCTTCTAACTGCAGTCTGAAAGGATCACTGGGAAAGGGGAGCTTCATTTCCTGTGGGTCCTTGGAGAGATGGTCCCCACTGTTCCCTGCCTCTTTCCTGGCGGAGCAGCTGTCCTCCTTGGCCTGCAGGATTTGGGGCCCATCGCTTGAGAGATGCTCCATTGTCTGCTATGAGAATCCATTAGATGCACCAGCTACGAGGAAGACAAAGCGTCACTATTTCTCCCTCGCCAAGTTTCCATCTGTGAGGAAAAACCTGAAGAGGGGAAAAAATGGTCAGGGAAGGAATCTTAAAAAGTGTTACCCAAGTTGGTGTGGCATTTTGTACTGCCCCTAGCAATGTTAATTGCTGTTTTAATTGCAAAATGTTGAAATCACCCAATGGATCCACTCTCGAAAGATGCTCCTAGTATTAGTTGGGGCATTCCCATTTTAAAGATCAGAGGTTTATGAAACAAATCAGAATTGTAGGAAATTATTATTAGGGTAGATTCATCTGAAAGAACACTATTTACCCCATTAGCTTATGATGAAAATGGAAGGTACCCCTTAAATAGTTTATACACAGTCTTTAAAAGTCTGTACTTTATACCCAGCAAAGTATCAGGTGTCAAGGCAGGGATATCAAAGTGGGCAAAATACATTTATGGTTGCAATCATACAACATGGGTGTAATGGATGTAATGGAGCATCAGGGAACTACCAGAGGACTAGATAAGAGCCGACATGATTTTCATCTTCAAAAGAGGGAAAAAATGGATCCAGGAAACTACAGACCAATGAGCCTGACATCAATACCTGGGAAAATGCTGGAAAAGATAATCAAGCAACTAACACCTAAAGGCAAGCAAAGTTATAACCCGAAGCCAGCATGGGATTGTCAAATACATCATGCCTGACAAATCTTATTGCATTCTTTGACAAAGTGACTAAATCAGTGACTGAAATGCTGTGGACATAATTTACATGGACTTCAGTAGGGCACTTGACAAAGTAGACCTCAACTACTAAATTAAATAAATATATATATATATACTACTTGGTAAGAAAAGGTAGGTTTAGAGTCAGACAATATCATCACCAGATGGATTTGTAAGTGGCTTATCAATCAAACTCAAGGTGTAGTCCTTAATGGAACTATATCTACGTACAGAGAAATATACAGTGGGGTTCTCCAAAGTTCTTGCTTAGGCCCAGCACCCTTCAGTATCTTTAGAAATGATTTAGATGAAGAGTTAGAAGGGGAACTCATCAAATTTGCAGATGATACCAAGAAAGATCTCGACAAACATGAACACTGGGTCCTATCTAACAAAATGAAATTCATAGTGAGAAAAGTAAGGTTTTACACTTAGGCAAATAAAATCAAATGTACAGGTATAGACTAGGCGGAACCTGGTTCAACAGCAGTAACAATAACTGTGAGAGTGATCCAGGCATACTAGTGGACAACTACAGTATTTAAATATGAGCCAGCAGTGTGCTGCAGCAATCAAGAAAGCCAATGCAGTCCTGGACTGCAAAGGGATAGAATCAAGATCACGTGAAGTGTTAGTACCACTTTATAATGCCTTGTAAGATCACACTTGGAATATTGCATCCAGTTTTGGTCACCATGCTATAAAAAGATGTTGAGTTTCTAGAATGAATGCAGAAAGAGCAACAAAGATGTTTAGGGGATTGGAGGCTACAACAGATAAAGAACAGTTGCAGGAATTGGGTATGTCTGATCTAGTGACAAGAAGGACCAGGAATGACATGATAGCAGTCTTTCAGTAGTTGAGGGGCTGCCATAAAGACAAGGGGGTCAGCCTATTCTCCAGAGCACCTGAATGCAAGACAAGAAGCAACAGATGGAAACTAATCAAGAAGACAAGCAACCTGGAACTAAGGAGAAATTTCCTGACTTGAGGTTATCAAGAAGAGACTGGAGAGCCATTTGTTTGGAATGGTATGGGAAAGGGTGGACTAGAAGACCTCCAAGGTCCCTTCCAATCCTGTTATTCTGTTAATGCATTGTCTGGATTGACACTTGGACACTTTCCTGGTTACCTTCTGGGAGGAGAGGGCTTCATGGTATCCGAAGCAAAACATCCAGATTCAGTCACAGTATTAACCTTGTAAGCTCTAAAGCTTCCTCTTTCTGCTATGTATTCAAGATGGACAGTGATTAATATTTATATGTAAAGGTTTAGGTTTATACATATGTTGTATGTAGCACGTTTAAATGTGTGTTATGTATGTGTACACTTTTGAGAGCAAGCAACACAATTTCATTTTTAATGTGTGCCAATGTGCCCACAGTAAAAAATGACAATAAAGGTTTTCTCTCTCTCTCTCTGGCAGTTCAACTACAGGAGAAGGATAAATTGTGTCTCCAAGACATGGGAACTACCTCAGCAACAACAAATACTTCCGCATTGTTGCAATTTGTCCTCAGCAGTTTCAGGAGGAAGAGCCCAGTCACCATACAGGTAGTCCTCAACTTACAACAGTTCGCTTAGTGACCGTTTGAAGTTACAATGGCACTGAAAAAAGTGATTCATGACCATTTTTTCACACTTATGACCACTGCAGCATCCCCATGGTCATGTGATCAAGATTCAAATAATTGGCAACTGACTCATACTTATGACAGATGGTTCCAGTGTCCTGGGGTCATAGGACTACTTTTTGTGACCATCCGACAAACAAAGTCAACGAGGAAGGCAAAATTCACTTAACAACCATGTTATTACTTAACCACTGCAATGATTCGCTTAACAACTGTGGCAAGAAAGGTAAAATAGGGCAAAACTCACTGAGAAGCTAGGAGATGGATGTGGGGAGGGGGGGCCAGCCCTGGACTCCACCCCCTTCACCAGCAATTAAACGGGCAGGAATAGAAAGGGGGGAGGGGCAAGGCGGGGAGGTTACAGGAGTCCCCCTCCTCCCCCCCCCGCAGCGCGCAAAGCCTGGGAAGGGAGGGGCAAGAAGGGGTCCTCAGGCCCTCCTTTCCTCAAGAGGCCCCTTGGGGGGGGGCTCCCCCCGAGCACCGGAGCCCCCAAGCCCCCACAACCCCCCCTCAGGAGTCAGGATCCAGTCATGGTCCTAGGACAGGGCTAGGCCACCTTGGCTCTTTGATGACGCGTGGACTTCAACTCCCAGAATTTCTGAGCCAGCCATGCTGAGGGGAAAGGGAGAGGTTTCCAAGCTGAGCCAGGCTGGCTGAGGAATTCTGGGAGTTGAAGTCCACCAGTCACAAAAGAGCCCAGGTTGCCCACCCCTGGCCTAGGCAGACATGGAAGGGAGCCTGGCCGGCCTGTTCCGAGTTACTTACCTGATTTTGGGGGGGGGGTCGTCCGAATCCTCCGACGTGGACGGCCACGACACGTGTAACATCCCCACAAAACGACGCCGAACTCCAGTCGCTCCAAAGCAAAGGGAACGCAGATGAAAGAAACGTGAGGGAAACAAACGACGAAAGGATAAAAGCTGAGGCAAACAGACACAAAGAGTAGAACCGCCGACGGTGGAGAGGCCGCGCCCCTTCGTCCGCCCGCCCCGCCGGTCCCCGGAGGCGGGTGGCCTACCTCGCAGGGCCGTTGTGGGCAGCCAAAGCCGCGCCGGCCAAACCTCTCGTCCCGCCCGCCCACTCTCGAGGCCGCGGCCCCGCCCCTTCCAACGGCCGCCGCGCGCGCGCTCCCCTAGCCCCGCCCACGCTCAACGCGTTGCCGCGGAGACCAGCGGAAGGCGGTGCTTCACCTCCCGCCGACGCTTCTAAGGCGGGGAGGAGGCCCAACCCGGATGGGCGGGGCGGGAGGAAGGCGGCGCTTCAGGTGCCGCCCAGCCGCCTGATTGGGCCCGCCTACCCGCCTGGTCTGAATCAGGATCAGAGTAAAGCCGGAAGGGACCTTGGAGGTCTTCTAGTCGAGCCCCCTGGGGACTGGTGTGTGTGGGGGGGGGGGAGGGCACCGTCTGAAGCTCGGGAGGCTGTTTTCCTTAGGATCGGACACCCTGGATTTTTTCTGGAGCTTTACAGGCAGCCCTCCACTCACCACCACACACTGAGTCCAAAATGGATGTGGTTAAGGCAGGGGTTCTCAACCTTGGCAACTTTAAGACTTGTGGACTTCAACTCCCAGAATTCCTCAGCCAGCTTCAATTCTGGGAATTGAAGTCCACAAGTCTTAAAGTTGCCAAGGTTGAGAACCCCTGGCGTTTTACGACCTTCCTCGCCATGGTTGTTCAGGGAAGCTGCAGTTGATCAGTTGGTAACCCGGTGGTTGGGTTGAATCTGGCTTCCCCACTGACCGCATGTCAGGAGGTCTTAAAAGGGGTCACGTGACCTTGGGACCCTGACCGTCGTTAAGTATGGAAGGGATTTTATGATTTTATTATGCTCCAGCTTGATAGTAGCAGTGGTACTTTGTAATCATTTTATATATATCTTTGTTTATGTGCCACCTTTGTCGGTGTCTTATATTGGGAAATTATTTACATAAAAGCAAATGTCTCATGTTCTATATCAGGGGTAGGCGGCCTTGGCTCTTTTATGACTGGTGGACTTCAACTCCCATAATCCCTGAGCCAGCATGGGGGAACTTTGGCCCCCTCATGACTGGTGGACTTCAACTCCCAGAATTCCTGAGCCAGCCTGGCTCAGCTTGGAAACCTCTCCCTTTCTCCTTAGCGTGGCTGGCTCAGGAATTCTGGGAGTTGAAGTCCACCAGTCATAAAAGAACCAAGGTGGCCTACCTCTGGCCTAGGCCTAGGCTGCTTTATGACTGGTGGACTTCAACTCCCAGAATTCCTCAGCCAGCATGGAGGAACTATGGCCCTTCATGACTGGTGGACTTCAACTCCCAGAATTCCTGAGCCAGCATGACTCAGCTTGGAAACCTCTCCCTTTCCCCTTAGCGTGGCTGGCTCAGGAATTCTGGGAGTTGAAGTCCACCAGTCATAAAAGAACCAAGGTGGCCTACCTCTGGCCTAGGCCTCGGCTGCTTTATGACTGGTGGACTTCAACTCCCAGAATTCCTCAGCCAGCATGGAGGAACTATGGCCCTTCATGACTGGTGGACTTCAACTCCCAGAATTCCTGAGCCAGCGTGACTCAGCTTGGAAACCTCTTCCTTCCCCTCAGCGTGGCTGGCTCAGGAATTCTGGGAGTTGAAGTCCACCAGTCATAAAAGAGCCCAAGTTGCCTACCCCTGCTCTAAATACAGGAGATTGCTTACACATGAAAGGAGCAAGGTGAGATTCATGGTCCAGGAAATGGGCAGTTGGAGAAGGTGAGCTAGCCTGAATTGAGGTATAGGAGTCACCACCTTGGAATTTGTTTTCTGTACTTCTTTACTCCTGGTACGGAGAATTGAATCTCTTTGTTCTGAAAAAAAGGTATAGCAGGTGAGGAGAAAAGTATCCTGTGTTTGTGCCTTCATCCCTTTAAGCAGCCACGAAAAGAGAGGACGACACCTGACAGTTTTGATCAAAATAAAAGTTGCTTTCTTGCTGAAACCTCGGCTCAGGAGTTTCTTTGGCTTTTTAAAATTCCTGAGTAGCCCAGAGAAGTTTGTGAAGTTAAGAGGAGAACCTTACAACCTGCTGTCCAAGCATGGGGCTTGCTCAACGACCCCCCCACAGAAACTTCCTGACAGTGAGAACAATTAACCAGTGGAACCACCTGCCTCCAGAAGCGGTGAAGGCTCCAACACTGGAAGTTTTAAAGAAGAGACTGGACAGCCATTTATCCGAAATGGTGTAGGGTTTCCTGCCTGAGCAGGGGGTTGGACTCGATGACCTCCAAGGTCCCTTCCAACTTTATTATTATTATTATTATAGTCTTAGAGCACTCCTAGGTGTTTGACCTGGAAGACTTCTGGGCTTTCGGTGAAGGGGCCAAGAAAGTGTCTTGTAACACAGGAATGGGGAATTGTCAGAGCAATTTAGAGGAGGAAATTAAGCTAAGATGTTACTCCTTTGTAATGTGTTTTGAAAAATTGGGATGTTTTGAAACCTCCAGTGGCTGTTTAGTTTAACCCTGTCAGACAACATCTGGTGGTGCTTTGTGTTGATGTGTGGCAGTAAAAATGAGCTTCAAGAAGGCAACGTTGAAAAACTTTGTGAACCTCTGGTTGAAGAAAAGAAAAATTCAAAGAACTGAAAGCAAGTTTTTTTCTCTTTTTCCTTTAATCTGGCTCTTTGGACTATTCAATTCCCCTTTGTCAGAGGTAAGGCGGGAAGGCTGCTAGTTTTCCCTTCCAGCTTCACACCAGGTTCAATATTCCTTTTAGTCCAGGGGTTCTCAACCTTGGCAACTTTAAGACTTGTGGACTTCAACTCCCAGAATTCCTCAGCCAGCAAAGCTGGCTGAGGAATTCTGAGACTTGAAGTCCACAAGTCTTAAAGTTGCCAAGGTTGAGAACCCCCGTTTTAGTCCTTCCTCACTGTCTTTTGAAGTTGCTGGGAAAAATTGGAAGCAACCTGCTTTGGCCTCAAACCCCAAATTCATGTGTGTTTTTTAAAAAATATTTTTGGCCATCCAGAATATTAAGATTGGACTTGGAACAGAAAAAAACTAAGAGATAGTTAAAGGGCCCTATAAAAACCACGTTTGGTTGGAATCACCTCATGATTTTTCTCACTTCTTGCAGGACAAGCCACGTGTCTAAAAAAAAATAAAATGTGTTAATAGTATCTGTGTATATATGTCTGTCTGTGTTCTGTTATTTCCAAGACTTGGAAGAGGGTCAAAACCCTCTCTGATAACAACAAAAAGGCCTTATTTAAAAATAAATGGTTTGCCTGGAGAAAGTATGAAATGAAATATTTGCATGTGAAATTGTTTATGCAAGCAGTTAGAATGGAAGTGAATGAATTAATCTGCTGGTACGTAAATGTGTGTCAGCCCCCAAACCCCTGGTCCCAGGCTGTGGAAGAAATAGTAAACTGCAGGCTTTTGTTGTTGTTGTGAAATGGAAAGGCAATAGCAAGTGTTTGCATGAGGATGTGGAAAATATACATGTGTGAAGGAGCGAAAACTATTTTGTTACTGGTCAGATTTTTGTAATTTTTTCTTTCTTTCTTCTGTCTCCTTTTTTCACTGGCAGTGCTACCTTAAGAGTGAGAGACAGAAAAGGGGAGGGGGGCTGTTCCTTTTAACTATTTTTTTTTCTCTGCTTAGAATTCTGGTCTGAGGTAGGGGGGGATGGATGTGAAATTCAATGTATGAATCCTTTGCCAGGCATCTGAATTTTGATCACATGATCATGGGGATGCTGCAAAAGTTTGTAAATGAAAAACAGTCACGTCCCTTTTTTCCCCAGTGCCGTCGCAACTTCGGTCACTAAATGAAGTGTTGTAAGTTGAGGACTACCTGTATTACAGTACTGGGCATGTCTTCTTCATCATCATCACCCTTCTATGGAGGGCTTTGCTCAGGACTGACTACCTGTTGCTTTTATACATCGTGACTTCAACTTTTGCTTCTTGTATTTGCAAGGAAGCAGGAGAGGAAGAGCACCGGTGCTTCTGAATTCTGGGACCGGAGAAGAGTCCCCAGGAGGCCATGGGGGGGGCCAAAACAAAGGGACAGATCACTGAACACCTCAACCCAGAGGTCTCTCTCGAGGCAAGGACCGGTTGCTGGAACTGGGCATGTCTAGTTTAATGAAGAGAAGGACGAGGGGGGACAGGATAACAGGGTTCCAATATCTCAGGGGCTGCCCCAAAGAAGAGGGAGTCAAGCTATTCTCCAAAGCCCCCGAAGGCAGGACAAGAAGCAACGGATGGAAACTGATCAAGGAGAGAAGCAACCTGGAACTAAGGAGAAACTTCCCGACAGTCAGAACAATTAACCAGTGGAACCACCTGCCTCCAGAAGCGGTGAAGGCTCCAACACTTGAGGTTTTTAAGAAGAGACTGGACAGCCCTTTGTCTGAAATGGTATAGGGTTTCCTGCCTGAGCAGGGGGTTGGACTAGATGAGCTCCAAGGTCCCTTCCAACTTTATTATTATTATTTTGAAAACCACATGATGAAAACCCAGCTCTGGAGAAGCTGGGAAAGGGGGAAGAGGACAACCAACTGTGAAGGGGATGGACTCGACTGCAGGGGGTGTTGAGGACGTGCTTGGAAGACTGAAGGGCCAGGTGGGGGACAGACCCTCTTGGAGGAAGCCAGTGTGATCACTATGAGCTGATGACGACTTAATGGAACTGAATGTTTTATACAGATCTGTTGTGCTCTTTGGGACCACCCATTCAGCCTCGATCCTCCCAATGAACTCCCCCCTCAGAAAGTCCTCTCCAAACTGGGGGGAGGGTCCAGTGCCAGAAACTTGCAGACTGTTAGCACGGCTTCTGCATCAAGTTGGGGACCCCAATAAACCTGGGCTGAGTTAAGTGTGAAAAGTGCTCCAGATGCGCAAAATATTTTATTTAAGAATGTACAGTGTGTTTCTAATATTTAGGACAGAGAGTGGCTCTCTGGGTGGAGGGAAAGCTGGAAGTGAAAAACACTTGGTGGTCACCGACAGAGAGAAACTCAAGAGAGACAGAGGTCTAAAGGGATAAAACCAGGCATTTGAGATGACTGGAAGAGAAGCCAGCAGGTTGTTGAGACAAGTTCTGCCTTTTCTACAACTCTTCGCCCACAACAATCCTTGGAAATGTGTTCAAGGTTCTCCAGAACCCAGATGGTAGAATTAAACCACAGAGTTGAGCATCGACATTAAAAAATACCCTCTCTATTGGTCTTCTGGACTGGCTTTACTGCACCAACTATTAGTTCCTGCTTGTTCAGGCTTACATGGATGTTAGCACAACCTATGACAGCTCTGAAGATTCCCTGCAACCCCACTTGAAACCTATTTCATGTCTCTGTTAGAGGGGCGTGCTAATTTAGTTAGTTAAAAAAAGGGGCGACCAGGTATTTATGAGCTCAGCCAGTGGGAAATGGGGAAAGTCTGAGTTGGAAGAATGAAAACTTCCACACTACATTTAAAAAATAAAATGCTACGCCCTTTTGAGCTGTTACGGTGTTATTTTGAGGGGTCTGAGTTTCGGAAAGGAGCCATATTGCACTTCAAAAGGAATTATCAGAAGGAGAACAATGCGAAACGCTATACAAAGAGCGTCTGCTTCTGACTCTATAGTTCGTTGGACAAGGAGCCTAAGACGCCAACTACATATACACTAAAGAAAATCCACTTCCAATTAAATCTTAGATTACAAGTCACAGTTTCTGTTTTTCTTTTCCCCTATTCAATGTACATTTGTCTGCTTATTTGGATCAGCTACAGTTCCCTCCCCAAACGTTGGGAGTGAGGGAAGGTCGACAGGAAAAGGAAATCCCCACCAATTCTGCCAATGTGCCAGAGGAGCAATAAACCCAAGTGGGGGGGGGGTTTATGTGCATAAAAACTGTGCCCCAGTCCCTGTAAGGCCACAAACTGTCATGTTAAAAGGTGTCACGGGAGAAGTCTGTCATAGATGGAGCAGCTAGGTGTCAGTGAAACCAGCGAGGAAAGGGGGACCCCCAGGCCTTCGGGTTGAGGCAGCCTCAACTGCATTCCAGTGGGTTGATCTCTCCGGTCCCTCTGAGGTTTGACCATCTCAGCCAGCTTTTACGTAACAAGGAGCATTTGGTAATCAACGTGTCAGCCACAGTCTCCGTGGGGGAGCAACCCAGATTGATTCTCAATTTGAGAAACGGCGCTGGCACCCCATGGCATCTTTGGGGACCCTTGTGCGATGGCCCAAGCTGAGAGACCGAATGGATGCTATTTTAAGGTGGGGTATTTCCTCTGTCCAAATCTGCCAGGTCGTGAGCTAGCCGGAGCTACGGCAGACTGAAAAGACAAAAAGACATTTTTTTTTCCCAATCAATTTGATAACCGCACAGCTTGAAACAAAAAGAGCCCTGCAAACACAACTTCCATTGTTTGAAATCCTCCTTTCAGGTTGGATTTAACGCAAAGCAAAGGTCTTCCGAATTCTGTTTCAAATCAAATTCCAATCCTCAAAGCTCACAAGAAGACTATTCCTAGCAAATCCACGGTGGAAGCAAAACGTTTGGACCCTGAACCCACCCAAGTTGGAGCAAATCTTGGACCATTACAGGGAGTGGGATATGTATGTGGAGGGGTCCATACCAGGCTAATTTTGCAGTACTCACACTGGAGGGGACTTATTGGGAGAAGGAAGAATATTGTACCTGGCCAAACTGAGATGGATTGTAGAGCTGGACAGCACCACTTGGGGGATCTCCAGAAGATGCCTAAACAAAGCAAGGAGAGAGTTTTCTATTACTGAGACGCCAGAGAAAGTCAGACAAGCCTGCCTTGTATGCTTGACAGACAGGGATCTCACAGTAGTGCAGCAGAGTATTACACACGAATGCCAAAGCAGGAAGGAAAGCCCATCTGCCCCCAACTCACAGGGAAGCTTCTGTGTTACCAACGGGAGCAGCAGTGCAGGCTGTCACAGAACAAAGGCACATGCACGGGCCTGAAAAGGCTCATGTGGGGTAAAAAGGGGGGGGCATTCTAAACATGCAAGAGGAGCAGCGGAAAGGTTAGCCGTGCTGAGTGCTCGAAGAATGCCCAGCTGGTTGGGGGTGCATCCCCTCCCCTCGTTGCTTCCAAGGGAGGCCCAAAGATGGACGTGTACAAAGATTGAAGCGCTTCTGACAGAACCTGGGAGAGAGAGGCTTTTTTTTTTTGCCTTGGCAACTTTGAGACACACAGACCAGGGCTTTTCAACCTTTTCAGCCATTGTACCACTTTCAGGATATGGCAACATCCGAGGACCACCAATCGCCTAGCAAGGTGTCAAAAACTTGATGACCCCACCCCCAAAAGGAAAAAAGTGATAAAGTACAGTTCGCTTAGTGACTGTTTGAAGTTACAATGGCACTGAAAAAAGTGCCCCCCCCAAGGCACAGCCAAGCAAGACACCTGCCTGCCCACCGGTGGCGCTCTTCCTCCTGTCCGAGGTTTTCATTGTTGTGAGCATTTCTGTTGAGGATTGGCAGCGGGGGTGGGGTGGGGGGTGTTTGGTTTTTATTCCCCCCATCTGCTGGGTGGTTGCAGCAGGTTTTGGTCACTTCACATGACCCTGGGACACTGTGACCGTCATAAATATGAATCAGTTGCCAAGCATCTGAATGTAAATCACAAGACCCTGGAGAGGCTGCAACATTCCAGCTGATTTGTGCTTCTTCTGGGCTCAGCAGAAGCACCAAGATCAGCGCAGAGCTCCAGCTGGTGCCTGGCACTGATCCTGGCGCTTCCACTGAGTTCTGACAGCCCCGAAGTGCCGATCAGCTGGAAAGTGGCACTGATCCTGGCGCTTCCGCTGAGCCCTGACAGCCCTGCAGCTCCAGCCGTCTCTCGCTCAGGCTTGTGCGGTGCTACCACCAGTTCAGCTCATTCCCCTCCCCCACTTTTCTAGGATGGTCGCGTACCACTTGCCAGGTGCTAATGTACCACAAGTGGTACCCATACCACTGGTTGAAAAGCCCTGAGATAGACCCATTTGGGGATTAGTCCATGCGTTGCCAAGGCTGAGAAAGCCTGTTCTAGGAAGACCATGGTTCTGCTGTGAGGTTTCTGCCCAAGGGCTTCGTGGAGCTTCCATCCATTTAGATTCATAACTCTCATAAATCCAGCTGAGCACCAAGGCATTTTGATTGGCCTCTGAATGCCAGCTGGAACAGCCATTGTGAAATGTTGAGCATTTTCTCACAGCATCCAGGGTGTCCCCCAACCAGGAGGACTTCTGCCTGCATGTGAGGGAGAAGAATGTTGCAAAACCTGGAAAAGGCATGCTTCGCGTTCATCAAAACATTCTTTTGGGGGGGGGTTTCAAAAGGGAGCAGAAAATGTTCACTGAGCATTTTCCAGCAAAAATGAGGGCTCTCTGCTCTTGGGTCTTTTAGGCTTGTTTAGACACACAGTTTGCTAGTTTTCTGTTCTGTGGATTTTACTCAGTCATGCAATAAAGCAGTTGGGATAGAATCCTAGGGCTGAAAGGGACGCTGGCTGAGGAATTCTGGGAGTTGAAGTCCACATGCCTTAAAATTGTCAAGGTTGAGAAACACTGTTCTAAGCGGTGAGCCTCCTAGACCAGGGGTAGGCAACCTTGGCTCTTTTATGACTCGTGGACTTCAACTCCCAGAATTCCTGAGCCAGCACAGCCAGCATAGCTGGCTCAGGAATTCTGGGAGTTGAATTCCACGAGTCATAAAAGAACCAAGGTTGCCTACCCCTGGCCTACACCAACAATAAGCCCTAGCATGATTTTTGGGGGTGAGTCTAATATAAACCCTACCCCCAAAATAAGCCCTAGTTTTGACCGAGGCACACACCTAAAAATCAAGCTAGGGCGGGTTGTGTGTGTGTGTGTAGCTGCCCCACCCACCCCGCACCCACTTGCCTTGCAGCTAGGCCTTTCCTCTTCTGCAGCCAGGCCTACATTTCTCAGTCATGGGGCTTCCCGGAAGGCCTCTGCAGCCGAGAACCGAGCTATGGATTTAATCCATAACTCGGTTCTGAAAGATCTCTGCAACCGAGCACCAAGCCATGGATTGAATCCATAGCTCGGTATTCAGCTGCTTAGGCCTTCTGGAAAGGCCTGACTGTAAAATGGAGACCTGAATGCAGCTGCAGAATATCGGCCCCAGAAGAAGTGGACCGGCTGGGTGGGGCTGTCGGTGCCGGAGGTGAGGTAAGGCCTACCCTGAAAATAAGACCTGGTGCCTCTTTTGGAGGGAAAAAAAATAAGACCTGGCCTTATTTTCAGGAAAACATGGTAGGTTACCTCATCAGTGCTAGAAGGGAGCAGGGTTTACTCTCAGTTTATGTTCTAGGGCAGGGGTAGGCAACCTTGGCTCTTTTATGACTCGTCGACTTCAACTCCCAGAATTCCTGAGCCAGCATGGCTCAGCTTGGAAACCTCTCCCTTTCCCCTCAGCATGGCTGGCTCAGGAATTCTGGGAGTTGAAGTCCACCAGTCATAAAAGAGCCAAGGTTGCCTACCCCTGGTCTAGTGGCTTGTCCTGTCCGTGTTGGTGTGGATGGTCTTAGAGGTTCTTCAGCCTGGCTGTTTACTGAGCCACCACAACTCTTTTTATGAATGTGATGAAGCTGCATGATATCCATTTTGTTGAAAGATGTTGTATAGATGATCTGTCTCCTCCCCCCCCCTTGTTCAGAATTGCTGCGGTGTGTTTTTGCTCATCTAAATAGAGTTCTTACACAGCTTCTCTTGTGGGAGGTTGTGTTATTACTTTGGTAGTGGAACACTTGGTTGATGTGTGCATGTGTGTAGTTCGGTACACTTGTGTTTCTAGTTTGCCATCCTAGTCTGTGCTGATAAGAATATCCACGGAGGGTAGCATGTTATTATTTTCACCCTACCTCTTGTAAATGGGATTCTTTTGCAAATGTTGTTGATGGCTTTGTGGGTGTTCTCTAACTGGTCCCTTTTTACTAAAAATGTGGCTATACACCTGATCCATATTTGGGGTGGCACGTATGGGAGTGCTATTGATTCCAGATGTTGCATGACAACCTGAAAATGGTAATCCCATGGGTGTTCCCTTGATTTGTTAATAACTATCCGTCAAATTCTGTGGTTAGATCCATTCGGGCTCAAAGAAAAGCAAGCATTTTAGGGGAATTAATAATGTGACTATGGTATTTGAAACCGAAAGGCTTCTCAGCCTTAAGATTTGACCCTCTCCGTAGGTTAATTATGCTGGAGTGGGCAGCTCTCAGTTGGGGAACAATCCCCTCCTCGAGTGAGCAGGGGCAAAAGCTTTCTTTTCTTGGGCTGGGAGTTGAGAACATCTTTTGCAGGCTTAAGGCCCCTGTTTTGTAAGTGAGCCCTTCAGCCAGACCCCTCCAGAGGTATCACAGGGTCACTGACCCTGCCTCCTGTGGCTCCTAAGCCCAATTTCTCACCCATCCTAGTGGCATTAAAATTTGCTCACGGGTTCACTCACAGCACACTTAAACCAGATTCATACTATATAAAGTGAATAAACTATATTGGCTTAATCCAATGGCCCTGTTTACACAACACATAAAGGCAATGGCTGGATTTATACTGAAACACATCCTGATTTAGCACTTTTGCTTTTTCTACTGTTTTTTGGTTGCTATCCCATTCCAGGCTGGCTGGACAAGACCCCAACTCTTGACCCTTTTCTTTTTTTCTTTTTGGCTTGGACTCTGAACCCTGCATTGTGGAAAAGCAATCATGTCTCCCCAGCCCAGGAGGGCTGGCTCACAAAGAGGTAGGCGTAGCTGTGTGAGTCGACTCCATTTCCCTGCTTTGAAGGCCGGAAGGCTTCCATCTTTAGGAAGACGTGTTAGTTTGATAAAATGCAAGTTGGAAATGGTGGAACTGAAACAAGGTATGATTTGGGGGGGGGGGAAGGAAAAGAGAAGAGGAGGGCCAGCCAAGGTACCTGATTTAAATGCTGGCTGACTTCACGGGATAATGAACTCATTGAACTAGAGCGCGAAAGCTACAAAACAGCAAAGACACACAACACACACAAAAAAGGAATCAAAGTCACCATGCCAGCCGCCTGCAACTCTCAGCTATACTCTTGTTCATATCAAAGGGGGAGGGTCCCAGGGCCAAGGGTTAAAATTCAGGGGTAGGCCACCTTGGCTCTTTTATGACTGGTGGACTTCAACTCCCAGAATTCCTGAGCCAGCCATGCGGAGGGGAAAGGGAGAGGTTTCCCTGCTTAGCCATGCTGGCTCAGGAATTCTGGGAGGTGAAGTCCACCAGTCATAAAAGGGCCAAGGTGGCCTACCCCCTGGGTTAAATGATACATATTGCTAAATGCAAGTTAGCTTTTTTTTTTTTTAAAAGACCCTTTCTGGGTTACAGACATTTCAGATGCAACTCAAGGCCTGGGGTTGGATTTTAATAGCCTAGTGTTTTCATGGCACTCAACGTTAAGTCAAACTCATGCACAAACAACGTTCAACAGAGGACCAGCAGTTCCTCAGCAGGGCAAACCTCTCTAAGGAGAGGCAACGAGGTCTTCGGCTCCCAGATAGAGTTTGCCAGACCAAACCTTCCTGTACGTTTACCTCCTTCCGGTTCTGCTCTTCCTGCTTCCCACGACCTTTCAGCTCCTGAGCTTGGTTCCCTGCTATATTTTCTGTTGCAAAGGTGGGCCTAGAACAGGGTAGGCAACCTTGGCTCTTTTATGACCCGTGGACTTCAACTCCCAGAATTCCTGAGCCAGCCTGGCTCCGCTTGGAAACCTCTCCCTTTCCCCTCAGCTTGGCTGGCTCGGGAATTCTGGGAGTTGAAGTCCACGGGTCATAAAAGAGCCAAGGTTGCCTACCCCTGGCCTAGGCCTAGGCCGCTTTATGACCCGTGGACTTCAACTCCCAGAATTCCTGAGCCAGCCTGGCTCCGCTTGGAAACCTCTCCCTTTCCCCTCAGCATGGCTGGCTCAGGAATTCTGGGAGTTGAAGTCCATGAGCCCTGAAAGAGCCAAGGTTGCCTACCCCTGGCCTAGAAGGATCTGGCAGGGGCTTCAAAGGCTCAGAGTAGCTAATCTGGCAAGGGACGCCTACCTCTCCAGACTGGGCGTCCCCCGGATTCGGTGCAGGAAGCTCAGGCCCAGGTGGAAACGCAGCAGAATTTAAGTACTAAAAGACAAAAAGAGGAAGGGAGCCATGAATGGTGGAAACGGAGCAACGACCCAAGAGAATCCAATTTAAACGATCGACGGCCAAGCATTGGAATGGGCATTTTATACAAACTGAAAGTACTCGTGTTTTTTGTTGATGTTCCCCCCCCCCATCCTTGGAGAGGTCAGAGAAGGGCCAGTGCAATACTTAACACAGGTAGGCTTTCTCTCATGGCTGTTTAGCTAGGGTTCCAGATTACGACGTCTCGGAAAATGCGAGACGCAAGACGTCCTTGCATTGACACCCATCCTCCCCAGTCCCGAGATTGCCACTCAGGCGTTTGGCAACTGGCTCGCCTCTGCAACTGGTTGCAGCGTCTTGCGGTGACGTGATTGTGATGTGCGGCCCTCCCAGCCAGTTTCTGCCCCCCAACAACATGAACAGGGGAAACTGGATTCGTTTATCAACTGTGGTGAAAATGGTCCCGTCATTAGCTTCACTCATGCGATGACTTCCTTGATGACCTCCATGACTTACAGCGGGAATTCTGGTCCCTTGCGGTCGTATTTATTTATTTATTTATTTGGATTTGTATGCCGCTCCTCTCCGAAGACTCGGAGCGGCTCACAACATATATATAAAAACAACTGCAACAAATCCGAACAAGAAACATTAAAAATACAAACCCCACACATACTCATCAATCACACCACAATCGACAATCATCCCCAGGCCTGCCGGCAGAGGTAGGTTTTTAAATTCTTTCGGAAGGCCGGGAGGGTCGGAGAAATGCGGACTTCAGGAGGCAGTTGGTTCCAGAGGGCGGGCGCCGCAACAGAGAAGGCCCTCCCCCTGAGGCTTCCGTGTGGGGGCTTTTAAGCCCACAGCTCCTGCTGCGGGCAAAGGCCCGGGTCTCACATCTCTACAAGTAAACAACATTTGCAACTCCAACTTACTGGAACTTCTCCAATTGACTCAGGGTTGGTGTCGTTCCCTGGTGCCACCTGATCTTCAGCAACTCCGCCCTCCAGCAGCGTCTGCTCTTCAGGAACTGTATATGAAGAGGTCACAGGTTTGTTTGTTTTTTTAAAAAAAGGAACAGGCTCCCGGTCCCTTCCGTCCTGGGTGTCTGCATAGGGTTTTCCATGGAAAAGGAGCCCAGTTTGAAATGGGCATTCTCTCCCATAGTAGCGTTAGGGGAGACTTGTTCTCAAGTTAAAGGCATCAACATTGTGGAATGTATTGCTTTTTAAGGCCGTGTTTCACCAAAAAAGGACATGCTGTTTAAGCGTTAACTCTTCAGAAAACTGAGAATTCAAGGAGAGTATTTTCACAAATAATCTAAACAGGACATTTATAATCTAAGCCTGTGATGGTGAACCTATGGCACGGGTGCCACAAGTGGCACGCAGAGCCCTTTCTGTGGGCATGCGCGCTGTTCCCCAGTGCTACAGCTTCAGCTGGATTTTATAAAACCTTTTCGCTTTAGGCCTCCGCCGCCATGTGCAAAAAAGAGAAAAGGTTCAATCACTCAAATCAATTTCAACTTCTCGCGGGAAAAAAAAAAGATCTTGCAAAGTTGGAATCGACTGATTGAACTTTTTAGTCCCACCCAGTCTGCCATTACAACCGCAACCACGCCCACCCAGCACCGGACAATTCATAAATGGGTTTTGGTTTGCACTTTGGGCACTTGGTCTCTAAAAGGTTCGCCATCACTGATCTAAGCTCTTCAATAAGAGTCAGTCTGTCTAAAATCTGTGCCAGCTCATTAAATTCGCCGACCTTCTATTTTCCTCGCAAAAACTGTTCAGCTAAAATCAGCCAACAGCTTTCTCCCTTTTCCCTCTTCCTTGGAAAGGGAAGCAGAAAAAAACAGCAGCCAGGAAGGAAGGCAGGCAGGCAGACTGACAGCCTCCGGAGTGCAGCTCTTAGTTGCTGCCTTCTCACCTGCCTTTACTCACCTGAGTTGGGTACAAACACGTTGGCAGGGATGGGCATCGGGGCCAGGGGAGCGAATAGGTCAGCTGGAGCTGGAGCAGCAACGGGGGACTTGGCTTTGCTCGGGTTCATAATGTCCACGTAGCGAGCTTTACTTCCTGCTGTGAAGAGGCAAGCAGAGGAAAAAGGCTGATTCTAGAGATGGGGGGGAGGGGGGGAGGAAGCACGTCATGACCGCTGCAGTTGGGAAGGGAAGCGCCCATTGCCGGCTGCTGGGCCACTTCCCATCTTTGGCCATTTCCAGGGTGGACCTCAACTCCCAGAATTCTCAATAATGGCCATGCTGGCTGTGGAATTCTGGGACAGGAAGTCCACACCCATGGAAAGGATCAATGGTGCTTTTCTTGGCGAGGAGGGGGTGGTGGTGGTGGTGAAATGCAATCCTGGATCCCGAAGCCAAAATATGCACATTTGCTGGTTGGGGCCCCACCCCACAAGTTATCAGGACTCCTCCCAGAAGAAACCTATCTGTCAGGCCTGCCATCTTCAGCTTCTTCGCTCAACTGACACCCTGCCATAAATGGCAAAGGGAGGAGAGAAGGAGTTTGGACAAAAGGGGAGGGGGGGGAGGGAGACAAGCTGACAGCAACCAGAGGTGTCAACAGCAATAGCAATAGCACTTAGTGTCTACTGTAAGGACCCACCCCACTTTGCATCTTAAGAAGACAGAACTCTTGGAATCTCTCTTCCAACAGGCATCCTTTATTAGGAGAAGATGGTTGCAGGTGTTCTAGACAGGCCCAGGCGTTACATTTCCACCCCTTTTTTCTCACGGCCAGCAGAAGGGAGACTTCAGAGAGGAGTAGATGAAAGGTGATGGCCATATTGTTATGGTCAGTCCTCTTGGTGAGATCCACATTCAGTCCCTTTGAAGTTTTAACGAAGGAAGTGAGAGCCATAAACCCCTTTGCTCATCCCCCTTCCCCTTCATAATATGACAGAATCCAGAGAGGGCAGAAATGAGGTTTTCCATAGATGATAACTAGAGATGAAATATAATTGGATTCTGACACTTAAGACTTAAATGCTGCTTCGCCCGGTGCTTTACAGCCCTCTCCAAGCGGTTTACAGAGTCAGCCTCTGGCCCCCAACGATCTGGGTCCTCATTTTACCAAGGATGGAAGGCTGAGTCAACCTTGAGCCGGTGAGACTCGAACTGCCAAATTGCAGGTAGCCTGATCAGCAGAAGGAGCTGATATTTCATTTCTATCTACCTACTCTGATGAAAAACCAATTCTTACTCTAGTCTGGATTCTGTCATACTACGAAAAGGGAGGAGGGAAAGCATGGGGGGGTTATGACTCTCACTTCCTTCATTAACTACAAAGTGAACGTTGAGAATGGCCATCGCCTTTCATCTCACTCCCCTTTGCCAGCAGGGAGGAAAAGGGGGTGGGAAATACAATGCCTGGGATATGGGAAAAGAGAGGATGAGTGGAGCGGACTGATGAATTGAATTGCCCGGAAGAACTGTGGGGTGGGGGCTGCTTGGGAACACTTTAAAACATTGAAGGATGGGAGAGGATTCCCCAGATCCTGTCTAGTATGCCTACAATCAGCTTCAATTAATAAAGATCCCTGTTGGAAGAGACATTCCAAGAGTTCTGTCTCTTTAAGATTGAGGTGGGTCCTTACAGCTGCACTCTAACCACTGCGCCACCACGGCTCAAAGCAGAATAAGCCGGGCGCCAAGGCCACAAGGCCTGGGAACAGAGGGCAAAACTCCAAAGAGGAATACCATTGGCCACTGATGGACTGGTCAAGGGGGAGAGCCAGGGGAAAGGGGAAAATGCCACCTTTGCGTGGGAATACTCAGATCTGGCTCTGCTTTTGCCGCTTAACTGTAGTAAAAGAACCTTTCACTTCGCAGGGATGGAACTAAGACTCTTTCTTTCCTAAATGTCTACGTTGGGGACAGATCTGACGCTCTCTTCCGACCCACCTGGAAGGCATCCCACAAAGCTAACCTGGAGCTGTGGGAATGAGCGGGAGGCTCCAGAACATCCGCAGCCAGGATCCCACTCTCTCCCACTGACCCACAACTCCTACAGCATGCGTCCATTTCGTTTTAATACTTAACACAGAGCAGGCGTTCCTACCCTTTGGGGGCTAAGGGGATATGTATGAAAAGCCAAACTCATTATGGCCATTTTGCAAATGCTGCCCTGCTACCATCTAATGCAGGGGTGGGGAACCTTGGCTCTTTTATGACCCGTGGACTTCAACTCCCAGAATTCCTGAGCCAGCTTGGCTCAGCTTGGAAACCTTTCCCTTTCCCTTCAGCATGGCTGGTTCAGGAATTCTGGGAGTCGAAGTCCACTAGTCATAAAAGAGCCAAGGTGGTCTAGCCCTGGCCTAGGCCTCGGCCGCTTTATGACTGGTGGACTTCAACTCCCAGAATTCCTGAGCCAGCCATGCTGAGGGGAAAGGGAGAGGTTTCCAAGCTGAACTATGCTGGTTCAGGAATTCTGTGAGTTGAAGTCCACGAGTCATAAAGCGGCCTAGGCCTAGACCAGAGATAGGCAACCTTGGCTCTTTTATGACTGGTGGACTTCAACTCCCTGAGTCCTTCGGGAGGGGGGCGGTATAAAAATTGCAAATAAATAAACTCCCAGAATCCCTGAGCCAGCATGGGGGAAACTATGGCCCCTTCATAACTTGTGGACTTCAACTCCCAGAATTCCTGAGCCAGCTTGGCTCAGCTTGGAAACCTCTCCCTTTCACCTCAGCGTGGCTGGCTCAGGAATTCTGGGAGTTGAAATCCACGAGTCATAAAAGAGCCGAGGTTGCCTACCCCTGATCTAATGATTGAGCAAGGGGTGAGGCTGTGTTGCGTTTATTGATTTATTCCAAGGGACCCTCGCCATAAAGCACCTCAGCTCCTGCAACCTCTTGAGATGCTCTCAAACCAAGATGGCCTTCCCTCGTTGCCTGCCATCTGGACCAGCCACTCACATCCAAGGAAGGGAGTGGACAGACAATGGACCCACTGATTCACAGGCAACCCCTGGCTTTCCCCCACCTCTCAGGATATTCAGGATAGGTTTTCCGACTGCGTTAAGGGTACCTGCTCTCCTGGAGAACATGTTGACGGAAGCGTTGGGAGGCCCTCCTAGCCCGGAGGGAACAACTGCCTGAGGAAAGCCGGTGGGGGGAGGCGGAGGGGGTTTGGTCTAAAAAGAGAAAGAGGTGGGGGGGGGAGAAAAGTCCTTGAAATCCAAATCTCTTAACTTGACAGCATTCCCTTTCCTGACCACAGTTCTCTGTTGGCTGCCTTTACGTTTGGTGCTGGATTGCAGCAAACCATTAAATGGCTTTCACGAGGACCCCTCAAGCAGGGGAGACAAAGGGATGGAGAAAACAAGCAAGCTAGAATAGCAAAGGAAGAAGAAGACCCTCCCAGGAATGCAGCTGCTTTCCCATCCCTTGACAATGTGCTCTGTGTGTGTGTGTGTGTGTGTGTGTGTGTGTGTGTGTGTGTGTGGGTGCAGAGCAAAAAGGGACTTGGGGCATGATGGGCATGATGCTCAGTGGTGATGCAATCTCAATTCCCATTTGATAGGTTGATATTCATCTCTGAACTGGCCACAACAATTACTTCCTCTTCGGGTTCGTCCAGGTTGATCCACCGCTGTTTCTTTTCATCCCAAACAATCTGCAGACGCATAAAGAAGAAAGAAGCAAGTTAAGAGCTGCCCACTTGCTTTCCAAGAGGAGCCAGATTCAGCTAGCTAGACCTGTATGTCTGTTTTCCATTTAAACACATTTAAAATTGTTAGAATAATCAAATATAAAGGAAAACAGTCTATGTTAGATAACAGAATTTCAAAACACAAAAACAAAACACCTTACTAAGCAGAAGTAAATATATTACGGGAAACTTTCTAAGGACACATTCCGTAATTTCCCTTCTTTCTTTGTCTAACCTCTACCCACAACCTAGATAGTTATATTTTATATTGAACACTGAAGATTATTGCTGTACTGATTTAAGTCCTTTCATCTATTATGAGGGCAATTCGGAAATAAACCTCCGCTTGGTTATCAATGACCGACATTGGCCCATACAGAACCTCTATTATACCCATTGGAAAACTACAACATTACGTGACTTTTCAACATAATCACCATTCAAACTGAGGCACTTGTCATAACATCTTACAGGGTTTGAAATTCCTTAGTAGTCGTCGCTTGACGCCAAATCTGGGCTATGGGTGTGTGTGTGTGTGTGTGTGTGTGTGATCAAAAACATCCCAACGGAACTGCTTCAAAAGTTCTTGGGTGTGTCTAGCGGTGTGCGGGTGAGTATTGTATCATGAACCAACACCACACCAGAAGTGGTGCCCTAGAAAATCCCGCCAAATGTGAAGATGCCAGAGGAGGACAGCTGGTGAAGTCCATGGAGCCTGGTTCGACCATCCGTTCAGACATTACGAAAACTCAAGATGAGCCATCCATAACAAGCGCCGGGTGACACTGCTGACTTCCGGTGTGGTGTTGGTGCACAAGAATGCTCGCCCGCACACCACTAGACGCACCCAAGAACTTTCGAAGCAGTTCCATTGGGATGCTTTTGATCACACACCCCCCATAGCCCAGATTTGGCGCCCGAGCAACGACGACTAAGGAATTTCAAACCCTGTAAGATGTTATGGCAAGGGCCTCAATTTGAATGGCGATTATGTCGAAAAGTCATGTAATGTACTTTTCCAATGTGTATAACAAAAGTTGTGTATCTACCATTGTCTGTCATCGATGACCAAGCGGAGGTTTATTTTTGAACTGCCCTCGTACTTTATTAGTGTCATAACCTTTTCCCCAGAAATCATAGCGACCCATCAAATATTGGTGAATCAATCAGTATTGGCAGACATCCCTGGGAAGCAAGAATCACAAGGAAACCAAGCCTCTATGGCAGGGGTTCTCAACCTTGGCAACTTTAAGACTTGTGGACTTCAACTCCCAGAATTCCTCAGCCAGCTTTGCTGGCTGAGGAATTCTGGGAGTTGAAGTCCACAAGTCTTAAAGTTGCCAAGGTTGAGAACCCCTGCTCTATGGTTTCTCCAGTGAGGCTTTCTTAGCCTCAGAGCCAGATCAAGCCAGATGAATGCTAAGGCATATACATTACTATACTAGAAGATCGAAGAGAGATTGTTGCTTTCTCTCATACTCTAATTGCAAATAACTAAATGTTAGTGCTTAAACCACATGACATGATCTTACCTGTTAAATAATAAAGAGAAAAATATTTCTCTAAAGATACAAACTTTTGCTACGTTCTGTATAAGCTTCACGCACAAGTGGTTGCTAATGGGTTCTGTTCCGTGCCATTGATTCTTTTTCATCTGCTATAATATTAATTTTAACGTTTTAACTTTTAACGACCTATGTTTTAATCCTGTGATTGTTTTATTTTGTTACTTCTGGTACTGGAAGCCACCCAGGGTAGCTTGACCGTAAGATTGGCTGCATACAAATTTAATAAATAAATGAAATAAAGTCAATATTAGTTCTCGTTAGGAATAGTTCTGTGTCATTCGTTTCTGTCTGTCTGATAGAAACCATAGTGCCTGTGTCTAAATTTGCCTCTTTGTAGAAGAGCTTTTCCCAACTTTCTTTGCCAATCACGAAAGGTGTTTTTCTGAGACTGGAATTGGTGCCATTTGAAATTAAAAAAAAAAAGTGACAGATAAAATGTGTAGCCCAGGGCTAGGCAACCTTGGTTCTTTTATGACTGGCGGACTTCAACTCCCAGAATTCCTGATGCTGAAGGGGAAAGGGAGAGTTTCCAAGCTGAGCCATGCTGGCTCAGGAATTCTGGGAGTTGAAGTCCACCAGTTATGAAGCGGCCTAGGCCTAGGCCAGAGGTAGGCCACCTTGGCTCTTTTATGACTCGTGGACTTCAACTCCCAGAATTCCTCAGCCAGCCATGCTGAAGGGAAAGGGAGAGTTTCCAAGCTAAGCCGTGCTGGCTCAGGAATTCTGGGAGTTGAAGTCCACCAGTCATGAGGGGGCCATAGTTCCCCCATGCTGGCTCAGGAATTCTGGGAGTTGAAGTCCACGAGTCATAAAAGAGCCAAGGTGGCCTACCCCTGCCCTAGTCAATAGTGTGTCAGAGTTAATTCAAGGGCATCAAGTTCCTCCTCCTCCTGAAGCTATATTCTTCTACACCACAGGTAGGGAGCCAAGGTTGCCTACCCCTGGTGTAGCCAAACGCTACACTTGTGAATTTAATATTAAAAGGGAGAAAATAATGCCCAGGCGTGCCAGTAGAGGGTGAACGGCTTCCTTACCGACTTGTTCTTATCCTCAGGCAGGTGAGCTTCGTTTTTGCTTTTCCCCATTATCCAACTAAGCCAGTGGCCCCCGCTCTGAAAAATATATATGCAATTATCGTTTCTTTTAATACAATGTGTTTCCCCCCCCCCGAGATTCCAGAGCAACTTCTGACTTTTAAGTTTGAAGGAGGATGTGCTAAGCTTGTAGGGGGAAGGGGAAGGAGAGAGAGAGAGAGACAGACAGACAGAGACAGAGAGACACACACACACACACACACACACACACACAGAGAGAGAGAGAGAGAGAGAGAGAGAGAGAGAGAGAGAGAGAGAGAGAGAGAGAGAGAGAGAGAGAGAGAGAGAGAGAGAGACAGACAGACAGACAGATAGACAGACAGACGGACAGGAGGGGAGGGGAGGGGGGAGGGAGTATTTCCTTTAAGGTTTGTGGCTCACTTTTTGAGGTGCCCGCTCCTTCTTGGCTTCTTTGGGGCTTTTCTTCCTCTCCGGGATGGAGGGTGGGGGCGGAGACGGCTGCGTGGAGGCCGAATTCTGCCTCTCCCGTCCAATGGAATGCACGGAGGACTCCGAGGTGGTCCGAGATCGCCGCCCCAGGCCCTGTTGTTACAGACAGTTCAGTTCAGTTGGGCTTTAAGAAGGGACGTCTTCAATAAAAGGAAGGAAGGAAGGAAGGAAGGAAGGAAGGAAGGAAGGAAGGAGGGAAGGAAGGAAGGAAGGAAGGAAGGAGGGAGGGAAGGAAGGAGGGAAGGAAGGAAGGAGGGAGGGAAGGAAGGAAGGAAGGAAGGGAAGGAGGAAGAAGAAGAAGAAGAAGAAGCGCTAACGAGCAATGGAAATGAGAAGTGGTGATGATGGACAGAGAATGACAGATAAGTGGAGAAAAGACTTGAGTGGCAGGAAGTCAGCGTCAGGGCATACCCTGTGGGTCGAAGACTGGGAAGTTGATCGAGATCGTCGGCCTGGGCCCTGGACAGAAACAAAGTCAACACCTGAAGAAGCAGCGAAGAACAACAGATGTGGACAGCAAAAGTCCCCCTGGCTCAAACCCCAGGGATGCACTTGTCATGTTGCAAAGCAAAAAAAAAAAAAAAAGCAAGCAGACAATCGGGAACTCATCATGCGGAATCCTCTTTACTCAGCGGATTATTCTGCTCCTGGTCTCTGGCCTCCAGACTGAAGGGATCCAGAGAGCCCGGCTCCTGGTTCACTCTTGCCTTCAGCCTGAGGCCCTGCCGGTGGGGAGTCCACGGCCATCACCCCCATTGGCAGAGCTTTGCAGGCAGGAGGTGGCTGACCAAGAGGGCCCTGGGCCTCTTCTGAAGCGCTGAGAGAAAGGCCACCCTCGGGCAGGGGTAGGCCAGCCTTGGCTCTTTTATGACGCATGGACTTCAACTCCCAGAATTCCTGAGCCAGGCTGGCTCAGGAATTCTGCGAAGTGAAGTCCATCAGTCATAAAAGAGCCAAGGCGGCCTACCCCTGCCCTAGGACCTTTTCGGAATTTTGGCATTCTGGAAATAACCTGCCTAAATTCAGCCAGAGCATGCAGGGCAGGCCTGGAAACCTCCCACAAGACCTCAGACACGACATGTGGCCGCAAAATGAAGGTCATTAATAAAGAGAGAGAGAGAAAGAAACAGGCCTACCATGTTTGCCATCTTCCCGTAGAAGTCTTCATCTCTGGGCTTCGGAACTGCCTTCCAAACAGGAGAGTCAGCCACCACTGTGGTCGTGCAAAGAGAAAGGAAGGAAGGACAAAGACGTAAGCCTTTGTTGCTCTCAAACCAAAGGGCCTGTGATAGGAGTGGTTATGACAGACAGATGAATGAATGACTGAATGACTGACTGAATGGGGTTCCTCCTCCCTTATTTCTATGCTAAAGCACTTCAGCTAATAAACAATTCCAAACTTATCTATCAAAGGAAACTAATAGATTACTAGTCGTTCTTGGTGTTCCAGCTTCCGAGGGACCAGGGGGGTGGGGATGGAGTGGTGGTTTAAGAGTCTATGAAGGGGGATGGCATCGCAGCTCTTTGCACCCCCAGTTATGGGAGGGGGGTGTCTTTTACTCTGGATTTAAGAAGGAAACCTCAAATCAACCCATCTACCCTCTGGACTTTCATTTCTTGTGAGCAAGGAATAGAATAGAATAGAATAGGATAGAATAGAATAGAACAGAATAGAATAAGGAATAGAATAGAAATAATAGAATAGAAATAAGAGAATAGAATAAGAATTAGAATAAGAATAGAATAGTAGAAATAATAGAATAGAAATAGAATAGGGAATAGAATAAGGAATAGAATAAGGAATAGAATAGAATAGAAATAGAATAGAATAGAAATAGAAAAGAATAAGAATAGAATAGAAATAATAGAATAGAAATAGAATAGAATAATAGAATAGGACTAGAATAGAATCTTGTAACATTTTTAGATTAATCCTTGCCCTTTTTCCCTGCCAAATATACTTCAAGATTATTTTATTAAGCCTCTCAAAATATTTCTTATCTAATCTTATTGGTATTGTTGAAAACAAAAACAATAATCGTAGTAATATATTCATTTTGATTATCGCAATCCTTCCCATTAATGATAGTTGTACATTTTTCCATTTATCCAAATCTACTTCAATTTGTCTTTTCAATTTGTGATAATTATCTTCTTTAATTGTTGTGCATCTTGCTGTCAGGTGGATCCATAAATACTTTACCTTCTTTATAATCTGTATATCTAATTTTCCCATCAGTTCTTTTTTTTGTTTTTCAGTAATATTTTTCACTAACATTTTGGTTTTATCTTTATTAATCTTCAACCCAGCTACCTCACCATATTTTTCTATTTGTTCTATTAATACAGATCCTGTCTCTAATGGTTCTTCCAAGATAAATATTAAATCATCTGCGAATGCTTGTAGCTTATATTCTTCCCTCTTAATTTTCATCCCTTTTATGTCATTATTCTGTCTTATACGTCTGTTTAATACTTCTAATGTCAAGACATACAATAGTGGATATAGGGGACATCCCTATCTTGTTCCCCTCATAATATTAATCTTCTCAGTCATATCTCCATTTATCATCACTTTGGCTGATTGCTTATTATAAATTGTTCTGATTACATTTAATAAATTTCTCCCCAAAATCCATAGTCTGTAATTGGCTTATCTTGAATTGCCAGTTCACATTGTCAAATGCCTTCTGTGCATCCAGGAACATCAATGCCATCTGTTTCTCGGGGTGTGTTTCATAGTATTCTAATGTGTTCAATACAATTCGCATATTGTCTGTAATCTGTCTTTTGGGTAAAAAACCATTTTGATCCGGTTGTATAAATTCATTTAAAAACTTTTTAAGTCTTTCCGTCATTATGATGCAAATATTTTGTAGTCCACATTCAGTAGCGAAATTGGCCTGTAGTTTTTTATTTTTTGCATTTCCATTTCTTCCTTTCGTTTCAGGGTAATAAGTGCTTCGGATCATGAATCTGGTATCTTAGCTTCAGAAAGAAGTTCATTATAAAATTCCAACATTACATTGCCTAGTGCTTCCTGCAATGTCTTGTATATCTCTGCTGGTAGTCCATCCGGTCTTGGTGTTTTACCATTTTTTTTGTCTGTCGATTGCTTCTATTAATTCCATCATTGTTATTTCCCCTTCTAATAACTTTTTAAATTTCTCCGGTATTTTAGGTATCTCTGTTTCTTCCAAGAATTGTTTTATCCTATCATCTGAAACTGTTGGTTGCTTGTATAAGTTCTCATAATATTCCCAGATTATTTTTTCTTTTCTTCATTTCAATGTTGTAAAATTCCCTCAGCATCTTCCAATTGTTTAATCCATCTCTTCTCTTTCTCCTTTTTAATTTTATATGTCAGCCATCTCCCTGGTTTGTTTGCTTGCTCAAAAAAGGTTTGCTTAGCTGCCTTTATTTTCATTGCCACTTCTTCATTTTCTAGTAAGTTCATTTTATGTTTGTTCAGCTCCATTAAATTTTTAATCTTTTTGTTTTGTGTATCTTTCTGTAATTCTTTCTCAAGTGTCTTATATTCTTCCTCCAGTTTTCCCTTGTCTTTTCTGTTTGTTCTTTTCCCCCAAATAAGTCATAGCAAGTCCTCTCATGTACGCTTTCGCTGTGTCCCAAACATTTTGAAGTGAAGTATCTTCTTTTTTGTTTTCCTTAAAAAAGAAAAATATTTCTTTTTTCATATATTGCTGAAAATCTTTTTCATTCAATGCAGTTTGGTTTAATGTCCATCTTGTTCTCTTTTTTTGTCCTTTCCATATGATTGTAACTGGGTTGTGATCTGCCCATGTGCTTGTTTCTATGGCTATATTTTGTATATTTGAAAATAAATCTGTTGACATTCATATCATATCAATTCTCAACCAGGACAGGTGTCTGTTAGAATAGAACATATATTGCTTCTTTTCCGGATATTTTTCTCTCCAAGCATCAAATATATTTAGTTTGTCCACCATGTTATAAAAGGGAGTGTTCTTCTTAAGAGTCTTTTGTGTGTGTGTGTGTTATAATCCAGCTCAGGCTTTACAATAGCATTAAAATCTCCAATCATACATATGCTTTCATATTCCAGTTCTATTATTTTCTTATGTAATTTTAAATAAAAATTCTCTTGGTTTTCATTTGGAGCGTAGATCACTACCAGTAATGATTTTTTACGATTCATAATTACTTCCACCATTAAGATTCGTCCTCCTTCATCTGAATATATCAATTTAGTTTGTATTGCTTTCTGAATATATAATGCCACACCTCTTTTACTCTGATCCGCCAGTGAGGTGTATAATTCTCCCAATTTGGGATATTCTAATAGATTTTTATGTTGTTTCCTAATATGAACTTCTTGTAAACAAATTATGTCCATTTTTAGTTTCCCCAGTTTATTTACTGTACTTTTCCTTTTTATGGTCGAGTTTAATCCATTTATGTTTATCGAAATTGCTTTTATCTCTTCTTCCATGACTATTTAAAGTTTTGGCTGATCTTGTCATTCTCATCTCTCTTTGCTCTTTTGCCCTTTTTCCTTCTCCCAACGCCCTTTCCTCCTGTTCTTTGCTATACTCACCCCATTGTTTCTCTATCTGATCTCCTTGATGTCTAATTCCTCTTTCCCCTCTCAGCCTTTCTTCTTCTTGCTGTCCAAAGTAGTGATCATAAAAAAGCTCTGCTTTCTCTAATGTGTCTAGTCTGTCTCTCTGCTCTTGCCAGTTTACCATTATTCCTTCTGGTATTAACCATCTAAAATTTATCCCTTTTTCAATTAAGACTTTTGTCAAAAATTGATACTCCTTTCTCAAGTCTCTCACTCTTCTTGGAATCTGCTTTAATATCACTATCTCTCTTCCTTTATATTTTATTGTGACATTTCTCAGCTTCTGTAGTATATCTGCCCTTAACGCTTTTTTAGTAAATCTTATAAGAACCTCTCTAGGGAGCTTATTTCTCGTTGCGTATCTAGTATATATTCTAAATATCTCATCTATATCATTAATTATCTTTTCCTTGCTTTCCTCCAGTGCTTCTGCTAATATTTCGGCCATCACGTCTGCTAAATTCTCTCCCTTTTCTTCTTCAACATTTTGGAATCTTAAGTAATAATCAGCTCTATCCATCTCTAGAGAGAGAATCATTTTTTCCTGGTTCCTAACCCTTCCTTGAAGTCTGTGTGTAATGCCTGTATCATATTTTTCAGTTCCATGTTAAATTTATCTTGCTGTAATATAGAGTCCAGTGTTTTCTGCACCAACGGACTCCATAGTGTTGAGGGGGCTGTTGTTAAGTGTGTTGTAATCTTCTTCATCTTCTCCACTGATTTATAATCCAAATGTCAATGTGCTATTATAATCCCAATATGTTCCAAGAAGAGGAGGAAAGAAACAAAAATGAGAGAAAAATCCCACATCAAAAATCCAAGGGCAGGAAAAAATACAGGTTGCACGTCTTTGTTTCAGGCTCTTCCTGCCTTAATCCAAAAAAAAGGAGGAGATCGAAAATAAAGCCTCCCCGAGACAGTCCACCATTCACCAAAACAATACCACCTATAGAAGAATGGGCTTTGAAAGTAATAAATTTGGCAGAAATGGCTAAAATATCGGCATATTTGAAGGATCGCTCAAATGAACAATATATGATAGACTGGAAACAGTGGATAGACTACATACAAGAGAAACACCAATCAAAGAAAATGTATCTGGCTTACAGTTAACTCTTGACACAGGGAGTGAAGAATGTTTACAAATTTAAATTTAAATCGATTGTATTAAGTTGGATAGCAGTTAGCTTGAATTTTCCCCTGGTTTACATATACAAATATATATCCACTGAATATTGGAAGATATATATCAAATAGACTAAGAATGTACTTGTTGAAGGGATGGGTATATCGACATGGAAATTATTAACATTAATAAGATGACTTGTTTGTTTGATGTCCAATGGAATGATCTGAAAAGAAGTGAAAGTTAAAATGTTTAAAATGTAGTTGGTTCATAGTTAAACTTGGATATATGGAGTGAAGAAGGTCTACAAATTTAAAATGATTGTATAGAGCTGAATGGCTTTAACTTGAAATTATTATTTTTTCTTTCTTCCTTGTTTACATGTACAAATGGATATCAAATAATAAAAAATGTTATATATATATATATATATATATATATATATATGTCAAGTGTTTATTTTTTAGATTGCACCCTGTAAACCCAAATATGGGAGGAAGGAATCATTCTTTCCTTTTGCTTGTTTCAGCTCAACCCAGAGCCATCTTGCAAGCACAAATATATATATGTTGTTTAAAATTGTTGACAAAGAAATAAGGGAATTTCTGATATAGCTATTTCGAGTTTCTTAACTCTCTTCAGTCAGAACTCACCCTTCCGGGATTCGAACCTGGGCAGTCTGCATGCTAAGCAGATGCTTTAACCTATTGAGCCACAAGTTCTCTCCCGCTTTGTCAGTAATCAGGGAGTAAGGATATGTGTCAAGTGTTTATTTTTTAGATTGCACCCTGTAAACCCAAATACGGGAGGAAGGAATCATTCTTTCCTTTTGCTTGTTTCAGCTCAACCCAGAGCCATCTTGCAAGCACAAATATATATATGTTGTTTAAAATTGTTGACAAAGAAATAAGGGAATTTCTGATATAGCTATTTCGAGTTTCTTAACTCTCTTCAGTCAGAACTCACCCTTCCGGGATTCGAACCTGGGCAGTCTGCATGCTAAGCAGATGCTTTAACCTATTGAGCCACAAGTTTACAGGGTGCAATCTAAAAAATAAACACTTGACACATATCCTTACTCCCTGATTACTGACAAAGCGGGAGAGAACTTGTGGCTCAATAGGTTAAAGCATCTGCTTAGCATGCAGACTGCCCAGGTTCGAATCCCGGAAGGGTGAGTTCTGACTGAAGAGAGTTAAGAAACTCGAAATAGCTATATCAGAAATTCCCTTATTTCTTTGTCAACAATATATATATAAAAGAAACAGTTTCTGTGATAAATGCCATGAATGTCTCACTTCTTATCAGTGAGCCCAGCAGATATTGTTCAAGGTCACTTAGTCTTCTCCTTTATTTATTAAGTAAGTCTGCCAAATCCACTAACACCCAGATGCCTCTAAGTAGCACTACAGCTTCCAAAGTGCTCCCAGTCAAATACAAGAAGAAAAATACTGAAGAAAAAGAGGCAACTCACTTAAAGGGGGAAAAAAAGAAAGAACAGTCTACACCTCCAGCAGTCGGTTTACTCTCAAATCGGTTCCATCAGTCCAATTGTTTTCAGCAGGCTTTTCAAATTCCAGAGTTTTTACATTGATTTATTGCCTTCTTTTACCTTCGCTGCTGAAATTCCAGAGCAGCAGGAGCAGATTAAAAGTCCGCTCCCCCCCCTTTCTCCACCGCTTCAAATTCTTATTCCCCCCTCCCCATTTCCAGCATTTAAGAGAGAAAGTTTGTCCTTCTTTGTACAGTCTCTTAGTCAGCTCACCCAGGCAATCCTCCAATTTTGCTTTCCGATTCTTGCAAGCGACCGCCCGGCTTGTGACAGCTCGTAATGGCTGTCTGACAGCTGCTGGTCTGGGAAGTTTCTGTTGGCTCTCCAGGAGATTGTGATCCCTCCTGTGCTGCCAAACTATGCTTCCCTTCTTCACTGTCCCTACAGGACAGCTTTGGTCTGTCTGGAACCAGGCAGACGCCTCCCCCACAAACAGCGAAGACCCAAGGAATGGTCTAGACGTTCACTCCTCCTGAGAGGTGGGTTTGGTCTACCTAATTGGGAATTGTACTATGAGGCTGCAGCATTATCATGGATGAGAGAATGGATCTTACTTTTTTTAAAAAAAAATATTTTATTAAAACCATCAACATCAAACATAAGTTCATATTAAAAAGCAATCATCATATATCTTGCAATACAACTCTAAGGATCAGTTTTTGTGAACGTCTGGTTTAGTAAACATTCCTCACTCCTCACATCAAGCCTCAACTATACGCCGGTACATTTCATTTGATTGGTGTTTCTCTTATATATGGTCTATCTACTGTTTCTAGTCTATCACCTATTGTTTATTGAGGAATACGAGATTATTGACATTAGAGGGACATGACTTGCAGTTGGGATGGCACGCTTTCATATAGTATGGGAAAAACAGAATACATAGCTATTTCCAGAGACACCATATAAGGAATTCTTTACTTGTGGTCTGGGAGAAAGTAAAGAGAAAGCATTATTTGGAGATTCCAAATTGGCTCTCAACTATGGAGGCGCTAATACACCCCAATATGCTTAACATGGGAAACATTATAAGATATAAAGACTTACTAACAGATATGGGGGAGTTGAAAACCAAACAACAATTAGAGGAACAAGGAATAAAGATGGATTGGTACAAGAGATCACAAATACAATCTACAGTAGATATGAAAAAGATGTTAAAATAGATGGTGTTAATTTGGGGACAACAGAGTTAGGTGAAATACTCACAGGGATGGAAGAAAAATGGATTAAAAAATGTACAGTTATCTACTACATATGGAGTTAGAGGAGGAACAAGTGAAAGAGACAATGATAAAATGGACAAGGAATTTTGGATATACGATTGAATTAGATAGATGACAGCCACTATGGGAAAGAAACTATAAATTGACAATGGCGACTGCGTATAAAGAAAATATGTACAAAATGTTTTACAGATGGCACATGTCTCCAGAAAGATTAGCTAAAATGTTTAAGGACAGGTCTATGAAATGTTGGAAATGTCATCAGATACCAGATTCCTTCTACCATATGTGGTGGACATGTGTAGAAGCTAAAACTTATTGGAATATAATTAGATCATGGATAGAAAAGACGATACAACAACGTATACAACTAAGACCAGAAATATTCCTGCTGGGTATTCTACCAGAGAAATATAATAAAGAGAAAATATATTTAATGATTCATATAATCACGGCAGCCAGGATTGTGTTTGCCCAAAACTGGAAAGCACTGAAAGCCCCCGCAGAGGGAGAGGTGATTGGGAAAATACTGGAATGTGCAGAAATGAATAGACTAACAATGACAATTAAAGAAAAGACAGAGTCAGAGTACTATGAAATCTGGGGAACTTTTTATGATTGGTTGAAAAGAGAATATGGGCTAAAAGATAGTTAACACCAATTTAGATGGAAGAAGAAGGAGCAGATAAGGAGGGAGACCCAGGCGACACAGTACTGAATAATTGGAGGTCGTATAAAGATTTACAGAAGTATATACCGAGAAGGCTAGATATATACAAGTATTAACGTAATAGAAAACCAGTCTTATTATATATAATACAGATAGGGAAATTTAGAGAGAGGAGTTGCTCAGACATTACCCCTGAATTGTATCTGAAGAGGGATGAGAGGGAAGAAAGGAGAGGAGAGAGAGAGAAGGGAGTTAAGGAGGGGGGAAGGAAGTAGGAAGGTTGGAGGAGAAGAGGAGAAGTGGGGAGAAAGGGGAGGGAGTGGTGAAGGAAAGAGGAGAGGAGAGGAAGAAGAGGGAAATAGGGAAGAAAGAGAAGAACGGGAGAAAGAAGGTAGAGAAGAAGGAGTGTGGAGGCAGTAAAAGGGGAAGTGGGCGAGCAAGACCAAAAGTCATGCGTATGTATTTATTTCATTTTATTAAAAGTATCTTATATACAAGAATGTTAAAAGAATGTATGTTAACACGTGATAAATATTGCGGTATATATATGGGGCAGAGTTGGGGAAAAATAAAAAAGTTTAAATAAAAAAAATAGAATAGAACAGAATAAGGAATAGAATAGAATAGAATAAGGAATAGAATAGAATAAGGAATAGAATAGAATAAGGAATAGAATAGAATAAGGAATAGAATAGAATAAGGAATAGAATAAGAAATAGAATAAGGAATAGAATAGAATAGAATAGGAATAAAGAAATAATAGAATAGAATAGAGAATGGATGAAAATAATAGAATAGAATAGATTAGAATAGGAATAAAGAAATAATAGAATAGAATAGAGAATGGATGAAAATAATAGAATAGAATAGATTAGAATAGAATAGAATAGAACAGGAATAAAGAAATAATAGAATAGAATAGAGGATGGATGAAAATAATAGAATAGAATAGAATAGGAATAAAGAAATAATAGAATAGAATAGAGAATGGATGAAAATAATAGAATAGATTAG